>VMRM01000008.1:14324015-16780682 GCA_010277075.1 Poeciliopsis retropinna
GAAACATTCTGTTCCATAAATCACTGCAAATGATTTATGGAATTTTGCTGGAGATTTTCTTTTGACACTGTCTTAAGGTGACTGGATGTAAACGCTGATCCACCCAAAGCAGCTATGCAACATGTCCGTGTCGCAATTAACGCAACTTTCCAACTTGACCCTATGGAAAATTTAAGAAGCACTGTTTCAGAGGGATCCATAAAAATCACACTGATTGATTTTTATTTGTAGCAAAGGTTTTAAAAATTTAATTAAGTATGACCTTTGACCATGGATATCTGACATGGACCTCTTGAAAATGCATTTTAAGTTAAGTAAAAAGAACTACAAATGTTACCTGCCTGATAATGTAAAACGCTATATAATATGCAAAAACAGTTTTTACATGTGATAAAAAGTATTCAGATTCATTTTGGGGTTTTTTTTCTAACCTGGAGGTAAGATCACTTTAAGTGTCTTAGTTTTGAAAGAGCCCAGACTGAGATTGTGAAGGGAGCCTTGCAGATGTTAAATGCTTCATGCGGAGAACATATGGTCTCTTGAAACCGTTAATGAGATCTCATCAGGGCAGACAGTGAGCGTAAATTTCACTGTCAACGTTTATGTCTAAATTTAGTCTGGCTCTCCAACCACTCAGGGTTTATGAACTCCTAAGCCGTTATGCCATAACGCGTTGTTGTTTTGATCCTATCAAATTAGCAGTATCATTTACAAACAGGTTTCAACTGCAGAATTAATGACTCGTCAGGGTTTTATTTATCTGAATGGAAATGTTGAGTTTTGAAGTAATGTATTCATTGTAACCCGCTGCCCATGCCTCTCACGTTGTGTTCGTGTCTATAAATAGTTTTTGTTTGGCGCCGGCAGACCTCATCCTGGGATACAATCAATGCATCAGGGTCCCTCACAGTCAAAGGCATGATTAATCCAGCTGGTGGTGGGTCGAGTTATTAGTTGATTTCACCAGAAGTACATTCCAGTAAAAGAGCTGGGGTCCTTTGATTGTTCACCATCTTGACAAGCCATGAGTGCTTAGATGCTTTTTAAAGCACATGTGACAAATGGACAACTTTTTTTTTTGTTGCAATTTTCTGCTGCCATGGTTGACATATAAAGATCCAAAACACAACTTCTATATTTTAGCGACATGTCCTCCTGTCATCCCCATATTTAAGAGTGGCTAAAAGAAATGAGCCTCTGTGTCACATCATAGCCTTACTTTAAGGAAACAGGAAGTAATGCATTAAAAATTAAACATTTTGTTGGAAATGTTACAACTTGGGGGTGTTTGCTCTGTCCCATAAATCCATTTTGCACAAAGAGATCAACAATGATAGACACCAGATAATTAAACTTGTTCAATAATGTTACATGTTTTTTTTTCTCTCTCGCTCTCTCTTGTTTTTCTTGAACAGGAGGAGATAGAGAGCGGATGACAACCAACCATGAGACCTACCTACTTATGGCCAGCACCCAGAATGACATGGAGGATTGGGTGAAGACGATCCGGAGGGTCATCTGGGCACCATTTGGTGGAGGTTAGCATGAATCCAGCCCTTGTTTTTTTTCCTTATCTTATCAGCAGTAAGTGAAGTTGGGAGCAACGCTGAGTTATACTTATGGATTTTGTCCTCACAACAGTTTTTCTTGACAGAAGCCTATATGAGTTCAAAGTTATGAGGGGGTCGGTTGTGCAAATCTCAGTTTTTGTACCTTTCTCGCATGTGTACAGCATATTCACATTTGAATAAAAACACAGGACAAATATTTATTCTGAAGAGTTACTTACCTAAAGTAAGACTCTTGAGGTTTGTCATTAGTTGTCTATTAGGAATGTACCTCCTCTATGTAGCTACTACTCAGCAATATTGGATGCGACTTTTCTCCAACACACCTGACTCAGCAAATGAATGGCTCATTACCAGACATCTGCAGAGCTTAAAGATTGAAAACTGATGAGGGAAATCAGCTATTTGATTTAGGGGTGTTGGAGCAGGGATATGCGGTTTCTCGATCTGGATTCGTGGAGATGTAGTTACTGGTAACAATCCTGTATTTTGTTACAGTTTGGAAAATTGTTACAATTTTTAGCAGTTACTTTGTATTTTTGGATGTTTTAGATTTGACATGTTCTTTTATTGAGCGCACAATTTAAGTCTAAATTCTTAACATTGATTGTCATGTTATTTAGTTACATTTTTGACCTTTTGTTGATCACATCCCGTTAATTAAAAATGTTTTTTTTTCTAAGATTTGGTTTAAGCTTTATGTCTTTTTTTTAAGGATTTAGTTCAGGAAGAACTAACTACTTTGTGTTGAAGCAGCTAAAGTCTGTCCACATGCTCCTGGGAGTCCCAGGAAAAGAGCAGGTTTTTTTCCTGTCCCTGGAGCTGAAAAATGTGCAGCAACTCCTGTTGGAAATCATAGCATCATTCATCATATTTGTTGGTTTTTCTTCCACAGTCTCTACCAAACAAAGTATTAAATGGGTTTTCATCAAATGTGTGTCAAATAAACCAATACAACCCTCTAACTGAAAACAACAAAAAACGATGCAGTCCATTGATGCTGTAATTGTTCTGTGACTTTGTTGGAATTATTCTGCTGATTATCGAGTCTCCCGCTGCGTCGCCGTGGTTTGTTATTGACTGTCCTGGCAGACACTGGCCTAGATTGTGCATTAGCGGGGCACAAGTGCAGCGTTTGTAACCAGACAGGCAGTTCAGGCAGCCTTCACTGACCAACAGAATAGATGAGGCGGAGTTGGCCCCTCTGTTTTCAGTGCAGGGAGTTTGATGTCTATTGCAGTTGACTGCTTTTCAAAAGGACGAGCCATTTGTCAAAGATGCCACAGGAAAGGTGGCTCCATGTTTGAGCCTCGTCGGGCTCCCCCTCCATACTGGCACGCCCCACACACACACATTCATGCGCGCGCGCGCGCGCGCATGCAGACGTACACAGAAAGATTACACACATCAGCCTTTAGCCATTTTGCAGCAGCAGCAGTTAACGACTGAGCCCTGATAGGCTGATTATGACTGCTGAAAATTCATGAAAAATTTTGCTCAAAGGCTGCTGGACAAAGAGAATGAGCCCAAAGTACTGACAGCTGGACAAAAGCATTAAGTACTGGTCAACAGTGAAACAAGAAAGGAAGTGGTTGGGGGAAAATGTGCAGCTGTGGATTCTCTATCTGGATCCTTGGAGATCTATTTCATGGTAACTATCTTTTGATGATTTGTATTTGGGAATATTTTTTTGGAGTTTTTTTTCATTTGATTGGGAAGAGATGTATGATGCTCTTGTCTGAAGCTATGTTTTTAATGTAGCTGAACGGAGAGTGACAGCTCTAGTTATCGTTTTTTGTTTCTTCCTATTTTTCTTTGCATTTGTTGTTTGCTGGTTAAGAAGCAAACAGCCCCTTGGAGACAATGAAGTTTATATTATCTCTCCAAAAAACTTTAAGTAAACGTCTGCATATGAATGTTCAGAAGAGACAGAGCGACAATACTTATAATTTTCTCATTTTTTATATGTTGTACTATTTAAACAGCATTTGGCTTGAGTTTGCATTCAGTTTTTATCACCAACTTGTAAAAATCCTACCTTTTCGAAAGTTGTAGCTGTTCAAAAATTATTACTTTTTCACTTCAACTCTGTGGCTTTGTTGAAAATCAAACTTCAAGGTTCAATGATGTGAGAGCAGCTTGTAATTTCTTGTGTACCTAATAGCTATCCTGGTCCCTCAACATAACAGGCCGGCTAGTTTCCCCACCTCTAATTGTAGAATAGGTATTGAGATTTTCCCATCTTTCCCAGGTTTGAATTTTAATGCAAATGAAACAAAACATAAGAGCTTCCACTCTTATTAGATATGATTAGAAATACATTATTGTAGAGATATAATATAGCAAAAAAGGCTTCAACTCTCTTCTCTGCTATCAAAGTTCAAACTTATATTCATGAAAGACTGATTTGGCTAGTTTATGCAAACATCATTGCAGAAATAATACAATATAAACTGGTAGGACTCATTTTAGGTCAAGATTGGTGTTGGTGATTGGATCATTTGTGTGACTGTCAGAGCCTGAGAGGTTTGGTGGAAAGCCTCGAGGGCTTGCATGCTGTTTAGAGGTGCCACTCCTGTGTGCCAAAGGTCTGCGTTTTAAGTACAACTTGTCCAGAAGGAACAGCAAACATGCAGAAAAAACACACTCAGAAGCATAAGCTGTTCAGCACACACTGTTACATGTGACCCAGGAAAACATTCCTTCATTCATGACTGGAACGTCTGGAGGGAAGATCTTGTTTTCAGTCTCTTTTTCTCATTTGGTCCTTTGTGCGGTTGTTGATACGGGAGGATCTATGATTTATTCCCAGGGTTGACATTAGCTTATTTTTTATTTTGAAAGCAGAAACTCAACTTGAAGTAATTCTTTGAGGATATGTTCAGCGTATGTTTCAGCCATTTTTCAGTTCCAAAATAACTGAACACTGTCTTAGTGTCTGATAGAAAAAGGAAATGGATGCATTCTTTGCTTTCCAGCATTGCTTTGGTTTTCTTTCATAACTTTAGAGAGGGATTTGTTGTTTTTTTTTTTATTATTTTGGGGGAGGGGTATGTGTGCGCCTGAAGATCTGCAACTCTGTGTTGTCGTACCATAAATTTGTTAAAAGGCATTTTTTCATGAAGCTGACTGGATCTTTAATTTTTAAGAGAAGTGAGTTTAATAACGTACACAATATTGTCAGAGAAAAAGGTGTTCAGTGCAGGATGTAACAAGAATTGATGACTCTTTGTGATAAAAAGAGTAATTGCCATAAATTGACTGAGTTCTCCCATACATACGTTTGATAAGCCTTGTCTAATTCAGTCAGTGTGTCTGGTCGTACCACGTCCGCATGTCTGAATGTGTGTGAGTAGCTTCTGTCTGTGTCTGGAGGCTGAAAAAATATGCAAATCTAAATCTCTTTGTGAGGCAGCCTTAATCTCCTCCTGTCCAAATAGCAGTCTGCCTCTGAAAGAGGGGAAGTGGTGCTGATCTGAAAGTTGGACTCAATCCAGCCAGGTGTACGACTGATTTTTTTTGTTTTGTTTTGTATTTTGTATGACGGCTACATGTATTTTGTAGCCATCATCAAGATTTTGGCATAATTCAGACTGGATATTTGATAGCTCTTGTCTAAATTTGTAGCGCTCATTTTAATTAGATGGTTTCCTGAGGTGGGTGGGACTTCTAAGTAAAGTCCAAAAATTGTGATTAAGGCTTTAGTTTGGGCTTTTGGAAAACGATTCCACAAACCTCATTTGTCCAGTCCAAAACCAGACTGTGGATATATTTGGATTAATTGTCCTGGTGCAATACTTTATTTATCCCTCTAACCTAAACTATTAACCTCGGGTTGTGGTAGAAAGTGGTTACGATCTTTAGAAAAAGTCAGGAAACAACATGCTATGTTCTGGAAAATGCTGGAACATCAGTTGCAGAGTTATAATTGCCATAAACTGACTTGAGTTCTCACAAATGAAGAGTCTAATCCAAAATAGACACCTTGAAGCTTGACTAAGATTTACAGCTGTTTACAATGACAACCCTGTTTCATTTTGGATTAATACTTTATTCTCATCAGATAAACAGAAACCTGTTTGACCAAAATAGCAATAAGTATATTTGAATGACCTAAGCTTAGTATTTCAAACCTAAGGCTCTGTCACAGTTTTCGCTGTATCTAATAACATATTGAAAAACTCTTGTTGAGAAGACAAAGAAGGGAGGTTTCTAAAATATCAAGTCCTGTCATATCTCTGAAATATGTATGCAATTTTTGATTCACCTCCATTTTGAATAGTGTGTGAGTTTTAGGCTCAAGAGATCTTACGCTTGCCATGTTGTCACTGTCCTGTTTATTTGTTTTTTTTCCATATTGAGTGATCAATTGCTCAACTAAGAGAGACATTTCACTGTCCTGTGACTATCCCCAAGTGGTCTATGGACCATAAACTGAAATAATAACACTGTCATCACTTTCACATTCAGTTCAAGCATCCAGCATGTTTAGATGAGTGAAACATCTATATAGTGTATCGTGAGATTAAGTTAAGTGGTATTTAAGTCTCAGTTGGATTCTGAACTCTAGATTCTTCTCATAGTTTGTTTTTGTTTTACATTTTAAGTCACTTGCCTTCTCTAAAATACCCTTAGACCTGAGTGGTGTGGGTTATTTCACCTACATTTGTCTTTACATTGCCCTGTGATTGACTAGCAACCTGTTCAGGGTGTGCCTTGCCACTAAACCCTTTGAAATACTACTGGTAGGCAGTGATAAATATTAAACACAATTGTTTTGTTATTTAGCAAATATTTATTATAAAAAATGCATCTTTGCTACTTCTTCACATTCTCCAGGGATCTTCGGCCAGAAACTGGAGGACACAGTGCGCTATGAGCGCCGGTTCGGGAACAAACTTGCTCCGATGCTGGTTGAGCAATGTGTGGACTTCATTCGCCAGTGGGGCCTTCAAGAAGAGGGTCTTTTCAGACTGCCCGGTCAGGCCAATCTGGTCAAAGAGCTTCAAGATGCCTTCGACTGCGGGGAGAAGCCCTCGTTTGATTGGTAAGAGAAGAACATGAATGCAACTGACTTTACAAAGATTTTCATTTTGTCTACACTGCTGTGACAGCATATTCATATTCCTAGTTTGAATGCAAAAGGTTGGGCACTGGTTAATTTGTGCTAAAGAGAAGTGGTCTAATTAAATGCACTTGTTAGCATAGTCCTCCTGAGTGTAACAACTAAAAAACAAGCACCCTTAAAAATGCCTGATGATAATATGCAAATTAATTTTCTCTAACCTGATAATCATCCATGCATCTTTCAGGGCGGTGGCTAAAGCACCTCTCATGTAAAATCCTTTGTTGCATTTCAGTGGCATTGACTCCATCCATCTCTTCCCTGATTAGCCTTTCTAACCCCCTGCTGGTGTCGCCACCTGTCGCCTGTTGGATCGTTATCATCTCTAAACCCAAATCCTTTTCTTTTGTAAGATCATCTAAGCTCGTCAATGCAGGCTTCATTTCTCCTCTCAAATCCTTTTCGCGTTTCCTTTTTCCCTCTGGTAAAACGTGGGGTTCTTGCATGTGTCCCGGATTCATGCTTTGCTTTTTAATCATTTGAAAATTAGCATATTGAGTGGTGCACTAAAACTGTATGGTATTTCAATTTCAAGAAAAAGACATCTTACCGTTTTTGTTTAAATGTTGCAATAGTCCATTGGCGAATCGAGCAAATTAAATGAAATGTTAAATATCAGGGGAAAAACTAAAAACAAGAATAGTTTAAAGTCCTTTTTCGAGCTTCACAGCTTCATGTTCTTTATGCTTTTATTTCAAGTTCTACACTAAAGGGACACTAAATACAATTCAGAGGTTGTAGTTGCTCTGTTTTAGTGACATTTAGGACAGACGCATCAAAATAAAGCCAACTATTAATCCCCAAATGAATTATGTTAGTGTGCCAGTCCGTGTGTATATGATAAATGCCAGGCATTTATCATCTACAATGCCTGGCATTTGTAGATGATAAATCTACAAATGCCAGTACAAAGTGCAATGCTGAGTATAAGATTTAAACATCTTGTGATAGATCTCTGTGGTCCATGGCAAACAGAGTCTGAGATGTGTAACTTGAGCAAATAGGAACACATACATTAATAATAGTTGGCACACATTAACATGGTAAGAAGATAGTGATCTTATGAATCCACATAAGATCAGTGATTGTGTCTTATGTCGACACAGCAGCAATTTACAACAAGCCCTTGAATAATCTCAAATGTGACCTGCAGCACCAGAGACACAGAGATTGAGTGACAGTAAGCGACTGCATTTAACAACACAGAGATGGAGAGATGCACCAATAATACTATGATAAGGTCTACCTCAAAAGAGGTCATTAACATTGAACATACTAATTGGAATCAAAAAATATATATATATAAAAAGCAGCAACCGGTTCTTTCTAAAAGCCTTTGACATAAGTATCATGATTCCAACAAATCTTTAAAGACTGAAACACAGTAGGCATTAGCATCCATTTTTCATATAAAATTATATAAAACTTTAGTGCTAAGCTATTTGCTAAAAGCAGACTGATATGAAAATATCATTCATTAAAAACCATCACCTAAAGTCTGGGTTTGACACAATAAGCAAAAACCTTTTAGCAATTTTTTTATCTGTACTTTCTTGTTGTGGATCTAATGCTTGTATTAAACAGAAACATGTTGATGTGGCGTTGCATTCTGAAAAGCATCTTACATCTTTCTGAACAGTCACTTCTGTTTAGAAGTAATAATACCACATAGGCCTTGTCATAGTTTCAGTGTTATCGCCGTCTTGCTTGTTGTCACCACCTTATCTGTCCACAGTAACACAGATGTGCATACAGTAGCGTCTCTGCTGAAGCTGTACCTCAGAGAACTACCCGAGCCTGTCATCCCCTTCCAGAAATACGAAGAGTTCCTGGCCAAAGCCAAGCTCCTTGGCAAAGATGATGAAATGGTAGGAAATGAAAAATCATGCATTTTTGTCCCTTGTATATTTCCTGTCACACACATAATCCCTGTGTCTGAGCATAAGGTAGTTGACTGGTATGAAGTTAGCTCTGAAAATCCTCACTTACCCCCGTTAAAGCTGATTTATTTCCACCACAGCTCTGCCTCACGCAGTGGTGGACCACATAAACACGGTTTCTCTTGCACTTTGTACTAGATGGTCTATGCTGTTCAAAACAGTTTGTTATAAGTAAGGTCAACATTTTTGGCTACAGTGTTGTTTGCAAATCCTGAAAACATATCCTGAACAGCTTCCCTCATTTTTTAGCCTTCTCCTGACGTTAAAGTTAAAAAGTGATAAACTGGGGAAAAGTTCTGCATATACTTCAAACGTACTCCTTGAATGTTTTCACATTTTGCGGTGTTACAATCACAAACTTCAATGTCTTCACTTGTGATTGTATGCAGCAGAATAGCAAAAGTTCTTCATTATCCTGAAGTGGAAGGAAACCAACCTGAGTCAATGCTTTGTTAAATCATATTTTGCTATATTTACACCTAGTAGACCTTTGGTATACACCTCTACTAGCTAAGTAAGCGACATCTACTTTATCATAAATTACATTTCACATAGAGTTTTTTTCTTTTTTCTATTTTGTTTTTGTTTGTTTGTTTGTTTGTTTGATATAGAGTTGCAGTTTGGGACTTTTAAGATTTTAATATGAAAAATTTCTCTAACCTGCAGGGTACGAAGGAACTGAAAAGGCTTGTGGAAAGTCTACCTCCAGTAAACTATAACCTCCTCAAGTACATCTGCAGGTATGTGTTACAATAGATGAAAATTTAAGCCGCTGGAAGTTGTTATCAGGTAAAAGTGTACATATATATATATATATATATATATATATATATATATATATATATATGTTTATGTTTTTCACAGATTTCTTGATGAAGTTCAGTCATACTCAGGAGTGAATAAAATGAGTGTTCAGAACTTGGCGACGGTCTTTGGGCCAAATATCTTAAGGCCAAAGATTGAGGACCCGGTAACAATCATGGAAGGTCGGTGTTGAGAACATCCAAACTGTCTGTTATGGTGTTTCCTTTATATAATGAGTTATGACACCATTTTTTCCAGGAACTGTCCTGGTCCAGCAGCTCATGGCTGTTTTGATTGGCCACCATGACGTGCTGTTCCCCAGAGATGAAGACGAGCCGACAGCACTTGAACTCACTAACAACAACATCGAACCGCTGAAGGGACAAGTCCCCACAACTACCTCGGCTGTCAGCGCCCTGTCTCAGAATACAGAGAACAACAACACGCAGCTGTTGCGGCAGTGTGTTTGGGACACTGAGTCTCAGTCGCACCGCCAACAAGTAGACAACACTGGCTCGCCGCGATCGGCGAGCCCGAGGACAGTTATCACAGGACGCTTTGAAATGACGCGTAGTCCACCCCTGATGGTGAAAAAGAACCCAGCTTTCAGTAAAGGTAGTGGCATTGTTACTAATGGTTCCTTCAGCTCCTCACCCCCAGCAGATTTCGATAAGACCCAGAATATGACAGGAGGTGGGAGTTTGCCCATGCGTCGAAGTGGGGCGCTTAAAGGCCCGGGCACAAAAATGGGCACCAGCGGGGTGACGAGTGGAGGCAGTCCTGCTGCGAATGGGACAGGTGCTCTTCGATTGGGGATGTCAGGGTCTGATATGATCACAGGAGGCCCAACCAGCCGCAATGGTCTTTGGGTACAAAACAGCTGCGTTGCACTTCGGGAGAACAAGACGCGTGACGTCTCCAACAACGGGGATCAATCAACCAATCAGAACCGCCTGTCCACGTACGACAACGTCCAACTGAACCATCAGAACCTGCAGAACCAGATCACCAGCATGTGTCTGAACACCAGCTGTGAGGACAAGCAGAGCGTGGACAGCGCCACCTGGTCCACGTCCTCCTGTGAAATATCCCTCCCTGATAACTCCACTTCCTGCCGCTCCTCCACAACCACCTGTCCAGAGCAGGACTTCTACAGCGGACAATACGAAGACTTGGATGGACCGGCTCAGGAGGGAGCGCCTCTGCAGACGGGTGGAGGAAGAGGAGGTGGCGGGAGGAACAGCAGCAGGGAAGGGAGCGGAGATGGAGCAGGAGGGAGCAGTCGAGGCACCAGCAGCAGTGATACCAGTGAAGGTTTCACCACTGGGAATGGACCTGGGAACCACAGCGCTCTGCACAGTCTGGTGGCCAGTCTGAAACAGGAGATGCACAAACAGAAGACCGAGTATGAGGCCAGGATAAAAAGGTGCTGATTCCGTTTCTAACAGTTTTCTTCCATTCGTGTCCTGATTTATAGACATAATTACTTTCATGATGAAAAATAGAGAACAGTTTTTCCACAAATTGTTCTCTGCTGGTGGTTTGTTGATAAATTGTTTGACTATAATTTCTCCTCGTGTTTTTTTTTTTTTTTTTTTTTTCCAGCTTGGAGCAGCGCAACCTGGAGCTGGAGACAGAGATGGTGGGCCTACACGAGGAGCTGGACCAAGAGAGGAAGAAGTACACCATGGTGGAAATCAAGCTGCGTAACGCTGAGCGGGCCAAGGAGGATGCTGAGCGGCGAAACCAGATGCTGCAGAAAGAGATGGAGCAGTTTTTCTCCACGTTCAGCGACCTCACGGCGACTGGCAACAGCACAGCCACAGAACCCCGCCGACCAGACCGAAACAACACCATCTGGATACAGTGAATGGCAGACTGTGGTTCATTTATTCATATCATGGATGTGAATGCTGATGGGACTTGAGACAGGATGAGGACTGAAGGAAATCTGGGCCTGTTTTATATAAAAAAAAAATATTAAATAAACGTATACATCTAAAAAAGGGATACCTGTGTAAATACAGACATCACCTGGAGTGATGTCAGGCTTACATTATATTTGTACATAGCATTATTTAAACACCTCATGGACACTTTCTAACCTTCTCAGAAACTGCTGCGGTGCTCACTCACACTGGGAAGTGGAATAAAGAAAAGCTTCATCAGCGTGTCAGTAAACTGTACATTTTATGTGGGGAATGTAAAATGTGAAAAAATGTGGAAAAAAATATATATATATTCTCAACAGTGGACCTAAAAATAATCAAGTGATACTTCTCACCAGTTTTATTAATTTCTAATTGCCCCAATGTGTCATTCTGTGTGGGCTCGTGTACATAGGGGGAAACGATGCAGACGACTGCAGGAAAATGTTTGAAACTGAATCTGTCACTTAAATGTTCATGATATTTAAACAAAATCGTCGTGATGATGTGTTTTATATCAGGATTGTTTTTGTCTTTGCACTTCTACGTTTGTCCAGTCTCGACCAGTTGGTACTGAATGTTCTGTCAGTCAATCTGCAAACCATGTTAAACTGGTGAGTATATTGTGTATTTGCTTGTACTTCTGTGTAGATACATTTATTTACTTATGACCAAAAAAAAAAAAAAAAAAAGACGAACCTTTCTGTAAATATTTTTTAGATGTTGAAGACACTACTTGTTAGTCTGCACTGTGGTTTTGATTGTTGTTTAAATGGCATGGTAGCAGTTCAAATGGAGGTTTTGTAGCTTTAAAATTGCAATTTAAGCCTGGCACAATTGGTCAGTTGCACACAGTGCCAGTTAAAAGTTTATGTACACTCATCGTTGACCAAGCATGGCATATTCATTTTGGGCTTTTAATGACGGATTTGAATTAATCCTTCCTCATGGTGGAACGATTATCCAACAAACCTCAGTAAATTTTAAAGATGTTTAAAGTTTTCTGTAGAAAACAAGCTTCTGTCAATGTCAATATCGTGCTGATGGACAAAAAAAAAAACGGTGCTCCACTTCAACTTGCTTGCAGTGGACAGTATATTGCGAAGCTTTTATGCATAATGTTGACATAGTGTGAAGGAAATTCACAATAAATTAAAAGCTGTACATGCACTAGTAGAGTTTCTTGCTAGATAACCATTCCACCTTTGTGACAGAACACTGTAAAAATATCATTAGGGCCCACACTTAATAGAAGATATATGCCTGTAATGAATATAAACATCTTACTGGCACTGTCAGAGATTTAGGCAACAAATATTTGTCCAGAATACAGAATTTGAGGAGAAAATATACCTTCAAGAGATATGTAGCAAATTCTTGTGGAAAGTCTAATTTAAAGTCTGAATAAAATGCTAATTGTAAAAGATGATTGTATATAAACACCCATCAGATGATTTTTTTTTTCTTTTCTAATCTATAGCACAAGTGCAAAAGGTGCAGATGGATAATTACCAACACAACTGTTTTTAACTGAGAAAAAAAAAAATCTGACTAGAGCAAGAATTTTGTCAGCACCAATGACATTAGAAGCCCGTCTGTTAGATCTACTGGCAGATGACAAACGCATGAAGGTGCATGAGATTCACGAGGGTTTGTGTACAATAACTTAATATGCGTCAAGTGACTTTTCTATTCACCAAGTGTATGTATGTAGCTTCAAACCAAACGTCTACACGTGGTGTGGATTTGCTAATGGGTACAAGTCGGGTCGAATGAGTCGTGAACACGCTTAACGCTTCTCCACCAGAGATTGTTTCCTATTTTAAACCTGCTGCTGGTCATTGCAGGACATGTGGAATGTGTGCACAGAGAAAGAAAGTGCCTGGACAACCAAGTAAAGAGAGGTGACCGTACACCTCTCTCTTCACCAGGAAATAATAGGCTTTAGCCCAGCTGACGGTGCCACCTCACTCTGAATTCCACGTAAAGAGCAGATAATGGACTAAGGTGATGGCGGATACTGAAACTCATGCAAGACGTGATACTTGATGTTCAAAAGAACCTTGAAAAGACATGACATTATAAATAAAAATGCATTTCCTGTGAGTCTTGTGTCACTTCTGGGTGTTTTTCAGAAAATAAATGTGGACTTTTTGTGTAGCATATAACTAGAAGAGTCAGAGTTGGGTGTTACTCGGCTATTATGTTGATTATAAAAAAGGTTCACATGCTTTGCAGTACACCCTATCTTTTATGTTTAAAGTTGTCTGAGTCATAAAGACAGGAGTAACATATGAAAAATGGGGCAGAAGCTCTAAAATGTCAAAATTAATATCCTGGAAGGGAGGCAGTGCACACATTATTATTATTTTGATGTAACTGCCAATAAAAAAAGGAGGGCATTAGCTATTTACAGAACTATTAATCAAGCAACATAGGGACCATATTTATTATATATAAACTTTATAATGATGGTTAATAACCACCAATACTAAAGAATTATTCATGATTTTTTAATGACTCAGAGCTTAAATGAGTCATTAAAAAGTCATCGTTGATGTCCCAGATGACATCAACAAAGGCGCTACTGCTGTCATTACCTCTTGATTTTTCAATACAGCATGTATACACAAATCCATAAAGCAGAGTTTTCTACTTTATGGTATACTGAATTTAATTAACTAAACACTAGGATTGAAAACTATTTAGCATTCTCATTCCACTAATTATGTCCCTGAAGAGTTGCCCATGTTGAAAAACAGAAATAAACACTGTAATCCTGAAAATTAGGAACGGTGAAATAGATTCTTATTAGATTTTTACATGAGGGATGGAAGCAAATATTAATACAAATGTATGTAAAAATTTTACACAGTAAAAGTAATATTTTCTCACCATCATCTATTTCCCACAAATTCTTCATGCTCTTAATGTGAATCAATGTCTATTTTATTACAAGGTGATGTACATGCTTTTCTTCCCAAACCGTATTAAAGTTTTTGCACTTGGCTTGATGATTTTATGCACGAACTGAAAACTAATTTCCAATGTAAATATTGGTACCCCATTATGTTTGTGAATCACCAAAGCACCACTGTTGATGCTGAGGAAGTGAAAATGATTGTATGTCATACTTCTAATAATTCTACAGTATATTGTGGTTTCCTGGAATCCCAGGAGACAGCATGAAAACATGTCTGCTAACTTCCTTAGCAAACACCAGAAGACTAAGGAAGACTAAGAAATAAAATCCCTTTCTTTTGTGTATTTACTCTGCAATAACAGTTTAGGAGACTTTACTCATTCTGCCAGACAACATGCATGATATTTGCCTACTTTTCATATGAGAGACTTAAATTAAAGAACAAAAAAATCAACCATAGTCCAAGATCAAAGGTTTTCTTTATTTTCAATCACATACATATACTATTTGTACATACACAGTTCCTTTAAAATGTTGTGTTTACAGTAACAGCTTTCAATATTTTTTTTTTGCATCGTTTTTTTTTTGTTTGTTTTGTTCTGTTTTCATTTGCATTAATTTTGACTTTTACTCGAAACGCTATATTCTGAAGCTTTGAGATCAGCGTGAAACAGATATAGTTTCTTTTTGTCTTTGACCTGACAATGTCAAAAAGAATGACTTGTTTAAAACAGCACGGAGCAAAAGAATCAAGAGAGAAGGAGTCGGAAAAGAACTGAAGAACAACATCACCTGATTCAGATTAGCTATACAGGGTTTCATTGTTGGAGACACTTCGCCTGACCCTCACAGTAGCTTGCCTCCCTGTTTGAGTGCAATAAAAATTTTTATTGCATTTTTTAAATTTTTTTTGGAGTGTTATTATTTACAATTGAGCTTGTGTGAAAAAAAAAAACAGTAGGTCGGGGATCACTACTACAAGACATACCCTTACCTGTGATGTGTACTCTTCTTTTTTTTTTTTTTTTTAGTATTTGCAATGTTATGGCTAAATGACAGGCCAGTCATCCTCAGATTACAGATAAAAGTCTGAGAAACATACATGTTGTTTGTTCTGAACACACGAGATCACTTTGAAATATTTCCGCAAAAATCTGGATCATGATTGACAGTACAGTTTTTGAATCCGTTGGTTAATGTGACTGAACACCAAGAGACACACAAACAGCTTCCAAAACACACGACTGAGTTTGTGTTTGACATTCTTGAAAGCAACTGCAGTAAAAGTCCAGATCAGGTCACAACTTAAAATTATCTCTAAATTGTTTTTTTTTTGTTTGTTTTTTTTGCTGGTCAAATTTCAGGACAATGACATGTGTGCTTGTGAAACTCTGTTTCTACATTTGGTGTTGGGGGGAGAAAAACAAAACAAAACAAAAAAAAACAGCAGTTTGTGTGGCAAAAACTTCTTCTTCTTCAGGCACATTAACCAGGATCAAAAGCACCTTTAATCACAAGAAAATTGTCCAGAGGGATGTTGAATAAAAAGATTAACAGTTCACATTCAGAAAAGAGGGGGATCGGGGAAAAGACAGTGAGACGTGTCAATATTTCTACTAAGTGACCAGGAACATGTCAAGATACGGAAACAGAGTGTTTACATGGTTCAAAAATGCCTTGTAGAAAAACTGTAACACTACTGTGTGTATTTGTGGTATAAAGGAGCCAACTCAAGCTGTGGACCTCCTTTAGGTGAAAAAAAAAATAATTATTATAATTATTTGAACATTTTAAGACACAAAACATTTCAAAGTCGCACCCTGTTTTTGAAAGATTGCCCTGACCCAGACCCTGAACAGAAAGCCAAGCAAGTCATAGCTTATTGTGGAGACGCCAACCTCAGTCGCCCTCTGTGGTACCTGCACTGCACTGGCTTCAGGAGTGTTAACAAAGTAGCTGTTTGAAGTCGGGATTTTTGTATGTGCACAGTGTTGTGGCTAGACTGCAGGAAAACAATTATGTTGCGCTGCTGAGATTGAGACTTTATACAGGCAGACGCCACCAACTCAGCAATTCTTTTTTACTTTGACAATTTATTTAACAAACAATGGCTTAAGGCAGGAGTTATCAATTGGCGTAGTTCATGCTGTGCGGTTCACCCCATTTGCCATTGTTGTGACAATATTTAGTGCCCATTAAATTACTGAATTTAAATAATTTGCCATTTTGCCTTAATATTAAATAAACACAATTTCATCACTGACACTTTGAATATGTATTAATATTCTTAATATCATAAGGAGCTAAATTCCTGTTCACCAATTTTGTTTGATTTCATAACAGTGGAGGGGCTGGTTGACCTTTTAACCTCTCATTAATATCTTCAAAGCCAAAGCAGCACAAACGATAATTTTTGCTGCACAAACATAGTCGAGTTAATTGACACCCATTTCGTCTGATTTGAAGAAGGTCAGGGTGGGGGGGGGGTTGACCTTTGATGACCTCTACAAACATTTCTTTACATCTTTAAAATCACAGCAGCACAAACAAAATATTTTGCTGCATAAACCAGCACAAACATAGCACAACGTTTGACAGCGGTTTTTGTCTGATTTGAAGAAGGTGGAGGGGTCAACTTCACTCAGGTAATGCAGTGTAGTCTAAAGGCTAAAGACTTATGATGCCACAACTGTGCATGCCCTGGAGACGAAGCTGAAAAAAGAGCTAACAATCTGAGTGGCTAAATAACTAGAGCAATTCTGGGAAAAAAAAAAAATGGAGGTTAAACAAGGCCTTCCCACATCCTTTCACCAAACTGTGGTTTAGGGACTTTTTTTTTCTTCTTTTTTGGTGCAGCTGCAGTCCTTTACTCCAAATTAAACTAGCCATATTCAGATTCCTCCCACTGGTATAAATAAATAGATGAGCCATCCAGTCAGGAATTATGGCAGTTGAATCCTATCCAGCTGCCTCTTTAAAACTATGATTGTGCAGCGTGCGGTAACAATAAGAGCGCGTTTATTTGTCAGGTGAAGTCACAGCTTCAAAGTTAACACTCCTTGCTTGTCCGTAAACCTCTCCACTGTTTCACCTTTGTCTCATTGAAGGGTGTTTAAGGAGTCAAATAATTGGAAGAAGCCTCTTTGTGGTTGAGCCACAGTGAAGCATTTTCACTTCTTTCAACCGTGACGGTTTATACAGTGACATGCAATGCTGCGGGTCAGCCCACGGTGGGACCGCTTATACACCGCCAGGGGAAATAGCATGGAGGTTATTCACCACTGCAAATTATTTCTGAGAACATCGACCATCTCAATCCTGATTTCGCCATCTTTTCAGCTTGCCCGTGTTTCACAGACACACCCTCTGTCCTGCTGCGACCAGACCCCACCTTCTAATGTCTGTGATGAAGTTAGTTTACATAGCACATGAATATAAGTCTCTGTACAGACTGTTTATTTTCTCTCTCTAGCATACAATGTGATTTGCGCAGTTTTAATCTAATCATGCACAACTACGGCGATAGGCAGAGGGGCAACCGAGGTGGAGAGAAGTAATGTGGCAAGGTGAGCGCTAGCCAGACAAAAAACAAAAACAAACAAACAAGCAAACAAACAAACAAAAAAAAAAACTCCCAGCGTACTGGCCTTCAGTCCCAAATCTGTCTGCCCTTCAGCTGTACAGAATTACAATATTTACAAGTAGCTGCGGGTGAGAGCGACTGCACATTCCCTGAAGATGTACAAAACCCGGTAAACAATACAGGCAAAGTTACATTTCAAAATTCATGTTGGGTGGGAGTGACTCAGGAAATGAGTTGAGGTTCAGAGTTCAATGCAGAAAAAAGGGAAATTTCTTTTGTAACCAAAAGCAATGAAGACATTGGCAGCCCACCTTGCCACAACGATTAGCCACGGATGCTTGTGGAAGTAATTAGGAGGAACCAGCAGCCGGCCAAAAATGCATTTTACAGGAGGCGCGGGGTTTTTTTTTAGTTTGGATGCCATATACAAGACGTGTGCGCGTGTGTGTGTGTGTGTGTGTATGAGTTTCGGGGGTGACGGGTTATCAGCAAAGCAACTAGAGGATCAGTAACATATATCTCAGCTCATTATCTTCAGTCTAATGCCACTGCTGCTTTTTGAATGACAATGCACAGGCTTTGGGTTTCATCATGTCAGACTGTGTTTCAACAGCTTATGTTTTTGTTCAGAATATATTCATTTTGATCTTTTTTTTTTTTTTTCTTTGTTTTTTTAAACATCGTTTCAATTTCGTTGGTCATATCTCTTGGGTTCTTCACCTTCGGAAGAACATGGGGTTGCGCAGGCAGGCGGATAGTCACCTGCAGCACCCCAGGGGTCCCGCGGAGGTCTCCAGGCTGCTGTCAGTGTCTGAAGCCAGGGTCTGGTCGGTGGACATGGAGGAGATGTCGTTGATAGAGGAGGAGGGAGGGAGGCTCTCGCTGCTGTTCACGGCTGCACCTGTGCTACGGGAATCAACAGCAGCAGGAGGGTTAAAATGTAAAAAAGTTCCGATGGGGGCAGATTAATCAAAAAAATATACATAGCCAGAAGATACAGTTCGCAAGCACGGACAGCACAAGGGGGGATGGATGCTGAGTAAAGTTGAGTTGCATTGTTGGGACAGAGATAACGACATTATTAACATCCGCTAAGGGGAAAGAGTCACAACTGCAACTCTGATCAGATGTTCCTAAGCAGCCTTTGGAGACATGAATGTCAAGTTTGTTTATTGATGCATTTGAACTGTTTTTATGCCAGGACAAACAGCTAATGCAGCAAACAGCAAGAGTGATTTTTAACAACAAGAATGAGGTGCAGATGTTTAAATTTATTGTGGCACAAAGTCAAAATTCCACATCCATGTTCAAATATAAACTATAAACAGTCACCCCATTAATATTTTGTTAGATGTACCTTAGCATGTTTTTCATCAAAACTAAAAAAATGTTTTAATTGTGTTTCGTTTCGGGTTCATCCGTTCTGAACAATGCGTTGGTTGTGTCTTTGCTCACTGTTTGAATAGGTATATTCAAATTTCATGCCACTTCTTTGCTAGCATGAAATAACCAGAGATTTGTTTCATAACCTTTAGTTATTCTGATATCTCAGCAGGCAATTGTATAACGATGCTGATGACTGCTAATCAAAATAGGTTTTGAAATGTTCAAGGCTAACACTAGATACCTACAATGGCCACAGGCTAACCCTATAAATGCTACATATATGTAGAATTTATACATATATACATGTATAAATGCTATTCTTAACACTCGAAAATGGCAAATTGTCTGATGAGAATACAGCTAAAATAATCAACCATCAAAAAGGTTATTGATTTCTCCAAGTGTGTGTGGGTTCTCTGCAACTCGTGAAGAGGCTTCTCATCCTCCATGGATTTTCAGAAAATCCACATTATATTAAAAATGCTTCACTCAATTTCTGTTTTTAAGGATTACCGGAGTTGTATGTTTTAGCATTACTGCAGCCTGAAAAAGAGGAATAGTTCAAACCTCCAAGTTATTATGACATTCATGTCTATAAAGATTGTATCCAACCATCTGACCAGAAGTATACAGTGAGTGTGATGAGACGAGAGTGATTAAGATTTGAGTTGTGTGGGTTCTAAATGAAAGGCCATTAAAGGCTCTCCGCATTATTTAGGTGGCAGCTGTTGCAATCATTCACATGATATCAATAAGATCTTTGATAGTTCTCTCGACATTCCTTGATTTATGTCATCATTAAACACTCTGCTGCGCTGGCACAATTTATGTCAGTTCATTTGGAAGTCATTAAAACAGTTTCCCAATTTTCTTTTATCGATCATTTCTTGACGTTAGAATCAGTCCGCAGTAAACTTTTGGAGACATCGTCATAGGACTCTCAGTCTTACCTGCTATTCTGTCGTTTCATCGTTACCACAGATTAAGTGATGAAATTAAGGAGATCACAGAGTGCTCCATTTTCAGTAATGGGAACTGAGTTCATGTCACAGCACTTGCAGTTCTGCTGGTAATGACGCGATGGATGAGATAACTCGATTTATTTCCATTAATGACTGATAACATGGAACCGGTGAGCTTAGGAGGCTGTTTCTTTCCACATATATACAACAACATGTTTTACAACATGCTGAATGCAGCATTTCAGGAACACAGTTTGAACTTTTTCTTTATAGTGTTTCTTTCTATGCCATAGATGAAGCAACATTTTCTAGACTGTTAGCTGTAGTTGACAATTAGTACATATAGAGTCAATTTTATCGGCCACGAAGGTCTTAAAAGGCATAGATCAATATAGTGTTATGACCTTGATTAATAATTATAATGTGCCCAAGGTACATAACAATAGTGTAGATCCAGAAAATCAAAAATAATTTTTTAAATTATGTATTAAAAAAAAAAAAAAAAAAAGATTCAGTCTGCTTTTGTATTGATTTTATTTCAAAGCACATAGATAATTTAATAACCTATATGAAACCAGCAGTTGGAGCTGTGCCTTCTGAAATCATTATATTTTTGCTCATATGGATGCTGGCGTCACCTGGAAGCACTCCAGAGTCTATTACCTTAAACAGAAATTGATGTTTTCTTCACAAGAAAGATATTTCAAACAGGAATATGCCAATGGATGTGTGCAAGTTGTCGGCAACAGAAAAAAGGCAGTGAGCGCCCTTACTGCCCCAAACGGTTTTTTATGCTTGAAATCTGGGTGAGCTTTACGGGAAAAGTGGAAGAAGAGAATAGCTATATTCTTCTCGCTCACCAAACACTGTGTTGAGAAAATGTTTAGATGATTTAGAAACAATTTTGAAATTCAGCTGAATTCTCGGCTACCTAATATTCACTCATTTTTTTTATGCTCTCTTACATATTTCTTGACTTCAAACATCAACATTTTTTAAAAGTATTGTGAGCTACAAAGCTATGATTGTAAAATGTATCGTTTTTGTCCTTAAAATAAAGCCCAAAAGCTTATTGATAAACCAATACTTTGAGCAAAAATAAAATCTCTGCTGTCAAATTAATGGAGAAAACCAATTTATAAACAAAGAATGCTTAAAACATACAGAGTGATTTGAGTATAATTCTGATTGTTGTCATGTTAGCAAATAAATAAAAAAAATAAAATTACAAAACAAATTTTAAACAGTATTAAGGATATTGTGTTTTCAACTTCTGACCGGGGCATCATGTGCTCTCTGCTCCTCCACCTTCCTGCTGCAGTGAAATAGTGCTGCCTGCAGCTCCTGCACTGCGTCTGATACGCTCAGCATCAGACCCTACAGAGTGGCCAATCTGCTTAATTGCAACAAGCTGCAAACACAGAAAAGGGTGGATATCGTGTACGAGTGGGGAATAAAGAAAATAAGATACATAGAGCAAAATAGAACTGCAAAATGCTATCTCTCTTCTTGCAATGAAAGAATTAAAGATAAAGTTTAGGTGCTGTTTAAATGACTAAATGCAAATGATGGACAGACTTGATATATTTTTACAGTCTGAGGAAATTTATTGTACTTTACATGCACCTTATTTTAGTTACTCTTTCTTATCAGCATGCTGCTGTAACCATGATAAAGCTGTTTCTTTCACTGAATTTCCATAAGAGTGTGACTGGATTATTAGTGCATAAACATGACTCTTTACTGCCACTCTGTGGTGGAAAATGCAAACAGCACTCGCTCTCATTTCATGAACAACTCCAGAGGCTTAAAATGTCAGCTGAAAACTGACATTTGCAAAGGAAACCACACAGCCCAAACCTTAAATCGTGAAACATTTATATGCACAAATACAAACATTCACACTTTTTTTTTTCTTAATCAGATATTTTCTGTACCAGAAGGTACATTTAACAGTAGCAGATTTCGTTCTCAAAGTCTATTTATCAAATAAAAATAAAAAATAAAAAAAATGAAAAAACACCCACTATATTAAACAACACTTAATCTGAGATGCAAGAGACATAGACACATGGTCAACAGCACAATGGGAATCTCTATTTACAAGGGAAAACTCCATTAAGGTTATAGTAAATTCACTTACAGAGCGATTAGGCTTATGCACTGAGAGTACCTGAAGGTGAAGGCTGTCCCTTCACAACGCCATTCTTCGTTCTTTCCTCAAAGTTCATCACCTCTTTGTAGATTAGTTCTGGCAAAAAGAGAAGAGTCAGCAAAATGCAAACAGTGGCAAAACTTCTTCACTTTTCATTATCTGTGTGAGAAACGTGACGCGGGAGAGACAACGGTGGTTTGGGTATTTTGAAACTGCAAAACAACATTTCCCGATGCACTGTCAAACCCTACATTTCATAATTAACACATAGATCAGCTAGACTCATGCATTGTTGACATTTAGCTTGAAGTGTTGGTTAAAACAGGCTCTCCTTACCTTTCCACTCATCTATAGAGTGTTCTCGTTCATCCAGCTGCTTGTCATAAATCTGAGGTGGAGGCTAAAGTAAAAAGCAGGGAGCACAGGAACATCTTTAGATGAACACATATGTTCATGTGTTCATATGTTCACATATTAAAAGCAAAACTGGGTAGAGCTTGATCAAACACAAATGGATAGAACTGAGTTTCAACTACACACACACGTACACGCACACACTGCCTACTCACCGCCTCCACCTCAGCTGGATCGTACCACACGTTGATGTAGGGGTGCTGTAAGGCCTCGTCCACTGATATCCGCTTAGCAGGGTCAATGATCAGCATCTTAGACAGCAGGTCTCTGGCCTGGCTTGCTGAAGTCGAAAGAGAAAACACAGAAGCACCCAGCTGATTTCACATGGACAAGAAAGTATCACTCTGCATTTCACATGTGAAAGGGAACACTGAGATAAAACAAATCCGGGGGAGAAAAAAAAGAGCTATAATTAAAAACAGAAGGTTATTAGAGGTCATTTTCATCTTCCAGAAACCCATCATGGCTGGATGGCAATGATAAGCTCTCCATCTTCAGACAAATGGCTTTAAATTAAGTTTAAAATGAGACATGAAACAGTTATCCAAACACTGTGTGCACCAACAAATTCAGTACTATGAGGAGGAAAGAAAAATGACCATGAAATGTAAAGAACTGGACAGCAATGCAAGTTTCTGGTAAACTATAGTTCTTAATTAAGTGCAATGTTAAATATCAGTTTGCAACAGCTAAAAATAGATTAGTGTAATTTGTTTATTTTAGATCTGTCATCATTTCCTTCATATTACAAATATTTCTCATTTAGATTATTCACTCTTCTTTTTACGGTTTAAGGTGGTCCCAGTGGTTCTATAATAGTATAGTTCTATAGTATTTCCTGATAATTCTCAGAAAATACTTATGAAACTGAAATCAGGCAAGTAGAAGGAGGTTGAAGTAGAGCAAATGCAAAAGCTACCTTCCATCGTAAATGTATTAAGATCCATAAATCTAGAGAATATCTCAGTTCCTCTTTGATAAAATCACTTTCTTTTAATTGTACTAAATGTGCAAAAGCATTTAGCAGACCGTTTTCCGAAAGGCTTACAGGATGGAATATTTTTTTAGGCATTCAGCTAAATGCCTAAACGATTAAATAAGCTGCAGAAATAAATAAGAACATATCCATGTTACTCCACCTTTAATCTCATACTCCTCTGATTTGTTCTCTTTTTACTGCATAAATAAATGTATTCTTTCCAGTATAGATATATTCTTTCAACACACTCAAGGGGGGAAATGTTCCTCCTCTTGAGAAAGTCCCCTTGAACTGATTTGTCACTTTTAACAGCTCCACAGCAGCTATGGAGTAAAGAGACTACAGTTTGAAAACAGAAACAGAAAAATGGAGAATGGATTCTTCTCTTATCAGTAAAAAAAAACAGAGCAAATCTATGGAGCAACTCCTATATGGATTCCTCTCCTCTACATCATCCTCTCACACGTCGCTGTCTGTCAGTCTGTAACAAATCCAAGATCCAAAGCACAGTGAGTGTTTTCCTCCTTCCTTCAACCTGCTTTCACACATTCCCACTATGCCTCTCTGGGTGATTTCCCTTTAACTTCCTCACCTCAGCAGCCTGCAACCCACATACAAAACTGGTTTATGACAATTTAACAACTCTGGAGCTTTGATGTGGGAACACATAAACAGAAAAGTTTGCCGTCTCTTGTAAAATGGATGTTCTGTTTCCTGCTTTCTCAGCTGGGAGAGCAAAAGAAGATGCACAGGGTTGATCCTATCCAGAAGCAGAGTCAAGTGGGAGCGCTGATTGGGATTTCAGTACTCGGCTCTGAATTTTAACAAGGAAGCTAAAAGGCAACAACTCACTCTAGCAGGGCTGGAAAATTTTGAGGTTGCTTTTGATTTTTATGGGGAATTGGACTTTTTTAGTTAATAGGATTTTATTTTTCTTTTTTGCCTGGGTGTTTGGGGTTTAATAGGAAATGGGAGTTTCTGTCCAAGCAGGGAGATGCTTATACCTATAATCAGATACCCTGCAGGAATAATTAGCTGGCCAAAGGAGGAGATACAGGCCACAGATGTTAAGACACGAAAATGACTAACAATGCATGGAGGGTTCCACCCCAAATCCAGCACCCTGAGACTGTACATGAGCCGCAAGGAAGGAGGCAGAGGACTAGTGAGTGTGAGAACCACTGTCCAGGACAAAACATCCAAGATCCATAGATACATCAGGGACAAAGCCTCATCAGACAATCTGCTCAGTGAATGTCTCAGACAATGGGGAACAGAAGTTGAGGTGCTGGAGGTACCATCATGGGAGGACAAACCCCTACATGGGATGTACCACCGGCAAATAACTGAAGTGGCTGATATCAGAAAGTCTTACCAATGGCTGGAGAAAGCAGGACTCAAGTACAGCACAGAGGCCCTCATCCTGGCCGCCCAGGAACAGGCCATAAACACCAGAGCAATAGAGACCCAGATCTACCACACCAGACAAGACCCAAGGTGTAGGTTGTGCAAGGAGGCCCCTGAGACAGTCCAGCACATAACAACAGGGTGTAAGATACTGGCAGGGAAAGAGTACATGGAACGACATAACCAAGTGGCAGGCATAGTGTACAGAAACATCTGTGCAGAATATGGACTGGAAGCCCCGAGATCAAAGTGGGGAACACCCCCAAAGGTGGTGGAGAATAGCCGAGCTAAGATCCTGTGGGACTTTCAGATCCAGACAGACAAAATGGTAAGGTCGAACCAACCGGACATTGTCGTAGTGGATAAATAACAGAGGAAAGCCGTTGTGGTGTATGTAGCAATACTGAGTGGTATATCAGGAACATCAGGAAAAAGGAGCACGAGAAACTGGAGAAATACCAGGGCCTCAGGGAGGAACTGGAGAGGGCCTGGAAGGTGAAGACCACAGTGGTGCCTGTGGTCATCGGGACCCTCGGGGCAGTCACCCCCAAACTGGAGCAGTGGCTACAACAGATCCCAGGAACAACATCAGACATCTCAGTCCAGAAATGTGCAGTTCTAGGCACAGCAAAGATACTGCTCAGAACCCTCATGCTCCCAGGCCTCTGGTAGAGGACCCGAGCTCAGAACCACCTGCGGTGGGTGAGAAGGGAATTTTATATATATATATATATATATATATATATATTTTTTTGTAACTCTTTATTTGAAGGGGTGAGCATAAGGTTGACATTATACAGTCATAAACATGATATAGCAACAGTCATGAACATGAAGGAGTCTTCTTGAATGTTTATAACTGTTGTCATGAAGTGTCTTTTGGTAAATAATGAAATAAGCATTACAAGTGTCAACTTAGCAATATTTGGCAAATAATTACATTTTTATGCAAAGTTGCTTTGAAACTTACATTGAAAAAATATAAGTTTTTAAAGTCAATTTAAAGAATCAGCTTTGCATTAAAAGTGTCATTATTTACCGAATGACACTTCATGACAACAGTTGTGAACATTCATAAAGACTCTTTCATGTTTATAACAGTGCTATGTCAGTCTTATGCACACCCTTTCAAACAAAGTGTTACCAACTTTTTTAAGTTGGACTATTTAAACGCTCACAAAAGTGTATTTGGAGATTTAAAGGCTCCTTTGTAATTCTTTTATTTTTCATACAATAAGTTTGGTTGTTGTGTAGAACTGTTCTGGAATACTTTTGAAGTATTTAGAGTCTAGAGAACAGACTTTAAAAACTTTTATTAGTTTATAAATTACTGAACAGCACAGTACCAAAATGAAAGATCGGTTGTTGTTGTCGCAATCTTCCAGACCGCTCAGGTCTTCCGGTTCAACTCTGAATCCTCAGAACTCGAGTCAAACATGGAGAATCATCATTCAGTTTTTATGCTGCACTAATCTGGCACAAATTTATAGAAAACTGCAAAACAGGCAAAACCCAGAGTTTCTTCAAAAACAAAGCTGAAAAACCCAACAACTCTTTAGAACTGCCTTTGATTAATAACAACTGGAAGATGAGTCAATATATTTAATGAATATTTTCTTTATGATTTTGATGATAGCATGTTTATTGCTTGCTTCATAGTTGGCTACTGTATTATGTTTTTATGGTGCAACACTTTGAACTGCCTTGTTGCTGAAATGTGAGATACAAATAAGCTTGACTCGGAAAATATTTATGGTAAAATCAGCATTTTTTTATTTTTTTTTTTTAATTATTACTCAGGCGTTTTACTGCTCCTGTTACCCATGATGGCAGGAATAAATAAAGAGCTGACAAAAATATATCATCGGAGTTAATGCCTTTTTTGACCCCACATAATAATTCATCCAAATCGTCAAGTCATAATAAATTATAAACGTTATCTTTGGAGCACCCGGCCAATATAAAACCTTGGCTCTCACCTTTGAGTTTGTTGTGCTCAGAGTCAGCAGGGAAAAGGCAGTCGGGAAAGAGCTTGGGGAAGGTGAGGCCCGCGTACTTTGGCCGGTTCTCCACGTAGTTCCTCACTGTGGGCTGCAGCTTCTTCATGAACTCTGGAGAGGGAGTGCCCAGCTGCTCTATCACCTTGTTCCACTGGTCAATGTCTGGCGTGGCAGGTCAAGGTTAAAGGAAACACACCTGGAATATGTAGCATCGTATCATCTCACAGAATGTTAGGAAGATATTATGTCATAATATTCCTGAAAAGGCAGTTAAAAAAAAAAAAAAAAAGCAAATTCAGTTGCTTATTGTTTATATAGATACAAATCTGGTGAAGAGACTTTCTGGTGAGACAGTTGTGGATCATGAGCAGTATCCTTACTGTTTCTTTTCTCCCAACAAATATGTTGAGTCATTCTGCCAGCCACTGCTTTATTTAGCTGGGAGTTCTCATAGTAATACCTCTTCACTGTCACCATTACACATTGAGTGAGAGCTAGTAAAGTCCCATTTTCCATCTCTCACAGCTTTAATCCATATTCCTCCTCGCTACAGGTTCGGATTTAGCCAAACAGCCTGAGTTGTTTCTTTTTTTTCCCTCAGCTTGTCAAAAATCCTTCCAGGCTTCCATATGAGTCAGAGAGAGGAGGTATGCAGAAGGTGGAAGGATACGGTCAGACCCAGGGAACAGAACCGTCCCTCTTATCACCTCTCCAAAGATGCAGCCCACTGACCACATGTCCACTGGTGTCACACACACAAAATTATGAAATTATGAGTGATGCTCCAAAATATCTTTTCTGCTTCCAGTAATTACTGAAGTTGGAAACTATGTAATTTCTCTTGGATTTTGATCATCTTTAAACTTTTAGAGGAAAAAAAGATAATATCAGCAGCAAAAAGAAAATATCGGCAGCAGAGTGAGTGATTATTGGTGGGATTGGTCCGATGATGATGCTTGCACATGTTCATTGACCTTTTCAGGCAGCTTTAAACTCACCCTAATCCCCCAGAGAAATATATTTTAAAAAATCTAAACAGAGAGCAGAGAAAAACATGATCAAAAAATTAATTAATGATCATCTGATGTCTGCCTATTAACACAAGTGCATCAAATTTGATATAATTCTGCAATTAAACTGTCTACCTTAAATAATAACCTTCAGATTCTCTTTGACATTGCTGCTACAATCGCCTATCATTAAACAACCACTAACCTTTTGGCCTACAATACCGTGACTTATCTTAGTGGACAGATTGCTGCACTCCATCATCATTTGTTGGACAAAGCACAGGGTTGACTCAAACCTCAATAAGGTCAGTATACTTTAGGCCAATAGCATTAAATATGAGGTACCAATCCACCACCGCCAAACGAGCTGGAAATTAACCAAATTTTGTCTGAGTGCACATTGATTTGCAGTAAAAAGAAAACTGATGATGGGGGCAGATACAAATGACAACAGTTTCAGTAATGGCCGAGACAGAAGGGATGAGAAGTTGCTGAGCTCATTGCAGGGTTTTCTCACTGTTCAGCTCATTAATCTTCCAGGAGCCGCATGTACAAGGCCGCAGAGTGAGGAATTCCCCCAACACCTGGTGTCTGATCACTCCCTATGGCCATTTAGCTACATTAAGTCACCATTTCAAATAGTAAATACGGTAAAATAAAAAAACAAAAACAAATATATATATATTCCTGAAGCATTTCAACATGCTTAATGTATCCACTCACTGTGGAGGCGACTGGGTTGATTTGTTTTACAATCAAACATAATGCTGCAACCAGTGCAGCATTATGTCACAATGGCTACTGTCAACAACATCCTAAAATCCTGTATGCTGCAACTGTAAATGACACATATGGTTCATGATTTTCTTCTTTAAGCCATAATAAATCAAAAAGTTGTCTAACTTATTAGGAGCATATGTTTTGAGTGAAGGCAAAGAGGAAGTTATTTGTCCAAGGATTCAACAACCTCATGAGCCATTTGTCACAAATGATATTTGAAGCACAACAATGTTTAAACACCATCTGCAGACATGAAACTCTTGTACATGTGGAAATAACCCAATTTCAGAGCAGTTGTTTCTCACATTTAAGTGGCCATTATAAAATGTAGGTTTGTCTTTTTTGCTGTAGATACTTTTGAACTTTCAATATCTTGTCTTTGTAGTGTTTTTAATAGAAGATAGGATTTGCAAACTATGGTATTCAGTTGTTATTTATGTTTTACACTGCATCCCAACTTCATTGTAATTGGGGTTGGAGAAATGCTGCAATTATTTAGATGCATGAATCTTCTGAGAATACATAATAAAATATTCATGTTGTAAGCATACATCCTCTTCACGATGGCATGTAATTTGAACTATGACTAACAGATGCTCAAACTGAGAAAGAGAATACTATGTAGGCTCTCATAGATGGCAAAATGTCCTTCATATGTTCACACATTTGTCATGGAATAAGAAAAAACATAACATGAGGACTATTTATCAAAAATACTGACATTCATTCTCACTATTCTCACTGCAAGAACACACACTTAGTTGCACTCTAAAACACACGGCGCACAATTTAAACATTCAGAGACAAGCAGAGAAATATGTATTTGCCAGGAGAGGTTTGAATTAAAAGTCAACACATTTGAAGAGGAAGTGCTACTAAAAGAAATGTTGGAACTACAAAGAATAAACATGTTATAAAATGTTGGTCAAATATTAGTGGTTTTAGTGCACCTCTGTGACATACAGCAAAAATCAGGTCTACTACTCCAGTACAAAATCATGAAAATAATATTAAAAATGAAGCCTTATTTGCACTAAATGTTTTAGATTAAGCCTAGTCCAGGTTTTCACTCCTGACAGCCACATAACTGAATATATTTTAGTTGGAATTGAGATGCTTCACTGTGCAAAACATGCATAATGAAAATGCAGGTTTTTCATTCTTTTTGACAAGCAGAACTCAAAGAGTGTGGCAGCCATTGTAAGTCAAGAACAGGGCTGCGCAAAAACTCAAGTATAAATGACCATTTCCATGTAATCACCAACGAAAACTGTGATTGTATTTTGTCTTTTTTTTTTTTTTTTTGCAGTATTGTTTTGGATTATTACAAAACCAAATCAAGAAGGTATCAGGGAAAATGTGTTGCAGTTCACTGTTTTTCCAGTGCAATACTGTAGACAGATGCTTTTTTCAAGGCGCTGTGTCTATTTCACCTGTGATATTTACTTTTTAAAGCAGTCTTGTCTAAGCATTTTGAAATGAGGTCAGTTCATTATGAAATTTAATGTGTGTCGTTTTCAAAGCTACCTTTTCAAAATAAATAAAATACTAACTCTATTGGGGTACCATCACACAATCTCTCTCTCTGTATTAGTAAGGATACAGTCCCGGCCAGGGAAAAGGATTTTGTGGCGCACCATTTCTCCCATGATGCACCCCACCGACCAAATATCCACTGCACGCAAAGAGGTGAAGGTGGCACACAGAGGGAGCAAAGGGAAAGAGGGGGGAAAACAGAGGTTAGAGTAGTCTACAGTGATTAGCAGATTATTCAGTAGGTCAGAGGCATGTTACGACTCATCATGCACACACAAAATAAAGAGCTGAAGGAGTAACAGTGAAAACGAAAGCAGAGCATTAGAAGGACTGATTATCTAAAGGAAACTCAAAGCCCACAGGCTGTCATTTTAAGTTAGAAGTGTGACTAATGAATCATAGCAAGGCTGGCATTCAGTCATGTGTCTTGATGTTCTGAGGGCTTTTAATCAATGACTCACTGCGCCAGCACTTCAGCTCTACTGCAATTCAACCAGAATCTCGTCTTTGCCTTTGCAATGACTAAGCTCTATCACAGAACAAACAGTGCAGAGATGCTCTCTGATCAGCTGCAGGTGCTGGACTCTCTAAACTTTTGTTTAGAGCTGTCTGACAGAGATCTGTGACTCTACAAACACACCCTGTCATTGGCAAAGCTCACCATTTTCTTTGTATCCCATTCCCAGTATGACCTCTGGGGCTCTGTAGTATCGCGTCACCACATATGGGGTCATCATGAAACTAGTGCCTGCGGTTCTAGCCAGACCGAAGTCCAGGATCTTCAGGGTGCAATCAGACTTTACCACTATATTGCTTGGTTTGAGATCCTAGAGAGGAAAAAAAAACAAAAACATGTAATTTTTTTTAATTACTGAACATTATATTTCCTTTTGAGGAGGAGCTGCTAAAGCCAATATGAGAGGGACACCAGTCCTCTCTAATCTGAGAGAGGGCTGTTCAGAAAGAATTAGTTATTTGTCTGAAAAAATTAAACACAATTTTGTTTGTTTAGATAATAAAAATATGTTAAATTATACAAAACTACTTATTTATGTGGATGCATTTTTTTGTTGTTGCAAAATGCCCTAATTTGTATTATTCTAGTTCTTTAAAGGAAAAAAAAAGCAAATACTGATCTATGCTGGGTCACAACTGAAAGTTTTTGTCCTTGCAACAGACCAATGCAAAACAAGCAAATATATATTATTTTAAATGTACAATATATCTTATTTGTTGTTTGTTTTACAACAAACAACAATATAGTTTGTTGTAAAAGTACAACAAACTATATTTGCTCTAGTGTTAGTACAATGGATCTTCTGTTATAAAATTGTCATAAACTTTAAGTGACAAATTATAAATTTGTCCTATTTTTCTATACTTTTGTTATAATTATCTTTATTCTGTTTGGTTTTCCAAAAAGAGTTTGTTCAGATCAGATTTTAAACTTGATTTCACTTCTTTTTTTTTTTTTTTGAAAACGAGTTGAATATTTTTTCTGTATATGTTATTGTGTTAGTCGTTACTTCTTGATTTGTGAAATGATGAAAAGATATGTACGACTTCCTACCTAAAAATTTTAAAACATAAATGTTCAACTTAGCAAATAAATAAAAAGAAATTTCTCACTTGCTGTCAAAATATTGATAATATTTATCAAGTGTATCTTTATGCATCAGATTTTATTTTACCAAAAGAAAGATTTTCTCAAAGATCAAATATGGCATCTACATTTTATAGTTAAAGCTTATTTAATTTTTAAAACTTACCACTTAACCTATATTAACGTTGTAAATTTGTTCCAGTTGGGCTGTCAGAGAAATGATTCACTGAGATGAAGCAGCACAGCGAAAACAGGAAACACTGGATCATATTTGACATTTCACACAACTTGGCTTATTTGTAGAGTCTGTTCTGCTTTGAAAAGTAAATAGACTCTCATATTACAAACAATATGATCGCTGCCAAGATATTGTGCAAGCAGACTGCAGGCTTTACTACTTTCAACAATTGATTATCGTGACAGATTTGAAAGCACACAGTGCAAAGCTAATTTAACCAGTAGAGGTGGAAAAAATGCTCACTATCTTCTCTTACCCTGTGAATAATGCCGGCTGAGTGCAGATGTTTGATGCCACATAACATCTGGTAGAGCAAATAGGACATTCTCTCGTGGTCAAGCTCCATCTGAATCACCTGGCACAAGTTGGCATCCATAAGCTCCATCACAAGGTACCTGGGAAAATGCCATGACCAATCAGTAAGGGATGACTTGTTTGACATTTGACAGGTTAGCTGTACATAGATGTCACGCATTTTAAGTGTTTCTGCATGAACTACAACAAAAAAAGCAGTAGCATGAGACGTATAAATCCCAGAGTAGAGGAACTGTTCTAAAAACAAACATGTTCTCATTTATGATTCAGTACGAGAACATGACGCCTCTCTCGGCTTTCCCTGACTGCCCCCCAAGCAGCTCTGCTAGAGCGATTGAGGAACACATAATGGACACGAAATTTCCAACAAAAGCAGACATTTTGTTTTATACATATATATATATATATATGATCAAAACAAAGATTGAGAAAAAAAAAACAAAATTAAACTCACACATCTTGGAATTCCTCTAATGATTTCTGTGGCGTGAAGACATTTAATAAACTGATTATCTGAAAGAGAGAAAATGAGGTCAGAGGGTTATTATACAGGTAATCAGAAAGGGAAAATAAACTAATTGATTGAAAGTGACTGTGAGAAGATAATGACTGCTGAGAAGGACACTGGTGAGAGAGGACAAAATAGACTGAAGAGGTGGAATGGAGGCAAGAGAAGGGGATAAAGGCTGGTAACAGGAAACAAAGAGAGGGAGACAAAGTGTAGCAGTGGGGATTACAGTCATCCCTCCAAGTGCTCTTGGTTTCACTCTCTCTCACCAGTTTGCTGCACTCCTGCAGGCGCAGAGTTTAGCATGGTCACAACATTGCACGGGGGCTAGTGTGCACTTTGTAGCAGAGCAATTTGGCCAGAAATAGAATCTTGCTGACAGCAGATGTGGGTTTTTTTGTTTGTTTGTTTGTTTGTTTGTTTTGTTTGTTTGTTTTTTACTTTCCTTGTCCCAATGCATGAAAAAAAAACAATAACTCACATTTTTGTGATTGACACATTTCATGAGCACCAACTCCCGGTATGCCCTCTTGGCATGGGTCTGGTTCTGGAAGGGTCTGCTCAGTTTCTTTATGGCTACATTCCTGTCCAGGACAGCATCATAGCCCGCACTGCAGAGACAGAGAGAGAGGACAGAGAGAGAGCGAGAGAGGGGGGGTGAAGGGGGACACATAATCATCAGCATTCTTTCAGCATTCATAGCTGGATGGTTATCTGGGTGTATGTGGTTGCACCGTAATTGCAATTTGTAGCACAAGAGCAAATAGATGATTTTCTGCATGATGAGGTTATCAATGTAAAGGAGACCTACAGACAGTTTCTTTCAAACATATTTACAGCTGAACCAGATATTTACATACAGTGTACGAAAATACAGAGCCATTTAAATGGTTCACAAAGAAATCAGTTTGGCAAAATAAAATGTGTCCAGTAGGAAAACATGAGTCATAACTTGTTGCTTTCCTAGCACAGTGCAACCCTGACTCCAGAGACCTTTTATATTGGAGCTCCTTGCAGTCCTTTCCGTTGACTCTCAGAGAACAGGTGTTGAGAAAAATAAGGCAGAAAAATGCCATTTAATATTCTGTAGCATTCCGTATCGCCCTTTAATGCTGTAAAGGGACTATCAGTGTATTTTTATGTTGTCATGCAGAAGATGCTGAGTGCAATGCGCTGTGGTTGTGAGTGTCTCTGTGGAGACTGCATAGGATGGATTTATGAAAGCTTTCATCCAATAAGGATTTTAACAAGTCATCACTTTTCTAGATGAGTGAAAGGTGATGTCATGAATAGCTAAACTACTTAAAACCTTGATCCAGCTTTAGGATTCCCATATGAAAGCATGAAAGCTCTGTCTAAATAATCACCAGTGCAAGGAAGTCTGATCCTAATATTAACATTTTGTGCAAAATATTGCATATGTTTGTAACATTGTCAGCTCCACCACAGAGGCCTTAATTTTTGTGGCTAATTAAAAAAAAAAAAAAAAAAAAAAAAAAAAAACTATGTCCTCTTTTTCTGTATTTTCGGTCATGAACATTATTTTGTTGATCTATCTGATTTATTAGTTTTTAACCTGTTCACAATAAAAGTAGCCATTGATGTGATTTTCCTGTCTTTGACATGGCTGCATGTCAAAGACATGATCTTTTTTTGCTATGTATTGAGCAGCTCATATACTAACCTTCAAAGTTTTTTGGCATTCAAACTATAAGTTTATAAAGTAACTTTTTTAGCCACATTTTTAATTGTAACTGCAATGACAATTGTTGCAAGGTGAACAGATGTCAAATGTCAGCAATTTAAAATAGAGTAAGCATGCTAGTGTTAGCTTAGCTCCTTAGCAAACTGCTCTATATGCAAATGTGTTGAAGACTAGAAGTTTATGTCCTCAAAATATCAGTCAATGTCCAGAAACTATGCATCCATGACATCATTAGTGAGTAAATTAACAGTGATAAAATGTTGATGAAATATAGTATGCTAAGTAGCTTCAAATTGAAGCTTTACTTTTAGCATACTACTGAAGCTACTGAGTTTTCAGACACACAAAATGTAGCATGTGGCACTATAATTGGTTCAGTGTGTTTACCATTGGTCCCTTATTCTCATTTCTGATTCATTTACTCTTTCTGCAGTTGGTCATAATGCTTAAATGTAAAAATTACTTTGTAACTTTGCTTCACTCACTGTGCAAGGTTTGTTTGTGGTAGCATTACATTGCAGTTTCCATCTATTTTTATGTTTTGGTTAAAGCTAACACATCTGGACCATTGCATGAATTTGCTTCTATTGTTTCAAGGAATATTTATGGTGAATTACTTGTCTTCCTTTTTTACTCATCATTTCTGATGCCAGACTTAAAGCTGTTGGAAGAGTAAAATTCTGGCCTGATGAGTAAAAACATAAGGGATCAGAGAGCTAACTAGGAATCCAAGAAAAAGATCATTTTTGAAGAATTGTAGTTTTTCAGGAGGCAAATCAAAACTCAAAGAATACTGTCTGCCCCAACAAGCACTGCTTTCCGAATACACTAAAACAAATGCCAAATCAGTCAATGACAAAAGAAAACAGCCATTGACAGTCAACATATACCAGGATTGCCTACAAATAATTTTATTAACTAAAAAAGATTAATTAAATAGGATTTAATCATGAGTTTGACAAGATTGCATTTGCTAATTTTTTAAAGTATGTCTATCTAAGTGATATGACTGCCACAGCTTCAACAGCAGATGTCACTAGTGAGAAATTAATGAACCACCAAGTAATGAACCTTTGGGTGAAGCAATGGACTGGGAAGCTTCATTTCTTCACGAGGTTGTCAGAGCCAACAAAATGTAATAAAATTCTTTGGAAGAAGCTGGAAGCGATGGCTGATGCTGTGTTTTTTTCACCTTTTTGACCCTTTGACCACACTACTTTACAATAACATGGACTGGCAACAACACTGGGAAAATAAATTTTAACATAAAGCAAGTTTTTTTCTTATTCGCATGTTCTCCGGCTTAACTAGGATAAATCGCCTGATTGCATAAGCAAAGCAGAATGTGTCCTTTCTGACTTAGACATAATCTTTTAAATCTATGTGCTTGTGTGCATGTTGCTTTTTTGAGGCTAGCTGTTGGAACTGAGTCACACAGATGTTTATGTAAATGTGATTATGTCACCCGTCTGAGGTTCGCACTGAAGATAACCAACAATCTTTTTTTTATGTTTCATCACCATGTTGAGAGCAAACAGTTATTTCAACTTATACAAAGACATTTTCCATAATATGCATTAATGCATCTGTAAACATCTGAAAGAGATAAGTTTCTCTGTTTTTTTTTTTTTGTTTTTTTTTTTTTTTTTTGTTTTTTGGGGGGGGGGGGGGGGGTGTCTGCTGTTACCACCAGATTACATCAGATGCCATCTGTGGGCAACGTCAAGAAATATACAGCTGAGAAGACACAGTTGGATGTCCTCTCTACAACTGATCTCTAAAACATTCTCCAGACCTGCCTCAAGTCAACCTGCAGCCACAAAGAATTGATTTTGCTACCTCTTGGGCTGAAATAGCAAAAGGCAGAGATTATAAGAGGGCACATGGAGGGCAAAGGTGTTGAGATACATCCTAACCCGAAACACGTCCACTTGGATCATCCGTGTTGAAGGATTCTGAGAGGTTATATATTAGCACAATGACACAGCATTAGCATGAGCATGAGTTATGAATGTGTTTGGTGGATCGACAGAGACGGTAAGAGGCATTTCTTTAAGTGGAGCTTTGGCAGTCGTTCCATTGCATTCTGACAGGGAAGGCGTGAGGTGAATTACAATGAAAGCTGGCTCCCTCTGCAATCTGGATTAAGGATTCATAAGAAGACTGTGGTGATAGACCCTTAAAATCCATTATTCTACAATGCAAATAGAAGATATGATATCAACTCACACCTGAGAAAAAAAAAATATCACAAATACTGACCTTGATCCCTCTAAGGAATGTTGTCTGTTTGTTTTCAGATATATATACTCTGTATTGTCATAAAGAACCTTACAAAAGAAGTGACTGAAACTTGTTTGTCTTATTCTTAAAAGCACAAAATGAATCAGAGAGCATTGAACATTCAGCTGAATCAGATACATAATATATTAAAAAACCTTGAAAAGAATTATTAATGCTTACTAAAAACAAAAGTTCATCTGAATTACTAATAAATGCCTTAAAAAGCATGCTTTTATGTCATTTCTAGATCAAAAGTAGAGTTTCTCTTTGGCTATTCGAAGCAATAAACCACAGATCAAGGAGACCAACAGTAAAACTGAGACAACCCCGACATTAAATATAACAAAGAGCCTCATCAAAAAGCTTGACGCTATTTAATCCAGGGCATAAAAAACAAAAGGCGCAGCTATGAACTTACCAGACAATTCCCTGAGCTCCAGAACCAATGGGCTTTAAATTCTGGTAACGCTTTAGAACTGTGAAGGTGGAGTCTCCCACTTCCACACTGTAGAACTGGTTGTCCACTTTGCTTTTGCTCATGTTGTAATGTTTGGCAATATATGACACATCCACTTGTTTGCCAAAACCCTGCGCGAGTCAAATACAGCACAGTAGTGGTGTTAGTCTTGCTGAAAGAGACAAGCATGGTGTACATTTACAGCAGAAAACCCCAACTAATATGTCCAATGCAATTAAGTACAATCACAAAATAAAAGGAGATATAGCCTATATAATGCTATATATATATGCATTATATATACTTTTTTTTTTACTATTTAACAATCAGCAATTAAATTGTTTCAACACCCGATTACTTTTTTCATTTCTACCTCATACCATGTATTTCTGTTTATAGGCACACCAAAGGTAGCATTTGATCAAATAAATGTCTGGTATTGGAGGCTGGAGCTCGCGTCTGAGAAAGAACTTTTTAATAGTCTCTTTTTTTAAAAGTACTTTTTTAAGTACTTTAGATGTTTTATGGTTTTCTTAAATATGGTACATTTTAAATCCCCTGAGCAGTTCAGTGGGATTCAGTTCTAGGCTTTGACTCAAGTCTTTTTATTACTCAATTTTCTGTTATATTGTGGAGGTTTATTATCCTGTTGAAAGGTTCATTGTCAGTTTAACTTTCGCTTTCTCATAGGCAACAGCGTTTTGTCATCATGTGGTGCTTAATATCATTAAACAGAGAAAGACTTAAAAGCTGTTACTCTTAAAAAGGCTCAGCTTCATCTGAGGATGTTGTTCCAAAATAGTCTGGGCTTTATTGTCCTAAGAAGGTACAAGTTACATTGCTTCACACTTATTTATGTTCATAAACTATAACACTTTTGTGTTATAGTTTAAATACATTTAAAGGATGTATTTCTGTTCTGTAGTCACAACACTTTGACACAGATAGTTACGAAATTCACTCTCACAGGAGCTCTCTTCAACAAATCCTTAAACAGGGAATCGTTTACAACGTTGTTGCAAACGATTCCACTACCCTAGGATTTGTGTGCAAGGGTTTAAAGGTGCACTTTGTGCAAAATCTGTTGTCGCCTTACAGAAACATAAATCCTGTTTTCTACCCGAAAATATAGGCAGCAGAATAAATACTGGCCATGTTAGTACATCGGGAGCATTAATTGCTTCCCTCAGACGAAGACATTATTACATCATTGTGCACAAAATATTTAAGCTGTAATTTTGGGCAAGGAAATAGTGGCACAACAAAATAATAATTATGTTAATTACAGTCTATAATTACTCCACAGCTCACAAGCCAAATACAGCTACACTGTTGGGTATGACTGTGTAAGTTCAGCCTAAAAGTCATACAAGGCTAAAACCAGGAAAATGTACATCATGACATGAATACACATAACCTGTGATTTGATTAATTTTTAATGTTTGGCTTTATAGGAGTACCAACAGTGGCTGTTAAACATTAACATAAGATGCATGTGCAATCCAACATAGCATGCAAAGCTCCTGAGTAATTTAAGCTGCTGTGAAAAGGTCCAACGCAGCTCTCACACACATGCTATACGTATGGATTATGCCTATTCGAAATGAGTTTGGCATTTCAGCTATACAAGGTCAACGGGAAGCTGGCAATTAAGACCCACTTTAGCCAAATGTCTCAGATACAGAAAAGCACTTGAGGTATTGAACTTCAGTAGGAAACTGGGTCTGCACTGGAAATAGTTTTGCATACTTAATTGTCACGGTGAGGTTAAAAGCTCTTCATTCGCTTTCATCTACTTTTGGAATTCCCACAGGAAATATACAGCGATTCCAGACCATTATGCAGGATTTTGTTTTTACATGAAATGAGAGGTTTTGTGAGCACCAGTCACTGTAGAACCCTATCAGAAACACAGCAAACACAGCAAAAACACACATAGGAAATACGGGGAAATGGAAGGGATTGAATACTGTACCTTTTTTACCTGTAAGGAACACACACCTGACAAAAGGCTATCTTTACATCCAGGACTGGTTGGCTGCAGTTATATAAGAAATGTCTGCTCATAAATACCTGGAAGACACAAACAGGAGAGAAGGGGAGTCAGAGAGTGATTGCAGGGAAGTGCAAATACCTTTGCTGAAATTATTCACATGAGTGATGGCTTCAAAATATGGTCTGCACCTTTATGGAAAAAAGAAAAATAGCTGCACCTTCATCTGGATCAGCTTTATCTTAATATGCAAAAAAGCAGCTTAACTTATGATGGAGCGTCTGAGAAACTAGTTCTGTGGAAATTTGTCTTTGCAGTCTCTCTCTCTATGCTGTGGAACTGAATCCTCCAGGAACATTCAGAGCTGTTTTCGCTCTCTCCCTCCTGTCCCCATCTTTCTCAATAAAAATGAGAAAAACAGCAAGTCACCGCCACCCTCACCTCTATAAATATAAACTGACCAATACATCAATTCCTCATCAGAGAGCAGCACAGTAGGACGACAGAGATCAATGTGTCTCAGCCTGCAGACGCAGATATAACCAAACCTGGGGCTACTGGAGACAAATATGGTTTATTAATGACTTGAGACTGATTCAGTGATTAAATAAGAATATCTTTATATCGCATTACTTTTCGGTTTTTCTGCTTACTTTTATATCTATTCTAAATCTTTTGAAAAATTGCAAAGCAGGGCTTGTAGTGCTTTGAGAGCCAAGGCATGTTTTTAGTCATTGCAGCAATTTATTTTGGAACAAGGATGAGGTACAAACCTAACTAAAGCAGACACATTTAAAGCAAAAATCAAACTCTGGAGTCCTTTTTACAACATATTTGCAAAATCTATGTTTTACATATTTAATCTAGTGACAACTACATGACCATAAAGCCTTGTAAAAGTAGACCATTTAATGTATTAAATGTTGCAACAATGATTTTTATTTTTAAAATGCTTGTACCATTACCTTTAACTGCACTGCATTAGTTTGGCATTGGTAGACAATGAAATGAAAAATCTCTTGCCAAGGTTTGCTAACCTGAACGAGTTGAGTACACTGTGAGATTTTTTTTTTTTATTGTTGTTGTTCCAGCTGAGGTAGGATTAAATTAAATTATTTTCAATGTGTGAAAAAAAAAAAAAATCACAATCCTGGTAGTTTCAAAACAGAATGCCCTAACATATTGTGGAAAGAGAAGAAAACATAAACCAATTTTGGCAGAATAAAGCCATAACTACGGTTGTGGAATCAAAATAAAACTTAGTTGTTAAACTAAATGTCCCAACGCAAAATACTTTGCATTCCTATAAGCCTTCAAGAAGTCTAGAAAACTCCTGTACATCATTCAGAGGTCGGTAGAAAGACCGACCCTATCCCTCCCAAATGTGATCCCTAATCATCAGTTGTACACTTCTGTCAAGAAAATTGCCAAAAAGAAACCTTGAGTGTGTGAAGAGTCCTTTCATTCTGCTTCAAAACAGTAAAGCCACATAGATCTGCCAGAAGCCCTGTAGCCACCTGACACTTTAACATCATCCATGGCCCTTAGAAACCCAGGATATCTAAACAAGAATATCTGTTATATTCCAGCTTCAACAAACATTTATGCTTGTCAATTAATTCATGTATGCATTTGTGTTTACTTGTCAAATTCATGAAACAGAAAGCAAACAAAACTGGCAAGAAATATCCTGTTTAATATAAATCTATTTTGACTTTTTGGTGTGACACTACGAGACTTTAAAAGGACGATTTGTGTTGACTGAGACCAACAATTGTCATTATTTGTAACAGTATTGTATTAGCATTACTACCAAGCACAAAAGCTTCACATCATCAGAGACAGCACTGACATTGTGATGATACACAAACATCAGAGGGTTTTACAGTGAAAGAAAGAAAAATGAGTCAATTTGGCTGACAAGCAGCTTTTGCCATTTTTCTGCCTTTATATGCAAAGGAAAAAAGATACAAAAGGTGCATACATTCATAGAGGAAAAAAGGTCTGTCCAGAGGGTAAGCAATGAAATAATTTCCTCACAAGTTTGGATAATTTCCCAGACCTTTTTATTTATACATATATATATATATTTTTTTTACTTTCAAATGATGTACTTTCTGAAACTTTTTGTATCACCTCGCTCCACCAGCACTGTATTAAGAGTCGCTGCTCATGCTTTGATGTCTATTCTCAAAATGGAACAGAGCAGCTGTAAAAGAAGAAATGTGGGCCACAGAGGTTGGAGATTTATGTTGTGGCTTAATTTTCTGACCTTTAAAAAAGTGGCCCATTTCTTTTATCCAGGTCTCACAAGGGGTAAAAATGTAGCGTACTATGGCATAGAAAAGGACAAAGGGAGGGCAAAAAGGAGCAAATAAAACATGCAGGTGAAAGGATGAGGCTTTAAGGACACCTAGTCAATAAATCATTCACAATCTATCACTTGTTTATAATGATTTCACAAACCTTTGTTTGTTTGTCAAAGTCTCATTGACACCGTAAAGACTGGTAGTGTATCTGCTGATAATCTGACTGATCAATACTAAATCAGTTTTAGTAGCAAGACAAGGCAACAATCTTTAACCATCTGTGTACACAGTATTGCACTGCAACAGTTCGAACAGAAAGATATTATTGTGTTGTGTGATTACAAGACATATAAGGCTTATTATGAGCTTCTGTGTTTGTTCTGTATTTTTTTTACATTTAATTAAATCCCCCAAAAAATTAAAAATAGAAAATAGAAAGGATGGATGCATGAATGTACTAAATTGTCTTTTTCAGTGTTCAGCATATTCCAAGGGAAATTTACATTAATTAGCACTCATGGTAAAAAAAAAAAAAAAAAAAGGCAATTATTAAGGACAATCTCCGAAGTTTCTTGCTAGGAAACTGCACAAAATAGAAGGCATCTTTGATTCTCCATGACAAACATTTAGTGTATCTTTTATTTATTCCTTGCCCTTAAAATTGTCATTGATTGTAGGATCTTGCAAAGACAATGTATGGTAAATATGCGCTTCCATTAAAATAAATTAAAGACAGTCAATATCATTTAAAAACTGTGAATGTGTAAGGACAACTGACATCTAACCTTGCTGTTTTCATTTTTTACATGAATCACACAACTTAACATAATAAGAAAGAAAGTGGCTTACTGCTATGTCACTGGAAATAGGTCAAACAAATCTGAGCAATTATCAAGAGTAATTAATCACTGAAAAGACAAAATGAAAAGCTATGTCAAATCTTTCCTCCATAAAACCGGACCTCCAGTTGACTCACTGAGCAAAATGAAAACAGCAGATTCTGAGCTTGCTAATTCATTGCTCTCATTCTGCTGATGGTGGTTATGGGTAAAGTGCTGTTCTCAAGGCTGCTGAGCTTACACTCAGCAGCCGTTTTCAAAATACCGATTTATCATTCCAACTACATACAGCTAACCATAGAAGCTGAGTGACAGATAAGATCAAAAGTGCTTAGGGTTGTTTTCTTTTAAGCTCGATTTAATACACAACAACGTTATGTTGCATGCGTCTTATATTTGCATAGTTTTGCAAAAATAATTTGCCTCGTATTATTAAACAAACATAAAAAAATCAACGGAGAGTAATTATGGCTGTTTTATGTTTTAAAAGTGTGCATACCTTGAACCTTTCCCAATTTTGTCATGTTACAACCACAAACTTTGATTTATTTTAGTTTGTATTTGATGTAAAAGACCAACACAAATCCAAGGGTAATTGTGGAATGACAACAATAACTCTTATTATTTTTTAATTAAAATTTGAAAAGTGTGACAGGCATCTCTATGGCTCCCTTCACTGCGTGCTTATCAATCCAATACAGCCCAACAAGTAAGAGCCCAGCTCTATGCGTGCAATTTCATCTCATTATAAATTCAGGTGTTCTGCGAATACCTCAGAGGTTTCACAGAAACCAAGATAATCTTAAATCTAATCTTAAAGTTCAAGGAACCCAGCAGACAGGTGAAGGAAAAGGTTTTGGAGAATGATCTGAACATCTCAGGAAGAACCATTCAATCACCTTAAAATGAAAGGAGTACGGTACAACTGCAGAATTACCAATGGTAATGGTAATTAGAAGGACATTAATCAGATAAACAGCTGAGAGGCTTGAAATAATTCTGTGTATGCTCCAGAGATCTACAGCTGATGTGGAAGAACCTGCCAAGAGGAAGAAGAAGGTGCTTTCTTCAAATATCATTATAAACAGCATCGTTCTGTGTTAATATTGTCTCTTCAACATGTACACTGAAAAAAGAGAATAGGTGATTTAACTTAAATAAATTGCTTTAATTGGTCACAAGCAATTGGACTCAGTTAATCAAAGTTAATTTACTAAGTTTACTAAGTTGTCAAGTTAAACAAATGTAAAATAATTATGCTGAAGAAAAGAGATTTATTTAAGTTGGAAGTGCATTCTCTTTTTCCCTATGCATAGAGTAGTTGGTTACTATATTGTTGTGCTAGAAAACCTCCCGGAATGGCACAGTCAAACTTTAAAAATAATTGGGAAATGTTGCAAGATTTGGAAGAAAAAGATCCTTACAACATGACTAAGCTTTAGAAAATTTTCTATGAAGAATTAGAAATTGTTTCAAGATGCTACAATTTCTAGACTTGCAAAACTTGTGGAGAAATCCCCCAAAAGACTTTCAGCTGAAACATTTACGGGGGATGAATACATAAGTATCCACACTTTTCAGATGTTTCTTTTAAAAAATAAAAAAAAACATTGAAACCCTTTAAAATGTTCATTCCTGTTCTTAATTATGCTCTACTTTGTATTGCATTAAAACTCGACAAAAATGCATTGAAGCTTTTAGTTGTGACATGACAAAATGCTGAAAGACTTAATAACTCTGAATAGATTGCAACTCATCTACAATCATTTTCCTAGCAGAGAAGATTTTAGTCAATGCGTTACTGAAATGAATTACTCCTTGAACCAGTTTGTAACAGATTAATGAGAATGGAGGACTCTCATGAAATCTATGCATAAATCTCTGAATTTTGAACAGAAATTTAGTAATTATGTATGTTTGTATTATTCACAAACTTAAAAGAAAAAATAGCTCATCGGCAACAACAAAAAAAAATCTCTTGAGTTGTTGGGACATTGGTATCTGCTAGTTTTACTTCCGCTTTCGGCCAAGATAAGCAAAATAAAAAACCTGTTTATCCCTGAAATGTGAATATTTCCAAACACCCTGCCAGAGGAGCTTTGCTAAATGATCCAAACTGAGATAAACTGCCAGCAACAGTGACAGTTTTACAGGAAGTGTTGGGAGTGGTGGGAGTGAGTTGGCAGATGTAGAAACCATTAGCTGGAGTGTGATAAATGCTCTTGATTCAGCATTTAGATTAGATTTTACAGCATGACAACAAATCAGAGAACTGGAGTACAATTATCCATATACACAAACACAAAACTTTGCATCATACCTTGTTTTGAAAATTAAATAAAATATAATGTTTTTTCTTTTTTTTACACAACCCAATTTTAAGACCTGTAACTTCTCACAGTTGCTTCTCTTGGTTACACTCGGAAGACATTGGCTGACGAGCTCTGCATGGCAAGAGCTCAGATTTACTTTGAAACTAAAAGTTATTGACTGTTGCGTCAGAGTTTAAAAAGCTGTGTAACTGTAAGATGAAGAGGATTCAGATTCAGCAGTATAGATTATATATAAAAGTGCCAATTTGTAACAGGGGGAGAGGGGCTCAGATGCAATTGCCACTCCCTGTTTAGTGAAATTAACAGCAGATGTCAATTCTCCAGCAGACTCAAAGACTGAGTCATTGTGAGGCCAATTAGGAAGCTCCCGTCAAACCCACTCTGAGACCACGAAACTGCTGTGCCATCCATTGACAGGAATCAAAAACATCTGGGCCATGAAGTCTATTTCTGGATCAGACTGATGAGTAACAAGACACAGAAACAAACTAAAACATAAAGCGTTACCTCCTATGAATGTGGACTTAAAAACATTAAAAGTTGTCATGAAAGGATATGCAAAATCAAACATAATCCAAATTAGTTCAGAAATTCTGACCTAAATCTTTCACAGATTCAGAAATAAATCATTAGCACAATAAAGATTGGATTGGGTGAGATTCTAACAACTTACTGATAGCGAAATCAAAGAGCTAGTGGAATAAATAAAATAAGAGCAAGTGGATAAGGAGGTAATGTATTAGGTTCTCTCAAATGAACTAAACCACAAAATGACATCCATATGTTTCGGCACCTTGACAATGATGTGTAAAAATCCTTAAAACATGTTGATAATGTTGACATCAAGAAATTAGTTCCCATTCAGTCAAGAACAATCTTGTTGCAAACTAATTTCTACAAAATGGAAAAAATATCACTTAATCCATGAATTATATATATATATATATATATATATATATATATATATATATAGTGTCATTTTGTCATATGTTATTCAAGTGTGGTATATAATTTGATATTTGCATGTGTGGAAATGGTCACAAGAAAATGGGAACTTGTATACCCTTGAGAATATCAACAGGCAGAGCAATAATAAACTGAACTATGACAAACAAGGCTGGGAGTAAACCCATGTCCATATTGCAATCACATAGAGAAGGAACAGAGTGGAGGCACAGAAAAATATCCAAAGCTCAATGATGGAGAATTTCAGGATAGAAAGGCATCTTAGGCACTCCAAATCTCCATGACAACCATTAGGCACTATTATACTCAAGTGGTTACTTGGGAGTGAATCTATAAAAAGCTTTTACAGTGTTCTAAAATAACAAATCTAAGCTTCCAGAGTTTGCTTAGCTACTGGTGGATCTGGCATGAAATAAATGATGAATTTGTATGACAGTACCTAATGCTACTGCTGGGAATGACAGGGTCTCCAAGTCTCAATAATAATGATTTATTTCAATGTTTTGTTGTTGTTGTTGTTGCTGTTTATACATGTGCCAGTAATTGTTGATGGTATTTTACTACTGCATAATGGAATAGCTGATAATTATTAAAATCACCCTGTTGGTGAAGTAACCTAAAGGTTTATTCCAAAATCTTTATGCATTTTTTAATGTTTTGTTTTTTTGTTTGTTTGGTTTTTTTTTTACAATGCTTTCCTGAATTTCATTTGTCATTTAAGCAGCATATACATTAACTGTTCTTGACATTCAGCTTTGCAGAGATTCTCATTTGCATTGTCGACATTTAAAAGCATCTCTAATACAGCCAGTTGAAACTGTATCCATATAGCCAAATGTCACGGCAATATTTATCATTATGAATTGTTATGTTATATTTGATGAATAAATAACAGCTTTTGATCATAAGAGCATTTGACAGTATAAGTACAATGTTATTTTTAAAAGTTTAAAGATGTTTTATTCTCGCACACCTCCTCCATACCAAGCCACAAAACATGTCTCCAAACTTTTAGAGAAGATCACCAGGCCAGATTTTTTCCTCCTCCAGGACTTGTACAGGTCTTTGGGGTTAGGAAAAGGGCAGCTACCATCTCTGCAGAACCCACACATTCTGGACATAGATTGCTTCAAGTTTTACTCTCAGCACTATTTGCAAAAACTAGCCACCATGAAGAAGATTTCTTCCCCCAGGCTCTCTCTTTGACAAACATGATCAAAACCGTGCACCCTGAGTTTTCAGCTATTCAGGAAAATAATAATAATTGCACAACCACAAGCTGCCTTTTTTAAAATAAATGTCTGCACACACACTTATACATACTGTTCTTTTTTTTTCCCTCTAAGGTTTAAATGCTTACACTCAATGTCTGTGCACTGCTGTTTGTGCCTACAGTTTTGGCTGATTCTGATTCTTTTATTTTGTTAGGATATGCCCTTTTACAGTAGGATCATGACTTCAATAAAGAAAAAAAACTGATAACAGAAAGATAGCTAACTGGATTTAAAATGTTTAGTTTGCTTATTGGAATCATAGGAGCTTTTATCAAAACATGTCACACTCAAATGTATGAGGAAAATGTAAAGATGTAAATAAAAATAAAAGTTTTTCAAATGGTTATGTTTAGCTGTTTATTTTTCTGAATCAGTCAACAGTGAAATAAAGAGGCAAGTTTTAATCTCCTATTCCTCAGGATGCTTTAGAATTCCCTAGAAACATCAGAATGCAATTTAGATACTTTAAAAAAATATTTTTTTGCATTGACTGAACCATTTTTGGTCACATAATAATGGAAACAAATGTTCTGCTAAGGTGAAACCAACTATATAAATATTGTATAATTCCATGTTTGCATAAGAAACATATGGTTCTGCGACTGTGTTCAGTAGCAACACTGTGACAGTGGTTGAAAAATAGGGCAATCTTGCGAGGCAGATGATTTGTGCAGGATTTCTAATATATTAAAACCACAAGTATTTAGGATTTCTGGGTCAGCTTACACAAACTTTGCAAAATAATTGAACTTTTCCTGCGCGGGAAGGACCTGGATCTTTATGAGAGGACAGTTTCCTTTGAGTCATGAGACCACTTCACTACCAGGCCAATTTATTCTGCACGGTAATTCAGTACAAAATGTACCTGACTGCAGCATAATGGCACAGAGGTGGTGATCCTCAAGAGGTAAGCGCAACATTATTTTTTTGAAAACAAAGCAGCAAAGCCAAAACAAGGAATGTGTAACGAAATGTAGTTTGTAGGGCGAATCAAAATGTAGAAAGGAGCTGGGAGCATGGATCACATTGAAAAATGTTTAATGAAAAAATGACAGGGAAAAGACTTACAAAAAAATCACAAGGAGCACAGGGACCCAGAGCAGAACAAAAATAAATCACAGGGACCACACAGAAGTAACAAGATTAGACAAGAGGAATGGAGAATGAGTTGCATATATACTGGAAAGGTTGATTATTGAACAAGAAACAGATGACTGATTAGAAATGGGTTGCAGGTGTGAGGGCAAAGTGTAGAAGGCAGGCTGAGGAGAGAGCGAGAAAGTGGCAGGGGGTGAGGGAGAGAACGCAGGAGACTAGGAAATAAATCTAAAACTAAGGCATAACTAGAAACATAATTAAAATAAAGTAAGCCACAGACATAACACAGACTAGAATCACTAATAAGGACTGAACTAAAATAAAACAGAAACAAGAAAGAGACTAAGGGACACAAAATAATCAAACCACCAAACCAACCTAAGATCCTAACAGAATAAAACAAAACAGTACTTCTTGTTTGAACAAAGACTTTCATATTTTATAAAATTAAACTGAATTATATTTTTCATAATTATCTATATTCACAATTATTTGAAAAACTAAACTACTAAGAGAAGCATACTGATATGTAATGCTTTCAGTGCAAGAAAAAGAAAATACTTATTTATGGCCCAGATTAGAAAAATAAACAGGAAGGGATGGAATGGCAACACGTGAGTGCAAAATGGCAGATTAAATTGGCGGAATGATTTGGGTTTTCAAATTACACCATGCTTGTGCTTAGTATTATCAAAATCTTTTTCATTTTTGCCCTGGTATAATTTCCCAAATGTTGATGAGTTTGTTGGAATTATATGTTGTGTGTAATTCCAAAAGATGATCAGCACACTGTAATTAGATGATCTAAGGCAAACACTGGGAATTTCACCCATGACTTAAAGATGATCTTTTTTGCATTTGATTTAGCTGAAGCATTTTTATTTCAATATATTTATAAGTCAAATCATAATTTATCTCAGGGCAATCAATACTCAATGTAATAAACTTCAAATAAGAAACCTTTCAAATTAATTCAGTAATAGTATGATGACATTCAGATGAGTGAGTTTAATTTTATTCTAACCATCTGGGGCAAATTTCTTGCACATTTGCAGAAGCATTAATCAATCAATATGTTGACGAATAGTTTAAAAACAATTCATGGCTCACGCTGGCAGTATGTTGGAGTAGCTCTGTGACAGGTCTGACTTGTTCTTTTAGTAGTACTTTGTTCATATTTCTTTGGCTTGCATGTTTGGATAATTATTCCCTCTGTTTTTTGCTCTTACTAGTTTTTACTTTCGACAATTTCTATAATGCTTAAAAGGAGACTTCCTGGATGGAGATAGTGTCAAATAGTGTTTCACTTCTTGAAAATAATCCATTTCAGGACTACTCATATTAATGTGCATCTTTTTATGATGGAGCTAAACAGGCATCATCAGACTGTGCTATCTTTTAAGAAAACACACATATTTCCAGCTAATGTGCATGTTCTCTCAATTTCTCAGAAGCAGCATTCAAAATTAACTCGATTTGGACGATGATGATTACTGAATTTAGTAAAACTCCACAAACAAGGTCCTTCTTATGGATGAAGTTTGAGGTGATTCCATATTTTGTATGAAAAAAAAGTATAAAATGATATGTGAAACACTCCCTGTTTATATAAGCATGTAAATATCCCGAAGAAGAGAAATAATAAACACCATGGCATTACTTGGTATCTGTAATGGGGGCTTTTAGGTTGTAATGAGCCAGCTAACTCAATGAAAGATCATCTGGCCTTTCGTCTGCTTGAGCTACTTTTGCTGTATCTCTTAGTTATTATAAGTGACAATTTTTATGATGTGGTAACACCGAGTTTAATCTGTCCATCTCTTTTTGTCTGCACTGAACAAGCTGACAGACAGCTTTAGCTGCAATGATGAAACACAATGTACTGGTCCGAATGTCCACAGCAGCCACTGTTATTGTTGGCTGTTGGATCCATCATCTCTTCCTCTCCCCTCATCGCTCTTCCTCCCCCTGCCAAAGGCCTGAAAGCTACACTCTTTGTGAATGTCACACAATGCACACCGCAGCATTGTCCGTATCCATCCATGTCTTCGCTCTCCCCTCCATCCTCGCTGATCAGGAGAACCTCCCTTTCCTGCCTCCCTTCTTTTGTCCCTCCCTCACTCCCACCACTCCCGCTACCAGGCTCCCAGGCTGCGTTGTATGCGCCTCCCTTCCCCCTCCCTCGGCGCTCCATTGTGAGTGCTTGGTTCAGCAGCCTCAGCCTCGCTTCTTCTGCAGTATGCAGCTCTGCCATCGCTGTTGAGACTGTGCAGCCCGAGCCAAGCGTGGCACGGCCTCCTATTTGGGCTCAGGGGAGGGGAAGGGAAGGGAAGTTAAGCACTTCTATAGCTGCAGGAAAATAAGACAGCGGCAGGACTCCAGAGCACATCTTCAGACAGAGAAACCCAGAATATTTACTGGGGTCTATTGATTTGTTTTATTAGAGCTTCAAAAATGCCTTTCCCTTCCTTCTGGTCTCTACTGTGATATAGCAAAATTCATGATAAAGAAACAGCTGACGAATCACAGTTTGTGAACATCTCTGATTGCCTTGACTGCAAGCACATATTGTGAAAAATCTGAGTTACTTTCCCTATTTACTGAATGCATCAGATCTAAGAGCTCTCATCATTTTCTGCCCAGAAATGCGTTACCTAACATGAATTACGGTGCACTTCTGTGAGTTTAATAAAAACAAAAAAACTGAGTTGCTGACTAAAAGGGAATAAGCCTGTAAACCATTAATTTTCTCTTGGATTCCAAAAGTACTATTTCTGTCTAAAATCCTGCAGGACGTTTTTGTGTCTTTTTAAAAAAATCTGTCCTTGCCTTTAGAAAGAAAAATATAAATCAATCAAAATGAAATTGGCATGTCAGATTTTGAGGAAAAGAGAAAACTGTCATAGTCAGAAAAATAATGATCTAATCAGATGTTTAAAAAGAGAACATTTATTTGAGAAAATTCAAAATATATTTAGATTTTGCATTAAACAGAAATAACAACTAAACAAAACCAGCAGTTATTGAGTCTGTATTTTATTTACAATTTAAGCTCTGGCTGCTTAAATCAAACATATGTCCTGAAAACAAAGTGTCAAATAGCTGTCAACATCTTGCATAAAACACTGTATACCAATAAGAAAGGCCGAGAGAACATTTAGTCGTATGTTGTTGTTTTCTAGCGCTGTCATTTGTCTGGATTTAATGCCCCTCCTCTAAAATCCATCCAATGGGCCCTGAGCTGCTGCAATCTGTGACCTTTGGCGACTCGTAATTCTCTCTGCAGATGTGCCCTTGGAGGATTGGAACAAAATCTGACACGGCTTTTAAGTGTTGCATTCAACCACCTGCAAAAATCACACAAATACATGACAAAAAATAAAGCTGCATGTTTGGCAGACCAGATCTTTTTATGTAACTGTGCATTTCATTCCACTGGCATATCTCTCTGTCTTTTTTTTCATGTTTCTGTCGACAGAAATGTAGAAAGATAAGATGAAAAGTTTAATAGTTAAGTCTTTGGAAAGTAAGATTGTGTAGAAATATATTGATTTATTAATTTCCTCAGTAAACATCATAGATCCAATTGTGTATATACGTCATCTTCCAAATAAAAAATACTCCCAGCCCAACAATTTCATGTTTTCTGGTTGCCTGCTCTGTCCTCTCAACCAACAGTCGGTTGTGTTAGATGAGGTCTCCTACTAAACCTGGTTCTGCTGGGGCTTTCCTCCTCTTATAAAGGAGAGGTTCCTCTCCACTGTCGCCCAATAATTGGATGAGGGATTACTGCACAGTCAATGAATCAACAAAACTGGGAGGTTTTATAAAACTCATTTTGCTAACTGTGACAATACATAAACAACTTAGAAATGGTGGGAAAATTGAAAACATTGAAAATCAATCTTCCTTGAATGATTTTAAAATATATTTGTTAAATACTGATACTGTTACATTATAAAATATTGTAAAATATTGTAAAATATTGACAATTTGCAAGATTTCTAAAAAAGAAAGTATAACTCCCAGTACATCACAATCGGAAAGCTTTCAAGTTATTGTACCGAAGTGCAACAAAGTTTAATTTCAATGCAGCTCATCCAAAGAAGACGAGGTACGTGGTACTGCAGCTGTTGAAGGCTTTATTTATTTAAGTCTTTGTGAATATATTTCAGTTTTTGTGACACTAAATCTATTAATCCCCCATTGATATACATTTTTTTCACTTTGTTCTATAAAATTTTTAACTATATTTAAATCTGAATTTTCTGTATAACTCAAATATCTCTTTTAAATTAGCTTTTTATTCTTTTTTATTTACACTGTGGAACCATATTAAAGTACATCTTCATAAAAAAAGACAAGATTGTATTAGAACTAAATTTAAGTGGATTTAATTTTATTAAAATTTGTCAGGGAAAAATACTCAAAGTCAGGGCTAAAGCCAGCCATCATTATTGATCCCTAATCATCCTTCATTCCATACAGCTTTGACCTAATTAATATTTAAAGGAGCAATTAATCTCAACAAGTGGCAAACGCAGGAAAAAAAATGTTTTCGATCTTGACTGTTATTGTTTTTAGTTGCTCTTAGATGTAATCTTATGTTGGTTGGGGTTGGGAGAGCGTTTTTTTCTAGTCTTTATCTTTTTGTACCAAATACCAAATTTGGGGAAACTTTGCAACGCCTCTGAAAATAAACATTTAAAAGTAATGTTCTATATTCTCCTCTTGGCTCCATCACATGCATATTTTCAGTTGTGATCTTTTCAAACCTCACTTTTAAGGTTAAAAAAGGACCTACCTGCCTGCCTTGTCACATTATTATCCACATGTTAGTTACATTTTTCACTTTGTTGTCACATCTGCAGATGTGCAGATGTGACAACATGCTACATTCTCACTTTGATGAGATTTAAAGTAAGGAACCAGGGTCTCGTAGCTTAAGTAAATAATATTTCTCAGCAATTGCAGACTTTTTTGATCTGTTTTTAAACTGTTATATGTACAAAACAACTGGTTCAATAAAACACCATGATAAATGGAAAGAGGGTATGTTGCAAAGTTATCCAAATCTGCTATTTGGAGATTAAACAAAGTCAGATAATTACCATAGATTATTATAAGTTGTACAAATCTTACTGTATATTTCAGCACATGGCTGAATGAAGCTTCAGATGAATATTGTTTATTTTTGCTACTATCACCTAATATCATTCTATAACTAAGGATGGGCATTATGGTGTTCCTAAATCTGAAGAACAAAATGGAAATGAAACACAAGTTTTATAGCACAGCATAACATTTCTTTGCCTGTGGCTGTTTCCATTAATGATTCTGCATTGCATAAACAAGCTACATCTCAGAAATCAATGCCATTAATTGCCAGTTTGTCCAGACCTGCAGAGGCAACTTTACTTTAAAAAAAAAAAAAAAAAAACTCTCTAGTGCGAGAACAATTTATATTCACAAGAAATAGCTAGTTTCCAACATTTGGAGAGCACTATTCTTCATACACTTTAAGTAGGCCTAGCACAAAAATGACAGACAGATGTCATTCTCGTCAGCTACTGCAGAAACAAACCATGTACAGCTTTGGCGAATCAAGATCCGTTCCCTGCAGCTCTTTCCCAAGCCTGCCTTCTGAATAATTCAGCAGCCAAGGTCATGGCGCTAAAAACCTGCTCTTATCTGTTATTAATGCAGACAGTTTGTTATGACACCTTTAAATCCTTATCAATATCCCAGCAAGCATCCAGTAATGAGCACAATGAGAGTCTTTCCCCAAATAAAAACAATTTAAGAGCAGGTTTAATGATGCAGCTGCAATGATACATTCTATTTCTATACACATGTGCAATCAGTGTACTAGATCAAGTGTAATAAGGTGTCTTTGCAGTGCCCCAGTGATGTGCACTAAAATTCCCCAAACAAAGATAATTCACACAACACTGTATAGAACACAACACAAGACTATGGCTAAAAAAAACATCCTATCTATTTTACATCTTAAGTTTTCATAACAAGGCCAAAGAAATTCGTATAAACCACAAACAATAACAGCTGCAGCATCCAAACCGCAGCAGAGAAGGAGAAAACCAAAATAAAATTTCCCAAATCAATCTTTTTTCTCATTTAACCCAACTGTTTGACTGAAAGCACTACACTTGTACTATCTATAATTTTCTCAGACTTCTGAAAGATCCAAAGCTGGTCCGGCATCCTGGAGAAGTAGTGATGCTCTGCATAATGCACAAGGTGCGCAGCTGACTTCTGAGGGGGAGGAGAGACAAGCAAGCCCTGCATGATGGCCTACAGTACTTAGACTTGTGTTATGAAGAAGATTAGTCATCCAACGTCCATTTGCGATGCCTCATCAAAAATGCAAATTGTGCCTTTTATGTTCAAATATTACAATTTTGTAAAAGGTTTTGAGTTATATACCTATAGATCATGACTAACTGCAGTATTTTGTCTGCTTCTTAAGAGGAGAAATTTTACCCCATTAGGTGAAGCTCCTTTTTTTTTTTTTTTCTTTGTTTGCAAGTACAGTCCAGCCAATGAAGGAGCTCTGTGATGTTTTAGGCATTTCCATAGAGACGCTTGTAAAACATGGGTGGATTTCTGCTTATTATTAAATCCCCTCACCAAGACACCGCTACAGTGGACTTCATTAACCTTCAATTTGCAATCAATATTCACCACTCCACCTTCCTGGCAACTACAGCGCGGTGGTGATGGGGGGGAGGATTGACAATTTGCAGCGGCCTTACCATTCCGTGCCAGCTGATGACGATCCCAGTCCGGAGTCAGTCCCTTTCAAAACATCCCGACGAGAAACATTGCAGTGACCATCGCTGGAGGCGTAATAAAACACGTTCATGCGGATGAGCAGAAAGGCGTTTTCTTTTTTATTTTATTTTCTTAAAGACGAAGGAGCGATGAAGAAAGAAAACCAACTAAAAAAAAAAAAAGCAGGGATGGACGGAAACTGAGGTTTGCTGATGCTGAATCACTCTTCCCTCCCAGCTCACCACCTTGCAACCATTGTGCTGCAAGATGCTGGCCGTACCATTGTAAGCCTACCAGAGCTCGGAGAAGGAGAGGGAGGGATGGGAGAAAAAGAAAAAAAGGGGAACGGGGAAATATGTTGCCATAGCAACCGCCCAGGAGCACGTCTGACGTCAAGGCCTCGGCAGAGGGAGAGAGACGGTGCGGAGAGGAAGCGATCACGTGGAGGCTGTCCCTCCAGATGGGAGGGGTGAAGTATCTCCTCTGTTCTCACTCTGTACGGTCCAACCATCCAGTTAGGAATTTGTAGTTTTGTGGCGCAGCTGTTAGTGGGGCAGGTGTGTCTGACCATCCAAATATTTATCAAGAATCAGCAAAAACTTTGTTGTATAAAGAAGCACAGTGCTTCATTGTAGGAAAAAATACATTTCATAGCATAGAACATATTATTACATGGCACAACTTCCTGAAGGACTGGTATGGACATGTCCCCACCAATATTTCCCGCTCCTTTCTTTTTCTTTATGTGAATGCGTCCATGTGCGGACAGTGACTCGGCAGCAGCTGCACTCAAAGCATTAACAGGTAATGCTTTTTAAAATTCCTTTAAAAAACGTAAATGGCAAGTCCGCTCAATGAGCAAGTGGATTGGACGTCACGTGACTCACTGCGCTGTTGCTTTGCGTTGAGTCGGGAATATCCGTGGTCGAGGAAACGACACAATCGAACAAAGAGTCTGAGAAAGGGACGCAAAGTTTTTATATCTATTGGGAACCCACGACGGCAAGATAACAATGTCCAAGGGAATCACTTCCAGCTTTTATTAAAAATGTATATAAGAAAGTGGAGAGTAGGTTAGCTTAGCTATGCTAGCTTAACTTTTATCAACATGCTCCCCTTGCTGTACAGTTCGGAGTACTTTAGGTTCAATTAACACAAAATAAGGTGAACTACACACATTTTCTGACAGATAATCAGGAGTGTGTTTAAGTTAGCTAATCAACCACCGCTAGTGTTCAGGCGATCACTTTGGTGTTTTTGCATACTTTTTTTGTGTTTTCTTTTTGTGTGTGTGTGTGTGTTAATTCCTGATGCACTTGATTAATCTTTGCTCTGCTCTCCCGGGGCCGTTGTTATTGGTTGCCATGGCAACGTGTCTAAGAGTTAGACTGACAGACTGACAGGCTGGGAAAATAACACTATCACCCGTTTTTCTACATTTTTTCCCTGGACTAATTTGCACGATTGAACGTGGCAATATTCAAAGCAGTCATCAAATAGGATGAAATATTTAATAAAGCATAAAGAGCCAAAGTTTGTTACATTTTAAACCATGGCTCCTATAGCGACAATTAAGTAACATTAAATTATTGGTCAATATAAAAGAGAAATTCGCTTGGTTCTCCCTTGTATCTTTACAGAACTGTCAGAAACCAAACTATTTATAGATTTATATGCAGAGAGAATATATATGTTTTACATGTCCAAACATCAGCATCTCAGCTTTAAGTCACATTTTATAGAAACCTGTAAAATGTGATTCACGCACTTGGTGAGTAGTCACTCTACTCACCAACTGCCCCAACCAGACCCAAAACAGGTTTTTGCGTATTTAATATTTGCTATATTAAAGCAAATATACTCAGTAAATACAGACTCATTCCATAAATTAGAATATGATTGAAAAATTCATTTGTTTGTAATTTCATCTCCGTGTGAAAGCATTATATAAATTGATTAATTAGATGTTTTAACATATTTATATTTCATTGTATGTTTAATAGCTGCTAACAGGTTATTCTCTAAAGGATTATTAATCTGGCAAGCCTGACCAGGACGTATGAATAAGACTTGTCTGGCATCCATATGCAAGTTTTGGCATTATTCTTAGCACTAAAAAAGAAAAGGCCTTCCAGTAACTGTGGGTGTGTAACCTGGTTGTATTTCTCTTTCTTTATAATTACACAAAATGTCTTTTTTTGGTTATTTGTATTGTTCCTTACCTGACTGAAATGCTTCTGAAAAACTGTCATTGTTTTAACTCTGTTACTTTAAGATCGGAAGCCCCTCCTTTTTATTTCTTCTTCTGTGGTATTGTCTTTAAATTGTTTGTCAATTTGTCATGTTGTCCTGTGTGTGCTGTTTATTTTTCATCTAAATACATCCAGTTTATTCATAGATCTATTAAGTTCATTTTGTTTTTGTTTTTGTGTTGTGTAGGACTTGGAGCAGGCACGGTTGTTTTCTGTATGTTGTTCTCATCAGGATAAATCAAGAAACCATCCTTTTTAAAGACAAACCGTGTCACGGCCTGATCAATCAATAAAACCAGCACAAAGCTGAAAGGATCTCGTTATAGGTGCATCAACACCCTAGCCCTCCCTCCTGGTCCTCTTCGTCCACCAACTTGCAACACAAAGTTACACCCTTGTATTATCATCATTATTGTCATTGTTTTTGTATTCTTTTTATTTTTATTTTTAGTTTAATTGCACTGTTTTTAATAGGCAGTGGGGTGAAAATAGTATTCCAGTCAAAAGACAAGAAAAGAAAAATATTTTGAGCAGAATAATTAAATTGCATCCAGAACATTGGAATGTATCAATAAAAATATCGACATAAATTTTCTGTATTATAAACTTGCATGCAACACTTATCTGAAGTAGACAAAAACATAAAATAAAATGAAATGTTGAAATATACTCACAAGTACCTTCAAATATTACTGTGTATTCTACTAAAAGCCTTGTTAAAGATGCAGCCTGCTTTTCTAAAACAATGAGAGAGAAAAAGACGCTTAAATGTAATGGATATTTTACCGAAAGGATTCCCAAAATGTCATCAGTAGAAGCAATGTAATAGCAAAATGTCAAACGTATCTTTAAAAGATATATAAAAACCAAGTAAAAACACATCTCATGATTCAAAGTTAATTCAACTTGATCAATTTTGTTGTTAAAAATGTCTACCTTTTTCTTTTTAGCACAGCAGTTAGAGCAAAGCTGGTTTTGAAATCAGAGATAGAAACTTCAGATGCAAAGCTTGGAATTAATTTTGCAAAATGGACCTAGCTACTTGCTGTAGTTGACAGATGTACCAGAAAACTGGATATAGTGGTGGCCCATCAATCAGCTGGCTCACCAAGTTTTTTAGTGATTAATGATCATTCAATTAAAATAAATATATATTTTTAGATTCCTAAATTAGAAATTATTTTTTCAAATGGATATTTATTAGAAAATATAAAATTATCCTACTACAGTTCCCTTTTACGAATCACAGTGTAAATCAGTTACTGACTTATGTAAGACTTGAAGGGTCAAGTTGACTAGTACAATGGTCACCTTGGAAACTGAACCCACACATGCAATAATAAGTGTGATGTCAGTTTTTAATCCCTTCAGAGTGATTTATGTAGATAGACAGGTATTTCAGGGAAAGCTTGATATTTACTGCATTTACCAGGCATGGGCAGGGTAAGATAACTCTAAAACAACAATGATGTGCAGGGCTGTGTAATAATGATTAATAATCACTAGATGGCGATAGACAAACTCATAAACAAACTCAACTTTGAAGTACTACGCGGGAAGGAAATACTCAGCTGTGGATTGCTTCCTGAGTGTGCCGAAAATGAATCACTTTGATGCCTGTGGGAAGCCCACGGTCTCGATTTTCACTGAGTTTCAAAGAAATATCGGCTTCCACAACAACAGGATGGAAGCCGGATATATATATATATATATATATATATATATATATATATATATATATATATATATATATATATATTATATATATATCTATATATATATATATTATGATAAATTTTGTGGTGATATGAACAGTTTAATTATTTATGTTGTATGATAAGATGGCATCTGTGATGTCTTTCAAAAGGTCATCCTTCTAAGAGTAAAGAAAGTGTTTATAAGCGTTTTATAGGCTGTCAAGAAGGGTGCAACAACAGGTATAGAGGTGGTATGTTGTGTTACTTTAAGTAATATAATCCCCAGGAAATATGAGGATTTTTCTTTTTTTTTTTCTTGCTACAATTTTGTTTTTATTAACTTGTATACTACTTTTAAAATGTTGATGTTGTTGATATGATCCTTTCTGATATTTGGATGTGCTGGAATCACACTATATGCAACTGCAAACAGTCAATAATATAATAATAAAAATAAACTATGTGTGCCTGTATGCAAAACCAATTAAACAGGCCTTCACTCTTCTGAGTCTACACTGAAATGCTCTACTTAAGAAGTCGATTGTCAGATCAAGCAAGGTTGTCAGAGAAATAGCCCTGGTTTCAGGATGTAATAATTCCTATTTATTTAATAAATAGCATAAATGGAACACTATGAAGATATGAAGATACTTGTTTGCTTACAAGATTTATAAGTAAACCATAAAATATGAATCACTTCAAGGTAAAACAAACAAACAAACAAACAAAAAGAAAATAAAACATTTAAATTTCGGACATAAGCCAGAACACCACCAAAAAACTTTCTCATCCGTTGCTACTTCTTTTGTGTTTGTCTATGTTTTATTATTTTGTGTCATGTCATGCTACATTTATGGTAATTGAAGGGAGGGGATTCGTAGGCCACAGAAAATTCAATAAACCAGATTCTGCTCAACATTTCCCTCCCGGTTGTATGTTGCCATGACAGTGGTTAAAACGACAGTCCCCCAGGAGCGAGCCAATCAGAGGCCAGTCTTAGGTGTCCGGTTACTCCCAGTCAGCCCACGCTAAGCTGGCAGAGGGAGGGTTTATTCCGCTGCTCCGCAGAAATGGTAACTTTGTTTCGCTGGGGGAGAGCTCGTAACTGTGCCGAAGCGAATAGACTGGATTCCAAACAAATAAAAAAAAATATTTTAATGTAACATTTGTTTTTTAAAACTTTTACTGAAAATAATTTCCACGTAGAGGACCATTAAAGCGGAATGAGTCGCATGACCTGTTGCCTGTCTTCCTCGCCGTGTAGTTAACTACAATCCAAGATGTTGCTTTGTGGATGGGATGGCGTCTGGTGCAGTTTGTGTGCGGACTCGTAGCTTTCGTCGGAGTACGAACATTTACGCCTGAATTAATCGTCTAACTCTTCTTTCCTGGTAAGCTTCGTTTTAAACCCACTTAATTTTGAGTCTATTTTATTTACATGTGTTTTGGCTAACTTTAGCCCAGCTGTGAAACCTGAAGGATTGAGTCAGCTCCGGTGAGACTTTAGTCTTTTTTTCAGTGCGTTGACTAGGCAGGTAGCTACCTACTATCCTTTTTAGATTGTAAGAATCACTTTAAAGTCTTTTGTTAAATGCAAGGTTTTATTAAGCTTATGTGTATATTTTTGGCTGCCCCACATCACTAAAGTAACAGCATTTTAATTGGGAGGGAGGGAACACTACTATAAAAAAATAACATACCATGTAACTGTTTCAAACATCTATCACTTGTGTAGCTTGGCTAATGTTGACAAAATAAACCACAAGTTTAATGTTTCAGCACGCATTCTCTCCCTGTTACCAAAGTATTTAGAGCCATATAATCATTATTGACTAAAGGTTTTATGGATTGGCATGTGAGAAGGTAGTTGAGACCCCCTCCCCCTTCATTAACATCGAAGTATACTGAAGTTAACTCAAAGTGAAAGGTCAGGGAAAGCTAAGTTAAAGAAGGCTGTGAGACTGGGTGAACATTCTCATCTAAGCTGTCATGGAGAAGGTGACGAGAGCATCATTCATAGGAAAAATTGAGCAAAACTAGTTAAAGGGTAGGGTTTGTGTGTTGGGAAGAAGGCAGGCGAGAGTGAAGTTTTGCTAAAAAAAAAAAATACTCTCCATGTCACAGTTCTCATAGCAACCCTGTGATTAACAGAAATGGAGCGGATGAGGTCCAGACCAAAATGAGAAATAAGGGCTGTTGGTCCAGAGCTGGGCTGATAACCAAGGGAATAGTCATAGCACTTCAAGACAGGCTTTGCTGAAAAACAAAAACACTGAGTGGAGCTCACTGGTTTGTGAAGAATGAAAACAACCCCCTAACTAGAATATAGTGCAATATTGAATGCTGTATTGGCCTGTGTTTTGTGTAATCTGGAAAAGTACGTCTGCTAATGCAATCACAAAGAATGTGAACTAACCATGGTATTTTTCCTTTTATTTAGGTGAGTCACTGCTGTTGGTAAATCCCTACTGTTTTGTTCACATGAAACACATTTAAGACCCAGCTGGGAAACTTCAATTCTACTTTTGTAATATAATATTAAAGTAAGAAAGAACTTACTGTATGCAGAACCAAATTATTCTTGACTTTAAGCAAAAGGTTCCTATAATTGGCTGCAGCTCTGATCATGGAGTGTGTGTGTTTTGTTTGTTGTTAATTACATATATAATTTTTTTAAAACTTCCCCACATGTTGGCCTAAACACACCAATTGCTCTTTTAGTTTAATAAAAATTGCACAAACAGTAATGACAGATCTTCTGACATATAAATATGACAATTTTATGATGACATTGTTTTTTTTTTTTTGTCATCAGAAATATTTTGCATACATTTTTGCTCTTTTTGATATACTGGTTTTAAAAAAGGGTGAAAATTTAAAAGAAAACTTTAAATTGTTTTTAACTAAAGAAATTTCCTAACTGGTGCTACTCCAAAGTAATTAACAAAAAAATAATAGTGAAGGCATATAAACATTAGAAAAGCATCTTGGTTGTATTTGATGATGTGTGTGTTGTCTTTCTACCTCTATTTTTATTGACTTATAATAATGCTCATATGTTCCTAATTGATACTCACAAGCATTTTTCACTCTGACAAAAAGAGTAAAAAAGGCTCTTTATTACTCTTGTAAATAATCTGAAATGCCCTCAGCTTGATAAACCACATTTTATAACATTGATCTTTCATCTCAGCAACATCCAGTTGTTTTGCTTTATGATGCCACATCAGACACAAGCAGCTAGATAAAGAGACACGTTTGAGATTTGCCTTTTACTCTGATCTATAAAAAAGTTAATATAAATTAAAACTAAAACTTTTTTACTCCAATTAACACACACTTTGGTAGATGTGGCGAAAACAATATTTGAGGAACTAAGACAATACTGCCTAGCATCTCATTTGTTTGCTTCTACAAGGGATTATCATCATAGAGAGACTTAATTGATTTTAGCCAGCTATTTGTTGAAAAATCTAAAGGTTTTACTGCTAACTTGACTCCTGTGTTGCAGAGGCTATAAAAAAAAGGCTATAAAAAAAAAAAACAATAACAAAATTGATACACTTGCCTTTATGTAACAATATTTCTATGCAAATGCAGAGCTGCAAAATGACGAATGGATTGTGGCCATTTTGTCTCTCTTTTGAGTTAAAAAAGAAACCTTCTGTCACAACAGTCACTATACCAGGCATGTGGTTGGCAGTGGTTGCTTTGTGCCCACTGTGATATCTGAAAAAGTCTCCCTTTACATTTATTTTATGTCAGTCAGCTGGCTGAAACATGGATCAAAGCCAAAGTCGTGGGCTATTATATCTGTGATTTTTTTTACATTTTATTTTATTTTTTAGCATTTGTAGTGTCTTACATAAGATTTCCATCATGTATTCATGTGAAGTGCTCATACAAATCTTTGTTTGCTACTATGATGCAACATGCAAACATAGGACTGCAGAAGTACAGAACATACAGTTTTTATATCTGATATTATAAATTATAAGATTTAACTATGGTGGCACATAATTTGTAGTACCTGATTATGTTTGCATTTCTTTGTGCTGCTCCGTTGTGATAACTTTTCTTACCATAATTGTGAAGAAGGCGAAGTGCTCCTGTGAACATTATGATTCCCTTCTTCGGTTTACCCAAAGTGACTTTCTTTGATTTGTATTCCAGGAAAAAACTACAAAGCATATATACACAATATCACTTCACTGTAATTGTCAGTGGATATTCCAGATGTGGCTCTGCTTCAGAATTACTACATTGCATGGTAGATATACTAGTCCTGGGTTTCCATTTGAGTAGCTCAGTAATGTTCAACCTGCTTTTGATTTGGTATGAATATGAAATATTACCCCTATACATCTCCAGATATAACCTTATGAAGGCCACATGTGCTCATGGTCTTTCTAATTCTAAGAATAGAGTAGTTGGAAGTAATGGTAATAGTTCATTTTAAATTTGTTTCTGAATTTTATTGGCAAGAATAACCTTAGGAACATTTTTTTAACCTCTCTGTTGGCACACCTTACTGCTTCTGCTTTTTTCCTCCAGATGCGCTTTCCAGCTCAGAGTACAGTTCTGACTTTTGGAGGATATTATCAAATTCAGTGTCATGGCATGTATGTTGTGTTTCCCAAAATCAAGAGCCAAATGTCATGTAACTTCTGTGTGCTTGTCTCTTTAAGAGTTTTAATGGGGGGGGATTTTTTTCTGTTTCTTGAAAGGACAAATGGATTAATGGACATATGTAGCTCTATGAAGTTGAAGGATATTTTTAGGAAACTGTTTTCAAATCCATCCAATGGGTTGTAACTCCAGTGGGTTCTGTCACACACAGGAAAGTGGGTGGAAGTGCCGAGTAATGATCTCTGTCACGTTTCCAGGCTTATTTCTTTAAAATCCTTGTGACTGTAGTCAAAACTGAAGCTCTAACCAACAACAGCAGTCTTTAGTTGGTATTTTTCTTTTTGTTTTTGAAGACAGGATGTTTTAATACACAGAGAGACCTGGGAACAAAAATCCAGATAGTTGGCAAACCTGAAAGAGCAAGAGGCTCTGCAGTGGTGAGGGCTTTCTGCTTTTAGATTGCTGAACACCCTCCATAATGAGCAGAACCAATGAGAGTAGTTGGCCTGTACGGCGGTCTCAGCACGGATAAAAAACATTCCACTGTAGGTCTCTGCTGAAATAACAAGGGTCACAAAACAATCAGCCCTCACAGCACCCGCTCTCCCCTTTCTCATGGTTAATGAACTAGATGGTTGGTATCCCACTTGTCCTCAAACTTCACGCCTCCCATTTACTAGAATGGTTAACCTGCATTCCTGCATAAACATTTAGGCTCGTGACAGGTTTACTCATTAGCTCTCTTCTGAAAACTCCAATTCATAGAAAGGACATTGTTTCACATATAGCTTACAGAAAAACAAACAAAACAAACCAACAACAAAAAAAAAATGTTTTACTGGCCCAGTTTACTGCAAGGATTTCTGGATAAATGATATGCACACATTTAGCCTGTAGTGTCGGATGCAGCAGAAGTGTTTCATCGCCTCCCTTTGTGATAGATTTTCAGAAGACAGCAGGGATTGTTTGATCTAGACTGAAATATGTGTGCATTATTTTGATGGATTTTCATTAAATTTTTGGAGACATTTACGGTCCTTGGAGGTCTCAAAGTGGGTCCGATTTTTCAACTGTTCACTAAGAGACAGTGCATGTTCACATAACTACTTGATTACACTTTAACTTTGCTGACCTCTAACTTTTTTTTAACTCTTTATATTAGACTCTGAAATCCTAAAATAAAGACATTTTAAAAAGTAAGTTGAATTTGGACTTTGCAAACCAATATCCGTGTAGCGCTCAGAAGATTGGTTTAGAACAGGGGTGTTCTCTTTAGGAACAAGCCTGACATTTACATTTTAATCTGGTAGAAAAGTTCAACATAGCTGTTCACAGCATCGATTTACAGTTTGGGCTTTTTATGCTCGTGTAACCAATGCGATGTAATAAAATCTTTATTTGTTCTTTCGGATGTGCAACTTTACCGTGCCTCAAATAGTTTCTGCACAGCCTGTTTGCAAAACTGGTTCACTTACATTGGTGTCATGCCATTGATGAATTAGGAAGATTAGAAACCATTGTCACCACTGCAGAGAAGCGGCTGGAATACAGACAGAAACTGTGACACATTGGGAACAAATTTGCATGCGTCTTTTATCTCATTCACATCCCTGTGTGAATGACTCGACTAGGATATAGAACGGAGCACACAAATCCTGTTATAAATGTGGGTGAGGGGAATTGGTTAAATAACTTAAAGGCATGTTGAGTTTCCTAATGTATCAGTGAAATATTGTGTTTTGTCAGCCATTGAGGGACTGGTTTTGTTCTGAGCCTGACCCCGATTCAGGTTTTACAACATGTAATCAGAAAACAGAAGTTTACATAAGACACAGAAAAAAACAGCTTTAACATCGCAGTAAAAAAAAAAGAAAAAGTAATTTATATGACCTTATCAGGTTTATTTTTAAGCATGCAACTGAACTTTGTCTTATCTGTAGTACTTCAGTGGCACAGATAAACTTTAGATTTCTAAATATAAAGAACAATAAATGCATAAATGTCTAAACTTCCACATTAATATACACAAGTTTTCTGAACTCACAGTATTATTAATCAGTAAAATAAAGTTTGGACTTTTAGAGGAATGTGTTGACCATTTGCTTAAAGGAAACTTCTTGAAAATTGATTTTAATTCATGGTTGTAAGGCAATAAAACAAGAAAACTTCAATAAGGATTTTCCAGAGGCAGTAGTTGCTGACATGAATAGAACTGTGACTCAGAGGTGCTGCCTTTGCATTTTCTGTGCTGTGCTGATCTGCTTCAAGGTTTCCTTCCCAGAGCTCTGAGGGGTTTTCCTTTTCTTCAAACAAGGCAAAAGTCAAAATGTTGTTTTTTTTTTTTTTTCTGCTTGGTGCTCCTTGTTATGGTAACAGGACAAAATGTCAACTAACTAGGAGGAAAGTTGCTGTATGTTAAAGAAAATAATCAATGGAATTTTAAACACGAAAACAAAAACTGTGCACGTAGAAGAGTGTTTGTGTTAATAAGTTTGTAGGTGATAACTGTGTGTTTCCCTACCTGTGCAGGGAAGATGCATGTGTCTCTGGCAGAAGCCCTGGAAGTTCGAGGGGGGCCGCTCCAGGAGGAGGAGGTATGGGCGCTGCTCAGTCAGAGTGCGGAAAGCCTCCAAGAACTTTTTAACAAAGGTATGATGTGCAAAAACAATTATTCTTTCTTTTTTTCCTTATTTCTTTCTGTTGCGTGGGCCAACTTTATTTTTCATGCATAATTACATGCATAGTTGTTTTCGCAGAACCTTACTATTGTCTGCAAAGAAAAATAACACTGAAAAGCCTTTTACTGATAGTTCTATACTACTGGAGCAAAGCGAGTAAAACTTTGTCCTTCTTTATGCAAACTTTGTCATTTTTTCAAATGATTATTCTGATGGCTTCATTTGCTCATTTTTAATGCCTGGTAGACTATGAGATAGCCCTGGACATTTTAATAATTTTTGTCATTGCTTGTGAGGCTATCTCGTTGTCCTTGGCGACACAGGCAGATAAGGAATCCTGCTTCCAGAATCACTTTGTTTTTTGAGAAAACTGGAAGGTGGGTGACTGAGGCAAGTTTAACTTTAGAGAAACTAAAGAGGATGCGAGTCTGCAGAAATCTTGACTTTGATTGTCACTTTAAAAACACTTTCGGAGGCTCCTGGTTTAACTCATTGTTCCAGTACATCTGATAACACAAACTAAAAGTATTATCTAAACATTTGACCATTAAAAATTTCCACTAAGCATTAACTTGTAGCCAAGTCTCTGACTCTGGGGAAAACCAGCTTGACTTCACTTTCTGGTTTTGCTTAGTGAAGCTTGGTGATGCAAATCCTATCATGCTGCAGAAAAGTTTTCTTATCAGTGAATGCTTCTAAATATTCCTCAGCAGCTGAGGTCACATTTATGATGAAAGGATTTTGCAGAAATGATCTTGAATAGTCTTTGTGAAGGCTTATTTGATAAACCAAGAAGCAAAGCTGGATACTTGAAGGTTTTCTTCATTATTTTGTCTTCCATTTGCTGCATTCTCCATTGTATGTAAATCATAATTTTATCCTTTCAGTGTGTCGTTGTACTGTGTAACTTGTGGCTGCTGGTGTGTGGAGCTTTAGACTGCTGAGTGAAGCTAAAATTTGAGTAGCAGATGTTGGACCCAGTAATTATAGTTACTGAACTATGTAAAATCTGTTTGGAACAAGAATGTGTTATTAATGACAAATATTCAAACTTTAAATTTAGCCTTTCTTCTGTTTTTTTTGCATCTATTTACGCAATGAAGGTGAGCATAAAGATTAGGAGATTGTCTTGAAGTATGAGACTAGTAGATTTTTCATGTGCAAACTGCAGTGGTTACTATGTTTTTGCTTAAGAAGGATTTGTTTTAGTAATTGATATGAGTTTGTCTGATTAGTGAAAGGATTTTCCCAGTATGTTTCCATGTTTTCTTTAAGTATGTTGTCACATTTGTCTGCTTGAGTGTTCTTACAGTAGCTTGCAAAGCCATTATATCTTTTGAAATTTTAATTTTGTCACATGCAAACCACAAATGTCATGTATTATATGACAGAAGGAGAATGATTCATAGTTTGAAAAATATATTTGTACAAACACCTTTTTTACTGCAATCAAAGCTGAAAGATTTTTAGGTTTTGTCAGCTCTGTCCTTCTTTGCTAAAAAAATAAAAATTCATGTTCAGTCAGATTATATGGAGATAGAATGTAATGGCACATTGTGTTTAAACGTACCCAGCTCATTAGCAACTTCTTTAACTTTTTCTTCTACTTCTACAGATTTCTGTGTGAATTTATGTCTGGACCAACCCATTCCATGAATATGCTGTGATCTAATCATTTTGTTGCAGCTATGACCGTGTTTCTTAAAGTTTCTGTCCTGTTGGAAGGCAAACCTTTGCTTTAAGATTTTTGTCGCTTAAGTTCTAACAAGTTTTCCTCCAGTATTCCATGTATTTAGTGATTTCCATGTTACCATAAATTCTGACCAGTGTCCCTGTCCCAGCTGATAAAAGGGATCCCCACAGCATAATGCTTCTACCTCTGTGTTCACAGTGTGGATTGTGTTCAAGCCACACAGTCCGTGTGCCTTCTGTCAGATGGACTATTTTGCCTGGAGTCCAAGAAGTTTAATTTTTTACAACTTTACAGTTATTAATGAAACACATGGAAGTTGTGGTTGCACTGTGTAGAAACTCGAGGGGTGTGAATACTTTTGTAGGGAACTGAAAGTCTGTCCAGATCTTAAATTACTCTCCAGATGCGCTGTTGCTTGTCAGCGTAGCAATAAAAATGACCATGAATGTGTGAACACTCAATTTTATAGAGGGGCGATTCAGAATCACTTTCTGTCAGTAATACTTTAGTTGCTCATCAAACAGCAACAGCATATTTTTTTATCATAATTATCATTATAATTTATTAAAAATCATGATTACTTTTTCAGAAAATCTTTGTATTTGATATTTACCCAAGTCAAATATACAGTAAGATCTTTGAATAATTAGATGGGTTTTAAACAGGAAACCTATATTTACTTAGTAAATTCCAGCTTTTGAAAGCAATTTTTTCCCCCCAGTTCTTCAAATTGAGCTCCCTTTTTCCTCTGCTCTTCTCAGATTAAAGTATGAGTTGAAGAAAAGAATTTTGCAGCACTGCTCAAGCATTCCTGTGTATATTTTTAAAACAGTCTCTAACCAAAGCACTGCCTGTGGCTTTGTAGGAAAAGAGAATTGTGCTGTGTAGTCATTCCTTTTTGCTTCCATGCTTCAAGATTTTATTTTTTTTTTATGCAGGCCAGGAAAGCAACATGTGTTTGTGTTTACTTCTGTCAGCTCGGATATCCATAAATGCCAAAGCCTTTTGCAAGAAATAGCCACTGTGGTTAGATATGTCTAAGTGTGAGGCATTTGGGTTTTAAATGTCTGGACAGAATACGATACTAACATTGAGTTCTAGAACATTGTTTTTTAATGCTGTGGGTCTCTGAGCTTGTTTGGCACCATCTAAAAGTTTATCTGAAGAAAGCCAAGTTTTCTTTCTGTCTTATATCTACGTTCATGTTTTGAATTGTCTGTTTCTGTCTCCAGACCCAGCAGCCATGGGCTTCATCATCTCACCCTGGTCCCTCCTCCTCATGCCCTCTGGCAACATTTCATTTACAGATGAGTATGTCACCCAGGAGGACTTAAGAGCTTTCACAGCCCCAGAGGTCATGGAAGGCAACCCCTTGAATTCAGTTTCTGACATCGAAAAGGTATTTATTGCTAGGATCATTCACACTGGGACAGAAATATTTAACATTCTTTGTTCTATCTTTGTCTTGATGCATTTTTAACCAAGGTCTTTGGTGCACTCCCTTAAATCAATCAGAGCAGAGGTGTACCAATTGAAGCTTTCTGGGCCATCTTTTACCTTGAGAACAAAGATTCTTGAGAGATCCCCAAAATTTCCAAATCCTGCATAATTTATGAAAGTTGAAAGCTTAAAAGGATAAAACGGCGCAACATAGCTGTGAAGTTTTTATCGTTCTTTACTACATAAGGGCTGAACGTTGTCCTCCTTTATGTAGTAATATAATTCAGTGGCCACCATACCTCTGTAGAAAATATGGTTTCTTTTTAAACAGCCTCCAACATCTTTGTTCTTCCTTTTACTTTATTCATTAAAAATATTACAGATATTGAATTTTGTAAACATTGAGTCTTCTTCACTCAGTTACAACTTCCACTTCAAAGCGTGTCATTATTAATGCATTTGCTGATTCGAAAAAGGGTGAGAATTTTGTGCGTCTGTCTGGCCGACAACCAGGCCAGGATCAGTTAAGCAATCAGCTGATTCCGGTCACCTTGTGATTCCTCATGCATAAAGTCAGAGGAATCCTATACAGCTGTAGGATGTAAAACATGGTTCTGCCAGCTTTTAAAGTCAGGGAAATTTCGACTTTAGGTATTTTATTTGTGTGTTTATTCAAATCTTCTGTCTTAATTTGCTTGTCAGCAAACAATTGTTCATTTGTTCCATATTGTGTTAACCCTTTTTTCACACTAAGCCAGCTACTCCTGAACTGTTCTCAGCATATATTTGGACAAGTATAATCATAAAAAAATGTTTCATTATCCACATTTTTATTTATAAAAGGTCATATGTAATAAGGTTTGTTATAGAAAATGGGGATTTTTTTGAAACCCGTAGTTACCTTTAGAAAGCTTACTGTTGACTAGAAGAAAAAGTTGAAGTTGGTAATCTAGGTATAAAAGTATTTGACTTAAATGCCATATATAAAGCTACCAATTAGTTTGTTTAGACTTTTAGTGGGAATATTGGCCTTAAAAAGGACTCAACATTCTTTTATTTACCTGAAAAAAAATTGTAGTACCTCTTTAAAGAGAGAGCTGGAACATCTCATTCTTTCTTTGACCTTTGAGCTGACAATTATGTGGATTTAAAATGTAAATGAACTCTAGCGTTTGTCAACAAAAAGCAAAGCTATAAATGCCTGTTAGTTGTGTATCTATTTTTAGTAGTGTGTGTGTGTATGTAAATGATAGGCGGTGTAGTTCGGTTGAACTTGTCCCGACTTAAAGTGCCAAACTGACACGTTGGCAGAAGCTTTGTCCGAAGTTCTGAGGAAGCATGCCTCCATCTGTAGTTAAAAGAATCACTGCAGCCCTCCCGTTTCAAATCAGCCACTCTGGTAGAATAACTGAAAGCTTGCACGACTGAAAACCCATCTTTGGCTCAGCCCCACAAACCTCAAACAGCTTTGTGCTGAGTCAGTTTTCCAAGGCTGGATCTGCCTCTCCAGCTGAGTTATTTCAGTGCAAAAGTTATAATCCGTTTCCTTCATTTTAAGACTGAGTGTAAATACATGTCAGCTGCAAGAGCCAAAGCTTTCTTTTACTGTTTTCAACCTGGTGTTCTGGGCTCACTTTAATTCCTCACTGCCCCGTCTTGCAGATTTTCTGAAAGTGTTAGTGTGTCTTTAAATTTGCACTCTGTCTATTCCTGAAGGACCTCAAAGGGTACGGTGCATTCTTTGGCAATCCCTGAATTATTCTTTCCTCTACCAAGCCCAACATTCAGGGGAAGTAATTTCTCTCCACAGCAATGAGTAGAGAGTAATAACAGGAAAATGGAAAAAGATTTGGGGATTTAATGTGAAAGACCTCATCTATGTTATGTGTGTGGAAAATTAATTCAACTTTAATCCTCTTTGTTTGTTTTGCCTACTTCTCCTAAATTTAACCTTGTTTTTGTCTACAACCATCAACCTTCTCCAGTCATTTTTTTTCACTTTCATCAGCTTGTTTTGTCTTTATTTTTTATTTTATTTTTTTGCACATATAGATTTAATAGTTTTTTTTTCCTTCCACAGATGCATATGTATTCACTGGGAATGACATTATTTTGGGGAGCAGACTATCAGATCCCTCAAAGCCAGGTAAACATCACAAATCAAATAAACATAAAAAAGGCTTCTTTTAATATGTAAAAATCTCTTTTATTATTTTCAAAGACTTTAGAGTCTAATATCTGTTGTTTGTCAGCAACACTATTGTAGTCTTATTTCCTTTGGTTAATATTTTTGCATCACATTCACATAATTCCTCCAACCTAAGCTTGTTGCTTGCCTGATTATACTGTCACAAATACAGCGAGTAAAAACTTGGAAACAGTCCAGATGCTTCATAACAATGTATATCAAGATTTATTTTTGTTTCCCCCATGATGCTATCTTAAAGTTTTATCTTGATGAGAAAAAGTGCTGCCTGGAAATGCTGTTTGGAAGGTACTTGGAAAATGAAGATGGTCAGGTTTTCCCCGCATCCTCATGACATATCAGTCAGGTGCGAAACACATTCACATTTATGAGGAAATGCTTTCCATGGTCACCGTGACTAGCACTGACGTTGACTTTATTGCCACTGCAATACGTGTCATGAAACAAATGTAGTGTCTATTTTTGTAACCATTTAGTTTATCTAAAAACAATCTGATCCAAATTACTTAAATGAGAACTAAATGGCAACTATTTTGTTGGAATGCCCTCTATCTATTACCTTGAAACTAAAACTAAAAATAGCAGAAGAAGGAATTTGAAAATTATTCCGATGCGTCATTTATCCTGGGAAAACGTGCCCTATAAAAGATTTGCCTTAATTGAAATAGTTGCACCTCATTTCATTTGATCGAATTGTGAAGGATAGCACAGATGATGTGAATTTCATAAGCTTTTGAGAAAACAGATGTTACTAAAGCCTTTGATTCTGAAGATAAATTACCTGCTTTTATAAAGGATGAGTTTACCTCCCATAAAGACCTTTGGGTTTAGAGTCCTTTATGATCAGTTTGGGAGAAATAAAAAATACTTTTGTCACTAGAGTTGACAAAAGTATTTGTCAACTCTAGTAACTAGTAACTAGAGCTGACTTTTTGTCAACTCTAGTTACTTTTATAATTTATAAGCATAAATTATATGCTTATAATTTAAATTTCTTTTTATATAAAATGCATATAAGATCACTCTTTTTATGTCAGGTACTTAAGTCATGCGTGCAAGATGATTTAGAAAATGAATGGTGATTTACACTATCAGATCAGATAAAAGTCCTGCCCTTGGTAATGGTTTCATTCTTCTTTGTGCAGCCCATGAAGCTGGGGGAACACCTTAACGGTCTACTTCTCAACATGTCTGATGACATTACGTTGAGTCGGATGTCGCTACGCACGGTGCTGGACATCTGCAGCAAGCACATCAGAAACTCCACCTGTGACCCTCCTTTCTCCTACATTAGAAAACTGGTCCGGTTGGTGCTTGGCAGTCTCTCTCAGGTACACACTTCAATTTAAACCGTGAGGATGATTTGTGTCAGAAAATTGGGTCTCTCAATCATGAAAAGATTCCTTTTTCTCCACCAGTTTTACCATCTTATTTTATTGTTTCTTCAACTCTTCTTTTCGTAGCTGGATGGTCTGCTGACAGATAGAGAATCTCTTCCAGAGCGGAGTAAGGAGATTCGAGAGAGGTTGAGAGGCAAAGGCTTGCCATCCGGTAAAATGAGCTACATATATACACTATGAACACAAAGTAGCTACAGTCTACTGTGCTGTTTGAGTTGCCTAAGTCATACTGCAGTGGCATATGGATTTATATCGAGATCTTTTTGTTTGATCCTTGTGTTATATTTGGCATTGTTTGCAATAAAAACTTACCATTTATGCAGTCAGATAGGTATGACAAATGATATTTTTTAAGTTTAAGCTGTACTTTACGTTTTTGGATGGTTGCAATAATGTTATTTGCATGTTAGATTGTCTTACGTTGGTACCTCAAGGCTAAGCGCTAGAGGCCTTTTTACTTGTAATATAACTTGAAGATAGGCTTTAATGGAGTGAAACTAATAACTTCATGATCTGTTTTCTTTTCATTGAGTTACGAACGGGAGTATTTTCTCCTTCAAGAGCTTAGTTTATTTCAACAGATCCGTAGCAGCAAAGCAAATACTTGCAGCTTCCACAACTTATATTCTGAGGAATTACTTTTAGAATAGCAAAGACTTACAAGGAACAACACACCAAAACCCCTAATTTAAACTAAATTCAGGAAAATATGACTGAACCTCCTCGGTGGTTTTTGAACATTCCGGCATTTCTCCAGGCCATGGAGAGGACAGCCAGAGCACACTCATCCAGATTATGTAAGCGCTGCATGTTATTGATTAGATTCATATTTTTGAGTCACCAGTAAAGCTGCTGGTCTGCTGTTTGTATCAGTGCTTTGTTTGGTTGAACACAATGCACCCTCAGGGAAAGTACATGCAAAAGAGGATCACTCCATTCCTTAACATCTTTCTTCTAATGGAGCAGCTCACTCCCTCTTCCTCCTAGTTGTTTCAACTTGTAGCTGCTGCTCAGGTTTCTGGTTATTTATGTTTTGCCCAAATAGACACTGTGTGTCTCTATTTCTTTAAACTACTCTGCTTTACAAAAGTTTTGATACTCCTTGAACTTTTCCAAAGGTTAACTTAGAACCTCACATCTTTTTTAATATAAAAATATCACAAACGTTTATATTCAGTCACGTTTGCTCTGATACCCCAAAATAAATTCCAGAGCAACAAACTGTCCCAATATAAATACAGCTGTGTTTGTGAGGAGCACAGGCAGGACAGGAGTAAAGTTGTCTGGAAGTTTTATAGCAGAGTTAGGTTATGAAACATTATTCCTCAAGTTAAACATCTCACAGAGCAGTGCTCAGTCTTTCTTCTGAAAATAGGAGTAAGCCACAACAGCAATTAGGATTGATAAGAAAAGCATTAATCAGAAAACCAGCAACGATGATAACTGAGAGTTGCAGAGATCCAGTGCTCAGTCTGTTAACAGGGCAATTATTAGTCATGTACTCCACAGTTCTGAGCTGAAATGAAAGCGTGATGAGAAGAAATAATTTGTTGAATATAGATCTAAAAAGTTGTCTTCAGTCAGGTCATAGCCAGAGCAAAAATATGGAAGAAGACACTGTAAATCATACTGACCACACCATCCTCACAGTGAAACTTGGCAACGGTAACATCATCAGAGTTGGTAGGAAGACAGAAATTAATACCCAGTAAAAGTGGAAAAAAAAAAAAGTGCTGGAGACTTAGGATGGCGGATCACCTTCTAGCAGGACAGCGACCCTAAACAAACAGCCAGGGCTACCATGAACTGGATTAGATCGTTGCATATTCTTGTGTTAGAGTGGCTCAATTGAAAGTCTGTAGCAGGACTTGAAATATGTCAGTATGAATACGTTGGCAAGGCACTGTCTTAAAAGCCATATGGTAGTGACATCTCAGTTGTGCAGCTGAACAGTCATTGATAGAAAAAGACGTCCATATCAAGTCAGCTTAAAATAGCAACCTGCCTGGCGCGTCCCTACCTTTTAGACCAGAGTGTAGAAAGGCTCCCATCCACAAATATACATATGATATCACAGATGAAAAATGTATGGAAGCTAATAATTACTTTTTCTTGAGTTCACTTCTTGTGAACATCTCCATGTAGACATAGTCTAACTATCTTTACTTAATTCTAGCTTAGATGATATGACCAACATCTTAAGCAAGTTTACAAAGTTGTTCTGATTGTTTTTGTGTTTACGTCATCTAGAATATCAGATTTAAAAATTGGGAACTTTTAACTGGTTTTACATTTTAAATTAATGTAAAGTAATTAATAGCAGAGCTAAGTAGTCATTGTGAATACATCTGTGTTTTTTTATTTATATCTGTTGGTTGTCAACAATACTTAAGAATGAGTTACTCAGCATTTTAAAAATTTGACAAATTTGTCTTCTTCAAAAATTAACACCATTTTCTTGCTCAGGGAGGAGTGCCGCCCCCAGAGTTTTGGAGCGCTACAAAGCCAGAACTCAGGAGCAAGCGGCTCTCAACCGGGGCCTCAGTCGATCTATGGGCTCACTGCCGATACAGGACTTGCTGAAGGGCGACGAGGGTGCAGCTCCCCACAGTTCCCTGTCTGACTACCACACAAATGCTGACTCTTCCACAGAACTCTACCCCAAAGCCCCCTCACTCCAGCACCAGCTTTCTTACCCCTATCTGCACCCACTGCACCCCCAGATGAAGGGCCGGCCTGTGGAGCTGGACCGTAGGTCTTTACCCTACCAAGTCACAGACAGAGGGCCGAGTCAGCCCAGAAAGACCTGGGCCTCCTCTGTGGACTTGGCCTTCATTGACCCAGAAGCTCTTCGTTTTGGAGCTTTGGAAGATGCCCGGAGAGGAAGCAGTGTCTTAAGCACGCATTCTGTGGGGAGGCGGAAATCACCTTTGTCTGTGGCCAAGGAGGTGGATTATCGGTACTCTGAGTTTGGTGAGCTGAAGGGCAGAATGCCTCATCACTTCTCTGCCCTGTCTGTCGGCTCTGGGCTCCCTGCCGCATATGACAGGATCAAGGAGAGACAGAGGAAACTCCAGGCACTACAGCAGGCGGTAAACGGTGAGTAACGCTATCATAAATAAAGTCTATATGTACTGTCTTCTGCACAACCGTGAATCTTCTGCTGTCACATTGTTTGATTCAGTCCAGATCCTTGAGTTCAGCTCTAGAGAGTGAGATTTTCATAACTTCTTCATGTTAAGAGGGTTTTCAAAATGCAGAAGTGAGTTATTCATAGTATTTATATTTTTAAATTGTTTATAAAGTACTATAAAATATTTACCCAGGTTATTCCATGATCAAGTACTGATAAGACTGTTGTCAAAAATATGTGTTACTGCTCCTTTTCTGCTGAATAGCTATATTTAAACTCTTTCGTCATCATGTGATTAAAGACAATCACTCTTTTTGCAAATAAAGTCATTTATAAAGTTACAATATACTGTTGGAATCTCAGCCAACTAGTGAGACTTTGTGTCTGAGTCACTCACCTTTTAAGTAGAGCATCATCTTAAAACCAAAAACTTAACTTTTACCTTCTTTTTGTACAGCTGGATAATACAGGCCATATTATCCTAACTTTGAACTTTGTCTGTCCTACAGCAGTGTTATTCAAAAGAAAAAATAATTTTACTTATTTATGTTTCATTCACTGATTCTTGTTCAGAATTCACTGTGTACTGTGACTGTCATTAGTCTGGAGCTGAGCACATGACACATATTTTGAACTGTATTTCTAAATATATGGTTTTTATCACTTCTAGTCTTCTATGATTATAGTACATCTGGAAATTCAGTCCTTCACTTTTTCCACATTTTGTCAATTCATCCTTCTTACAAGTCGTATTAAATAAATCTGTCCTCAAAATTCTTCAAACAAATGGCCATTATGACAATATGACATGTTTTGCTAATTTGTTAAAAATGGAAAAAGTTTAGTTAGTTTGCATAACTATTCACAACCTTTGCTTAATACTTTGTTGTTGGAGATTAAATTTGAGCTGTTTTCACTGATCATCCTTGAGATGTTTCTGCAGCTTAAATAAAGGCCACCTGTAGTAAATTCAGCTGACTGGACGTGATTTGGAAAAACTCACACCTGTCTATATGACAATATGGCATGTTTTTGAGTCATATAGTTCAGAATACACTGTGTACTTACAGTTGAAAATGGTCGAACACCAAGCATGAAAGAATAACAAAAATGTTTATAGACGTCTGAGACAGGATTGTCTTGAAGCACAAATCTGGGTAAGGATCCAGAAATATTTGTGCTGCTTTGAAGGTTCCAATGAGCTCAATTACCTCCATTCTTTGTAAATAGAAGTTTGGAGCAGCAGGAGTCTTCCCAGAGCTGGCTGAAATTGAGCAATCTGGGAGAGAACGACCTTAATCAGAGGGGTGACCAACAACCCAATGGTCACTCTGACAGAGCTCCAGCATTCCTCTGTACAGAGAGGAGAACCTTCCAGAAGGACTACCACCTTTGCAGCAATCCAACAATCAGGCCTGTATGGTAGAGTGGCCAGATGAAAGCCACTTTTTAATAAATGGCAAATGGCAGCAAGTCTGGAGTTTTACCAAATGATATATGAAGTACTTTAAACCCATGAGAGACAAACTTTTCTGATCTGATGAGACAAAGATCGAACTCTTTGGTGTGAATCCATGGGTCATGTTTGGAGGAAACCAGGCACAGCTCATCAACATTACCATACCATCCCCACAGTAACTCATGGTGGTGACAGCATCGCTTCATGGAGATGTTTTGCTGCAGGAACTGACAGACTAGTCAGGATAGAGGGAAAGATAAACACAGCAATGTACGGAGACATCCTGGATCAAGACCTACTTCAGAGAATCTTGACCTTAGGTGGCTCATTTTTCAGCAGGAAAACGATCCAAAGCATGTGGTAAAGAGCTCAAAAGAGTGGCTTCATAACCACCTTGTAAAATGTGGTTGAAACTCATTAAACATCTCTGGAAAGATATGAAAATGGCTGCACAGACGTATCCACCCAACTTGATGGCTTTTGAGAAGAACTGCAAAGAAGAATGAGCCAAACCTCCTAAAGACAGGTGAGCTAAGCTGGTTGCATTATATTCAAAAAGACTGGAGGATGGAATTGCAGCCAAATGTGGATCAACTAAGTTTTAAGCAAAAGATTTGAATACTTGCATAAATGTGATTTCTTGATTTTCTATTTTTAATAACTTTGCAAAAATATTTTGTCCACACTGTCAGAATAGGGTATTTTTGTGTAGAATTTTGAGGAAAGAGGTTCATTTCATACATATTAGAATAAGACTAACATCAGAAAACGTGGAAAAAGTGAAGCAGTGCGAATACTTTCCAGTTGCACAGTAATCAGTCCCTTTAAGATCTTTCCTGCTTGGAACATCACTCTATCCCAAGTTCTTCTCTGAAGACAGGATTTCCTTCATTTCCTGTTGTATATTTTATCTATTGAGTACCCTCCCTGACTACTACTTCTTCCTCTTAATAAAAATTAATTTTCTTATCTAAAGAAATGAAACAAAACAACTCATATCAGTTTTCTCAAAGATATATCCAATGTGTATTTAAATATTAATTGCATAGCTTTTATTTTTATTTTTTTTTCTCTTTGTGAAGCATTTTGTTTCCATTAGACAGCGCCTTTGTATTTTCGGGTGTCCTTTATTTCACAAAATTTGATTGTCGTACACCATCAGTCTCAGACGATAGTCATTAAAGCCTTTGTTTAAATTATGTGAGGTTCTTAACATTTGATGTGTCCTGCTAAGTTTAAATCAACAAACAATTGTTTGCATTTTCTGAAGTTTGTCATCGGATACACGCCGGTAAAAAAAACAGGAAAAGTGCAAATGGCATACATCAAGTCTTTCACCACCTACCTTTTGAATACAGGCACTGCATCACATCCTTCATAACAAATGCTTTGTCATTATATTGCACAATATGGGTTTTTGTGTGAAAGACCATAGCTAGGTCATGTTATCATTTTGTAATAAGTGTTTAGCAGAACATTGTCTGAACTTGAACTGTGGTCCTCAGCACTTCAACCCATAAGCCGTATTATGTTTTGCTTCTGCCACGAGACTTAATCTTTTAAGTCAGTGTATTATGAGGATGTCTGTTGTTATTCAACATAAGAAAAATGGCAAATTAGACAGGGTAATTAATTAGCATTTTAAAGCTGGTTATATTTGACAGATGGAGAGAATTGTGGACGACAGTGGGATGATGTGAGCAGCCAAGCACTTGGCTACCAGCTGTGTATAGGAGTTGAATGGCTAAATGGGTTCAGAGCTGGTTATTGGCTTGAAGGGAGTATCATTTGCTTTGGCCACTCAGCGGTGTTTAGACAGAATGAGTCAGTGGCACGAAGGTCACCCAAATTACTGATTCTAATTAAAGAACAGCATAATTCTAACCTTTACCTTATTGTCACACATGTTATGTGCTGCTATTCCTTTGATATGCCTCTGTTGCTTACCAACAAAGGTATAGTGGAAAAAACTGTACCGTTGCATGCTTGGGCAAATCACAATTGTTGCAATTGTGTAATTACCTAGTACAAACCCCCCCAGAGTTTCTGTTTCTCTAAAATGCTTTTTGTATTCTTTGTAAAAGCTCCATAGGGAGGCTGCTTTTAGTCGCTGACTCACATGTACCTGTGTGGCTTTGAAGGTCATCTGGTGACTATGAAGAAAGCATTAGGGTTCAAACAGGCATGTTGGCTTCATAAGCTAATCTGATCTCTTTTATACTTCCCTTTCCTTGCCTAATTTTTTCCAGTCCCCCACAACTCCTTTTACAGTCTACTTGTAGCCTCCTTGCTTTGCCGGCAGCTACTTTTACACTGGTAATACAGCATTATTTTTTATACATGTGCCTTAGGGGAATGCCTTTCTTTTTTCATCTTCTTGATCACAGTGTATCACATTGTATACATCATATACATGAAAGGAAGAATCAAACTACGTTTGTCCTGTTTTTGAATATACAGTTTTCAATAAAACCGGCTCTGAAAGATAATTGTTTTTCCAAATGTTTAACATTTTACAGCGCTTGTTAAACATCAATCACTCTATTACGTGTCAAGCCACAGCTCATAATAGTCAACTTTTTACTTGATGTAGGTTCAAGCAATGGTGTTTTCCAATAATTGAAAATGTTACTAGAAAGCTGCAACACATCAGAACAGAGAAGATTATTATACTTATTTCAATGGGATTGTATTGGATTACTACAATCCCTAAGAATCACGCTCAGTATTTTATGAATGCTGTCTATAACGTCCAGCATGTCCCTTGGTACAGTCACACACACAACGTGATCATCAGTTTATCTAGGTTCTTTTTGAACCTATTATATTCTTCCGTCGCGGCAATGTCGCAGCACATTTTGGCAACTGCAACAGGTTTTATGCAAATGCCACTCAAATGTTACAGGAATTGGCTAATATTAGCCTCTCTTTGGGTCATCTTAAGCTATGCAAACACTCAGTTCAGGTCACACGGATGAAAATTTCCCCACGTTGCTCGGTTCAGCTCTGACAGAAGTCCAACCTACCTTTTGATTAATTCAGCTATGAACTTAATTGGCACTTTTAAACACTTATACAAGGTATATAGAGCTTTGAACTTTTATCGCCATTTGCAGAAGTTATCATTAAATGTTAAAAATAACAAAAAGAAAATAATAATAAAATGAGTCAGTTACACCGTGGCAAAAGTAAAGGCCAAGACTGTTTTCTCGAAGGTGGCAGAAACAAGAACAGTGTTCTTTCTGGTCAGGACATTTCATACTTTACAAGAATTCAAGTGTAGAACTGCTGGAAGGACATTATAGGTCATGACTACTTGTGCAATATGTCTTAAAATTTGATGTGGTAGTTATTACACTGTAAGTAGTTCAGCAGTTGTAATTCTTTTCCATGCAAGAAGAAAATTCTGCTTACTACTAAGTAAAAAGTGTTGAATATTTTGTATGATACTGTAAAGCATTGTAGGTTTCTTTTATAGAGACCAATTAACATTTCTTTTCATAATGCAGGTAATACGCAAATTAGGTATTTTTATGTCGTGTTCACTAAAATGAAAACAACTGAGCTTCACAGAAACGTCAACCACAATGACTTCTTTCCTTCCTTAACGTTACAACTTGATATTTCTGTTTCTAGTGGCAACCATAGAGATGTACTTTCTAACTTCTAGCAAATTAGAATATCTCCATATTTGTTATGTGCTGTAATAATTTAATTCATTTAAGCAAGATATTGTCTGTCCTTTGTGCTGACTCCCATCACTGCTTTTGGAGTAACTTGGGGATTTTTATCGAAAGCATGTGTTAGATTGGTTACATTTAGTTTTTACTTGGGCAAATTTAAACCAGTACTTTCACTTGAACTTGAAAATTGCAACACAGTATTAGTCCGCCTTTGCAAATGCCTGTGCGTCATAAGGGACACACACCGCTGAACATGATGGGGCGTGATTTTTAAGAAGCAAAATTCTAAAATTACAGCAGCTTAACGGTAGAACTTGTTCTGTTGAATTGTGTTGAAGGCCAAAAAAAGCATAAACAAGGTTCCTACAGAGTCTGGAAAAGCATTCAGTTTGATCAAAGTATTTTCAAGGGGTAGATAAAACAAAAAGGGGTGGTTGAAAAAATGCTTTTATTTTTTTGTCTTTTTTTTTTTCATCCCCTGGTCAGCATAATAAATTTGGACAGTTGTAGGTGGTATGCTTCGTTTTACCTTCAAGCTGCTTTGGGTTCCTGGGCTGTCAGAATGGAAAGAGTTGGTGAGGGATTTGACACTGGCTACAAACCAGCCCAGCTAAAACAGTATAAGGCCACAGCCATCAGAGGCGATGGTGTAGTGTATTAACCAGAATGACATTTTTATTTGTTTTTATTTTCCTCACAGGAGAGTAGAAATAGTTTATTTAAAAAAAAAACAGTTTTCAATGAAACCCAGTTTAACAAAAGAAGGAAAATTGGAAGGACTAGATGTGTGTATTCAAAACATTAAGGATTTGATGATATCTACCAGACTTCCCCATTTTTTCTTGTTTCTGTTCTTTTCTGCAGAAAAGTGATGGCACAGGTATTTGTCTCAGTTTCCACAGAGCCTTCCTCAGAGCTTCTATTCTTCCTCCTTTGTGCAAGTCTTTGTGTTGTCCACTTGCCTGTATGTGCAGGGGCATGTTTCTACCTGGCCACCTCTTTGTCTTCCAACATCCAGACAACTCAGACTCCTCCCCCCTTTTTGCCCAAAAATGCTTTAGTCTTCAAGGAGTAGAAACTTTTCCTGGCCTACCCTGAAGCTGTAATTGGAGTCATGCATGGCGGATGAGGGAATTCCTAAGATTATTGGACTTTTCCGGCTCTTGGCAGCAGGTTATGCAGCTTTGAGCTGAGGTCAGGTCCAGTATGGAAAATGATAAAATGAGACTTGTAGATGAAAGAGGCAGGGCGGTGGTTCTGAGTCAGGGTAATCACAAAACTGCTCTGATCATTTCACTAGCCCCCTTAATTTGAAGATTGTACTGTAGAAATTGTTTGGAAAAATAACAGATATTGAATATTTTGTAACTGTTTAAGCTAATTTTGTAATCTTAGATCATCCTAAATCTTATTGTAATGGTCTGTACAGTCCACAAACATTGTGAATTTTATAAATAGACATATACTTATGTGATGCTTAAAAGTAAATTTATATATATATAAAATATTTTTTTTTTTCTATTCATCTTAACTTCTTTGGAAGGGTGAGGTTTTCCTTTTTACATTTGTGGAATGAAACTTAAAATAATGCCACAAGAAAGTGATGTTTCAAGTTACTTGTTTGTAAGTTGAAATTGAAACTTTTTTCTTGTCCATGTATTTTAAAATCCCTTTTTGTTAGAGCTAAATGGGTTTAATTCTTTGTCTGCGTTATATTTTTTTCTTCACTCATTAGGTATTTAAAGAACTGCCATATCAGGTTCTCTGGGCAAGTGACTGCATGTGTGGGTAACTGCATGAGTCTGTCAGTTTTTGGGAAAATGTCCATGTTTTTTTTTTTGTTTTGTTTTGTTTTGTTTTTTTTTGTCTTAACTGCATGGGAAAAGCGCACAAATGAACCACCCTCTGAACCTTTTCAACTCATTGCAGTAGAGGACAGGAAAATGGTCTTAGGTGACTGTTTGACCTGCTTCTAAGGTCACTTTAGCTGTATTAACTTTAAATGCACTTCCTGAAGCTGTTTGCAAAGCTGAACAATCATTGTCATGAAGAGAAGAAAACTCGGCTGTCTTGTGAAACAAAACAGAAATTCTTGAGCGGTGACTGAAGAATGTGGTTTTTTCAGGCTATGCAGCTGACACTGAGGAGCAGGACTTTCAGGTTCTGTGAACTTAGCAGAAAAACACATGACACTTTGGTTGGGGTTCAAAGTTTATTGTTTATGTTTTCTTCCATCTGCGTTAAGTTCATTACAGGGTTTATGAAGCAATACCTTTTAGGAAGCATGTGTTGAGCTGGTCTCTGCTTGCTGTGGTTCTACCAGTTAAGCAAGGCAAACTCTAAAACCCTGATTAAAAACCTTGACACTCCTACACACATAGGATGAATCCACCTTCCTGTAGCTTCATATTCCTTATTGCCAGTGTTTACCAATAGCATGACTAATACTTGTATTTGTTCTCCGTTGTGCAGTCTTGTTCAGTTTTACGGAAAAGTCTAAATGTGTTTTCGAATGGTTTCTGGGGATGAAAGCATGAGTCACTCATCAGTTTGTTTGTTAAATTCCCATTATAAAAAGTGACAAGGTTTTTGTTATGGAGTTTCTGTTTGATGTGGAAGGCAATCGGCTTCATCCTAACATAAAAATATACCAAACACATCAGTGTAACCATTATGTAGCATTATTTGCATGATGGTTGTGTTTTTTTCCCCCAGTTGATGCATGATCATGATTGTTTTATTATTTCTCATTGAGATAAATGTTATTCTTTCAGACCCTGTTCACACCCACCAAAGGTACCACAGTGACTACAGCTCATCTAGTGAAAGCCCATCAGTGGCCTCTTCAGATCCAGACTACAGGCTAGGTAAACAATCCTTAAATCTTATAAAGGGGCAAATAAATAAAAAAAATACACTTAATTTAGCTTTATTTACTTACTTTAAACATATATTGAGTTATTAGACAAACAGCTGAGAAGAGTTAAGAAGCAATTCCAAAGCCTGTTTTTAAATGTACTCATTAATTTTCTATTGAAATATATTTAAAATCATGGCAACAAAGACACATAAAAGCTTACAGGGTTTAATTTCTCTTAGTGTGCTGCTGTAATGTCTTATCACTTTACTTACACATATTCAGTGGATGTCAGCAGATTTTATTCATACTCCTGGCTTTGCCTGACTTAAGTGTTCTGTTACCATGATTCTGCTCACACATGTTCATGCAAGTTTAATCACATCACCTTGTGGGTGTCAGCAGAGGTGTGTTAGATTGATAAAACTAAACGTGCTGCTTTGTGCTCACTTGTGCAGCTAATATTCCCACTTCTCTTGCAGCTAAGAAACCAGGCGAAGTGACGAGGTACGGCTCCCAGCTGGCGCTTGCAGAACAAGACGCCCTGTCACTGAGAAGCCACAACTCACAGAGACGCAGGTAGTTAACACAGGCCCAGGGCAGCTGCGTATCAGAAGATATATTGTCCGTCACAAATTGACACCCTTGAAGTTACTGCTGTTTGGTATTCCTCAGCTCAGGGTAATTCAATCTTAGCAGAAGTTGTTTCACGCTGGTCTTTTTCAGCAACCCCTCTTTACTCTCTAAAAGGTATACGTTGTTGTGTGGGAGACCAACTTCACTGTTTTGTTGAGACTTTCTCTGACAGGTGAACACAAAGTAAAACACAATTGCGAAGTGGAAGGAACATGATTCATGCATTAAAACTTGTAGTAAAACAGTTTTCTCCCAGGTTGCCATGTATTTCACTCCATCCATCTTCCCATGAACTGTGACTAGCTTTCCTGTTCCTGCTGAACTAAAGCATCCCCAGTGCATGATGCCACCACCACCACGATTCCCCAGTTGAGATGATGTGCAAAGTTAACTTTCTGCTAAGCGCAGCATTTTGTTAGGTTTTAGGCTCATCTGATCAGAGCAGCAGAATTCCTTCATGTTTTCCTGGTCTCCTGTATGGCTTAGCAACCTTAATTGACATCCGTGGTCATAATATTGCAACATGTGAAGAAGTTTAATGAGCCTGAATAATTTTCGAAACTGATATCAGTTTATCTTTGTTTAAAACTTTTTCTAAAGGGGCATAAATCTTAAAGCCATATTAGGTTTCATTTTGTCTGAGCAGTTGGTTCATCCTGGTTATTCCATAACACTGAGATTCAAAGCCACGCAAACTAATTCATATGCCAGAATTGAGAATAACACACAACTTTGAACTTTGCAAGGAAGAAAATCAAATGCAAACACAAGGAGATGCAAATTCCACACACACACACCCACAACCGATTTAGTATGAGTCACTCTGCTCCTGGATGTACTTAGTGTTATCTATTGCTTTTTCCTAATGAGTATTTGGGAAGTCAGAATTTCCTGAGTAAATGATAATATTATGAATAGACTGGGTTTTTTTCACATGCAGGGTTAATTTATTGATTTTTGTGTGAACATCCCTGTCCTGAGAAAACATGATGTGTGTGTGAGTGAGTCTGTGTTGGCTAATGAGTCTGACTGTTGATGATGACGATGAGCTGGTATCTGCCCTTCCTGCCCTCCATTGAGCAGATCAGCATCAGACAAAGCTGTCCCATTTCGGTGCTCTGAGCCACACACAGCTGGTGTGGCACAGCAGGATCGCCTCATGCCTCAACAGTGAGGTCATCTGATGTGACATTTACATTCAGTCCTCTTGATCTCTCTAATCTCTGGCATCACAGGCCTAAACAGCCTGCTGTTGCTATGCCTTCTTCCAAAGAGAAAATCATTTTCATCTGTTGCTCCCCGTCCCTGTTTGGGTGAAAAAAAAAATTCCTATATTTTTGCAGCTTGTGTGCAGTTTGCCACAGATGCCTCCAATGCATCAGTCACACAAGAAACTGCTGAGCTAACCAACTAACATTTGGTTCCCTTAAGGCAAAATGAAGGGCCTGCTGATGAAAGTGCTGAGATGCTCCTCCAGAGGCAAGAGGAAGAGGTGCAGAGGCTGCAGACGCAATTGGCCAATCGGCTGTCCAGGGCCAACTTCTACTCTGTAGACGAGCCCCTGCTCCAACCTCAGGCTTCAGCACTTGACTTGCAGGACCCTCTTTACACTCCTTTATCGCTCCGCAAAAACAAGGTTTGTATACATTGTGAGTCAGTGTTTAAAGATGTGCACCAAAAGCGATAACTGTAATCCATCATGAAGACAGCTTTTAAGATACTAATCCAGAAAGCCCTAAAAGCTATCATTTCTACACCTCCCTTTCAGCTTAAAACCCCCTACATATATGCAGCTTGAGGCTTTTTTATAATGCAGTTTTTGATGATTTGTGTATAAATTTAAATTGCATAAGCTCACTTGCCACAAACTTGTTGATTCCATGCTTATTTGATGTTTTGCAAAAGCTGCTGACTGCAGTGTTTAATTTATTCCAGCCTTTATAGGGTTAATTGTAAATACATGGGACATGTGGGAATTTAAGAGCTTGCTCAGACTTATTCCATGTATTATTGCAAATTTGGTAAAAATGTTTGTTGGTAAATGTAAAAACAAATTTGCTGATGTTGGGAACACATCCATGTGTGAGACATTCTTCCTCACATGATTGTGGTGTGTTTAATTAATGTGATTTAGGATGTTGGGGTTACCAGTTGGAAACTTGAATTTGTGCATAGCCACAAAAAGCTGCAATATATAAACTGAGTGAATAGAGCTTTCTCTGATTGCTTTTTCTCTCTGCATTACCGACAGAACTATAATGGTCCCGAGTTTGTGAAGATGGCCAGCGAGCCATCAGTAACCTTATCTGTGCCTTCATCAATCATGGTGAGGTTGTAACTCTGCTCTTTCTTCAAATAAGAGTTTAACTATCAGTTTTGTAACTATTGCTGTTTCATCCCTAGCAACCAAAACGAACTAAGGTGGAAGAAGTGCAAAGGAAGGTGGGTGTTGTGCTCCTGAATGGGCAAAAACTGGAGCTGGGCTGTGACCTTAAGGCAGTTTGCAAAGACGTTTTTGATATGGTGGTGGCTCACATCGGCCTCGTGGAGCACCATCTCTTTGGCCTTGCATACCTCAAAGGTAATTTGGAGATTTTGGGATTTTTATATTTGTAGTTGTATATCTCTTGTCATTTTAATCACAGTCACCTGTCTTGTGAGATCGATATACTTTTTTTTTTTTATCCATCTTGACACTAAATTCATCCTCTCTTTTGTGCAAATATATGGTGCTTTGGAGAAGGAGTAAATATGGAAATGTTACCCCTGAAAGATTTCCATATTTTGTTACATAAACTGAAAAATGAGTTTATTCTACTGGATTTTTAAGTGATCCACACAAACCAATCATCTGTCCATAAAGAAAATGAAATGACTGTCAGCGTTTTTACTTATAAAAATCATAATAGTGTTGTCTGTCGTTACATTCCGCCACCTATTCTTTACCACCTAATCAGTTTATTGACGGTGATCACAGACACTACTTTGTTTTCAGTCTGATTTATTTTCCATTTTCAATCTGTCACCAACTTTAATCCATTTTGTCTTAAAAAAAAATCCCACACAGCAACTGAGTTTTTCTTCGTTGAACCCGATGCCAAGCTCACCAAAGTAGCTCCTGAAGGATGGAAGGAGCATCCCAAGAAAAGAAGAACCGACATGCCTTTTAACCTTTTCTTGCGGATCAAATTCTTCCACGATGATGTCAACCTCATACAGTAATCGTATATTTTTACTCTGACTGAATAACTGCTATTATATTTTAACAGCACAGTTATATAAAGATCTATTTGACACCTTTTTTTATCTATGTGGAAAACAGGCATGCTATGACCAAACATCAGTACTACCTGCAACTGAGGAAGGATATCTTGGAGGAAAGCATGCGCTGCAACACAGAAAATGCCTTGCTTCTGGCTTCCCTGGCATTGCAGGCTGAATATGGTGACTACCAACCAGAGGTAACCAAGATCATCTTTCAATAGTTGTAAACTGAGTTGGAAATTTTTAGATTTTTTTAGCCACTTATCCTACCTCACAAATTCACATAGCAAAATATCTTTATATGCATGCGGCTGGTAATATAGGTATTGAACACATCACCGATTTTCTAAGTAAATGTATTTCAAAAGGAGCCATTCACATGATATTATAACCAAGTGTTAATGTCTGTGCTGCAGCTTCATGGGAAGACATATTTCAGGCTGGAGCACTACCTGCCAGTGTCCATCTTGGATAAGGTGGACCAGACAACTCTTCGGGAAGAACTGCCTAAACTTCACAGTAACTACTATGGCGCATCAGAATCAGAGGCAGAGTTTGAGTTTCTCAAGGTTAGGTTCATTTTATATAATATATAAAGTGCTCTAATACATTAAATTTGAAACTTAGTGCTATTTGGATTCTATAATGTATAAAAAATATATAAACACAATAATAAGTCAGATGACTGTATTTCTTAGTCAATATTTGATATTTAATAATATAAATATTTACTAAGAAATACTAAGTACATTCATTATAAATGGAGTTTGGTCTATATAGAAAATCCAAATTGCTAATTCTTCTCAATATTTGACCCTTTTGTGGATCTTTTATTTGCCTCAATGTAGACTTACTAACTGATTTTTGTTTTGTTTTTTTTATTTCTTTTTTTTGAGTGTGTGTCTTAATTTTGGGGTATTCAACATTTAAGAACCCTTCCTGTTGTTTGTCTTAAAGGCGAGCCAGAGGCTGGCTGAGTATGGAGTCCATTTCCATCGAGTCCTTCCAGAGAAGAGGTCTCAATCAGGCGTCATGTTGGGAATCTACTCCAAAGGCGTGCTCATTTTTGAAGTCCTTAATGGAAATCGTACCCCAGTGCTGAGGTTCCCCTGGAGGGAGACCAAGAAGATTTCCTTTGCAGTGCGCACTTGTCCCTTATTTTGAATCTCCATAAATAATATCAGTTTTTATGGAAAGATTTGAGTAAATGTTTGTCTATTGCTTATTTCTCTCTTCCTTAAGAAAAAGAAAATTTGCCTTCAGAACACATCGGATGAGGTCAAGCACCTTTTTCAGACTGACAGCAACAGGACATGTCAGTATCTGCTGCAGCTGTGTTCAGATCAGCACAAGTTCCACCTGCAGTCAAAGGCGCGACAAAACAACCAGGAGCTGCAGGATCTTGGTATGTTTGAAGCAGAGAGTCACAAATATTTAGAAGTAACTGAAATAAAAGGCTCAAGTAGAAACTTTAACATCATCCTACTATAAAGCTTCACACCGAAAAGTACAAACTTCCAAATGTTTTTTTTCAAGAGCAAATTTCTACCCAACTAATCCAATTTGGTTCTGAATCCTCCAGTAGAAACCAGTAGAAAATGTTTTGCATTTCATCTTCTCGTTCATCAGAGAACTGCCCCTTGAGCAGCAGGCAGTACTCCATAGACTCTCAGGGTGGAGACGCATCAGCCCGGATAGCACGCCCCATCAGCCTGGCCCAGAGCTTATCCACGCGCTCCAACCCGGACCACCTGAAGAGGATCTCGTACTCGGAGGTGGCTCTCAACAAGACACCGGCCGGCTCAGTTCTAGTCCACGACGAGCTCCACCTTCCAGGTTACAACCCTCTAGCCTCCACCGCCTTTGCCCATCCACGATTGATGAGTCGGTCCCACCACAACCTGGCACAGATGTCGGAGTCGGAGCAGAGCCCAGTGTTGGATTTGCTCCGTTCGTCAAACGCCAGATTGATCCAGCCCCAGTTAAACCAGGCCCCTTCCAACTTCCAGCAACGTCAGCGGGCAAGCTCAGACACTGATTCAATTTCTCATCTTCAGGACAAGTAAGTCAATAAAATGTAAATGTTAAGAGCTCAACATTTTTTCTGAACACAAAAGTGCATATTCTGAGGAGATCCGAAATTTAGCATTTGTTCAGCTTTATTTTATGAAACATTTTTCCAAGTTACTTATTTAGATGGGTCCCAAGTAGGGATGGGCAATAAATAAATTTTATTGATTAATCAAATTTTCTGTTTATGGAGATTTATATTTTTGAAAATCAAGTTTTTTTTATTAGTAGTAGTTTTGGTTTGTTTGTTGTTGTTTTTTTTTATACCAATGCACTCTGGGTTTTTGTAGTTCATAGTGATATCAACCTACCCCATCATCTTGTTTCACAAGCATATTTTGTAGTTTGTATTTACTTCAACTTTAAATTCAGGTCAACATCCACAAGAAATAGTAATTGAAATAAAAGTTAAGCTAAGTCATTTATTTTTAAGAAAAGAAAGTGAGCAGAAAAAAATATTAGAATCCAATTTATTATGAAAAAATCCATTCCTCCCAGGCCTAGTCCAGTGTGCGTTTGTGGGTTGTTTCTTTAAGCCCCTTTGTGGTGACTTTAGTACACAGTAACACTATTAAGTGAGGATTTGTTTCAGGAACCTAACCTATGCTTTAACTTTAGAGACACAACTCTGCCTAATTGACTCTCTGGGGGGAATCTCTGTGTGTGGGGGTACACAATCCCCTGTGTCTGTGGGAGACTGTACCTGGCTCTGTGTTTGCTGGTTTATTTAGGGCTTGTCAATTTCACGTTGCCAGGAACGTCTAATGCACCGAGATTGCTTCGAACATTTTAAATAAACAGCTGGACTCTGAGAAACGGATGAATAAAGCTCATCACTTTATATTGCATTTGGTTTCAGTTGTTTAGTTTTGCCTCCCTTGTTCATCCCACCATTACTGAGCACAATCAAAGATGATTAACACTGGAAAGTGGAACAACATTCCCTCCCACCACATTTTGTTCCCCCTGGCTTCAAACAGACCTCTGCAGTTGTGAAATCTTCATAGAAACATTTAGCAGAGTTTTATCTCTTCAAATAGAGATTAATATTCTTTTATCTGGAGAACGTTATTCATCCCTCTATTACTTCATGTTCGAACTATTTCAATTCCCTATACGCTGGTCTGTACCAGTCTTCCCTCCACCAATTACAAACTTTCCAGAATGCAGGGCTCTCATCTTCTGAAGGCAACATTACATCCAGTGCCTCCCAGTTCATTTTAGAATCAATCATAAACTTTTAATGTTGGCTTATAAAGTTTAAAATGGTCTTGTCCACCATATTTATGTGGCCTACTAAGCATTTACACTGCAGTCAAACAACCAGTTCCTTTTAAATGCTTCAAGGTCTAAAGTGAAATAAAAAAAAGGCACTGAAGCTTCTGTGGAGGCTGAAACAAAACTGTTGAATGGAGTCTGGGACCTTGTTAGAGCAGATGATATTTATTTTTTCTAAGTTTTTTTTTTTTTCCCCTAGTGATTTGTAAAGCACGTTGGTTATCTTTTTTTTAATGTGCTGTATAGATAAACTTTCATCCTTCTCTCTTTCTCAGGCCATTGGGTTCAGTTCTCCAGAACAGCCCATCATGGCACCTTGACCAGTCCAAAAAGGAGTCGGACTCATCTTCCATTGAGGACAATGGCCAAGCCTATGTAGTTGGTAAGATTCATTTTTAGATGATTGCAAAGAAAAAAAGAATGTATATATAAAGAGGTTTTCCGTAAAAACAATTCTTGCTCAGACTGTAGACTGGATCTTTGTCTTACTCCAGCATTTACATGGCTTAAATACATTTTTCCATGTTATATTGAGGCAAAACCTACTTAAAAATTGTTTCTTCAGTATCAGAAGAAACAATTCTGTAGATATCAGTTTTTCTTTTTCGAGTATCCAACAAGAAGAGTGAGCAAAGCTACATAAAAATCCTTTATTCCAGCTCTTATGGAGTCCCTCAATTTGATAGCAAACATAATTTACTTAAATTAACTAAAAATAACCCAAACAAATACAGAGATATATTTATAGTAAATATCTCCTGAATACACATGTGTTTTTATATATAATGTGTTATTATATATAAGTTTATTTAGAAAAGCAAGAAAAATATTGAAATATTTTCCCATTGCACTGCAGGACAGGGCCGTGCATAGACCACTAAAGGGGCAGGTGCTCAACAAAAAAAGGGCACATCTAATCGCATTTTAGGACAGAATATTAACAAAGTCACACAGCTTTCAGAGTTTAATGAACAATGATAAATTACAAAATTGTGAGACATACAATCAAAGCTAAGGAAAATCTCTACATAGAACATACAACTATGCATATGTAAAATGTTTTATTAGTAATTTCTTTCTGCAGGTCTATTTTGTTATAGGAAAGTATTACAATATTCAAACCCGCAATTTAGCAAAATATGTAAATCAGAGCTGGACCACCAGACATATTTTGTCTTTACAGAATTACACTGTTAAAAATGTAAACAAGGGCACAATGCAACCTTTTAGTGAACTGTAATCTATAAAAAAACATCTGCCTGGTTTGCTGTACTTGCAGTGGAGATGAAGATGGTTCATTCAGAAAAGCAGAGCTGCATCAAACTTTAACGTGGCACTGCAGAAAAACAAAACAAAAGCAAAAATTTAATTAATGCATATCACTATGAGAAAAGCCTACTCTATTTGTGTCTTAGTGTATTTTGTAAGTACCTATATACTCTCTGACTTGTTGCTCTATGTTTTTTCCCATTGTGTTTATTTCTGAATGTTGTCCCTTTTCTTTCCTCTCTTCCTCTGATCTTGACTGCTTTTTTGTGTCCTCCTCTGAGCTATCATTTTCCTTCTGTCCATCTGGGAGCAAGAAACTATTCATTATTCTACACCAAGATTTGGTACATCTTAACATGATAAAAGCATAATAGCTGCCATTAACGATACACAAATTTAAATATGTGTGCCCTACCAAAAACTGCAGGTTGATGATGGTAAGAACCTTTACTTTTTTTGTTCTTACCTGCGGTACTCGTTCTGACTCAGTTGTTCAACAATCCACTACCTTTGGCTGCTTCTAGCAGATCCTTTCTTTTTTGTTTCTGACGTCTGTCTTTATGTGGCATCTTTGAACTGAAAAAAGCAAAACATAATGAATTATGATCAGAACACTATATTAAACCACAAGGGTAAAGAATTGGTTAATTCTTTACCCTTTGCTTAAAGCGCTACTCCGTGCTGAAGGAGAAACGATACAACGTTCGTTTTCCGTTATCTGACTAGTAGCAAAGCGACTCCAGTTTTTTCACCAAAAATTATTTTTTTAATTCACCAAAAACTGTTCTGTAATCTCTGGAACGTTCGCTACCGACCAGTTAGCCGCCTTATCTCACTGTGCGAGAGGCAAGTGTCACGGGCAAAATGTTAAAGGTAACAATGTGACCGGAGGGCTTATTGTGTTGTTTTTCTTGCAAAGTAAAAAAAAATTATAATAATAATAATGATAGTAATAATTGTAGTGAATGTGTCAAAAATAAAAAAAAATTTAAAAAAAGACCAAAGGGGCACTTGTGGTCATGGAGCAAAAGGGGCAGGTGCTCAATCCCCCTTAGCCCCCCCCCTCTGCACGTGCCTGCTGCAGGACTATTTTAAAAGCAAGCATAGCCTGATCATCAACAGAACAACATATCTCCTGTACAATAAGTAAAAGTGAATCACTAATGGCTGATCTCTTGTTCACAGGTGTCAGTATGCACAGTTCCTCTGGAGCTCCTTCAACTCCAGCGTCTACTAATGGTATGCATGATGTAAAAAAAAAAATTATTTGGGAATCTGCACTGAAACATGACCATTTTCTTGTTCTGTGAGTTGACCACACTTGACAGTACAATCTGGATATAAACCAAAAATAGAAGTCTGTAAATCTGACTTGCATAATCTAGAATTGAGCCTTTGTTCTTATTCTGCTGCTGGCCTGTGGATCTGAACTTTGGCTACATTCCTGCTATTTAATAGCTCCATGCACGTCTCTGATTTCTTCTTTATTCTTGCTGTTTTGCTGAATTTGGAGTCCTTCATCACCACTCTGTTTTCATTTAGATTGGACTAAGATTGGACAGTTGATCCAGCTAATATTAAGAAATGCCTAATCCAGAGAAGGGGAAGTGTCTCCTGACAGTGATGTATTTAACTAAAAATGCTACTTTTTATTATTATTATTATTATTTTTTTATTGTACAGATTCTTTGAAGAAAAAGCTGAATGAGCTGCCATCTCTAGAGAGAGAGATCACAACTGTAAACTTAAAGAAAGATGCGAAATATGGGCTGGGTAAGAATCCATATTCATATTAATTTGTGATGCTTACTTCAATAAAGAGAGAGTTTCTCAGCATACAATTGAACTGCAGTTTTATCACAAACATAGATTTTAACTTATGGGCTGAAATAGTTTAAACTCAGTTGGATTGAATGGATTCTTGTAGGGAACATAATTTTTTCTAAGCCTTATTACAAATGCTTAGATCTGGACTTTGCTCATTCTTTTACCTGTGTTAGAACATGGCTTGTGGTAAACTTTGTTGAAATAGCCTAAAAAAATTAGGGGATATTATTACTTTTGTGAGTCTATATTTGTGCTTGTGTTTTTTAGGATTTCAGGTTGTTGGAGGGGAGAACTCTGGCCGTACAAACCTCGGTACTATCATTAGCTCCATCACTCCTGGAGGTCCTGCTGATCTAAACGGACTTTTAAAACCTGGTAGAAGACTAATACATAGTCACTTTATTTTTACATTCTGCTGCAAATTACTCTTTTGCTATATTCCTTTGTTGTTAAAGGTGACTAATTGTTTCAGGTGACCGGCTGATATCTGTGAATGATATAGACCTGGATGGATATCCTCATGATGAAACGGTTAACATCCTTCAGAGCGCTCCTGATGATGTCACTCTGGTAGTGTCACAACCAAAAGAAAGGCTCTATCAGGATAAACGTAAGGACATAAATCTGTTTAAGTTGCAAGTAAAATGTCTGATTATTTACATTTCTCTTAGGCTTACATTATTGCCCTTTTCTCTTCTTTTGTCAGATTCTTCTCCTTTTCTTCCCCGACCACCCAAATCATATTTTAATTCACCTAAACCTGCTCAGAGATCAGAGCGAGAAATTGACCCGTCATCAGAGGAACATCATGGCACGGTCAGCTCCGGTCTTCCTCTGCAGGGTGCCTGCACTCCTATGTCTGCCTCTTCTTTGGCACACCAACCCAGCAGCCTCGGCTCTCAGGATTCCAAGATGAGCAACTCGGCTAAAATCAACCAGCCGTCTCGCGATAGAGTTCAGCAGGCCTTGGAAAGAGTAAAAGCTGCTGCCTCCTCTGAACCCGCTACTGAATCTCGAGGACCAGAGCCAAAGGCTGAACTGAATCAGTCACCTCCAGCTCTGCCTCCGAAAACTAGAAGAGTCAAACTTTCAGTAGTTCCTCCGGTTTCTGAGCAGTCCGACAGGGGGGATACAGACATGGATGAAGAGACTTATTCCAGTAGTCAAGAAAAAGTGAAGGCTAAAAAGGTGCGGTCCTTGTTATGAATTTAGTGCTTTAAATAATGTTTGCCTGCCATTTCCCAACATAGTAGTTTTGAGAGACCATAAATCATCTTTTAGTTTTGTTGGAGCAAATCATTCACCCATGAATACAAGCATCACAGATTGGCTGCCTGATGCTTGACCTACTGTTATGGGTGTTAGTGGAAAGTACTTTTTTTTTCTTTTTTTTGCCTGTATACTGCATGATATGCATCTGACTCCAATAACAACAAATTTATCTTCTTCACTTGGCCTTGATCACCCTTTTATCACTGCATGTTCTATTCACCTTGATGCCATGTTCTCTGTTTGCAGGAAAACATCATGGAAAATTTAAATGGTAATGCCCCAGGGGTCAATAGTCTCCGTCCAGGAGATCTATTTGACGTTGAGCTGTCCAAAATAGACAGCAGCCTGGGCATAAATGTCACGGTACTGTTTGACAAGGTTTTCACCCTCTCTTTTGGCTCCTTTCTGGCTCATCCTCTTCACTATCGCTCTTCTGTGTTTGGTTTGTTTTTGGTTGGTTTTCTTAATGCTTTCTTTTGGAATATTACTAATTTTGCATGTGTTTTGTTTTTTATCTTTTCATTTAAAAAAAAAAATACTAATAAAATCCTGGTATCTTTTGCACTTTGGCAATAATGACCAACAACTGCATACAAAGAGCTGCTTTGTGGGATTTTCTATGGCTGGCTTCAGTTTATGACTGATTTTTGCTGGAGCGCCATTAATCAAAATTTTCTCTCAGGGAATTCAGAAATTAATTTGCTGGGATTTCTACTTAGAAACAGCAACATTCAATTTACCAGATACTAAATTATGTATGTTCCCATAAGCTGTCAGCTTTGCATTGTGGTTAGTGATAATTTATTGTCTTAACATGTCTAACGTGTAGTATTTATTCAGGATCTGATTATGCACATCTTGAGGTCATACTATATTCATCGAAAGGACAAATCGTTACCTGAGTGTTGTTGATCATTTGTGCTTTACATCTCTAATGTATATTTGTCAATAACATCATGTTGAAGAATGTGGTATCATTTTCAGATACATTTTTGCTGAATGATAAATGTTTCAACTGTTATCTTAGAAAATCAAGACTTATTACTCAGTACCCCAGTAGTTAGTAGCACCCTCCTAAAATAATTTTAAATCCTTTTACTGCCACTTTCTAGCTTTGGAGATTTCTGATACAAAGTTGTAAGTCTGGCTTCCAGATTTCTTCTATTTTTGCTTTAGATCCTCAAATTAATTCAAATGTTAGACAGAAATAATCTGAGTAAATTAAAAATGCAGTTGTTAAACTATAGTTTAATTTATTAAAGGTGGAAAATCGTCCTGACTGTATGTGAAATGTTATTGTCTCCCAAACCTAAAAACTGGCTGTGCCCCAATGGCAGCAACAACTTACAATTTTAAGTCCACACTTTGTCTAGGCCCTTCAGAACCTTTTATTTTTTCAGCCTTGTAAAAGTAGTTTCAACTTCCCAGACCGTCACATTACCACAACCATGTTTGGCAGAAAGTGTAATGTCATTTCTCCAAAACGTTGTTAGCTTTATGCCAGATGTTGCAGGATGCACACCTTCCAAAAGCCCCAGTTGTGTCTTGTTACTACAAAGATTATTTTAGTTAGAGCTTTACAGATCATGTTTTTTCTGCAAATGTATAGCTGGGCCTTTTGTTCTTGTTGCTCAACTATGGTCTTAGACTTGAATTTCTTTAGCAAGTGTCTTTTTTTTTTTTTTCTTATTGTGAACTATGGACAGGAATCCTAACCGAGCAAAGTGAGGCCTGCAGTTTTTAGATATTCTTGCTTCTTTTGTGGCCTCCTGGATGAGTTGTTGTGAGAGCTCATACACTCCTAGGATTAATCATAAGTCTGTGTCTCTTCCGTGTCTAGATAATGACACTTATTACAGTTCATCATAGTTGTAAAATCTAAGAAATTACTTTTTAGCCCAGACTTGCAGATGATACTGGGTGTATGTATGATGATTTGTTGTTGAGTTTTCTTAGCTCACATGTCAGACAGGTTATAGCTAAGTGATTTGTTTTTTATTCAACCAGTTTGATGGGTGTTGAATCATAATTTAGTAACTTATTCACAACGGCTTGTTTTTTTTCGACAGCTGTTTTTGCTGAAATAATTCAAAAACTGTTTTGTTTTTACTCACATTATCTTTGCCTGACATAAAAATCTGTTCGCTGTAAAACCTTTAATGTGGCAGAAAATACATGAAAAGTATCTTTTACTGTTGAGTCGAGGACATGTTTAGTTTGCGTTTGATGGTATTATTTTGGTCTAATATTAAATCAGCTTGCTCTGAAACCTTAATGTGACAAACAAAGCAACAGCAGAAGAAATTTTGAGGAGTTAAATACTTTTTCCCAGTGCTATACCTCAGTTGCCATCCTCCTGACTGTGCATGACAGCTCAATAAACTCTGGTCCTCATTCAGCCTTTTTGTTGGCCACAGTTCCAGTTGTTTTAAACTATTTAGCTATTGTTCTGACTCTACAGGCAAATCTAGGCAAGTAGCTACTTATCTTCCTACAAATGAACTGATTTAGATCCATAAACATTTTCTTTACTTTAATAACATTTTAGGAGTGTCAAGTGGACTGTCAATGTCAGCTTTACAGCTCAGAGAAAAAGGAAAGCCAAAGATTATAAATTTATAGTGCTAATTCAGACTAAAGACTCTATGATGCCATAATTATGTTGAAAAAAATTCTTTATTTGTGATTTTTCTTTTCTTTTTTTTCATTCTTTTTTTTAATGACAGGGGGAAAAAACAATCTAAGCAATTTTTGGCATCTTTACCAGAGGTATTAATAGTTGCTGAGAGCACTGGAATAGATCCAAGACTTGTTGAGGATAATTAAAAAACTCAAATGTCTAGACATTTTATTGGACGGAACAATTTTCATTTAGAACTTTAAGCTAGAATAGAAAAAGAAAAACTTAACATCAGCCATTAACCCAAATAGAAAAATCATAAAAGTATCAACTTCGTTTGGCTGAAGAGTTTTTTATTTCTTAGGGTGGAGCTAACACAACAGTGCGACATGGAGGCATCTATGTCAAAGCCCTTATACCTAAAGGAGCTGCAGAGCTCGATGGGAGGATACAGAAAGGTGAACAGTTAAAAACCGATGCTACAAACATTAAAGTGGAGATAAATGAACTAATTATAGGTGTGTCATTGGCGCAGGTGATCGAGTATTAGTGGTCAATGGAAAGAGTCTAGAGGGAGCTACTCATCACCAGGCTGTTGAGGTCCTCAGAGACACAGGCCAGGTGAGGGCTGGCAGCTTACATGGATAACAAGCTGTTCAGCAGTCACCCAGATGGCTTTGGACGATATGTAAATCACGTTTTGTGTGTGCAGACGGTTCACTTACGCCTGGAGAAAGGTCTTTCACCTGTGAACAGCAATCAAGCTCCCCTCACCCCTCAACCAAACACCCGCATTTCTGCCAGTAACCACACTCAAACAAAGGACAAGGAGCAGCCACCAGAGGCCAAAGATAAACCCGAGTACAGCTTTGTCACGCAAGGTAAGACTTAATGAGGAGGATTCTTAGATGCTGTGTAGCTACACAAGATTTTCCTTGAAAAGCTCATTAGTTTCCACAGACTGAGGTTGCCTTATCGTGAATACCACTGATTATTTGAGCCAGCAATTTTTCAGAAATATTCATAATACAGCCCTTTGTTCTCACTCCCGGCAAAGTAACTTGCCATAGATAATGTGATTTGAAAGGAAATGAGCATGTCTGAACAAGCCACTCGCTGTGCCCTGGTGCCTATTCAGGGCTGAGCGGGCGGTCAGAACAAGCTGAACTTCCTGGAACTGGAGAAGAAGCCGAACACGTTTATTTCTGGAATGACTTTGATTAAACATTTAAAAATTACATGTTTGTTTTTATAGTCACCTCGTTTTTAAGTAAATATACTAAAAATATATTTTTAAATTAAATGTGAAACACCACAAATAGTTGCATCAGCAGTTGTGACTATGCCTCCAGTTGTTTAATAGGTTTTACTGTGTGCTTCCCATTGTTATATTGTATGTAATTGGTTTACGTTAAATTACATAATGTAAGACAGCTATAGTATCCTAAAATGTAGCCATCTCTGCTGTGCAGATGTATTCATATTCTGATGTAGAGCAGAACTACAGAACTTTACCTGGTTTTAAATTCTTGCTCAATCTACCATTTGAAAAACATAGCACAATTGCAAAACATCCCAGGAGGTAGCTGTCCACCTTTACTGACTGGACAAAAAAGATCTTTGATCAGAGAAGCAGTCAAGAGGCCCGTAGTAGCTTTGATGGAGCTGCAGAGACCACCAGCTCAGGTGGAAGAATCTGTGAAGAAGACAACTATTAGCACTATAGAAGTGCTAATGTGGTCTATGTATTTAAAGAAAAAGTGGCAAAATTGTTGAAAGAAAGCTATAAATTGGGTCTGCTATTTTCCACAAGCCATGTAGAGGACGCAGTAAATGAAAACTGCCACCTTGAAGTCATTTTGATAGAATTTTTGTTTTGCAAATAAATTTCAGGCCATAAATATGGAACGCTTGAAGATGTTCCTTAAATGTACTTGCAGCTGCAATTGCATGTATTTTTCATGAAGTATACTGAGGAGGGATTGCATACAAATGCACACTATATTTTTCAGATTCTTCTATGCAAAAATCAAAAAGAAAACCATATGTGAAAAACTTCTAAGGGTGTAAAAATGAAGGATTCAAATCTTTTACCTGCGAGAGTCGGGTTTAGATGTAAACATGCATCCTTGAGGCAGGAATTTCAGGGCATAATTGTGTCTAATCAGGCCAACATTATCTAGTCATACTTTAACCAGAGACCTGAAATGGCTGAGTAGCTTCTGATTTACTTGAAAATTAGATTTGTTTCTCTAAGAAGGTTGTGCAGCCAAATGGAAATTTCGGGTAATATCACAAAGTAAGAGGAAAATCTAATAACAAGTAACTTTCATTCTTTATTAACTGAACCTTAATGCAATGCTCGACGTGGTTCTCACTGCAGATTAACATCTTCATTCCGACAGATAACATGTTTGAGGTCCGTCTGCTGAAGAACACTTCTGGACTCGGCTTCAGCTTCAGCCGAGAAGAACACCCCCCTGATGAGCCCAACGGCCCCAGCATGGTGAGAGTGAAGAAGCTTTTCCCGGGCCAGCCAGCTGCAGAGAGTGGCCGCATCCATGTGGGCGACGTCATCTTGCGAGTCAACCAAACCTCGCTGAAAGGACTCTCACAACATGTTTGTACTTCTGTTTTTTGTGTGTGTGTAATTGGAATTCAAATTTCTCAGCAGCATTATTTTGGTCATTATGTTTTTTAAATCAGATATATTTTTGGGGACATTTGTTTGCACCTAGGAGGTGATATCAGCCTTACGAGGAACTGGACAGGAAGTGACGCTCCTGCTCTGTAGGCCTGAAAAAGGTGTTCTTCGAGATATTGATGCCTCAGCTTTGGTGAGCTGCTTAAAAAAAACAACAACAGTTCTATTTCATCCCTACTGACCGCCAGAGGGCGGTGCTGAAACCACTGAATCTCTGGCGGTCAGTAGGGATTCATAGAACCGTAGTTACATATGTAACTTTCGTTTTATATCTATTAAATAATAGAAATAAAAAAATGGCATATTTCTTCTTAGACACCCAAGCCATCACCCAGGAAGGTGCCTGTAACCATTACAGAACCCAGTCTGAGCTTGAGCAGGACAGCATCTCCTCCTGGGACGACTCAGAAAACCGCCGTGGAAGAAGCTCTGGCAAGGCTGAACTTCAAAAGTTCAGCCTTGCCAGGCCGACACAACAGCTACAGCGACAGCACCGACGGTGATGAGGAGGTGGAGAAAGCTTTCACCTCCAGCGCATTTGAACACAGCTTGCAAAACTGGGACAGGAGTGTCTACCAAACGCCCGGTGGAAACTCAGAACTGGGACGCTTTGACAGCTCTGGTCAGCTGGACGGCACCTTCCACTCAGCTTTTTATTCTCCAATCCTCTCAAAGACAAGATTAGACCTCAGCAACAGGTAACTGATCTGTTATGTACTCCCTTGCAATTGTAGACATGTAGCTCAGGTCTGGGTTTTCCATATTGCCCTCAACATTACCAAAAACTTCATATTTCATCACAGGTGATAAATAAAACTGAGAAACTTTTCAGTACCTTTCTGTTATCTGCTGAAAGTCTAGCTTTTCTCACTCTTAACATTATGTGGCTTCCTTCGTCTCTGTGCGTCCTTTGACTTTATTTTAGACACCTCACTGACTTATAATTTCTAACTTATTTTTGTTTGACTGATGAGAGTGTTGTGCATCACGTGCTGTGCATTCTCCGAGCAGGAAGTTATTTAAGACCCAATTTGAGTCACTAGCCAGTTTCTTGATGCATCTTAGGTTTTTCTTTTTTAAAATATTTCCTTAAATCTTTGCAAATGTTTTGAAAGGAGTTCTTCATCACCTGTGGAAGCTGATATGGAGTCATCTCCTCTGCCGGTGACATCCTCCGCCTCTGCCCCCAGTCCTGATCCCCTGCCCCCTCCACTGTCACTACCCTTAAAGTTTAAAGTCCCAGCAATGGACAGGATGTAGAAGAAGTGATCCCGGTAAGGACATGAGAAAAGAGGAATGGTGTAATTTAAGACAGCTGTGCTAAAATAAGGATCTTGATCTATTCATACATGTTCATTCCTAAAACAGAGGGGTTTTGTTTTCTTTTTTGTTTAGGAAGCAGAGCTGATGATTTCTTTGTTGAAGTCAGAAAAAGGCAGCCTTGGTTTCACCCTCACCAAAGGCAACGATCAAGGTTGTTACATCCATGACATTGTCCAGGATCCGGCCAAAGCAGATGGAAGGCTTAGGCCTGGGGACCGAATGATCAAAGTATGAATTCATAGCAGTCTTCATGTTTTTTGTCTGTTCATTTGAATAAAAAAAAAAAAACTTTAAATTTAATTTCTAATTAGTTCATATTGAGAGTCACATCTTTTTTTTTTTTTTTTTTGATCTTTGCTGTATTAGTATTGGATAGGTATTTCAATTCATTTTGAACTATTCCTTGTTGTGGATGCATTCTTTTCTTCCAACAGGTTAACAGCACAGATGTGAGTACAATGAACCACACTGAGGTGGTCAGTCTCGTCCGTGCAGCCCCTCCTCTTGTTGATTTGGTGGTTGGAAGGATTCTGGAAACTCCCAGGTTCCCACTGGAAGCCCACCTGCTCCCTGATATTTGCTTCAGGAGCAGCCAAGAGCCACTGGGTAAGAAACGCCTTTAGAAGTTAAAATATTTTCAATTTGTTGGTCTCTTTGGTAGTATGAATTATTTGCTCTGTCTAAATTAACTTTTGTCTCTCTCTTTTTTTTTTTTTTTTTTTTTTTGTTTCTTAGGATTGGTCCTAGATGGGGGAAGGGACAGCATTTATGGGGTCTTATTTGTAAAAGATGTCATGCCAGGTTCACCAGCCTCAAAAGAGGGAAGCTTGAAACCACTTGATCTTATCCACTACATTAATGGGGCTCCAACCCAGGACCTAACTCTGAGTGAGAGTACCAGACTCCTGGAGCTCTCCCTGAATGACCTTTGTCTGAAGGCTACAAGGTATTACACACTCAACATTTGATCTATTTAATGTCTAGCTTGTGCTGTTTTATCTTGGTAAGTTACATAATGTCAACAAAATAAATTGAGAAACTAATCTTTTTTTACATGTTCTGTTCTTTGTCTCTCAGAGATGGAATGCCAGTATCTCCTGAACATAAACATGTCACTTTTCTGGACAACGACATTGGCTCCAAGCTGTCATCCAGCATGAATGGTTTGTTTTGCATGTTGAAGACTTTTTGGGGGGCTTCATTTCATCTGGCCTTTTTTAATGTAACAATAACAATTTTTTGGTGCTTTAAGGGTTTCTTCAAAGGAACGGTTCCAGAGACACCGAGGATCTGGCCGGACTTTGTCCTGCAGAGGTGAGTCAGGAAACTTATTTTAAGTTTTTTGTGGTAAAACTTTATCGTTTGTTATTTATTTGTAAGTAAGCCCACACAATGTCCTTCAAAGGTTTTCAGGCTCCTTGAACTTTCACTTTTTTATCTTGGCTTATTTAAATAAAACCCAATGAAATATATTACAATTTGTGGTTTTTATCTGACAAAATATAAAACAATTCCAAGGACTAGAAGTGTTTTTGCAAAACACTTTAAACATGTTTCAGTGTTTCTGACAAATGGAGTCACATTGAGTTTCTGTTAAAGGGAATCCCATTATTTCTTATTGTGAGTGTAGGAGGAGATTATAATGTTGGATCTGGAGAAGCCACCATCTGGAGGTCTTGGTTTCTCTCTAATTGGAGGGGAGAGGGGAATCTTTGTGAAGTCCATCACTCCAGGTGGCGTCGCAGAGTCCTCAGGACAGCTCCAGGTTGGAGACAGGCTGCTTAAAGTGAGTACTGTTAGACTAATGTTGTTTCCTATATAATCTCTGTTTGTTTCAATAGATTCTTTTTGAAAATGTATTTCATACAGTAGCCTCAAACATAATATTCAGCCTTTTTGAGGGTTTTAATATGACTGACTGTCTTTCATCTTCTAGGTAAATGATGACCTAATGACTAATATCTCCCACACCAAAGCCGTCACTACCATTCGAAAATCTAAAGGACTGGTACATCTGATTGTTTCAAGACCACCTGACCAGAACCCAAACACATATCTGGCCTATCTACCTATAAACTCTGACAAGTGCAATGGTAACACAGGTACCATCCAGGGCTTCAGTGCTGCTCTTCAGGTTTTTATTAACAGTTGCTAAACTTGAATTTAAATGTTATTTATTTTATTTAATTTTTTTTTTAGATCTGAGTGAGGACAGTGGAGTGACCACTAAGCTTCAGATGTTGGTTGAACAGAAATCCTCCAACATTCCGGTCATACCGCCAATAGGTACTGTAGATAAAACAATGGAGTGAATTAACTCGGTGTGAAAAAAAAAACTTGAAACTGCCCTGTTAATGTTTCTAACCCTCCTTGACAGACTACGACAATGATCCTCTGGAGGAGAAAAAAGACACAGAGCTTTCAGAGGACACAGACTGTGATGGATCCTCTTTACCTGAAGACTCTCCTGTGGTACAAATTCAACATCACACTTAATAAAACTCAGCCATTAAAATGTTTCTTTATTATTAAATTGTTCATTTCTAATCCAAACAGAGTTCTCGGAAAGCAATGTGGCAAGAAGAGTGTGTTGATGACCCAAGGAATGAAAAGTATGAGTCTGGATTTGGATGTAAACTTTAGCAAAATGAAGGTTGTATTACCACGTTTTCTGAAATATGTGCACTGTTTCTGCTCAAAACAGCAGCTACCTGCAGATGAGTGCGGTGCAGCCAGAAGATGAGGACTTCACATGGGGAAGTGATGAGCTCCCCATAGAAAAGATCAGCTCTCAGTCAACAGATGGTAGGGTTTCATTTTTTGAATAAATGAAACTTGGGATTTGATTGGTTACAGGAAGGAGATCTGAGTGATTTAGTTTTGGATTTATCTGTTTCTTTCGCACAGACAAGTCAATCATCACTAAGGACGAGCTGACCGCTTTACCCCTTGTCAAAGTGGTTCCTGGTGGCCAGTACACAGGAACTAATCTCCACTCTAAAGTCCGCGTGATAAAGGGGCTCCTGGACCAGAAAATCCCACTTCAAGAATTTGAAGTAAGTTTGGATTTAAATGCCTGTAGTTGCTGGTACAGGACATGTTTCTAGGGAATATATGGGGTTCGTCTACAGGCCGGAAGAATGTGAGATTTCATTCTAGTTTTTTTTTGTTTGTTTTTTTTTTCTGACTGGAAGGAAAACACAGAATTTGGACAAATATTTGCATTCCCAGACCTTATTGATGTTGATGTTGTTAGTACAGATAAATCTTGTGGCAACATGGTCATTTATTCTTCTAGTACTTTAGCTTTCTCCACCAGACCAGAAATATGTTTCTGTTTATGAAGATCTAACTGCAAATATATTTTTGTCTACTCTAATTTGGAATCCTCTCATTTCCCAATTATCACACCTCGCAAGTTTAGAGATGTTTTAGTAATGCATTACAAATGATTTTTGATAAAAATTTGAAAACATTAGTTTTTATCTTTCTATCTGTTAGAATCTTCAGAATCTACAGCCACTTGATGACTGCTTAGTCGGTCAGACCAAAGAGAACAAGAAGAAGAACCGCTACAAGAACATTATTCCATGTAAGAAAATGATTACATCCTATGATGCTTACAAAGAATGGACATAGAATGGACAACCCCAAGTGGGGTTTTTTCAATTAAAACTAATAATACTAAGCTCATATTTTCTAGTCGACACAACTCGTGTGGTTATTGGCAAAGATGGTGGATACATCAACGCCAACTTCATAAACATGCAAGTGAAGAATGAGCACTTCAAGTACGTCGCCTGTCAGGGACCTTTGCCCACCACACTGGGCGACTTTTGGCAGATGGTGTGGGAGCAGAATTCCAACGTGATAGCTATGATGACTCAGGAGATTGAGGGTGGCAAAGTGAAATGTCAGCGGTATTGGCCGGACACGCCAAGGACGGCGGAGATGGTGGACGACAGGTTGCAGATAACGCTCGTCAAAGACCAGCACCTAGACCACTTTGTCATTCGCCTCATTGAGGTCAAAGATGTCCAGGTGAGCACAATTTTATGCTGATTTACGTGTCGGGTAGATTAAATGGGACCTTTAACATCCGTGTTTTTCTCTTTAAGACTAATGAAAGGAAGCTTGTAACTCATCTGAACTACACCGGATGGCCTGACCACGGAACGCCCTCTCAACCCGAGCATCTGCTCACATTTATTTCCTACATGAGGCACATTCATCGATCAGGACCCATCATCACACACTGTAGCGCAGGCATCGGTCGCTCAGGGGCCCTCATCTGCATAGATGTGGTTCTGGGCCTCATCAGTAAAGATGCAGATGTAAGTGTGCAAAGTTTTGTTTATGGAGAATATTTGTTTCATTGGTATAATCTAACAAATGTTGTTGCTCCCACCCCCCCTTAGTTTGATATTTCAGATATTGTGCGAAATATGAGACTTCAGAGACATGGAATGATCCAGACAGAGGTGATTATCTTTGATGTATTTAGTAGCTGAATTTATTATATTAATATCCAAATTGTTTAGCTTATTTCACTGCTTGTTTTGTTTTTATAGGAGCAGTACATTTTCTGCTATCAAGTGGCCCTCTATGTCCTCAGATGCCTTAAAGCAGAAGAAAACATCTCAGGATAGTAACCATATCTTCTAGATCCTGGGTGACCAGTCAGAGCAAAGCAGAACAAGTCAATACAGGCAGAAATTGCCAAATTACACTGCTTTTTAATGCCTTAATCTGTTTTTTTTTTTCAAGAATAAATCATTTAAGAAGTGTATTTTCTATTTTCGCTTTTTGTTCTCTGTAGCTGCTGCTCTTTTTCACTGCATTTATGCAAGCTGCTGATTGTATTTCCTATCAAACAAGAGAACATTAATGTTTTATTTTTCCTTTAGGTTTCTTTTTTTATTGATGATGAAATGATTTTATATTTTATGTGGAACATTTATGTGTATTTTGATGCTTGAACTGGCCTTGACAGAATACTGTGTCAGTATTTGCTATTTAAATCTATTATGCAGTTATTATATACTGCCTGAGGCAAATGATAAACTGAAAGTGTACATATTAATCTCTGGAAAAATTAAACTGGATATGTTTGAAATATTATGTAGAGGGAAATTTCTTTTAAATAAGATCAAATATTAAAAGTTTTATTTGTCGTGTCATATTTTATTGTTGCGTCTATTATTGCATTTTACAGCTGTTTCGGTTGCATTCATGCCATGTAATACGATTGCAGTCACACTCGAAGCTTCAATCATTTGATTGTTAAACACAATGCTGGTGGATAACAATCTCCCAAAATGTCAGAAGAAGAAACGTTGCTGCCTTTACTCTGTTTATTGCTTCACCCCTCTGACATAGATGCCATAAAAGTGACTGCACTCTAAAAAGTGTTATATGGGCTGAACTTGGTATGTGGTATGTTGTGCTCTATTGAAATGTTATTTGACTTCACGTTTACACAATAAACCATTTTGAGTCTGAAGACTATGAATGATGTACATTGCAACATTCACAATGTAACAGCCTTTATGTGTTATTGAAATTTATTTTCACACGTATTTCTTTGATCTAGTTCTGTATATTTTAAGACCTTTTGAACCTATATACCGGACTGCAAGCATTTGAACATTTAGTGCAGACAGTAGCTGATGACTTCTACCACTATGTGGTGCCAAAATATGGATTTTTGTTTTTATCTTTAAGCTAATTGGAAATATTTGTTCTGGCATATTTTTGTAATACTTGGAAATTGCAGTGCACAGAGTTACTGCATAGTCTGGAAATGTATGGAACATAATTTTATTTTCTAAGTGTGCAAATGTGTTGAAAATATTTGTATTTCTTTGCATTATTATTTTTTAATTTTTTGGTCTAAAAGTTGTCCTTCCTTTGTCCCTCAGAGTTCCTGTCATTTTTCTTTTCTCCCTTCATTTCTGTCTAGTTCTTTCTACATTTCTTCCTTGTGTTCTATCCTCTCTTCCATCCAATCTTAGTGTCCTCTGTCCTTTCTTGAGACCTTTGTCCTGCTTTCTTTCCTACCTACTCTCATTTGTTCCCTCCTTCCATTTTCTTGTTTTTTGTATGTGATATATTTATAGGCCTGTATGTTGTTAGCATATTTACTATAATTTTATAGTGGCCTTTAGTATTTCATATAAGTCTATGCAAATTGAGAAAATTAGATCCAGAAAAGTGGAATTCTTTTATGAAAAGTATGTAGGAACCCTGTATGCAGATGCACTGTCAAGAACAATAAAACTTGTTGCTCAAAATGTTGGCTAATATTCACTGATCTGGCCATTTGTTGAAGGGTTCCATATAATTCTGCTTTACCTCACAGTTTTCTAATTTATTTTTTCTGTTCAACAATGGGGGACTTACCAGTACATTAACTCTTAAGTTAGGTGTAAAAAAAATAATAATTTTGACTTAGTGTTTTGAAGCTATGAAAGTATGCATTGGGATTCTAATTTTAGGAATATTGAAAAAATTCAATGACTACTTTTTACAAAAATCTTTTTACAAAAAGTACAAAAATCAACAATATTGTATCTGCTAAACTATGCAAACTATATCCTGTTTTTTAATCGTTGGTACAAACAACGGGAATAAAAGGCAAATATGTGGGTTCACTATTGAGCTCAATTAGATTAGCTTAGGGTAGGAAATTGAAATACACTCTTGGACACATATTTATGTATGAGGATATGGACATTTAGTACTTTTAGAGAATTGTTATAGAATACTTTAGATCAAAGCTTATTCAAAGTCCTGAGTCCAATTAAGAAGCTGTGGTGGGCAGGACATTGCTTTTCCACAAATGCCCACCATCTCAGCTGAAAAAATCTGAGCTATTTCACAATGAATGGGGCACAAATGTCAGTATTTAAATGTCCAAAGCTGATTGATAAAGTGGTAAAAGGTTTCTTACACTGAATTGCAATAAAGGGATCTTTTACAAAGTTTTCACTCATGAGGGACATTAAAAATATTTGCTTCTGTCTGCTGCCTCAGTCTAAAAACATTGTATTCAACTGATAAAGAGCACCTCTCTAGTTTGTCAAAATTCTTGGAAATCATATCCTCTTGGTAATAAAGCCTTGGATAGCTCCATATAGTCAACTTAGATGCTTATAGATTAGCCACATTACCTCCTTGTGGATAAATTTATTTGAAACAGAGCAAAACTAAAACATAGCCTACTTATTTAAATCCTCCTTTGCTTTCATAGTATAATTGATCATTTCATTAGCATAAGGTATTTTGTAAAACTATTGTTTCATTAAAATGTTTACAGATGTGTTTAATTTGGGCAAGTGAATTTGTAACATAATAGCTCAAAGTAGAAATCCATGATCCTGCTTTTCCTAATTAGACTAAGAAAAAATAATAATCACACTAAAAAATATGCCATAAATTAGGCATATGTCCATATGCCTAATTTATGGATTATTCATAGATTATCCACAGGCTAATTTATAGATCAAAATTCATCATGAAGAATGTATCATGCTGAAAGACATGCTGGAGTCAATTAAACTTTTGTACAACATTCACTTTAAAGGAACTTTATTTTTTTTTATTTCTGATAAGTAAGTAACTGCACGCAAAACGTTAAAAACAGGAATTTTGGACAATCAAAACAGAGAACATGCAGCTTTAAACTCGAGGTTGCAGCACTGCCAATTTGAACTATAGATATCTTGAAATTTGTATTAAATGTGACACACTGGGAAAAAAAAATATATAATAAACTGTCCCATTATTTCCGCAACACATCTCATTGTTATAACATTATTTCATTATCTTCCCCAGCAACACAGTTAGTTTGACTAGAAATAATCTCACTATTGATTTCAAAGAGTTTCGAGGAATCTATTTTTGATTATATGATATAATGTGTTGCCAAAAAAGCGGAAATGACGACCGCGTAGACGGACGTGACGTCGGCCCCCGTGTTTTGTATGTAATGGCAGCGTACACATTGGCCACGCTTGCCTTATAAAAATAGTTTGTTTGGGTTTTTTTCCTTGATTTTTGACACGTCTTGGTTTAAATGGTCTGTAGTCATGCCGGGAAGGCAAAGCAACAAATTACCCAACAACCTGCCGCAGCTCCAGAATCTCATAAAGAGAGACCCGCAGTCATATGTCGATGAGGTAGGAAACACCAACGTGGGTTAAAGTTGTGCAGTCGTTGTTTTTAACGCTTCTCTTCTGCTCCAGTTTCTCCAGCAGTACCGCCATTATGAGTCCAACGTGGAGATCTTCAAGCTGCAGCCTGACAAAGCCAACAAGGACTTGGCGGAGCTGGTCATGTTCCTGTCTCAGGTATCATTCACCGTGAGACAACATGGGCAGCATAGAGTGGGTAGAAATGTGTTGAAATGTCTCCCTGCTCTCTTCAGGTGGCTCACTGCTACACGCAGGAGATGTCCACATTTCCTCGGGACGTGTCTGAGTTACTAAGGAGCTACCACACTATCATAGAGCCAGAACTGCGAATGGTGAGAGGGCTTTTTAAAAATAACAATAAATAATAATAATAAATATGTGCAGCGTCATGGGACTTTAAGATGTACAAAGATTTTAAGTTGTTGTTGATGGCGTTCGTTTGCTCTTGGCAGACTTTCTGCAAGGCGCTGATTCTTCTCCGGAATAAGGATCTGATCGACCCCACAATCCTCCTGGAGCTCTTCTTTGAGCTGCTGCGGTGTCATGATAAACTTCTCAGGAAGGTCAGCCTGCAAAATACAAACACACCCATTAAAGTTCTTCACGTTTTTCATTACTGCCAAGATGTTTATGTGATGGACCAATTAGGAGAGAGCAATATGGGCACAAAGTTATATCTATCCTATTGTGGTACAGCTGTAATAACAATAAAAGTAACAATGAGGACTAGTACTCCTTTTTTAGGGAACTGTATGGCTGTGACTGCATGGCACAGTAATTACAGCCCCACAAACACAAATACTACTCTTGAAAAACATACCCATTTGTAATATGCTTCTTTAGGATAGCAGTGATTTGTCTCTAAAGTGCACACAGTAACTGCATTTAATCATTCAAATTTATTATTATTTTTAATACTCTCATTAAATAATCAGAGGTGAAGAAATGTAAAAATAACAACCCCGACAGTGACAGTTTTACTTTAAAAAAAACAAACACAATCTTAAGTTAAAAAAATGTACCACAATAAATGATAAATGATGGGATAAATGCCCACCACAACACAAGTAATGCATATGTGTGAAATGGAAATGTATTTTTATTTTTTTTTATCCTCAGACTCTTTACACGCACATCGTGACAGATATCAAAAACATCAATGCAAGACACAAAAACAACAAGATCAACACAGTAAGTTGAGCGTATCTGAGTCTACGTCAATTTTCTGTGATCAACCAGCTTAAAATGATTCCTGTTCCCTGTTGCATTGTGCTTCGTTACAGACCCTACAGAACTTTATGTACACAATGCTGAGAGACAGTAACCCCATAGCGGCAAAGATCTCCTTAGATGTCATGGCTGAGCTTTACAAGAGGAACATATGGTGGGTTTCATATAAGATCCATGAAACCCGGTCGTTCCTTGTGAATCGTTGCGTCTCATAATCTGATTTTATTCCTACTCAGGAATGACGCCAAAACGGTTAATGTCATTACAACTGCATGCTTCTCCAAGGTGACAAAGGTAGGCTTTTTGTTTAAGAGGAAGGGATACATTTCTCAATCTGTACCGAAAAATAAATAAATAAACGTGACGTGCCTCTCCGGTAGATTCTCGTCGGAGGCCTAAAGTTCTTCCTGGGCAAAGACGAAGATGAAAAAAACGAGAGTGATTCGGAATCTGAGGTAAGTTTGATGCACCAGGTTGTCGCCTGTGCAGGTGAGACTGTCTTTGAAACCTCAAAGTAAAAACAAATCTCTTTGTTTTGTCTTTTTTTTTAGAACGAAGGAACATCTGCAAGAGACCTGATGGTGAAATACTCAACAGGCAAAAAAAACACCAAAAACAAGAAGAAGCTGGAGAAAGCGATGAAAGTCCTCAAGGTAGCAGTGTTGTAAAAATACAGAAGCATGTTTTATATCTGTGCTCTACTGAGGTACAGTCGGGACAGTACCTTAGTACTGTCCCGACTGAGGTACAGTACTCAGTAGTACCTCAGTCAGTACATGGGGTGCACATCATTACTAAGTATTTTGAGTAATACTTAGTAATGATGTGCTTAGTATTACTAAGTAATACATCATTACTTAGTAATGATGTATTACTTAGTAATACATGATAGTATGATATTACTGATATTAATATAGTATGATAGTAATGATATTACTATCATACTAAAATGATAGTACTAAAATGATAGTAATGATATTACTATCATTTTAGTAATACATCATTACTAAGTATTACTCAAAATACTTAGTAATGATGTGCACCCCATGTACTATACAACTATGAATGTTTCCATTTTAAGTTGGAATAAACATAGGGGTGTCCTAATTTAATCCTGACCAGAAATATGCATTTTATTTACACATGTCGTTGTCTTTTTGCTGTTTGACTGTTAATTCGGTCTCATTTTTCTAAACTAACTGCAGAAACATAAGAAAAAGAAGAAGCCTGAAGTCTTCAATTTTTCAGCGATCCACCTCATTCACGATCCTCAAGGTACGTTCACCTTCTGTCTCTGTGCTCTTATGCAGTGATTGGCTTTCTAGTTTACTGAGTAGCTAACCATCAAGTCAATCTTTTGATCAAGATTTCTCAGAGAAGCTCTTGAAGCAGCTGGAAAGCTCCAAGGAGCGCTTTGAGGTGAAGATTATGATGATGGAGCTCATCTCTCGTCTGGTTGGAATCCATGAGGTCGGTTTTGTTTTCGATTCAGCGTGTCTCTATTATCTTATGAAACGACAAATCAATCAAATATTAATGTAATCGTTTTTGCTACTTGGCTTCTGCAGCTCTTCCTCTTCAATTTCTACCCCTTCATCCAGAGGTTTCTGCAGCCGCATCAGAGAGGCAAGTGTCGCTCGGTGTTGTGCTGCGCTTTGTTTTGGAGATTTTTCTAACGGTACGCTGCCATCTCTGCAGAGGTTACAAAGATTCTGCTGTGTGCTGCCCAGGCTTCACACCAGCTGGTTCCACCTGAGGTACATCCTAAGCTCACTCTGCAATTTACAAAGATTACACATCAGGGTGTGAGATTGTTTATATGCGTTTCTCTCTGCAGGTCATTGAACCCATGATTATGACTATTGCCAACAACTTTGTGACAGACAGAAACTCTGGGGAGGTCATGACTGTCGGGTAAGTAGTTAATTCACATTTAATAAATGCCTAAATAATGTCTTTTTTCACCTCTTTGTGGACAAGTCAGTTAAACTGTCAGGGTTTTGTGATGCAAAAAAAAAACCATAAACGATGTTTAGTCATTTTATAACTTCCTCCATATTTATATTTACGGATTTCCTGGACAGCTAGCAGAGTCATAACTAATCCTAAAGAAAAAAAAGAGAAAAATAATTTTAGTTATTTGGTTTTAGCTTTAAGTGTGCGCCCCTTAAAGTAAAAGTATGTAACTTATTTATATATATATATATATATATATATATATATATATATATATATATATATATCATATTTACTTATATATATATATATATATATATATATATATATATATATATATATATATATATATATATAAATAAGTTACATACTTTTACTTTAAAGTATGTAACTTTTTTATACTTTAAATATATATATATATAATATATATATATATATATATATATTTTTTTTATTATTATTTATTTATTTATTTATTTATTTTTACATATGTTGTGAGACAGCTAATCTGTGAAAATATTAAGTCCTCTGCTTTCTCCCAGTGCTATCTGGAAGCAACATGTAAGAGCCAGGAGAAGGGTCTTAGCGCTGTCAGTCGTCTCTGACAGTTTTAATTTCAGGTTGTGCACAGTAATGCACCAAGTTTATTGACACATTTGAGGGATCGATCATATTTGCACTTTTTAGCATCAACGCCATCAGAGAGGTGGCAGGTCGCTGCCCGCTCGCCATCAATGAGGACCTACTGCAGGACTTGGCTCAGTACAAGACCCACAAGGACAAGAGTGAGCAGATTTTCTTCTGTTTATTTATTAAATTGTTTTGTGCTTTTATAGATAGATATAATTTTATATTCACACTGTGTTTTGCCGCATTTTCAGATGTAATGATGTCTGCCAGAGGATTGATTCAACTGTTCCGAAATCTCAATCCACAGTTGCTGCACAAAAAGGACAGGGTGAGCTCATGATGTGTGTCAAACCCTAACTCATTAGCCCTAATACAGTGTACTCAATAAGGAACAGGAGGAGCAATACAACATCACATTGAATTTATAATGTGTGCTAAAAAATTAAGCTGGAAAACTTGTTCCATCAATTTTTAGCCCTAAAAATAAGTTGAGTATCCATAACTAAATCAAATTTGTTGTTTAGGGGAGGCCAACAGAAGCCTCCACAGAGGCCAAAATAAAAGACTATGGAGAGCTTGAGGCTAAAGACTACATTCCTGGAGCTGAGGTCCTGGAGGTGGAGGAGGAAAACAAAGAGGATGAGGAAGGTGAAGGTCAGCTACTGTTGTACTCAAGAACTATTCATCATCCATTATAGTGGTTAATATAGAAATGATATCCAGTGTTGTCCTGCACATGCTTGAGAGATCTTTGATTTTGTTGGGAATGTTGCTCCCTATAATTCATCAGATGGTTGGGAGAGTGCTAGCATCAGTGACGAGGACGAGGACGGAGAGTGGGTTGATGTTCACCACTCATCTGATGAAGACGCAGGCGAAGTGGTGAGAAGTGGGATAAAACGCGTCAGATGGCAGAAGCCTGGTGATTTGAATTGATTTTAAGCACTTCCGCAATTTCTCCAAGGCTGAGAAACTCCAGAGTATTCCAGCTGAAGAGAGAAAAGCGAAGGCAGCGGCGGTCAGTGGCAGCCGGCTCCTCACTCAGGACGACTTCAAGAAAATCCGTCTGGCCCAAATGTCAAAAGAGGTCAATGCTGCTCCAGGGAAAGGTCAGAAGAGGAAAATGGCAGACAGTGACAATGAAGAGGACAAGTGAGTAACGCAAAATAGAACAATATTTAAGATCTGCCTTTTAAAATTTTGTGTCTCACTTAAAATCTTTTGTTTTACCTACTCATAACAGATTTTAATCTATTTCGGTTCAAGAATCTCAATAATATACAAAGAAAAAAAACAGCATTCAACAGAGTTCTGTCTAACCTTCTTACTTTGAGTCTTTATCAGTTTTTTTTTAATATTAGGATCAGACACGACATCACACGTGTGAGAGAACCATTGCTGTAAAGCAGGGTTTTATAATAACTTATAAAATTATCTTGATTTTATGTATTGAAGAAAAAAATATTATTTTAGAGTTTGGCATCTGTTTGCTGTTAACATGTGGATTTACTAACCGAGCTTTGTATTTTTTTTTACAGTTTAGAAAACAACAGAGCAAAATATTGAAATAATTTTTTACTCTTTTTCTTCAAAATTTCAGAGGGGAGCTGCTGACACTGAGACACATTGAGAAACTGCACAAAAAACCAAAATCAGACAAAGAAACCCGACTTGCAACAGCCATGGTAACACCTTATGTTTGCTTTCAAATTTTACACTGAATCCGGAGTAACTGGATTATTTACCGATGGACAAAGTGGAATAACATTTGTCACCAATATATTAAGCAGTTATTGATGACCACTAAAGGTATGTTTACTGTTTAGGCCGGACGAACGGATCGAAAGGAATTTATGAAGAAGCGGACCAAGCTGAACCCACATGCCAGCACCAGCAACAAGGAAAAGAGGAGGAAGAAGAACTTCATGATGATGCGACACAGTCAGAATGTCAGAACAAAAGGCAAACGCTCCTTCAGAGAGAAGCAGGTAGCTCAAAATATGTATAATTTTTTATTTCACTGACTAAATCACCTGTTTTGGCTGGAAAGAGAGGAATATTTTGACGTTTGGAATTGAAATTATTTTGTTTTTTTTCTTTTTTTCGTCCAGCTTGCGCTCCAGGCCGCCCTCCTGAAGAAGAAGAAGCAGTACAAGTAGGGCCAGCAGGAGGCACTCATGCTGGCTCTGACGGCCATTGCAGAAATGTGACTGGGTCAAATAATATTGTACATCCTTTAAATGGCATGTAAACTTACCATCTTCATGTATTTTTGTGTGCAAATGTACATTAACTTACACTCTTTTTAAATAAATAATCATTACTCTTTGGATTATTTTGTGTGACTTAATTTTTTGAACATCCCAAATTTGAGTAATAAAACCAAAAGTTTTTGCAAAGATGTTATATGTACAGAAACAGTAATAATTGTTGCTTCTTTCAGTTTCCTCCTTTTCAAGCGAGTGCAATTCAAGTTCGTTTCATGACCTCGTTTCAGATTTCCTCATTTTTACAATAGCTAGCAGGAATTTGCAGACACAACTCCAATATACTGTAAAGAAACTTATGCCAAGGTGCAAAGATGTTAATGTGTAATTTTATTAGACTCTATTGCACAAGTCAACTTTGTATGTAATTACATTTTAACATTTCATGGCTTTGCCTGCTACTCTCTTAGCCTTCACTTTGGGTCTTAGTGTTCTGTACAGGAAGTCCTGTTAGGCAGACTTGGTAATTTAAATGTCAGGATGAGCTGCTGACAGAATAAAATTGGTACTCTGGTTCAAAGTTAAATTTAGCACCGTTTTATCCACTGATTTCTCTGTGATCCCAATTTGTATTTCAGATAGAAACTTAATGGCAAATTACTTTGGGATTTGGAGATATTCATGGTCCAATAAAAATTAAATGAGTTAAAATAAAAAGCCTTCAATAAAATTTCAATAAATTATTTTTACTATAATTGCCTTGTGAAGCCTTTTTGTGAAATCTGGGGAGGAAAGGGAAATCTGAGAAAATACAGTTAGCTTCATAATTCTGAGTCTGGGAAAATGTCTTCAGTTTGTTACCGAGATGTTATTTTCTGAACTACAATACCCATGAAGCACTTGCGGTCATAACAGCCGTGCCAAACGTTCCACTCAAAGAAGCCGGCATTTTAAATCTTCCTGCGATATGAGGTATCTAATTTATATATGTTAGATATAACTTAACGTTTTTAGAACAATTTTGTGTAATTTCTATAATTCTGCTATGAGTATTTTGATAGGTTAATGAATAAATCCTCGCCGTTCCCTGCCAAGCTAGCTGTCATGCCGTTGCTGTTAGCAAACAAGCTAAGCGTCAACATACCGTTAGCCTAGCTACCTTAATTTATCATGTTAAGGATCGTCGAAGCGATTAATTTGATCAATTGATGACGGTTTACGAAAACTAATGGTGTAGAAACGGGGTTGTAAACTACGTGGTAACTAGTTTATAACCGTACATGACAATCTGTGACGTCAAGTTTAAGCTGTGATTTAATTTTAGCTTTCGTGCTTTGTCTTAATAAACCTTTTTTATAGCTGCAGTACCATTGTATAATATATAATTGGTTTCCCCCCATGAGTCTTAAATGACAGTCGGGCTCAGATATGCTAAGGATCTTTTTAATCATATTAGTTCTTAACATTTATCACAGCATTGAATAAATGAAGATGTCACATCTAACATACTATGTAGAGAAAAGTATAGAGCACACCTGTGACTAGATATGTTTGCTAGACAAGATGGGTAACATTTTGTCCATTTTATGAATGTTATTTGTGTCACAAGACATTGAAATGATGTGAAACATATGACTCATGCTTGTCTTTGAAATACTTGTCAGAAATACTTGTCAGCTGAAAAAGTATGAAAATAATGCCAATAACGTTGGCAGTTCCACAAGTCTGGATTGGCATGTAAAAAGAAAACATGGAATGGAAATATATTTGGATTCTTTATCCAGTTTGACAACATAATAAATATTACAATTTCTAGAAAATAAGCCATTTTGTGGGTTTAAAATTGTAGATGGACATAGGACTGCTATATTCATCCAAACATCTGTCAGTGTCTTTCCATCTCTTAATGTAAACTCTTCATTTTTCCACTCCTGTCTCTCCATCCGTTCCTCCATTTTGCATTTCCAAGTCTCATTTTGGTGTTTTATACATAATTAGATAGATTTTAAAAAGTGGTTATACAATTTTGGGGTGAAGTTTTGAATACATTTGAGTAGATGTACAACAAAAATTATTATTTTTTTCACACTTAGCAGGAGGCTTTTGGTTACCTGTGAGGCTGAAAAGTGCTGATCGTTTTTTTTAATTGAGTGGATGTAACTTAATGCCTCAAAATGTCGAACTACAAAGGAAAACAGAGCTGGTGGAAGTCTTTTGATCCTCAGTTTGTTTGATGGGACTTGATGTTTTCTGCTCTCATAGCTGAGAGGACTAGTGATGAGGGTTGATACACTGAGCCTATTCAGAGTCGGGCATTTAAAGCTTAAAAGATACAGTACAGCTGCCATAAGGTGTGGGTGAAGTTTCCACATTGTGTTTTGTTCTCTGACTCTCAGTGACAAACAAGTCTAAATGATTGTCACTGAATGGCTAAATAGTGAATAATGTTTTCATCGGATTTATCAGCAGGTAAGAGTTTTTATGTAATCTTTTGTTGCAAAACCAACAGCTACTGTAATCACGTTTTTTTTTTTTTTTTTTGCTTTGTTTTTATCACAGGGCATCACACTATAACCCAGTTTCATTTGCACATAAGTTTACAATATGTCATTGACCTCTTCGAGGTGGAGTTATAAAAACTTTAGTCACAGTCAGGATGTTTTGATGACTGCAATGAAATTGAATACTTGTATCAGGAAAGAAAGCCCGTTCAAAGTAAAGAGTTCACTTTATTCAGATTGTTAGGCGACAAAATTCTGAAAAAGTCAAATATTACTCCCATCCATATCTTTCAGCTGCCAAGCTGAAATATTTAGTCTGTTCTCATTATTATGGAAATTCCTCAACCTGACCTCTTCTGTATTTGTGGGGAAATGCAGCGTAAGGTTGCTAGATTTCCATTTTTTTAAGCTTTCCTTTGAAAATGGCCAGTGTCGGAGAAGAAAAGCCTGTGGTAACATTGATGCTAAGCAGGGATGTCATAGTCTGGGCCTCACAATCTACTATGCTCCAACTTTTAGATGCATCACTGGCTTGTTACCAGGTCTCTGTGGAAGAGCCATTTGATTCAGATTTTAGTTGTGTTGGAGAAGTGAAGCATCTAAAAATTGCAGGATGATTTCTTGAGAATTGGACATTCCTGTTTGTAATGGTATTTTTTCTTTTTTCCATAAAAAAGGGCAGCTTTAATCATAAGAATCCTCTCTGAACTCAGATTCTTAAGATCTGTCCAGTTGATGTTTCCCACTCACCTGCTTTCCCATGCCATGGTCTCTTTCCTTGAGCAGTTTATGACATTTCTCTCTCTTCACCTTTTCAGGTGTCATTTCCTGTAGCCCACCATGGCACCGGGGGATGTGGTGCCAGAGCATGCCAAACAGCAGAAGTCCAAGGAGAAACGTCCAGGAAACAAGGCACCAAAGTCAGAATGTGAGGCGGATGGATCATTTGTGTTTGAGGCTCATGAAGCCTGGAAGGATTTCCATAACTCTCTCAGGCATTTCTATGAAGTCGGCGAGCTGTGTGACGTCACGCTGAAGGTAGACAGGGACACATCCTCCGTTTTCTCGCCAGCATTAAGTTAAACGCACCATGTTTTCTGTGTCATGTATTCTGTGTTTCTCCTTTTATAGGTTGGCAGTAGGTTGATACCTTGTCACAAGTTAGTTCTAGCTTGTGTTATCCCCTACTTTCGGTAGGTTTAGCTTTTGTCTTACATACACAATAAATCCTTTGGTTTCTTTTCTATTTGTTTGAAACATCTGTCAGCAATTACATTTTCACGTGGAAGCAATGAGCCTGATCTATTACGACAATGCCACGTTTGCCACATCAGTGGTAATTTTTAATGAGGACAATGTGGCTTTCTTTAAATTTATGGGTCATTTAGATGTTTTTGCTGTGTTGTTTTATCTCTGTATTTTCAACTTGTTGAGTCATTCTTCCACATTGTGGTATCATGGTGATAAATAAGCAATACTAGCTGGCTACTTATAAACAACATGCAAAATAGCAGTTGCAACTTTCTTCTTTTGTTGAGAGGAGTTTCTTTTTTTAATTTTAGGCAATAAAATTGCACCACAAAATTAACCATTTTGGTCACAAATTGTTTGCTTTTTTTTATTTTTATTTTTATCTCGCATATCAAAGTTTTGGGGCTTTGTTTCTCTCCTCAGGGCAATGTTCCTATCAGACATGTCTGAAGCCAAACAGGATCTTATAGAGATTAAGGACTTTGATGGAGATGCCATCCAGGACTTGGTGCACTTCGCCTACTCCTCCAAACTCACTTTGACCGTTGACAACGTTCAGCCACTGCTTTATGCTGCCTGCATCCTACAGGTAAACAGAACTCTCTCTCAGTAAACTCTTGAGTTTCAGCGAATGTATAATTTTGAATTTTACATCATAATGTGTGAATGTGCTTCTCTGCTGGTCTCTGTCAGGTTGAGTTGGTTGCCAGAGCTTGCTGTGAGTACATGAAGGCCCACTTCCACCCCACCAACTGCTTGGCAGTCCGAACCTTTGCAGAGAGCCACAATCGAGTGGACCTGATGGACATGGCTGACCGCTACGCCTGCGAGCACTTCACTGAAGTGGTGGAGTGTGAGGATTTCACATGCGTGTCACCCCAACACCTGCGCACGTTATTGTCCTCTTGTGACCTCAACATCCACTCAGAGACACAAGTGTATAACGCAGCTGTGAAGTGGCTGAAAGCAAACCCACAGCACCATGAAGCCTGGCTGGACCAGATCATGTCTCAGGTTAGAGGATGAAGATTTTAGTGGTGTTTTTATGGTTTTTGCCTTCATCGGCAAAGTTCATTATGAAAAATGTTTACCTTGACCACAGTTAGCAATAAAGAATTCCTACACCGTATGTGACAGTAGGGAATTTAGTTTAATTTTCTTGGTTTGTATGGAAAGGAATTTAATGCAATTATTTTAGATTTTATTTTGCATGTCTAGATGCTTTATTCTATTCAGTCATTTTTACATTTTTTTTCTTACTAGTGTCCTTTCTTTCTTGTCTGTTCTTTTCTTTATTGTGTTTCCTTCTGTCCTGTCTTGAGTCGCAACACTCTTTCTTCTGGCCATTTTTCTTGTCTGTTTCTTGTTTTCTAGTTCAGTTCATTTTTGTTCATTCTGTGCGTCATTCCATTAAACAGCTTTTCTCCTCATCCTGCGCTAATAAACAATTTTACACATCTCCTAACTACTGTATTTACTTAAGAAGAATAATAATGATATATAAAATCTACCCTTTATAGAAATATTTCCCATAAATTTAGATAAATTTCTAATTATTTCGGTTTTTAAGCTGGAAGGAAAGAACTAACATCTCAAAACTTGCCTCTCAAGAAGTCCCGACAATTCACCTTGAAAATCTGTACGAACTCTACATGCAGTTTCATTTCTTGACTCAGTTGTCGGACCCACTGCTCTGTCCAGGTGCGGCTCCCACTGCTGCCCGTAGAGTTTCTGACGGGAACCGTGGCAAAAGAAGAGATGATCAAGGGGAACCTGGACTGCCGTGACCTGATGGATGAGGCCAGGAACTACCACCTTCACCTGAGTAACAAGGTGGTTCCAGACTTCGAGTATTCTGTCCGTACCGTCCCACGGAGGCACACCGCAGGTACTGCTGTCACGGCGACACTCAGTAATTTCTGCTGTGCTAAAAAGACGCAGCTACTTACTGGAAACAAACCGGGTTTCTGCGTGCATTTGTAACAAACTCAAGGTCATACCTATAGCGCTTTTTAAAGTTTAATGAATTAAATGTTCGTCTCGGTTTGAAATTTGTTTTTGCATAGAATCTGAAAAGTGTGGCTTTAATTGCCTTCAAAAGTCACTTACTATTTAGGTAACTTCTGGAGGCAATTTGTTTGACTGAATTTCATTTAAGAATATCAGAGTTTTGTAGATTTTGAAAAGAACATCAAAGGTTATGATTGTAATGTGACAAATGTGAATCAGTTCAGTGGATATTTGTTGGGGTGCTTTCTACACCTCTATATGCTTTTTCTCGTAAATTTTGTGTTTGTCTTCAAGCTCAAAACAATCAGTTATTTATGTTTGTTGCGATCATCTCCTTGTGTAGGGGTTCTGTTCTGTGTTGGGGGACGTGGAGGTTCTGGAGACCCATTTCGCAGCATCGAATGCTACTCCATTACTAAAAACAGCTGGTTCTTTGGTCCTGAAATGAACAGCAGGCGCCGTCATGTGGGTGTGATATCTGTTGGAGGTAAAAAGAAATTCTTGTTCAAATGTTTCAGAAAATAAAGGAAAATACGATAAACATTATGTAGCTGACACAATATGGAACTCGTTATTGATAAAGTATTTTTCACAAATTTGAAGAACTCCCATTAATATTTTGTTTGCCTGTTTGTTGTGAAGTTCCTCCTACATGTTGGGTGTTTCTTTCCTACCAAAGGTAAAGTGTATGCTGTCGGCGGCCATGATGGTAACGAACATCTGGGGAATATGGAGATGTTTGATCCTCTCACCAACAAGTGGATGATGAAAGCCTCCATGAATACCAAAAGGTACACACAATGTGACACATGTTAGAGCGCCGTTTCATTTATTTGAATTCATTTAGCTTAAACTTTCGCTTTTTTTCAGGAGGGGAATTGCACTGGCAGCTCTCGGTGGTCCCATATATGCCATTGGAGGTCTCGATGACAACTCCTGCTTCAACGATGTAGAACGTTACGACATTGAAAATGACAGCTGGAGCGCCGTGGCTCCGATGAACACGCCCAGAGGAGGAGTTGGCTCTGTGGCGTTAGGGGTAAAAGCATGAGGGAAAAATCAAATCATTTATTCGGTCCATTAGACGATTTGATTCTTAGCAAGTTGTTGGTTGCACGTTTTCTTTAGAGTTATGTGTATGCAGTGGGAGGAAATGATGGCGTGGCGTCACTTTCCAGTGTGGAGAGGTTCAATCCCCACCTCAACAAGTGGACGGAGGTGTGCGAGATGGGCCAGCGGCGTGCCGGGAACGGCGTCAGCAAACTCAACGCCTGCCTCTACGTTGTTGGTGAGAGAAATGTGGCGTCTCTTCGACTCTTGTCAGGTTATGTAATGTTGCTCGGAGCCATAAACAGCAAGTCTGAGAAATGCAGCTGAGATGCACAGAAAGTTCCCCATTTTGATGCACACTCATCACATGCTTTGGGTTCACACCCTTCAGTTTTATACACAAAGGCTTGAATTGAGACAAAAGTTCATGTTTTGTAAAGCTGTTTTGGTCACTTATTCACAGGCTGGGTTTTTATTGCAGAGTTTGAAGTTAAAGAGTTTCTTCAGCATTTATTAGTGTTAGATTACAATGTGAACGCTTAAGTTAATTATAATGTTATTCCACTCAGATTCCAACATCAGTTTCGCACATAACTGTTTACATTATATATGCACTTGTTTACATAAGGGCAGCCATTTTTTAATAAATATATCTCTTTGGTGACGTTTCTAAGGTGGTTTTGATGACAACTCCCCCTTGAGCTCCGTGGAGCGTTTTGACCCCCGGATGCACCACTGGGAGTATGTGGCAGAGCTCACCACCCCACGCGGTGGAGTCGGCGTTGCCACTGTAATGGGCCGAGTGTTTGCAGTCGGGGGACACAACGGGAACATTTACCTGAACACAGTGGAGGCTTTTGAGCCGAGGATGAACAGGTGAGGAAGAACATCACTGCAGTTCTGGCTGCTGCAGTATCTGCGTTTCTTTAATGGCCAATTTTTTTAATTTTTTTTTTTCCCCAAAAAAATTAAGATGAAGATTTGTGAAAAACATGTCTGATGCGAAACTAACAGCTGAAGTCTCCAATAAACAGAATGTTTGGTTGACTGTTTGGTTTAAAGTGTTTCCTCTCTGATCTGGTGGCTTTTTAATAATTTAACTTGCTACATATTTCAAACTTAGCCCTTTGCTTAGATGGTCAAAAAATGTTTCAGCTACTCTCAAAGCACAGCATGTGATGTAACAGTGATTAGTGTTAAGTGATAAGTGATAAGTGTTCTTAGTGATGTTCACTAAGAAAATTGTTTGCAAAGTAAGTGAAATCCGAAGTACATAAAATTATGATCGGTTTACATTAAATCAGGGCAGGACTTTATCCTTTTTAAATTCTACTGAGTACATAAAATGATTTTTGTAAAAATCTTTTGAGAATCATCTTGTCCTTAAGTGTTTTCTCAGTTTTATTTATCAACTCATTTATCTTTTTTTTGACTTCACGTGGATTCGTTCAGGTGCAGACTTTTAACTTTTCATTCTCTAGAACCTCTATAAATTTCATTTTAATTTCAGATGGGAACTGGTGGGCTCTGTGTCCCACTGCCGGGCCGGAGCCGGAGTGGCCGTTTGCTCGTGTCACGTCAGCCAGATCAGAGATGTCGGCCAGGGCTCCAGCAACGTGGTCAACTGCATGTGACGACAGCCCCGCGTTAGACAAGGTGACTGGCCGCAGCGTCACGTCAGATCCAGTCACACCTCAGAGCACACAGCGAGCGAAGCTGCTCACCTTCACGCTGCAGGCCGATGTTCGGTCAGCACACCGTATCTGAGGATGATTAGGGAAAAGTAACAGACTTGAATTTAAAAAAAATACACACTGACAAAGTTTTACGTTTCTAAACTTCTGGTGGTATTTGCAATCTTTAATGAAGTATTTTGTACTTGTTTTGTTTTGTTTGAGTAGATATTATTTGCTGAGCTCTTATTTAAAGGAAACGTCCTGAGAATTAACATATCCAGAATAAAGACTGTAACAAGAGGCCAGTATGAAAGGATTTAAATATTCTCTGAGAAGACGGCCGCTACTTCGCTGCATTTGCTCCATTTGTCCAGAGTGATGTGACTGATCGGTATCTTACTGGCTCATTTTTATCGGTTAGGATGTGAAGTTGTTTTCCTTGACTCTCACTCCAAGTTTTTGCTCAAGCATTTTCAATTTTTTTCCATGTTCTCTCTAGTTTTAAACTGAACTAGCTGACATTTATCCTTTGATTTATCCGATCAGGAACATTGCCGGTCAGGAAAGTCTGTCCTCGCTTTCAGGACCTTTAACACTCGGGGACTCACACTCCTGCTAGTGCCAAACAGAAACAAACACTGACAAATCCAGTTGAAATCTGCTGAATTAATATTGCTTCTCCATTGCTGACAGAGGTATCATAAAGAGATCAAAGCAATATGTTACACCGCTTTAGTTCGACAATATTTCCCTTAAAATTTGAGATTTGTGAATGATGATAGCTGGACTGTCAGAAATCCTAATCATTTAGTTGTTTTAGATGTGTACGCTATTCAGACGAGGTTTGTATCTGCAAATGGTCCCATTATATTTCAATATACATTTAAGCATTTTTGTATAATCGAACAATTCCTAACTGTATAATCCATTGCTGTTCTCTATTTTCCTAGAATAGAGGTGAGGTCTGAATATATTTTTGTCCAAATTAGGAAATTTCATGTTATATGTTCATACAATATGTCAGTTTAGCACAAGTGGTTCTGCCATATGGAAGATTTCAAATATTTATAACCTTTGGCAGAATTTTCATAATAGGACTACAGATGACTCTTTCAGATATCCTGTTTGTACAAGATAAATACAAAGTGTTGCACAAATCTTGTGTTAATTTTAACAATCATTTTTCTAGCAAACTTGAAGCCAGTTTTGTGTTTTTAAATGTTAATGTGTGAAAAGTGAGACGTTTGACTATATTGTGCTTTATGAACATAGTGTTGGTATAAAATTATTAAATAAAGTTGTTTGAATATCATATAATGGGGTCTGGGTTTTCTTTTCGCAGTCTAACTTGCAGTAGTTGTTGTATTTAATCCAACTAGCCAATGGTTGTAAACAAAGACCTGAAATCTTGTAAGACTTGTGATTTTAACCCCACTGAGAATTTTTTTGAAACTATAACAAAAACACACAGTTTGTTCCAGGCTAGCAAATTTAAATTAGCTCTGTGGTTTCTCACAAGAGGAGTGAAGAAGTGTCCAGCAAAAGTTGAGTGTCAGACTTTTGCATTACATAAGACAAACGTCATTCAGCAAGTGTTGTTTTTGTACAAAAGCTGAAAGGAAGAAAATAAATGAGAGACTTGAGTTTTCTGGAAAAGTTCCTCGCTAATAAATTACTAGAGACGTCAGTCATGTGAAATTGTATGAAGTATAGATGAAAACTTCATTTTAAATATTATGCAGCATTCTATGAAGCCTTGTTAAAAAGTAACAGGTGGAAGCCGGTCTGAGCAGTTTAAGTTTATTGGTGTCTGACATGTGGCGGCTTCTGGACTTTTGGGTCATCCTGTCAACTGTATTATGTTCACTCCTACAAACATCCTGTAATTAGATTGTATAATGTGTTTTTTTATTATTATTTGTTTGCATACAACAAAGACTTGGGAGTTTTGAGGAAAAAGACTCAGTATTTTACTTCCTGGTTTAAAGTTCCATTTGTAATTTCCTGAAAGCATTATCTGTTGCTCTAATTGAGTTATTTTCTACTAGCTTTTAGAACTGTTTTGGTGAGGTAAGTGTACATTATTCTTCAAAAGTGAGTTTATTTGTAAATGAAAGGTCAAGTAATGTGGAGGAAAGAAGAATATTAAGAAATAAACACAAATTGCTTTATTTTACGCATAAAGTTATTTTTCTTATTCTTTCTTGCTGATTCATGAATTCTAAGGAATTTATTTATAGAACAAAATCCATTCTTGGAATTTCAAATCAAGTCATCCTTAATTTGTGAAGTTAGGACAGTATGTCGTTGCACACTGCCTTGTTTTTCATCTCTGCTTTATTGCTTTCAGTCTTTGGACTCTGGACAAATACTGAAAAGAGGAGAACCAAAGAGAAGATGCTCAGAAGTCTGAACACTTAGAGATCCAGCACAATACACACTGATAAGCTCAGGGAGGCTCAATAAAAAAACAACTCAATACTAGGATGTACAGGGAATCACCTTGAAAGCCAAACGCACAAATTAAATAATGGACGGAAACATTCTTCTGAAACTGCTCCTATTTGCTTCTTTTCTTGCTTGTGGTGAGTATATATCTCTTTCTTTTATAAAATGTGTGAATATATTGAGATTGAAGTTTTGAAACTGATTCAGAAACTTTCTCAAAACCATACAAATGGAAACAGATTCAGTTGGATCATTTATGTCTGTCTGTTTCTGCAGGTTACAAAAATGACAAACCCCCCCCCCCAAAAAAAAACAAATAAGTACTTGTGATTTGAAGAATATATATATATTTTAATTTTTTATATTATAAGAGCAGTTTAGTTTATGTCCATTTTTTTCACATAAAGTTTTCTTATGAAACTTTTTTTTGTGGCACATTGTAAATTTCCTCTGATAAAATGTTTTACATGAGTGCCTTTGCTTCGATTCTTATTCAGAAGGAAATGGCTTCATTCTAAATATTGTTAAATATTTTAGCTTTTATGTGCCTGCAGCAGTGTGGTGGTTAGATCTGTTGCCTTGCAGCATCTGAATGGTTTCCGAATCCAGCCTGGCACCTTTCTGTTTGGAGTTTCTTCTCCCTGTACATGTGTGTAGTCTCTCTGGATACTCTGGCTCCCGAGAGTATCCACATGCATGTTCATGTTCATTTTGAACATGAACATGCATGTTCATGTTCAAAAACATGTTTTTGAACATGCATGTTCAAAATGCATGTTCGCTTAATATGCCACTCCGAAGTGCTCTGTAATTTGTACACATAACATGAAGAAACAAGTCTCAGGATAATAACCAACATATATGGTTAGCAGTGGACGAAAGAAAAAATCAATAACTTCTATGAATTGACTCTTCCTATTTTCCTAGGTGGCCTTTCAACCAGTAAAAGTCATCAAAACATGTGATTCTACTATACTGTCTGTAAATTTGTCAAACATTCACAAATATTTGTGTGAGAATCCAAAGTTGACTGGCACCGTCTGTAAATGCGAACCTGTCATGAGACGTTTATGATTGATGAGCATTTACTGGCTTTCTGAAACTGTGATGTGAAGCATGTAGAACAGTCAGAGTATTTAGTGAACATCTTTTCAGTCGACCTGGTCAGAGCAACTCTTTAGGCTCTTAAAAATATGCCGAAAATGACTTTAAGTGACCAGCATTTTTAATTAAAGAGAGTAGAAAAGACTAGTTTTAAGTTTTTTTTTTAAATTTGGTTTTACGCTATATTTTTTAACTTTCAACAATATAAGAAAAAATACTCAATGTAGTTACAGGAAAAGTATTGAGAATGGGAAAATGTTTACACTTCCTTCTCACTAAATATCTGAAATCCCCAAGGTCAGTATCTATATACAGATAACCCTCGGTGTGTACTTCCACCTGGGACAATAATGTCAGCTGTTTCTGTCCTTACTGTGTTTAGTTAGGATATAAGTCAGTTAGCACCTATGTCCCAAATTTGACTCTGTTCCTTTGTGACATGTCTTTTTACTCTTCTATCTAACCCCTTCCTGTCAAACTACTGTCCAATAAAGACCAACAATGCAGAAAAAGCAATAATAAAATAAAACAGAGGAAAGTTTGATACCAGAAAAGTGTGTAATTTTAAACTAAATGCACTGAAACTATGACAGAATGACACTTGAAATACAACCAATGTATTTCAAGTGTTTTTCTTTTGTTTTTTTGTTTTTTTACAGTTTTCATAAGAACTAAGTTCACCTGATTGTACATAAAAAGTTCCATCACTGCAATGTTTTCCTTTGCTCTTAATTTTGACAAAGGAATTATGTTAATTCCACAATGAAAGTTACATTTGTTTTTATTTAGCTTTTATTTATGAATAAATCATCTTTTATTCTAAAACTAAAGTATGTTTTTTTTTTTTTTTAACTCAAGACAGACTATTTGGAAGTGTGCTTAACATGTTTGTGATTTTAAAACATTTTTAACTTTATATGCATTTAACAGGCCAGTAAGCAAATATTTACTGGCTTACTGATACTTACAATGATTTTATCAATCAAGAGTGACAAATGCTGCTGCAGCACAATAACAAGATCGCTTTTCCAAATTATGCTTTAAATCTTTAGCCAACCAGAAATTAAACTCTTCATTTTATTTGGAGCTTTTAACTCTCATTAAAGCATGGACATGAAACGAGGAAAAAGCATTTTAACTGTGGCAGTCGGATGGGCCAGTCAATAAAAATATACCTCAAAGTAAAATATAAATTGTGATATCGGCTCGTGAAATTCTGCTGTTTTTAAAAACAGTGGTCGCACTGTCTTTTTCTAGATTAATAGTCACTGCAAGATAAGACTACAAGACTAGACAGTGATCAGAGTCAACCAACATTCATAGAGTGAATGTTGGTCTCCCACATTTCACTTCTTTCTCTCTCTTCAGCTCACAGCCAGTGTCGGCAAGGTTGGAGGGAGAATGAGAGCAAATGTTACTTCTTTTCAACCGACAACAAGACGTGGACTGAGGCGAATGCGTACTGCATGGAGCAGGGCAGCAACCTGATGAGTATTCAAGACATCCAGGAAAGGGTGAGGTGTTTTAACACACATGAATGTAAAGTTAGTTTCCAGTTCATTGTTAAGCCTTTTTTTTTTTTTTCTGTCTCTTTTTCCAGTTATGGGTGAGAACACAAATCGGCACAGAGATCTTCTGGATCGGTTTGAACGACCTGGTCGTTGAGAACGTCTGGGAGTGGAGTGACGGGAAACCTTTTATAGAATATTTATCGTATGTATGCTACTGCTTCACGTTTTGAAGCCCAAATGAATGAATATACTTTAGTAATACCAGAGGGAAATTCACAACATCAAGGGTTTGGACACTGGAACGATGACAACTGCAGCAACAAGAGGAAATATATCTGCAAATACATCAATGGTAAGAAAACTTAAATGCAACTTCTACATGGTTTACTTTTACAAAAAAGTAAACCACCATTCTTTTAATTTTATTTTAGGTGCTATGTTCTGCAAAAGTTTTTACCTGATTACACTTTTTGTGGTGTGATGTTTGATCTAGATCCAGTATTTGATGAAGATCTATCATGTAATTGCGCGCAAAACCTAAAAATATCCACGACTACAGCCAAGAATCAATTTCTTCATTAATTAACATTATTAAATATTTCTGCAGTAGATATAAATTTCTCAGGTAATGACAAACATAAATGTTCCAATGAATCCATTTTTTAATCCAACACAGATAAAACATTTTCTGATACGAATCCAGATTCAATGCTACATTAAAGGGAGTGAAGGCATCGCTTTTCATGTTAAATGTGCCTAAATATCATTTGTTTCTAAAGGCATAGCTTGGTTCTGCAATAAATTAATTCTTTTGTCCTATAATGATGGTGTTTTCAGATGAATTTTGTAAAAATGCTACAAGCAAATGCTAACTCGTTTCCTCTGTTTGATATGACTTTTTGATATCTTTGTGATATTTCAGTGCAGTCCCTGTTAATCCTGTTGATTAGTGTGCAGAGGATATTTACAGAAAAAAAAAAGGATGTTCCCTGCCTCAAAGCGCTTTTCTTTGAAAGATGTGAAATGTAATGACATTTCCAACACCTGAAGCATCTCCCTCTTCATTCCTGCCTGGCAGCAAATCCAGCCCCCCAGTGTGACTTAGCCAGCGGCTGGAGGCAGCACGGCTCCAACTGCTACAAGTTTAAGTCCGACACGATGAAAAGCTGGTCGGCAGCCAGGCATGACTGTGTGGAGGAGGGAGGAGATCTTGTTTCCATAACCTCACAGGCAGAAAACACCTATGTGATGGGAACGCTGTCGTCGACACATCTGGATTTCTGGATTGGTCTGTCCACTCTGGTGAGAGGAACTTGTTGAGGCATGGAGAGGCTGACCTACCGGTTTGGAAAAAGATGATCAACGCAGCGCTACGTGAATGTGAAGATTAACTTTCTCTCTCCAGAAATGCAACAAGATTTCATGTCAGGTTGATCCTGGGAACAGCCACTTTACCTGGTCTGATGCAATGCCAGTGAGCTTCACCAACTGGGCGGTCACCTCCACAGTGTAAGAAGAATAATCCATCTTCACAAAAGGCATCTTCTATTAGTAAAAAATGTGATGAATTTAGGATAAAGCTGTAGTTGTCTAACAGAGATCCACAGGTTGGCGGGTGTGCTGCGTTGGTCAAAGATACATCAGAAGCTTTTGGAAAGTGGAAGTCCCATTTGTGCCGACATGAGCGCCCATACATGTGCAAGCGTCTAAACAGCAGTAAGCACAGCACTTTGTCTTCCCCTAGCGATGATGTTTTTGGAAGTTCAACTCATACTGTCTGGATTTTCCTGACGTCTCTTCTTCAATCCACTCTCCTCCCCGCCCAGCCATCTGTCTTCCAGGGTGGCAGAGCTTCAATGGCAGCTGCTACTGGATTGTCAGTAACGTCAATCAGCTGACCACCTGGCATGAAGCTGTCACCAAGTGCTCTGCGATGGGGGCTCACCTGCTGTTCATAAACAGGTAGATGTTGAAGAACTTCCACTTCCACTTCAAAAATGTAATGACAAGTGTGTTTGTCGTCTGTGTGGGTTAGAATTGCAGCCATGGACATTATCATTATTGCATGCATGATGAGTTGAAAATGGTCACTGCTGGCTTGGAGACACAAAATAGGTAAAGCAGCTATGGATACAACTCATTTATTTAAAAAAAAACAAAAAAAACAAATATATGTACGTTTTTTTCTTTTTAATTTAACGCAGCATGACACAAACAAGACATTTGGAGTATATATATATATATATATATATATATATAGAGAGAGAGAGAGAGAGAGAGAGAAAGAGAGAGAGAGAGAGAGAGAGAGAGAGTAGGACACATCTTTTATTTGTCTTTTGCATCATAAAGTCAAGAGGAGCAGTTTTTCATCAATGGGAAACTTCCAGACTTTCACCAAGTAGATATTCCTGATATCTGGATCGGCTTATCAGGTTAGGACTTTGAGTAAATCCTCTTTTTCTAAACTGATTAAAAAGTAAATTTTTAGGCCATAACATACAGCTCTGATATACCCTTTTGGCTATTTCCCTGCTTTTTCTGCATCCAGATATGTACCAGGACGGAGACTTCAAATGGATGGATAAAAGTAAAATCACGTTTTCAAACTATGGTCCTGGCTGGCCCAGAAACACTGAAGATACTTGGGACTGTGGTCAGATTTACACAGGTGGGGTCTTCCCTCTGTCACTCCGATTATAATAATTGGTCCTTCTTTTTAGCTTCTAGAATAAACCCTTTATTTCAGGGAACTATGAGGGCAAATGGGAAACAACTAACTGCTTCAAGAGTCTGGGTTACATCTGTGAGATGACCGGTGGACTGAACCCTCAACCAACTGCGTCTCCTGGTCAGTTAGTATTTACGCTCCTTTCCTATATACTGGACAGTAATAGTGCTACCAGTGACCGTGGTGTTGTTTGCTTCAGACGGCCACTGTGACCGTGGATACTTGCTTTATAAGGACTTCTGCTACCACTTTGAAACTGAGGAGGTGAAAAACTGGCAAGACGCCGAGGCTCACTGCGTCAAAGAGCAGGGTCATCTGGTCAGCTTTCATTCAGAGGAAGAGCTCAGCTTCCTCACCGGTGAGCAGCTGGGACATAAAATCACTGCGGTTTAAGAAAACATAACGCCTGGCATAAATATTCTTACACCTTTGAATTAGTTTGAGCTACGACTGCAAATGTCAGTTTATTCTATTGACCAACAGAGACTGGTGCATAATTGTGACATGGATGGGAAATTATTTATGGCTTTCAAAATTTGTGACCAAGAAAAATCTAAGAAGTGCAGCTGTTCTGATAGATTCACAGAAGAGCTGAATAAATTACACTACGATTAAAACTGTTTTCACTGGTTTATATTTAGGCATACTAGAGTAGATAGAGCTGAACACTACACAGTTTATTTTTTTTATGTGTGAAAATGTTAAATTATTTTGATTTCACTTTACAATTTTGAAGAGTCAGAGCCTCTAAAAATTGTAAGAAAGAAGAATTCTGACTTTAAACTCAGGATGCTAATTTTACGTTAATCTATGTTGGAATCCAAACAAAATGTGAACCTGCAATTGAACCTGTTCCACATTTACTTAAGTTGTAAGACTAAATTTGCCTCCTGGTGCATTAACAATTCAAACAATTCTGACTCTAGTGAATTTTTTTTTCTTTTTTTGAGTACCCTAATCCTCTTCTATGTTTGTGCTACTGTACATTTGAATAAGTAACACTTTGCAGTTTGTGGTCTCAGCGGGTCTGAATAATGTCTGTTGACATTCTTGGACGTGTTTTTTCTTTTTCTTTCTTTGCAGCTCACATGCCAGGTGAAGCCTGGGTGGGTTTGAATGACATCAGTATTGAAAACCAGTTTGTGTACACTGATGGATCAGATGTAGTAAGTAGCACAACCAGTATGTCACCCACCATACTCCCATTTCCTGCTGTAGATGCTGACTGTGACAATCAGAGCAGCTTCTCAGTTTGTGCCGCTCTGCGCCGATGATCTCAGGATCTCCTGCCGTGGGGGCCCAACCAGCCAGACAACTGGGGGAACAACGAGGACTGCGTTCACCTGACGGGAATGACTCACCCCGACCCTGGGAAACTTAATGACGACAAGTGCACTACCACTAGAGAATTTGTTTGCAAAAAAGGTGAGATGCTCGTATACATTTGTACCTCCTCTAGTCTTTCTTCTCCCTTTGTAGTAAATCGTTTCTTTCTGTCATTGTAGCAAAGGGTCAAGGAGCTCCTCCTCAGCCTCCAACATCTGGACCAGGTTGACTTGACGTTATGCTCTTCTTAGATCTAAAACACATAATAACGCGTGTTTCCATGCACGCGAATGTCTGACTTGTTGCGTTTGCTGCAGGATGGAATGAGAAATGCGGCTCATGGACATCTGACCCTTTCAACGACTTCTGCTACCTGTTTAACTACCTGTCGATGAGGACTTGGGCGGAGGCTCGCGCTGACTGTGTCAACCAGGGAGGGGACCTTCTCAGTATCACTGAACCTTTTGAGCAGGCTTTTGTACAGGGTGTCTAGAGCTTCAAGTCATTTTTTTATCCAAGTTATTGTCAGTGATTGTCTGTTTGCATTGACAAAAAAACTAATAAGGCAAATCCCACCTGAAGTCGGGTTTGGATTGGTTTTATTAGGGTTTTTTATACCACACTTTTAGGACTAATCCTCACTTATTTATGGTATTTTAGTGTGTGGATTCTTAATTGTTTTGCTGTGATTATTTCTTGTTGCTCCATAAACAAGTTGCTAAAATTATTCTTAGTAATTTAAAACTTCATGCTATCCTTACGAAGTGATCCAAAAAGGTGTGTCGCATGACGTTCACACACCATCACTGTCAGTCGTTGATCAAATAAAGCACATATTGGGTCCAGAGCGATACAAAAATGAGTCGATTGCTGTGAAAAGCAGCCTTCTGAAATGTTCATGTTCAATCTCAGGCCTGATCCAGCAGGCTCCCACCGGGATCTCCCTGTGGATGGGGGGTCATGACTCCATCACAGAGGGCGGCTGGGAGTGGACGGACGGCTCTCCATTCAGATACATTCGCTGGAATGCAGGTTCATATGAGACTGAAAACTCTGAGTTAAAAACAACATCAGACAGCAAGATCTGTGTCCCCCACAGGTAACCCAGGTGATTACTTTGGTGAAGACTGCTTGTCGATACTTATTAACGACGGCTACTGGAATGACAACAACTGCCAGAACAAGAGAGGATATATCTGCAAGCGGAGAGGTGAGGAATGCTGCTTGAAATGTTGTTGATGGTGAATTATAACCAGGCCAAAAGAGAGCTAAAATGAGCTTCTTCCTTTCAGGGAAAACACCTGAGCCTCCTCCACCACATGACGGTAAAAAGGACATCTCCGCACTTTTATTTTCCAGCACGATTCATCAACAAACCCAGTTAAATGTCCCGAGTATTAATTCTTGTTCTTTTATAACAGGTTTCATGACAGCAGTTGTGTGCCAAGAATCCGCCGCTGTCCTTCACTGCCCTCAGGAAAGCGTGATAAACATCCAGTCTGCTTTCTACGGCCGCAAGAGCAATGACATCTGCCCACACTTTGAGGGATCAGAAGGTTCTGCTGCAAATGAGTTACAACAAATGGAAATACAGACCAGTGCTACTACAACAACACACTGTGTAATCAATACCATTTAATAAGAAAATATGGATATGATTTTGTCTGCTTTACAGGGAGCTGCACAGTCGAAGGAGTTCTTCCTCAGTACAGAAAGGCGTGTGATAACCGTCCTTTTTGCTTCGTGTACGCCCACGCTGAGAAAGACCCCTGCCCAACTATCTCGAAATATCTGGAGATAGTATATAGCTGCGAACAAAAAGGTAATATCTTTTTTTCTCTCATTTTTATGAGATTGACTTATAGAAACAAAATATTAATATCTGTCCAACTAAGATGACTAAGTGTCGTCCACTTGAACTTAGGCTTATCTCTACAGACACCATCCTAATGATGTCTACAGACATCCTAATGATGAAAAATTTCTCACTATTTCTCAACAATAGTGAGAAATTGTTGATGAAACCAGAAATAAACCCAATGAAAATGTTGCATCAATGTACAATATAACACTGCAGTATCCACAAAACATCCACACAATATTCCTCCGCTTGATGACTTCGCAGAAAAATAAACATGAAGTGAATTTTAGTTGATTTAGATGCATGTCAAATAAAAATGTAACATAAACCACATGGTATATGACTTAAATCAACCTAATGTGAATAGTTATTCACATTAGATTTAAACCACAAAGTATATAACCCTTCCAAATCAAATGATAATGCACACAAGTTGCTTCAATGATAAATAATATTACCATCTTACAGTGGTTTTGGAAGAATAAAACATACAAAAAATACATTAGGGGGTGCAAAAACTGCAGAACAGAAATCTCCAGAACCAAAATGACCTTATTTTCTTCACAATACTTATGATAAGTTTTCATTACACATGCATTATCATAAAAACAACCTATAATCAGCCATGCTTTTTTCACAGTGTGTCTGCACGGCCTGGGTGTTGAGGATGGGAACATCACAGACTTCCAGCTCTCTGCTTCTTCTTCTATTGGTTCTTTTACTGCAGACAACGCCCGTTTGAATGGAAACTCCTGCTGGATGCCCTCAGGAAGTGGTCTGACATTATTTTTTTCAATATCATTTCTTCAACATGATTAATGGTTGAATTTAAACTTATAGGGAAGAGCTGTTGATGGTTTGATTTCCAGGTGAAACATGATCTCTTGTGTGTCCTCTTTCAGCAACTTCAAGCTGGATCCAAGCGAACCTGGGTCAGACCAGGAAAGTAACTGGGATTGTAATCCAGGGTTGTCCTCAGAATGACCACTGGGTCACTAAATATAAGTTGCAGCACAGTATGGACGGGGCAAGCTGGACTGAGTACACTGCTGATGGAGCTGTGAGTAAGACAGGCTTTGTACTCAATCTGCTGCGAGAAAATATTTGTATTTCCAGAATTTATCTTTTTCTTCATCTGAACATTGCATCGATCAGCTGTCCAATTCTCATTCTCCATATTTGAAGCAGGATCACTGTTTGTAATAAATGTATTAACTTTCAAGTTTGCACTTAAAAATTTAATTTCATGGACTGAGATTTGAAAATCAGATTTTTCAGTGGGATGGAACTATAATCTGAAAATGTGTAAAAACCTTAATCACCATTTGAGAAAACCTGAAAGTTATTGTGAATTAAAGGTTTTCTAGTTTGGAAGATTTAAAAATGTGCTTTTGCTTAAATATTTATTAGAATCATTCTTTGTTGTACTTCACTATTTGCAGTTTTTCCCAGGTTCAACCGACAGAAACATCCCTGAAACCCAGCTGCTGGGCACCCCTGTGTCCGCTCGGTACGTCCGCCTCCATCCACTGGAGTTCAGCGGCCAGGCAGGGCTCCGGTTTGACATATTGGGATGCACACCTGACTGTGAGGAAGCCATAAGACTTTGAATTCCAAGGAACACTGGAATATTGTTTAGGTTTCTAACATTTTTATCTAAACTAACTCTGGTTTCACAGATGCAATTACATGTGGCGACAAGCCCAACTTCAATTTTGCCGCTGATCAAATGACGTGAGTCAATTCCAAGATATTTCATTCATGCCGCAGCATTTGGATGACTCTAATTTATGCAATAATCTCGTATTTTTAGGGTGCATTGTCCAGCTGGCTGTGCTAATACAGATTACCTGGTGTACGGCACATCAGTATATCGTGGGGTAAGTAATTATGTCCCATTACCTGTGTCACTTTAAGATATTTGGTGAATTGGTGTATCTAGATTTTTTTTTTTATTATTTGCTTGTTTTCACCTAATTTTGCAACAGGACTCAAACATCTGTGCAGCAGCCATCCATGCTGGAGTTGTTCTCAATGAGAACGGAGGAGACTGCACTTTGTTAAAAACTGCTGGTCAAAGCTTTTATCCCGGCTCCACCAGGAACGGCATCATCTCCAGACAGTGAGTCCACGAATTTTATTCTTTAACTCTCTGTTTTTTTCATGTGTCCTGACAAAAAAATGTTTGTCTGCAGGTTTGACGGAGACTATGATGTATCTTACACTTTTTCAGACGGGGGTGAGTAAAGGTTTAGTCGTAATCAGTTTGATTATTTCCAGCTTCCTTCATTCTTCCTGCTGAATCCCTTTTTTCGTCATCCTGCCATCAGAGCTGAGATGCTCTGGGCTTGACTGGTATGAGTTTGGAGACTTCTGCTACAAACCTTTTGGAGACAAAAAGACTTGGCATGCCGCTCGGAGAACATGCAGGAATCTGGGCGCTGAGCTTGTTTCCATCCATTCCATGAAGGAGCAGAGCTGGGTGGAGAGCTACCTCTACATGGGTATGGATGGAAATTGAAAGAAAAGAAAAGAAAGAAAACGTAGAGCTGGGGATCAGAGGCCAATCTTCCTATGTGTGATTGTTTCAATCTGCAGCCACCAGTGACGTGTGGACTGGTCTGAACGACCTGGCCATACCTGGTATGTTCATATGGTCCAATGAACACATCGTAACTTTCACCTATTGGGCTCCAGGACAACCCAACAACCATGATGGCTTCAGTGAGGATTGTGTTGAAATGTTACACCAGGTGAGAACTCCTCTTTGTATCCATGCAGCCAATAAGGAATATTTATATTCTTTAATAATTGAGATTTATTTTCTTGCAGACCGGCAGATGGAACGACGTGTCTTGCTCAGAGCTTAACACCTACATATGCAAAATGCCCAAAGCACATTACCCTCTCCCATCAGTCAAACCCACCATGTTTGGATGTCCGCAGGTAGGCCCGTCTTTTCCTGTTGTCTGAGTTGTACTTTGCTATTTAAAGCAGCCGTGGATTTATCTCTTCTTGCATGTCAGGGATGGGACGCGTACGGCTACTCCTGCTACTGGATGGAAGAGACGGCCAGGAGTTGGTCCGATGCTAAAGCCTTCTGTAAGGAGCAGGATGCCGTCTTGTTGCACATCGGAGACATGTGAGGATGAATCTGCGGTTTTTCAAAAACACATTTGAATAAATGAGTAGCGCCATCTTCATCAGGGCAGAAATATTCGCCATGCAAACGTATTCATAACCTTGAATCCTTTTCATATTTTATCACAGTATCATTTTTCAGTGTATTTTTTGGGTGGGTACAAAATGTGATAGACCAATGCAAATTAGAGTATTGGTTGCATTTGTATGTAGCCACCTTTCACTCAATTCAATGTTATTCAGTCACCTTCCATTGCACCTGTGACTGTAAGTCTTCTGTGCTATGGCAATGGTTTTTGCAGAGGGTAAAAATGTGTGCCAATTATTGATTGCGAAATAGAAAACTCAGTAAAGATCAGGACATTTGGTGTACAATTCACTAATGTTCTCCACAGGACAGCCAGGGGTAAATAACACGGAGGCAAACTTTTACTAGGCAGTTGGATGAATTGCATCAAACTCAAAGGAGCTGACTACATGTGCATGTCACAGATTTAAACAAAACAAAACCACATATTATTTTAATTCCTCCTCAAAATAGTGCTTTGCCTTGTGTTGGCCTATCACATAAAACTCTCTAGAAGAGATTAATCCAAACATGATGTCTTTCATGTTTCACTGCAGCTACGAACAGTCCCATTTTACAGTAGCCTTGTCAGGAAGAACCAGTTTCTGGTGGGTGGGGCTGCGCGCCCAGGGAGACATGAGTGGAGGGGTCGACTACGTCTGGGACAATGGCTTACCTTTGACCTTCACTCACTGGGACAAAGACCAGCCAGGTACAAAAACCAACTGAAAAGCAACATGTACCAAGATGAGAAAACATTTACTGTCTTTTTTTATTAGACAATGAAGATGGTACATGTGTGGCTATGACAACGGGACAGATTGGCGGTTTCTGGGATGACAAACAGTGCTCAGAGAAGTACTCCTTCATCTGTGAAAAATCCAGACCTGACATCACTCCACCTACGAAGGCTCCAACTCCTCCTCCGTCTCAGGGCTGCGCTGACGGCTGGACGGCTTTGCCCCACTTCAGGAACTGCTATAGGGTGATGATGACCGTAAAATAGAGATTTAAAGAGGAACTGTTATCCAAAATGTATCTTTCACATGCTTTTGTACTTCCAGTTGGGTCTCAATTGCTTCTTATAACAGCCCAAGCAGCGGTTTATGGCAATAAGTTAATGTTCTTGAGCCGATTCAAGAATGAGCCGATTCCAAAACCTCCCAATTGTTGAGTCACACTCGAGGGCACTGCGCTGTTACCTAGCAACCCCAGCCGAGCCCAGCCCAATCCTAGCAACCCAAGTAGAGCTCCAGCATAATCAGCTGGTTTTCTGCTGTACAATGGCTGCTGAAAATACAAGTGTTACCATCTGAGAACCACTTTCTGTATTCTTGTTGAATGTAGTGGAGGCTCCACTTCTGCTTTCCAAAGATGTACAGTTATATAATTCCGCAGCCATTTTCATAAAGTTGGGCGGTGTGGCCATCAGCAGCTTATTTGCATTTAAAGTGACAAAAGGCCATAAGACAGCTGATTCTGAAAGGAGTTCAAAACAGGCAAAACTAATAAACTAAAATCTCATTATTTAGGAAAGATTTTGTGCAAAAAATGTAATGAACATGCTTTGCATGGCTCTTAGACCTATCCTAATTTGTTCTAGAAAGCATAAAAGTTTTAAACCATGGAAGAAATTGATTTTCTCGTTTCCATGTGATGCAGCTATTCCACAATGTGGACTGGTCCCAGAAAAAGAGCTGGGAAGCAGCACAGGAGGACTGCATATCCAGAGGAGCTAATTTGATCAGTATCCACAATCATGCGGAGGAGGAGTTCTTGTCTGTGTACAGTAAAGGCAGCGCTAAGTGGATCGGCCTCAGGCACAACCCTACAGAAGGAGGTGAGAAGAGACTGTGTTTTTCCATGAATTTTAAAGGGAATCTGAGACGAGAAGCTAATGACTCTTCTTTTATCACAGGATATTTCTGGAGCGATGGAACGCCCTTGTCACACACAAACTGGGGGCATGGGGAGCCAAACAACCACGAGGGTCGTGAGGAGTGCGTGGAGATGGTGAGCAGCCGTAACGGGACATTCTCCTGGTGGAACGACCTGAACTGTGACGCGCATCAAGACTGGATCTGCATGATTTCCAAAGGAAAAACCCCAATCAATCCCCCAGTGCCTCCATCTCCTGTCCCCGGTAAACTATCCCCATTGTGCACCAGTTGTTCCAACCTCCATGGGGAAATCATCTAAATGAATAATCTCTCAAGACATATTTGTTTTCATGCATCCTTCCCATTTCCAGCTCCTGACTGTGGCTCCAACCCTGGCTGGAGGAAGAACAACAACATCTGTTACTACTACAATGACACCGACATAGTTGACTTTCACACAGCCATCATGCGTTGCTATGCAGAGAAGGCCATGCTTGTCTCCATTCTCAACAAAAATGAACAGGCATATGTCAACAGCATGGTACACCTAGTTTCTTTGGCTTCTATGGATGTGAAAAAAAAGGAACAAATATGTTGATTTGATGTTTTACTCTGCCAGGTGGGCACAGGGAAGGTGGCTGCAGCCTGGATCGGACTGAGGATGTTTGGCATCGCAAGTGGACAGTACATGTAGGTAGACGACAACATGGAATAGAATAGAAATAGCCTTTATTGTCCCACAGAGGGAAACTACAAATCAAACAGGGATAGAAGGAAATGAGATTCATGTACAAGAATTAAGGAGATTGGTTGTTTTCTTTTCTCAGGTGGATAGACCGCTCCCCTCTAACATACACCCACTGGGCACCGGGGGAGCCAAACAACGCCAACGGGGAGGAACAGTGTGTCCAGATGAACAGACATCAAGGTACCGTTAACTACTATTAACTGTGAAAACTTAGCAAGCCCACCCCCATTCGCACTCACTGAACAATGATCTCTGGATTGTGAAGGTGGCTGGAACGACGCTAACTGCGGCCGAGCCGGAGCGGGTTACGTATGCAAGAAGTTCCCTGGAGACGTCCACACACCTCCTCCACCTACACAACCCTGGGAGGGCAATTGTCCTGCAGGTAACGCCTGTCGATGACAAATGCAACATTGGGAAGATTTTCTCTGTCTTTCTAGCATCCTTCATTAGATCTCAAAATGTCCGTGGATCTTTCCTTAGGATCTGGATTCATCGGTTCTCTTCAGAAACCTCTATTGTTGGTTGTGATCAAAGATTAGTAGAAATGAATGGTTGAAGAGGTTAGAAAACAGGTCTTTCTTCACCCATTTCCGTTCTTTTGTCCTGCAGAATGGACACGTTTTAAGGACAAATGCTTCATGTTTAAAGGGAAGAAAGATGACATCAAAGCAAACTGGTCTTATGCTCGAAGCTGGTGCAAGGATCAAGGAGGGGAGCTGGCGATTATTGATAACCAGTATGAAAACGGTAAGCTCCACAGAGAACCATCAAAAAAAATTTAATTAGCACGTCAGCTCATTCTTTGTTTTTCTCCTCAAGACTTTGTGGCTAGCTACCTCAAAGATCTAGAGCTCCCCACTTGGATCGGTCTGTCGGATCTCTTAGTGGAGAATCAGTACGCCTGGAGCGACGGGGTCAGTCCAGTGCTCTACACCAACTGGAATGAACATGAACCCAACAACGCAGGAGGAACGGTGAGCTCTTTTTCTTTAAACTCTTGCGGATTTTTTGAGGTTGCCGTGAAGCATGTTCGTGATCTTAATTGTTCTGCATAACAGGAACACTGTGTGGCCATGTCTCATGGCACTCTCGCTACCGGCAAGTGGAACGATGATGCCTGCCACAAGGATCATAGCTTTGTCTGCTACAGAAAGAAATGTAAGTCAGATAAAGGCACTTTCTTTTTCTTAGAAAACATTCCCAACAATTTGAAAGCTGGCAGCCAAATATTTTTGTCCTGATCAGCAAGCAGCATCCAACCTCCTCCTCCCACCAAGAGCCCTTGCCCTGCTGACTACATCTCCTGGTACCAGAACTGCTACAAGCTGATTGAAGAGCCGGCGACTTGGGATGCGGCTCAGGCGGCCTGTGAGGAGGAGGGTGGCAACTTGGCCAGCATCGACATGAGCTACGATCAGGCCTTTGTGGCCGGCGTCGTCCTGGAGGGAAAGGCAGATGCCTGGATCGGATTAAGACGCAAGGTTTTACAATAGATAATGTTACCTACAGTAATGTTTATATTTATGTTTCTACCCCCTAAACTTAAGATTTTGTCAAATTACAACCACAAAATTCAATGATTTTTATTATCTGTGAGATATAATCATAAAAAGTAAAAGAGTCAAAGGCATGAAATATTTCACTCCGTGTCTAATGAATCCACTTAATCTATGAATTTTTCTTGACAATATGCGTATATTTAGGTTTTATTTACTACTTATGTGGGAAATTGGAATTTATTTAGGGGTGTCAGAATAAAGAGGGCTTTTTGTGAGAGTAACATGACAAAATCTCCAAAAGTTCAAGGTATATCATTGTCTTTGCAAGTAAATAAGAGTAAAAACACATTTCCTACGGCAGAGCAACATCCTGATTTAAGTCAGAGATAAATCCACAGCTGTGTCGTGGTGCAGGAGGACAGCTCCTACATGTGGACAGACGGCTGGCCAGTTTTCTTCACTCAGTGGGGTCCAGGAGAGCCCACCAACATCCAGGATGAGGGATGTGTCAGCATGCATGCTTCAATCTGGTTCCACGGGACCTGGAACGACACCAAGTGTGACCATGCTAAGCCCTACATCTGCAAGATCTCCTCTGGTATAACAAACCTGAGTGGCGCATGTACTTTTTTTATAGCAGTTAATTATACCAATAAGTCTCGAATCGTTATTATTAATATCCGCAGTAAAACCACCTCCCACCCCCAGTCCCGGCGATGGGAACTGTTTGCCTTTCTTTGTTCCTTACGGCCGGTACTGTTACTTCATGTACGACGGGGCGGAGGGCTTCTCCTGGAACGACGCCCGACACTACTGCCAGTCGGTCAGGACTGAGCTGACCTCCATTCACAGCAGGGCAGAGATCGAGTTCATCAGGAACCTGAACTTCACTAAAAAGCACAACATCTGGATCGGCCTTACCCGGGACAGAAACTGTGAGTTGGCAATGAAGCAGAAACAGCAACCGTGATCATTCTGCAAGCAGCTCACCGGTACATATGACATGTTTTGCCACTTAGTTGGTTGGGGCTGGACAGACAAGACGTCGTTGGGATTTGTTAACTGGGCTCAAGGTGAGCCCAATTCGGCCTTCCATCCCGGGGACATCACCGAGGAGAACTGCGTGGAGATGTATCTTGACGGGCGCTGGAATGACAACAACTGCCTGCAGAAGAGAGGCTTTGCTTGTCGCCACCGCCAGTGTAAGGAGTTCCTCGCGGATTTTTTGATTTTGAATTTTGATTCAAAGTTTTTAAATTTTTGATTTAATAGTTTGTATGTGAACTTTTCTTTCAGATTACGCAACAGATGATAACCAAAATCCTATCTTCCCCACTGACAGCCCAGGTGGAAGTAAGTATTGAAGTGGATGACGGCTCTTTTAACATCATAGTGCATGTCTGCTGTTTAAAATTAAGACCTTCAAAGTGGTGAGACTTGATAATATATCTTGCATATCAAGGCATTTCAATCTCATCTAGAAACCATTAGTTGAGGTTTTCACACCTTAAATTGGTTGTTGAGGACCCAACGTAAGAAGTCGGCTGTATTTTTTCCTAAAATATAGTTTTAAAGACTAAAGGTATGAAACATATTTGTATATGCAAATATTGTAGTCTGAAGATCAAAGAATGCCTAATAAATTGACAATATGCCATTAAAATAAAAGAACAGGCGGCTTTAGGTGTGATGATCCCTGTAAGCCACCAGGGGCAGCAGAGTTCCTTCTTATATAAGCCTTGTTCTACTATGACAGCTTGAATTCTGTGATTTAGAACAATATCGATAAAAACTAAAGAGCAATTTGTTAAAAATAAATAAATAAATAAAAACAATGTTGAAACCTGAACAAAGTTAATAACAGTGAAATTCCTCCCTCAAATAATTCAGGCTTTTATCAAGCAACAGGTGAAGAGGTTCTAATACATTCAGTTATAAAGAATGCAGATACATAAAAAATTGAATATTGTGATAAAGCTCAATAAATGTTGTCCCTTATTCCAGCAAGTGAAACTTGTGTATTATACAGGCTCATGTCACAGAGTAAAATATTCCAAGCTTTAGTTCTTGTCATTTTGTGTGCGGTGTGCAGATAGTGAGAACCCAAAATTCGGTGTCTCAGAAAATGCGTTAAGTTACACTCTTTGTTGTAATTGTGTAGCCTACTGACCCAGACAGAGAGACAATTTAGAGCCTCAGAGACTTGTGGAGGTGCTTTGAGTTAATTTGTTGATGTTGTGTGCCATCATTTGATCCCCATAGTTCACTTTTTATGCCGTTTGTCATTTTGACATACCTGCTGCGTCTACAGATGCCGGGGTGGTTGTCGGCGCCGTTATTGGAGCCGTCGTCTTCTTCTGCTTGGTGGTTGGACTGCTGTACTATGTCTTCAGAGTGATGGGATATAAACTGAGCAGCTTGAGCTTACCAACGAGAACCACCTCCCGTGTTGATGTGGTAGGTTACAAATCAGCTTCTATAAGGCTGTAAAAAACATCCAGTTTAATTTGTATAGGTTTTAATGCTGGGTTGTCTTTCTTTCCCCCCTTTATTTGTTTCAGCCGGCTTTCAGCAACCCCAACTTTACAGGAGAATCTGACACGTAAACCCTCCTCCCATATCTGTAAAGTACATTAATGAGAGTCTATTTTTATGTTCTTTGAATCAGTCTAGTTTGAAGCTTCTGATAAGTGTTTTATAGGATTAAGGAATGTTGTGTGCACTTTAATACGGAAGGAAAAAGAAAACGCGATCCCTTTTTAGCACAGATCTTTTTGAGTGAAAAATATTTGTAATGTTTAGAACTGTTGTGACAGGTCCATAAAAAAATGCCAGGGTTGTAGCAATTTTTCTTCTCTCCAACTCTTACCCAAATTAAGATTTAAAAAACAAAAGCAGCCAAAATTTTGAACCCAGACCTTATAAAAATACAACTACATTTTAAACAAACTCATGTTTTCTTGCTTCTTTATTCATAAAAAAAGACTCAAACTAATGCATGCAAACTTTTGTCACCTCCCTGACAGTGCAAATGCTTTGCTTTGAGTTCTCTTAAGATCAGCTTCCACACTGAAGAGGGTTGTGGTTTGCCCGAACTGTTAATTCTGGGGGATGTTATGTGTACTTACCTTGAAAATTTAGTTTTTGATTGGACTGGGACGAGTCAAGGTCGGTGAAACTAAACGATACATATTTTGATTCAGAATACCGTCTGAGTTCTCTGTGCATCTCTAGGAAAATATTATTGTGTAGCTTTTACATCCACACTTATGTACTTATTTTGTTCAAGATAAACCAGAGTGAGCACCCACCGCCCTCTACAATCACTCCAAATTGGTTTCCAGTGTTTATTCATCGTTGTACACTGCAACACAGTTTCACAAATTTTCACGAAATGAAAAAGAAACATCTTTCAAAAACCGGTCTGAAGATTTTGTTTCCAGTCAAAACACAATTGGACAATTAGTTACAATATACTTTATAAATTAAACAGCAAAAACAAATGATGAAATTAGAGCCACAGGATCGGAACAAAACAAAACAAAACAAAAAAACAGTATCGAACATTGCAGTTTCCCTTCGTGAGCAGGATGGACGTCCATCCATCCCAAACCGTAAAGCTTATTTGAATGACATCCTGCTGAAGGTTCTAACGTAAAAAAAAATAGCTCCCAATTACATGGCACTCTGTTCTTAATTAAAAAATATAAATTGCATAGCTGAAAGTAATAAAGCTAGGAACAATTAAGTTAAGAAACGCCAAGTGCTATTCCTACGCTAGTCTAGACCTTCTTTATCAGCATGTCACACCAAAAGCATCTCCCCTGCATATAAATAAAGAATTGTAATAACAAGACATGTTATTGCTTTGAGTCAAACAAGCATAATCCAGCCAGTTTAACATGGCCTTCGCCACGCAGATATACCTAAAATAAATTACTATTAGAAATGTTGAGAAAACAAACTGCATTATTTCCTAAATTGTCCACCTCTCTCATATTTAGGCAGGATGTTGCAGTTCTACAGAATATGGGAAATATGGCAAAACATAAAAACAAATGGAAATGGCTACAGCAAGAGCCTGGCTAATGTCCACAACTATGATTTTATATAACAAAATTTACCTCTTTGAATCATTTTCTCTGAACAGATGTAAAAATTCTTCCAGGCTGTAAAGGCAACTTGATATAAAAGTTTGGTGTTCAAAATCCAGAAAACTCTCTCCGTTAACTATCTTCAAAGTTCAACTAAAATCTAGTGAGGATGTTCATCGTCCGTCATTAATAATGATTGTTTTGATCAAATTTAAATTTTACAACCAACAGCTGCTAAGGCGGTTGTGCACATGGAAACACAAAGCAAGATTTTGATATCGTGACTTTTGATTGTAAAAGAGAGGAACTATGATGTACCAAAAAGAGCAAAGTTTTAGCTGAACTTCAAAGTTGTTTCCACAATCAAACTGTAAGGATCGCTTCTTGGCCTGAACCGACAAGAGGAACAACAGAGACCAAGAAGTTCTTCATCAAAACAATTTCTATAGTTCACACGGAGAATCTCTCTCAGATCTGGTCAGATGAACCCAACACCGCAACAATGAGCTCACCATAAACCAGAGAAAACTTAATCTTCATTATGTACATGTACAACTTTGGACAGCAGCAGAACAAATTAAGACAAAGAAGAAGAACTGGTTTATGCCACTGACACTCCAGTTGCACTTGTTCCTCAGAGCTTTCTGCACCTTACAGTGTTCGACAAGGACCAAACTATAGGCAAGTCTCCTCTAATTCAACTTCTTAGTAAGGCACCTGTTATCCATCGCCTTTGATTATTGCACATAAACAAAATGCAGGACCCCAGCCAAATGTTTAGCTAAAATAATAAATTAAAGACCAATTCATAATTGTGTGGCACTACTGCAACAAACTTCATTGCGTCACAGGTCATCAGGTCAAGCCAACGTTTGACAATGAAATGAAGAACATGATGCCTGCAGAGACAACTGGAGGGTGGTGTGAGTTAAGTGCCATGGTTTTCTAATTACCGACTCTTCAGAGATCCTAATACTAACAAAAGTTGTGAAAAAAGGAACAATAAAGCTCACAATACTTGGACCACAAGCAGATGATTTTAAGAGGGCAAATTCACAAAGCCCCAACATGGCACTTTTGGCAATATCTGATTTGCTTCCCTCCATGTTTGTTTACAACACAAACACAAACACACACACACACACAAACACACCCCCACACAAAAAAAAATTATAATAAAAATACACATGATGTATATGAAAGCAGATGTCTTTGTCCTTGGGAGAAAATGAACATTTTCTCATGAGCCACCTCCACAGCAATCTGCCATCCACTTTGTTAATGAAATAAGGGTGATGTCAGAGGCATAAACATGCACATAAGTCTGAGAGACACTTCCGGGGTAAGCGTAGGCGTCCAGCATCAAACGTTTCGGCTGTCCATCCTTAACCAGTTGACACCTTGTCTGATGTAGCGGACCATGAAGCTCATATTTGACATCAGGCTCAGAGGGCCCATGGAGGCATCCAGCTCTGTGAGCACACCTGAAAACACACATTTAGTGGAAACAAAATATTCAAGAAGATCGTTTGGTGCGTAGATGTTTTTTTTTTTAATATAAGGTTTAAATGCTATATTTGACTTCTGACATGTTAACACTGTGGAACAATGAGTCACTGTCACTGAGTCAACTTCCTACTGAGCTCTAATTACAAAATGTGATGCGTAGGATATTTTATGCAAATATTCCACTGTCACCCATCACAAACCTTATTTTGGTGTTTATTCACTATACAATTTCTGGGATCTGAGTTTTAAATGTTTAAAATCTTTACAGTATGGACTTAAAATCAACATAAAAATGATTTTCCATCTGAGGTCATCCTATTCCTAATGCCTCCACATAAAGCAACTCTGACTAAATAAAAATATGTTTTAAGAAATAAACATAATAAAAATAACTCAGAAGGTGAAAACCACCATGCTGTCATGGAAAAAAAATAAATAAAAAATAATGATCAAAACTTTGCAAATCCGGTCACTTATTCGAGAAGAAATATTCAAATAAATCCACTTATTCTATTAACTGAAGTACAATAGCCAGCACTGAATACATAATCTGTCATATAATTCCAACTTTTTTAGAAAAACAGTCACTTAAATAATTTTATTTAGATTGTATCTATAGTAAATAAAAAGAAAGGCACAACCTATCAAAAAATGGTAAAGTAATAAAATCTGGGAATATATATATATATATATATATATATATATATATATATATATATATATATATATATATTTTTTTTTTTTTTTGATACTTCTACAGCCCTGGAAACAACCCAAACCAAATTTCATACTCATCTAGACCATGTAGGAACCCTGTACAGTGGACAACAAATTAAAAGCCATGACCTTCTGTGTGTGTGTCTAAATGTTGATAGTATACTTGCAGATAAACAACAATAGCATGACACCACACATTACTTAAGGCTAAAGCACAGTAGAAATAAAGACCCAGATGTTAGCTGGCTAACCAACCATCTGGAGGGATTTTGCTTTCTTACCGCTGCCTTTTAATGCCAGTTCCTCTGCCTGCTCCCAGATGTCATGAGCACTTAGAAATAACGTGGTGATGTTGACGTAGGAAAAGGCCACTTGTTCTATTTCTTGAGGAATCACCACAGTGCTGCCGACTGCAGTGATCCCGGAGCCACTGTGGTTCGAACCGGTACCTGAGCTGGAGCTGGCTGGAGACGGCACGCTGGGGGATGGGTTCTCTGCTAGCCTAAAAGATGAAATATAAAAAGCTTAAACCCTGTGTAGGGCTGCGAACATTAAATATGTTTTTTTTATGACTGACTTTGCTGAGGAGGGCTGTTTGCGTGACACCTGAGCGAAGTTCTGAAAGACAAACCAAGTACTTTAGAATATAACAAATGGAGATGATAATAATGCATCTATAACTTACTTGAAAGTGATCCGTAAGGGTCTTTGAAAATTTTGTTGCAGTTTTTTGTTTGTGGCGAAACATGGCCATGTGAAGAAGAGACTGGCACTTTAAACTTCAAAAAGATACAAAAGTTACTCAAAAGAAATGTGTCAGGAAACAAGTGAAGACATGGCATTTCTGCAGCTTTTCTATCCTTTGCAATACAATTTAACCACCCAACGTAATGCTATCTGACATGGAGCTTCAACTTACCATAAAGCTAAAAAGTCATTTTCTGGGGGTGCAGCTGATAAGTCCACTGGGTTTTTAATTTTCAGAACAAATCTGTGAGAATGAGAGATAAACACAGCATGAATCAGGAAAAATTATTAATCACACCATTACTGGAAGCTTGCCTCACATCTGTAAGAAGATGGTGTGTGAAAAGCGTTAGAGGATCGGTCCCCAAACTTTTCTGAAAGCCTCTATGTGTAATAAGTCCCTGAAGATGTGTCGAAGAAACACAAAGTCTTACTTGAGCAGCTCCACCGTCTCTGCAAGCATCGTGTAGGAAGACCCTGAAATCTGTGGATCTTTCTCCATGGCAATGCCACTCTCAACAAAAAACATGGCTGCCTCCAAATAGGTGAAAGCTTTACTTAGCTTGTCCTGCTGCACAGACGTAACAGAATATGAGAGTAAAACAAGCACTGCTGTATGGAGTGTGGTGCATTAAAAGAAAAAAAAAAAAAAAAAAGGACCAACTTACCTCAGCGTCTGCCTTGTGCTTCAGTTTTTTTGCCTCTTTTATGTAATGGTTCACTGGATACTGCCTGTGAAAAAGAATTATTTTACTGTATAACTCAATGTAAGTGACAGTCTACTGACGCTACATGCTGCAAGTTAATGCGATCTGCTGGTTTTCCTTTTTAAGGTAATTTGAATAATTAACCAAGCTTAATAACTAGACTCAATATGTATCCGACTTTGAATCTGTGTGCTCGGATTCACTTTGCTGTTTTTTGTTAAGCGCCTTGAGACACCATGTGTGGTGAATTGCCGCTATATAAATAAACTGATTTGAATTTTAAAAACCAATTGGGTCCACCAAAACATCTGAAATTGTGTAGGAAACATAAAAAAAACAAACAAAAAAAACAAACACACAGTCTCTTGCAAAAAGATAATACACCCTTTGACATTTTCTACGTTACCACCAAAAACTTCAAAAGGTATTTTATATTGTTTTTAACCCAATTCTGCTTTAAACTGCTGTACAACTACATCTTTAACCTTTCTGCCATGTTTATTGGTCTTTTCCCTATTGTTCTCTAACAAACCTCTGAGGCCAGAACAGCTGGACTTAATTACACAAAAGATAAATGACTTCTGAATTTATTTTTGGGTAACAAGAGCTAAGGAGACTGAACGTAAGTGAAGACCACACATTTTATTTGTTAAAAAAAAAGACAGTGAAAAGCATATTACATTGTCCTTCCACTTCAGAGCAGTGTAACATCCCACAAGAATGCACTCATATGTGCGGCTGTAAAACTGCAATATTTAGGAAGCGCTATATAAAACGACTATAAAAACTTTTTCCCAGACTGAGTGCAAGGAAAACTTGGAATTGTACCTATTGTCAAAATTCAGCAAGGATCTGTTGCTCACAGCTCCTCTTTGGGGCTTTAAATCTGACGGCACATCCAGACCGCTCTTTGGGGTCTTGGCCTGACACTGAAGAAGACGCATTAGGTTGAAAACTTTTATTCATATCTCACCACATACAGTAGAGTCTGAACAATTACCTTTTTATGAAGTGAGGCTTGTGGGTGTTTTCCTTTAATTGTCTTGTGCTTGTTGGAGTCCTTATCCTTGGCATTCTCCTTACTGGTCTTTAGTACCATTGCCAAACAGGGATTCTGTACCTTTGGAGCTTTAGTGGTGTGTTTGGATGTTGCCAGGTCCTGAGATGTTTTCTTAGCCTTCTTTTGCTCCTTGTCTGGTTTGTTGGAACGCCTGTGTGAAATATAGAACACAAGAGTTGGAGCAGCGATGTCTTAATGTGTTAAATTCTCATAATTTTTTTTTTGTTTTACTGGACGTACTCTACTTTCACAGAAGCACAATTTAATGAGGTATTCTGGTTTTCCAACTTAAGCTTCTTCTTGGGAGGACTTTTAGTCTCGACCTGAAAAAAAAAAAAAAAAAAAAAAAAAAGCACAGTAAAATAACATTTTCCGAAAAGAATGAGTACAATCTCTTCCGTGCCGCACAAATTCCTCACATTTTGAGACTTTTTATTGCTTTTTTCAGGTCTGTGTGCTTTAGAGGACTCTCTGTTTGCTTCATCCTGCTCTATGGCCAATGCTGGTCTCTTTGCATTGCTGGAAATCCCTTTATTATTACTGGATTTCAGGGGGACTCTTGAGAGCAGACCGATATCAATCCTCACCAGCAGGGATTTAGGAGCCTGGTTTTGGTCCCACCAACCCTTTGCTCCCTGAGAGGCCTTATGTGAATGCTTGTGCGTTGATTTGTGAGGCATCTTGGTCTCTGTATTGCTTTTGGGACAGCTAACTCTGACTGGAGCAGCAGGTCGGGCAGGGCTCTGAGCCGAGCAGCAGCAGGATTTGGGATAAAGAACACCACAGGTTGGACAGTGACCATGCAGCACAGGCGCGACTTCCGATCCAGCCTTCTGATGTTTGGCGTATTTAGTTCTTTTAGCATCTCTTTCAGTTTCCTTTTTGTGCTCCCCTGTTTTGGATTTTACTTTGGGGTTGTCTGTGAAATGTTGCTCCGTTTTTGGGGTTGCGAGATCCTCAGACTTAACACTGAGCGCTGTTTCAGTGCGATTTGGGCCCCCTGCCGCTGAGGGCTTTGAAAGTCTCCTTGAACTGCTGCTGCTGCTGCTGCTGCTCCTACATCAGAAAGGCTTTTTTTGCCATTGTTCTGGCTGAAAGAGGCATCATGGATGCTTTCACTGCTCTGCTGAGTAGCAGCCATGTTGTCTGTGAGTGCTCTTTGTTGAGAAAAAGACTTTGATTCCTCACTGGCATCTGAACTGGTCTGCTTGGGGGTCTGACGATCAGTGCTAAAGGTCTGCTGATGGGAGCTAACCCGCTCTCCCAGCTGCCAGTCCCGGTCGCTTGCTGTTGGAGCATCAGGCTATAAAAAGAACATGAAAAGTATTAAAAATAATAAGAAGAAAACACAAGTATGTGAGTAATTTAGTGAGTGATAATTAAAACATAATAAAATGAGTCAAGACCTCTATTTCAACTAGTTTGCTCTCTGGAGGTTTTGGAGGCTGTTTAATGGAAATGTCGCTGTCTGACTCCAAGCTGCTGTCACTGGAGCTCCTCATCTCTGCATCACTGGAATGTGTGGCTTCAAAGGAACTGAAAAAACACAAATACACACTGATTGGTGTTAAAAAGTAGCCATTGGTTATCATCAATACATGCAACTGAAACCAGATGTTTTTATTCATCCAATAAAACATTTACCTTTCACTATTGGTTAGTAAATCAGACTAAATTAGTCCGAATTTAGGTCAACAAGGACAACCAAAATCTGTTAAATGCCAGAATATTTATTACTTTTTCAATCAAAGGTTTACACATATTAACATTATTATGCCTTCAACTAACTTGGGGAAAGCCTGTACTAATGCAGGGGCGTGCAAAGTGTGTTTCGGGGCCCATTTCTGGCGTGCTTGGAAGAATTTTTTTTGGCCTGTGACCACAAATCAAGAATGGTGAAAAGGAGGTATTGATGCACTCCACTAAATGTATAGCATGAATCACTTTCTTTAAAGTTCTGTGGGGCAGAGTTAGCATAAGATGTGTATTAAAGAATAAACCAAGTTCTCAGGCTGTTGGAAAAAAAGCTAATAGCACTGTTATTGCCATCCAAAAATGCTAAATTGCCAAAATCTGAGGGAGTGAATTTCCTTCCACGACACAGACTTAAGAATGTTTGAGGTAAATTCTCATCTACATATAAAAAAATATTCATACTTGATAAAAACAAAAATATGGTTGTGGTAATTATATATTATATTTATGAAATGAGGAAGCTGTCGTTCTGAAAGGTTCAGATACTCACTTTGAGGAATTCAGCCGCTTGTAATGAGATGACTCTTTACTGGAGAATTCAAGGCTTTCTGAAAAGAAACAGGAACAGTTATTTTGACCGTGACATTTTGATAAACTAAAATAGTGGATGTATAAATTATTCAACTGAAGTTTTATATCCCAATGTATTTTAATCTGTCTTTTACATTTCCTGTTAGCTTAAACTTCTACTTTTCACCATAACCATAACAAGGCCTGCCATCCAAAACAACAACTCCAGATATAACGGAGTCATTTAGCTGTACTGATTGCTAAAGACAAGCTAAATGTTACTCACTTTGCTCTGGACATGATGAGACTTGTTCTGCTTCCTGCTAGGATGGAAAAATAAAGATGAATTTATTTTTCATCAGCAAATTTGTTTAGGGATAAACCGTGTAGTTAGAACCAATGAGGAAAAAGTTTGAATCGCTAGAAAACATATGGGCAAGAAGGTTAATTGAATGATTAAGCTTTGATTTTTGACCTTGGCTGGGATTGGAGACTTGGATGGTTCATAGGTCGGCGTGTGTATCGCTGTCAGCAGAGGAGGCCATGGCTGAGTCATTTCCTGTCAAACACAAACAAGAGGTTGACATGCATTTTTAAAAAATAAAAAAAAACATGGTTAATTCACAACCATCTGTTTTGAACAAGTTCATTTGTTCTGTCCAGTAAAAAAGTAAAAAATGTTACTTAAATCTGGGAATCAGTAAATCTGGAAAAGAACTTATCGTTTTTTTTTTTATTTTGAGTTCACATTTAAAGATCCTCAAATACTGCTTAATATCAAACATTAAAAGCCTGAGGAAATACAAAAGGCTGTTTTTAAAAAATGATTTTGTAAGTTTGTAAAATAGGGCAAATCTTTCTCCAGCTGCATCTCATACATTGCGTTTCAATTTAGTGGCTACTACAAACAAAGGCCCAAAGAACCCACACACAACCTGAAGGTTGACCCGAACTTTTGTTTCTCTTCTTGACACCATTAAGAATAAACAATTTAAGTTTATGCAAATACCAACTCCTAATCTGGCATAAAGCCCAAAAGGGTGACAAAAAAAAACAACAAAAATCGCAGAAGTAGATCGAGGCCAAATGCGGCAAAAAAAGAAAACAACTTCTGCATTTCAACTTCATTTTTTTCCAAGTACATCCATAAAATCCAAGAAAAAATTAGAACATATTTGTTATTTACTTATTTGCTTAAACATGGACATAAGTGTCTGCACTTACCCTTAAGATATCTTCCACACACAGAACTTCATCAGATGGAGCCTTTAAAAACAGGAAAAAAAAGAATATTGAAGGTTTTTTTTTTCACTTGCCTGATTAAGAAAAAAAAGCAAATAAAAAAAAAAACTAATAAATGTAAGTGAAAATGACACCACTTCTAAATTCAAAATTACGACAATAAATAAGTGCTTTATCAACATATCCATCAGCATATTGCTGATAATACTGATGTAATAATTAAGCTAATTGCTTTAGTTGTTTAGACTCAATAAACATAAACAATTTCAAGATTTGGCTGAAATATTATTACCATGTTCGATGTAGAGGCACAGCTACTCTACTCATTGATTCTTAATAACTCAATGTTTATTGGATTCTTAAGTGGCCTCTTGACAATAGCTTTAATTTAGTACAGCAGCAGCATTTGTTTTATATAAGGTTCTGACTGTATGCAGGGATGCATCCTACAACTTTTTTTTTAATCACCACTTCTATACTCGCAATAAATACCATAAAATATTGACCAAGGGAGACAGAGTCAGAGAATGGTCAAGCATTCCTCTCTTTCAATGTCCCAACCTGGTGAAACGCTAATAGCATAAGTGTCCTTTATTGTTGCAGTTTTCAGTAAATATATTTTTTAATCACTATTGCAATGAATTTAGGTACATTTATGTTTAATTGCACATGCAAAATCTTACCTCAAAGAATTGAGGCACTTTCATTGTTTTGGCAATGTCCGTTTTGTTGATCAGCTCTGGTAATGGCGCATAATGCTCTGGCGATGGCTTCAGCTCAGGTGACTTCTGGACCACCTGGTCCTGACCATCCATGGGTCGCACGTAGGCCGTTGGCTTCTGGGTCATGACTATCCCAGTCTGCTTGGACGACAGCAGAGAAGGAAAGGTCTGGGAGGGCAGTGTGTTGGTCTTGGCTTGGGGTGGAGGTGGATTTATAGGTGAAAGCTTGCTGTTCAATGTAAAAACAGTCACACTGCCAGTCAACCCTGAGGAAAGATCCGGAGACCCTTGAAGCTGATCCCTTTTGAACGTGTCCTTAGTGTCTGTGTTAGCATTGTGGTCACAGGAATGTAGGACCGGAAGAGGCTTAGCATCTGGAGAGGGGGCAGACACTTCCTGGGGAAGGCTGACTGCCCCTCTGAGATCTGGGAAGACTTCACTCTCCTTTATATGACGTCCTAAGCGACTGAGCTGACTGTGGGTCGAAGAAGAAACTGAAAATCGAGATGAATGTCCACGGTGGTTTGGAGATGAGGAGTAAACACTATTAGATGTCCCTTTCTGGCTTTGTTGGGTAGTAGACATGTGAAGGTCCTGGTTGTGGCAAAGAGTTTTGTTTGATTGTTCTGCAACTGGCTGGTTCTGATATGACTGTGATAAGGAAACGTAGGAAGGAATGGGTAAAGCCTCCAGTGAAGAAGGCACGGGATTATTCACATCTTCGTAACTGCCCAGCATCCTTCGGATTCGATCAGAGAGCTCATCCGCTTTGTTCGTCTGGAAAAAAAAAGAGAGAACGTTTCTACTTTTATGAACAAAACAAAGACACCACACATCACGTCTGCCAAGTCTCCAAAGTAGAGTTATTTAAACTTTTAGGAGCCCAATAACTCCACAATAGAACTGAAAAGATTCATTCGTTTAGTTGTGTTGAATCAATTACTGAAATAATAGTCTAATTTAGTAACATAAAGTGTAATTTCTTCTATTTATTACTTGAATTTCTCAGCATTGCTAAAATGCAAAACTTTGTCTTACCATTCACTATTTAAATATTTATTGAGTGAATAAAATGATGGCCTCCATCAGCTGCATTCAAAACTAAAAAGATTAATAATTGCAGCAGAGTCTTGCTCAATTATGATTGTGTCCTCACAGAATGAATCCTTTAGAGAACCAGCTAGTGTTTCACTGACCTTAAGGCCCCTTGGTTTGCTCCGTAGAGACTGGGCTATTTTAGCTGCAGAGGTTATTAAGGCCATCAGCAGGCTCAGAGGAGGACGGCAGACTCTACCCAAGTTTTCATCCTGAACTTTTGCAACCTTTTTGAGCAAAGCTAAGATGAGTAAATAGCTATTCATAGAAACCATGAGTCAAGAGCCTTACAAGGGGCTGCACTTCTGTTTACATGTACACGTATTCAGACCGCCTGGACTGATCTACCAGATGGTCAAATGACAGCTACTGTTGTCCTTTAAGCATTTTGTTCCCCCCAGAGGCAGCTCTTACCTTGTACGGTTCTGCAAAGAGTGGCACATTTTCAGCATTAACTTCTTTGGTTTGGCTGGTTTCTTGGATTCTTTGTTCCCATGCTCGGCGGCGAAGAAGGTTCCTCTCTTCATTGTGTGCGCTGGAAAAGTGCAAAGAAATACAACTAAGCTAAATTAACAGCCCGTTCACATGACCATCACCTTGGGACAAATGATATAAAAATCTCACCATGTTACAGTGACAAAGTTATTTTGTTTGCTTTTGTTTAATTTTATAAAACAAAACAAATAGTTACAATTAAATTCCATTGCAAGGCAAAGCAATAATATGCCATCATATAATTTCTGCAAAAACAGAAAATAAATACGGCAAGCGTATGATTGACTTCTTAAACTCAAGGGGAAAGCAGCAGCGTCAGCTGAGATTAAATCTGCAGACAAGTGTGAACTGACTCACAGGTGCAAGGGGGATTCACTACACATTGCTCACATCATGTATGCCAAGTCTCCAAAGTAGATTTATTTGAACCTTTAGGAACCCAATAACCGTAATAAATGATAAAAAATAAATAAAAAATGCTTCTATGGGCACGTTTTAAAAATATGAACACAAACACTGCATCTTCAGTTTTCACATGTTTCTTCCCAAAACACTGCGCTAATCATTCTCACTGACAACAATCCCAACAGGATGCTGCCATGGCAATGAGAGGAGCAGCAAAGATTTGGGACCAAGCCAAACAGATGAGCACCTCCTCATTAATGCAGCAGACAGACTTGCTAAACTCCAAGGAAAGCACAAACTGGCACGGCCCAGTGACAGGCTGAACACCCATGGGTGAACAACGCAAGTGTTTCTTAGAATCACACATTACTTACAATATATGCTTAAAAGGCAAGTTATGTCAGTGCCAAATCAGTTCATTTGATCGGTGTCTGTATTTTCCATCAAAGTGCGATTGTTGAGTGTATGTTGCATTTAAATGTTCACAGAAGTTGAGCATTTCAGGTCTAGATTTAAAGGTTGATTGTATTGAATTCCAACAGCTCAATCTACTTTGACTAAACACAAAGATCAAAAGAAAAGATTACGTGACTGATTAAACTGTCTGTAATTAAAAGTGTTGACACAGCATAAAGGTTCACTTTTTAGGGCTATCGGATTGATCGGTTTGCTTGACATTAAAGCACAAAACAGTTCCATCTCCAGAGAAACAATAGGACGTATCAATCTATTTGTGTTGTCTTACTTCATTGAAGGAACTAGATTCTTTTAGGTCCAGGCAAAGTATTTTAATCTGGCCGTGGTGCGGACTTTGACCGGGAAAATTGCAACACATGGACTCTTTTCTTGCTCAACTAGTCTGTAGCAGTCTTGGTAATGCACTTAAGATGGCTGTACTGTTGCAGGACAGAAATTAGACAAGCTACTGCTACTGAATGGTTGACCAAAGTTTTTATTCCAGGATAGATGGGTAGCAAACATCAAGTCTGCAAGGTGTCAGATTCTTTGGCCAATCCATAATTTCTCCACCATATCTGCTTGATATATAGTGTGTGAGCTTTGCAAAATGTCATGCTTTTTCACCAAACACCTGAAATTTGATATACTCTACTCAGAGAGTGCTAAACCTTGTGGCTAAGTTCTTTGCAGTGAGAAAAAAGGTCATCTTGGGAAATCTTCCTAACAATTTTACAATATTTTCTAAGATTTTAAGTAAATATAGACATAGTGCTGCTCATCTTGGAATTTACATACACACTTTACTGACTATAAAGGTGGAGATTAATTATTGCTCTGTGTATCCCCCTCCCCATCTTAAAATTGGCTTTAGCCTAGGTAGAAAAGTCCTGATGGTATCAGAAAGGGCAAAATAAAAACTTGTGCGAATAATAATTGCCAGTGAGAAAACCCTAACAATACAGAAGCTCTAGTGTTTCAAGTTTAATAAAGATACAAATTTTTACAAGTTAATCCCAGAGGTTACAAGAAGACAAAAAAAAACAAAAACAAAAACAAAAAAATCAACCTCAAAACTGTAAATACAAAGCAGGAAAGAAAAAAGAAAAAAAAAAACAACAACAAACAAACTCTGAGACCACTGGCAACAGAAGAATTTGAGGCAACATAAAAAGAAATCCATAAACATTGAGAACTCATCTCGGTCCCGTAAAAGAACAGATAGGAACCATAACCACCCTTGTAAAACACAGCTTTAATCTTTAAAATTTAAGCAGCGTTTTACAACTGCTGGCAGACTAATAACTGCTGGTACAATTTATCAGAAAAATAAAAAAAATTTTAAAAAGCTTGCATAATGTCCCTACTTGAAACCTCAAATTACATCAAAGCCTACTAGAACAATTAAGTAAAGTTAGGCAAAGCAAAGGATAAGAAGTTGAATGACGTTGACAAGAGCTGATTTATTTTCATGGACTGGTGACCCATAAGGTTGTATCCCAAGTCTCGACCAGTGATCGATGAAGGTAGGTGCTTCTACAACCTAGCAAGGTTACGCAGGTACAGATAATGGATGGACTGAATGGCGAATACGTTAAAGGGCTAGGTTCTAGCTATTTTGTTTCAGAAGTTCTTGAGGGTCATTTCCCATCTGATTTGGGTAAAACTTAAGAGTTTCAGTCAAGGAAGAAAAACAAGAAAGGACAGTGGACCAGAAACAGGGTCATTGGAGAGTCAAGGTTTCTCTGGAAAGCAAAGGTTCCCCTGGGGGGTTTAGGAAACCACTATTGTTCTTCAAAGTGTGCAACCATTCCAACATCAATATTCCCAGATGTCAGGTGGCAGCTTAATGTGCTTCAACTTAATGTGGCCCCAATTTGACTGTGTGTGATGTTCAGGAGAAAACTGCTGCTGCTAACAGTCTGGTGCCAAATTCTGCAGCAGACTTTCAGAGGTCTACAAAACCCCGTGTCCGAATGAACAATAGAACAGTGAAACTACTCGACACTAGGCTGCTTGTCTGAATGTTATGGCTTATTGACTAATACTTTCCGAATGCAACCCAGACTGTACCTAATGAACCTACAACAGTAACCACCTTGTCTAAACTAGTGAAGAGTCTAGTCTAGAAAGTGACTCATCAACACAAAACCATTCTCTCCTCCTTTAGACTATCTTATGTGGGCGAGCAAACTGATTTTTATCCAGCTTTGTAACCTCTTATGCAGATCTGAATTTGCATTGGAAATTTAAGAAGTACGGGCGCAAATCCAGAAATCTCTCTACAAGCTCATCCAGGGAAATCCCAATGTGTTCTCAGGCAGAGAAAGATTTCCTTTCAATGCTCCAGATCTACCAAGAGGGGTCTCCCCGAAGAGAGACTTGCCTGGAAATCTTCTACAAAATAAACTGAGGAAGCATGTGGTTCAGATATTTCCATCACACTCCTATTGATGTTACAATAAGATCCAATGTTGTTTGTTGCTTTGGAAACAACACAGTCAATGTTGATTATATGCACAGCTAAAACAATTTGCCAGGAACAGCTTTCTTTGGTCTTTTCCCCCCAAAAAAAAACAAAAACAAAAAAAACCCCACTAATATGCCTACAGGGATATATATTCCTTTCTTTAACAGCATTCCACAACCAGCTGCAATGACTCCAGCACTGAGTCATCACTGTGTTTTTCAACAGGAATGACTCAAAACCTACTTTTTGACTAATCTGTTCAACGCAGGGACAAACTGAAGGTATATTTGTGATGACAGTCTGAACAAGGCAACAAATTGAAGAGAAAACAAAGAGAGCATTTTGATGTATTCAATTGTTTTTGTGTAAATATTAGTATAAACTTTGCTTCTACTCCACAACTGAATAGCAAACATTTACCGTAAAAGAAACTGTGTTGTATGTTCAGTGAGAGTTTCTCTAGTTTTGAATCCGACTTAAGATGTAATAAATCTAAAATTATTGTATCAGAACATGCCACTTACCCAATTTTCAAACAACTCCCAACACACACACAAAAAAAACATTTATATTTTTAGATTGAAAAAGTAGAAGTTTTAACTCCATGTAACCTTCCAATCAAGAAAAACAAAGTGTTATATTATTTTTTTATATTCAATTGATGCATCACTAAGGATTATACTTCTTTAGTAAAGCCAATCTTTACATTAGGTTATCTGGGAAAATCTTTGCAGATCCCCAACACTGCCACCAGCCATAAAATTGCATCCTACACACGTTTTAAAAAACATCAGTTTTGTGATGACTGCTAATGTCCCTACAGCCATAAGGAATGACATATGAAGAATAGAATATGAAAAGAAAGTTAGAAAAGAAGACTGACAACAGAGGAAGTAAAGAAAGACACAAAGGAGGAAAGGAAGCAAGGACTTAAAGGAAAAACAAGAAAAAACGATACAAAGGAAGGGATCAAGAAAGGAAGGAATAGCATAAGGCAAGAGCGACATGAAGTAGGAATAAAAGGGTGAAAAGGACACAAGGAAGGATGCAACCAAGGAATGAATAAATGAATGAATGAAATTAGGACAGGAAGTAATGTCTGGAATCCTCTTTCATACTTATTCAGACTTTGAAAAGACTGGATTCATATTCCCAGCTTTTCTAGACTGTGTAGGAACCCTAAACCTGACTGCACTGTCCTGCATGTTTGACTGTACTTGACAGTAAATAATTGGCTGCTTTACATTTGGACACGGTCTCTTGCCAAGTGTAATAACATGACATCTGTTGTAAATTAGAGATGTGTAAACAAACCAAACTGATAGAAATAAAAATATTTTCTTTTCCTAAAATCTGTCTCACTCTTAGTTGCATTTCGTTGGGCTTTGTTTAGAAATACCTGCGTTTTGGAAAAAATAGGAAACTTGTTGTCAAACGCCATTCTTTGCAGCTAATGTTAGGAAGCAAAACACTGCTAGATGGCAGTAATGGGGGCATAGTTAAAGGGACAGTTAAATAATCCAACTAAAGCCAGGTCTATCAAACACGACGCTAAAAGAAAGAGCATGCACCCAGATCATGATATTGCCCATATGATCCGAGGTTGACGTCCACGTAAATAACATGCATTAACATGCTCTGGCTCGCAGCTGGTAAAAGTCACACCAGTCTGTGGGTTCCAGCTGATTCCACTTCACTCTGCCCGACCTGAAACCTCGCACGTCTTCACGTTAGTTTGACAACACAATGTCCAATTACCAAACCCACTTCCATTTCCCCCTGTTGTGCTCGCATAAAGCTTCACCAGAGAACTGCGGTCTAATTTCCGGAGACCCTCCGCGCTGCCACGGGACGGGCTGGCCGCCGCCAGCAGAGCAACACAGACCGGGTTCACCCATCGGCTAAGCGGGGGTAGCTGCTAGCGGTTAGCCGCGGATGGTTCTGCCTACCTCGGCTGGGATGCCATGGTGCAGTGCGCCTCTCGCAGCGGACAAAGTTCGCTGTCATGCGTTTTTTTTTTTCCTGAAGGTCCCCACAGAGGTGGTCTCCACGCTTGGTCACATTGTTTACCTGTAAACTTAATTGAATTATTTCGGCTGCGAAGTTGTTTTTGCAGTTGTCAGCTCTCTGCGCGTATTTTTGGGCTCAGTCCAGCCCGTCTGCCTGCTGGACTGTTCTACCCTCCGCAGCCAGTCGGGGACCAGGCTCGGGTTTTATATACTCTTAATGTTACCGAGGAAGTCTCTCAAAACAGCTCCTTTTTACCGCTTTTGCCTGTAATTTCGAAAAGAAAATGAACAGCAACAACAGCCGAGTCCAGTTAGGTGTATGTTTTGGGACTATTCTTGCTCCTCCGCTGCAGTTTGTGTAAACTTTTGGACATTACCCCTACGCGACGAAACATGGTATTGCCATCTGTGTTTATGGTGTTCAACCTACTGGACTGTCAATTTAAAACGCCACAGTTAATAGTGAGCGAAAAGTTACTACAAATTCAAAAAACTCACAAACACCATTTCATAGTAATTTATATATTTTTTACTCTTGGCAACTGTGAGTATCTAAACCTTCATCTGATAAAATCTCTGATGGTTCAACATAAAGACAAGATGGCTTCACACAACACTTTGTTTCAAAATTCAAAGTTTTAATAGCTTGGCGTCTTAGGACAATGTTGAAAGAATGGCTAGATAATTAGATTCAGGTGACAGGACTTGCATGCAGGAATGTCCTCCATATTTTTCACATGTTGCCACAGTAAAATAGCAAACTTTATTGTAGGCTATTCTATTGGAAGTTACAGATACAGCATTTTTCTAACAACTAAAATTCTGAAATGGGTTTTTACATGAATGCTGTCCTGTGCACTCTTCTCTCGATCCCGCAGTCAGTCATGCAAAACAAAACTTATTCACTTAGATTTTATCTGTTGCCAGTGCCAGATATTCACCACCTATCCCCCCTTCTGGTGCTGCCCCAGGAAGCACCTCCTATTTACCATATAAAAAACAGGCAATGTATTTAGTTCACACATATATGCAACCCCTCAATAAAACGCAGATCAACACAGGGATAAAGTCATGGAGATGTTTAAAACAGAGGTGAGGCAGTAGTAATTTTTGTTTGTTCTTTTCCAGCACCTTCTTTCACACATTTAATTGTTAATTGTGTGGAAGAAGGCGCCCTAGTCAGATAAAACCAATTTTGAGCTTTTTGACCTACATGCAAAAACTGTCTGGAGGGAAATGAATACTTCATCTTACCCTGAAAACACCATCTCTATGATGAAATATGGGCATGGCAGCATCATGCCGTGGGGGAGCTTTTCTTCAGGAAGGTAATAGGGATAGAGCTAAATTTATGGCAATCCTAACAAAAACCATGGTGCAGGTTTCCCAAGATAATAGACTGATAGAGGTTTATCTTCCCCCAGGACAACGGTGCTAAACAATGAAATGGTTTTAGACCACAGCATATCCATGCCTTAGAATGGCCCAGACAAAGTTCAGTACCAATCTAGTTGAGAATCTGTGACTTTGAAATTTGCTTTTTGCAGAGGCCCTCCACCCAGTCTGACTGAACAATGTAACTACAAAATGTAGTTATAAGTACAGATCTGGCAGAGATGTACTCCAAAAAAACCTTCCACTTATGTTTATTTGTCACATAAAAATCCCCCAAAAATGCAATGTTGTTTGTAGTTTAACACAGTAAAATGTGAAAAATGTGTGGGGTATGGATCCTTATCGGAGAGAGTCATTTTGTAGAAACAGAGGGTTTTTAAAAAAAGGAAAGGTAATCGATCTGCCACATAATTATACGTTCTTGTTAACACAATATTTTGTCTACACTTGGTCTTTTTTTTATGTTTACTCAATACACAAAAAATCGTGGACGCTTTGTAGCATCCCTGTTATCCAGACTAGGTGTGGTGTTTAATTCAAGCTCCCTTAATAGTTTACATTATGTCCAGCAGGTGGCCCTATTTTATTGCTTGTGTTGAATTACAATGTTGCAGAATACACCAGCAAATGTGTGCATTCTACAATAGATTGAATTATTTGACCCTGGGATGCAAAAAAAAAAAAAAAAACATTGGTCAATGTCCTCTGTGTACTAGCGACAAAACTATAGAGAATTAGGCTTGCTTACTTTACAATACTTTACAATTGTTGTTTTTTTAATCACCATGTTTACTGTGACAATTTTTGCAATAAACCTCACATAAACAGCCAAACTTTGCAGAAGAGTAAGCTGAAGGAGAAATAATTGCTTGCAAAGCTCCAAACCCATCAATGTACCAAAGTCAAGGAGTCATGTCTTAGTTTTTCAGTTGTGTTTATGTAAATTCCAAAAAACAGCACAAACAGATATTTTTTGTTTCTCTTCACATCAATGCTACAGTGACATTATAGGCTTTAAACAGAAGAAATAAACAGCTGAAATAACACCAAGGAAACTTAAGACAGATAATGTTCTGAAAATCACATAATCTTACAAACGAAGAGGCTGAGGATGAAAATTATAAACCGAGTCTTCTAATTTCTTCAGTCTTTGAAGAATCAAAATGAAAACAGACAAGCAACTTATTGTAATGTCAATAAAATGTTTTTAAACAACATTAATTTGTTGCATTAAAATAGCAGCTTAGTTTATTGAAGTTATATACACAGGAAGTTCGGAATATCTTGTCTGATTATTGTATAAAGCATAAATCACACTGAGTTTCTTTTTTTTATTTTGACTGAGCAGCTTCTATTATTGACATATTGTTTCTAATCTAAAAATTCCATTAAATTTTCAGACTTTTCAATGCATATAAAGGACTTGTTCAGTTCTGCATTTTCAGAAGGAGTGCACAGAGTATTTTTAGGTAGTTAAAGCACAATTTAATTAACCTTAAACAATCAAACAAAGTCATGGGTACTTCAGTATGTATGTTTTTTTGGGTTCTTATGGTTAGATAGTTATTGTATAGTTATCCATTAGTGTCTTTAGAACTGTTTTTTTTTTTTTTTTCTGAAAATGTGTGACTGTCACAGCACACATTTACATTTACATATATCTTGTTTGGTCAAAATGGCAGATCTGGATTATCGGTAGGGTAAACGTTATTTTTGTGGCCTCAAGCTTTGCATGACCTTTTAAATCAGAACCACTTGTTTTGTTCTACTGTTTGCCGACCGACCTGAACATCTTTCTTCACTGATCTGTCAGCCGATGTTCTCAGTTGTCATCCTTGAACTATTTGCAGATATTTAAATCATTGTTGATGATTTGTAACACTGACCTTCTTGATCATTTATTTTTTTATTATTTATAAATAGAAGTTGTCTGTTATATATGAACAAGATTTCTTCTTACTTCTTTCATAATAATGATTATATATTTACATACGGTCTATACAGTCAATCTAAAATGAGAACTTTTGCAATAGCATCATCATATCCAATTAAATGTAGCTGTGATTTATCCAAGATCTTGTTGACTCGGTTGGTTTGGATTTTCTGCCAGAAGGAGACCAGAAAGGGTGGACAAATAAGAAATCTGTCCCCTGGCTCGTTTTCTTGGGTAACAACTTGCAAGCAGAACGACGTCTCTGTGGCTGGCGTGGTGAAATGTGGGGTTACTTCGTAAATATGTCCACAGCTCTCTGCAATTGTGGTTGGCCTGTTGTTCGCATGCAGCGTTGCAGCAGTGGGGCCGGTGGTTTTGACTTCCAGTCGCTCATTTTCCATTGCTGATACGTCCACAGGCAACACCACATATGCATTTGTGAAGCTATCTCCTTCCAGGCACTTCAGCTTGGTAGACCAGCAGTATTCCCCGGGATCCCCTGTTTATGGAGAATTAAAATTATGAAGGATTTACATTTTTATATAAATCAGTGTGGATGCAAAGCATTGCAATATTGTCATCTGATGCAGGCAGCTAATAAATTACAGTTACATATTGTAATTTTAAAAATGTCTCTGTGAGTAGAGAGAAAAAAACCTGCTGCAAATATTAATGATGATGAAGTCCAGATTTATGCAGCCTCGATTGCTTAGAGTTGGATTAAGCAAAAATATGAAATATAAATATCTAAGAGAAGTCATTCTACAGTATTGGCTAGCAGAAGCTATTAACTTTTTACGAGTTTTATCGCTTATTATGTGTAATATGTGCAAAACTATATGAATCACATGCAGTGAATGTGATAAACTGGCCTTGTTAAATAATATATCTAATATATTGAAATAAAAATTAAAAAGAAAGCTTAGATATGTCAGATAGCCTTTATTAAAGACTGTTTGGTTCATATTGATTCTGCATTTAATTTAGGTTAAAAAAAAATAATTTTTTTTGCATCAAACTTGGATGAAGTCACTTTGTGGCCTCTTACCTTCTGTCGAGTCTGTAATCCGTATGTTGTGATTGTCCCGGAGTTGCAGTTTTTTAGCATATGTCATTGAACTGCACTCTATCAAACAGTCCGTTGGCAGTTTCATGGAGCTGGGCTTCGGCGCCAGCAGCGTTTCCTTCTCAGTGCACTTCGCTGTGCCAGTTGCCAGCAAAAGATGGAAAAGCAAGCCAAAGGCCAAAAGGCACGCCGTAAGATGTCCTGCCATTCTGTCCACTAAGAAGCTTCAGAGAATAAAAGTGGCAGTGTTCAGCTTTTAACCCGGGTCCTAATCGGCTGACTCTGAAACTATGCACAAATGCCTTCACCACAAGTAAAAACATCAGTAGCTACCCAGAAAGACAGCAGCGTATCATCGTTTCCCTCAGCACCACCTGATCTTTTGAATCACACAGCCAACGTTTCTTCAGCTCAGATTCCCCTCCTTCTTGGCGTGACTTCACAAATTCCTACTTGTCAGGCAGGCATAAGACAGGCTTGATGAAGAGTTTCATAATATTTACTTGTATTTTTTTTTTTTTTTTTTTTTTGTGAAAGGAGATTGAGGCCATGTATAATTGAATCAGAGAAATAAAAACCAGAATCTCTTTAAAAGCAGTGTAATCATTTTTTTTTTTTTTATTGAAATCAAGGGCAAGAAATCACACAATTGATACAAATGATTTCAAAGGCAAAGCAAAGTCCTAAACATTGGATCTAAATGTGTTTATTAAAAGTAGTTGCACACTGTGGGGGGAAAAAAAGACATTAACTGTGAGGTAACTTTGTGAAGTTAGTACAAAAATACAATAAAATTTTTGAAAAAAAAAATAATAAAAAAAAATCAGAACTCATTAAGAATTGTCACTACTCGAGAAGTTATTAAAAGTACCCAGATGAGAACATTAAATCTATTTAAAATTTGTGAATATATATATTACATATATATATTTGTCTTTAGAGCTCAAACAGAGAAAGAACTGTCTTTCCAGTTAGGATAAGCTTGAAAGTTTTGATAATTAAAAATGACAGTAAGCCAAATCCTAACTCTGGCAACAATGGTGAAGACGTTAAACTGATCAAAAATGTTTCAGAAAAATTTTAATGAGGTGTTTTTTGGATAGCTTAAATCTGGAAATGGTGCTTTGCCAGAGGAGGGACAGTCTTGCATATTGCTAAGATCCAAGTGAACCTTAAAACTAGGTTTTAATGGTAGGGTGTTTTCCCATAAGCATCCTGGACGTACCATCACTGCAGTATAATTATTCTAAAGAACATGGAGAATTCCTTGAAAGCTGCATGCTTTCTAAAGATCATCTAGTACTGACTAAAATCATGTTTTTTTTGTTAATCGTTTTGTATTTTGCGTAATCAGATTTGATTAAATTAAGTGTATTCACATGGTGCTTTAATTTAATTCTTTTAATTCTTATGTAGTTAGTGATAAGTGAATAAATACACTTGCATTTTAGATTGCTTTTGTACTACATTACTGCGTGTTGTTGGTGCATTGTACAATTATTTTATTGCTAAAGCTCCCTCAAATACCAAGGCTCCTAATTTTACAAGGTTTCTGAAAGATGAATAAATCTGGGAGCTTTGTAGCCGTGCAAACTTTAAATCTATCTTTCACATGGCACTATAAAATTTACACCCTTATTTTTCTAAGCCTGGTTTGCCGGCTGAGAATAAACCAACATCCTTCCCGTAAGAAGGCATGGTGGCTTCACAATTCAGTTAAGAAATAAAACTGGCCAGTCAAGTATTTGGCAAGACTCTCTCTCACATTTTTAGAGGGAACACAGAGTAACCGTTAGCAGCTATAAATAAATGACTTGAGAACACCAACTACATAGATGACATCTGAACCACAGTTCTTTTCCAGCTAATAATGTTGAAAAATCGAAGATTTGAAAAAAAAGTCAATATTTTCTCATCTAAGCCTATCTCCTAGATAATGTTTCTTTTTTAAGCATCACAATTGTGTCTTTTCCAGAAGCAGGGCCTAATTTTCAAGATGTTCAGGCTCAACAAATCTGTTTTTGGTATAAGCGAGCAGCAGGAATGCAAAACTGAGACGTTGCTTTGACTCCCACGATCAGTCCTGAGTACACAGAGAAACGATTTAAGATAGAGGGCAGTACAGGTGGGTGATTCAACATCTGAGAAAACAGGACTGTGTACAAAGATATTTTGGATATGCCAGGTGGCTCGGATCTCATGCCAAAGACTGCGGGACAGACTTCAGCTCACTCTGTGCTGGGCTGTGGGGCGTTCCCAGGACCACAGCCGCAGCTGCGGTTCACCTCAATTGCGGAGATGACGATGGTGCCGGTTTCATCCATGTAGACAATATTCAGCGTTTCCTGCACGGTGGGCTCGCAACATTGCGAAAGATCCTGAGTGGACAAAGGGATCTAAAGTCAGTCTATATAGCACATGATAGCACTCAATAAACATTTAATATATAAATTATAACTTGATTTTATAAACATGTATGATGTACTAAAAAAATCGTCCTAGTTTTTTTGGGGGAAATGTCATAGCAAAGCATTTTTAAATAATTTAACCAAAACACACAGCAGATATTAAATTATTTTATAATCTTATTATTTTATAATCAAACACATTTTTATCAAACAGGGATGTGCAGGGTCACAACCAGAGGAATGTCTTGTAGTACGTTTATTACTTTTGGAAGTCGAGAATTGAATTGCTCGTGACGATTCCCACCTGTGAGCTGGCATCTTGGACTCCGGAGGAGGATGAGGGACATTGCACGGTGCCATCTGCAGGGTTGCACAGGGCACACTGAACAAAGGTCAGGCTCAAAGGATGGATCACCCAGCTGTCCCAGCTAAGGTCTGAAAAGTTACAAAATATAATTATTACAAATAAATAAGATTAAAAAAAAAAAAAACAGTCCTGATTACATTTTAATTTTTAGTCTTCATTCAGTACCTTTCATGGAGATCTCGGAGGCTACGGAACAACACTTCAGGCCTGTTCTGTTTCCACTGGCATGCGATACAGAATAATCAGTGGCTGCTGGAGAAAGAGGGACATTGTCAACGCTGGGTACAAACTACTGTCACCCGGGATTAGATCTGACCACCTGGGGTTGATTCTTTGTAATATGAATTTCACGTACGTGCCGCCTTTTTTGCAGCGTGAGGAATGAAGCCGATTGTTCTCTGCCACTGCTCACGGATGCTATCTATCACTCCAGCTGGCAGGTGTGGCTCTGCCTGCAGGTTGAGAGCCCGAAGGAGACCCTTCCTGACCGACTGCAATGACTCGTCCTTGCACCTGAATATTAAAATCAACATGTTATATATGATCAAAATGAATATCCACTACGGTTTTGATTAGAATTTTTTAAAATTTTATTTTATTGCTTAAGTGAATTTATGCAATAAATGAAACAAAATAGCACTGCAGAGATGGTTAAAAGGGAGTGGTGCGTTTTTTTATGATAGAGGGTTGATGCTTGAAAAGAAGATTTTTGCAAGAATGTAAAACAAAGTCACCCTGAATCACATATAAAATCTGTTATTCATTTATGGTAAATGCTTACAAAATGTTCCACATCATAGAAAGACTGCACACATGCACAGAAGAATATAATCACAAAGACTTATTGAAATTATATTTTCTAAAACTGACCTTTGATGAGACAATGAAGAAATAGCAGGGGCTGTAGGCTCCTCATTGGATCGATGCAGGACAAATGCAGTTGTCTTCGAAAAACCAAGAACTATCATCATGCCAATGAATGCAAAAGACATCCTGGGATGTGGAGTGAGGCCAAGGCTGGTTTCAAAAGAGTAAAGATGGCAGTTCTTCACAGACGTCTTCTTGGATGAGGTGTGGAGACGAGGACTGTTACACCGGGTCTGGGAACCTGAGCTTTTATTTTCATTCAAGCCAGTGTGGCCTTGAAATATTTAACATTGTTATCTTGTCCCAACTCTGTGTGAAACAGTGCAAGTAGGACGGACGGTCCAAAAGAGGAAGACTAGTAGACTCAAGACAAACACACCAGAAGGAAAGGTGGGAAGAAGACAAAATTAACAAAGCCACACGTGTTGCAGTTTACACTTGAAGGTACAACAGTGTCACAGGACAGAGCTGTGACTTTTCCAGCTGAGTGACTTAATATAATATCAGCTCCTGAAGTCACATTTAAAGATGATGCTCTTTTGATGTTTTGGAGTACCTTCTGCCAAACGTAGTGTAATTACACTGCCTCGTAAAAGTATTCACACCTTTTGAGCATTATTTTTTTTACTTGCTATAATTTGTTTTACATATATTCAAGTTCCAAACACAAACCTCAATCTATTTCAATAAGATTTTATGTTACACCTAAAGCATGTATTGCATTTATTTGCAGAAAATGAGAAATGGTCAAACAAACCAAACAGATGCAGTGCTTTCAAACCTCAAATAATGCAAAGAAAACAAGTTCACATTTACTTAGACACAATATTACTAATGTTTTCACTCAGGAGGAGTTCAGAAATCAATATTTGGAGGAATAACCACAAAGTTTTCAATGGGGCTCAGTGCAGTGGTCTCTTCATTTTTTCCAGAGCTGTATATATGAGTATGTGCATGTCTGGCCTTGTATTTGGTACATTGTGGGTACAAACTGCTCCTTATTTTTTATTTTATTTTATTTCCTTTATTTAACCAGGAAAACCTCGTTGAGATCTGTATCTCATTTTCAAGAAGGACCTGGGCAAATGGAGCCCCATAAAAAGAAGTACTGTTTTGGGGTTAGGGGTCATGATTAGGAGTAAGATGTGACTTGAGTTTAGATTAGATTTAGGCTGAAGGTAACGGTAATTACCATCAGCTTAAATCTTGATGTTGTAGACTACAGAAATGAATGAAAAATAAATGTAAGTCAACATAAAGTCTTTCTGAAGAGAGAAATACATACCATTAGTGTGTATGTGTGTAGGTGCATGTAAGTGCGATGAAAAAAAGATTGAGAAAAGATACAGATTAAAAAAAAAGTAGCTCGGGTTTTCTATTAGGAACATATATTTATGTTAAAGATTGCTCCTGAGCTTTTGGTTTAATTTGTTAGTTGAACTTTGACATGTACAGAGTAGTGAAAGATAATTATCCATTGCTACTGAGGAAAAGGATACCTAGAGTTTGTTTAGTTTAGGTAAGAGTGATCAAAGTTGTAAAATTTGAGGTTGATTTTTTAAAGGAGCTTTAGCAGCTAAACCTCCTGAGTCTCCTTTCAGTTATTTGTGCTTTACTGCACTTTTTTTCCTAAGTTTGTATATCAGCCTAAGTCCTAATTGATTAACTCAGAATGTTAGTTGTATTTTAATAATAACTTAGTGAACTTACATCTATATGTGAATTTTTAGACAATAGCAAATATGCTGTATTATGTTAATTTGCTATTGTTTCTGATAAAAAATAAATAAATTAAAATAACTCAGAGGGGCAATATTTTAATTGCCCTTAATTATGCCATTTTAGAGCATAATTAAGTTGCCATAAAAACTGTATATTTCAAATAGAACTTAAAAGAAACTTCAGTTCATGATTGGATGCTGTGAAATTAGGCCTCTGTATCTTTAAGAAGGTTCTGCGCCTTTTGACATTTCACTGCTGTCCAGTTTGTATTTACCACATTTATGGTGGATCTTTGCTTTTATACTTATATTATGTAGCTTGAGTAAAAAATGTGTGTAAATCTTTGGAAATTTGAATTGAGAAAAATTATTAATTTTGACATGGAAAAAATGTATAGGGTCACTGGTTCTTGGCTCAGCTTCCAGGGAAATGGTATCCCAAAAATAAATCAATTCAGTTCAACTAAATGTATTTATATAGTGCCAATTCACAACAAATGTTGTCTCAAGGCACTTTATGAAAACTCATTTCAATTCAATCACACGTTCATTCCAATTAATCCCGGTTATCAAACAGCACAATATGCTCAATTAATCATCCAAAGTAGTTATTAAAACACTACTATCTAAGGAAACCCACCAGACTGCATCGAGTCACTGACTTGCAGCATTTAATCCTCCTGGATGAGCACATAGCAACAATCACTGCTATATGTACATATTCTGCTTATAATAAAGTAATTACTATAACTGTTTCCTGTGCCACTGCTCGTACCTCAATACAAAAAACATTATTATTATTTTTTTAAATGGAAAGAAAAAAGACAGCAACCATTCATGAAGCGCAACAGCTTTATTTCTTTTCTCATTTTGCAGTTTGAGATCCACCCCGATGTGCTAATGATGGCTCCTGAGCACACCACTTGAACAAGCTCGAGCTTGTGTTATCTCAGAGTTTAACCGGGGTCAAACTTGTGCAAGACTTGGATGGGAGACACGCAACAGGTTACAGAGGCTAAGGGGCAGCTGTGCCACCCTGAGCGGGGGTGTCTGCAGGTGCACCTCTGTGTGAATGTACAACCAGATCCTTTGTATATGTTTGGGTTAAACCAAAAATATCAAATAATGTTGAGATGGATACAACCTAGATTTAAAATATGTAAGAATTGCACAAAACCGTGCACCACGATATCTGCATATGGTTAGTTATCTGCTTTTATGCATCTCTCATTTATTGGCTTGAAATAACAGTAAGCTGCCTCACATGACGAACACAACAACATCGTTATTCCTCTGCAGTCATTTATCAAGGACACGGTAAAAATGCCACAAACAAATCCAAAAAAAATTGCTGCAGGTGATGTTATCTGGAAGTGTGGAAACAAAGAAAAAGATGTCTCGGGGTTAAGAGTTGCAGTACACAGTAGCGCTTTGTCCTTAGGTTCCCTCAAATAAGATCCCCTTGCCAAAAACAAAGCACAAGTAAAAACTTTCTCATGAGGCCCAAAATGGGGCATTTCTCAGGTGCACTTGATATCAAACCATATTTCACCAGAGAGCCAGAGGAATGTCTGCTACAAGCAGAAACAAGACAGAAGAAACCATGAGAGGAATTTTAAGTGCCGACCACGATCTGAATGTTACGTGTTGGATTTGGACCCGGAGAAATAAAACCAGTGGAAGTTTTGCACTAGTTGACACTAGTGTACAACCTGTTGATACTCTATAAATGTACACATTTTGTGAAGCTAGAGACATATGCATACTCTTCAGACATATGCATGTCAGACACTTTACTTTGACACTCCTAAATAAAATCCTGTCTTCAGAGTTACCAATTCATTAAGTATAGACAGCTTGTTTTTAACTAAATCTTAAGCTACATTAGACGTCCTGTTGCAGTTTGCCACAAACAATGAAGGAATACATAATCTGCACACTGTACATAATCCATCCCAACTCTAAAGGGTGGTGGTGGCAGCTTTCTGCTTTTGGGATGCTTTGCAGGTTGCAAAAGGTTTGAGTTGAGCAGAAGAAGCTCAAACTTAGGAAAGAATAATGAGTAAAAAGGTAATTTTCTAGAGATGTATAGCTGATTGAGACACACCTCCAAATACTAACATGTGTAACCACAGGAAAAAGTGACATTTTCTCAAACTATGGAGGCGTAAGTGTGACATGGAAATCAGGTGCGTACTGTCACAAGAATGAAAGGCAGCTGAATGGAGAGCAAGATGTAGGAACTGAGAACAAGAGACTAATGGCAAGACATGGAATAGATAGAAAAACAGTAAACCCTGAGTAAACAGGGCGAAAAATAGAAAATATTGAAATAACTAAAAATGCATCTGTATTTTGAATGCAGAAGAAAATTCTGTGATTGACAATTTAAGTATTAAAATACATTTATTGGCATGTTCTTGCTGCATATATTCTATGTAAATATACATTTTACAATGTATATTTTATATACAAATGTCAAATCATTTATTTGATCAAGTTATTTAATTAATTAGTGAAGGTTGGGACAGTTGAGATGCATGTTTTATGATCTGTTATCCATACAGCTCTGGAAAAAAATAAGAGACCACCAAAAATGATCATTTTACTTGATTTAACTTTTTATAGCTATATGTGTAAGTAAAATGAACATTGTTCTTTTGTTATATGAACTACTGACAACATGTCTCTGAAATTTAGTATGTATTTGCAGAAAATGAAAATTGGCCAAAATAACAAAAAGATTTGGTGCTTTCAGACCTCAAATAGTGCAAAGAAAACAAGTTCATATTCATTTAGGAACAACAACACTAATAAAGAGTTGGAACAACCATGAGGTTTTCAATGAGGTTCAGTGCAGTGGTCTCTTTTTTTTCCACAGCTGTATGTATTCAGTTTTTGATGTTTACTTTCAGTGAAATATTTTTAAGTTGCTAGTTTGCCATTTCTAGCCATCTAAAGAGATTAAATCTTTTAGATAATGTGATATCCTTTATTTGTTTCATGGATTTATACTATAAAACCTTTGTGAGATGCTCGACAAGTCTCAACAGTCCTGCTGAGGTCTCAGTCACAGGTATCAATATGTCCCATTCTCTGCAGGTCTGAACTCCTCCTAGCACTGGCATGACTATCTGTCATAATTGCATGACTGTTGCAAGTGATATTTATTTATTTATTAAGATTCCCGTTAGCTGCAGTAGAACTACAGCTATTCTTACTGGGGTCCAACAGAATTATATTTACATAGAAGAATATATGTGACTATGTAAAACATTTTTGTTTTGTTACATTGAACAAAACAAAAATAGAGCCATTTATACTTTGCATTTACACAACAAACTGCAATCATTATTTTCTACATTCTGTAATATTATACACATCACGTTTCAAACACAGATATACAAACAGACACACATACATACACGACCTGCACCTGTACACATGCATACACATATCCTAACCCATAATTATGCAGTGCCCCTGCACTTCATACACACTGTATATACAATCCTTACTTGGATACGTATTGTTTTATTAATATTTTTAGTCGTGACTTTGATGTTTTATTTACCTTTTCCAATTAACAAAGACACATCTACTCAGACTTTGTTGGATTGTTTTAGAATGCATGTAGAGATATCAATGCATATAAGCACCATTAACTTAACAAAATAGATTTTGCTAAGTCTATTTTGCTATAGTCTTAATGGCCATATAGCCATTAAGACTATATGGCAGTAATTCATGCCTTAATTACATCTTGTTCTGATCATTGTAGGTATTTGTAATCTGGTCTTGACCTGTAGTCACTTTGGCGCCTGAAAGATGTTCAAAATTCTGCAGTAAACCCTCTGACGAGCAAAAAATAATGGTGATTATTTAAGGTAATGGCCCATGGCTGCTGTCTTTCAATTCAGTATGAAAAATGTATAGTATGTTTTTAGTGTCTTTGATATGGCCAGTGCTGTTTCAAACTTTTTTCACATCCTGTCATGCTACAACCAGAAATGACCTAATCAGGTTAGTTTGTCGCAATTGTGTGATATACCAACTTGAGGTTATGCACAACTGTGAAGTAGAAAGAAAATTATACAGCATTAGTTGTTTTTTTTAATTATTATTATTATTTTTGCAACAACAACAAAAAATAAATGGTGTGAATTTCAGACACCCCGAGTTAGTACTTTGTATAACCCACTTGTGCTACAAGTGTTTCCAGCTACATCTCTATCAGCGCTACACATTCGGAGAAATAAATTTTTCCCATCCTTCTTGACAGAAAAGATAAAGCTCAGGTTGCACTGAGAAATCCTGTGAGCAGCAATGTTCAAACGGACTCTCATCTGGTTTTAAGCCTGAACCGAGTGACCCTTTCTAACATGTTTTGTAAACCATTCCACTGTAACTCAGATTGTATGGCTTTTGCAACCTGTTAACATATTTTCTTCTGGGATTGGCCTCCTCTGCCTTCTCATCAACTCAGACCAGTTTGTGCTGTGCAGAAAGACTGATGAAGATGAAGTGTTTAGAGTGATGAGCAGCTTTTCTTATGCTCCACTCATTACACCAATAAATGTGAATCTGATTGAACAGTTCCTTTGTTTTAGATTAATTACACGCATACATGTTTTGAAACCTTTACTTCTCTTAACGAGGATGTTTTTCTGCTCACAAAAACATCCTAACATTCTAAACTTCGCCGAAGTTTGGAATGTTACATTAAATTTAAAAAAATAAGCAAAGTGAAAAGTATGTTGAGAGCTTAAAGGGTTTCATTTTCAAATCGTACTGTTAATATGACAAAGAAGCAGAATGGGAATGCTTACGCTACTTTAATAAGATGTACCACTCAGTCCAGGTGTTGTCAAGTGTCTGCAGTGCTCTCCAGTAAACAAAGTTCAGATAGAGACTTTTTCTGGCCTTCTTTCGAATAATCTCCTAACAGCCAGAATTGTGGAATGCACAAATAACTATCCTGTCAACATATTTCCCACCTGAGAAGTGGATCTCTGGAGCCAGAGGTAGGACGGGAATCTTTGATTCTTCTCAGCTCTCCTTGCCCAGTGGACGGATGCCCTCAGTGTGTGAAGGTTTTTAATTGTGCCGTACTGTTGTCATTTCAGAACGATAGATTGAACAGAGTTCTGTGGGGTGTTCAAAGCTTGAGATGTTGTTTTATGACCTAACTTTGCCTTAAATTCACAACTTTATGTCTGACCTGTCTTCTCTGTTCACAAGACTGGTTGTTCACTCATAGCCAAGCCCTGAAGCCTTCACCGAAGAACTTTAGCCTTATTGACAATGAATTATGCACAACTGCATTTAATTAGGCAATCTCTGAAGAAAATGAGTTCCACTGGACATTTTTTTAGGGTCATATTTGTATTAGAGTGAGTTCAAGACAAATGCACCCTATAATTTTAATTTGTGAAATATCTTTAAAACAATTCCCCCGTTTTCCTTCCACTTTGTGATGCATATTACATAAAATCCAAATAAAATAAACTGTTTGTTGTTGCAATGCATTAAAATGTAAATAAATAAATTGCACAAATACTTTTGCAGGCCAGTTCACATTTTACACATTACTTTAATCAGTGGAGGCTGTTTTTAAATTTGCTACATTTAAAAACTTTTGGTTGACTTGATTTTCTTTTTATCTATACTTCTTTATATTTTTCTTTTTTTGTTTTGACCGCATAAGGAAAACAAACCACCCACACAGTGCGTCAGACTGCCCACACACAATCAGACACGTGCACATCTCCTGTGGGATAGCGCACCTTCGGCCTTTAGCAACTTCCCTTGAACAAACGAAGTCCTTGAAGGCCAGACGCCTCCCACAGAACCGTTGTTGTAGCAGGGAGTCACAGCACGGCCAGCTGCCAGTGTCTGAAACCACAGAGAGCCTTTCTGGGCTGATGAGTGATTTGCAGAGAGAAAATATTTTAACTGATGCAGCGCTGGATGATTCCAAAAGGCATTTCAACACATTCTTAATGAGGGGAGTATTCTTCGGTGCATTGCAATAAAGCCTGAAGTGCAGAAAAGGTCAGGGGAGTGTGGGAGCTTTATAATTAAAATAATAATAATAAAAATAAATAAATAAATAAAAACTAAGGGTTTATATGAACTTTACACTTCAAGACACATTTAAATAATTTAATAATAAAAGGCTTTTTTTTTTTTTTTGTTGAAACACATATGGATATTAATTTTTTTATGATATTTATATGATTTTTATTTACATATCAGACGAGTCAGGGATCAGAGTCCAGATTTGTCCAGTGAGTCACAATAATAACTCAGCCTTACATGAGATGCTATTGAAGACCTTGCTGCCCTTTAACAGAGCCCTCGTCTGTTTATTCAGGACGGATGTGAGCTGTAGTGAAGTTTAATCCTAATCCATCTGCATTTCGTGTTGAGTGAGTGATTACAGTAGCCTGTTCGAGACACCTGGCTCTGATATGGCCCAGGGCTTTGACTGATGCGTGGATGTGTAGCTGAGAAGAGTTACAATATTACAGACACCAAACCTGCAGAGGAAGTGAGCAATGAGATAACATATTTTAATCAAACATTTTTTTTTTTTTTTTTATAGCTGTATCATTGCAGCCAAGGAGTTTTTAAACAGAATGGACATATCTACAAGCTGAGGAAGTCAGGGGAGGTAATGAAAAACGGGTGACTCCTATAGGTGAGTTTTTTTATTTTTATTTTATTTTTTAAGTCATATCGGTTGTTTTAAGCAAAGAATGAGAAACAATATGTCCATTGGATGCATTGAAATGATAATGTTATCTTTGGTCCTTACATTGTTTAGAGATTTCATTCAGCATCTGTTTAATGAGTTGGAAATGGTAGAGGAGTGTGCTACTTTGTGTGTAGATAATTTTTAGTTGAATTGCTGAGGTTGCAAAACCCAAGGTCACATATCTCAGACTTGATTTTTCTGACAGGGAAAGCAGCAGAGGATCATGGGATGCAGCATGGGAAAATCCAGAATCCAGCCGAACAAATGTGACAGAGGTGCAGAGATTTTCTTTAGACTTTTAATTTAACACAACTTTGAACAAGTCCTCTCTTTTATTCCTGAACCTCAATAATTTTGTTTTGGTCATTTTCAGTGAGCATTTCTGTTCCAGGTAATTTTATTGACCTTCGTCAAAACCTTTATTATTAAAATCTGTACTCGGACTTCTCATCTTGTGTTTAATTGTTGTAATCTTAATCCAAATTTCATGCACTCGGAACAGCTGCCACGGGTAGGTCATTTTCTTTCCAGAATGATATTTACTTTAAATTAGTATTCCAGGTCAAAGTGTTCCTAATACTCATAAAGAAAACACTTGTTGGCTCTTGGAGGTGTGTCATTACGTTTCAGAAACTTTCTTCTGAAGCCTCACAGCTTAGATATCCTAAACAACTAGTTGAAGAACATCCCCTTGGCTGAGTTTCAGTGAAACAATGCCACTTAGACACGTTCCTGATGTTTCCTTCTGCTGTTTCTCAGCAATTAGAGCAGCTTTGCTGATCCAGCGCTGGTATCGACAGTATGTTGCCAGGCTGGAAATGAGACGCAGGTGCACGTGGAACATCTTCCAGTCTATTGAATATGCAGGCGAGCAAGATCAAATAAAGGTGAGGTCACAATTTTTGCACAGAAAACATTAGCCCCCAATGTGTGAGTGAAAATATTTATCAAGCACCTTGCAAAAGAATAAACCTCGTAAACGTTGTCACTGTGCAACTACAAATTGAACATATGTTATCAAAATTTTATGTTACAGAAAAACACACAGTGGTGTTTAATTGTGTAGCCATAATCTGTGGCCCGTTCAATCCATTCCTCAGAAAATGGAAGGGGAATGTCACAACCACCAACCAACTAAAATATGGCTTCCCTGCAAACCTAACAGGCTGAGGAAGGAGAGCATTAATTGGAGAAGTAGCCAAAATGCCCATAGTTACTCTTGAGAGAGTGCAGTGATCAACAGACCTAGATTGGAGAATCTCTGATGGTAACTATAATTTCTACACTCTAAAAATCTGAACTTCATTGCAAAGAAATGGCAAAACAGAATGGAAACTGAAAGAAAGCCATAAAAAGTTTCATTTTTGGAGTTTGCAATGAACCAAATGGATGACACAAGGAAAAATGAGATCTGGTCAGATGAATAATAATAATAATTTTTAAAAAAAGGCTCAGCCTTTATATAAAAAATAATAATTTAGAGATGTCTGTTGTAAGAACTAAAGCACTCTTTGGGGCCCCCTGCTGGTCCGGAGAACCCAAGCAGCAGCTTATTTAAGGTTCTGTTTTGGGTCAGCTATGAACATGTAAGGAAACAAAACAATAATAAGTGCATTGAACAGTTTTTTAAAAAAAAACTTTTTTCTTTGTATGCAACATGTGTTCTGTAAACAAGTTCATGCTCTTTGTACAATCTACCTGCACATTACAATCAGTGAATTTACGTTTAGAGCTATCTTCATGTAAATAAACTCTAAACTTTGATATTTTCTTCATTAAAACATTTAAAACTCATTCCTCTCGCAGCTGTACCACTTCTTTGGCTTCTTGATGGACCATTTCACCCCAGTCAGCAGTGAAAGTAAGACAGTAATTGTCAGCTGTAAACACTTTAACCCTCAATCTGCTCTTCATTCCAAGATTTAGATTCACTTTCATTATTGATCCACTTCCTTTGTACTTCCTCTCTGTGTTTAATGAAGGAAACCTAATATCTCACATCTTTCGTGAGAATGAGGTCTGCCATGATGCAGACTGGGAAAGATATTTCTGCTACAAGGACATAGAGGTACCGGACAGCTACTGCGGCCCCCACTTGACTTTCCCCATGACGTTCTGTGGGGTGTCCAAGCTAATGGAGGCTTTCAAGGTGAAACAAGTAGGTGCATTGGTTCACGAAGATCTAAGATAGTAGATTAAAAAAAAAAAAGCCCAAATGAGAAAAGAAGATAAAAGTAGGTATTTCTAGGTTTTCTTGGATGATTTACACGTTTGTCTCCCAGCAGCAGCTCCACGCTCGATACGTTCTGCAGCTTCTTGGAGAAACTTGGAGACTTCTAAGAATCCTTCCAAACATCAATCATGTATCGATCTGCCACACTAAGGAGATTACAATATGTGGTACACTGAAGCTGCTCTTTCTAGGTTCTTCCACTAACATTTTATTTTACTGCATAAGTAACATTCTGTTTTCTACAAAATGTTTTGTTTGTTGGGTTTTTTTTTTTTGTTCTTAGGAGATTTGCATGGACAGCTTGAAGATCTGCTATTGATTTTCTATAAGGTATAAAAATATATTTATAAATATATCTTCAGTCAGAATGTCCATCTAAATTTCTTTTCTTCTTTTTTATCAGAATGGTTTACCCTCATGTGAGAAACCTTACATCTTCAATGGAGACTTTGTGGATCGTGGCAAGAATTCTTTAGAGATTCTGCTCATCCTGTTTGGGTTCCTGCTTGTTTACCCCAATGAAGTGCATCTGAACCGAGGGAACCATGAAGATCACATTGTTAACTTGAGGTAAAATCTTCACTTTACCTTTACAGTCCCAATACATTCATGACGCTTAAACTTACAACATTTTGTCACCTTATAAGCATAAACATCAATATATTTTACAACATAACCCAGAATTTTATATAAAATATGTACTAGACTAGTGTTCATAATCCTTGTGTGGTTTTATCAATGTGCTGTCTTCAGGTATGGTTTTACCAAGGAGGTCTTGGGAAAATACAGAGTTGAGTATGCAAATTTATACAGCTAATAGCAGCACAATAAAAACATGGATTTTAGAGCAGATTATTCCATATGTTGAATTGGTCTGTCAGGTACACGGCAAGAAGATCCTAAAGCTGCTCCAAAAGATCTTCAGCTGGCTTCCCCTGGCCACGGTGATCAACCATAAGGTCCTGGTTGTCCATGGAGGAATCTCTGACTCAACAGACCTCGACATGGTTGCCAGGATAGACAGACACAGAGTGAGAGAAGCTTCCAGTTTAAGCTAGAGTGTTTTGTACAATTCCAACCCAGGAAAGCTAAAACTGTTGAACCTGTGACTGCGCAGTATGTGTCGGTTCTACGGCCTCCTAAAGTGATCCGTCCCACACCCAACGGCAACAAAACAAAGAGCGAAGACGCGTCTGGACCAGCAGAAGGCCGCCGCCGGGTGCGCTCCCTGACCAACACCTCGGCCCCGGGTCAGAGGAACAACATCCCACGTCGCTCCCTCCACAACCTGTCCACCAGCGGCGCCCAGCTGAGCTGCTCGGTGGAGGACGAGCTGAAGAAGAGGCGCAGGCTGGCTGGGTTCGATCAGACCTACAGAGAAGTGAAGGTGGTGGACTCTGACTCAGACCCAGAGTTTGGAGAACCCACAGAAACACATGGGCATGAGTGGAAACAAGTAAGACAGTAGACATATACAACAATTCTCTTATATCAAGTGAAAGATAGACGGATCATAGTGCTTAAACTTTAAGATAGCAGTTTTTGTTTTTGCAACATAATGCTTTACTTTAGTGTCCACCATAGTAGAGGGCAGTGTGTATTTAACCTGTCATTAATTTAAATGTCTTCTTTAACATTTAATTATTTTGTTGTATTTTTTAAGTGCTCATTGTGATTGATATTGACCTCTTTTTTTCCCATTTTGCCCTGATACTGTGATGCTGGGAGCCTGTTATTATTTTCCATGCAGTGGAATGAAATTATTTTCAGACCTGTTTAATGTTTTACAATCTCCTTTCTAATGGCCCCGTGACTCCAGTATGGTCTTCATTCTGACTTCAACACTCAGGCATGCACCGGACTAAATGTTGCTTCAAAATGCTGAGTGACGATGTTTTCACTTTTCTTGTGCCATTTTTAAAAAATGATTTTAAAAGACCCATATGTCCATTAATCGGTGTCCAATTTTTTTTCAGTGTTATTCAATGTGTTTTTATGTAACAAGTCATGTATGCACTCAGATAGTGGACCTTCTATGGAGCGATCCGATGCCTCAAAATGGCTGCATTTCCAACGAGGTGCGAGGTGGAGGCTGCTACTGGGGACCAGATGTCACTGAGGAGGTGCTGGGAAAACACAACCTTCAGCTTCTCATCCGCTCCCACGAGTGCAAACAGGATGGCTACGAGTTCTGCCACAATCGCAGGGTAAGCACAGAAAAAAAACACGGCAAAAAAATAATAACGATAAAAAAAAAGCAAAAACTCAAGTTCTGGAGGAAAAAAACAAGAGCTCAGAGTGTTCCCCGTCCCCCACCCTCCATTGTTACAACAGGTGCTGACCATATTTTCAGCCTCTAATTATTACGAGGTGGGCAGCAACAGAGGAGCCTACATCAGAATGGGTCACGATCTGGTCCCTCACTTCATTCAGTACCAAGCCAGCAGGACATGCAGGGAGCTGACCCTCAGACAAAGGTGAACAGCTTTAGCAAATAATCCAACTAGAGAACACCATTGAGGCTCAAATTTATGAATATGGGGACTTATTAAGCAGCACAAAATCAATTTATTTTGTCACTGAATGAAAGAAGCAGATTATTTTATACTTTTGGTATAGTAAAAAATGGTTCTGCTTTCTATTCTGTTATCTAACTTTAAAAAGAAGTTTGTGATAAAGTAAAATCACTTCTTACTACTCATAGCAAGAATTCTTGCTATTATGTATATTATTTAATACTATATTATTAAATAATATCAAAGAATATCAGATTAAGTCCGACAACCCTCTTGGCATCAAAAATACGGTGTAAATATTTACCCATGGATTTGAGTTGTAACAACTATCTTTTTTGTATAGCTAAGAATTTATTTGGTCTAAGCCGGTGGTAATGTGTTAAACAACAAAATCAAAGTTATTTTAAAATACTAAATTATTTTCTGTTGAAATTTCAATTCCATGTTCAACATCAAGGATTCTTTTCATTATTTAAATAATTTGAATGTTTGTAGATTCAAGCAAATACCCAAAGGAAATTGAACTAATTAAAACAAAAGTTTTTCCAAGAAAATTATGTTTCTTTGTATCTTGAGTCTTTTACTCCTATTTGTAAGCTGAAAAAGTATTTCGACGGCTTTCGGCTGTTTTTCCACCAGTGTTGGCTGGACAGAGAGATCAGCCCTGCGAGCGCTCAGGCAGCAACTGTTTGTACACAAGTCGGATCTCATTGGTGCCTTCCAGGAGTTTGACCCCAACAACACCGGTACCGAAGTAGCAGAACCACTGATCTTGATAGCAGTTAATGTGACAGCGGCCCCTTGAAAAGTATCTTTGTTTATTTCAGGGGTGATTTCTCTACGCCACTGGGCGACAGCTACAGAGAGAGTGCTGAAGCTGGGTTTGCCTTGGAGGGTGCTGCGGCCCCAGCTCATCAACAGAGCCCAGCACGGCATGGTGGACTACCAGCAGTGGATACGAGAGCTCTCCATCACTGAGCCCAAACCAGAGGTGTCTTCTTCATAAACATCTTCCACTCGCTGCTCACTCTGTTCTCACGATTACTTGAAACACGAGAAAGTAATTTCAAACTCCTGGCAGGTGTCAGATACCAGCATCATGGAGACAATGTACAAAAACCACTCCAACCTGGAGACCATCTTCCGCATCATCGACACAGATCACTCAGGTGAGCAAGACGCAGCGGACCTATTTTTCATCTGTGGAGGGCCAAAGAAACAGTAAGATGTAAGAATAGATAATTCTTACTTTGATCCTTCATAGTTAAATCTAAACAAGAAATAATTAAATATATGAAATAAATGAAATAGATCTGTCATTGATATCATATTGAACCAGTTTTTTTTTCTGGTTTCTGTGGTGCGTTGCCACTATCAAGTTCTGTACATTTAGCCGTGACTTTTGAATTATTACTGAAATTGTTTAACTGGCCATATAAAAACCAGCTCAACTGCCTGAAAAATTATACCCAAACTAAGTCAAATTCAATTCAAAATCAACAAAATTTTAACCAGGTTCGGAAATAAAAATGCGTAATTTTCTTTTTTTAAATTACATGTTTAATGAACCATGCTGTAGTTTGCAATTATGAATAAAAATTATGCATTTTTATTTCAACATATTTTCCAACATTCCAAAACAATTAATTACAATTTATTTGTGATATATTTGAATTCTTCCTGCAGAACAAGAGATAATGTTCTTAAATACTTAAAATATTTGTGCGTACTTAAATCCTTATCAATAGAGATTCTTTGAAAGAACTTTCAGATGCAGAATTTTAAATGAATCTGCTTCCAACCTGATGTTATTGAGTCACTTCTACCAGTGGTCGACATTCCTTTTTTGCTCCATCTGCTAAACTTATACAAATCGATGTATAAAGCGATGATTTACACAGCAGCTCAATCGAAACAATGGTTAAAGTATACAGTTCTCCCATTCTTATAGGTTTGATCTCTTTCGAGGAGTTTCATCAGACTTGGAAGCTCCTGAGCTCTCATCTTAAAATGGAAATCAGTGATAAGGCCATCACTGACCTGGCCCAGAGCATGGACTTCAACAAGGACGGCAGCATCGATATCAATGAGTTCATGGAGGCCTTTCGCCTGGTCGACCTCTCCACACACGCCTGACGGAGAGAAGTTGGAGTAATAGGTTAGATGATTTTTTTTTTTTGAAAACCACCAATGTGAAGATCAGGCCAAACGCCTTGTCAACCTTAGTTGTTTTTAAATGTGCTGCATAAATAAAATGGACGTTTGACAGTGTTAGCTTAGTTAAATCATCTGGACCCACATTTTCTAATCGGTGGGTTATCTGGGTACATTATTTCTCCATCTGTATCATATGTGTTTCCGCCATACTAGTTCTGCTGTGATTTTCTACCACAATTTTGTACTTAAACACTGCCTATCTAGTTGGTGAAAGAAAATAAAGACATTTTCTGATCAACCATGGTATATGGGTGCCAATATTTGATGCCTAATGTGACTTAAAACTTATAACCAACTTATAACTGCAGTTATTCAAAATCATTTACTTTTTTCCCCCAAGTTGTTCATTCGATAACGCAAAGACCCATTTCTCTTAGTCACTCTTCAAAATGGGAGGGACAAGACACCACCAATAAGTCAGGAAACGTAGACAACAGTTGCTCACCTAAAATGATCTGTATACAATTCATTAAAACAAAGAGGAAATTCACTTGTAACCCATGAAACACAGTGGGTGATGATGTAGGTCTGTTTCTTCTCCACAAGCCTTGGAAGACCATTTCAGGATAACCTGATAAATATTAATATAAAATATCCAGAACTTTTACCCTTGAGGACCAGAACTGACTTTCTATTGAACATATCAAACGTAACTCATGCAAAAAATACAAAAAAGATTCACCTTCCTCATGTCTAATTTTCATAGCCTGGAGCTTTTTGTTTGGAAATGTTTTCTAAGGGTTATTTTGTCTGTAGAGGTAGTTGCTATTAATCCATTTCTGTAAAATATTTTCTTCTATTTATCAACACCGAAGGCATTCTACAGTTATGTGTTGCTTCTTCTACACATCTGACAACATGTTTACATCTTCATGTGCGCTGGATAACACCACAGACCCTTAGCATGTGGGTGACCCTATTGCATGAGGGGATGTAATCGGTTTGAAGGAGCCTAATAAGTTCAACTGCCAATCAGCCTTTTCATTCCAGTAGAGGATGCAAATCCAGGACTTAAACCTATCAAGTGAAGCCCTGCTTTGATGAGATGTAGGAAAGCACTAATCCAAAAAGGTAAACAAGAAATGAACCAATTACAATAACGATGCAAATCAATAAATGCAAACACACAACGCAGCTTAGAAATGTCTCCACCACAAAAAAACAAAAAATAGCTTCTACTGCACCAATGTATAAAAGGAGATATAGTTGTTTAAATTCAAAGATTTAATATTCTACTAGCATAAAAAAAAGAAATACAAATATGTATTTACATAGTTTTGAATCATGCTGTGTACTCCTACAGCTTCCTTGCCACATTCCATAATCTGATTTAACATGAGGGAAGCCTGCTTTTATTAGACACTGTTGAGTCTTCTTTAAGCTGTTTAAATCGGCCCAGACAGCAGAGAATGACCACTCATCCAAACACTCAATTATCACACCTGCAAAAAAAATTTGATTTTAATATCCATCTGTGATGAAGGTTGAGCTGGGTGAGAAGTGTCCCTTTTCAGACTGATAGAGGGTCTGAACACGTGCTGAGGTTGGATGGGGGTCCTCAGCTCAGGATGCCCCCTCTCATGTGGCCGCCGTCGCTTAGTCCATGTTCTATGAGTTTGATGTCCTCCAAGTCATCTTTAATGACGCTGATCAGGTGACTTAAACCTTCTTGTTGCTGCTTTAAGTGCTGGAAGTGTGAGGCAAGAGAAGAGTGTTTCAGTTACAAAAAAAACCCAAATAGCTCATCTAGCTTTAACTTGTATTATGCAGTCGGTGTAAAACAGGCAAAAATATTTCTGATTAATTCTTACCACTCTGATAAATAAAAGCCTTGGATTTATAAACGGGCAAAAAGTTGACCTACTTGTTTGATTTCTCGGAGGAGATCTGCGTCGACGTTGTACCGCTCTTCTGATCTCACGGCTCCAAAGTGGTTCTGCATTCGAATTTGAGACATCAGCTCATTCAATCGACCCTGGGTAGGATTAAAAGCAAACACAAATTACCCATGGAATGAAAAATGTGTCTAAATTACAACAGGAGTTTGATCCCTGAGTAAGAAAGACTAATACGCTACTTTTAGATCAACTGTTGTAAGACTAGAACTAACAATATTGTTCTATTGATTATGCAGATAATGAATCAGATAAAAAAAAAAAATTAGCACATTCTGTTTCAGATTTTTACTTAAGATTTTATACAATATTAGAAATGCATTAAAGAGATACAAATAAGTAATCCACTTCTTTTTATTAAATAAGAAAACATATAGCTTATTGTCCAAAGTGCAACAAGAAAGTATTCCTTTAATGAATACTTGATTATTAGCATAAACCAAATAATTAGAAGCAAACTATGCTTCATAGGAGAATATGGATTTTACAGGATTTGAACCAGGAGAAGTTAAATCTATGACACTTTCAGAGTTCTTGGTAGAATATACTTACTTTTTTTTTTCCATCTTCAATGCGAAATATATTTTTTTTTGTACAGTTTTGGCGTAATTACTGACCTGACAGTATTGTCCTTTTAGCAAATGGCTTTTTCCTGAGTCTGTATGCTTCAGTTAATGATTCATCAATCAATAAATTAGTTGACCATAATTGATTAATCACGATTAATCGTTTCAGACCAATACTGACGTATAAAACTTACAAATGTGATAACATCCAAGTGACATTATAAGTCCACTTAAAATGAAATACTTAAAAAAAACATAAGGCTTCATATTGGACAGGACACACTTGCCTTGAACTGTGTGGGTGCATTGAGTTCTGACTGAATGGTGTCCAGCTGCACCCTCAGATGCTCCTCATCCACTTGGATAGCGTAGCCGCTTTTTCTCTGAATCTCCTGCTTTATTAGTACCTTCCAGGAAAAATATGCCAGTTATTGAAGATGAATTTATAGAGCTGGGAGAGAAGCGGACAGCGCCAGGACATTCCAAGTTGATATAATTTACACATGACTCGATGCGGTTTTGCTATTTGTGGGAGAAAGAAGGGATCTGAAATCTACCTGACAGAATATGGGTCAGTAAAGTGGGGAGGAGGCTACTTAAGAGTTGCATCTGTGTCATTCACAGTTTTATGTTTTTGTTAATGAGAGAAATGAAACACATTTTAAGTTAAATTGAGTGCAGAAACTACCTGCAGCACCCTGTGAGACAGATCCATCAGCTTCCTCTTGTATTGAGCGATCTTGGCTACAGTTGTTGCCTGGTTCTTCTGCAGCTCACTGATGTCATTGGAGATTATCTGCAAGCGCGCAAAGGCGGCAAACAAAGACTCATTAAGTATTTTTTTTTACCTTTAGACTTTACCACCTCCCTCCATCCATCCATCCGTCATTGTGGCCTTCACTCCTTTCGACTTGTGCAATAATGAGCCATAAAAAACATTTGTTATGAAAACTCCCTAGATTTGGATATAAAAGTTCACATTTTTTAATCCCATCTACGCAGGTGCTTCTTGAATGTTTTTTTCCGCTTCAAATTAGGTTTCTAAAGTAAAAACCCAAATCTTCTGTAACTAAACCCAACTTCGTAGTTCTTTCCCTTAAGTCGCATCCAAATTAAACCACACTGGAGTTACAAACACAAGGACCCAAGGCTATCCAAGGCTTTCATTTGAAGTCTTCAATAAGGAAACATTTTCTGAAACACTCTTCCTCCCGCTGATTGCTCTGGTATTTCTAATATTTCATGATGAAAACTAGCAGCTGGCAGTGAGGATTGAATGGACATCTGCGTACCGTCCTTGACACCAGAAGTCTGCCTCAGAATTCCTTTTCTGATAACCAGGTGGCTTTTTGTCCATTTTCTTGCATTTTCTTTGCTAAATGTAGAAACAAAAAGCAAAAAATATTTTTACTTACGTCCACTCTGGTCTGGTGTTGCTTGGTCATCTGCTCCTGGATCTGCAATCTGCGGAGCAGCTCCTTGAAACCCACCATGGGTACGGGGATTAACCTGAACATTTATGGAAGGCGGTTCAAGGACAAAACCTAGGACGATTTATGAGCTCTTTGGATAGAAGCAAGAAAAAACTAAATAAAAAAACACATTCCAACATACTTCTCTGAGTCAGGGTTGTCCACCTTAGCTTGTTCCCAAATGATGGGATCCACACCTGGTGACGGCAAAAAGGAGGAAACGCGGTTAGCTAATTTTAACAACAAAATTACCAAATTGTTGGTAAACATATTTACCTGCAGGAGCGTTTTGCAGCAGCTGCTTCAGCTGCGCTGGGGACAGCTCTGTGCGTGTTACTGACATGAGCACTCCAATTTGGGTGAGCTGAGCTTTGATGTTGGCCTGCTCCAGGAAGGTGAAGAGTGTGGAAGCTGGGATCCTCTTGGAGGTGCCATTGGGGGAACGCTCCACCACATAAATGATCACCTCTGACCTGGAGAACAGTTGATGCAGGAGGTTATTGCTCAGGATGACTTCATAGTCTTCAGCATTTTGAAAGCCATGTAAAGTTAGAGAAACTTACTGATCGTTGGGCAGAGCTTTAACACCCTCTACATTGACGGTGAGAGTCTGGTTGCTTCCCAGAACCTTGTGCAGTGACTCAACCAGCTGCTGCTGCTGAGCACGAACATCAGGTTCCTTTTTATTCAGAACCAACACCACTAAACCATCTTCGTCCTTGCTTACCGGGACACAGCTGTACCCCACTGCCTGCAAAAAGACCAAAGATTAATTCAGAAACTGAGGGCTGCATAAGTAAGCCTTTTTTATACAATGTTAGACAAAAATGGTCAATGAAATACATAAAAACATGAACATGTTGTGTTTTTAAGTATCATTTAATTCCCAACTCCAGTTTCTGGATATTTCCCTTTTACTTTTACTTATCTGAACCTGCAAAACACTTCAATTTTACATTTTTCCAAACTGCGTATGATTAGTAAGGAGTAGAAAATGAGTGAACCCGTTATCCCTAGTATACCTTGAACCTGCAGAAAGGGTTCTCCTGAGTAAAGTCCACTGGTAGGTTGTTGTTAACATAGTAGCCCTTCCCTGTTCCCCAGTAGGCCTGCAACTGGTTCCACTTGGCGAGTATGGAGTCCCGTTCATCTCCCAGCAGAGTGGGGGCTGACAGAGCGGTCACTTGCTGGTAAAGCTGGGTTGGCTGAGCTTGACCCTGCTGCTGGGCCGGCTGGCCAAACAAGCCTCCTGTAGCAGGAATAGTAAAAAAAAAAAAAAAAAAAGGGGAGTGAAACACATAGTCATGTTGAGATTTATGTGGAATCTAGTTAATGAAATGTAAAAAAAAAAAAAAAAAAAAAAAAAAAACCTAATAAAATCATTTTATCCACATTTTTTACAAAAAAAAGAAACCCTAACATTTTGAAAAAGCTACAGTTAAGGTGTAGCTATAAATTTCTGCATTTGCACAGATATTCTCAAAACCTATTTATTTTCTTATTGACCTTGTTGCTGTTGTGTCGGCTGGATATTAAAACCTCCAAAACCGAGGCCAGTTGTTCCTAATCCAGTTCCAAAGCCCGTCGCTCCAGTAGTGGCACCAGTTCCGAGTCCAGAAGGGAATCCAAACCCTTTGTTCTGTGTGTTGCCAAACAAGCTTCCTGAAAAACAATGTTAAGAAAATTATCACCTACAAGAAAACAATCTTTAAGGTCGGGAGTGTTTCGAAAATATGTAAGCTTTGCAGGAGGATCACTAGATCGATAGGCCAGGTATTTGACACATGTTCTGGGAGACAAATGGTGACATCTAGTGGCAAGTTAGTTTAATTCATCAGCTTGTAATATTTAATAGTCTAGGGATGATTGGTGATAGTCAACATAGTTTTCTCTTATATAATTTCACAAGGCTGGTTCAGAGAGAGGGATACAAAATTAGAGGAGTTTTAGCTCCTCTAATTTTATGACAAATGCACTGTTTTTGTATAGATACAGCTAAGTATTCTAGATCATTACCCTGACCAAATTGTATAGCTATATGGTTTATATTTAACATTTCCCTGTATTTTTAAGAGGTCATGATGCCTTCCAGTTTAACCAGGTTCCCAGGGCCTGGAGAAAAGAAACAGGCCCACAGCATCACACCACCCAATCATGTCTGAATGAAGTGTGTGTAGCCTGAACACTGAAATCAGGTGTGCTGCTCAATGGGACCGCTCTATTACTTTTGACTGGCTCTGAGGGGACCACTTAATATAAGGCATTGTGGAAACAACTTAAATTTACTGTCCATTGCTATGATTCCAAATTCAAATCTGGAAAATGTAAAGCTGGATGTTTTGAGCGCCGTTACTGACCTGTTGTGTTGGAGGGGGCAAAGTTGAAAGTGGATCCTGGTGCGGCAGCAGTTGTTGTAGTTGTTCCAAAGCCACCAAATGCACCTGTGAAGGTATGAATGGGAATGAGGACAAGTTAGATGAAAGAAATGATAAAATGTGGATGAAAGAAAAGAGAACAAGAAAAAAAAACACAGCTTGTTTAATGGGTAGCAGAGAAAACAATAATGACAAAACTTTCACAATAATTGGAGAAGAATTTGACAAATGATTTTCACCAATTTTTTGTGCTGTAAAAACACATTCCTCATGGGCATCAGCAGGCATGGGTGAATAACTTAAAAATTTTCATGCAAATGTTGTGACTTAGAATCACCAAGTGAGATGAAAGAAAATAAAACATCACTGCACCGCACTGAGGTGGAAAAACTAAACAATGCATGATTGACAGGCACAAAATGAACTGAATCACAAAGATCCTCTACCTGTGCTAGCCAGGCTATTACCAAAATTGAAAACAGAGCCAGTTGTGATTGCTGTACCGAAGCAACCTGCACTGAAGCTGATTGCTGCTGGGTTTGCATTTAAACCAAACCCCCCAAAGCTAAACCCACCAGCTGTGGTGCTTCCAGCTCCAAGCCCCCCAAATCCTGCAGCCAAAGCAGGCAGGCAGCGAAGAGAGAGAGAGTAACACAGAGGAGATAAATGACAACGCCAGAGCTCAAAATTACTCTGCATTATTAACAATCTCTATGTGCTTATGAGGAGGGCGATCTAAAGAAACAATAAACACATTTGATGCTTGAATTTAGGACCTTCATCTGACCTGTGTTGGAGGCACCAAAACTAAATCCTGTGGCTGGTGCAGCTGTGGTCGTGGCTGCGCCAAAAGCAGGAGCCGTCAGAGCTGAGAAATTGAAACAAGTCAGTGATTAAAATGATACACAGATGTAAATACAAAAGAAGACAAAGATTTGTTAACTCGTATATCAAATTTTATACATTTTATCACGCGAGAGTGTAAGACTGAATGTATTGTATTAGGATTATGTCATGGACAAACAGAGTATAATTTGTGCATTACTTCTTGTCTCAATATCAAATACAGTTGTTGTGTAAAGGCCTTTATTGAGAAGTGAAGAAAACTTTAAAAACTCCTCTTCGCCACAACATATGTGGCGAACACAAATGTGGGCAAAGGTGAACTATCCGAATAAAACTATTATTATTTTTTTTCTTGCCTAAATTAATGATTGTTTTTGAAACATGATTAAAATACAAATAAGTTCAGGAAGCATGCATATGAAAGAGAGAACATGGTGGATGGCCATCTTGTCCACACTTAAACCCCAATTAATGACGAGCTTATGTGTGGAGGTCTTTGAAGACAATTCAGGAGCTGTGGGGACTTACTGCCAAACCCCGAAGAAGCGGTGGTAGTGGTCGCTGTGGGGTTAAAACCAAACGTTGTCGAAGCTGTGGTTTTGGCACCAAACTGACCAAATGAAAACCCGGAGGTCCCTTCAGAAGAACAAACAGAGTTCAGTTACAATTAGCTTGGCTTGAAGAGAACAAACTTAAGAGAGGCATGGTTAGTACGGAGCAAATGAAGACACATTCTAAACCTTCTCAAGCAGCAATAGAAGTCGATACATGTCTTACTACAAATTACTCTTTTTCCAAGCCATATGTGTAAAGGCCACAAGAACTATCTAGAAAGTTTATCGTTAGCTTGGTTACCGCACTGCTAGAGACGTCGAGGGTTAGCGTTAAGTTAGCAACGTTCAGCCAATCAGTTATATGAACATGTTATAATTTCACGGCTACTCGCGTTCGTAGCACAAGTGTGACACATCCTGAGTTTAACAAAACACTCAAAAAACCTTAGTAAATATTGCTCATACCTGCCCCTGTGTTAGTCGCGGCACCGCCAAAACTGAACGCCATGTTGACGACTGTCACTACAGGCACTTCTTCTTCTTTCCTTGTTTTATGGCGATTGGCAAACAACGTTTTGGTGCATTACCGCCACCTTCCAGATTGGAGTATGTTCCAGACGTAATGCAGGATCTATTGCACTTCTGTCTTTTCTAAATCCAAATTGATAAGACTTAATCTTCTCCTTAGATTCTAAAAAAATAAATTTATCTTTTATTTCTATTTTTTCCACAATTTTACCTAATATAGAGCTATTGGTCTATAACTTTCAGTTGAACTAGGATCTTTACCAGTTTACAAATGGGTATAATGATGGCTGATTTCCATTTATCAGGTAATATTCCTTTCTTCTAAACCTTATTATACAATTCTAATAATATTTCTTTACTCACATCACTAAAATTATTTAACATACAATAAATGATTTGATCATTCCCAAGAGTTGATTTACTGGGATTCTTCAATGCATTATTTAACTCCATCAAAAAAAATCTTCATATTAATAAAATTCTTATTATCTTCATCATTATGAAATAATTCAATATGTCTCTGCAATGTTATTTCACGTCCTCTTTTTTCTTTGTTATTTAGATTATTCTTCTCCTTGTTCTCCAGTTAGCAATCACTCTACAAAGTGGGGAAGTACTGCCACCTTGTCGTAATTCAGATAAAAATGAGTCCACAACAACAAACTAGAATAGAATAAAACAGAATACGGAAGCGCTCAGATTCACATAAAATGGGGAATAAGAATGAAAATAAATTACAGACAGTAATTTAATATGACTTAATGGCAACACATTCATGCAAATTGTCAATATACTTATAAACAAAAGTCCACCGTCTCCTGGCACTAGTCCACAAAATCCTGTGATTGGAGAGAGTTGTTATGTAGATCTCAATCTCTTGTTTGTGAGGTAGTAATTGTCATTGTAATATTCATCATAATGTTTTTGTCTTTGAGACACTGAACATCTCTGTTGCTTATTCTTAAAATATATAATATCATTATAAAATACGAAAGCAATGCTTTTAGCTTGTCTTGCACTGCTATCATATAGATTTATTCATACAGCAGCCCTCAAACTGTTGCTTTGTCTATTAATGTTGCAAGAAGCTATAAGTTTTTTTTCTGTAAAGTGATTTACATTCATAGTCTTTTAACTTTTTTATCCGTTATAGTTTAAAGGAGCATTTAATCTTTATTCAATTGTACTACTTGTGAATGCTGTTCCACTCAGAGAAGAACAGCACAGAAGAAGTGGGTAATACCCAAACGAAAGTAATCTGTCTCCCGATTTTGCTTTCTATTTCACAGCTTCTATGTCATTGCGACACAAAAGGGCTATGTTTCCATTCTTTCGTCTATATATCCATCCGTTGATCCAGCTGTGCATCAATCCATCAAATCCATGCAACTTATCTCTCTGTATTTCCCTTCAAATCCAGTAAGCTACAGACTTTTCATTTTTCTAACTTTAAAATGACCAAATTGAGAGGCAAGCAGTGAGTGGCGCGAAGTAATGAGACTCATTTACTGAAACTACGCTTTATTGTTGTGAACACAGTAAAAACATTGCTAACAGTCAACATTTCAAAAGCTTACAATCAGAGCAATATGTGGTTGTAGTAGTAACAATAATTTCACAAAACAGAACATCATGATCAAAATTTGGTACAGAGAATCCCAGACTAGTATCTACATTGTCAGTGTTGTGGTTTTGTAAGTGTAACAAAAATAATTTACCCTCTTTCAGCCTTTTGACAGATTTCCGTAGTATAATACTGCTTATTTTTCATTACAAAAGCAACAACATTTCTATCATGTCTATCCAGAAATGTACTGCTCACATGAAATAAAAATTGCAACAGCATTGGAGCTCCATTCAACTTTTTTAATCGCTTGTAACTGGTTTGATCTAACATTTAAAAGAAAAAAAAAAACTAATGAAGAAGGCATAAGCTCTCCACTGTTGTCTGATATGTACATTATGATTTTTCATTTATGTGCATAGGGAACTCCTACTCAGATCCCTCCTGGCATGTTTTAGGAGCAGTCATCACAGCTGGGGCTCATCACAGTTTCACTTGAATCATTCCACAGCATTTTCAAGATTGCATCAAAATTCACATCAAATAAAAACAGCCTTATGTCTCTGATTTCATTAAAAAAAAAAAAAAAAAAAAAAAACAACAAAAAAAACTTCCATGTTCTACCTTTGCTTGAATCTGGAAGAAGTCAAATCCATTTGGCATAATACTCCGTTTATAAAGAACAAATACAATAGAAGGCACACAACAGTCCAGATCTTTACAAAGGCACAACTACAGCAGTTAAAATAATTTTCTGAGTGACATGTTGGTTAGTAAAGGCATTTGAACAGCGTATATAAAAACTTTCTGATAAAAGGGACGGTTCAGGATGTGTGAGAAGTTCTGCAGCAGATACTTCATGGCGTCTCCATTTAATATGAATTCAGTTTAATGATAGTAGAGAATGAGGTGTACAAGCAACAATGATCTCCTTATATGCAAAAATTGTACAGAGAATGTAATGGTAAAAAACAAATCTAAGTTGTTTTTTTTACTCTGACTTTTCTATAATGCAGTTCTTTTGACTTGAAAAGCTTCAGATGTGCTATCCCTATGTTGATTTCTTGTCAAACTTATCATATAGTTTTCTGTAAATAAATGTCTGTAAAACGTACAGACAGTCTGTAAAATGGTTTTATGTAAAACATAAAACCGATTAAAAGTTCTCAAAATAATGTTAGGGAGTGAAGGGAGTTTTTTGGGCTAGCCATTACCTTTCACTTCTTGTATTAATTAATCTGGATTAATTTTAAACAAAAACATTAGGGTAGTCATCTATTGCAGAATACATATTAGCTAAAACCTTTAAGCAAAACTTTGCTGCAAAAATCCTGAGTTATCACTTTAAGGGCTTGAGATGCTCTATACTCAAATATTTCTATATTAACATTTATAGTAAAAATTCCATGAAATGCATAAGTTTACCAAATTGAAACAGTCCAAATACACAATGTTTTGTTTGAGTTTTGTCCTGATCACACACTAACAACTACAAAAAGTTGTTCAACTCCCACAGTCCATACAAAAAGCTCACGTCACATCATGACCATATGTAGGTAGTTCTAAATGGACTACCTACATATAAAATAATAAATGTTTTGCAACACTGAGTGAATAAAAGGGAAATTGGACAAAATAACACTGAACTGATTGAAATGTCTTTAGAAAAAAAAAAGAGATTACTTGCAGTTTTGTATCTCTCTCCTGCTTTAATAACGTTTGACAGCAGCTTGGCAGGAGACCCCTGAGAATGACCACTCTGGCTTAGAAATACTACATTTACAGATGCCAACGAGCTGCTTCCCTAAATAACACTTGGTGCCTGGCTTAGGAGCACTTCATAATCTGACAGCACTGAGCTTTGACCAAGACAAGAATCCAGCCAATGATTGGTGCAGATTGGTGGCATATAACCTAAAAAGAACTGCTTTTAGGATTCCATTGGCTATACCTGGACTGTAGGTGGCATGTGCTTAATCAAGAAAATTTAATACATTGTGCTTAAAATGAAAAGGATGCCACACCGCATTCCCAAGTTTATTGCTCCATTTTAGTCGTCATGCCAATGTAGTTTCCATTTTGGCCATCGTCCTTCTCCTTAGTGTTGACTCGTGAGTAGGAGGTATCCTCTTCAGTTGCGGTCTGCTTTATTGATGAAAAGATAAAAAAATATATATACATCTTCAGTTTCGATTTTATGTTTTGTGTCTTTGACTAAAAGAGCTGATGTTAAATGCACTGATAAGCATTTAACATTTCTTGTAACGCTCCAGCACAACCAAGCTGTGTTAAAGTGTTAAAACCAGGAGTGAGGTCTTTACTGTGTGCTGAAAAATGAAATGCATTTCCAGAGAGAAGTTTTTAATCACTCATCATGGGCAAAAACTGGAGTAAGTCTTCTTCATTTAAGCTACTAATCTTTTTTTTCTAGATTTTCTCAATGTGGTGCATGAAGAATGTTCTCCCTGCTTAATGGACTGAGGGTTTTCTCTAAGTACTCCGGCTTCCTCCCGTAGTCAAAAAATATACATGAAAGACTGAATAATCTCTCTAAATTCTTCATGCATGATTGTATCTCCTATATGTGTCTGTGTAAGTGAGTATAGATTGTGGATGTGGATATTGGTCAACTTATTATTATGCAAATGTTACGTCCTCATGTACGGCAATTATTAATTGTTAGCAACAGAATAAAATACCTGAACCTGCACCACGAATTCAAGTTTTGGTATTTTACTCCAAGATTATAACTGGCCCGCCTCTTGCCATCGCATTTAAAACGTGCTTGAGGTGCTGCTATATTCTAGTTGGATATTTGACCACTCTCATTGGCACAATTGCTAGATTTCATTTCAACAGTTTTGCTTAGTAACAAGCAGTAAGCTTTAAAAACATACCAATTTTTTCATATATTACATATTAGAACTTTAGGATATTCACAAAATCTGCCCAGATGAATAGTCGAGTATCCAGCCAGAAATATCAGAAAAGCTTAAAAACTGTCTCGGCCAGATAAATCTCGCTAAAAGGCATTTCACATAGTTACGTTATGTATCATGTTGTGTATTTATTTGAGCCTGCATTTATAATTTTTACCTCTGTGGATGGTAAAAATCCACAGATTTTACCAAAGTTCCCTAACCCTAACCCTAACCCTACTTGTGGATTAAAGATCCACAAAATAATTCAAATTTTGCAGCCAACTCTTGTTTCTGAAGCTTATTGATGTTGCACTTCTTACCAGTCCTGCTGGAAATAAGTGAAATGGTTTAATATATAATTTAAACCACAAAATTTATCTCCACAGTGAGCACAAGTAAACTTCTCACTAGAACGGTGCGTCATGCATTTAGGCATTAAGTAATACAACAACGAAATGAATGGATTGAAACAATGCAGCAAGACTTACAGCATAGGCAGCCTTGGTAAACACAATGCGCTTAACTCTTTTCTGCATGGAGATAAATGGTGATAAACACATGCATAGAGACATTGGTGAGGGGTTAAAAAATTAAATTAACAAGGATTAACACAAATTACTCTTTAGGATCAAGCAAACTGCAAGGTGTTAGAAAGATGGCTGGTTAAGGAGGATGTGTTTTACCTTCTGTTGATGGGCCCTGATCAGGAGGATGATGAAGACAATAAGCATGATCCCGCCTAGTCCCACAATAATGAGGGGGAAGCTGGACCCCACATTGACAATCATGAGCAGCTTGTGCAACTTCGCTGCTGATGCATCATCGATCTCCACACTCTGAGAGTCAAGAAGTAGGGTTATAGAGTTAAATGACAAAAAAAAAAAAAAAGGAATATGGCAAAATAATCTATGATAGCAGCTATGACCTGTTTTCATCAAGTCAGTTAAGGACAAATTATGTAATTTGGTTGTATTGAATTCACTGTTTTAATTGTAATGGGAGCTCATTCTGGTACCATAAACTAGGATACCATTACCCTTAGCTAGGTTTATGGTACTGAACGAATCTAGCTAATGGTATAAATAAACTAGTGAATGATATAACATATCCTGATAACAAAAATAGAGTCACTGTTTAAACTTAACATTTGTGAAAGTAGAAAAACTACACAAAAACACTAGATCAAATTCAAATACCCCCAACTGTGTGCGTGTATCTGTCATTTCTCACCTCATTGAGGAACATAATAGGGAAGATTGTTTCTTTCAATGATTTCGTATCTCTGTTGAAAAAATGAAAAGAATGTGAAGATTCACATAAATAATAGGTGCAAAAAGTCTGCAGCATTTATTCTAAACTGGGGTGCAGATACTCACGGGTATCCAGAGATTCTGTTGATCAAGATGTTAACCTGAGCTCTTTTGCTTGCACGCACAATCACTCCAGTTGTCTGTCGGCAAAAAAATTACCAATTATTTATAATTATTATTATGTTAAATAAAAAGCGTAGGTGAGCCTGAATAAGTTTGTTTTCATATACTGTAAGTAAATGTATTTCGGTAAATAATTTCAAAAAGTTGCTTTTAAATTGCATATTATTTGGAGCCACTGCACACAGTCACTGACTGAACTTTTTTTGTGTTAATCTAGATTACTAAAGTTTATAGCTACTGAAATCCTAATATTAATCTTTTTATAAAATTAGACTGTTACACAAGATCATATAAAGAAACAAAGAAACCTACATTTCTGTTTGAAATTGATCATTTAAGAGTCCCTTTGATTTGTCTTATGCAAACTGTAATTTTCCGAAAATCTGAGCTTTGGTGTTTCATGTTCTCTAAGCCAGAATAATCAAAATGAACAGAAATAAATACAATTTGAAATAAATTTGTGTCTGGAAACTGCAATATATAACTTTCACCTATTGAGCTGACTTAGTGAAATAAATTGTTTTTCAATAATATTCCAACCTGCAAAAGATTGTATTCAAATCAACCTGTTTGCATGATGCTAATTATGTCAAGAGGGGAAACAATGTTTTATGTTATGGTCTGTGTTGTTTCATAAAATGGTTGCACTACTGCTTTTGAGCCAGTAGGTGGCATAGCAATACATCTTTTTGGTATAAATAGAAGACAGCTGTGCAATCTGGTAGCTTACCGGGTTGAGGTCTAAAAACGTTTGGTGATGATGCCTTTGAGGGGACATTCCTCCAATCGCTTCTACATATTTGTCCTCTCCCAGGTAGAAATGAGGAAAAGAGGCGACCACAGGGGCACCTGCAAGAGGAAAAATGATTGTTTTGACAAATAAGGACTACTTTAACCACAATGTTTTTTTGGCCAACTCACTGATTAAATATCCAAAAAGACAATCACTGGCCAATATATATATATATATATATATATATATATATATATATAATATGCCGCCACCGCCAGTCTAAGATGTTGATCATAGGAGGCAGAACAGATCCATGCTTTCATGTTGTTTTCACTCAACTTTGACCTTCCCCACTGTCTGAATTATGAAGCTGAATTCAAGATTCATAGCACCAGGAAACATTTTTTCCGTCCTGGCATTGTCTAATTCTAATGAATTATTTGACCTATTGTTGCCTTTCTATAATCTCAAACAATTCTTCCCATTCTCCCCTTACGTCAACAAGGAGCTATCATCCGCGCAACTGCTTCCCAGTGGGTACTTTCGCTTTTTTTGGCTCGTTCTCCTTTAGCGATACACGAAAATTCTAGGAAATCAGCAGTTGTTGAAATACTCAGACCAACCTGTGTGGTACAGACAATAATACCACATTTGAAGTCACATCGGTCTTCCCCGTTCTGTTTGCAATTGAACAGGTGTACTTAATAAAGTGAGTGTATTTGCTAAGTTAAGACAGAAAGGGACTAAATGATGACTGTTTATTTGTAAATCTGAGCTGCATCAGATTGTCTTTTGATAAATGTAAGTCATATGAATGCTGTCCAAGCTGATCTTGTTCTTCATGTTTGTGTCTATGCACCCACTGAGGTCATAAAAGTGAAGGCACACAGGCACAAACACACACGCAGACATCCACACAGCTTGACTAACAGCAAACACCGTTTTATTTCCTTACTTGATTAAATCACAATGTAATTTTGCCTTGGAAGTTAGAGATACAATCTGTCCTCAAAAGTTCATGTCCAAGACAAAAAAAATAGCAGTACACAAAGGGGTAATAAATCAACTTGTGTAATAAATTAAAGGCTGTCTAGATAAAGAATTATTCCTTTCCTCTTAGTGTCAGCAGGGTTCCGTACTAGATAACATGGTTTAAAGGTAAAGAGAACAGACAAGAAAGGTATCTTTTTTGCCTGTATTACTTTTGCTCGGACGTAATTCCAAGCAAAATCAATATATATTTCACAGTTTGCACACTGCTCGTGTTTACTGGCAACAATAACAGGGGGAAGAGGGTGAGGTGATGACAAAGTGGGGCATAGGTGACAGATTTCCTTCTCTTGTGTTTGGCAGTGGATACTGGACAAAAACATCGGCACACCCGCAGTCACCTGAGAGCAGTCTTCACATGACAACCTGCAAGGTCACTGTAGAGCAAGCACGGCACTTACTTTTTTTTTTTAAATCAGCACAGCCAAGGGTGACCTTAATCGTCCACTCCAAAACTCCTTTTTGTTGGTGGCTAAACAAAACTCTTGACCTCAGCCGAGCATTGACTTTTGTTAACTTTCAACAAGTCTTTTAATCTTTCACCACTTTTACTGCTGGGATTGACAGCGATATTTCATTTATATCCATGTGAGAACACATTGTATAAAAGTCCAGTTTAACTCAGTTTTTGTTAGTTATTTTTTTGAAACAGACTGCCCGGTAACGCCAATACAAGACAACACATGAGTGACTTAGAGTCCAGAAACAAAGGCAGTAAGGTCATTCCTAATCAGATTCAAAGGTACAATCAGGTGACAGAGCTTACTGCCACATGCTGCAGGACCAATCATGGTCAGATGGTGCCTGCGGTGTGGCCTGGGCTGCAGAGCTGTGTCACGTGAGTCCTTCATGCTTAATTTTACTGCTGGTGATATAACTGAAACCCTAAGCCCCTTTGTCAGCAATCAAAAAAATAAAAAAGGAGAGTAAAAAAGAAGAAACAAATGCTACAGTTGAAGCTCTTCAGACTCATGTAGGAGTTCAAACATTATTAAAGATAAATGTGCTGCACAGGGTGAAAATTACCTTTCCGACAGGGGCTGACTTTGAGGACCCCAGTTCCCAGGCACTCTTTAGGGGTGACGCAGAAACCTTTGTTGGCCGGGTTCTCTTCCTTGCTGGCCAAAACAGAGCGGGGAGGTGTGAAGCGGTAGGCAGGGAGTCCTTTCACCTCAACATCCTTCTCAAACTCCATGTAGATTGTCCTAGAGAGTAGAGAAGAAGCTAAAAATGTTTTTGAAGTCTATTTTTTATTGTTTTAAAGATATTTCAAATACTGCTGTTCAGAAAGTCAATTTCTAAGGCATTCAGCCTGAACATAATATGACAACAATTAGGTTATTTTGGTATTTTGAGTTATAATGCAGGTACAAAATTCATTCATGTCCCTGGTGGGCTGAGATATGAAATCATTTTCTTTCAGCTGAGAATTTTGTTTCTGATAGGATATGTGAACTATGTCTCAAAATTGCTATTTTTGTTTAATTTTATTAGTTTTAGAACATTCAAACTCTTCCTATAATTTCTAATCAGGATTTGAATGTTTCGATTCATTCAAATCTCAATCTGCCAGGGGGTATTAATTATCGACTTAAATGTGGTTTATTCTTCCTTGCAAATACCATACAATAGCAAGGTAATGATGATAAAAATACTCTGATTATTAGTAAGACGTGAGGGAAGGCAAATACATCTGTGACATTAAAATAAAATCACTTTGTTAAAGCTTAGCATTGATAATATGCTCTGGGTTGCCTGATTGCGCAGCGAGTTCAACAGCACCAAATCCTCCCTAATCTTCCTTTGCTTTCTCTTAGCTCTGTTCAGAAAGTGCTTTCAGCTTATCAGCTTCTATTGTTGCTTTTTGGTAATTCACACAGACGAAACAGAAGAAGCTCAGTGCGACATTAGTGTGTGCTCCCACAAAACAAGTCGTTCAAAGTTACAAGCGTCAGTAACAACAGTGCCATTGATTTATGGATGTACTTTCACACAGGAAAAAAAGTGCAGAACAGGCACAATTGACCTGGCTTGAAATGTGATGTGTAGCAACGATTGGCCAACAATTATATGTATTTTTATATGACATCCTACAAAATGGCTTGAGTTTTTTTCACTTTTTCTTTGTATTTTGAAGGGAATTATGCACAAAACAGTGGAAAACTGTGATTTGGAAAGCAAGATAAGGCCTGTTTACAATTTTATCCAGTAATAAACTCTGCAAACTGTAGCCTTCATTTGTACTCAGCCTCCTGTAAGCCGTGTGCATCCCCACAAAAATTAAATTCTTTCCGTATTCTCTGTCAGAGTAGTGACTTTTTGTGCTAAAAGAACAAAATCAAATGCAATTATCCACTTCCCAAAACTTGTTCACAAAGCCATAAAGCATCCAACTTGGACCTTGACCTAACAAAGTAACACCACACACAGTTGTGACACCAGAAAACTAATTTTATAGAAGAATTTGTTGAAGTTCAGTGAGATTCCTACTGGATCTGATATGTCTAAACTGTATCGTTCTCTTCTAAAGTACATTTGGATGAAATCCTGCATGCATTCTCAAGCTTAGGCTTGTCCTCAAGCATCGAGTCTCAGTTAACATTTCTAACATATTTGAACGTACTACAAAAAAATGGTTTAATAGCTATCATTTAATACATAAGTAAATAAGCAAAAACACAATTTGCCGGAGCCCACAGAGCCATTTAACCAAGACAAAGCTTCTTAATAAAATGAATCATATTTAACCTCTACTTGATCTTATTAGGTTTTTTTTTTTTTAATCTGTCTTTCAGTTCTGTTTCTTTATGTTAAAAATCTTACAACACTTCACAGGAGAATCACATTATTGTGTGGGGCCTATCCTTTTTCTGTGAATAACTGCAGTTAAATAGTGTGAGGGGAATCTGGACCATCCTCAGCGAGAACAAAGCCCTCTATACACTGTCTGCCAACTGACTGGGAGGAAACACAGCATACCAGTAGTGCAACAACACTATGTAGACCTTTTCTCTTGACCTTTGGGAGAGAAGCCAAGGAAAGCACCTAAAGCCTTTCTGCTTTCCAGAACTGGACTGGGAATTTCTGTCTTGTAGTCGTAATGAGAAACAAGCACCAATTTGAAGAAAGCTTAGATCAGCTGAGCAAGCGCTTAAGCTTCGATTGACTACATTTTGCCATAATTGCAGCAATCTTGTGGTATGCTTATCCCAGCTTTGTAAACATACGAATATTTTCCCATTCCTCTTGGTAACTTTGCTTCAGTTCTGTCATAGTTAGGAAAACATCTCCAAACATCATTTTTCAACTCTTGCCACCGATTTTCAATTGGATTTAGGTTTGGACTTTCACTTCACCATTACAACACTAACAAGGGTCAGTGCAGGCAGTGCTGGTTCCATATTTATTGTTGTCCTATGAACCATACTCTGTTGAAGTAAAGCTTCTCCAGAACATGATGCTGCTACCACCAGGTTTCACCAGGGTGACTGTGGTTCAGGAGGATGACCTACTTGTCAATTTATTATTATTTGAGCTCAGCAAATTCTTCTTTTGTCTGCCTACATGGCTCGTCTCAAACTTTAAACAGGACTTGTGAAGTCCAGATCTGTTAAGTGTGTGCATAATAGCTGCTCTGTTGAATAATTCTCTCCTTGCTTTGGCAGTCAGTTGAGGTGAAGTGACCTTGTCTTGTGAAGTTTGCAGCTGTGCAAGCCTTCCCTCACTTCTTCAAATTGAATATTGTTGTACAAGCCAGCTTGCTCTTCAAATTGTTATTCGTTAAAGATGTTGAAAATGTTTCTTTCCACTTCACAATTATGTTGCAGCAAAAAAAAAAAAAAAAAAAAAACCCAAAAAACTTTTGAGAAGTTGGTTATACTTTGACACAATGTGAACAAGTTCAAGGATTATGAATTCCTTTTCAAATATTCATACTTCATCACTTTACAACATTCTAAATCGGTTATTTCTGATTCAGGGGAATCCAAAAGGATCTTTAAAACCCTTAGTGGCTATGGGGGAAGTTAAACTTCAGATAGAAGAATGGTATTTAAACAATAACACCTGTCTGCAGTTTGTCAAAACTTTGCAGCTTTTGCAGGTCAGCTGTCAGTTACTGGAGCAAAGGGTCACTACCCCATGAGCTTGCAGATGGGAATCCTGGCACTTTTTTTAACCAGCAGATCAGGCTCAGATGTCATTCAGCACATGTTTTATCCACTCACTTACAGGCGTCACACCATAGTAAGTGTGTAAAGGGTCAAAACATTAGTTGACTAAAAGTCTCTTCTTCAAATTATAAAAAAAAAAAAAAAAACAGGAACAAGGAGGGAAGTCTCCCCTTTGGTCATTAAAGCACAGTCAGACACAATGACATCATTAGGGAAAAAGTAAGTGTGTGAAAGAGTTTAGAAAATTTGGGTGAGGGGTCGACGGCACACATCCAATCAGAGCAAAAGGTGCTTGCTCTATTACTCTACCAGATTCTTTCCACACAAAACAAAAAGAGGAAGATGTGGGCCTCATCACAGATAAGCACAGGGCACATATGTTTTGCAACAAACAAGGATTAACAGTTGTGAAATCAAACTTAAATGGACTACTTAGATTGTTAATAAGTAAAAGGTTATTCTCCACACAGTGAAGCTTTGAACAGAGAGATTTTAACTTTAGATGCATCTAAACCTTTGTTTACCAAAACATTTGTTCTGGAGATGTCAGGCTAGCACATCAAAAAAATGATCTTTGATTGATACAAGGTTTTTATCAAACATGAAATGCCTCCGCTGCATGGGAAGCCAGCAATTAAAAGTAGATTTGGTGTGGACTTGTTTGTATGTGATCAGGCTACTGTAAATGGGATCCAAAACTGGTTCTGAGAACAAAACATATTGGTATTTCCTCGCAAACAATAATTTGAACTCAAGATTGTGTCAGGCAATGGGGTACAACCCTAATCTGTTCCTGTTAATCACATTTCTGGTCATTAGAAGAGATGTGGCTTTTATGTAATAGAAGTCCCTATGCAAAGGAAAATCAAGTTCACTGATGGTTCCTATAGTTTCTAATAGTTTTTTGTTTTGATTTTAGATATAAAAATCAAAACATCAAATAGGAGCTAGTTCCATCTCCGGTGGAACCAGCTCTTAGTTTTCTATCAAAGCTAAACACTCAGTGTACTTTAAAAAGTAGGCTTACAGCTTTCCATTAGAGTGATTCGGATAATCCTTAGATATAACTGTATCTACAGACTGCTGATGAATATTATGACCAATCTACTATCTTTCCTCTCTACTTTCTGTTAATGCAGAACTTGCAATTGCTTAACTTTGTGTCTCATCTTCAGCACGTTCTTCTGGCTTAAAATATCTGGCTATATTTCCTCCCTGGACTGAGTCATTGACAAACCAATTGCTGTGATTAACTGTCTCTACTTTTTTTGTCAGTAATCCTGGAACTGGCATTTAGCATTTAGCTTTGAATCTTTGCATGTTTGGGTCTACCCAGAGCGAGTGTTCGCTCTAATCCAGTTTTCATATTATCTTTCATAGAAAGTCTTCCTGGAAGTACAATACTTCGCTCCGGAATAGAGCCATTAGATAACATCGCCTTGAACTGTATGTATTTTCTTTGTTGTTTTTCCCTATAGAAAATGAATGTGGAAAGCTCCTGCCAAAGTCTTTATATCAAAGCACATAAAAGGAGGGTGGTGTGGTCCTGAACTTTACCTGCACAGGTCAGGAGAGAAGACATAAAGACGTTCGCTCTTGTTTAGCAAGGGATGGAAAGCACTTCCGTCTGATCCAAGGATGCTGTTGCTCTCATTAGTTGACCAGTATTTGAGCATCCTATAACACAAATTAAATTAACATTGTTCCTTGTTGCCAACAAACCAATCACAACCGCTCATGTAGCCTGCATTTTCCTCTTTACAGATTACTTAGGTTTTTGTTAAATTCAGCACATTGTTCCAAGTTAATTGTTGAATTTCTGAAGTTATGTGAGGTACCTCTTTGTTGCCAGCAATAGAGAAAGGTTTAGTGAGCTATTTTATTTTGCACAAAGAGGTCACAGATAAAAGAAAAAGCACAGGATGTTTTCCAAAAACCACATTTGTTATGTCAACGTGTTTGCTATACTCATCTTAGAAATGATCAAGAATGGTTTACTCTACAGCACTTCAAAGTGCAGCTTCCCTAGTGTAAACGGGTAATTATAGCACTTAAGGATAAAAAATTTGGATAAGATAAGGCTATTTGAAAGCCTTTGGACAAAATCCAAGTCGCAGGATGTTCCGTCCAGCTTTCTGTGGTAAGAGAAAGTTTTTTGGTCACAAGACCAACAAGAAAAACAGAGAAAGGCATAGATTACCCAACACACCTATTCTATTAAAAAATACTTAATTTATCCCAAAGAGAAATTAAATGTCACAGCTCATATCATCCAGTGTCTTCATAGTAAGTTCCGACTCCCAACATGCAGCCACAATGAGAGTGGCTGCATGTGGGTGTGTTTGTGTGAGACTGCATCAGCATTACCTTTCCCCTTTATATGTTTCGATGCGTGCATAATCTAAGTAGTTCTGCGTTCCGGTGTGGAAGATATATTCTCCGTCGCTGCTTTCATTTTTCTGTGCCAAACAAACATTGAGCTCATTAAAAAGACATTTCCTTGTGTGATGGTAAGAGCAAGTTTATATAAAAAGGTCCACTCTCTTTTGTAAAATTGCTAAAATACAGAAGAGCTTTTATGATTATTATTATCTTTTTTTTGTTAAACCTGTACATACCTTGTACATGAGGCCGAAAACCCTCTCCACATCAGTACCGGATGAGGCAATGCGATCCAACAAAGCATCGTCATAACCCCAAAGTAATTCTTGAACACTTCGAGTGGTGAAGAGACGACTTTTGGTGCCTTTTATCATGACGTTCAAGAAAAAGCTCTTGAATCCCTGCGCCTTGTTCATTGCAGCCTGGAGTCAAGAATTTGAACAGATATGAGAAAATACAACCAATTTTGCAGGATAAGCTGGTGGTGAGCAGAGCAATGCAGTGGGAGTACACACTCCCCTTTACCCCAGTTGGATTCCCAGTCCTTTTTTCCACTTATCTCCAACCTTTAAATAAGGACTTACCCAAATGGGGATGTTGACAGTGGTGATGTTATCGACGTCTGGGTCACCAACAGACTTATCCCTCACAAACACAAAGCTTTTGGTGTTGTACGCCGACACCTTCGTATTATTGTCCAACATGGTGACGTTGTCCTTATATCTGTACTCTCTGTACAAAAAAAAAGATTACTTTTCTGTTGAATGGAACATTAAATCAACCCTTTGTCAAATCCATCAATATTAAATTTGAGAAAAAAAAGGAAAATGTTCAGTTAGGAATTTAAAATAAAAAAAACACTAGCTATTGGTACATCCAACAATGTCTCTAACATAAACAGAAAATACAGTTTAACTTTCTTTTTTTTAAAAAAGTCATTCAGTGATTCTTGGGACTTTTAATCTAAACCCACACCTTATGCTTCTCTGTACCTTTGTGTTATGAAAAATTAGATGACCCAGATTTATGTTCAGGAGAATAACAAGAAAGGTGGAAAAGAACTCCAAAGCTCAGTGTTAAAATAACCTCAGCAGGACGTTGCATGTTGGGGTCAACTACATCTTTTAAAATGCATCTTAATTCGTCTTGATGCCAAGAAGTGCATACTAACTATGGGAGAAGATAGAGGATGTCCTCTATCACCTGGGATGACACCTGGGATTAGAATTCTGGGATTAAAAATATGATTTGTTTCAACTTTTTTTGTTTTTTTTATTGTTTTTGGAACTCTTCCATACAAAAGCAATAATCATGGCTGTTTTTTTATTTTATTTTTTTGTTTTATAACAAAAATTGTTTTATAAAATGAGCCACAGTACTTTTCTTTTTTTTTTTTCCTATTACCACAAAATAAAAAAGGATATTTTGTTATAGCGTGAGCAAAATAAGCATGTCGCTCTTCAAAAAGACATTTCAAGTTCAAGAGTTTTTTTTTTTTTTTTTTTGACTTACCTGTAGGTGTAGGGCCCAATCTGGTTGACTTCTGGTTTTTCCCCATTAAGGACCTCTTCTACATTGGTCACGTTAAAGAAGAAAAACTCCATGAAGACAGGAGGGGGAGGTGCTTTCCATGACTCGAACACGCGGCTACCTTCCACTAAAACAATTTCCTATTGAGAAGAATAAACAAAAATCACACAAAAATAATTATACTATGCTTTTTGTAGCTTTTTTCTGAAAGTTTAAACCAATGAAAAAAGAAAGAGACATTCTTGAACTGCTTAAAATGTCTTCTTAGTAGCTATGGCTTTGCATCTGCCGCTTTTCTAGGTCATTATGCCCAATCGCAGCAAGTTTGGTATGCATTTTCAACAGAACATCAGACACTATTTGATTTTCTGTATTCTCTGAGCAAAGAAAATGAGCTAGCTGAAACCTCCCACATTGAAGGACACAAATGATTTGTGGACCACTGGACGTGTTTTAATCGTATGACTCTGTTCTTGCATGATGAACAGTGCTTCGCCACAGCAAGCACATGTTTTGAATCTGAAGTTTTCCCAGTACGCTCGCAGTAAAAACAACCCCAAGAAGAAAAACATCCTTCTGGGTGGGTGCAGGGAAATGTGTGTGTGTGTGTGTGTGTGATGGAGGGGGGAACGGCTGCGTTACTGTCGGACAACAGCATTGGCTGCGAACATAAATGGTGTGAGAGGGGACCCTTCCACCACCCCATTGTCAGCCGTTTCCCTTGACGACAGGCACTTAGAGAGCGCGCCTCTGACAGATCATGTGATGCATGGAGCCTGAAGCCCGCTGTTTGTGGGGGACCTTGATGATCTGAGCCACATTCCTCAGGATCTAGCTTTTTGAGGCCCCAGAGGAGGAGCACTGCCGACCACCCTGTTTGATTACACAGTATGATGAAACAAAGAGGTTTTTTTTTTTTTCAAACTACAACACAAGGAATAAGAATAGAGTTGGGATTGGTCTTTTTCCAAGCAGCAAGTTAGGAGAAAAGATGATATGACCTAATTGTGTCAAATTTATTGTCGGCACCAAGCAATTTTTTCAAGAGAATAAAAATCCCCTCTTTTTTAGAGTCCCTTATTACTTGCGCTATGACACAAAACCTTAACCGAGTTGCCAAGGATTACAAAGTCGTCGCTTAAAATTGCATAACATGCTACATTAAATACATGGGAAACAGGAACAAAAAATCTCTCTCATCTCTGTGCATTGCTACCCTTGCACCCCACCCAATACATAAACACATGTGGCAGATGAATACAAAAACACACATAGAAACCTGTCCTTTGATGTGACTTTGTTCAAATGCATAAATAGATGTGAAAAACACTGCACACAGCTGGAGGCAGTTCTTAGAATCTTCCAGTCGAGCCATAAAAGCTTTACATTCTTTAAAAGTGTTTGTCTCTTCCTGCAAAGCAAAATAATCTACAGCATTGTGGAAATTAAATTTAGTAAAATAACCAATTTTATAATGAGTTTGATTCAGATTCATTCTTGCCTTTTAGCGTCCGACAATAACAACAGAGATTGAGCTGGAGCATTGGAACAAAACTTTCCGAACAAAAGTCACATACAGTGAAACCTAGAGATTTTTTAAAGATTTTTTTTGGACACAATTTGGTGTTTCAGAGTTGCAGAGTCAGTTTTCAACAAAGTCAGTTTTCAAAAGATGATTTTTGAAATAAAAATCTATTAAATGTGACTTGACAGCAAGAAAATATCTCAAAAAGCATCAAAAAGCATATGTTTTATCTACCTGTAATAAAAAACTATTTCTAAGGATTTGGGACTAAACCTTCCAAAGAGTGACTGGCCAACTAAATACCTCCAACGGGGCATCAACTCATCCAGGAGGTGGCTAAAGAAACCTTCTAAGCGCCACAAGCCTCACTTAAATATGACCAAATTGCAGTTTTTAAATAATAATTAAATTTACTAAGGGAAAAACAAGAAATGTGGCATAATATTAGTGTGCTGTTCAAAATATACTAATGTCAATTTGGTGTGTTTTCAACTCAAATTATTTTTTTTAAACATATTCTCAGCAATGCAAAAATAAACATATTTTTGCATTGTCATAACATAAAAAATCACTATGTAAAGAAAACTTCAAGTACAAAAAATTTCATTATTTGAATACTTCCAATCTGAATTTTCACTTATTCGAAAATGCCACTGTCATGTTTGTCACATTTTGTTCTTAGAGTACTGAGATCTAACTACTGGGGGTTCCTTCATGTTATGCTCCACTTGTCGCTTGGACACAAAAACAGCTTTTTTAAATATCCTCATACTAACATTATTAAGTTGTGTGTTTACCATGCAAAACGACTTTTCTTAAAAGTGTTTAACCCTCAAATGTGAGTGTTATTTATAAAAAGTATTTTCTTTTTTAGAAAAGAAAAAACATCAGAAAAATTAATCTTATTTCCTCCCATAGATAATATAGATGAACCGGTAGCTTTTGGTAGACTAAATGTAAAAAAAATATTCTGATTGTATATATAACAGAACTGCAATTAAAATTGTTAAAACAAAACAGAATAGCAAAAATAATTTAAAATTTAAATTCATCCTATGCACAAAAAGACCAGAGGAATGTGCCATTTATATCATCACAGCCAATGTTTGAGGGACACAGAAGAGTTCATAAAATTATTTAATAAATATTTTCCAATTGAATCTTTTGAAGAGAAGAACAAAACCAAAAGATAAAATTATTGATGTCTTGAGTTCATTTCATGAAATAATTCTGCTAATAAACCTAGGTTATTGATTCTATGGAAATGTTAGTATTCTGTTCTTTTCCAAAGGATGATTTAAAAACCTCTCACCTAAAAGCAACCTGATCCTTGCAATGGAGAAGCAGGCTTGATTTGAAACTAAAAATGAATGTGTAGTATGTGATAACACTAACATCAGAGTAATGTAATCTTCCTGGCTGCACTGTTATCATAGTAAGATGAACCTTCTGGGAATGTTTTACAATAATACGGAGAGGTTTCAGCATCTTTAATCTCAGGAAAACTGCTCAAATATTTAAGGGGAGGAGGAGGACATTCCCCCTCAAAAAAATATTGATTGGGTGTAAAGAACATTGGAAAGCTGTTCATGACAATTTATCAATGCTGCAGTGCAAAATTTGAGAAGGTATGGTGGTGCACACAAGATAATATGTGTGCACCACATACTATCTCATGTGTGCGAGAAAGTTTATTTATTTTACTTTTTGTTAAGCCTGCCTCTAAGAAAAATAGTTTAAGTTGTATAATTACTTGATTGTCCGGTCTGGATGCAATTAATAGGTATTTGTTTCACTGATTCTGAGTCACTTAACATCTTAACTGTTATCTTCAAAGTTTAGATTATATAAGATTATCAGTTTTCCCCTCAAAATATTGTGGCTAGTTTTGTGGTTGCTCAGCAGAAAATCAAGACTGATTCCTAATGGGAGACAAAACTAAAACATGGACTTTGGTGTGTGAACTGTAGAGCAATGAATCAATTCTGTAGGCCCTACAAATGCAGTCACAATCACAACTTCACTTCGCCATTTCTGGAAAGTTTTTAGTTGTTTTTGCTGTGATTTTAAATTCTGTCAAGCTTTCTTATCCATATTTACAGTAACTTCAGGAGACGTTGCCACGTTTAACAGAATGAACTTCCCATGACTCCACTTATTCCTGCATATACACATAAATCTAAGCCCATTCCCCCAGAAAGTAACTATTTTGTTAATGTTATGATTTAAGAGGAATTAGTCTGCTAGAATTTTAGGCCATTATGACGCCACATATTTCCATTGCAGTGCATCGTGATTGGTTGATGACTTTTGACAAATATTACTACTCTGATTTTTAAAAAATGTATTTCTCTAACACTGATCAGTTATCATAACATGAAGAACACCTCTTACCACACAGTCTGCTGGATTTAGGTGTCATTCCCTACTAGCCCACTAACATTTAAATGTACCTTAAAATAACATTGTGGTGCCTAACTCTAGTCCTTAAAGATGATTACCCTAAAAATGTTTTAGATGCACCAATATATCTAATTCAAGTTATTTTTTTTTCTGAGCATGCCATCAAGTGCTAGAAGGCTGAAAATCAACACTCATTATGTGTTTCCCAAACATTTTAGTTGGGGAAACACCTAAAGGAGGATCACTGACATAAACCATCTCACATTAGGTCGAACTGTATGTTTTGGCTTGATGCCCTGGTGTAAAATAAAGCCTCCGCCTCGGTGTTGTCTGAGGCGGAGGCTTTATCCCAGGACTGCTTTGTAAAATTTGTAGAACACACAACTAATATACTGCTCACAAAAATAAAGGGAACACTCAAATAACACAATATAACTCCAAGTAAATCAAACTTCTGTGAAATCAAACTGTCCATCTAGGATGTGTTATTTGAGTGTTCCCTTTATTTTTTTGAGCAGTGCAGTTTTGCTGACAGATTCCTTCCACCTGAGCAGTGCATTTTAGCAGTACTTTCATAGTTGCCAGCTCAGATGGTGACCATAGGGTTGGGCTACATCTGTTGTCAGTTCTGTATACTTTTAATGCTTTGTTTTGCAGAAAGAAGAATTTTTGCCGTCTTCTGTGAAAGTGCTTTGGACTAGCCGTGTGCGAATCTGAGTATCTTGTGGAAACAATAACAAGATGCCTATATTGCTCTGCACACAGTTCATTGAATCGGCCGCCTCTGGGAATGAGATCAAACATCTGCAAACCCCTTTCAACCAAAGCATTGGAAAAGTTGAGCCAAAGGAGGCAAATATGTGTAGATGGCAATGTTGATGTTCTCTTTTCTTTGAACAGCAGAGATAAAATTCATATTAGAGCTACAGCCACTGATCCCACCAATGAGCAAATGATATTGTTAGTTGCTGAGGGAATCACAACTGAGAGTTCATTACTTCAATGCCTTTGAAGAAAGGAAAAGCTTGGATAGCAAGTTGTTTACAATTGATTAGAAATGTATGAGATGTAAAGCATTAGAGCAACAACAAAAGCAACATCAAAACACAACCAGACAATAAAAGATGGGGCAGAGAAGAGATGAGACATGACAGGAGGAGTCTGACCAACTTTAAGATCTCATCACAACAGGATTTACCAGCTTTATGGCTAGACTCCCTCTACTGGTCACTTCCATAGCATCTTGCTTAAAATCAGGAATCATTTCTAAATAATACAAACAAGTGCCAAACAAAGCAGTGCAGACAACACAAAGCAGATGTAAAAACTTTACAAAAGACGGTTAATTAATGATTAATTATTGTCCTACTTTTCACAAGTATTACACTGTACAGACAATCTGTCTCTAGTCTTCAATTGAAATAATCAACCAAGCCACTTTTAGTAAATCTCCTGACAATTTGCTGACTATGTTTGACTGAACTCCTTGAAATATGTGAAATTTATGCAGCACCAGGAAAAACATGCAGAAACCTGCCAACACAACTCTTATTTTGCAAAAATATGCTCTAAGGCAAAGTTTGTCAACACAGCACTTTTACTACATGCAGAAGGAGTACAAATTAGGACTTTAATCAGGACATTTAAAGGCATAAAAAAATGCTGGTTGCACTGCGCCAGCCACTGAACCCACAATTCCAAGTAAGTCATCCGTCCGCAACTTCTTGTAAAAACTTCTACTACTTGGTAACAGCTTTACAACTGTAATTCCTTAAAACGTATCTCTATAAAGCTTTCGTTGCAAAAGTTCAATGAATTTGCTGCTTCATTTTATGAAATCAAGTTAATCCTCTTGGCCAAAATGATTATGAGTTAGCCATGAAAGTCAAGAGAACACAGAGATGTTTAAACTTTTAGGCTTATTTTTTTCTAATAAATTTAGGATAAAAACATAACAGTTCTTTGCAAACATACTGCTGGCCATTGAGCTTTCCCACATTTTGTCACATTACACACCCTAACCCTTCCACTGTTGCTCTCTAGATGTATATCAAGGCTGAACGTCTGACCAAGACTCAAGATTTTTCCGACTTCTAACAAGTTTTCTTCCAGGAGTCCCTGGTATTTTGTGCACCATTTATCCACAAATATTCAAGACAGCTTTCCCTGCAGAAGAAAAGCATCCCTCAAATGATGCAGCACCTCCCTGTGTTTCTCACTGTAAATAGTGTGTGACTGTTCGGCATTAGGCCAAAAAGTTGGAAGATTTGGTGCAGTCTGAGCAGAGCACCATGTTCCTCTAGAAGTGTCCTATGTGGATTATAGCTTTCATGCCACAACAAAAGATAGTTTTGAAACTACAAATGTCTGGAACTTTCATTCCATTGAAAAATATTGAGGTTTTGGGTTGGAAGGTGATGAATTGTTTGTTGTTTTGTTTTCTCAGAAGGCCACTCTATCATTTCACATTTGGCTTTCATTTTAATATGACCATCAAAAACTACAAATCTCCATATTAAGTAGAATCAAACATCATGTCATAATGATTGCGTTATTACAATCCAGTCATTTGAAATCCCTGTGTGCCAGCTGTACATAACTGAAGACAGTACAGGATCTGTAGGGTTGGTTCACACAATCACATCATTGTTAGGCTTTTACCACATGCGGCAACGAGTGAACTTTACTCCCCCTCTATATAGAGAGACAGTAAAGTCGCTAAATAAAAGTGAAACTCAGAAGAGTCAAGTTTTTTACCTTTTTCAGGCGTTTGTGCATCAAACTGCGGAATACTTGAGCCACCATCAAGGCGATTCCAGTGACCAGCAGGACGGCGCAGATGGCCCCCACCGTGTAGATGGCGCAGGACCTTCGCGTCATTGTTGGCAAATGCAAGCAGCAAGATTGAAGGATGGATGGACAGGTTAACTTCCTTTCACCGAGAAGGTTTTGCACCCTTACTCCAGCCCACTACAAAAATGTGCCTCTTGCTTTCTTTTTCTTTTTTTTAATTAACTTTGCCCAGTAGAAAAGTTGAGGGAACGTTTTGAACAGGGTTTGCGACAGAAGTCCCACCACGAGGCTTTGCAGGGAGGCGCTCTTATGAGTAATGAGACCACGCGGTTCCCTTTTCTGTGTCGGACCGAAGCACATGAATTAAAAACTGAAGCACGGAGTATTTGTAGCGGACTGGGGAGCTTCTCCCTCCTCCAAGCCACGAGCTCTCTGATTGGCTCCACCAGTGGGAGCGCAGTGGGCTGAGGACTCTCTTCTCTCTCGGGCGCAACCTATAATAACCTTTAAAACTCAAGCCCCCCCACCCTCAACAATTTCCCTGGTCGGATTCACAGAGGTGGAGGCATCAGAGGAACTGGAGCCGCACATAAAAATAACATTTTATTAAGTTGGTACAGTTAACAGGTGTTCATCTTGAGATTATGTCTCGCTTTCGGCGGTACCTAACAGAGATGTGAATCTATGGCATTCATTGTTTGTTTTGACACTTTTCTGAAAAAGAGTCAAAACAAGTTACAGGTAAAAACCTATACTCAAGTCGTGCTCTAGAAATATGAGCTATGTGTTTGCAAGTGCAGGAATTCGAGTGCTTAATTTCAACTCACCCTGTTAAAATCGAACAAAGTCATTTTCGGTTTATTCGGTGGCGCTATTTCCACGCGAGGCTTGCTTTTCTTAACTGAATATGTTTCATATATATATATATAGAATTTATATTTATATATAGAATTATATATAGAATTTATATATAGAATCTTAATGCTGTACTCTTATGTACACTGCTCTGCATTTTATCAGCCAAAGAAAAAAGCAACAGTCTGTCAGCTGACTGTCAAGCTGACACCTTGTCAGACAAGGTCAGTAGTGACTGTCATTTCAAACTAAATCTTCCCCTAGCTTGAAGGGTTTGCAATGTTCTAATAATTTCTGAAAATTTGCAAAACATTGACAGATATCACACACATGATGTTAGTGGAACTGTGCCGCATTTTCTACAAAAAAAGTTTGTGTCCATTGAGAACAAGTTAAATCGCTGCCTTTTATAGTTCCGATTTTTTTTATTATTTTAAATTAGAGTCTGGAATTTGAGTGGGTCATTTCATCACCTTTATACACTTTTATTAAGGGAGTTATTGAAGATTTGATGGCGTGTTTGGAATCATTTTCGAGTTACATTTCCCTGTATTGTCTGTGGAATCCTGTGGGACACGGAGGAGGCTGATTCAGTGACTGCACGGAGCCTGAATCCTGTGGATGCAAAAATAAGTCTATTCTATGCTGCTGTGGAGGTTTGTTTTGCTGATCAGTTCACTTTATTTCCACTTGAATATAATCTGTCCAAAATATGCTGTTTCTTAAGTTAGGTGATTCAGAGACAACTGTCCAAATCGAAGGTCTGAGTTATTGTTTAAGTTCAAAATTAGGAGAAAACGGTATATCCATGGAAAATAATGGCACATTTTACTATTTTTAAATTTTTCTTCTTTAAGTATTAAACTTTTGAGAACTATTTTCTTTTATAAACTAACACTGAGCCATGCAGAAATCAGAGCATGCCAAAAAGCTCCGACATAATCCTTGGCAAAACTCCAGGCCTTTAAAAGCCGATTGTAACCGTTTCAAAAAAAGACAAAACTGTAACATTCTAGTACTTTAAACATCTGGAATGAGAAAATAGATTCTGTGAAATAAGAAAAGTTGAGTTTTTGTTATAGAAAGCCAAAGGTTTTTGTTCCAAATGGTGCTGAAAACCTAAAATCGAAATCCAATGTTTATGTACACTGTTTGAAAAGACGCACAAGCTTTTTCTAATTCTTTTGCACATTCCAAACAGGCACATATTTTGTAAATATTTGATCATACATTTGTTTATCCTTAGGCAAGCATTTTACAATAATTTGCTGAGATTGTGGCCCTTTCTTGGGACAGAAATGGTATAAGTGAGTCATGTTTGTGGGTGGTGGTGTAAATGGTGGGCATGGACTTTATGTGACACACAGGGGCATAATGCCGGAGGAAGAGGTAAATTTCTGGTGCAAAAATAATTTCTAATTGACATTTTCTGTATTTAGAAGCTGTTTCTGCATGTGTACATTATGTGATTAATAACAGTGGAACAATATGTAGAAGATGTCCTTCTGCTCCTTCATCTTCATCCCTTTGAGAGCCCACAAAGGCGCAACTTTTCTCTTTTGAATCACTGAAAGGGAGCTAAAGATTGAGAGGCAGAAAATAAAGCTTTCATAAGCACAAAAAACCAGAAGAGGGAGACGGTTAAAGCATGCCTACAATATTTTCACATAGAAATTATATAGTTGTGCCTCTGCTCATAGGTTGCCTTTCTCTCATGCATGTTTTAGTGCTTTCCACAAAGTTTCCAGTAAATTCAGAAAAATAGACTCTGAAAAATGGACATGGAAAGCAATTTCCATGAAACTGCTTTCCATAAAAGATGGAAAGCAGTTTTCTTTTTAAACTGCTTTCTAATTAATTTAGCATTATGAATAAGGTCGTTTACTTCATCAGCACCAAACAAAACACTTTTCATTAAGGCTGCACAATGTCAGGAAGAATTGTACTGCTACAATCTTGCAGAATATCGCGGTGGTGATGGCGTAAATATCCAATTAATGTACTTTTCTCAAGATACCATTCATTTTGTGAAGATCTCCCTTCCTTTGCAGTGTTCTTTTCAGTTCTCCAAGCTTTCAACTTTCTCTTCAAAATGCACCATTGATCACTAAGGTTATTCCCTTGACTTATAGCTTCATCAGACACCGACACAATGGTCATTTGCAGTACTTTCATAAAGGTTTTTGTCCAAAATTATGCTTTCTAAATCTCAATGATATGCCATGTACATATTTTTTCACAGTTTCGAGGTAACTGGTCTGATCTTGAATACCCCTGCAGGACAAAAAAAAAAAAAAAAAGAAAAAAACTCACAGTGGCATTTTAAAAGGAGCATGTTCAGATTTGTAGATTTTCCAAGGAAATAGCATGGTATAAAAACCCTGAAGTTTCTTAAGCAATATATTTTTTTAAATTATTGCTTAAGGACCTTATTAAAATGAAAAACTCCATGTTGCTAAGTATGCAACTGTGCTATTAGAGACCATTTCCCGATATATGGGAAATGAACAAGTTTCAACCAGTCTTAAACCATCAACACATCCTTTTGACAAGCTAAACTTTGACACCGATAGAACCGATGGAGTGAACATGTCCTTCATGTTGAGGTAATTCACATTGTTCAGGCTGATAATGCAGTGCAACACAAGACTTGACAAGAATAAGTTGGTTCCCTCTTTTAGTGAGCAGTAGGTAAACCGTGCAGTTAAAGTTGTTACATAATTAACATTTTTCCTGCCCAGAACTCCACTTTGGTCAAAGTCCACTTCTTTATCAACACACCACTGATTTTATCATCATTTGTGTGATGTCACTATGAGACTTCTTCTTGATGAAAAAAGAGGAAGGAGCAGAATGATACATGTTCCAATCAGCTCTTACACATTCACTTTAAAATATTGCTTTTTTAAAAATTAATTTGTCTGCTTTAAATATAGACAAAGGTGGAAAGCTGAGTCTTAATGTCTTAAATCTCTTAACATATCTGTTATTAAATGATAGTCATGCTATATAATTTCTACAGGTTGCCTGTCTAGCAGCCACTGTAGATTTGAGAATGTAAACAGCACAGCTGGTAAACAGGTGCAACCTCAAACAAAGACACACTATCTCTTCAAAGATCAAACCCTTTTACAGACCAAATGAAAAGTCGCTTTTCATCCGCTGGCCTAATTTCAAAAATAGATTTAAGGAAATGACCATTGTCCTACAGGAGCCTCCTGTGGTTTGCATTGTGTAGGATACTAATACCTAAAACCTGTGGAAGCAGTTTTTTTTTCATCTTCAAACGTCAACTGTATGTTCTATATAACAAGAAAATGTTGCTTTTCTGACTATTGTTGGATATTTGCCATATATGATTATATATGGCAAATATATAATTTGCCATATATATGTATATATATATGATATATATATATATATATATAATATATATATATAATATATATGATATATATATAATATATGATTATATATGGCAAATATCCAACAATAGTCAGAAAAGCAACATTTTCTTGTTGGCTAGATTGAGCACGTTTCCTCGCAGAATTATCTTTGTACGAGGAAACAATGCTCAGTACACACTGTGTATACATATGTAAATATACAAGTGTCTGAGTTGCAGATCTGAAAGAAACTGGGGTCACAAGTCAGGCAGAAGGTAAACTCTGAACCATTATTAAAATTTACAGTATTTAAGCATGTGTGCAACACATGAACACATAAACATCCTTTGATCTAAACCTAAACATTATCTCTATATCAAGGAGTCCAAGATTGTTGTGATGTCTTTGACAAGAATAAGTTGGTTCCGTCTTTTAGTGAGCAGTAGGTCAACCGTGCAGTAAAAGTTATGTAATTAACATTTTTCCTGCCCAGAACTCCACTTTGGTCAAAGTCCACTTCTTTATCAACACACCACTAATTTTATCATCATTAGTGTGATGTCACTATGAGCCTTTGTCTTTATGAAAAAAAGAGGAAGGAGCAGAATGATTCATGTTCCAATCAGCTCTTACACATTCACTTTAAAAAAATTGCTTTTTTTTTTTATCAATGTCTGCTTTAAATATAGACAAAGGTGGAAAGCTGAGTCTTAATGTCTTAAATCTCTGAAAATATTTCTTATTAAATGATAGTCATGCAAAATAATTTCTACAGGTTGCATGTCTTATTTCAGTCCTTGTTCAGGAAAAATGATATCATACTATGATGCTGCTGCTCCCGCCATCTCCCATATTTTTTATTTGTAAAAAAAGTTTTGGAAACCATGTATCTGCCATTTGCATGTACTTCACAATATATTTTAGGTTGGTCTTTTAGAAACAGTAAAATCCCTGTAAATGCCGATTCACAGGGATTTTATAAATGTCATGTGACAAAATGTTGAAAAGTTTAAGTTCAGTTTCCGTTCTTGCTTATCTAACAAGGAAGGAAATGACTGTCCTAAATCCAACTCAAAATTGCTTCAGCAATGAGACAAAGGTTTAAGTCACAATCAATTCATATGATCAGTTGGTAAAAGGGAAGCTAATCACGAATGACTTTGACCTAATGTCAATAGCACTTTCAATTAAAAGATCATTGCTTTCTGCTAAAATGTAAATAAAATATCCAACAATAGTCAGAAAAGCAAATATTTACATCTCTTATTTTATGCTTAGGCAAACAGCAGACAGTGCTTGGTTCTACATTTATAATTTTATTTCTAAATCTATTCTTGTTACCCATCCAATCTTTACATCCAAGTTCAAATATATTTTTTAAATAATCTTTGAAACACAATTTCTTAGAAAAACTCCTGCACTGTGCAGATGCACTGTGCAGCTTTAGAAACCAAAGATAATTTTTTTTGTAGCCTGCAGATAAAAATAGGTGAGTCAGAGGCTTCAATATTACAGTTTGTGAGATTGTGTATGTTAGTGATGGTGTGTGTATGTATGTGAGGTGTGTGTGAGGAGGTGACGTTGGGAACTAATTAATAAAATGAGTAATATTTTACTGAACCATTACTCAGACAATTTTATTATGCTATAGGTGAAAATCTTTTTCTTAATCAGATTACTTTAAAGAAGAAAAAAAAGTTAACATGAAAAACAAACTATCTGCCCTAGAGAGTTAAATTTTAGTGGTTTTCTGGAACCACTAATTGTCAGTCGATTTAAAAATGCATTGAGATCCTATTTTTTTTTTAAAGGAATAATCTAAAGTTTTGAAAATGTCAAGCTACTGTACTGCATTTTTAAGGCCGTAATCGTACAAAGCCCTCCTTGTCCTGTTGTTCAAATCCTTGTACATTTGTACAATAGGACAAATGTACAAGGATAGAATACAGCAAATCAAACAAACAGTGACCATCATTTGAGAATATTGGATTTGCTGCATTCTACAGCAAATGTCTGAAGGTCAATACTTTTGTTGAGTCCAAAAAGCTAACTTTTTGTGCTGCTTTTTCATAACACTGACCAATTTTATAAGATATCTGAAGATGGCCGATATCCTAAATTATGTGTTTGCACATTCTTCAGGTGCATAAATCAAATATTCTGTTAAACTTATAGAAAATATTTAAACTTTCATCCTAACTTTAAGGGTGCCTTGTATGTAGTTTATGTGCCATTGAAAAAATAAATTATTTGTAGAAAAGAATAAGAACAGTGCAGAATTGCTAATTATACTTTAACATTAAATTTACAAATGGGTTATGATGCACTGACACATGATGGGACATCAGCATTGTCATATAGTGTTCATCTCCTTAAAGATTCAGCTTTAGTTTGTTTGTCAAACTTCAGGATTTCAGGTTATCCGATTAATTTTAATATACAAATACAAGCTTCTTAAATTCAAAAAGTGTTCAAAAATAAACATAAATATATATTTTTAATTCCCAGGAGTTTGAGAAAACATTATGGGTGACAAGAAAACAGTTAAACCTTTTGGAAAGTATGCTTCTTTCCAAAAAGTAGAACTAGTGCAGTTTTAATTAAAAAAAACCATTTAAAAACACATCATACTGACAGTCAAGCATTACCAATGATATTGTAATGGTCCAATGCTGCTTTGGTGCTTAAGTGCTTACTACACATAATTGTTGTAGTAAGCACTTTATCATCTACGAATAAAAAGAAAAATCATCATTGTGCTTTGTGACAATTTTACCTTCATCAGTAAATGAAAAGGCTTTCAGGGCCTTTTTGGAAACACAAAACGGTCCTTTGTCTTTATTGGAATCCTTGGTTTTTCCACCTGTTTCAGCATGTGAACTTTGACCCTTCCTTCTGGGGCTCTGAGAGCAAGAAGGCTTTATCAACAGATGGCTGAGCTTCCCACAACATTGTTTCTTTGATCTTAAAGAAAACCAGCTCTGAATAACTCTTGCCAGTGAGAGGGATCAAAGAGTCCAGCGAAATGTTCCAATCATTACAACACAGTACCATCAGGTTTCTGCCTAGCAATCACAAATAGAAGCAGATTTCAGTTTTCTCCACTGACTTTCAAGTTAAAAGTAATTGTCTGTGATTTAAGGCTTGAGACACAGCATGAGTTTTTTTAGACACTCCCCTGAAACATATATTTTGTGGTTTACCAACGTCCTCCAAGCAGATGCTTTTTATGTGCAAACTGGCAGCAAGAAACAGCAAAGAGGTGCTTCTGCTGTGTCGTTTGAATCTGTCCCAGAAACAAACCACTGGTTTTTGTCAGTAGTGGAAGATTTTGTTATTGTTGACATTTGCTGTTCTCAGACATATCTGTTGTAACTGGTAGCTACAGTGGAACTACAGTCGTGTAGTGGGTAGCAGAGTTTGATGAGAAGGAGAAAGCCTTTTTTTGGCATTTCCTTCAAGGGTCTGCATTGGGTTCTTCATTACATTCCTCACTAACTTCCTTATATAGTCAAAACAAACATGTTTCCATAAATGAGCCTTAAACTGGCTAAAATGGTAACATGATATAAAAAAAACTCCAAATATTTGACCATACTTCCTGAAGAATTGCACATTTTGTACACTTAAACCAGAGAATTAGATGGATTTATAACATAATTTTGAGGTGAAAGGAAAAAGAGCATGTGTTTTTATTAGATTTTTATTTAAAAGTCTGAAAGTACTCAACTGTAATCAACATTTTCATCAAGGTTACATTGACACATATGATCATTGACATATCAAACATATTACTTTTATTTATTTATTTATTTTTTTGCTTCTGACATTTAAAAAAGTTATCTGACCAATAATTTAACTTTTTTCTTTAGCTCAACATGCTGAATATTATTATCTGTCCACCCAGTAATGGTCTACTCAGCTCTTCCTTGCAGGGCACAGCTGGCTGGGTACCTATCTTCACCGTCAGATGAGCAGCGGAGTTCACTCTGGACTGGTCTGCCTCAGGGCAGCACACATGCGCGCACACACCCACCCAAACACATAGCCAAGTGCACCAATCATATTTTCAGACTGTGGAAGGAATATCTGGGATATTTCTGAAAGCAAAGGGATCACATGCAATTCCATCTAGAAAGATCCCAGAGTGGATATAGAAGCCTGGACATCTGGAAAGTTATTATACTCATCTTTATATTCTTAGTGTGTACCTATAGCCAATCTCGTGCTGTCCTCTGTCCTAAAGAATCCCCTAAAGATCACTCACCACCACTGACTCACTAATTTAAACCTGAGCTGTTCAAAGCTTTTGACTCCATACAAAATTCAAGTTTATCAATGAAATTTTTCCTAGATTCTCATGTCAACCTGAACCAAATCAACAAGTCTACAATTATTCCGGTAAAGTCAGAGCAGTGGCAACATTGTGAAGTGTCTGGGAAGTCTGTTGTAATCAGTGGGACATTCTGTGATAGTTGCTAATATTTCTGTCTGGCAGTGCAATTCAGGATAGAGGGTCAGAACTGCTCCTCCCATCTGTTCTGATGAGTTGGAGAACAGAAATAATCCCATTCTCAAATGATGATGAAAAAAGACAGGACATGAAGAACCACAGTTATAACTATTATCCACAAATAGGGAAACCACGGGAGAGTGGTGAACCCTTGCAGGAGTGGCTAGTCTACCAAATTACTCCAAGAATCAATGACTCATCCAAGAGGTCCCAAAAAATCTGGTTCTATGAGTGCATAAACTCTTGACAACCATTGCATTTTTAACACCAGAGCTTGAAATTGATATAAAAAAAGCAATTTAAATATAAAAAAACACAGCAATGTGGACATTTTTGCTAATTTCACTAAACGTTTGGATTTATTTTATATATTAAAGGACATAATTGCAATGCAGAAAAACAGAAAACAACATAAATTAATAATAACTTGTAAATTTGCATGGACTGTTTAGTTTCTTGTATGAATCTACTGTGGTAATTGGGGTCACTACTTTGCATCCTTGTCTATGGAGGAAAGAATGCCAGAGCCTAAAACCAGACAAGGGGAACATTCCCAAATTATCCCCTGGGGGCAAAACAAAATACAGACTTTGCGTCTGTGTATTTTGACATTCAACTTTACACTTATCATTCCCTCCAATGCATCAGAAGACTCTAAACTAATTACATTCTTTTTGAAGAAAAAGCAGCAGCTTTGGAGCTTAACAAGAAGGTACAATATATTGTACATAACAATGGCTGCTTGTATAAAAATCTATTTCTTTAAAGCCTCCTTCAGGAGTGAACACTTCCAACCCTGGCATTGTGCCTTGGTGTTCTGCTGTCTGGTTAGTTTAAAGTAACATGGTCAGTGTGTACGCAGTGTGTGTACACACTTCTTAGTGTGTGCACACATTAAGAAGTTTGTGTACATAATTTAGCCTTGGCAAAGGGCAACAAAGCAACAAAAAAAAGAGCTGTTCAATTATGTTAAAGCAAAAAGGACAAAGGCTTTTGTCTTCCTATTAATTAGATACTTTTAATGTAGCCTATCCACCTTATTACTGGAAAAGGACCTTACTGCAACAAACAGAAAGGGTCAGGGGCTGACCAGTGTCAGTCTCATACCTTATTATTTACTATTAATTTCAGCATTACGGGCACCGTAAAAAATAAATGATCTTATAACACACCCTATTTTGAAAAAAATTTCATAAGGATCTAGAGCTAATTAAATGACATAAACAACACTTTTATACATTATAAATACTATCTATATATTTCCATCAATTAAAGGAGGAACAGAAGAATAAGGAGACATGAAAAACAACATATAATGTGCAATTCCTTAGTTTTGTGAGTCTTCAGCTGAACAAATTCTATCATCATCAACACAAGACTGCCTGTGCCCTGTCTGTGCTTGGGTTCACCTCATGGTGATGACTCTCAGGTTGCACAGAATTGGTTTGCAGCTGAGTGTAAAGCACCTGGACTGCTATGATGGACTCTAAGTCTAAGTCCACAGTCCCCAACTTGAAAAAGGACAGCTTCCTCTTAGCAATTTCTTCCTCAAGTTCAAGTATCTTGGGATTTTGTTGATAAGTGACATGATGGAGCAGGGGTTTAATAAATGGATTTTAGCCTGGTCTGCAGTAATGTGATCTTTGCCCTCGTCTGCTGTGGTCAACAACCAGCTAAGCCAAAATATGAAGATCTTTATTTCCCCGCTGGGGAAACTATCCTTGAATAAGAGTGGCTGAAGTGATCTTCCTACATGAGGGGCTTTTCTTGAAAATGAGTCAGTTCAGTCAACTGATCAAAAGGTTTCCTATTTTATTTATATATATATATATATATATATATATATATATATATATATATTATATATATATATATATATATATATTATATATATATATACATATATATATATATATATATATATATATATATATATATCCTGTCTGGCCTGGGAACTCCACGGGACCCTCAAGAGTAAACTGGAATGCTGCTGACAAGATGCATCTCAGTTTCCACATTTGGATCTGTTGTTCCTTAATTTCAGATAAGCTAAAGACAACAAATGACTGAATGGAGAAATCTTAATTAAGCAAGGTGAAATGTAAATTTGAGTATTCACATTACAAAATTTACAAAATGATAGTGTCATGAAGGATTATTCTAACATGTTCTAGCCATCTCTAAAAGAAGGGAACATTTTAAGACTATTTTTGAACAGATAAAAAATACATTTTAAACTGATGAATACTCAATTGGAAATACATTCCTCACAATACTACTTATGCCTACTCCTTTTGCTACAACTTTATTACTACTAATGTTATTTTTTGATGAAGTTGTGCTGTAAAAGACATTTTAAATTGAAACAAGAGTACAGTGTCAAATTAGTGCTGTATATTTTGGCTGTAGGCATTTTGATAATATTTTAAAGAGGCAGTATTATGTGTTTTCCACCCACACAGTGCCATTTTATAGCACAATCAAGTAAGTATCGTACCTTTAGCTGTTATAAAAATGCTCTATATATCAAATATGGCTTAAAAGAAATTTGACATCATAATTTAATGTCTTGTCCTTCTGTCTCACAACATCACAACATCGCTCCTCTAAGAGATCATCAGTTCCACCAGTTGTTTGCTAATTGCTGATGGCTAGTCTGAAGGAGCTGAGTTGGAGAATCGTGGTGAATGGCTGCTCTGTGAGGTCTGAGGAAGAACTTTGTCCTTGAAATTGGCGCTTGATCCCCCCATGCGTTCTGCACAGCTGACTGTCTGTAATGGGAAATTCAAGGATTTCTCAAACATCTGTGAAAGGAATAAAAGCATCAGTCATGGAAGGTTTTGAGGAGGGAATAACTTCTTCCTTACATTACTTATTTAATTCTTGTGACTTTGCTTTGACTACATGGAAACATCTGTAGAGGAAGAGTCAAAACAAACATCCTCAACTTGCTCTTTATCTGCCTTGAAGAAGAACTTGGCTGTGTTGAAAGTGATTTTAAAAAAAGAAAACACTCAGCTGCAACTATTATCAGCCTGGAACAGCCCAGAGACACCCTTTCTCAGGAAAGATGTGAAACGGCATTTCTGAATTCGGCGGGAACCTCTCCAACTTTATGTTAACATTGTTTATCTTTTGTAAACAAACTTTTTTTTTTCCAAAGGATTCTCCAAAAACCTGTCAAACAATCTGCTTGAGCTGAACACCTCCCGTGACGCTTTACAGAATTAAGAAAATTCCATGAGAAGCGTTTTTGCGTCCTTGCAATGTCGCAACCACAGGATTTTTTTCGTTGTTGTTCTTATTGGAACGTACAGACCGAACCTTAAGGTCTTCTTAACACTCAGGAAGTGTTCTAGCCTTGGACTTGGTGTGTTAATCTCACTTCCGAACATTTTCCCATACAGTTTAAGGATACAAAGCAGGATGGACGACAGAACACTCCGCCCATGGTAAACAAAGGAGGCAGTAGCTTTACCAGTTTGAAACATACACCAGTGTACAACGTGTGGAACTGTAACAAACATCTTGTATAGATTTGGCTAAAACTGTTGCTCAACATTTTCCGATTGTGTCTGGAAGTGGAATTCGTCTGGGTAATTGTTCAGGCATTAGTTGCACGTATTCCACTATGACACGGGGGATATGGCCTCCAATGACCTTTTGCTCAACTTGGCTGACACAACACTGATTGGCCCCAAGGAACCCCTTCCTGGATATCTGCAATTGCATTTAAATGTGTTCAAAGGTTTGTTGGGTGTGTTTTTAGAAAAAATAATCTGCATGATCAAAGTTTTAAGATGATGAGAGAAGAGGAAGATGTAGTTTCATTATGTGTCTCCAGTCTGATTAAGCCAAAATCAGCTCAATCTGGAAACTGAGTTGTCTGAGTTTTTCTCTTGAAAAGATGCTTGTAGTTTAAGCCAAAAAGTCCTATTTTTGTTTTATAAGGACTGGGAGGAGAGTCATTTTGTGTGACCCCGAGGTTACCAAAGCAACGTTCCTTTAAGAACCACAGAACACATGAAAACAAAAGTTTCTGCAACAAGGTGTTTTGCATTCATCTGCTCTTTAGATGTGTTTTTCCTTTTTCAAGTAGTTATTTAGTTGGCATTGTAAATGTCTTCTTGTCCTCCCAGAAAACCACGTACTTCAAATAAAGGCAGACTTGGTTTAAGCAATTTACACTTCCTGTGTAGGAGGAAATGTCTTCTGCAAATGCAAAAAGGAAGCTTTTGAAGCCACAGGTTCTTTCTCCGGCTGAAAGTCTCTAAGAGATTTGTGGATGAATTTAAGATAGCACATATCAGTAATAACTGTAAATTATTAAATGAGGAACTGTCTCTGATAAATGGATGTCTCTCCCGCTTTTTTTTTTTTTTTTTTTTGATAGACATGTACATAGCAGCACATAACTATGAATTGGACGTAAAGCCTGAATGGTATTTACTTCCTCGAAGACAACACTCAAGCTTCTACTCACAGATGCAGGTTAATGGGGACAAATGTCAGTGTCCACTCCCACATGGCATGTCACAATTTACCTTTTGCTCTGTTACAAACAAGGCAAAAGTTTGTTATAACTTTGCAACACATTTCAGTTTCTGTGAAAACCATTAAACATTGCTTAAATTTTATTTCAACAGAAATGGAAAGAAAATCTGTCTTCATAGAGGTGTTTTCTTTGATACATATTATCCAGTTGTGGGTGAGTCACTTTTTCTAACAGAAATCTTGTTGCTATTGACAAACTTTGTGGCTGAGCTAAGGTTTGTGACTCAAAACAGAGCATTGTGGAAAAGTTACATTTGAAATGCTGATTTTTACTCCCAGACTGCAACATCCATCATCTGTGTCTGAGTGCCAGATTAGTCCTTTCAAATAGGGGTCAAAGTGTCAACACTTTGTGTGAGCAGCTACTGTAACCCCACACCCTCCAGCCTCCAGCTGTACAGTTTATATTCAGTCACACAGCTCAAGAGGAAACCGGCACCACTTCCTCTCTAAGTGTCAGTATTGCATTTGAAACATGATCAGGCTTATAACTGTCAGGGACTGTGGGCTTAATTTAATTTTGAAAGTAAATGAGTGAAAATATCTATCAGTGTTTCTGAACGAGACACATCTGAACAACTACTGCTGATGTTCAGTTGCTGTTTATTGACTTAAAGGTTAATGATTGGCCTTTTTTGTTGCTCTTGGATCAACCCACTCTTACCCTCTGTAATAGTCTCCCTGATATTTCTTCTTTATATGAATGGTTAAAGATTTATTATTCAGCTGAGCTGCAGTTTAATGTGTTCTCTTGAGTCTTTCCATTTTTCAAGGACATTTCTTTTCACGCATCTTTTAGTAATACGTGGGCTTACTCTCTTTTTCAGAAAAATAAACTAAAATAAAAAAATCTTTGTGCAATGCATTGTTTTTGACCTGGGCAAGTTATTCTTCTCTGTAGCAAGTTTTTGTACTATCTAGGGGGTTTAAGTGTGGATAACACATGGTTTATGGATTCAAAAGTGTGCAATAGGCCGACCACATGGATTCTGGCCGATAAACATGAAAGTAAATAGTCTTAACCCTAAGCTAAGTTGAGCAATGAGAAAACACTTACTAATGTCCTCTTTCACTGATATCAGAATAGAAAACATGTTATCAAAATTTCAAAGGTTATTTCTAATTTTGGGTTTGAAGCATTTTTGCGAAATACTTTTAGTAACCCATTATCTGGACCCATTGATTTGCAATGTAAGTATATAAACAAAATGTAGATACAACATGTTCCTCTGTCTATAGAATTAAAAGCATCTTCACAGCGACAGCTGGAGATTTACTGCAATAAATAAACACAGAAATAGATTGTTTATAATACTTAGGTGACTTCTGATGTCAGTTGTTTGCACTGAATGTGAATTAGGGCCTGAATAGAAACACACTCCACTCCTTTGAGAATGAATCCACCCCTTTGCGTGACGCTGCATCAAAAAATACCAATTTTGAAGAGTAATTATGTTTTCCACCACTGCTGTCATAGCCACTCAAACATCTTATGGTGACCTTGAGTAAACTGTTTAAAGGTCTACAGCTTAAACCTGTCATTTCTTTGGGGTCCAAAACAATATTTCTTCCTCTCACTCCAGGACTGGATGTAGTTGTTCCCTGTTAAAGACATAAACCTGACATCCTGGCATTGTCTTTGTTTAGGCTATTTTAAAGCACCAAGCCCAGTACAGTAGTGACGTAATTCAAACTGACACGTTTAAGAAAAGAAGACCTGATTTGTGTTGTTAAGCCTAATTTATTCCATAAAACTTTGTAATAAGTTATTTCTGCCTTTTTTTACTTGACAGTTCTAAAACTAGTACTGCTAACGCAAGACCTCCGCTGGGATTAATTCAACCATTAGGTGAAAGAACGTTAACTGAGCCACTTGAAGATATTCTAGAAAGTCTATCAATACATAGTGATGCTTTATGTTTTTACATAACATATAATTAATTTCTTTAGAGTGGAAAAACAGGTGTGAGTAGCCCAGGCTAATAATAGATATAGGAGTTGTAACGGTTACCTTCCTTTCACATGATCCAAACTCCATGTTCAAAGAAGCTTTAATGCAGAAGTAGTAGCATTTTTTGTTTGCACACTGATTTAGAATTATTGCTTCAAATATTAAGTAGCCTGTATAATCTTGGTGAAACTTCAAAATTTACCTTTAAATCCCATGGACACAGAAGCAGCTGGAGCTGTAAAGTAGAATAAAGCACTTGCACATCAAAGCTTCGGTTGTTCAATGTTTGATACTCGATGACAAGGAAAACTATATTTATAGACTGATGACCTCATTAAGTGTGCGAGCATGCGGTTATTTCCATGTTGAGCTGTGGAATGACAACAACTAGCTGTGGAATGACCATCAACGTCAGCTCAGGCTAAGAAGAATTTTTTTATTTCAGAACTGCATACTACACACAAGCAAAGCATAGAGCGTGGAGAGTGAAACTAAGTTAGCAACCTGATTTGATTTTCTAACATTAATGCCATCATGCCATTCAGTAAAAAAACAAAAAAACAAAGGAGAGTTGTAATGGCAGTAAATTGGATAACAGACATGAAAACAAACAGAAAAAAAGATCACTAAAGAAAAAAATCTAAGTTAGTTAGTTAGTTTTTTAAAACATAAATGTTAAGTTTTGACTTACTCGCAAAAGGTAATTGCTAAATAAGCTGGGTGGTCACAGATAGTAATGTCCAAGAATATTAAAGTGTGGTTGACTGAAAGTAAAACGTGTTATAGGAAAAGGAGTGTAAGAAATACGGATAGCTAAATATGTGATTGGATTGTGGGAAACCAAATGTTAGGCTTTCATTAGCTATAAGCCATCAAAAACAGCCAATAAACATGTTACATTGTGATAATGAAATAAGCTCTTCATCAACAAAATTACTGAAGAAATACACTTTTCACTATGGAGACACATCTGTAGGAAAGAGCAAGAACTGATTTCTCCCTGACTGCTGGTCATTTTCATCCTGCATCAGTTTGTGTATTGTAACATTTACCTTCAATACTGAGAATTTATTATTTAGCAGTATTTTTCAATTTTGTTCTGTCATTTTATAACTTCAGTAAAAAAAATAAATAAATAAAAAATCCATCAGTAGAAGAACACTCATTTATATTGTTCTGATCAAGGATTATAATTGGCCATATTTAACAATTTAAAGTGACCCCAACCTGGATCAGAATCAGTTTCTAGCAACAGAGATTAATATAAAATTCTAAGAAAATAATTTATAATAAATTAAGTTTTCCTCAGCAGTCAAGCATTTTGGATTAAATATCTCCTTAAATCATGAAAATGTTTAAATAATAAGAGAAAATAAACTGATGCAAGATATGTGTCATATGTTTTCAATGGCATAGGTGCAAAACGAGTAAGGAGGGAAAATGGCCTTGGGTTGTGAACTCCAGACCAAGTAACTTTCCAGTCATAAATAAAAGTCATTCTGTAAACACAAGTGTTCTCCTGTCGTTGTTGTTACTAATAATATCCGTAATATGAGATTTATGTTATCAGATAACAACTTTTACAGTAGGTAGGGAAACAATATGTCCTACCCACACACAACAACCCTTTGAACAAATTTAATGAGAAATGCAGACATCCAGAAGCGGTCTCTCTGGGGCCATTACGTGTGGTGTGAGCCAATTTGAAACAATAGACATAAAAACAAAGTATACACATAACCATGATGAAATTCATCAGACATAAAATGGCAACAAATAACTACAAGAAGGGCGTATGACTTCTAAAATGCTCAAACTGACAGAGTGCCTTTGTATTTTGTCATTTTTCGAGACAAACATTTGTGTTTTTCTTTAGTCTTTTACTCCACGCTCGTAATAAACACAGCACCTGTGTCTTCTGACATGTATGAGATTATGTCATCAATATTTGCAATGATGTAAAAATCCGTCTTCAGTCATAGTAGCAGATAATTGAAACTGTAATTACCTAAACTCTTTATGTGAAAAACAATGAGAGCTATTTGTAGGTAGGCTGCTACAACCTAACACAATGGTTCTGACTTTGAACAGTTTGTCCCTGTAGTGAACAGTTCTCACCACTTTTACCAGAACTGCATTCATCTCTTTATCTCCGCAGGGCTCCTGTTGGATAGTTGTCTGTCTGAACACTTATGAATCATTTTCACAGCACTGGGTTTGGAGCACAAAGGCCACCATGCCATAAAAAGATGAATTTGGCATACGTTTAATGAGATGCAGGCATTGGCTCACCATTTGTTTCTACCTCATTCAGAATCAAGTCGAATTTACAATGCGATGTAAAAAAAAAAAAGAAAAGGTTATATTATGAAAATGGACTCATGAATATATATTCAAGGTGATGTGCAGTGTTAGCTTTACATGCTGGCCAAAAGTAATTTTTTTAATCACTTCTGAGCAGATCGCCTTTTTCCACGTTTGTTGTGCCGAACAAGGCTTGTTGTGGCAAATGTTAATCACTATTTTCCATGTAATGAAAGAAATGTTAGGAGTGAATGCTTTTTAGACTGTTTTTACAGAGAAAAGGGGGGGAAAAATCAATAATCCAAATAAGGAAAAAACAATCTTCTTGTTTAATTTTACCTTATTGTGAAGAAAAGCTGCATGAGTCCTGAAAACAACCCATGCTACCTTTCAACAGAGAAAAAAAAATAGTCTAAGCTTAATCCAAGCATTAAAATCTATTTGGTACCACAAAGGAGACATATTATAAGCTTTGAAGTTCTTCCTAGCACCTTAAACTGCTTCAGAGATAATTTGCTGTGGCTTCATCACCACATGTCCTGCAATTTCTTTCTCGCTGTGGCAGAAACAATGTCTAGGCAGGTGTCCTCTGGAATAAAATGCTTGATTCATCATGACCAACAGAGGGCAACAACGATCTATGGATTCCTCTCGCCTCCCCTCCTCTCTTGCAGAAAAACAGCGGGGCGTTTCCATTATATTTGTGCAGCTTTGATAATCTGCTATTACCGGAAAATGGCCATGATTAAAGTAACTAAACAGGGAGGAGAATATGTAGCCCAGTTTTGCTCAAAACTTTGTTTTTGTGCTGCTGCTAATGGGCAAAACACTGTACAGAGCAAAATAAGTGAATACATATTCTATATAACTTTTCTGCTTCCAGTGTTTTTTGGACAAACAGCATTCACAAAATTGCCCTGAGTAAAGCATGCCATCTGTTATTCAATGCTTCAAATCCAAAGAGTCCCTCTTGTAGAGCCATCTTTCTCAGCACTTATAGCAGTAAATTTGGGCAGAAAGTCTTCGCCTGTTTTGTACAGCTAAAAACTAAAAAAATGTAAAAATAGTTTGAGATCTGTCATCTGTGAAAAGCAATTTTTAAATTCTTATTTAGCTTTACCTCCATCCATTTTTGTATACTCTCTGACTTGATTTTCCAATCATGATGAAGAATAAAAGTCCTTAAGTATGATGTTCAAAAATTTATTTTGGTAAGGTCATTTGGTTTCAGTTTAGATGGACAGTCACATTTTGGTTAATCTGACTTTAATGTGTTATATGCATCATAACACAACAAATGAAAAGCTTAAATGCACCAAAATATATTCAATGTATCCAAATATATTTGGATGGTAGCGTAAAAAAGTTTCACAGATATTTGGAAATTAATTATAGAAGTAAGCCTCGATGGTGCATTGACGTACAAAGAGGATGAAAAGAAGAAATGTTAGAAACAAGAAAATAAATCAACTAAAAAATGCAACACTGTATCTAAAAGGATTTATTTATACAGCAGCCTACCCACAGAATGATGTTTCATTATGAGGAAACACAAAAATACTTTTCTGGGCATTCTTTGTTGGCATTGACAGCTTCATTTTTTAAAGATGAGTTGCCTTGCATCATTTTTGCGCATAAGATGGACAAGCATAGAAGAAAATAGACAGTTTGGTACAGAGGGGCTTTATGTGGAAAACTAATGGTCGTGTTGATGTAAAGAAGATCACAAAACAAGCTTTAACTTACAGCAGCAACATCACAGACTTCTTCAGAAAGCAGGGCCAGGGAAAATGCAGACTGAAACAGCCAAGACCTTAGATGAATGCAGGAATCTGTGAGCAGCTTAGTAATTAGAATCAGCTTTATTCACCAAGACTGTGAGCACAAACAAGAGCTCTGACTGGTTTCATATTACTACAAGTAACTAAGTAGATAAGACCAAGTAACAGTTTCCTCAGTGATGCTAGTTAGATTAAATTAACTTTGTGATATTTAATGTAAAATTTATATCCTACACTCTGTCAATTTGCTTGTAGTGACTTAGAGAGCCTAAAAATGTCCCTGAAATACAAACACAAGAGTTGGCAGAAGCAAAACAGAACATGAGTGTGAATTAGAGAGACAGGAAGAACAGTGAATCTGCTTCAGTTGAGGTTTTATAGGTTGATGAGTAGGAGTGAACTCATTGGAGTGAAGCAAAATGCAGTGCAGAAGTGTAGACAAAAGGGGCTATTTAGAATTGTTAATTAAATGTGCTTTTCTTTCTTTGTTTTGGTGATTCTGTCATTCCAAGCAAGTTAAATAGAGGATGTGAAATAGCTAATCAAACTATGGGAAGCACCCAAAGCTAACGACATGAAATGAAGATGATAATAGTTGGAGGAGGGTGTTTGATGCATTATTTAAATTTCCCCAAGCAGCCAGAGGTGATAGCAGAGTAACACATAAATATTTGAGGGACATTTGAACCAGTTATGGTCTAAGCTTTGAGACAATTCAAAGTTTTTCTGTCCGGTCTTATTATGACTCAGAGAGTATTGGTTTCCAAAACCAAATGGGAGAGTTGATTCCACAGAAAAGTGTCCTGAGAGCCACCATTTATCATCAACATGAAAATGTATGCTAACACATGAGAAGCACAAAGTGCAACTACAATCATCCTGATTAAAATGCCAAGAGAGCAAGCTGGATAAGGGGAAATGCATTTTACATGAAACCAGTCATACATAAATTGAACAAGGAAGTCACATAAACATGTTTACAGAGGTGAAGCAGTTAATAAACACTCAATTGTACCTTTAAGTTCAGCATGTGATGACTCACCAAGTTCAGGTCAACATGGATACATATAAACATTTCTGTTATTAAAGATGAACAGTGGATGGCAATAGATGACTTTTTGAAAAGAGGAGAAGCAGAAGCATGACAGAAGCTATGTACTTAAAGGATGGCTCTTATTATAATGAACTCAAGGCCAGGATAGTTTATGTAGTACCACGCATGTACAATTCAAAATACTTTACAGGATATCTAAAGAAAGTAACAAAGCATGAGCATTAAAGCAAAAAAAAAAAAAAAAAAGCTTCATTTAAGAAAAAAAATCAGCAAGAACTTTAAAAAAGATCTTGAATAGTAAATGTTCAATATAAAATGTTATTTATTTATTTCTCATTTTTACATGACCTTACATAAGTCGATATAAGCATTAGTGTTTCTTTTATTTTTTTTTTATTTTGAATGAATAGCAAAAATCCACTATAAATTCAAAGCAATTCCTGGTTTGGGCATTTAAAGCTGTTTACTATACAATAATTTTAACCTGAAAAAAAGATCCCGAAAAAGTTCTTCTTATGCATCCTAGCAGGCCAAAAATTAATGACACTATGTACATATTTTATTATATAAAAATGCATTAGTATTTGTGACATTTAAGAAAATCAACTTTTTAAATAGCCTTGATCAATTTCCATGCTCTCAGAGCTAAATGGTATAAAGGTAAGCAAGAGAATGGTGGGATAATATTTTGTTTAATTAATTGAACTTAGTGTGCCTTTAATGTGTCACATTCTTTTTACAAAATATCAAACAAAAAAACCCCTCAAGCATGACATTTGCGAAGCATGGCATTTGCCAAGCTCATGACGACAATTCTTCCTTGCAGCAGAGAAGAATGTTCTCCTGTGTGCCTTAGAGTGTTGCAGCCTCCCTGCAGAGAAATCAATACCAAGATTTATCAATCTTTACTGTATATGGAGCCTGACTGAAATCATTTTCACTTAAAAGTTTCAACTGCAAATGCACAGAACACATTCAGCAGCAGTTCAGGAACAAAGACATAAAAGATTAAAAGATTTGAGAGACCCCAGCAATGCTTGGGCTGTATTGATTCAAAGTGTGAATCCTCATGGACCTGATGCCTGCAGAAAAGGCTGGTTAGCAAGGATTTTCCATAATGTCTTTTTCCTGTTACTGTCATTGAGTCAAGGCTCCAGTGGCATTCAAAGATTTTCATTTCCCATGTGTTTCTTGGCAATATTGGCATTCTTAATCAAAGATCTCAAGTTTTCCCTCCTTCCTAACATCCAACAACTTTTTCTCTCACTATCTTATTATCTTTCCAGGTGTGGATTTAGTCCAGCCCTCCAACTTTCACTTTATCGTCACATCTTTTGGTCTCCTGACCAATTTCCTTCATATAACACATTATTTTTTGCTGGATCCATTGCTACAGTTTATCTGCCTGAACCTCACTGCAATCATTTGTTGGGATTTTATTTAAATCAATTTCTTTCAGTCTTAATCAGTCTCAGCAGGGAGGCCGGTAAACAAAATCAAACATTAGGGCCAGTCAGACAAAACAAATAAATGATGAAATCAGCAGTTAATTTGACAACAATTTGTCTCTACAAAGAAGAAATGACAATGTGTCATTATTATTGCTGAGCAAATGTAATTTACAACTATAAAGTACAGAAATATTGAAGTAAACATGAATGATTAATAATCAGCAATTCCATTGTTTTCGAAGCAGGAAGTGTGGATTTAAGAGCAATTTTTTGACAACAGTTGACAATTGTAGCCTTCTTTCTCAAAAACAGGAGAATACAAAATGGATAATAAAAGGCAATTTAGAAAATAATTGTTTTTAGGAACTATTGGCTTGCAGTTAATAGGATACAGACGTGTTTTTGAAAGTACCTTTATAACAGTGTGTGTCTCTTTGAATGCTGCTGGGATTTTAGAGTTTTAATAAACATTTTTGCTACATGTGACACGTCCAAATTGTGGTGAATCGAAGGCAAAGCAAGCTTTTTAAACCCCTCAATTTGGTGCCAGTTTGCTAGGTCTTCAAGCACTTGTTTCTCTTGACTGGATGAATTGGCACAACAATCTTTATTTTAGGAACTAAAATTTGAGATTTGATATTATTTATTTCATCTCAGATGAACAATGAACTATGGGTTGATACCTGTGTTGATATCTCAATGTGGGTGAGATATTGTGTTAAGACTATAAAGTAGCTTCAAAATACTGAGAGATCTGTTTTAATTTATTTCCATTTATCAACATTTACCCATTTATCAACAATCCTTTTTTTTTTTCGATATCTTCAAGTTCGAAATGACTTCCATTTTTTCAGACAGGTGCAACAAATAACATCAAATATTTTCCTCATACTTGCGCATTTATCCCTTTCCTTTTTTTGTCTAATTTCCCCCCTTTAAACAGTTTTTTCATGTAGCAGATGGCAGTGCTTTGCTGAGCAGCTCTGTGAGGAGTAAACACGGTGACTAATGTGAAAAAGTTCAGCTGAAAGGTGTAATTATGCCTTATGTACGCGCTGAATGCGTCTAAATTACATAGCCCTTACAAATCAAGATTATCCCAGAAATGAAGACGCCTCTTTTACCTCGTCTCCTGCATCTCTTCCTCTTTCTGGCAGAAAATGTTCCAAAAATTAAATAAATAAATAAGTAAACAAATCTCACATGTGGGTTTGCACAAAATCTGACTGTGAAGGTAAGATGACCTTTGCAAACCGAGCCGCAGAAATCTTACCTAAACCATCAGTCCGCATCTGCTGGCATAAGGTGACATTTCAATTCAAGGTTGTCATACACATATTGTTGTGGATTTCTGTTTCTCCACAGTTTCTGGGAGCAGAATCTCAGCTATGTCTGATGAATATACATGCACAGAAAGGCAAAATGAAACAATCTAATTTATTTAGCTCAAAAACTTTAAATTAGAACTAAACAGATGCAGCTTTTTTCTATGTTTAATATAGAAACTATTCAAACTGATAAGGCTTACTGGGGATTTTTTAAAGTTGGGGATATTGGTTAATAACATAACCCTGCTTAAAACTTCTCTTTGAAACAACTTTTTCATTGAACTTTGTGATGCTGTTTGTTTTCAAACGCTCTTCAACAAACATCTGAGGCCTTTGAAGAACTATATTTATACTGACAAAAAATACACACAGGAAGACTCCATTTAATAATGTAATGACCTACTAAGACAATAGCTTGAACCAGATTTTATTTTAACCCACTCAGTATAAATACGGTAAAATTCTGGTAAGCAGAGCTGCCTGTATTTTACCGTAAACTAGAGACATTTTTTTACAGTGTACCAAAGTAAAGGAGACATAATTATTATGAACACTATATGCAACCAATTTATGTTTGTGTAAAACTTTGCAAGACACATTTCTTCTTTTTTTATTCTACTATTGTTATTCTTTTGCAACAATAAATCACTCTAGTCTATCAGGTAAAATCTTCATTATTCCAACTGATGCTTGTGACTTTAACAGAAAAAGTCACAGTAACTTGGCAGAAACTAATCATAATCACATTTTTAAAATGTGTTGGATTCATATAGATTCTAGGACTCATTCGGTAGTTTCCCTTCTGGTTCATGGGATCAAGCGACCGACTGCAACTAAAAAAAGTCTGCCAGCAGTTTTTTTAAGCCTGAAGGTATTTTAATTTTGCAGCAAAAGATGTTAGTAACTCATTTTGTTGTTGCTTTGTAAGTTTTTTTTTTTTTTAACTTTACACCAGCAAGCTACTTAAAAGTTTCTGATTAATGTTTTTAATTAATTTTGATCATTTTCAAGTGTACTGTGTGACAACTTGGAATAACAATGTAAGATAAACATGACACATTTTTCAATCAGCTCTAAATTTAACTTAAAGGGAATGTCTATTATGAAAAAATATCCAGTGTCAGAAATTATTAAACCTGCAGAAGACAATTTGTCAAGCACATCCTTTATTTTTTTTAAATTGTAATTAAAGAAAAATAATTGAAAAAAGTATGTTTATACAATTACATTTTGAAGACGGTTATTTTCAAAACATTTCACATTCAGCAAAATGAAACATTTACTTTATTCCAGTGCATAAGTGAGACTACTTAACAGGCACTAATAGTTTTCTTTTTTCTCCTCATAACTGCAGGTCATGTTTGATTTACCACTCATTGTGTTTCAAATGAAAAAAGATAAAAAGTTAGGCTGTCCTTTCCTTACTTTGACAAAAGCTAAAAAAAGCCACAGGAAAGCCCAGATAGATTGTGATACAAAACAAATGGTAAGAAGAAATCACCTAAAACCCTGAAGGATACTTGGAAAAGATATATTATTTCTTCTGCAGAGCAGCAGTTTAAGATAAATTCGGCCTGGTCATTGAATTTATGATACTAAATGATGAGGATATTAGGATTTATAATGATACCTGTTGAAAACACTGAAACAACACAATATTTTGCAAATGTTTTAAATCCCATTTAAACTTCATTAATAAGCTTTGTGAAATTAGAACCACAAAATTCAATGTATTTATTTTTATTTGTACCTAAATGTGAGGAAGGAAAATCATACATTTCAACAATTTTCATAGTTAAAGAGAAAGTTGAAATAATTGGCATGCACATGTAGCAACAATTTGAGGCAGCACTAAAAAATGAACAAGGTACAAAATCAAATGGATTGATCACAAACAAACCCTGTGAGGATAAAAATGTCTCAGGCACCTCAAGCACATGCCACAAGTTTTTGTGGCAACTTTGGCATCTGAAGTAACACTAGTATACCATATTTGTCGCAGTCATCGTGGGTTGCGGTCTCTTCCGTTAGATGCTACCTCCAGCAATGGCCTAGTCTTATGTGTTATAGGTAAATTTGTCCACACCTACATGAGCAATTTTCTGATGGCAGAAGCAGTCCTTACATAAACTCAATGCACCACTGAGCCAAATCATGCTGGCAGTTTTGTTTCCCTGCTTTCAGATCCATAGCAGTTCTCCAACCATATTTAGATTGTGGCTGTGTAACAGAGAACAAGCACTAGTTAAGTACCTCCAGCTGAATCATTAAATTGGCTGGGCAGAGAACAAGGCCTTCTTCAAGCATAATTTCTTTCTGCCACCAATCTATTTTTTTGCTGATTCAGTTTCCATTGTCAGACTGTGTTGTTCAAATTTTTCTGTTAAAGTTTATATCAGAATCCACTTGACCAGTGGTCCTACAATGAGTTTCTTCCTCAGTTTACTCACTTTTGCAGTCCCCATTAAATTAATCTTGGCTCAGTGAAGTTAAGGTCTACTGGCATAACAACTCAGCTCTCTAATGCATTCTGTCATAGTCCTTCATCGGGGATTTAAACAAAAACAAGCAACTATATGTCCTTTTAAAGATTTTTCCTAATAGAAAGACTGACCTGTTTCAAGTCAGCCATAGTTCAGATTCGGGTCTATAACTTGCAAAACATGATTGGTTCTGAGCCCTTCAATATTGCAAAGTAAAACATAAAAGACAATGACGTAAAGTTTACAACACCCATTTCAAAAGAAATGTCTTGTTTGGTAGGGGGCAGAGAAGATCCGTGCCTTCCTTTAAAAACATGGTCTGTTTTGGTCCTTGTGTTGTGATAAAGCCTGTCAGCCTTTTAGTTGTGCACTGTTGAACGTTTGTGAGAATTCTGATGTGAATGTTGACGTAAATGATCACCCACTGCTTGCTGTCTGTCTTGCTGATTTTGTAATCCTATTTCTATGATGCGACTAGCTCTGATCCTCACTGATGTTGACTGAGTCTGAATCTCAGGCCTCAGGGATTTGTCATTACTATCACTGAACAAACAGCATCATCAAGAACAAGGGACACGCCAGAAAGGTGTGGTAAAGATGTGGGAAAGTTTAAAAAAAGGGTCAACTTTAAAATGACAGATAAGATCAAATTTGAACTTTCTAGGCAACATGTACAATATATGGAGCAAAACTAACACTACACTGAACAAACACTCACCACTGGTAAAAGTCATTTTCAGCAGAACACGAAAGATGACCTGAATGAACGAGAAGATGGATTGAAATGCAAAGCAAACCTGGAAGAAAGCATCTCCGAAGAAGCAACAAGTGTTGGACGGAGGTTCCCTGTTCAGTAGAAGAAAGACCAAACACCTACATAGCAAAGACAATCTGTGACTTGAGAAGTGCTGTGTACAGATGCTCTACATCCAGTCTGACTGAGCTCAACATAGTTTCTGAGGAAGATGGGTAATAATTCTAGGCTCTAGATGTGTGAAGCTTTAATACAAAAAATTTACAAAACATCACATCTTTCACATCATGTTGTGATAAAGTCTGTCAGCAGCAAGTGTATTTGCAGGAAAATAAGCTTCTATTGGAGAACCAAACAAATGTAAGCTACACTTTTCATGTTTTAATTGTCTAGAAGAACAAAGCAAGTTTCTTCATAATGAAGCCTAATCTTTAGCTTATTTATCAAAATGAATACATTATGAATAGATTAAACAATGAAAAAAAACAACAACAAAAGAAAACGTCATTTCCCAGATGGCCATCGCAAAACAACGTGATGACGTCAGACGCCACCAGGAAGTTTATTCACGAACCTCGTTACCTCTGGAAGTTACCCGGCCAGGCGGAGTTATCTTTCCCCGCGTCAGACGAGGTGAACTCCTGCGTCCTCCCTCTCTTTATATCCCGTCATATCTTTGAGTATCACCGCAGAGGAGGTCACGGAGTCACGGAAGCTGGAGTTTATGTTTAAACCACGCATGTCAATGCAATTATTATTGCATGCCAGCTGAACTATAGGCGACACTGTCTGTTTTGTATCCCTCGCAGTCTACTTGAATTTAAGGTTAACCTATTAGCCAGTGACTTCTGTGTTGTGTGTTCCGCTGTTCAAACAGCTAAATTCAGTCTAAAGATAAAGGAGCCGGTCATTTTGAGCCGAGTCTCCAGCTGCTTGGTGTTCAGAGCCGACTGAGGTGAGCTTTTTTGTTGCATTTTTGTTCACATGCATGAATAGATTCTGAAAAGAAATATTTTGGTTTTGTTGTTTATTTATTTATTTATTTTTGGCATTGTATCATAGAAGTTACTGTTTCACGTACGTTATAATTTACTTTGTTGCAGGTATGCGGGTTATTTAGCCTTTGAGAAGTCATAAATCCTTTTCATACCCACCTGTTGTTCCAACATTGTCATTTCACCTCAGTTTATTTTTCTTAATAGCTAGTATTTTAGTGCATTATAGAGATACATAAGCAATTGTGCTTATTTACCTCTATAACGACGAAAATCACAACTCCCATTTACTTGAGATGCATACTATTTACTAAAAGTTGTTAGACCTTGTTTCCGTAGAAACAGGGTCTAAAATTGTACATACAAATTGTATGTATTTGTATGTATTACTAAATACATACAATGTTGTACATACTAAATTGTACAAACAATTTAGTATGTACCTTCAATTTATGTACTTACTAAATTGTGTTGTAAGAGGCTGAAACTGTGGAACAGTTGCAGTAATTGGATACATTTTTTTTTGACAGTGTGCAAAAACAATTCTGTTAAAGTAAGCAAATTATTATTATTTACTTTTTTTTTAGACTCGATACGTTGCTGCCTTTGTCAGTGTGGTACAAAGCTGGATTGGAGCTGCTATCAAAATTTGCAGCTAACCAAAAAAGGCTTCGTTATGCAGTGTCTGACAATGTATCATGCTGCAATGGCAAAAGGCTCTGAATTGTAATTTAATGAGATGAACATGTAATTTCAGGAGAAAAACAAAATCGTACTGTTGAATAAAAATATCCTAAAGCATAATTAGGCTATTTTGAAGTGAGTCAGTTAGATCCTTTGTCTAAGTGTCTGTTGAATCTTTTTGAAAAACGGCCTGAATTACATTATTTGGAAAAAGGAGAATATAATGATGGGCTTAGTGAGAATAACGCTCAATGTTATTGATTGTGTCTTGCTTGTGATATGTTTTTTTTAATACTAACATAACTCATGCCTTATCTTACATAAACTGAGATCTATATGTGTAAATTAACTTGGCAGTCATAAACCCATGGCACTGGCGGGAGTGAAAGTCATCGAGTTGGCAGGTCTGGCCCCTGCACCGTTCTGTGGCATGATCCTGGCAGACTTTGGAGCCAAGGTGATCCGTGTGGACCGCACAAATCTTCACCTAAATCTGGACACTCAAGCTCGCGGGAAACGGTCCCTTGCCCTCAACCTGAAAATGCCAGAGGGCGTGGCTTTGTTCAGGCGGCTCTGTGTTCAGTCAGATGTTGTCCTTGAGCCCTATCGCAAAGGTCAGAACTGAGTCTGTAAAAAGGTGGGGGGAATTAGTGACTGCCTTAAAACCATTGATCTTAAACAAACAAATACAGTAAGGAAGCAATCAATAATCGTGATTGTTGTTATTTGAAGGTGTTATGGAAAAACTGGGCCTTGGTCCAAGTGAATTACTTTCAGAAAATCCTCGCCTGATCTACGCTCGGTTGACGGGATATGGCCAGAGTGGGTGTTACGCTTCTACGGCTGGACATGACATCAACTACCTCGCCATGTCAGGTAAAGACTGGTTGGGATACCTGTAAATAACATGGTCATATTGATTTGTTGCAAAAGTCTTAATTCCAAATTTCTTTTTGTTTTGATTCTAAGTGCCAGAATATGAATTGAAAAATGCAGGATTTCTGATGATCGTCAGAGTTTTTCTTTGAACCTTGGACGCTCTTCCACTCACTTCAAATGCAGTCATAATCAGAGTAATGTCACATAAATTCAATTGAGTCATTTTCTTATTTTTGACTTCCTTATAAATTATGCAGAGACCCAGTTTTGTTCCCCATTACGGTTATATTAAAGGATGTATGATGCTGGAAGTCTGTTTCTCCTTCCAAAGCCCTTGAAACCTTGTTAAAATATAAATCTGTCTTGTATACAAATGTATTAAAATAATCCTCAAAATTAAATTAAATGGGTGATTATGGGGCTTTAGACATATGGCCAAGCCGACACAGAAATGGTTAATCAAATTCAAAATAAACATTTCTCCATAGCCAAGTCAGTCCTCAGACATAAATCCCATTAAAAACTTGCAGGATGAGCTGAGGAGAGTTTGGACTCAGGGTGAACTACAAAGGGTGTCCAACGAAGAATTACCGAAGATCCCTCTGCCTTTGTACTTTAAGCTTGTAACATTGTGTGGGTGAACACTGTGTGCTTTCAAATGAACGCTACAGTTGTTCATCACCCCCGTCTCTATTTTGTAGCACACAAATTGAGTTCAGCTATGACTAAAAGGTAATTTTAGGGTACAGGCCGAAGTGGAGTGCTATTTTGTAACCCTGATAATAGGTCGAAGATAATTTTTATGTTATCTTTGGTAACATAAAAATTCATTCATATCTTAAAATACAACAGCACAAATAAATAACTTCTCAAATGATATTTTAAGAATAAATTAGGATTTTTAGGATTGAAGACATTGTAGCAATTCTGTTTGATATTTTGTATATGGCCTTTCTTATGTGGCATCCAAAGCAAATATTACAAAGAAACTTTGAAAATCCTTTTTGCAACTATACAGTTACGCTTTTATTATTGTTCAAGGCGCTTAGTTATACCAGAGCAGCAAAAGGAGCAGCAAGTCTCACACAAAGTCAAGGTTCTTTCGCAACAATTTGTGCAGTGAATTTCTCCATTTCAGTGAAAGCTTCTAAACAACAACTTGTTTCTGAACTAAATTGGTCCTTAGTGTGATGTAAGTTTTATGTAAAGAGTTTGTTTAATGTCCATATAGGCCTTTTATCCCAACTGGGTCGGAGTGGGGAGAAGCCCTACGCGCCTTTGAATCTGGTTGCAGATTTTGCCGGTGGTGGCCTTACTTGTGCTCTGGGGATCATCTTAGCCCTGCTGGAGCGCACAAAGTCGGGGAAAGGACAGATCATTGATGCGAGCATGGTAAGGAACCCTGTGATTTTTAGAACAAGTTTCCATTAACTCATATGTCTGCTGACTGCTGTCACTGCTTTATGGCAAAACAAACTTAGCAAACCTTAGAACCACAATACAGGTAAGGGACTGGTTCTTATTGTATGAAAATGTTTTAAAAAGTACTGACAGCAAAATTGTATGCATTTTTGTGTAAATAGATGAGATACAGTTCAGGAAATTCAACCAGAAAAGTGATCAGACACAATAAAGGATCATATATTCTTCAGATGCATTTTGGACAGGATGCAGAACTAATTGTCTCTTCTGTCTCTGTGATGTGATTTGTTGACATCAACAAGAAAAAAATGTTTTCTGCACTGCTGCATGGTGGGGCTCTTCTGTGTCATAAAGTCCCAATTAGCATCGGTGGGTTAAGTTGGACAGCTCATGGTGGAGTTACTTGGAAAAGCCCATCAGAGTCTCAGAAGGCAGAACATCTTTAAATGAAGCCCAAGGGGAGGGAGGCTATAATGCACATTCAGTGCAGCTGATATATTAATGGCTTTAGACAGAGCTGATTTGAAACAAACATATTTAGCTTCTTTGCAAAGTAGGTTTAATATATGTAACTGTAAGTCAACCACATATTTCGGTTTAATTACAGAATCAGATTTCTTATATTCCACCCTTGTTCTGAATTGGGTTGAGTTTTATTAAAGCTGAGAGACAAATATACTCTAGGCTTGGTGAAACTCTTATTAGTGTTTCATTGATGCGATGAAATATTTTAATTCATCGGTTTGACTTGTGCCTGAAAATTGATCTCAACAGGACCTTAGCTCTTGTTTTCTGAATGCAGATTTCTCTGTGGTGTGGATCTCTGCATGTCAGAACCACCAATTTTTTACAAAATTTTAGGGAATTGTTTTTGGTCAGTGTTTCTGTGTGAAACATTGAAAGATGAAAAAAAAAAAACAATCTGTAGATAGATCCTCGTTGTGGCAGAACCAGCAGGGTATTGAACAGCTGTAATGGAAGATAAGACAAATAAACAGAGCAAAAATGAAACACCTTTCCTGAAATCTTGTAGGAGAGGAGTCCTTGCAGAAACCCAGCAGTCCATACATAAATGAGACCCCAAAGGATAGACCTTGCAAGAGAAATGTTTTGTGTATAGCTGGAAAACAAAGTTTTTGCCTTCTGCAAGACAAAGTGCATTGTGTTTTGGCGTCTTCAAATTGTAGCTGCACCTTTACCTATGGGGGGGCTGGGATTTGCTAAAGTTCAAACTAGCTCAACAAATTGATGTGAATCTTTCAGGTTCTGCATTCCAATTTGTTCTACAAAGTGGAAACAAGACAAACCTGTTGTTTATTGTATGCGGCTCATTGTTATTGACTTCTAATCACTTTAAGTCAGCTAAACACAGCTTCTTAAATAATTTAAGACAGCAACCCAATAAAGTGCTTGCCTGAATTCAGACTGGTGCAGGTTTGATATTAATGTGTGTCATTATAAATAATAATCTAATGTATTCTTCTTTAAATGATAAAGAAAAAAATGTTCCTACTGTAGCTGAATTGATATACAGTAGAACAGTGATTTTTACCATCTGCGACTCTAATACTGCATGTCGTTAATAAGAACAATGAATGCTGTTCTTTTAGTTGCTTTAACTTGACTGATTGTGTTTCATGCAGTTGAAAAAGCTAAGCAACTTAAAACTTTAAGAGCCTTCTTTCAGCAAGCTGATTAGCACTGCTAAGCAATAGGAAAAATCAGGGGCAGACAGCTGTTCTAACTCTGACACTTTCTCTTGTATCTTATTAAAAGGACTTTACATTTTGTAAAGTTTTTTTAAAGCTATTTTTTTTTTAACTTGGGCTATGCATTGATAGCAACTCATGCCTTCAATCTTATTTGAAATATGAATGCAACAATTGCTTATGAAAGGTGGATTAATTCTAATTCAATGTTATTTTCAACCATACACCATGTTCCAAATTATTATGCAAGTGATGTTTTCTCAGATTTTCTTAAATGGTCAATGCAAATGATAGTCAGTATACTTTTCAAGTCATGAACTATTACAGTATCAATCAAATTTTACTGAACAAAGCTCCCCATGAAAGTTGTATTTTTTTTTTTCAAAAATAAAAAACTCAAAATGCACTGTTCTAAATTATTATGCACAGCAGATTTTCTAAACATTTTATGGATTATAAAGAACTGCAAACTGTCATTCTTTGAATGTGCAGTATTAAGTGGTCACATGTACTAAAATCAAAAGCTATTTCAATCAAAAACATCTTAACAGTCTGAGTTACATGTTAACACTGGAACCCTTCTTTGATATCACCTGCACAATTCTTGCACCCATCGAACTTGTGAGTTTGTGGAAAGTTTCTGCTTGAATTTCTTTGCAGGATGTCAGAAAAGCTTCCCAGAGCTGCTGTTTTGATATGAACTGCATCCCACCCTCAGGATACGCCAAAGGTTCTCAATAGGGCTAAGGTCAGAGGAAGATGGTGACTAAACCATGAGTTTCTCCCCTTTTATGCCAATAGCAGCCAATGACACAGTGGTATTCCTTCCAGCATGAGATGGTGCATTGTCATGCATGAAGATGATTTTGCTACAGAAGGTACCGCTCTTCTTTTTGAACCATGAAAGAAAGTGAATAGTAGATTCATGCACCACAAGCCTCTGGAGGATCCTCCACCTTGAAGGTCCAGAGGCACCAGCAGCTTCAAATTACTGTTTACTGCTTTGCAAGGGCATTTTAACAGCTGCTGTCTTTATGACACTTAAATCCAATTTGCGTAATAATTTGGAACACAGTGTATATAGCTAACCGACCCTATCCAGAATAGAAACTTTTCAGAGGTGATTGACTTAGAACCTTCAGTTTTCTTTATATTATAACATCGCTGCTTTTAAGTGTGCTTCAGATTGAAGTGGGCCCAAGTGCAAAGCCGTCTCTACAGCTATACCATTAAAGCGTGCAGCAAGAGGAGTTTAATGTTTTTCCTGTTAGACGTAAATGCAGCCAAGTGAAGAGGCTGGCAGCCAGCAAGGATGTACCATCCAGACATAAAAGAGCAGGGCTGCTGTTTATTCATCCACTTCACATCCCTGTTAGGTAATTTTCAGACAAGGCACCATTTGTAAAGCCTTTTGGGCTGATGGGGTGCAGTTTTCTGTGTAAAACAGACAAGAGTGGAACAAACTGCAGTGATTCAGGTGACAGGATGAGATTTAGCTGGAAGGTTTGTCAGCTGATGGTCTGAATCATTGTGGTTGTGTGGGCGGCTCTGTCAGAGAGGGGGCTGTGTTGCTGAGAATGTAGTTACAGAAGATCTTCATTTATTTTCTTGAAATGAGCAGTGAAAATTGAAGTGCATGGAGAACATGCGGGAGAGGCATTTTTTCATTCATTATTGTGTCATTTTCAGTATTTTTTTTTGTGCTTTGAGTATTAAATTGAACCTAAAATGGGCTAAGTGGGTCAGTGCTGAGTGTGGGAAGTGTTTACTCAAGAGATCAGAAAGTTGTTTTTAATGTACAAAGCTTTTGTGGCCTTTATCTTCAACAAATTTTCAATTTTTTTCTGCACCTTCATTTATTTTTGACTTTTTGCCATTTAGGATAATATTCCTACCTTTTGTTCCCGAGGGTATATTGTATTAAATATATTTTTTGCATCACATTCCGAGAAATATCAAAAGTGTGTGTGTGTATGTGTTAGGAACGTATTCACTGTTATGTTCCTGTTAACACCTGGCTGTAATGATAAAGCCTTTGCATATTTACCAGCTGTTCCAGTGTAAATGATGTTTCCTATAAAAAAAAGAAAAAGCCATAGAATAATTTACTATTTTTATTTATTTATTTATTTATTTTAACGCTATACTATTCACCATGTAAGCACAATCACCTGGTTCTTGTGCCCCTGCTACACCATCTGTCAGCAAAATAGAAATTTAAATATGTCAGACGAACTGGAAGTGTCCGAACTCACTATTGGGTCATGTTGTTATTATTGCCAGAAAAACATAGCAGGAGACACCATCTGCGAAAGCTGATATTTGGCTTCTGCCAACATTAAATTAAAAAGTTGTTTTGCTATTGAATGGATGTGGAATACTACTTCAGCTTCTAAAACACTTGGAAACTGAGGAACATTGACTATTTTTATTTATTTTTGAAACTGAGATTAAAACTTAATTCTTGTGAAAACAAACTGAATTTTTGTGAAAAAGCAAGCACTAAAATTGCAATAAATTAACTGGTTAAACCTCAACTGAATAATTTTGCGCTCATTCCACATTCTTTAAAACATACAAGCATATATTTGTGTATGTATGTAATTTTTTAAAAATCATTTGTCCATTTAAAAAGAAAACATGAAATCCTTTGTTTTCCCAAAAGCATTGTCAAAATCTTACTGTCTTCTTCTCACAAGCTAAGTGTCATATGTTTTTTTTTTTTTTTAATACTGTCTCTGTGTTTATTTTATTCAGCAGCTTGGGTTATTTATTTATTTTTTTTACATTTTTATATATATTTTTAACAATCTACTAGCTATAGAGCTGCTCACTTTGCTTGTTTGTACAGCTCCTTTATGTCACTGATTCAAATGCGCCGTTAACAGATTTCTAGTAATAAATTTGCAGTCACAGATTTCTAGTTATGCAATGTCTTGCCTCTGGCATTTTCAGTCTAATCTGTTTACTAGCTCAGAGGTTCTGAATGCTGGTCCTCAGGGTCCACTTTCTGTATGTTTTAGGTCTTCTACTGCTGCCACACACCGGACTTAAATGAATTTGTGATTAATAGGCAGCCATGAACATTCTGGAGAAGGTAATCCAATAATTTAAATTAGGTACGCAGGATGGAGAGCCCTGAGGAACAGGATTAAGGAGCACCTTCTGAAAAAGGCCGTCGGAAAGTCCTTCACTTTAACGCCAATTTGAGTTTCCAAAAGATCAACTGCGCTCCTCTCCAACAAATCATTTCTGGGTTTGAGTTGTCAGTGGGGCATGGACATTTCCTGGTGAAAAAAAGAAAACAGAAAAAAGAAAGAAAGAAAAGTGTAGTTTTTACGTGAACAAAAACTTTGCTCCATCTGCAGAAAAAAGAAAAAGGCAAAATCCATATTGGACTCTCTCTCTCTCTCTCTCTCTCTCGAGAGAGAGAGAGAGAGAGAGAGAGAGAGAGGCCTCAAACTGAAGGTTTTGTTTTTTGTTTTTTTTCTCAGACTTTGGAGTCCCTTAACTCAAAGATAATCATAAATCACTGAGCAGACCTCAAAAGAACTGTGCATACAAATCAGTCCCAGAATCTCACAGAACCAGAGGCTGTTTGAAACAAGGAGATGCAGAAATCCAGGACACTCTTAGGACAAAGCCTGATTTTTTTTTGTATTTTTTATGTAAATCTAAAATGCCAAAGGTTTCCCTCTTGGTACTTCTTTTTTGTTCTTTGAGGGGTGCGGTAAATAAAAAGTAAAGGTGACCTTGCCAGCTCAATTGTTGAGTTAAAGATTACATTTAACCAGGGATTTGGCTCCCTTGGGGTTTTAGCAGAAGCAGAGATTTTGAGTGAGGGTATAAAAACTGTTAATTTGTTTGAGCAAAGTTTAATTTTTCTGACATTTACTAGAGCTCTAATTTAAACTTCACCTACAGGCTGTCAGTGAGGAGAGAAGCGATGGGATTATGGATGCAGACGTATGCTACTAGGATTGTACAGATTCAGGCACTGGCCACTTTATTTGGTGCAACAGGATCAAGAAGTTTTGGAGCACGTCATACACTTTTGTTAGGTTAATGATGTGGATATTGGATTTTAAATAAACACATACACTCTTTCATTGTGCATGAACCAGTGTATACTCTTCACTTGTTCTGAAGTGCAATTAGATTTTGAATGAATTTCCTGGCTGTCGTCTGGCAACAGCGTTTTACAAGCCTTTAATTGAATATTTTTGGCTCTGGTGATTTATTAATTATCATCATTGTTTTTTTTTTTTTTTTCAGAAAATTAATTCTGATTAATTGCAGAGCTGACTTTAATGAGATTTAAAGTCATTTGAGATTTAATGAGATTTAAGCAATTTGAAAAATTGCTTAATTTGCTGAGTTTAAAAATGTGACTGGAAAATTACTCATCCGGATGGTTGGCAAAAGTATTCATATGCTTCGAACTTTTCCAAATTTTGTCCATGCCTTGTGGAGCATTTCGTCTTTGTATTATGTAGAGCAGGGCTCTTCCAATCTAGGCCTCAAGGCCATCTAATAGTTCTAATAATTTTCCGTAATATTTGTACAGTTTCAAGATATATTCTTTCCTTCGCTTTCTTGTCTGCTTGTCCTCAAAGTTTAATATTAGACATTTTTACTCAAACTTCTGCTAACTCTTGATTAAAAATTTCGCTTTCTTTAGTGGAAGTCTTGCAGGATCTTCTCAACTTTGTGGTTGTTGTAAAGCTTGTCAGAATGGCTCCTTTGATAAGTAAGGGCAGATCGCTGTGTCAGGATTTTCAGAAGGAAACTAGATGCAGCTTCAGACACAATAAATAACATTTTAGTCTTCTGGACTAAAACTGCTTACCAGAACTAAATTATACATGAACATCACACATCAAAACATATAACAGGAAGTACCCCAGAGTGCATTGAGGGTCTGCCAAGAGGTTCTTACTACGTTGTCTTCTGTACAGCATGTATAATTCATTGTACCTGGTCGCTGGAACCTTTTCCAGTATTCTCTGTGTGACACAGCCTCCACAAGTTATCCTCCATCTTGGCCAATAATAAGATACAGAAAATTAAAAAGCAGCATATGTAAGTAGAACAAGACTTAAGAAATAATGAAGTCCAAAAAAATAAAAATAAAAACGTATTCATGGTAAATCTCTCCTAAGGTCAATTCAGAGTGTGGACTTACTTAAACATTCCTCCATTATAACTGAAATGAATACATATTTATTTTCTTGATTCAGTAAACTTTATTACTAATACTAATTAAAGTTTGCTGAATTTCAGTTTAAAATGTACAAACAGGCAAAAGAGGAATTTCATTTAGTTGACAAATGAAATGTAAAATGGTTTAGCTTAATAAATTGAACAAAATGGTCATTTTGTTAACAAATCTCCAGCACATTGATTTAATTCAAACCCTCAGTGTGTTTGTGCTGCATAAATTTGTCATATTTTGAAGACAATATTGAACCGGTATAAAATCTGTTATTCATCCTAATAAAAACAAATGTCTTACACATGCTGCGTTGTTTTGCTATACTTTGCCAAAGGAAGGTTTTGATCAAGAAACGGTCATGAAACATTGCACTGTGTAGTAGGACTCCATCATGAACTCTTGAATCTTATTTTCTCATTTCACTATATACAGTTCTTCATTGTTAGGGTGCAGAACCAGCTGGCATAGCCACTTTTGTTAGCGGAACAACCATGTTATTATACTGGCTCTCAGAGCCTCTCCATGAAGCTCCCATCACAGGCTCCAAAAGCACACACCATCTGCTTCGGAGCTGTCAACTGTGACACATCAGGGCAGTACATTTTCTGCTCCATTTTTCATCTTCCAAACATCTAACAGCAGCAGTATGCTTTCATTCGTCTTGCTTTTCCATTCAGCCTCCCATTTCAAACCGCTCGTGTCTTTTGAGGCTTCTGTGCACTGGAGTTTATATTACAATTAAATTAAGTGGTTGTGAGGATGTAAACATTTATAACTGTGAGTCTGTGTGGCGTATCTAGCCATATGAGCTCTGTGCACACCTGGAATGAACCGCCTACTCAATTTTGAAGTTCTTCGCTAATTACTGATTCTGCCCTCTGGGTCACTTTGACACACTTCTTACATTTTTTTTTTTTTTAAATCAAAGCGAGCTCATTTTTTTCTTCCACAGACAGCTTCTTTCTCAGAAAAGTCTTTCAGAGTGATCCTTGTCACTCAAATGTAATATTCAATTAAACTTTTCGCACCGTTTTTTTTTTTTGCCTTTTAGTGCAGTATCTCATGTCCTACTATTAATTAGTTTCCAATCTACCTTTTGAGACAGTATTTGTGCTGTTTTTCTTTTTCTTTCCACACATATAGTTTCTACTGTGCAATTCTTTTATATCTTTTGTATCTTTCTGCAAGCTATACTTCTGTGATCATTGTGTTTAATCATTTTTTCTCTTCTTGCAATGTCTCTGTACAGAATTGCGCTCTGCATATATTTCTGCATATTCTCACAGAACATCGCCATCTTTTATATGTTATACATATAGTAGTCTACTTTGGGGGTTGCTTTGATTTTAGTTATTTTCATCCATTACGATTATTTTTAGCAGGCAATTAATTTTTACACTTTTGCAGTTTTTTAACCACGCTCAAGAATAAGCATTCCTATTAGATTGAATTTGTGTTCATTTTCTGAATTTTATGTTATTTATTGTAAATTAAACTTGGCAGTGGAAAGTTCAGAAGATGGTATAGTTTTTTAAGAATTTTTAGTTTGAACATTTTTGAAAACTAATTTACACTTTTCTATTAAGAAATTTCTCTGTAGAAGGCTAAATGTTGCTGAACTGCATTTGCAGGCATTCCCAAGTGCCTTTACTTAATTAAATGATGAAATCCACCCACAACATCTGTTTCCTACTAACAGAAAATGTTTCAGATCATTTAAATGTGTTATCATCAAATATTATTAAAAAAATTATTTCCATTAAAACATGTTTATTTTCATTTTACTACTAGCATTTATTACCAGTTTCTGTGTATGACATAATTATGTTTTAATATGGTTATCAGATCACTAAGATTTCTATATTGATACCAGTACTAAAAAAATACTCAGTACCATGTGCCTCTTAATAAGAAAAAAAAAAAAAAACAAAATAAAATTTAATCTATGACAATTTTTTTAACATTCTGTAATTGGAACAAAACCAATAAGAAGAGGATAACTTAATCCTTGTTTGTAAAAATAAATTATTAAGAAGTGACACCTATTTGGAAATGCAGTAAACAAGGTTTCCTTTAGAACTGGTGTTAATTATCCTTTATGATTTAGTCATGCAGTTATTCTATTGAATTATGGTTCATTATCTTTAATTTCCCACTTTGTAATTTCCTTTATCAGTTTGCTGTGGATACATTTCACTAAATAAAGGATCATTATATGCTAAAATGAATTTTGTTTTAAAACAAACATGGATCTGAGACGACTGCACAGTGACACAGTTGGTAGCACTGTTGCCTTGCAGCAAGAAGGTCCTGGGTTCGATTTCCGGCCCGGGGTCTTTCTGCACAGAGTTTGCATGTTCTCCCTGTGCATGCGTGGGTTCTCTCCGGGTTCTCCGGCTTCCTCCCACAGTCCAAAACCATGACTGTTAGGTTAATTGGTCTTCCTAAATTCTCCCTAGGTGTGTGTGCATGGTTGTTTGTCCTGTTTGTTTCTGTGTTGCAGCCCTGTACAATTTGTGAGTTTGGTAATTTTGTATCTTTTCTTTAGTAATAAACTACAGAAGCAGGGTGGGCTGCCTTAGGTTCCCACGCCTATTTTAGTCACATTAGCCTCCAGTGCCCTTTCAGAGGAGTAATTGAAGGGGATCCACCAGTTGTTGAACGTTTTCCTGTGTTAATTCATTTGAGGGCATAATGGTTGTCAGTTGTCAATTGGCTGACCTAGACAGTGAATGACTGAACTTAGTGGGGCATTTAGCTGCTAAAAAGCCCAAACGTCAATAGTTACCCCAGGACACAGAGTCAAGATGGTTGTTGATCAAATGGACATAATTGAGACTCCAGAATGCTGCTAGTTTGTTCCCCACAATCACTTTTAAATGTTGCACTAATTTTGATTGTTTAGCTTGCAACTTATTTCTGCTGTAGTGTTGTAAAAAATAGTCTATTGTTGTAGATTTTAATGAGAAAATCTAGAACAAGAGTTCCAGTGAGGAACTCTAGTCATCCTTTGTTCTGACATTTCAAAGTGGACCAACAAGGAATGTTGAATTAAAATGAAATCAATGCAGCAGGTCATGAATGCAGTAAAAAGAAGAGGGGCACTCAGACATCCATAATTTTACTATTAGTTACAAATTATGCTTTTATGTCCTCTCATGGACGTATTGATGAAATTAATTTAAATCGAGAGGGTGAGCAACTGTAGTATGTTGGATGCAAGGAAGAAGCAAACAGAATTCAGAAGTTTACTAAATCTTTTTTTACACACACACACACACACCACACTGCTTGGAGTCTCATCTTTTTCTTATTCACAGACGCATTTTTCATGATGACCAGTAAGCGAAGAATCCACATTCCAAGTTTTATCCTAGTTTTTGTACAAATAAAAAAAAACAAAATCTCAAGTAAATACTTCAAGCATGAGTCTGGATTTTTCTTTTTCTTCTTCTTTTATGGTATAGAATAATTGTAAGTGCATTGAAAATCTGACCAGCATCAGAGCGGCCTTCTGTTCTTCTACTAGTTTTTTCTTTTCATAAAGCAGCAACATGGTCAGAAAAAAACACATTCAATTCTCAAGTTTAAAGTAGCTTTCTTTTTTTTTCTCATTTTTCAGTCGTCACACAATAGATTTTTTTCCCTTTTAGTTTCAACAAAGCAAAAGGTGGTTTGGGTCACATTAGATTTGAAACTCTAAAGACACCTTTTGAACAGTAGAGAGATGGGTTCTTGTAGTCCTCATGTTTTTTCTGTTCAAGCTGCATCTTTTGCAATGAAGGGCACTTTGTGATGAGTTCAGACAGGGATAATTGATTACCATCAGCAATAATAGTTGTGATAGATATCTTGTCTTCAGCTGCTGCTGTTTTCACTTACCAACATTTTGAAATCTAACGGATGGCATTCAAAGCTGGCAGATTTATCAGAGTTGTCAGCCATTACTGTTTGATCAAGGTGTTATTTACTCTGCAATGGCAGGATAAGCTTTGACCCAGCAGCCTATTGTTTATTCTGCGAACAACAGATTTTCCACTTGATGATTGAAACAAGATGTCTTCACTTTTTTTAAACAGTTTATTTTTATATGCAATGAAAAACAGTTTTGGTTTTCAAATTAGTTAGTGTCTATTCAGTAAGAGCTATATCAACATATACACATTTTAAAAAGGCCCAATCAAAGTTCAGAACCAAGTGATTTTTTTTTTTTAACAAGGTAGAATGATTTGATTTTGGAGATGAGTAAAGTTTTTAGAGCCATAACTTTTTTGATTGAAGCAACAAGGTTTTTTTTTTTTTCTTAACCCTGTTTTTAAGGACACTGCAAAATATACCAATTCTAGACTTATTTTCCAATTTCTGACTGAAAGAACACCTCTCTCCTTGTTTCTCTCCATGAAATCCTACTGACCTTCAGCTGTTTTTTTTTTTTTTTTTTTTTTTTTAAGTAAAATGTTTAAAATGTCAGCCTGTAGATAAAGTTAGTAGAGACAAAGCCCCCAAATACCCCAAATGTTTTAAAACATGTCTACTTTGTATTGCAGTTCATCACTGTGTACTTCTTTGTGCTTTCCTGTCACCTAAGTTCTAAAAATAAACAAAGTTTGTCTGTTAACTGAAGCCATCCCTGCATGGCAGTGGCAGCATCGTGCTGTGGGGAGACTTTTCTTTAGCCGGTCTTGGGAAGTTGCTTAGAGTTAGTGGGAAAGACAGATGGTGATAACACCTCTTTGACCTTAGAGGGTTAACATTAAGTAAAATACATTGATCTGTGGTTGTAATGTGGCTTGGTGGTTCTAAATACTTTGTAATAGTGACCTTATGTGAATAGTGCTAAATTATTTTATTATTACTTGCTGCAGACTTTCATGCATCAGTAATATTTGCAAAAATACATCCTGTAGATTTCCCACGTTTATAGTTTCATGCTGTTTTTGTTGTCCTCAGGTGGAAGGAGCAGCGTTTACAGGTTCGTTTTTATGGAAATCTCGTAAACTTGGTTTGTGGAGTCTCCCTAGGGGAGAAAACATGTTGGACAGCGGAGCTCCCTTCTATGACACATACAAGACTCTGGATGGAAAATATCTGGCTGTGGGCGCCATAGAAAAAGAGTTTTACAACCAGCTGCTTAAAGGTTTGTACTAAAATCATTAAGTTTATTCTATAATCAGGACAAAATGTTGCGTCAGTGTTACAAATGTGCTATTCTGTTGATTTCTAATTTCTAGATGGTATTTTAGCTTGTTTCTGCAGATACTATTTGGAAAACATTCATATTTATATGAAAAAAGCATGTTATGTTTTACAGCATTTTTAGACCTTTTTGGGACACCATAGATTTTCAGTAGGATTAAGAACTTTGGAGTTACATGGATCAGAGATTTAACATGTAACATGTGATCCAGAAATGGGTCACATTTCAAAGTCGCTGTTGATTGTTAAGCACCTGAGAACTGTGCAATAATGTAAAAATAGAATCTTATCTTATCTTGTACCTTTGGTTAACCAGTAAGCAGTACAGGACATTGTTTGAAGGACATTCTGTCTGTTTGAAGCAATGTCCTTCAAACAGTAATGAGAAATCAGAAAAGTGCATCTTGCATCACAGAAAGTAGTGCAAAAGTTTGTCTTAATTCATACTTAATTTTGTTGAAGATTTATTTTAACCCCAGATATTTAATTTGGTTGCTGACCTTTTGATGTGAGAGTGAAGATTATGGTAAGATGAAAAGAGATGTCTGATTCAAAAAGAAGATTCTAGCATTTTGAGTCTGGGAAGGGATTTAATGACGTCTCAAAAGGAATGTAAAACCAGCCATTCCTTTGTCCAGAAAATAGTCTACAAGAAAAGAACATTCAAACTTTAAATTCTGACTGTAAAAGACTTACACATTTATTTATTTTTTTAGAGAAAACTAACATAAAAATGTCTTGTGAATTGTCATTAGTTTCAAAATACAACAAGCAACATTTTCTGGAAGCTTCTTCGTACCTTTCCATTACTGGAAAATAAAAAGCAGTTTCCATGCATTGTGTAAGAATCCTGGCACAAAGGTTGTTTCCCTACAGTATTATAATTGTTTTATGTTTTTCTGTGTCCAAATAATTCAGTTGTGCACTAATTAAAAAGTAAACATTTAAAGGTCCTTGTTTCAGATACTCACACTGATCTCACTCAATTTTGCTACTGTAGTCTTGCTTATTTCTCTGTGTAGTGTTATTTCTTTCTCTATGGAGTTGCATCAGTTGTTTTTTTGTTTGTTTTTCTCTCAGGCTTAGAATTAGACGGTGAAGAGTTGCCGCCTCAGATGAGTTTCAGCGATTGGCCGGAGCTCAAGCATCTCTTCACAGAGCGCTTCGCCTCAAAGACCCAGGCGGACTGGTTGAGGATTTTTGACGGAACCGATGCCTGCGTCACACCTGTGTTGTCTTTTGACCAAGTGAGCTCTCACCCTCACAACCAAGAGAGAGGCTCTTTCATGAAGGACTCCAGCGGGGCGGAGTTCCCCCGGCCAGCTCCGGTTCTGTCTCGGACTCCCGCTGAGCCCTGTCTCGCTTCCGACCCGGAAGTAGGAGAAAACACGGTCGAGGTCCTGCTGGACTACGGCTACACTTCAGCAGAGATAGACGAGCTGTTAGCAGCTGGCATTGTGCAGTGTAATGCTGTCAAGGCGAAGCTGTAGAAGATCACAATAGATCTTTGATGATCAAGTTGGAAGAAAAAGGGGGAAATTTTAGTTTTGTAATTTCAGCAAAGATGAAAAATTTATTATTGTGTGTAAGAGCTGCAAAACATTAACAAAAGGCAGGAAAAAAACTTTTTGTGTTTGAGGCTGAATCTAGGCTGAACTTTTTGATTCAATTGAAAATAAATATGCTATTCTACAGCTATACCTCACTTTTTATTGCCTCTCTTGCCTTCTGAGTGAGTCGGTCTAAAAGACAGCCACCATTGAAATCACGCCGTCCTGATGGGTGATACATTATCCAGCTCAGGGTCAAAACATGCCAAAAGAGATTTGTGGGTTCGACCTGAAAGACCATAAAGTGGCAACAACACAAATAAATGGAAACTTTTTTTTTTCCTTTTTCTTTGGTGTTCTCTCTGAGCTTCTAGGTTTGTCATCCTAATGTGTGATGTCCACCTACTCTGTCTGCATTGTGCGGTTGGTCTCGGTATCAGATCTTTGCAGATTTATTGTCCTTTCAAAACCAATTTAGATACAGCAAATACTGAACTTCTCCATTGCTATAGGATCATTGTTAGAGTGGACTGACTGTGCTATATTGAGAAGAATTTAGTTTTTTTTTTTTTTTTTTTTCTGGAGTTGAATTGATTGATTTTATACATGTTTTTGATCACTAATTATTTTCATTTAGAGATGTGTATTCATTTTATTGTCTGCATCACTTATTTTTGCTGAAGTCACCAGTTTGTTTATACTAATTGAGTGTTTTTAATTCATTGGTGTTTCTCATAGAATTTCTGTCAATTTAAAAAATATATATATATCCTTTGTGTTAATTGTTTGACACCAGAAGTTTAAAATTATAAAGTGGAGAACATAAGTAAAACAAGAATCTGCCATTCAAATTGTAGCATTGTGTGGAGTTATTTTAGTGATTAATATCAAAATATCTATGAATTTCCTGATAGAGTCCCAATTATACTTGGGATATATCACAGGTTCTGATAATTGTACTTCTTAGCCGCATTGTGGAAGTCATTAGCTGGAGTAAGAATGACTCCAGCTAATTAACTCAATTGGTGAATGACTACATTTACCAACTGTATTTCATAAAAAACATTCATCACCGTTCTTTGACCGATGTTCGTGCTCAGCCTCAAACTTTGCACAGTTTTCCTCTTCAATCAAAAACAAGCTGTGCTTTTACCCAATAGCTTTATGAATCTTTTTATGGATCTTATACTGCAAAGCAACGAAGCAATCAATCAATGTTGAACAGGTGACATTTCGTGCTAAAGTGTTACAAATAAGTAACATTGCAAGCAAGCATTCAAACTTCACTAAGGACAGATTTTAATACTTTTATGGGCTGTAGTGGGCAAGCTGTGCAGATACAAAAAAGAAGACTTGTCATCAAAAAAATCTTAAGACCTTAAGTGATCATGGACTGAGACCAATCAATGGAGTCAAGGTTTTTCTTGATAAACTTGGGTAATGTTTTAATTGTAACTTACACCTCCAGCTTCAAATCGGCGCTACATGTTTTTGGACAAGAAGTCATGCGTGAGACTGCATATCATCTCAGATCACCTGGATCTAGCTTTTTAGTATGTGTACTTTAAAATAAGTAAATCTATTTATTTAATTTTTTAAAAGTTCTTTTCAGTAGTTAATTTGACTTGGTTTTGGAGCTGATAGTATCACCACGTACTAACTATACTCTGCATGTCACGTTTTATACCATAAGCACATGTGTTTGTGTGTGTGTGTATATAGAGTTATATAAAACACAGACAAATGTAACATAACGTTTGTTATGCACTGGTAAGTGCTCCAGAATTGCACTTACCAGCCATAAAATTATGAGGTTACGTCATAATTTTGAGGGTAAATCACAGATGACTAATATGAACATAGTTCCCGAATAAGTTAAAATAAATGCACAAATGCTTCAGGAATAGACCGATGTATGTAACAGACATGGTGGTATCTGCTAATGATAGCTCTACGGCAGACAGCAGGCCTTAAGAGGCCAAATTATGGCCACCGGGTAGTTGTACAATTTCTGCAATATTTTAACTGCAGCAATGTTTGGGGGGTTTTTTGTGCTTCAGAGAAATGCGCTGCCACAAAGTCAATGAACGGCAAAAAAAAAAAAAAAGTTTTTTCCCTGTCATTAATTGAGGGTACGAGTACTCAGTCAAGAAGTAATATGGAGCAAGATTAGGGATATCTGTAAACTCATCAAGAGTAAAAATTGTATGTCAATATATTTAAAAGCACAAAGCTAAATAAGCAAAATGACTCAAGGCTGCCATAAAATATTAATGAATTACTCCAGGGTGTACATATGTTTTTACTTTTAATTTGCTTGCTTGTTAGCAGCTCTGTAATCTGGTTTGAAATGTGAACACACTGTAAATTGATCGCTGCACAACACCCATGAGATGGTAAACAGCTTGAACATAAGGAGAGCAGGAGGAGTTCACCAGTGGTAATAGAAATATTTAATATTTGACCTAAAGACTTCTCCAGTTTTTGCTGTTTTAATGCCACAGTCATATAACCAGGCATATGTTGACATCACATAGAGAATGTGAACACGAAAATCAGTTTCATTTTATTAGGGTTTATTTATGAAAAGATTAAACAAGATAATTGCTTAATAATTTTAAGCAGAAGAAACAATTTTCTAAATTTATATCCTATATAGCATCATGTATGAACTTCTAAGAACCACTTTGCGCTGTTGCGTTTACAATCCCGTCTCATCTGGATTCTTTTCACTTCAAACCCTTTGAAACATGAAACGGCACAATCGATGCAGTTGTTAATAATTTTCTGTTTTCTGAGGTCAAAGGTTACCTGAGAAAACATTTTGAGGTCCCAGGGCTGCATGTGGAGGCTTAGTGATGCCTTTAACGTGAAACGCATGGAAGGATTTCACTGATGTAATGGGTAAGCAGTGAGCTGATACTCACTGCTAACCCAATGCTTACTGATTTATTCAACTAAGGCTGTTGCACCCAGCTAGTTTTTGGGTGTAACCGATGATCATCCATATCCTTCGACTCATATGCAACAAACAATATCTAAGTATTAATTTTGTGCTTCGACAATTGATAAACCTGAAAGAGGTTTAAAATATTCTGAAATCTGCTTTTCATAGGTTGGTCTAATAAGCATTAGACACAGAGGGGGGGATCCAGCCAGATGGTTGCAAACTTCTTCTGTAAGAATTTGAAATGGCTCTTGCTGAGATGAATAATATACAAATATATAGATTTGTGTTCAGATAGGAAGAACAGCAATGGATAGTAAAGTCTGAGGAGAAGAATGTCTTTTTCAGAAACAGTGCAGTCATTAGTGTCAGTTTCTACTGAAGCAAACAACAAATTCTCTGCCTGAGCTGATTAACAACCAACATTTTGGGTTCTGTGGGTATTCCAGCTTTGATCATGGCTTTTCCTCATGTCACTAGGCAACCTCTGAATGCAGCGATCCCTAAAATGGTCTTGTCCTTGTCGCGCAGTCTGTGTCACCTGTTCACAAAGAAGCACACAATTTGTTCTGTACACCCAGACTACTGCGATGTTATACAATGTTACTGCTATTTGCTTTTCTCCGCCTTTCTCTCCCTCACACATACGCTTCCAGACTGTCACACCACCAGCAACTAACATATTAGGCATGTGAGGAATCCAGACATCTGACAGTGTTTTGTCCTACATGTACTTTATTGCAGTACTGCTGTGATAAAGATTAAAATGGGGTTTGGTTTAAATGCAAATGTTTTGCATCAAGAAAATTAAAGCTCTTTCTTGATGCTACTGTTTTTATAGATTGCATGTCTGTAGAACATTTATGCTCCATAGGTGGATAATTCCTTACATGTGCTTGCTAAAAGGCCAGCATTTAAAAAGCATCTCTGCCATCTTCACTGCTGCTCATCTTTGAAGTTCACTTCAAGTTTAAAGCTAATTGCTTGTTTCAGTTTTGCATTCACACTTCAGACGTATTTCCTTGTTTGTTTGTTTTTTTGTCAGTTTTGCCTACGCTTTGTATTTCCATGAATCTGCATGTCAGAACAACTAACCTTTTTCCCCCCATAAATTTTGCAGAGGGAATTATTTTTGAATATGCAGCAGAAGCATGAAATACTTGTAAATATTTAATATTGAAACACAGCCTGGACTTATGAAACAGTTAAATTATGTTGTGGTGGTGGCTACTTCTTCATGCTGGGTTATTTTTCTGCCATCGTTAGCCTGTGTCCTTTTTAGAAAGTTTATAGGAATATTTAGCTTGACATGAGCATTATTCAACACAAGAAAAAAAACTAAGATGTGTGGTAAAAGGTTCTTGACATCTCATCAGAGAAAAACAGAGGGTCTGATCTTCTAAAGGTGGAAACTCGATCTACAAACAAATGCTAAGATTAGCAGGTGCAATAAATTCAGCAAAAAAGTGCAAAATACTTGGTGGAGAAAATGCAAATGCAACGCATTGCCATCCACGATCTGATTTACTCCTGTTTTTGCACGCAAAAATGTCTGCGGTGTCTATGGCGATTGAAGGAGACATTTCTTGTCAAATAAAAAAAATATTTTGTCATCGTAAACTAGTCTCTCAGTTGAACAGTGTGACGACAGAAGGAGGATCACACATTTGGTTCTGCCAGATGAGAGCACATGAATGAGCATGTTTGAGCTCTCAGTATGCTCTGACATTTGATGTGAGCTCACGCGCCTGTCAGGGAAAGCAGGTGATATCTTGTGCTTTCGTATAAAGACGTTCCAGCCTGCATTCGTTAAGTTTTTTTTCTCTTCAAGCAATCTTCCCGCTCTTCTCTCCTCTCCCTCTGCAGATCTCTATCCCCTCCCTTAGGGATCACATGCATCACTTGATTAGCTTTGAGAGCCATAAATACAGATACAGAAGAACCCTTGTGATTCATTCACCAGGCCAAGTCATTTGAACGGTTGAAAGGTCTTTACACTTTCCCCTTGAAATGTTGAAACGACAGTTATTTGCGGCACGTGTTCATGGTCAAATCATGTGCGTCGTTTATGTCGAGTAGGGTTAGTTAAATCTGCAAATGCAAAGTTTTAAAAGGCTAATTTTTTGTTGATTGAGGAATGTGTTTCCTCAAAATGTCTTGCAGCAGCATTTCTTTTAATTACTAGAGCCGTAAGGGGATGTCTTTGTTTGTAGAAATTAAAAAATTAGCACAGAGCTTTCAGGGTTCGAGAGCCCTTTTTGTCTTTTACATTGTGTAATTAACTGAAACAGCAATGTTGGAGTTCTGCCTTCTGTTGTGATTAATTATTTAGATATGAGTGGTTAAATTTTATACCTTTTAATTGCCTCCCAGGGATGAAAGTCAATGAGAACCAGCTGCTTTCTAAGCCCAGCAGCACTTTGAGTTCGGCTCTCTTCTGGACAATTAACATCACTTGCAAATTGTTTGACGTGGACTGGCGTAAAATTTTTACATCACTGTTGTCATATTCTACTACTAGACATTAATACAATTACTGTATTAATGTATTGCTTGAAATGCCTTGTGCCTTGCAAAAGTATTCAAACCCCTTCTCAACACATCGTCATACTACAACCGGAAACCTCACAGGCTTTTATTGGAATTTTGTGTAATTGAAGAACACAATGAATTGCATAATTATAAGTAAAGTATTCATGGTTTTTATTTAAAAAAAAAACAAAATGTGTGCCATGTAACACCCCTGCACTCTGACACCCCTTAATAAACTTCAGAGTAAGCAACTGGTCTTATAATTCACCAGACAATAAAAATAAAATATCCTAAACGTTATAAATAAATAATTGATCAATCGGTTATTAAAGAAGCAGCCGAGATGGCGATGGTAACTACGATGTGTTTGGGGAGCCTCAGAAATCCAGAACTCAGACGAGAGAATTTGCTGATTACTATTACACACACATACTGCAGATTAGGAGTTCATGAAAGTTAGAAACCATCGTTGAAAGAAATCACTGGAACTGCTTGGAGTGTAAGGATTTAAAAACAATGTAAATGAGTCATTTTGCATTGTTTAAGAAGAAAATATAAACCATAATTGGTTTACATTATGGTAAACCAATTTTACCATAATGAACATATCTCTATGTTCATTATAGAGATAGAGAACATATCTCTATAGGAATAGAGATATGTTAGCCCTAGAGAGCAAGAAATAAGACATTTCTTACACCAACATCCATCTGAAAAATTATTTACCATATCTACATTTTGTGTGCTTTCTGATAAATAAGAAATAAAGGAACTTATGATTGGCACATAGCATCAGTGTGTGCACTTCAACTCCATTTACTGCTAAAATAATGGCTGTCTGAGGCATCTTAACCATATATAGTCAAGAACTATCCTGAACAATATAACGGCAATAAAATCACTGATCTCTTTTCACTTTCACCTTTACTCTCCCACCTCGACAACACTGTCATTAAAGACTTAGAATGGTCCATTTCGGCTCTAAATTACTTCTGTCTGGCCGCAGATTCAAGACTGGCTGAAGATCTCCCACAGGAACAGGAAAGCTCCTTTATTATTGGATCTTTTCCTCCTTAATGTCATGTCGTGAACGCACATTTTGATTTTTCACTTGCTGGCTAACAGCACATTCTGGGAGTAATTTAGTACAAATGTCATTTAGGCTTTGAACATCATGTCCACTAACAGTCTTTATATGTTTCAGCATCTTTCATGGTATAAAATATGCTTGATGCGGCTTTGTGCAGTGTTTTGACCTGTGTGTTTGCTCTCAGCAATATTTTTTTTTCCCCTTTTAAGCTAATATGAGAGGATTTAGTTTTCTCCGATAAGGACACTGGCTTCAAGATAACAATTAAAAAACTTCTTTGTTTTTTTTAAATTTTTTTATTGCCAATCTCATTTGCATAATAACATAATCAGTTTCAGCTTCAATAAATGAGGCTTTTTAAAACACTCAATCTGAAGGAGAAATGTACAAATGACTTAACATTTAAAAATGTAAACGTAACTGTGTTGTACTGGCTTTAATTTAACACAATGTACTGATAACATTCATTAGTTGTTGCTTTATGAGCTAATTTGCAAGAGGTGTTTTTTCTCACTTGTTGACAATCACAAATGCACTGTGTACTAATATCCCCTCTGCAATAAAGTGTGAAAAGGGGATTTTATTATTCATGTTTGTGAAAGAGATATGACTGCTACAATAAAGTGTAATAAATTAGTGTCCTTTAATTAAAAGGACACTAATTAAAGTGCCCTTTAATTAGCGTTGTGCAAAAATCTGAAATATTAAAGGCATATTTACTGGTCCTCTTATAAAGTTGTTTTCATCTTTAGTTGAGATCCTCACTATTATTACTAAAATATTTCAGCTCTCTTTTGTTAGATATTTGCTAAATCTCCACATTCTACTATTTAATGATAAAAAAATAAATAAGAGAAGTAAACCAACCTTTGTGTATAAAGAGGAAAGACAACTTTACAAATAATAATAATAATAATTAATTATGCAATTCTCTAGGTGCAATTTGTTTGACATTTTTGGTCATTCTAAGTGTTACTAACAATGATTAAAAGCAGATTTGGTTGCACTGAGGTTTGCTGGAAAGATGTGGTTCTATTTACAACAAAGCCAAAGCAAAAGCAGAAAGCTTGATTAATAAAATACAGTTACTTTGTGTTTACTCTGCTTTTGGAAGAAGATTTAAGATTTTGGGAAGCAGTTCTGTTCTAATAAACTATAAAAAGTCTCCCAGTTGCATCAACTACTGGGAGGCTGATGGGCTAAACGTGTATCATTCTTGAACTGTTGTTGCGGGACGCACAAAGTCAGTCCGCATATAGTTGACTGCACTTTGAACAGAACTGATGTAAGTTCAATCAGGTGAAGTGTATTATTTCCCTGGATATGAACGTAATAAAGGAGATTGTGTGTTGCTTTATTTTCTATTTGTTAATTCTTTCTTTCTGGTGTCATTTTTTTTGTATGCTTCATAACTGTCTGTGGGGTAATTGCTGTAGACTTTTAAAGGATTTGAAGACCGCAAACCTTGGCTGACAACACAGGCTGTTATTGTTATAACATTTTTGATATTAAGCTTATTTGAAGCTTTTCAAGGTCTCTTCACCACTGACCTTTAATTCACTCAGTGTAACTAAATTAGATGGCCCCACTTACCACTTTCCACATTTAATTTGAGCTCTATGTGGTGGATTGCGTTGCTGGTTCACAGCAACAGTTTAATCATTCCTGGAGCCTTTTTCTGCTCATTTCTTAGCAGTTATTGATCCAAGCTGAAAGATGTCCACAACTGCTAAGATTATTTCCAAAGAAGTTATTTAGGCCAGCCTCTCTTTGGAGGCGATGGAATAAGTTTAACTTATTTAAAACTCTATGTGGCTTACGACACAAAGACAAAACATCTGAAACTTTCCCAAGGCTTCTCGTAATAATAATAATAATAATAATATATATATATATATATACTTCTTTTAATCAAAATGGAACACTAACCTTATTTAATGAACTGGTTAAACAAAACAAAACAAAACAATTCATGCTCTAGAAACATTTTGAACACATTTTGACAGGAAAATCCAACTCAATTAGAGGAGTTAGATTTTCTAATTTGTTTTTGCATCATTCAACTATCAGACAGCTCTAACCTTCAGTAATCGGCAGCTGTGTGAGCTGCTGATTAGCTTCGACTGAGCAAGAACTTCTGCTTTGCTGTCTATGTTGTAATAAATGCAAACTTTTTCTGTTCCTGAGTAATAAGATGTTTTGGGGGTAAACATCTTGGCAGGTAGTTCACTTCTAGTTGTATAAGATGTTGCAGAAATATTCACACAAATAAATGAGTTGATTACAGGAAGTAAAAATACTTTATTACAAGTAATAGAGGAAACAGCCTCTTTTAATTGTGGGGGTGTGCTTAAATCAAAATGTGCTCCTGGGAACTCAAAAATGTTAAAGGTCATTCTTGGTTTTTCTAAAATAAGCACTTCTTGTTATTTTGAGGGAACATTATGCAAACAGCAATTGATTTTTTCAGCTTTTTTGTAAAATATTGGTATGCTGCTGCTTCTGGACATGGTAGGATACATTTTAATTAAAAGGTTTAGCACAGCCTCTCTGATGGGGCCTAAGGTTACTTTTGATTTGCAGTAATTTAACAAGTATGATAGAAAATGCAGGAAAAGGTGCTCTCCTCCTGTTAAGAACAAGCACAAAAAGAACATGTCAAGGAGGGAAAAAAATACATTTCTAATCATTCAGAGCAAACAATGTATGAGATGAAAATATGACAGCAAGAATATCAAAAGAGGACGTTTGGGAAGAGGAAAGGCGGAAACAAAAAAACTATGACCAGGCTGCAACGAAACTTTATATTTATTTACAGAGGGAATCTGGGGTTGAGCAAGCTTATTTTGATATTTATCTTCTGAAATGTAACAAGTTATTTATAGTATTTTTTTTTTTTATTAAACTAACTCCAGTAAGAGAAATGCAACAATTACATCAAACTAAAGAAAATATTGCATCAACTGAAAGTAAAACTTTCCTAATAATAATAAATGTTTCATCAGAGAAAGCATATAGTTTTTAGCCACTAAAAGGATCAAGACCCCATTTCTACTGTTTTTACACAATCAGTAGCAAATGGTCTCTTTATTTTTTAAAGTACACTGGGATCTGAAGAAAGTCTTGCTCATCGACACATTGATTTGTTTTAATATATAGACTCAGACAAAATATAAAAATATTATCAGCTTGTACTGTGTTGAATATTATGCCCTTTTTTCGTTCTGCACCACATGTAGCAGCTCAAGTTAACAAAGTGGTGTTAGCTGGTTAATAAGTGGAGTTACTGCCATTTTAATAGACATAAAACTTAAAAACTCACTTTCTACCATTACTAAAACTGTATGGGTTTTCTGTGGGTCTCTAGCTAAAGCACTATGCAATTTATTAAACATCTGAATTAGCCAAAAGCTGTTTTTTTCTTTACACCCCAAGGCAGGTTAATGTAACAGGATGAAAACATTTAATAATTTGATTATTAAACTACTGACTGCTACATTACTTCAGTTTCAGTATTTATAACCAGGAATGCATAACAACACATACAGATTGGTTAAAGAAATTAAATGTGCGCTGGCCATCTGACCGGCAGTTTGCAGTAATTAAAGGGTGAGGCACTTTGGCCTTTGTTCCAAGCTCCATGTCAAGTATCTCTAATTCTATCAATTTGTTTTTTCAGGGACTTTTGTTGTTTTTGTCTTCATGTTTAGTCCTGTCTAATCAAAAGCCAAGATAAGAAAAGTCCTAATTGAAGTTTGTCCACAACAGATTGGTGTTTTTTTTTTACTTTCCAGCCAAATTAAGGGCGTAGACTTGCTGCACATGATGGCACACACACTCACATGACTGATGTATTTACTACTACTAAAACAGAAGTGGGGAGAGGGGTGTTTAATATCTCAAGAACACTCTCTTCTCTCCTCCTTCTTCCCTGGGTCCCGCTTTCCTGCCCTCATTTAACAGAACAGCCTTTCACTTGTTATGTCATGCTAACTGGATCTTGGACTTATTGCTCAGCTATGCAATAGAGAGGAGGATTAGCTGAGAACCAGAGCAAGGACCTGAAACTTTTACCGTTTCTTTGATCACTTTTAACAACAATTCTTCATCATCTTCTTCACTTGTGTTCCTACATCTGTGTAACTACTCTCCACAATGACCATGTTATCAAAGGACCAGCATGCAAGGCCCCAACCCTGCAAGCTCCCGGAACCGGGGAAACATGTCACCACATCTTTGCAGCAGTACACCACAGACTACCCTGGCTCCAAAGAGGACTACATGACCAGCGGAGAGAGCGCTGTGTTTGGGATTGTGGAGCCCCCCAGACGCTCTCGGGGTCGCCTTATCCTGCACAGCCTTGTGATGTTTGGTCGGGAGTTTTGCTACGCTGTTGAGGCAGCCTTTGTGACTCCGGTGCTGCTGAGCGTGGGCCTTCCTCGCAGTCTGTACAGTCTCGTGTGGTTGATCAGCCCCATCCTAGGGTTCCTACTGCAACCTGTCATCGGCTCGGCCAGCGACTACTGTCGCTCCCCTTGGGGGCGGCGGAGGCCTTACATCCTGGTCCTTGGCATCATGATGCTGATAGGGATAAGCATGTTCCTCAATGGAGATGCTTTCATTTCAGGTGAGAGATGGTGATGTCTGGTGCATTTGAATTCTTTTCCAGAGTTAAGATGGAGCCATTTGGAATTGGCTCCAAATGGCCAATTCCAAATGGCCAGGTAACAGGTAACAGGTAACATTTACCTGTTACCTGTTAATCAAAGCCAGTAACAATGCATTTCTCTCAGTTTTATATGTTAAAGTGCTACTGGAACAATTAGAAGCTTGTCACTGTCATTAGTTTAATCTGACTCGAACTGTAAGAAGTATTAATGAGTTATCATTATCTGCAACTTCTACATTTCATGTGTGCAACAAACATATGCCAACCCTGGAGCAAACATGAACGGGCTTCTTGAAGTATTTCTTAATGGAAACTTGGAAAGTCTGTCTTTGCAGCATCAAAACAAAAACAAAACATAGATGATCTTATGATGTTGAAACACCTGAGAAAACGTGCTGATGGTTATTTCATCTCATAGAAAATTTGATGACATTCATTTACACAGAAACTGATAACATTATTTAAAAAATTTATCATTTTTTCCGAACTAATGTAACAACACGTGGCAAACTGTGAAGATTCTACTTTTTCTTCCTTTTCTTCACTGGGAACATCAGCCTTTACTTTAACAGTTGATTATATTTTTTCACACATCTGTCAATTATGTCTTATATTTTTTTACCCAGACTTTTTCTTCTGACTATTGACATTTTGAGAAAAAAACATTTTGCTGACTTATACTTAAATATTTGAGCAAAAGACCCCAAGACACTCCTGTTTCAAAATTGAGACTGTAGCTATCGGAGCTCAGCTGGTGTCCCCTGGAACTGATGTATGATAAGAAAATATCATTTAGTGTGAAGGGGTAAAACCAAAAAGGTTTTCTGGGAATCAGCAAGGCTCCAGGCGGCATCACGAGACGATCGCCACACATAACGGTGACCTTAATCTTATAGAAAAGGAGGATAAATTGTATTTTCTTGAAAGGCTGTCTACATAAACTGTTTTACTGAGAATGTCACTTATGTTTCTGCGGGACAGCTCTGCTTTATTGCTACCACAAGATCAGAGAGGGCTGAACTGCATCAGAGAGAAATCACTTCAGTGGTTTAAAAGGACTCTGAGTCAATTTTCCCTTTTGTGTATTTCTGCTCTGGTGTTATACTCATGCATTTGCGTTTCCTCTCTTCCTGTCTTCATTTCATATCCATAGACAAACTCATTCATGCCTGTGTACATAAAGTGTCAATTTATTTTTATTTATTGTTTAAATATGATGGTGATAGAAATACATAAAATCCTCACGTCTCAATTGATTTTAATCCTAATTTGTTTTCCTTAACATTGTGCAGTATGAAACTATCAAAGGCACAGATGTCTAACATCTCTGGGGAAAATGACCCCCACACATTGAGAAATACATTGTAAAAGCTGGATATATCTTTTAAAAATATCTCCAAGACCATTTCTTTATTATTATTATTATTATTATTATTATTATTATTATTATTATTATTATTATTATTATTATTATTATTATTATTATTATTATTATACACAAATACAATAGAATATATATAAAAAATGCTTGTTGTAATAGAACAAGTAATATATTACTGGAAATAGGTATGAGTTTATTTCCTTTGATAAAAATCTTCAGTTTTTTTCTCTGTCCTTGAATTACTCTTTTCTTACGTTGTTTGGGTAAGCTCATTAAGTCTGCATGTTTCTCTCAGTTATACAAAATGCCTTCATAATTGTCAGCATTTCTTTCCTACTTTGATTAGAACAAAGTAAAAAACTATGGTTTGTCATTTCTGTTGCAGTGCAAGTGTCTTTTCAGGTGTTGGAGTTTGTTGCTTTTTATGTAGAACAGAAATACCCGAGAGAACTCAATTTAATTATCACAGGTCTACATCTTGTTGATGTCTTTCACTTAGTTCTTGTTTGATTAAGAAAGAAGAAACTCTGATTCACTTTTTTTCTGAAAAGGTAATAAAATTAGGCTGTAATTGTTGCCTTTCCGACTCTCTAGCGTTCTATTCTTTTAATACGCAACAAGGTCCAAGCTTCAGTTGCAGTGTTTTTTTTTTCTCCTTGTTTTATCCACCCGAAGCAATCTCGAAGCCCCAGATTTTCTCTCTTGTTTTTTTATTGAAGGGCTCTGACCAAAGCTTAGAAAAAATCTGCAGGGAGATGGAAAAGTTAAGAGGCAGCAAAAAGCAAAGACAAGCAAATCACTTTACCTCTTAAAGCTTTTATTGAATTAGGAAAGTTAGAGATTGGTAACTACATCTCAGTGAAACATTTATGTCTCCTCATTGAACATTCCTCTCTAAATCATTTACTTCCCCTTTTCCATGTAGCAGTTCCCATGGTGACAGACCTTGTTCAGTTGCTGCCCTAAAAAGACATAGTCTCTAAATAGATAACAAAGAAATGAATTTGTGAAGCAGCGATGATGCTATTTAAAACATTTCTGATTCCAGGGTGTTAACACTGAGCTCTGGTCAGCTGTAACCCTGCATCCACTCTCACCACTGTGTGCCAACTTCTCTTTTCATGGGTCTGTTGTACTTTCGTTCAAATGTGTTTGTCCACAAGAATGAGAGACAAGATTTACAAGCAGTGTTTTTAAAAGAGAGCAGAATAATTCAATCCACGTTTTTCTTTCTTTTTTTTTTTGAGTTCTTCTCAAAATGAAATGTTATGCTTGTCCAATTCTAATCTCATCCAAATGCCAAAGACGTATTAAGTATATTGTTATTGTTTTTTTATTTGTTTGTTATTTCAAAAACAGAATAAAAGTTTCAAAAGTCTCAAACGATTGTTTAAAAATCATTTTTTGTTCATTATTAACAAAGTAGTACCCTGTTCAGACTTTCTGTGAATTATCTAAAATTGTTCCATACAAACTTTTTTAAAGTTTAAAATATGTGTAATGTAATACAAGTTTATTTTTTAAAGTTAGGTGGCCGAACCATGAGCATCATTTATTTATTTATTTGTTGAAATGTTAATTTTTGCCGAGCTGCGATATTGCTTCCAAACCTGAGTGACTTAATTTGTAATATTTCATGGGAAATGCAGCAATAATACTGTATGAAACAACAAGTAACTGAGATGTAGGAGAAAACATGAGAAAAGTTGTTGCATTTTTATCCAGCATGAAGTACACACAAATAAAAGTGTGACAAGAGAGCAGGACAGCTGCCACTGCTGAGCTGTTACTAGGCTTTAAGTAAACACACGTTGCTCCACTTTCTTGCATTATTTTTTCCTTTGGTTTTAAGCTTTTCATTTTCCATTTATCTTCACAGCAGAATATGCAAGAATAAAAATGCTTCCTTCTTGCACTCATGGCATTTTGACTAGTATTTTCAGTCAGCGGGTGTCTTTGAAGAAAAGATGCATCAAATTTACAAAAGTTGGAAGAATTCAAGTGTTTTCTTCATCATCAGCAGAGAAGATGAAACTTGGCATCTCTGTGGGTGGAACTTTGAAACCGTACTAAAATTCCTCACTGCAGGCGGTCCTTACTCATCTTAACTATGACCAAAGCAGTTTACCAAGAGCAGCAGGAGTTGCAGTAGAGTCGCAGCCAAGCGGAAAATAACTTAAGACAGTCTTTGTTGTTGCTTTTTATATTTGATAATTTGCAAATAATGTGTGTTTTATGGCCACAGCTGCTGTTTGTGTTGCAACTGTGTCCTTGTTTTAAACACTGATATTTGGGAGTTTAAAGGAACTGACTAACAGTATTGATTAGAACCCAAATGGTGTTCAAGAAAAGTAAAGATTACATGACAATAATCACTGATGATGCTTGCATAGCCCAAAAACTGTGAAATAATTTAAATTGTTACTTTGGTTTTATACATTTATTAGTAACTGATCAATCATCCATCCATCCATCCATTATCTGTTCACCCTTCTCCCTAATGGGGTCGGGAGTTGCTGGTGCAGATCTCCAGCTGCGTTCCGGGTGACAGGCGGGGTTCACCCTGGACAGGTAGCCAGCCTGTCGCAAACTGATCAATCATTCAAGCAATATTTATCATACCATACCTTCCTTGCATAGTGCAAATAAGTGCAAATATTCAGGCACTTAGAGATTTAAAAACCAGAAGAATTTTATAATAGACTCTAATTTGAATTGTAAGCCAATGCAATGAAGCCAGCACTAATATGCTCATATTTTGTGACAAAGATCCAAGTGGAAGGTTGTAAACCTGTAATTGGGAAATAAACTAAAGGCATAACTTTAGACAGATCTTTAAGGTGGTGGTAAAAGAATTTCACTAATCTATTTACGCGACTGTCAAACTTTTTACCCTTAGATATGTCTTCAAACAAAGGATCAGGTCAGCAGGATCATCAAATCATGTGTAGGAGGAATGACTGGGAAAGAATAAAAATTATCTGCAGTTTAATTTTCAAAAAAATGTCATATGTGATTACACTTGAAGTTTTGTAGACTTCATTTGTAGTTCTGTGTTATGATATGATTGTGCTAATATGTATGTGAATGATGATGACCTGTTTTCTTGTTTCTTGCAGCGCTGGTCAGTGACCGGTCATTGAAGAGCATCTGGGCCATTGTCGTGGTGATGTTCGGGGTCGTGCTGTTTGACTTCGCTGCTGATTTTATTGACGGCCCTATCAAGGCCTACCTGTTTGATGTGTGCTCACATTCAGACAAGGAGAGAGGTCTGCACTACCATGCTCTGTTCACAGGTATCCCACATCTTTCTTGTCTTAATGTGTCCATCACAGCTTCCTTTGGGGATTTTCACTTGATCTGTTTTGTTTCCGAGGAAGTTTTTTTTTTTTGCAACATTTGCTTGTTCTAGTTTGTTCTGTGAGATGTTCTTGGGTTATTTTAGCCTCCTGAATTACTCATGCAACTCTGGTGGCTATTGGGTTGTGTGAGCATTCGTGGCAGTGATTCAGGAGAACCTGCTTTTGACTTCTGCTGAGAACGGGCAGCGCTGCAGTGACTAATGACAATTTTGTTTAACAAATGGAGCTAAAATATAAACACAGAAATGGACTGTCAAGCTGTGGCTGAGCTTTTTAGCTGTTTTCGTGGGCAGCAACAAATGGCAGAAGTCATTAAACGGGCATTTGATAAATTACAGTTTTCGCTAAATGACAATATCACCACTCTTTCTGCCCATTAAATGTTATCAAAAATTCTTCAAGCTTGACCCAAGAGGTTGCTGCTACTCTGACTGGTGGGAAATTAAATTATCCGAACTTTTTGCTTTAGTAAAATGGGGAAGATCATGCCTGTTGCTCATATTTTACATCTTGACAATGGAGCATCAGAAGCCACCCCGTGTATTCAGTCTCCATAAATCTGATTCTGCTTACTCCTTTCTCAGACCATCTCTGCCTTTAAGAATGTTTTAGGTGCAGATTAAAGTCTTAAAGTCTTCTTTTCGTTTGCATACTTTGTAAAAAGTATACTTACATACTTTGTGCCACGACTTCTTGTTGTTGTCCTCCACACAGTCACACAGAACCATGTTTTAGTTGGATTCGTTGTGAATCTCTATCTGCACATTTCTCTCAGGCTGTGAGCATGATTGGCTTGAATGAATAGTTTCCTGCTTTCTGCTGTAGCAGTTAGAGAAAAGTACGCATCATTTCAGGTAAACGCAGCCACACACTCGCTGCAAAGGTTCTCGGAAACATGCTGAACCACGTGAGGTAACAGGGAGGCAGGTATAAGTGGATGTCCTGCAGATTTCCACTTATTTCCAGATGTCTTGCTTTTTCTCTAAAGACTTGCAGTCCCATTAAGTGTGCAGAATCTGAGGTAAATTGAACTGCAGTTGCATCCACCTCTTTCGTATCCTGGATGCTTTCACTTTTCACCTTATGCTACTTGGGTACACATTTGAAGGGAAAATGAGGTTTTACATGTTTATTTGGGGAAATATGTCTGTGATTTGGCAATCTTAGATCTTTAAAGTATAAATTCAAATTTTAAGAAAATTACTCAGAAATTTTTCTTCCATTTCTGACAGTGGAAGTCTAGTGACATTTGATTTAACCTCATTTCATTACACTGTGCAGCAAGTTTAGGGGTACATTTCCAGCTGGCATTAAACTCATAACCTTTGCTTTAAATGTGGTAAATATTATAGTGATTATTTGGTAAAGTGTAGAAACCCCAGTGGGCTTTGAAATTAGTAGTCTGGAAGATGAGGAAAAAAGTATTATAGATTATTTTTATGTCAGTCATTTACAAAAGTGTGAATATTCTTGGGTCTTTCTTAATTTTTAAATGAATCCCAACATTAAATGTGAGTTCAAAGGATTTTACATCATGGGCTAAAAGAAAATTTGGGGAATAAGCTGAAAAGAAACTGAGAAAAAAATATACAAATCTGAAGAGTACTGTTTGGAAAATATATTTTTCCACACAAAAGTTTGATAACCTTTCCCCTCTAGTATAGTTGCCAGTTTTGCATATCTAAGAGACTAAGAGATTTGTTTCCATTCATCATTGCAAAATAGTTCAAGCTCAGTGAGATTTAAAAGAAAACACCAGTCTTGCCACAGATTTGTTGATGGACTTAGGTCTAGGCTTTGACTAGACCATTCTGTCAGTGTAGCTCTGGATCTATGTTAAGGTTGGTTGTGCTGCTGGAAGGGGAACTCTACCCCAGCCACAACACTTCAGGTTTTTTCTTGCAGTTTCTCCTGTGTTTAATTTGAACTAAATAATAAAAGAATCCTCATGTTACCACCTTGTTGTAAAAAACAGTAAGATATATAATGATCTAATTTTAGTTCAGTTTTCTGAACAGCAAATCACTTTGGTTGAAATAAGACAAATATGCAGCAGGGATTAAAGACCCTTAAAGCGGCATGATTCATCCTCAAAATATGTCCTAGAGACAGAACACATTTTGCCATTTCACATACATCTGTGCAGCACCACAACATCAAAAATACTTCCCGAGTGAGACCTCCAAAAACCTGCGCAAAAGTAAAACAAGATCAAGCAAATACCAGTGGCGTAGCTATGGGGAGAGATGATGTGTTTGGTGTGAGCATCAGCGGCGCAATCAGCTGCCAGTAAGCACCAGTTGGCGTTGAGCATGCGAGTCTGGCAGTAATACGGCCCTGAGCTCATCATGTGCTGCAGTCATGGGTCTGGGCTGAGAGAAACACAGGCCAGGCACATGACTCTCGAGACCCCAGCATGCCACTGCTGGAATGTGAGGCTTTAGAAAGAAAGAGCAAAAATTTGTGAGCTTCTCTGTTTTGTTTTGGTTTCTTTCTTTTTTTTGTTTTTTTTCTTATCCCATCCTTGCTTTTACCAGGGAGGCGCTCCTGTGCTGGAGTAGGCAGCCATTTTTTAATAACATTTGTAGATGGAGTCCTGGCAACAACGGCAATCAAAACAGACAGTTTGGGTGTCAACAAATCTCCATCACATAACAGAAGTTAAACAGGTATGAATGCATGAGTATGATGGTATTCTAATTTGGCAAATTGATTGATCACTGATATATTAGGGTACAGTGTAAAACAAACTTTAAGAAATTTGGAAATTACTGCAAAGCTGGAGTAAAGCTACCTGATAGCGATCGTTTTTACCCAGTTCAGTCACTATTACTGGTCACAAAAGGTTAGTTAGCTAGGAAGTAACATACCCACTCTTAAAAATACAATGACAACCATTGAATATAGCTGAAAAACATCAGAGGCAAAAAGGAACCTGACAGAGGAGTAGAACACATTAGCTAAATACACACAGAGGTAGGGGGTGTAATTGGAAACAGCTGCATCTAATTAGACATGAGTGGGAGCTTAGACTACTGAAGTGGGTCACATCAAGGCCCAAGAAACACAGGCTTCTTTCTCTGTTTACATTAAGTACAATGTCAGAAAGATGTGCACAGCAATACAGTAGATCTCGTTAACAGGTTCAAATCCCTCAAATGGAACAGCTAATAAAAACACTATCTCTTTATTGAGATTGTGATATTTTGGGATTTGATTGCTGGTGTTACTTTGAAATATTTGTATTTTATTGCCTGGTGTGGCCTTATGACCTTTATTGACGAGCAGCAGCATGTGCTGCCATGGACAAAAGTTTAACAATGACTGAGATGTTATTTTTCCCAAACTTTACTGCTTCGGGGTTGGTAGATGTAGCGAAAAGAAGTCCTAATGGACAGTTTTTAACATCTCAAATACTTTTATTGAAAAAGTACAGTGCTCAAAAAAAATAAAGGGAACACTTAAACAACACAATATAACTCCAAGTAAATCAAACTTCTGTGAAATCAAACTGTCCATCTAGAATGTGTTATTTGAGTGTTCCCTTTATTTTTTTTGAGCAGTGTAAATCCTGTTCATGTAAAGTGTAGGTGTATTCTCTAGACTTCTTCTGGGCCCACTATTAAATAATTGACCAAATCCTTACTGATGCTGACCCTTTCTTGCTATATTCCACTGAAATATATCATTATATTTCAGTGTTTTGTATTTTATTCATTGAATTTTTGAGGTTTGATCACAGAACAAAGTGTACTGACCACAGACCAATTGTTTCAATGTCTTGATCGCTTTTGTCATTCACTGCATCATAAATTATGTTGAGTTAAATGACCCAAAAGAGGAGTGAATCCCCGTATGACAGCCTCATCTCTCAGACTGTATATTTTGAGAGAGCACTCAGGATATGCGAGGAGCTTTGAATTGGGAAAAAAATATATATAATGGATATTACCTGACTGAAGATTCCCTGCAAAAAAAAAAAAAAAAATCCTTCAGAATGTTATTATGTCTATTCTTTTTTTTGAGGTCACCTTTAGATGTTTTTTTCTTCTTTACGGATATATGTGAGTCGTTTGATCACGTTTCCAATCAATCTTGCTGCAACCATATTTTATTGCTTTTCCTCTTCTATGTAATTGCTTTTTGATTCTTATAGAATTTCTTCTGGGCTCAATGGAATATTTTCTCTTTTACGAATGCTGCTCCTTCTAACTTTTCCAGCATCCTCAAGGGCCCCAATATTCTCTGTTGTGGAGTGCATCAAGGGACAAAAAGCTCCCAGCTTCTGCTGAAAGGAACAAAACTTATGTCAATGATCCAGAACATAAACAGAGATTGTGAAGTTGAGAGGAGATCAATCATGCAGTCAAGCAGAAGAAACTAAAGCCTTAAACCTGAAGTGATTAATACTAAACCTGCCTGTTTCTTAAATGTAGAAAAATTTCATTTGGAGAAGACTGCACTTCAAAGTGTTTAAAATCAGTCATTTGAATTAGACAGCCAATCAGAACACATTTGTTACATAATTCACTCTGTGCGTAGTGCAGGTGTGTGAAGTGTTTTCCTCTATGCTTAAGTAAATATTACATAAATGTTCCTTCAGTAAGGCAGCATACATTAAGAAAACAACAAAGGTGATGACTTCAGAGCTCAGCACCAATTATACGGCTACAGACGCTTCCTGTTTAACTCCTGTTACCATAAAAGGTCAGCTGCTTTGTTCTGAAATGCTCATTAAGCTTACTGTCTGACTTTTTTGTTACTTCTCTGTCTGTTTCTACAGGAAAGACATTGGGGAGAGTTAATAATGAAAATGTTAGAGTAGGTACTGATGTGACATTACGAAATCACATTGCAGGTGTCAGGGGTATTTTCAGCTCAGTCACTGCAGTCTTTAGTTATCAATGTTAACTATGAAACAGCTAAAATGGATAAAAATTCAGATTCCTGAAGGGGCTCATTTGCTGCCTGATTATTGACTTTGTATCTCATTTGCATTCCAGCAGCTGCATTCAGACAGAAACCAGAATGCCCCTGTTTTCTGGTCCAGAATAATCACCACAATGCAGCAAGTGTTAACATATGGAACGGCCGTACACGAAGTATTCACCCCTCATTTTGAACCTGCATCCATGTAACAAACCATAATCTGCAGTTTATCTTTTGCTGATGTTAATTAATTTCCAAAAATATACAGATTTTTATAATAGGGTAAAATCTGACATTATTTCTCCCATCTATAAATCATCTGAATATTCTTTATTCCACCCCGTGTCCTTTTCTTGGTTCTGTGTAGAAAGACATTAACAAGTTGTGCTGGTTTGATTTGCCTTCCAAGAACTTACAGCTTAGGATGTTTCTCATCATAGCACTAAGGCAGTTTCTTCTGATCTGTCTAAGCTTATACCCTGAAGCAAGCAGAAGTCAAGAAAGATAAATATACAAAGTTGCGGGAAACAAACTGAGAAATTTTTGTACATACAGTTTTTTTATGCTTTTTTTTTACCTATAAGAATGAGTCACCTGGCACACAAGACGTTTATAACTACGATAGGTGTGAAAATATAACAGCCTATATAATATCCACGCAAAAGGTTTTTCTTTATTTCTTTTTGCTTCCTCACAAAGTTTGACTGTGGAACATGAGGATCAGAACTACTGAGTAGGTTGTGATATGATCAACTGTCTCCATAATTTATGAGAACACTTCAATATTGGAAAAAAGCTGATGCACAGTGATTTAATGGTAAGAACGTAAGAAGAGATTAAATGGAAACATTTGGTTATGAAATGGGGATGCAGATTAGTGAATGTGTGAACGGCTCCACATCCCAATTGTTCACATCCAAACACAGTTTTGGGCTGGAAAGACTTTGAAAAACATTTTCCAAAGTGGACAGTGTGTGTGGCACAAAGAATTACTTTTTTAAAAACAATAAACTTTCATCCACTTAATGTAATTTGTTTTGAAAACCACAACAAAAGTGCAACTTTTGTGTTTTTAAATACAGTATCTCTAAAGTCTTAATTCAAACTCTGGCAATGAAAAGGTAAATGGTAGCAATGGAAACGTTTCCTGCTGTGGTTTTCCTATTCGTCTACCCTGGTATTTGCTTTACATATGGTGGTGTGTGTGAGTGTGAGTTTTTTTATTATTTCTGATGTCATTATCCTTGATCTTGTCGCCTCCTACTGGCACAACGTTGGGTACTATAATGCTTTTGACCTGAATCATAAAAACCATACAGTTGCATTGCTTTGCAGTTGCAGGAAATAAAGACGCTAGTTTAAAAGAAGTAGATTAGGTACAATAACTGGAACCAAAGTAAGAAATTTAAAGCCTTTTCCTACTCCTTCTCAGTTCAGGATTACTAACAGCAGTACAATCTGCTAAGGAGACCTGAGTTTCTGAGTCAGATTTGTTTGCTCGTCTGACAGTTGTTTACAAATTTGTGGATGAAAGAACGTGGTATCCCAACAGGGATTCAGAAAATCAAACGTGCTTCTGATGGAATGCTCACAAAAAATATGTGAATTTATTTCTTAACACAGCTTAAGGTGAAGGCTGCACAGGATAAATTATGAAGATGCATTCCTTTGATTAGCGGTATGTATGTTGTTAAAGTGAATCAACACATATTCCTGGAAGTCAGCACTTGTTTGCTTGTATAGTCCAGGTAATGATGGAGCAATCAAAGGAATCTGAACTGATTTAATGAGCCATTCACAGTTTCACTTTACGTGATCTTCAAGAAAATAAATATGTTCCAGGCGGGATTAACAAATATGGTCCTGCAGATCAAGTAGCTCCTGATCTGTACTGCCTTTGGGCTGACAGAAAAAGACTGGGCCTCAGAATGCTGCTCACTATCAACAACAAGAAATGGACAGATTCAAACGCTATACACATGCAGTATTTATAAAGAGCTGTTAACATTTAAAACCTAGCCTGCAGCAATGTGGAGTATAAAGCTAACTTTCTAATAAAATATCAATAAAAACAATGAACTTCAAAAGTCAGACATAAAAGATATAGAATAAGGAATTGTTTTTGTGAAATGCTTGCGATAACGCCAACTTAAAGGCATCATGTTTTTCTTCTTACCTGATGAGATACTCAGCATTATTTTTATGTCATAGTGAGGAGGAGACATATCGCTGGGTGATGTCACTAATATGAGTCTATCCTCACTAACATGAGTATAACTGGCTATCCATCTTGTATCTGTGTTAGTGCTGTAGCACCTTGAAAAGTTTTGTTGCCTCATTTCCCTGGCTCACATCAGAATCATTAACTTTTCTTATTTCTGCCTCTGTGTTTTTCAGGACTGGGCGGAGCTTGTGGCTACCTGGTGGGAGCGATGGACTGGGGCCACTCTGTTCTCGGTCGTCTTTTGGGGTCCGAGTACCAAGTCATCTACTTCTTCTCGGCACTCACCTGGGGCTTCTTCCTCACCGTGCACCTGTTTAGCATTCCAGAACAATCTCTGTGCAAGGACCCCTCAGTGTCTGACTACTCCTCTCCCAGTGCCCTCCGCTTACTGGGCCCCCACAGCAATGGTTACGGAGCACTCAGTAAGGAGCCCAGCTCTACCGCGGCCCCCACATCTGTTTCAGACGTCAGGCCGAGATCCTATTCAGCTTTGGGCGAAAGGCCGCGATCCTTCTCAGCTCTGGGAGAAGCTAACGCAGTGACATCCAGTTCCAAGCAGCCAAACAAGGTGCATGATCTGTGGGTTCCAGCTAAATCCATCATTATGAGTCTACTTTTAAAGCAGTTTGAATATACATTGGCGTTTGGATTTTGTTGTTGTTGTTGTTGTTGTCATGGCCAGTCATCTTTGATATTCTAAGAAAGCTGCTGAATCATCTTAAATAAGGGATTTATGCATTAAGGTCACGACGAATGAGTTCTATTTTTTTATTCTCACAATGTTTGTTCTTTTCTGCTTTTTGGTTTAATACCAGCACACACTCAAATCCAATGAGCTTCAGAAGTTTGGGCACAATTCGCAAGCTGTGATTTAAAACTAAGAGACCACACTAGCACTTTCAACTTTGTGTTCTTGAAAGCGTGTTTACATCATTTAAAGCTGATTTCATATCTACTTATTATTAATTTATATTTTTAAAAGATGAAGGGCAGATGAGAATTATGAAACTATCATTTTCCAAATCTCTTATTCACTGTCTCTATCTGAAACCCGCAGTATTATGATGAAACATTTTTATGTCACACACAGAATGAGTCAGTCATTTATTCACATCAAAACTGTCTGTTATTTTTGCAGAATCACCTTCTGCTTGGTGGTATGTTAGGTCAGCATGAATATCTTGACTGGATCATTATCTTGAATTGAGAAAAAGAAGACCACTCCCAAATTTACATTACATTTTAAGAAGAAATCTACAATATCCATCTTTCCTGTCAGTGGTTTTAATATTATTGATATCCAACTTGTTTTTACAACTGTATTTGATGCGAACCAGCACACTCTTCTCTGACCTTTCCGACCCAACATGTGACACCCTCTATCCTTTGTATATCGTAACTTGACTTCCACCAAAAAGTCTTTTCCTCTCTGAATGCTTTCTTAGCTGTTGAATTTTTGAAATCTTACCAGAACGACAATTAGTCAAATGTGACTGCAAGCCTTCGAAGGGGTTAGAATCAGTCTTGGATCTTTGCTTCCACAGGAGCAGAAGAAGATGACATTCAGGTCCCTGATGAAAGCTATAATCCACATGCCAAACCACTACCGCTTCCTCTGCATCAGCCACCTGCTGGGATGGGCGGCTTTTCTCTGCAACATGCTCTTCTTTACTGATTTCATGGGACAGGTAATGATTAGTTTGTTCTTTCCTTCCTGGAATTTGATAAATAATAGCAATTTTGGAGAAGTAAAATCTAAACTCTTTTAATATGTTGTTTTTTTTTTTAATAAAAAATAATGGTTGCAAAGGGGAAGAAATTGAGGTGAAATGACAATTGTTGCAGCCATGCACAATCCAGACTCGTTTTATACAAAAAAATTATAAAATCTATAATTATTTTTCAATCATAAGGCATTTTACATTCTGACAGAAGCATCCCTTTTAGTCAGAAGGAACCACTTTCTTTACTTGATATACACAGATAAATCACAAATTATTCATACACTCGGGAGATTCAGTTTGTAATCATCTTTATACAACCAAAATCTCTTGTGTGACAATAAAACAACTTAAAAAAGTGTAGATTTTGATGGTTCATCTGGCACCAGACCAAAGAGATCAATGTGGATAGCAGCATACAGTTTCACCACATCTAGAAGGAAGTGGAGAGAATATGTAAGACACTGAGTCATCATCCTCATCATCTGGATTCACAGCACATCCCAATCTTTGGCTTCATAATCATCTGCTAGAGCATCTTCCATTTCAGGAGTCCATCTACTAATGAATGACGCTGTGTCTGACTGAATGTGCAATTACTGTAATTGATTCTTACCCTCAAATACCTTCCTGTCTGTTGCTTGCTGGAAATCCTTTACATATGTTCTATTCTCAGTCTAAGTTTCACAGAGGAAGACAACTGGTGGCAGGTTATCAGCTATTTCAACTTCCTGTGCAAATAACCACTTACAAACATGAGCAGTTTAAATGTTCATCAAGCCCCATAGCCCGCTGTGACAGTTTTTAATTTGGAGTTCCTCCAAGCCTTCTTCAGTCTTTACTGCTTTCAGACAAGTAAGTTAGCTCCTCGGAGAGGAGAGATACCTTCTAAGTAATTAACCTTCAGATAGAACCTCATTTCAGAAAACTCCAACTCTTCCTTTAACAAGAAGGGCACCACTCTGGCTGCTGACTAATGCGTTGATCTAGAACCCTGCAAAACAACCAAAGTAAGACATTTCTCTCTGTAATAAGCTTTTATTCCTTTTGCTAGGTTACCTCGTGACAAATCCCGCGCCCAGAGAATCAGCTTGGTAAAAACATTTCATGGAGATCTTTTATAGTCTAATTAAGATGTTAATGAAATTCTGCATCAGTCTATCACAGTGAAGAATGAGGCCAGAGGCCTTCATCGTGTATCCATATGCGATGAGGTGGGAGTGAGAACATAAATAGAACCGGCAAATGAAAACGTAAAAAAACACGATGGAGAAAATGTGGAACATTAAACCCCTTTGGCATGAAAGAAGGACGTGGTGAAATGTACATACATATGGCAACGTAATTAGCAAACAGTCTGTAGATTAGATTGATTGTTGGGTGATTGAGCCAATGATATCAGCCCACATCTGTCTCATTTTTCTCCTGGTACTTTTCCAAACCTTTCCCTGCCACAGCTGAGATTACCAGAGACTCCACAGTGACAGACTATTATATTCAGACTGACAGCTTCACTCCCAAACTGGTCTGCTCACTGCATTTTCAGTATTCTTCCAGTGTGAACACAAGCTGAACAGTATGTGTAATTTAGCACACAAAATGACAAATAAAGCTGCAAATAACGGTTAAGTAATCAGAAAAAAAGCAAATTACATGTTTGACCACAACTCATCTTACTGGCCTTGTGGCTGTTTTTTGAGCTATTTGTCCTGCTGTTAGTAATTTACCACCCAATGTCTTTGGATTTCTAGTCATTTATAAATGTACTGATGTGTGGATAACTCATTCTGATAAACTTCCAACACTAAAAGAAAAAAGAAAAAGATTTCAAAGCTATGCTGTTGTGTTATTAGCAGTAATACCAAAAGGTACATTAAAATATTTCATCTTTGACCACTCAGTGTTGTGTTCCACAGTGATTGTTTCACTGATTTACTTGCACAGCTTGCATATAAATATTAGAGTAACTAGTGATACATTGTTCAAAGATAATGACATCTGATTGGTGGATTTACTTAATTATACAAATGGTATTGAAATTAAATTCTAACCTTTTTTTATTATTATTATTTAGACATCCCCTTACGGCTTTCTCTTAATATGCTGATGGCCCTCATACTTTGCCACTGTGCAATCATCATGTTAATTAAAATAAGCTGCAAATAATCAGCGTTATATGAAGACAAGGTGGCAAAGTGAGAGCAACAAATTTATGAGGAGAAAAAGAGCACAGCGTTGAAACATTTTGATCTGTTTCAGATCATTAATATGTATTTCCATGAGGAGGCAGATGGTGGCAAAAGGATTGGTTTGCATTCTCTGACAAACATAAAAACAGCAAAAATATTTCATCAATATCATTTTCATAATATTTTCACATCAACAAAAGATATAAAAAAAATTATGCTCTGCTGTTGTTACAATGTTTTATTAATAAATAAAAATAAAAATAAAAAATGATGATCTTTTATAATACACCAGGAGAGCTTGATTTATTAAAACATCAGTTTATGTGCCTAATCCCTTGAAAAAGTGGATCTTTTCTTTAATTATGACATTTCCAAATATGATTCTAATATTTTTGATTCAATAATATTTAGCCTCCATGTTCCCTGGTGAACATCTTTCTCTCTATTGTTCACTCAATCTCATAAAATACGGTTTCCTTCTAGAAAGCTTCTCAAGTTTTTGTGAATTCTCTAAGTTCATTTTTAAACTCATCAGTGACACCGAAAATATCTCATTGATTCTTTTCTCCCCAGTCACAACTTTCACACAGAAGAGTGTTGTTCTGTGTTCAGAACAAGGTTTTGTATCTGAAGTCAATCAAGCTGAAAGTTCAACCAATTCCCGCCATCAGTTAACATCATATACTGTAGATTGTTGGCTTTTATTACAGAAGTTTGGTATTTTAAATAAAGCGGCATATTGTTAACATTCCTTGCCTGAAAAGACTTCTTAACGCTCTCATTCCTAATCACAATATTCTGCTCTCCCTTTTTTGCAGATTGTTTACAAAGGAAATCCTTATGCAGAACACAACTCTACAGCGTATGCCACATATGAGAGAGGTGTAGAAGTTGGCTGCTGGGGATTGTGTATTAATGCCGTGTCTTCTGCGCTCTACTCGTGTAAGTGGATGTGCTAGGTGTCTGTGTGGCAAAGTTTGTTTCTCATTCGCCACTATCATTATAGAAATCACCATCTATTAACATCCAGACGCGTTGGGGGTCAAACAAGGTCATGCACTGAATCAGATAGCAGTGGGCTACCACAGTTTCCAAGTAGCTGCTTCTCATTAGCAGGCTCTGCACCGATCACCTCTGAGGCAAGCTGGGCCACGTGTACTTGAAACAAAAAGTAGATCTGAGGAAGGAAAGACCCTTGTGTAAAATAACAACTCCGAAAGCAGAGGGAGATAATGTCCTTGATCTAAAGGCAAATTACCATATAATGTAGCTATAAAAAGTATGTTGTTTTGCAGCATTCCTACAGCAAATAGAGTGAGGTGCCTGCATAAATGCCATTATGTGGACTATAAAAGTCGAAGTAGTAATAACATAATCCATTAATTCCCTGGAAACAACACACCTCATGTGCCTTTGCTGTTTTCTAATTACTTGTAGCCATTTGTGACACATTTGGTTATGTGTTGGGGTTTTTTTTTGTTTTTTTTCAGACGTGCAGCGCTTCCTGCTTCCATACATCGGCCTCAAAGGATTATACTTCATGGGCTACTTTGTGTTCGGCATGGGAACCAGCCTAATTGGCCTCTTCCCGGATGTCATTGCCACGCTCATCCTCTGCAGCGTGTTTGGCGTCATGTCCAGCACGCTCTACACAATCCCATTCAACTTAATTGCAGAGTATCAGCGTGAGGAGGAGGTATGTGGCTGTCTTACACAGCCGAAATGCTTTTAATTAGAAGACAAAATATTTTATGCTTAAATCCGAGATTCTGTTATAATTCAGAAAGTCCGCAGTAAGTCTGTCTGTGTTTATCCCCTTTTAGTTTCCACCAATCGTGAGCTTGTCAGTTCTTTTTATAAGTGGCATTAGAAATGGACAGTCTTTAAAAAAAAGACTCACGACAATCATGTTGTTGATTTTCAAACCCAATCAACATCTGGGTTTGAAAATGAGTCTGTGCTTCAAAAACCTTCGTACGAAGCACTGGTTGTTTTGTTTTCATCATGCAGCATGGTTTACTGTGCTGTCCTTGATGAAATACACTTAAATTAAGTTGAGTTGAGTTAAATTGAATTGCTCAATACACTTAGCAAATATAGAAATTAGTTGTCTTATTTTGTACAGTACAATGTGTTTCAAGACATAAAAAAATCAACCACAGATCAGTTACTATATTCTTGTGAACTAATCTCGCTACACTAGAACACACAAATCTAAAATTACTTTTAAAACAAGCCATTTATCAGGAACATTTATGAATATTTATAGATGAAGGCTGGAGTGCATTTGAATTTCAACTGGATCATTTTTATAGATTTATGAGGTTGTTGTATTACACAAGTAAACACATAATTACGAAGAATATACAGACTAAGCAATGTTAGTTTTAGTTAAAAAAAATAAATAAATAAAAAAACAGCAACATCTAAATAGTTAATGCAGCAAAGAAAAAAGATCTGTTTTCCATTTCATTAAAAATCACTTTGAATGAAAACTATTGCTCACACAGAGTCATAGTTTTATTAATGTGGGGGTTTGTTTTTGATTTTTAAACTTAGTGTTTTTGCAAATCATTAGATATTTGCATTTGGTGTGTTTTTTTATTTTATTTTGTTTTGAGTTATGTGCTTGCATAAAGATGTGAATAATTATAGCAATAAGGAAAAAACAACATTGATTTAATAGTATTAGTTAGTATAATGAGAATTCCTGCATGATAATTTTTTATTGCTATATATTTTTTTTTTAATTGAAGCCTTATTTAGGATATTAGAAAAGGTCTCCCTATGCCTCCATCAGTCCTGTTTTTGCCAAGTCCATGAGTATAGATGTAAATGATTAAGACCAGTTCAAAGATATGTGAAAGTGGCTCAAAGGCTTTGGCATTAGGATTATATTTTAATATTTAAATCATGTGGCCCAGTTGGTTTTCTTGATGTGCTCCAATGATAATTACACAAAGCTGAAGCCAGCTCTTCACTTCCACGAATTGAAAGGGAAGAGCTGCATCACTGGATGTTAAGATCAGATACTTTTGCTTATTTGAGCAAGGTATGGAAATCTAAAAGTAAGCGCTTGAGTTGAGAAGGAATTAAAAATACGGGGCTATTTGAGGTGTTGCCCTTATCATGTCCAGAGCTAAAGTTGCTCACTGGTCAATCTTTTTTTGTCACACTCATTTGTTGTTTCAGACAAAGTCAGATAATGCTATTTTGCCAAGACTTTTTCTTCCCACTAATCGTCAGTATTTCTACCTGCTGTTCTTCCAGGAACAACCAAAGCTACAAGGCGGCAATAAAAGCCCTCGAGGCACCGGCATGGACTGCGCGGCACTTACCTGTATGGTCCAGCTAGCTCAGATCATTGTGGGAGCGGGGCTCGGAGGTCTGGTCATCGCAGCTGGAAGTGTAATTGTGGTTGTCCTGTCAGCCTCTGCTATGTCTTTGATAGGCTGCATTTTCATTGCTCTCTTTATCAGATATGTGGAATAATACTGCCATAAAATACATTTAATGATGCTGTGTTAATAAATAAATAAATCGTCTGTGTTATATTGTTAGATGGTCTTCTGAAACGGTGTGCTCACTTGTTTTACATTTTCTGTTGCTGTGCAGACAAAGGTGTAACTACTCTCGTCGCAGGGAGTCCACACTTCTTATTCATGTTTAATTTCTCTTTAATTTCATATCGACTTTCTGACATTAATCAAAACCATGAAACACATTAGAAACAAAAAGAAAAACATGCTGCTTTAAGTTCATGTCTCAAACGAGAAATATAACCAAAACATATTCACTGTTACAAATTAGTACAGTGGAATTGCATTTATGTAAATTAAAACAAATTTTACCACATTGTCTTGCTAGTCCAGCAGCAGAGTAAATCACAAGACTCTGAACCTTCTAAGATTATTTCCAGCATTACCTCTTCTCCTTCCTTGTCCCAGTCATATGACCTATGTCACAAACCTTTATTAGCAGTACTGTAATAAAATAATGTCGTCAAGTCATAAAGCATCTTAGATTTATGAACGAAAATGTGCAACATCGGTGCACAAAAGAAAAGCTTAGGGTACAAAACATGCAAACCATGTGAATGCTGACTTCCTGTGTTACCATGGAAATATGTAAACATTTAGCCTAATAGCCTAGATAGGGACAGAATAAGAATGCTAGGAAAAAGGCTGAATGATAACATTATCAATTATCAGTCTACCCTATGATGTCTGTGCTGATGAAGTTTTACTCGCTTCGACATGCTGGATCCTTGAAACTAAGTCAAACTGAGATCCTGACCTACTTTCTGATAAAAATAATCTGCCTCAGGCTTGTTTTTCATAGGCTGCATTTTTATTGTTTTCTTTATTAAGTAATATGGAATGATATTCATTTAAAAATAAACACAATGGTGCTGCTTTAATGAATAAATAAAGCTTCTGTGTTATGTTGTTAAAATGTTTGAGGCCTATTAGTACCAATGGAGGTCTGCAATTAAATTTTGAGAAGGAGAGTTTAACCTTAAACTTGGAAAAAGAAGATGCAGTCATCACAGAAAAAAATATGTTTTGAATCCTAGTAATGCAGAATACTGCTGATTGTACACCTTAAATCCTAATAATCAACCACTTTCCAGGAACAGTGGTTTTGCTGTTGCTGTTTTCTTTCTAACTTCAAATGTTTTGTCAAGACACTGTCCTGGAGCTAGTTTTGTGTTGTTGTTGTTGTCATAATTCCTTAAGCTCGAAACGACCAACCAGACATTTTGGACTTTTGTTAGATGTCTTCTCCTTTCTTTCTATACATTTTCTGTTTGATTACTGTGAGTAAAGACCACTAGTGCCACAAAAATGTCTAAGAAAGAAGAAAAACGTTACACATCAGCTCACTGTCTGACAAGGGTACTCCGGCCTACAATCTTCTGCAGTACAATTTCTGATGATTTTTGCTGACCGATACGTGAAAGCAACAGCTTGTCGAAGCTGTCTTACTTGAGTTTGCTCACACCCTTTAATGTCAAGGTGCACATAAGTTGGGTGGTCTTAGAGTGACCAGTGGAGAGTTTATGCTGTCACAATCTGGACCTCAACTCATTCAAATTGACATAGTTGCACAATGTTATGGAACAGAATCTATTGCTTTAGCCACATAAAACAATTGTAAAAACAATAAATATATTTTTTTATTCTTTAAAAAATGCTTATACATGTTATATACATACACATATATATGTGTGTGTGTGTGTGTGTTGATTAAAGACTATCTGATCCTCAGCAGTGGATTCACTGTTCTGCTTAGCCTCTGAAACACCTACTTTTTCACTGTAGGATCAATAACCGTTGCGCTGTCAGCAAATTTTGTAACATGGTTAGAATTAAATCCCACAGTAAAGACATTTTAAAGCGGCGTGAGCACCAAAAGGGTTAAGATGAATGCCCTCAAGGCTTCGATTTTCTGACTGAAAGTGTTAGAAAGTTCACATACAGGTTGCAGGTTGGAGAGGTGACTTCCAGAAAGACCTAAATACATCTACATTTGATGAAAATGGTAGTTAAGAAAACAGTTTCAATCAAGCTTTTTGTTTTGTTAGCAAAAAGTTTAAATCTTCCTTAAAGGGTACTATTCATGAATATGAAGTGATTTAAAGATAATTCTACTTGTTTTTTCTAATTAATATGAGTTATAACATTTAATTTCTATTTGTGAGGAATTAAGTATTTTTGAATTTGAATTGAATTATGAGTTTGTGTGGGAACTTAAGCCTGGGGATGACTAGTGCACGTTTGGTTTAATAAATCACAGTAATGCAGGGTTAGATGTGTCCTTGATGTCATGGGTGTCATTATATTTTAATAAAACCTCCATGCGTTGCCAGATTATTTGGTTGCAGGTACAGTGACCTACCTGTGATATACCCTGTTCCTTCACTTGAGCATTCGCCTGTTTTTCTGGAAGTTGTGGTGCGCAACTTTCTTGGGAAAGTAAAACGCTTACTTTTGATTCTGCTGATCAACTTAGGATGTCTCATCCACTTGACTCCCCCTAGCAGCACCCAGAAATGAAACAACCTTGGCAGGAAACGTAGATTTCACATTCACTGCCAATTTCCTTTCCACCAACTCGTTCAGCCGCTCTGGGTTAGTAGCCCCTTTAAGAAATGAAAACCTTATTTATCTTTTATAATACACCTCTTCCTAGCAAATGTAACTTTTGATTTTAGTTGTGGTACGTTCCTGTGTATTGGGACACCTTGCGTATTTTACTCTTCTCTCCATCTCAAATTTACAATATGCTGTTGTGAATCATGCAGTAGTTTTAACATTTTTCCGCTAAGTTAGAGGTAGGTACTTCCATGCCTACGCTGCAGGCAGAGGATGGAAGTGGAACGATTTGCATGGTAACAGATTACTCTGTCACAGTTGTAAGTTTTGAGCTAGATTTAAGTCATTTCAAAGCTTTGAGTCATCATACTCATTGGGCATGTCAAAAATGTCTAATTTTGATGAACAACTGTGACTTTTTTGGTACACAGTCAATGCCAGGGATTCTCCGAGTAATATTAAGGGATCTGTGGGGTTTGATTTTAGAGAAGTGTTTTCACATTCGTCTCCTGAAAGGACACATGCTGTCAGAATCAGAAACCATTCAGATTTAAGGGTTGCTTAGACAATTCAAGGATGAGAGGGAACCTAAAAAGCAGTGATTTGTTCGAATTGCTTCAAATGGTCTGTTTGGACTTTGAGAGCATTCATTCACTGAACCACATACTTCTCCTCCTTTCTCCGCTGTGTGTTTTTCACTGTGACGTCATATGTTGTTCATCAGCTGCAGTCACCATCAATAATTAAGAATACTCTCCAACTTCCACTCGCCTTGTGTGCATGAACAAACTCATCTTTCTTGTTTGTGCTTCATGGTTCTCCAATAAACATTTCCCCAGCTCTCAGTTTTGTGTTATGCAACGGATAAGACACACGTCGCTTTTCACTCTCCATTTTCTTCAACTAAGAAAATGGTCTCTCGGCTGCGCCTCAGGAGATCAACACTGCTTGGTATGAGTCACCATCCGGACTCCTGTATCAGTCGCTGCCAGCTCAATAAGCCTGAATTTCCAGCTAACTGGTCTGGGTTGGCATCCTGATTCAGCTAACCTTATTTCCAACAAGGATGAGGTCCAGGTGTAAGAGGCTTAAACAAGCCAAAGCCAAGTATATTTGTGCAGAAAACCACCCTCTTGGAAGCTTTTACCATTGCCATATGACTCAGCCACCGTGTGTTTGGACTCCTGGCTAAACATGAAAATAACTGACCTGATATAACTTTTCAAACTACTGACATTTTTACAAAAGTCATCAGCAACAACCAGCATTTTACAGACCTTTTTTTTGTGAAGCATTTAAGTGATTTTTATTTTTATGTGTGCGTGCGTCCTGTGTGTCAGATGGTTTTCTGTTGCAGAGCGACAATAAAAATAACTGCTGTTGTTGCTGCTTGTCTGAACGTGTATTTCATTGACCCTCCGGTTGGAAGCTGTGTTCTCAGCAGTGAGGGGCCACATTGATGACCCTCCATCCTGTGTTTGTCATCGTGACAAACACAGGATGACCCTTCCTGTGTTTGTCCAGGAAGATGTGTTCAGCGACATGTGGTCTTCATTATTAACAAATGAGCTGCAAAAGTGGAATCACACTTTTGCAGCCCTTTTTATCTGAGGGCTGGAAAAGGAAAGAACATAATATGTTTATGACATGGTGGCTTGCTCATCAGCAGAGAAGGAGGAGGAGAAGTAGAAGAAATCCTCGAACTTACCCCAAAAGTAAGAATTAAGTTCCAATATTAAATAATGTGCTTATGTTTTATACAATGTTAGCAGAATGCAATTAAGTGGGAGACTTATTATTATTATTATTATTATTATTATTATTATTATTATTATTATTATTATTGCAAAAAAATGTTAGTAGGGTACTGCCTTCATCTGTCCTTGTGAATGAAGAGTTGGGGTGAAAAACAAAAATCTTAATTTTGTGGATTGCGTTCATTTTTGGGAGTTTTTTTTTTTTTTTTTTTTTTTTTTCTTGCATTTGCAGTCAATGTGGAGTTATCTCCATCTCCATGCATTTGGAACTGCAGTACATTTTTATTTTGTCTTGTTCCAGAGATTTAATGATTTGCTACTTTTAAATTGGTTGAAGAGAAGCAGAATGTGGGTCTCCTTGTTTTGGGGGGTGGCGATTCAGCCCTATAGAAATCCGTGTTATGGGATATTTTAAATAAAGCAAAATTACATTTAATAACATACTGCTGTTTTCCTTTGTACTTTAATTGAGTGTCTCAAATAAAAATAACATGGCATTCCACCTTTTACACAGGTGGAAGCTCATATTGTCTAGCATTTCTAAAATATGTCAATAAGTTTTCGTGAGGTCTTTCTTTAAGGTTTTATCTCATTTGTCCAAAGCACAGCTGCAAAAATCTTCTGGAAAGTATGATAGTTACGTTTGTTATAGACAGAAAAGTATTATGTAAAAAAAAATAAAAATAAAAATTCAGAGGTAAAATGAACAAACTTACAAAAGGCCACTATCGCTTGAGGTAACACATTGAAGTTAACCTTTTCTCCCCTTCACTCCCCTGCATTTTGTTTGTGGGTGCTGCAGTGAATGGGTTAAATACAAATACCTGCCACTCTTTTAATATTTTTATTTGACACAACACAGTGCAGAACTACTTTGTGTTGCTCTTTCAAATAAGACCCTAATAAAATATGTTGCCGTTTGTGGTTGTAATGTGATAAGATCTCAGAGGTAATTTTACCTGCAAATGAAATCCTCTTTCTGTGTTACAATAATTCGTATGTTTAAACCTGTATCCAATCAAGAGGCATAATTCAACAACAACATTCCAGCTTGCGACCCCTAAGCATTTAGTTCAAGTTAGAATAGCTTGTACAAAATTTTCTCTTCAACTTTTAGCTGCTTAAAATTAATGGTGCGTTTAATACGAGGTGCAGAGTAATTACTTAGAGTTTTATTTCCATTTTGTGCTTTGATTGTTTTGGCGTACGAGCTACTCACAGCAGGAGAAGAACAAATTGGCAAAATGAGTTTCAATTTTAAATTTGAGCAATGCTGAGTCTGGGGGTTTCTGTTGAATATGAATTGTAAAATGGTCCATTACTGTCCCCTTAAGGAGAACATAAATGCATTCAAAGATTTGTGTGTGTTTCACTAAAGTGGAAAACTGGCATCTGGAGCAAAGCATTTGTCGGTGGTGAATAGGCTGCCTGCGGTTTATTAAGAGACACCAGGTACTTTTTGATGAATGGATAAGAATAAACCAGAAGTACTACAAAATAGTTCTGGACTCAAAGTAGATTATTTCACATGAGCTGCACGTTACCTCATCATCATTCAAAAGCACCCTTATGTTCAGAAAATAGTATAAATGTTTTGTTTTTCAATACTTTTTCCTTTACCTGAAAAGCTTCTGTGAAGCGCTTTGGAATCCTCTGGACTTGATAAAGTGCTATGAAAGCCATTTACTGTACCATTTACCATGAAGTTTTTTGTCACATGCTTTTATTTTGGATAGGATAAATTATTGCAATGCTTTCTTTACAATTCAGCTGCGACTGCATCCAAAATGCTGCCAGAGTCCTGCCTGAAATCAACAGAATGTTTCATTTACAAGTGCACCTCAAAAATTTACAACATCAATGTAAAATTTCTATATTTCAGTAACTTAATTCACTAAGTGAGCCACTTTACATAGATTAATTTTTACACACACTGATACCTTAAAACCTTTACTTCTAATAATTACAACGATTTTACACTTAAAGGTTATGAAAACACATTTTAAAGAAAAAAAAACATTTTTTTTTTATTACAGAAACATTGACTAAATGAAATGTATGAGACCAATTTCTTTTCCAAAAGGTAGTTTTAATTTGACAAACAAGCTTCATATAGGAATGCCTTTTTTAATTTACTGAGATGAACGTGTAAACCAGATCTTAAATCACTGCATTGCCTCTCCATTTACTAAAAAGTAGATTTGAAAGTCTTGGGAGTTTTCTTTCAGGCACTACATGGTTTATGCTTTTGAATTTCAGATTTTGCTACCTTATTTTCCTGTAAAGAAAATACATTACTGGATCTTTCAATGGTTCTGTTCAGAGGAAATTGCCTTGCCTCTTTTTAAAGGCCATCCATGTTTTTTTTTTCTTCATCTTTAACTTAATACCAGTCCTCTACCATGGCTTCCTTCATCCACAGATTGTGACATTCGGTTGATTCGTTTTTACATAATAATGTTCAATAATAAATGTCAATAGTTAAAGTGAAAGCAATTCTGCCACATGCTGACGATGCACTTCACTTTCACATTTAACAGTTTTTTTTCTTTTTTACTTTTTTTTATTAGAATTTTCTGCTTTATAGGCATACAAAAAAAAGAAAAGAAAAAAAAGATTAAAATTAAGAAACACACAGGGCTCACTCTATCTCCACAAAAAGAAAAGAAAAATTAAGTTTACATGTCACAGTGTTTGACAAGCTGTAGAAAGGGAGACAATATATTTTTGAAGTCTATTTTACTTTTTAAAATATCAAAACAAACAAACAAGCATTAAACAATAAAACCCATAATATCCTTTTTGTAGTAGACACATATGAAATGCTGTCCATTCCTCTTGTTCAAATCTAAGACACATAGAATGATCGAAGCTCTATGGTGAACAGAGACTTTTGAAATAATATTTTGAGATATAATCCTCTTTTGTAAAAGTATTGATTTATTAACTGTGATGCTTGTGAGTATGCATGTGCTCACAAGCATCGCATACATACTCCTTTTGAGGACATTAACTTTATCAAAAAGTTAATTGTACTGCCTCCAACGGTTTGCACCCCCAGGGTGGTGAGCCATGTGGCCACTATCCAAAACTGACTCTCGCTGGTTCGAGTTTGTCCCGCCTTTTTAGTGGAACATTTTGGCTTTGCAGTAACTACATACATAACAACAGCTTCCCGCGTAACTTAAACTATCCGTAGCGTGGTCAGATTATGTGCTGTTTTGCGGCAGGTCACGCCGGTCATTGTAAATCACCGCCCCCGGAGGAAAGAACACCATGTCGGGCACCGGTGGCGCGTTGCCCGGCACCAGCGGGTGTCCCTGCTCGTCCATCTCCGGCTTCGTGGTGGCCGTGATCGGTCTGATGGTGGTTACGGTCGGAGAGGTCATGCGCCAGAAAAGGTTTTTGAGCGCTTTCCTGAACTCTCGTCGCATCAGACAGTACAGGATGGGGTTCAGGCAGCTGTTGGAGTGCGCCAAGCAGACCGACACGGGGAAGACGTACACCTGCATGGTGTAGTACTCATAAGTGAAGTGAACAGCGTTAAGTTTTATGAGGATGCCCCAGGCTGTGAGCGCCTGGTTGGGCAGCCAGCAGAGGAAAAAGGATAAAACCACGATGGTGACCGACCTCGTGACCTTGGCGCGTCGTTTCGCGCTCGAGGTGTTAATGTTCTTGGAGGTGATGAAGCGCAAAAGCAGCAGGTAGCACGCGGAGATAACTCCCAGAGGCACCAGGAAGCCCACCAGCACTTTCTGGGAGTGATAGAGTCCGAGCCAAAATTGCGCCGACCCGTTGGTCTCCGGGAATTTCACCAGGCACAGGTCCTCGTTGGATACCGTGGCGGTGGTGGAGTAAACCGCGTGCGGCAGGGCGGCGGAGACGGCGGCGAACCAGATGAAGACGGAGACGCACCGCGCCGAGCAGCAGTGCGTGCGCCGCCGCCTGCCTTTTAGCGCCGAGGCGAGGGAGCAATACCTCGCCACACTCATGGCCGTGAGGAAAAACACGCTGGCGTACATGTTCATTGCCGTCACGTAGGAAACTATCTTACACATGGTTTTGCCGAAGGGCCACGTGAAGTCCAGCGCGTTCTCCACGGCCCAGAAAGGCAGAGTCAGAACGAACTGGAAGTCAGTCACCGCCAAACTAGTTACGAACAGGTTGATGGAGGATTTCTTCCACACCTGCTTGGACTTCATCAGGTACAAAACCAGCAAGTTCCCGACCAGACCCAGCGCGCAAACCAGAGAGTAGATCACAGAGATTGTAATCCTGACGAAAGCGGCGCCGTCTCCGACGACGTCGGTTTTAGTGAAGTCCGACATGTGAAAGTCTGCGTGCGAGCAGTTTGAAGTATTGAAAGCACAGCTGAAGTTGGCGGAGGCAGCGTGAGCAGTCCCGACCGAGCCTTCATCGCTGATGTCCGTCAATTCCCCAGACATTTTTTAAATTTATTTTTAATTCCCGAAAATCTTTAACAAAGTCATTCTCTGATCCAACTTCGTGACTTGGGGAAGCAATAAAGTCCTCGGCATGAGCGTCATGCTGGCTACATAATTTAAACTCTAAAATGATGAAATTACAAACAGATAGATGAAAATAAATAAACAAATAAGAGATTTTTGTCAGATTGTTGAGTTTGTTGGGAGGATCAGCTTGTGTAGTGAAAAGGTGATCCGACGCAGCTCTCAGGCGCAATTTGGTGCTGTCCTTGGTGCTGATCAGGAGCCACAAGGGAGCCAACCCCCACCAAAATATCATCTCATGCTCCCATGTCAGAGAATCGAAGGTTATCACGACAAGGCATGTTTCAGTCAATTTAGTAGCTGCTGCTGAAATTTCACTGGCTTTTAAATAGAAACCTACCCTCCACCCCCTCTCTTGTTCTCTCTCTGTCCCTCTCTCTCTTTCTCTGACATACACAGAGGTAAGAAGAGGCGGACAGAAGCACATGTAGTTATATAATGTAAGTAGAAGGTGTGCTTGATTGCAGAAACTTTTATGATGTTTTTCTTTTTTTTTTCTCTCATATGCCTGAATTGCTTGAAAGAAAAACAAATCTTACTTTTTAGTTAAAATGTTCGTGTTGTTCTTTGGGTTTGGGTGGGGAACTCCTACAGCTCAGCAAAATGTCTGCGAAGGAGTCATGTACTCATATCTGATGTTCTGTTTCCTTTGTTTTGGCGCCTCGATGCATTGATTTTTTGCAGTACTCGTGCTCTTTGATGGACACCGCGGCGTTTGCTGCTTGGAGAGGTGGAGGCCTCCACCCTCTTCCAAAGAAGAAGAGTTAACAATCAATACACGGTTTCAGCTGTGGCGCCAGTTTATTTTGGTCAAAAGGCTGTCAGGTCAACAGACACAAGCCAGATGGTTTCTAGTCAGAGAGGCACTTGCTTTTGCAGGAAAGTAATGACACGTGAGAATTTAATAGAATTGTCATATTTGCATGTTGAAATATAGAAATATTGACATTTATAAGCATGTGTGAGTGGTCGATGCAGTTGACCACTCTCGGACCACTTGCTACATGTCTTTCCTTCCTCTTTCCTTCCCATTTTTTCTATCTACTAGAGCAAAGGCTGCTAAAAAGTTTTTTTCTATGCTTTCCATACACCAGCAGTGCTCGATATACTGATACATGTCACAGAGTGCTGCTCTTACAACATCGGTTTGAGTTCATTTTTTGTTTACTCTATACACCTCTGCCCCTCAGTCTGTTGTTGGAGAACTCTCAGTAAATCTCCTTGCCTGTTCCACTGCTTCTTTCTGTCAGGAACCCCCACCAATAATCCACCACTACTTGCTGGCCCGTCCACCCTCCAGTGCTCCACCGCCTCTCACATCTCCTCCTGGAAGAAAGAACAAAGAAATCATTACACACAAGCACCACCTGTGGATCTCAGGTATAAGCACCTTTGCCCCCTTTGAACTCCAGCATTCTCAAACAGTAACCCAACTGTTTCATCCATAATTCACATCATCTCTCAACCATATTCTACTTCTCATACTTGCGACATGCCTCCCCTACTCTGTCCTGGATTTCTCCTGTGAGAATGAATGACAGGTGAATGAATGAACCTTTCATTCATTCACCTTCATCAATAAGCTGTTCAAACGTCTCTTTGGCGGCCATAATTATTGCCTAGACGATGATTTCAAATCAAACCAACATGACATTTGCTTGTCCAGTAAAGATGAAGACTTGCAGTTTTAGATTATAGTTAATGGCTTGGGCTTTTTTAAAATTTTGCATGTCCAGCATCAATAGCATTGTTTAGTCCCGTCTAGGATTTCTCTAGAAATTGTAGAAAAGCTCAGCAAGATCTCATGACTGATGCCAAGTCCTGTTTGTCTTCTGTCACAAAATAAAATAGCACACCATTTGGACACTGACAATTTATTTCTGTATTTTGTATTAAAGAAATAAATTGATGTAAGATTTCTTATGTATCATAGCGACAGATGGAGAGGCTGAAATGTGATGACTTAAAGCTGATGAAAACACGACTCTGTTCCAGAAAGTCTAATGGAGTGGGCGACTTAAGTGACATGAGAGGAATATCTGTGGAGATAAATGTGAGATGCGGTCACACACTGGTGTCTGTAAGTCCAGCTTTCTGGAGTTTGCAGATAAACTTTGACAAAGTTTTCTTTCATTAAACAAATCACAGTTTGGAGCCAGTGGATGTTGAGCAGATGTGACTGTATATGCATGAGCAAAAGTTTCTGGTACTGAACTTTGATTTTTTGCCCAATCGTTATATCAGTGGGTTTTTTTTTTTTTTTTGTTAGTCTTTTTTACGTTTTTGTCCAGTTCTCCTTATTTATCATTTAAAGTCATATGAAAAACCTTTCTGTCCATACTGTATTTTTTATATTTTTGCAGCAGCAACATCCGTGATGGCTTGGTATAAACTACTTTAGTATTAATAATACTATTTGAACCTTGTTAAAACATTACAGCCACAAACTTCTATGTATTTCAAAGGGATTTTATGTTACAGGCCAACAAAAAATTTTAACATAAAATGTGATACACATGACACACACACACACACACACACACACACCCACCCACCCCCACACACACACACACCCACACACACATGCCTGTACATGTGCACACAAGAAACCAGGTTGCACTGGGCTTTATTTTGTCCACCACAATTTTCAGATGTCAGCAAGGGTAAAGGCCTTTTCTACTCCACAGAAATGCATTGCTCCTGGAACATTTTGAAATCAACAAAGGAACAAAATTACCGCATGTCAACACATTGAACATAATATGAAGCTGGAGTACAATGTGTGCTTGAGTGTGTTAAGAATAATGCTACTGCAAACAGAGCAGCTTTTTTGTGCTTGCTTTTATCTTTTCTAAGAAGAATGAAAGACAAGATTGGATGATTGAAGAGGTGTTTTCATTGATTCTTTTTCAATGTGCATCGAGCTTTTAAAAGGTTTTACTGTCCTAGAGTCTAATTCTCATTTTTTAAAGAACTTACTGAAAAATATTTTTGTCATGTAATCTGTGCATATACCTTTCCTGACTCAGTCTTGCGCTTCATTTTAATGCTGACTGATAGTAATGAATCTAAGGGTTTTAGGCTATACTTTCCTGAGTCTCAGTTTATGAAACTGTCTGAAAACATAATTTGGTCTTCATTTCTTTCACAATAAAAATGCATAGTGCACACCCATCATCCAAAACACAATCATCCTCATTTTTGTCTGAAATTTTGCTGTGGGACAAAGTTGCGGAGGCAGCCTGCCCTTAATCTTTCTCCTGCGCGGGCTCTGATAACCCGGGCTTAAGGCATTACAATGTCTGCTAAAGTCAGTGGCACAGACTTATACAGCTCAGCGCTGCAACTCTTTAACACACTTCAGGGGATAATTTGGAAGTGAAAGTCCTCCACCTCAGAAAAGCACAGATGGTCTACTCTACATCTATGCAAGCTTTTTTTGTTGTTTTTTTTCCTACAAAGCTACCCTGAACTAAAAACTTTCTGAACATTTAAAGACAAGTTCCAAAACGCCATAATATCCATTGAGATTTTGATCAGTCTATCTCATGTAACTCTCTGGTGAAGCATGGGGGTGTGGCGTCTAACAGAAAGAAGATTTTGGGAGTGACTCTTCACACTTTTTTCCACCTCCTTTCCTTCTGTCCAAGCATCTCACCTCCATTGTCGTTTCTTTGATCCTGAACTAGATTCCAAATTAATCCATGGGTCTGTCTGTAGTCAGCAAGGCAGAAGATCGAAAAAAAGTTGATTTGTTCAATTATGTTTGAAAGCATCCAAAAAAAGCAATTTAAATGTTTATTCACTTCATCCTCAGATTTCAAATCCTATTGAAATCAATTGCAGTGTCTGCAATTAGTATTAACTTTCTGCATGTTTTTTTTTTTTTTTTTTTAAATGTTGATCTAAAGAATGTTTTGTGCTTTTGTGCTAAGCCACATTGAATTGGAAACTTTCTTTCCAATCACAAGTCTAAATCATTTGGGGTTTAAATTAAACCAGCTTTGCACAAACTGGCACTAGCTGTGCAAGTCTCTAGCTGTGTCCACAATTAAGCTGTGTCCTTAATTGTGTTGCTACGTCTGTGACATTAATATATTATGTAGTATGAAAAAATTGAAAAAAGTTAAAGATGTATGAATGTGTTATACGTACACAACTGGGCTGTATATAACTTTTTATCAAGAAGAAAACAAACAAGAATCAGGCTCTTCATTTGCATCTAACACGAAAGAAAATACTTTTTAATTCCTTTGGATGTTGTACTTTCAGACACTTCTAAAGCCATTTAATAATTTGCTGATTCAATGGAAGCTTTTAACAGAAAGACTGTGCTTTAATTTAACATCAACCATCTCTGTGCAGCCACATGCTTCATCTTTTGTCTCTTTCTGGATACCAATACATGCAAGGTTATGACTCACTTCTATGCTTTTCTCAGCTACTCCTTTACTTAGAAACCAATATGAGATGATCTGATGTTGACAGTATCATAAAAACATGATGAGTTCTCACAAAGGATTGGCATGGTAGAATAATAGGATATAGATTATTTGACAGAAGCTTCCTAGAAGGCCAGACAATGAAGTAACACAAAGAAAATGCGAGACACAAACCTCAAGTTACTTTGTGCAGGTTTTTAAGACTTTTACCAAAATCTATCTCCTCTGAACACTTTTTGGTGGTAAAAACATAGAGCCCTGTGAGCACCTAAAACAATTAAGTATTATCAATGTCTCTGTCCTTAAGTCATTTTCTAAGGTTAAGCTGTGCTCACAAAAATCCTTAGTAAATGCCAGATGATGGAAGACCTACAGCTTTAATACAATGAGTCCTTTAAAACTTGCCTCAACAACAGCAGCCCGGGGCGCCCCCTGAAGCAACTGAGTCATGCTCCCAAAATTAATTGAGCTCTGCAAACATTGTGAGGCCTATAATGAAATTTTACTAGTTTTAAGGAAAGGATGTGATTTTCAAGTAACACTTTCTTCTGCTTTCAATGCAAACAATTCCTTATTACGTTTAGGTTTTACAGATCAACACAGCTCAAGAAACCCGAGGGAACTTCTGTGTACTTGAAAGAAAAGCAGATCAAATATTTTATATGATATTCAAGATGTTTTCTGGTGTGCAGCTGGCAATAAGGGACGACTATAGAAAATCTTTTATTGAGTGAGCTTAGAAATCAAGCATCAGTGATTTTAAATTAAAATGAATGTAGCTGAAAGTTTTACAACAAAGCATGATGGGCTGGTTTTGAAAATGCATTGTTTTCCCAGGAATTAGCTGAAGCATGTTTGATTAGAGAAAAGCTGCAGAATACAAAGTAAGGACCCATCCTGCATAAGTTTGAGGTGCAGGAAGAGCTTGGGTTGTATCACTGGTGGAGGAAAGAAAAACAAACAGAGTTAAAATACTTGAAGGATATGACACGGTCTGTGAAAAAAGCTAATTGGGGGTGAGTTGCTTTTGCTTCTGGTAACGAAATAATGATCTCAAACAGACTTCAAAATCAGCAACATAGTCTGCTGAGATGTGTTAATGTGAGGTACTGCCATGCGCTGACTCCTCTGACTTACAGTTCCAGCCAGACGGTTTCACTCCTCCTCAACATCATCATGATCATCATCAGCCAATTGAGTTCAACAATACTTTACTTATTCCAAAGGGAAATTAAATTTGGTCGTAGCTCTTATTATTGAAGTACTTTCAAAGGTTCATTGTGGATGGTGACACTGTGAGCAGGAAGGAAGCAAACATTAAGCCTCTACAATGGTTTTACCTCAACATGAATTGTAAAAACCTTTGGAAATATAGTTTCAGCAAGAAGACTTAATGATATCTTTGTATATAAGCCAAAAGAGGGAAAAGGGGTCAAAACTGGTATCAAACGAATACTGCTGAAAACATGAATAAAGAAATGGTATACAGATAAAACATTAAAGGAAGAACATAATTACTTATTACAAATTTTTATATTCTACTTTAAATTACATGCAACAACCCCAGGTCATTCTAATGTAAAAGCATGATAAAATATTTCTGGCAGAAATGTTTTCTGCTTCTTATTAACGAATTTTCTGCTGTTCATGTCTGCCTGAAAAACTGATGGCATGCTGGGTGAGCTGATTGATTTGATAAGCCTGTCTGTTTTGACTCATGCTACTGAAACAAGACGAGTAAGTCACTGTGTGTTGGCACAACATGATTCAAGTTGAATCCAATTAGAAAAATAAATGCAAACAGCATAATTATGTGGAAAGTTACTTACATTATAGGAACTGTAATCAAAGGAGGCATTGTTTTGGATCTTATTTTTATTAAAGTTCTTATATAATGTTTATAGAAAGTGTTTTCCAAAGTTATTCCTCGTTCCATTTGAGGGTAAGCAACAACAAAAATCAGCAAAGCCAAAATCCTTTTTTCCATTTGTAAAGGATCAAAGTTGAAGAAAAGAAAATCTCAGTCATTTGGCTAACGTTCTTTAGTCAAACATTTGCCCTTTGCCTTTATTCCGAGAGCAGTCTGCAAAAATTACCAGGACGGGGGAAATCCGGGAAATGCTCTGTGACCGCTTTAGTATCACCTCCATCGCTTCCAGCCACAGATACCTGCTCTTAGGGTAATTGTTTCCTGATCCTTCAACTTTTAAAAGCTTTCTCTGGAGGACGGCAGGATCAATTTCAGGAGGAAGATTAATAGATGCTGCATCTTCGCTGAATACAGATCAGACTTCTTTAAAGCTCTGTGAGATGTCCATTTTTACAAAGCAGGAATTTAGGTGGCAGAAATGTTGTCATGCTTCCTACGGCTACGTCTGGCAAAAATAATATCAAAATTGTCACTATTGCCCTGGATGCAAAGAGGTAATGACTCATGCATCAAAAGCTTGCTGCAGCTTCTATGTTGGAGACCAACACATATGGAAAACTAAATATTTATTCAAAATGTAATCGGGAAGCACTTAGTCACAGGAGGACCCCCATTGACAAATGGAAATGAATACCAGATGTCCTGTTAAAAATGAACTGTGTATAACGATGGGAAGGATGGGTCCAGCAGCAAAACTGGTTCTAACATTTCACTATACCAAAGAAACTATTTCCTTCTTTAATGTATTTTGATGTTGTGTTCAGTAAAGTGTTTGCTCAAAACACTGGATAGTTATAAAGTCCAGGGTTATCTTCAGTTTCTGGCTGCTTCTGAGCAGCCAGAAGAAAAACTGGCTGGCTTTATTCATGAAAACTCATACTTCAGAAGTGAACTTTTGAAATGCCATCAGTGAGACCTTTGAAAGGCTGCAGCATACTGCTGACCTCCAGTGGCCTCAATGCAAACTACAAACAAACTAGAACAGTTTATAATTCTCCCTCTATGAGTCACTACATTCATTTCCAGTGAGTATCTGTGATATGAAGCGCTCTCTGTGCTAACTTATCTTTCAACTATTTGTTAGGCTCCACACAGCTGTCAGAGCAGAGCAGCGCGCATGCCAGAGGAGAACAGGTGGAGTTGTTGCCATTCAGGGTGAAAACTGCTTTCAGATGATCCTGAAGTCACGTTTGCAAGCACACTGAAACTAAGCACGCCTGGATTGTTTGAGAATTTTTTTTGTATCTAATCTAATATAAACCTGCTTGGTGAAAGGTCACGAGGGGCCTCTGGTCTACCTCAGCAGTCACATGATGAATGAAGGGCAGGATACACCCTGTGGGTAGGCTCTCTGCCCATCACAGGTCTGGATCAAACATCGACATCAATTTCGCTGTTATCTCTCTTATCAGTTTTGTTTTCTGCTGGCACACCCCTCATAGAAACTGCACCATACCACAGATGTCACTGTTTTAGAGACAGTTTCACTGATGCAGCAGTAAAACATTCTAAGTTAATGATGAACATTGCTGAGGATTTTTAAGGCATGGTTTGATTACATTTCACTCTAAATGTTTAGAGAAAAACAAAACCAGAAAAGATAGCACAAAATCAGCCAAAAATGTTTCATGAGACTAAAATAGACATTTAAAGAAATATTACTGTCTTGGTCAGAGTAATACAGCAGCTGGGATGAAACAAGTGGTTTAACTCTTGAAAACAAAGATGAACATGCGAGCTGACTTCTTTCAATTCACAACAGAGGTGATACTGTCATAGTTTAGTTTTTAGCGGCTTCTGGATGGAGGCAGGTATGACAGAGGACCATAAAAACTCTCATTTCACTGGTGTAGTGTTGAATCTAGTTGGTGTTACCGCACCATGGCAACACAATACTGTAAAACTGTGTCTGATTTGCTAGAAAATTGGGTATTATATTAATTATTAACACAATTATTAGACCAACCGACAGGACATGGAGACATTGTAACATGTGAAGATGTACAGCTCTGGATAAAAAGGAGACCACTGCACTGAACCTCATTGAAAACCTCATGGTTATTCCACCAAATACTGATTTCTGTACTCTTCCTGAGTTAAAACATTAGAATTATTTCTAAATGAACATGAACTTGTTTCCTTTGCATCATCTGAGGCCTGAAAGCACTGCATATTTGTTGTTATTTTGACCATTTCTCATTTTCTGCAAATGAGAAATGCAATAAATGCAAAATATTTGCTTGGAATTTCAAAGACATGTCAGTAGTTCATGGAATAAAAGAACAATGTTCATTTTACTCAAACATATACCAATAAACATTTAAACCAGAAAAACTGATCATTTTAACTGATCTCTTAATTTTTTGCAGAGCTGGATGGTCCAATAATTTGGTAGATGAACAAACCAATTGTAAATTAAATTATTTGTCTTTTTGATTATATAGTTGTATAGTTGTTTTCAGCAGAACTGCGACAATGTATTATTATTATTATTATTATTATTATTATTATTATTATTATTATTATTATTATTATTATTATTATTATTATTATTATTATTTGGAAAATTGCTATAAAGGGATTCTCCAGAAATTTAAACGTGAACTATCTTTTTTACTTTGTCTGCTCTTCGACTCCGATGCTTTGCAGAAATATTTTTTTAGACAAACTGTGGGTAAAGCATTTGTGTTAAGAGGTAAATATATATAATTTTTCAGTGAAAGTAAAGTAAGCAACAGCATGTTTATTGATAAGTGATATAAATGACAGAGGCAGATTTACATGACTCTGAGTTTATGTCTACATAATTACACTCTGAAATCTCAGTGAAAGTTTGGCAGCTCCGAAACAGAGCAGCACTGTCAACCCTTGCACACAGACTCAGCTGTTCTTTTCTGTAGCCTCCAGGCCACTCTGCTCCAAATATACAGATAAAAAAAAAAAAGGCCTCCAGCACAAGATCTGCTTGTTCTTTTTGAACCGGGTGGTTAATGTAGCACCAACCTTAACAGGCCTCTTCTTGAACTGGTCATGCACATGAGTAACAATATCGTCTGCGAGCAAATGTGGAGACGTGGCTCTGTAGTGATAAGTTGAAAGTGATAACTGATTATTATGTGGCACATAAAAGCTAGTCAAGCCGTAAACAAGCCTGCTGCTGTGGTTGTGTTACAATCTGTATAAAGGTTGATCTCTGCAGCTCAGTTTCCCTAAAAGGACAGTTGCTTTCCTCTCATCTCACAGTGTGGATGCGTCTCCTGCAGATGCCGGGTCCAGGCCAACCTGATGGAGTGTTATCATTGGCTGCCAGCTGGCCTCGCAGCTTTTTCCAACATAGCAACAATTTATTTGGTGATCATAATCAGCAGCGCTCAGCGAAAGGCCATGTCTGTTGCTCTACAACTTTTAAAACAAAAGCCTCCTTTCAAGCACCCTGGCAACTGAACACTCTTCCCCAATTCATATTTATTATAAATCCAGGAGGGCATCATCCTCTTGTTTTTTTTTTTTCTCCCATAAGCTTGTTTAGTGTTCCAAACACAACAGGTCAGAAGGACAAGAGGAATCTTCTGAGCTTTTGTCACAGGTTGACATATTTTCCTGTGAAGCGGCGTTCCTTATCGGCCTTGATGCTGACCAGGGACCACCCGATGCCTCCTGCATTTACTGTGAGCCTGCGGCCAGAGCCGGCCCTGTGTGTAAACATGTGATGCCAACAGGCATCCCTGACAGAGTCTTCATACTGAGCTGATATGTGTAATTTCTGTAGACTCTGGTGTACTCAAGTCCAGCATGCTGTGTTTCTCTGTTCCGTTTCTCAACTCCTCCGTCTGTCTTCTGCTCCGTCCACACGTTCTGCACCTGCGACTGAAAATAAGAGAACCATGGCACATACCATATATGGAAGGCAACAAATGACTGCAAAGCCAAAACCAAATATGTTCAGCCTCTGCAGTAAGACTTTAAAGGAACAGCTTGGGTAAAACTGCTAAGTTGCAAAAGTGGGGATTTTTTTTTTTTTTTTTATACTTATGCATATGATACATACTCATAATAAGCATTTCTTTTTGGATATCTCTTTCTCAACTTTGGACAGTCAAAGATGGGACTTTGTTTTGGCTCATTTGTCTTTGCAAAAGTAGTTCAATCTCAGCTTGAACATCTATGAATTCCACTTGCTACAGAGTTTCAATGGACTTTAATTAGGCCATTCTAACTCAGGAACACAATTTGCTCTGTACTATTCCTTCCTGGTTCTGACTGTACATCCCAGGCTGCTGTCCAGCTGGAGTGTACCACCACAACAGACTCAAGTACTTTTCAAACTCTAGCTGGTTTCATTCCAGGATTATACAATATTTGTCCCTGTTGAAGAAAACAATCCTCAGAGCGTGGTTCTGCTACCACTAAATGTTGTGTTAGAAATAATGTGGTCAGGGTGATGTGCAGTCTTATTATTCATTTGCACAGTGTTTAGCATGTAACTCAATAAGTTTCATTTTGGACCCATTTGGCAATCTTTAAACAGGACTTATTGTAGCTTTCTTTATACGATGGCATTCTTCTTGCCACTCTTCCACCTTTTTGTGTGGTCTGACATTTAGGCAGATACTCATTTTTTTCTCAACTTCTGACAAATGTTTCAGATGTATCAAATCAAAAACTTTACATTCAATTTCTTTCAGAACAGTTTTGTTCTCACTGCAGAAAGGCTGGTTAGTAGTTCATTATAATATATTGAATAAATACATTTCACTTCTTTGTACTCAGCTTCACTTATTTTCATTTGCTTTACTAACTACAATTAGTTTTATTGTTTTTATTATTGTTATGTAGCAGAATTATTTGACTTTTCTATTTGGTTTTTGTTTCTTTTTTAATAACATTTGACTTTCTTGATGCTCAACTGGTATCTATGTTGTACTCATTTATATTCATTTTTGTACATAATATGTGTGGTGTAGCTTTTCCTTTAAATGCCTATAGGAGGGACCCTGTTTCACAATGAATTAAAAAATTAAACACATTTCAAAAAGTCCAATAATATTTGATGAAAAAATAAAATATAATTAGACATTCGCTGAATCAAACTCTGGACTTATGCATTGTATACACAGTTTCCTAGAGGTTTAATTAATTCGTCCGTGTGTCTGTTTGAACCTTTTACTCAGTTATGTCATAGTAATATTACAACCTGGAATAAAGGCCAATAGGACTTTTAGACCAATAAAAATAAGCCTGGCTTCCAATGATCCGTTCACTCACTTCACCTAATTTATAAACTGGGATTTTAGTTTTGAGAATCTTTATAGGTAGCAGTTTTGAAAACAAAAACATGTGAATAGACAAATATTGAGTCCAAGAAAGACAGTGTCTTAATGATTTTACAAATCTCACAATAGGTTATTTTTGCCAATATATACTTTTATAGTATCCATCCATGATTTTTAGAGACATTATCTTTGTTTTCTAGTTCCTGGACTGTGATAGAGTAACTTAAACAAGGATACATTTGAAAAATTGAAAATCATGACATAGCACATTAATAAGTTGTTAAGATTTTGAAGGTTACAAGAGCATAATGGAGAAATAAACCTGTTTGGAAACAACTTTGTTTTCTGTTGAGATGGTATCTTGGGATGGCATGTCTGCACCTCTGTTGTCTGTGGTTTCTGCTGTGTGGAGGAGCTTTGGGATTTGGTCCCATGGAAGCTGGGTGAGGGTTGGAGTGTGGATACACTTGAAATTCGAAAGGTGGGTTGTTGTTGGACGTCTGTGCTAGGCTGATCCACAACAAACCCCATGTTCAAGATAACATTGTCCCAATTGACCGAGAGCTAAAGGTCAGTGATTGATTTTGTAATCATATCAGACCTGCTGTGTCAGGGGCACTCAGGTGCAAAGTTGTCAAGAGATTCCCCCTGTGGTAATTTCGAGCCAGTGGTCGGAGAGACTATTAAAAACTCAGACTTATATGATTGTTCATTTAACACATCAATGCAGATGTGTTGCTGCAGGGAGGAGGGAGGCAGTAAAAACATATTTTTAAACCCCATAAAGCACCAAATGAAACGGACAATCATTGTTGAAAACCAGTTCTGTGAAGGCCATACTGTTCCTTTATGAAATTGTATCCATATTGTTAGAAACTATTTGATCTTACTGTGAACAGACGCAGATGGAAATAACGAGGATCATCAACAGCAGAAGCACTGCAATGGAGCAGCCTATTATGATTTGTCCTCTGCCACCTATTTGCCAGTCCAACGACACAAATTCACACCTGGCACCATTGTAATTGTTGTGACACCTTAGACAGGGGAAAAAAGAAGAAGGTTTAAGTGCTTAAATGTTCTATTTTATTTTATCATAAAACTTTTCCACTGTTAACTATCCATAAGGTTTTAGGGTTCTAAATATAGATATTATCTGACCACATATTTGTGACAAAATCCCCATGTTTGTTTTTCTGAATTCTCAACAAAGCTAAACTGCATTGTCTAATCTTTTTTTACATTTATATTTACTAACATTTTCCAGAACTATTTCTCACCTGCAGGATGGTGCCTTTTGTTCCTTAATGTAACGACACTCTCCATGGATACAGTAATGAAGCAGCTCCTTTGGACATTCTGAGAAGTGGCCATTCGATTGTTCTGTGTCTTTCTCTGCTGGAGAAATGAAATTATACAACCTCTTAGTAAATGTATTGTTCGAGCTGTTACCAAAACAAATTCTCCAACCTACTAATGAAATACAAATTATCCTGAAAAGACTGTATATGTAGTTTACCAGTTACAAATTGCTCTTATTTGATTTCAGCTCTCAAATGCATTAGCAATGTTTTTTTAAGTACATTTAAATGCCATTTATAAGATCTCAATTTTTTATTTATTTATTTTTTTACTTGGCTAAAATGACTGTTAAAACTTTTCAGTTAAGTACCTGACACCTGTATTAAAATTGAACTTGTATTTTGTTAAAGATACTATACAAAATCTGACATTTACAAACAGGGGGGTCCAAGCCTCTGCAATGACCCTTAAAACTTTACCTAAAACTAACGTAGAAACAACTAATGTTTCTTAATTTAGCTATAACAAGAAATGTAGGGTTGATCAATTTCCTTGATCAGACTCTAAATGTATTATAGATAAATAAAAGTGCTACATTTATTTCTGGAGCTTTGTCACAGTTTGTCAACTTGCCACTATGACGTCAGTTCTCACCCTCTGCCATGACCTAATTTATTAATAGACTGTTTGCAATATGATCCGGTTGAGAGAAGAACGCTATTCAAATCCACTAAGGCACTGGTGTCATAAAACACTCATTATCCACATAGCTCCATCAGTGTATTTATCCGCTAAATTAAACATTAAAGTCGGAATTTCCATTCTCTCAACTATGTCCCACATAGGTTTTTATTTAGCTTGCTAACTAATCATACCCTGGAACAGCTGTTGAACTTCTGACCACGAGTTTTCACATAGTACTTCTTGAAAAGCTGCCGCTATCTTTACAACCCGGTCAAGTGAAGTTGTCCCTCAAAAAATAAAAAAGAAAAAAAGGAAAAGAAAAAGAGAGAGCTCGTAAAAGGATACTGCCCTCCAGGTGACATCAATGAGTGCGCTCTAATTGTTAGCGGAAACCTGAGAGCACGCTAGCAGACATGACCCCAGAGGTCACAAAGATATATGTGTTTGCAGTCTTAATGATGGTGAGCCAACATGACCAGCTTAAAGCCACACTCATATTTGATGGCAGTTAAAGCAGAGGAGTAAATAGTTTGCATAGTCTGGGTTATAAATCTGAAAAAAAGCAAATAAATAATAATAATAACTTTGTAACTTTGTAGTACATCAACTCATTACTACAAAAATGCCGCTGTGAAAACCCAGTGAAGCATGTTGCATTCCTTACCAGTTATTGAATTTCCCACACAATAGCATCTACAAAACTAACCAAGAGGCCATGATCACATCATCTGTCGGGACAAGTTGTGGATTTTTATATCTCATTTAAAAAAGTGTTCAAACAGAGATGGCTTGGACCACTTCATCTTTCACATCAGTTGTTGATTTTTTGGGTAAAACAGTGATCACTGTTAACTGACAAAAATAATATCAACAACATCTTTCTTGCCATTTATTGATTTTTTGAAATTTTATTTTTGTTTATTTCTTCTAATTTTCTAATATTTCTGGTAAGTTCTGTCATATGGTTTTTGATAATATCATTTTTTTTTATTTTAGATGTTATTGTTTATCTTTTATATATTTGTTTCAGGTCACTGTAACTCTAATGTTTTTTCATTTCACTTAGTAAGTAAGTATAAAGCACTTACTTTACTAAGTGCTTTATACTTAGTAAAGTATAAGAATATATACTTTACTGTATATAGTAAAGTATATATATGTGTATGTACTTTACTATAAGTATTTACTTATAGTAAAGTATATATATATATATATAAGTATAAGTTTTTACTTTACATAAAAACATGTATACAATGTTTCTATGTATAAATAAAAACATTGGTTGATTAATTGATTCACTCATTCATTCATACACTGTTAGACTTTCCATGCTAGTGTAGATTTCTCTACCATTAGTTTATCTATTGGTGCCTTTATAACAAAAGGCACCAGATTTTCTATCTATTTCCTAGGAGTATGAAATGTTTAGTGACAAGTCTGACAGATTCTGTGCCATAAAAGCAGTGGCATCTGAACCATCCAGTTTTTAATTATGCACAACCGTATTTTTGGATTTGATTACACACAGTAGATACAAACATGTTGACTTGCATTGCTAGTATTCCTTAGCATTACTACAATTAGTTAAACTTTCTTATGTCCCAAATTGAACATAATCAGTTTGGGGAATGTTCTCATTCGCAGATCCGCCAGCATATTCCTGCACCTTCTTTGAAGACGAGACATTTCATCTTCCATTTTCATGCAAACAAAGTTGCCAAAGGTGAACAGGAAGAAGGGGAATGTCACAGCCTTAAATGGTTTTCAAAGGCCTTAATCCCGTCACTATTTACCTAGACTGCTTTGACCAGTTCAGTGTCTGCTTTGATGATTGTGTCAATTAAACCTCAAAGCTCTTTATGACATTAGTGAGGGATTGTCCCGTCTCTACCTGTGCAGTTGTCTTGACAGACAGACGCGGTTTGGTTGGAGGACCCATCGGTGGCGTTCCATTCTGCCAAACAACGTTTCCACAGTGCTAGAGCTGCAGACCCAAACACAAACAAAAAGCCAGTCAGACGCACACACATGCACACGTATGCATACACACTATTATGCTCACTTGCTTTGTGACGACTCATCGGCTAATTTGAGACCACATTCCCCTTTTTACAGATGTGTAAAAGTTGTCACTCTCACTACCCGATTTTATAAAATCAGGTAGTGATTTTATAAAATCACTACCTGAAAAGGAGAATAGTGATTCTCCTTTTTTATTTTCTTGGAGAATGTTTCACCCTTCAGACAAAAGTTTTAAAATGTTATAATTAATGGGGTAGGGGGGGGGTCAGATATAATAGTGCTGATTTATGAGATCTTCACTAAATTATTAACCAACTCCAAAGTTTTTTGCACATGTTAGTTAGTGGGAGAATAATGACTCAATTCAATTTTAACTGAACCAGCTGTCAATGGAAAATGTGTTCAATGAACTAATCTATAAACTATTTATTTACAAAGTTACTAGACAAATGCCCCCATGTCTCTAAACCACACTATAATTAAGTTGTGAAGAAATCTGATCACTTAATCTCACAAATGAGCAGAATAATAGTTAATCCTACCTGTTAGTAGTACTACATAGAGTCTGTGCAACTTTGCCATCTCTGCACTTGAAGAAAATTCTTATTTGATTTATGAAAATTCACAGACATACAAGGGAAAGAGAAGTCCAAGTGGCTTAAATCCTTTTCAGTGGTCAGTGAGGTTTGGGAAAGGAATAGACCTGTCGTACAAGTTTCCCAGAAAGTCCTCTTTAGGTTCGTCATTGATGGCAGCCACATCCACAACGAGTCGGAAAAAGACAACAACACACGCGCTAAGATCCCAACCGAGAGCACCTCTCAGGACTGCAACACGGCTGATCTGCAGTTTATGAGTCTAGAAAGGGAGGTGTCAGTGAAACTCAACTCTGCTCTCTACTCTCCGCCCACACCTTTAAAGGAGAAGACAATACTATACAGTGTGTTCAGGTTGTTTCCTTTTCTAGAAAAAAAAAAAAAAAACAAGTCCTTTGAATACCAGACCTTGTTTTCTTAAGAATGAAACGATAGGTGGAGCATTTTTAAGGGAAACCTGTTTACCACAGAAGGACTTGAGATGCAATTTATCGTTTTTGTTGCGTTGTGGGTTGGAGCTGAGCATGCTAAATAAACTAACATGATACAAAAAGATGTAGGAGGGGAAGACTGAGACTTTTCAACAGATTGGGACTTTTTGTTGTTTGGGGCCGACTACAACACAGAGTAAATAGAGTGGGGAGAGGTTTATATCCCACAAGCTACGAATAGAAAAGTATATTTTCCTTTTTATGTGAAGCTGTAGAACATGCTCTTCAACATTAAAACCCCTTAACTGTCATGAGGATACGCGTGTGTCCTCAGGACTTGCACCTTTTTTATGTGACTGTTTTTGGTTAACGCAGCTTCATATATATTTGGACAAAAAAATATTTGGACAAAAAATATGTTGCAGTCATGAGTTACATCATATACATTATTGTATCTATTCTCTGTAGTATTGCTATATTAACAAAGAAAACTTGTTTGAGTTACTTTGGTGATGCATGAATAGATGTTTCAACTCTAAATGATTGGATTACGCTGCAGAAACACGACGTGAACATTATGTAATTGTATATACTTAACCACCAGATGGCGTCGTTTAACACTTTCAACAGAGAACAAGTTGGGAAATGTACAACTGTAACAACAAAAACTAAAACGTTTTAGAAAAATTTAAAAATGCAAAATTTTCTTAAATTGAATTACTAACCATTTTTATAATAAAATAAAGTGTACTCTTTTCTCTTCTTTTCTTCCTTTTCTTCCACAACTAAATGTTTCAGGTCACCAAGCATATTTTAATAACAGAAAATGGTTACTTTAGAAATTGCAAACTTTAGTTTTCCAATTATTTCATTTATTAAACGGGTAAAAGTTACTGAACTTTTTCTTACATATGTGAAAACTAATAGCCTTCCAATCCTGATATAACTGGCTTTGCAACTTCACTGCCATCAGGCATTTGAAGTAACATATCATAAATCGTGGGAGGAATAGCTCTGCCATGTTGGGGGATTTTTCAGCATTAATGATCTGCTAAGGTCACAGTCAAATTTAAGTCAGTACTTTGACTAGAAAACACATCGAGTCAAATGTGTTTTCTGGTAAATGCATTTGACTGGTCAACGCATGAATGTGATGCGTTGACTAGAAAACGCATCACCTTCATTTTGACTTTGTTCAAGCCATTTAGTGATGAACTTCTGTCTGCACAATTCATGAATGTCTAAGCTTAAGGTCACAAATGATTGGCTGGATATTCTGCTTCAGGATATTTTGGCACAGGCAAAATATCTGAAATCTGATTCCAGAATGATCTTTTTTTTTTTTAAATGCTCCATCAGTTTGTAAAAAAACACTTTTTTTGTTTGCACAAGTTGGTCCTTCACAAGAGAGTTGCAAGAGGGAATCCATTATTCATTCCAAGTCATTATTTTTTAAAATTGTTGTAAGCCATTTACAGTTTTCATAACCCTGCAAAAGAATGTGATCTGGTCACATGAGACCAAAATGTAGCTTTTTGTACGACACATAAAACACTATGTATGAAGGAAATGGTGACGGTATGTCCAGAGCAATTGCACAACATTATGCTGTGGGCGTGCTTTTTATCTGCAGGGACAGGAAAGCTGGTCAGATTTCATGAGAAGATAAATAGAACTAAATTACAGAAGAAAAGGAGAAAACTGTTAGAGTTTATAAAAGAATGAAGAATGTGGCAGTGATTCGGCCATCAACAGGACAATAACCCCAAACCCTCACCCAAAGCTACAAAGACATGGTTTAAATCGCGGGACATGTTCGAATGTGCCAGTCGAAATTTAACTGGAAATGAGTTTGAGCTATTTTGCAATGACTTATAGGAAAACATTCAGCCTTTCGATATGGAAAACTATTAGAAAAATACCCCAAAAAGATTTGGCTGTAGTTGCAGCAAAATGTAGTTCTTCAAATTTTTGGCCCATAGGGAGAACTCTTTGAAGCCAGCAAGAGATAAAAATCTAACTGCAATATCATCAGCAACAATGTTTTGCTTAAAACAGACACTTTAAAACATGCAAAGTCTTTCTGCGTGTACTACAAGGGAAGAAGTGAAAAGTGTTATTTGCCCTGAAACAAAACAGTAAACTCAACAGGAGCTAACAGCTGATGAGTCACTGATACTAATGTTACTGAACCTGTTCCACAAAGTAACATTTGCCTTTTTAGTTACATTTATCCAGCAAAAGTAAAACCCTGATGTACAATAGAAAGTAGGCAGACTTTCTGTGATACACCAGTCATGTTTCTGGTCAGGTTTATCTGAAAAGCACTTTTCAACAAGTAGGCGGTTCAAGGTGCTTCTCATGATAAAAACATAACAGAATCAACAAACAAACAAAAAACATTAATGAAAAGATGCAATCCAGACTAGAATTAGTCTGTGTTCCACTTATTATAATGAAGGCAACTCTAAACAAATGTTTTAACTTTGATATATACAATGACCTGAGAAGAATGACTGGTCAAAGTGAAAATAACTTATAATTTAGATTGATATGTGCTGTCGAGGGGTGGGAAAAGAACATTTCTACTTCAAGAAACCTTTTTCAGGAGCCTGGAAGGTTTTCTTGGCATTCTTGTACCATTATTCAAGACTCTTTAATTTTTAACTGCATCAGGGTTAAACCACAGCAGAATCAAGAATTACCTTGGTAAAAATTTACCCCACAACCCGGCCCTGGTAGGATGACAAAACCTTTGCTTTTAAGCATTCCTGATTAGTATCGTTTTTGTTTTTCCAGTTTAAACTCCCTTGTGGTCAGTGGTCATTTTGAAGGCAACACTTTTTATGGGCAATAAATGTACTGTTTCCCAGGGCCTGCTTAGAAAGTGGGTGTCAATTTTCTAAAAGTTTTATTCCATCTACATGTAGTAAAAAGTTGAGACCCCTCTGTGTTTATCTGTGTTTATTAGTTGCATTATTGTTGCTGCTGCTGGCAGGGGACGGCAGTCAAAAGGCACAGGACATGCTCAGTAAAGCAAGAAATGTGAGAACATTAACATTAGAATATTTTACAGCATTCATAAACATCTTCTGAGTAACTTTTAAAAATGGCTACGGTTAAAATCTTGAATGAAATTTGGAGTGACTTTCACAATAATCTGCAGTGAAATAATTCTTGCTCATAGTTTTATCTGTAAACAAAAAATTAATTAAAAAAAAAAGTTTTTGTCCTACATTTTCCTGTTTCATACATGGTGGGCAAAATTCCTGCAGAGCACATATAATAGACAGCCTGGGATGGATTAAAAAGGATAAGAGTACTTAAATGATTTGGGGAAATCAGGGTTAGCAGGGAACTCGGCAATGGATGGATGGCTTTACTTAATTATAGATTGCAGGGATAAAGGAAAACCTCCAGTCAACTTTGCCAGTATCTCCTTTTACTTTGCATAATTTTAAAGTTTTGAGCATTACAATATAATATTAACATTCAGCTAAAAGGTTAATTATAAATGGTTACCTAAGACAAAAATAAGAGGCATATTTAAGTGCAGCTCAGAAATACTGGCAGCAGCTCTATAGATAACTCTACAAAGACTCCTCCCTTCAATGTGCACTGGAAGGAAAAGGAAGTGATAAAAATGAGAGCCATCTCATGACCGGCTAGACATTATTGGTGCTGCACTAGACAGTTTTTACATTAACCTTTATGTACCTAAAGGCAAAATATATATATTTTAAATGGGTAAAAACAGCTAATAATAAAATCTGTAGAACGAGGTTTTACTTAACTCAGAACAGCTCATTATGACAGCAAATATTTACGTATGAACCTTATTGTTTTATGCAAGCACAGGTTTTATTTCTAAATTAGCATAGCTTGATCTTACGAATAAGTCTAAAAAGCGAGCTGCCTCAGGGTTATCTTTCACTGTGTCTTTGCAGTTTGAAACAGGAAGACTCAGTTTCCTCTCTCTAGCTGTGTTCCTAACTTAGACTGAACATCAGGAAGTTCCAGCGCCATGAGATTCCAGAGTGTCATTTAGTGAGCAGGCTAAGACGTCCGTTTTGTACCATTTGTAGATAACCACTGTATCACTCCGCTCCTTCATAACATAGAGATCACTCTTAAAGAGATGTCTAATGAGACGTACAGTAACACCATGTGTTTTTTTAAAAATAAGAAAGCTAAAAAAGAAGAAAAATATTACAAATGAAAGACATATGTACCAAAGAAATATTTTATTACAGACTATTTTCTTTCATAAAAAAAGCTTAGAATTTGTACAAAACATATCTGGATAAAAAGCCAAAACGCTGAAATCTCTTTTTCCCTGTAGGAGATGTGACAGTTGCGTCCACTTCTTTGTACTCTGCAAAAGGGTGCAAAAGCTATTATTCTTGTTTTGAAGCTCAGCTGTCATAATAAATATTCACTTGCAAAATAGAAAAGTGTCCGACCTTCACACCACAGCGCAGGAGCGCGGCTCTCTGAAGGGGTTGGTCCCTGTAGGGACTCCGACCAGCAGGGCGTCTTTGCCTGCGTTCTGCTGACAGTACTGCTGCAGCTCTGCAGCTGCCTGGGACACCTGGGAAAAGCATCACGTGTATCTATAAGATAGGTTTTATAATTTGTGCCAAACAATGTGTGCTGTACCTAGGGAATTAAATTTTTACCCGCTACAGTTTACATAAAAATATAGCAATGGAACAAACTCAGAAACTTAAAACATTTTTGTTAAAGTATTTGAATGACAATGTAAGATGATTAGTTACTGCCAGACACGTTTCCCAAATGACAGAAGGAAACATTAAGACTACTCTACACTCTGTTTATACATTGATGCTATTGGTACAATAAAGTCCTCAGAATTTCAATCATAATTAGTGTAGTAGAAACTACATTCACACAACTGGATTTGATCTTTTGTGGAAATTTCTGAATTTTTGTTGTTCTTTTTGTAAACAGAAAAAAAATGAAATGTTGATGACGCTTTAACAACTAAAGTAGCCTAACATTTTGTATAAAATCAGAATACTGTCGTGCAACAATGTGAAAGAAACAAGACAGTCAGCCGATAACAACAACAGCACCATGCTGGTTTTTTACCTTAATTCTCTCCACGTTGGCTTCAAGTTTAAGTTGTTCCACCAACCGTCGCATGTTGGATAAATTGGAATTAGAGGTCATGATCCCAGAGATGACAGCAGAGGGAAAAAATACTGTTTAAAGACAAAACAAAAGAGAAGATCTCTCCTCCCGCTCCAGACACAAGCAGCTTGACTTCGCTGATGGCCAACAAATGCTGGACAAGGAAAGGTTGGCTGGGTTTCTTTCCAAATGACCTCTGCTCTCTGCTGAGGAAGCAGGAAGAAAGAGAAACATACTGACCTCTATGTGCATTTCACCAACACTGCATGGAAAACTGTTTAAAATCTGAATCCACTGAAAAGTCAGGTACATTACTTAAAAGGCACAACAAAACTTAGGCATTATTTTACTTGACAAAACAAAATGTAATTATATATTATTAAATTATTATATATATTATTAAATCTAAAACGTAAAATGACATCGGCATGCGTCAAATCATTAAAAAAAAAAACATTTCAACCATTTTAAACGCATTAAGATCAGATTAAGAAATGTAATAATACCAAAGGCAATTTGTTAAACAAACTCAAATATGTTATGGCCATGTCCAATGATGGGGAAGTCTGCTAACAGCTGATCTGCAAATTATAGTCAAAAATAACAAAGACACATTCAAAATATATAATTATGTAATAATCTATTACTTCACTTTTTGAATTGAATTGGTGAAATAAATTTAATTTATGGAGATGCACTAGTATGTCTCATCTGTGAGTCCAAACTGTTAAGAATATAAAAAAATGAACCTTTCCGTAGATGTGATGTGCTACATGGTGATGCGGCATCCCTATGGTGTCAGGATCACACCGTCTTGTCAAAACAGTACACTCTCATATAGGATTTACATCTTCACATTTATCTCTGTTTCAAAAATAGAATGAAATAACTAAATTATACAGTTTACAATGGGGTTAACTCAGAAGTTCAGCTGACCTGTAAGTTTATGCACTGGCAATCACAGCCCCACAAAATAACTTTAATTTCAGGGGTTAAAACCTGAGAGCATTCCTGAATATGTATACGATGAGAATGTATAACTCATCGTACAACTTTAAATTCATTTTGAGTCTAAGTTGGTAATGGCATTTATTGAAAAAAAATCAAGCTGTATGCTCACACAATCATTTTTGGTAGTCTTTAAAAGATTTTTTGGGAACCAGGTGAAGCAAAAAACTAAATTTAACACTCATGCGTTGGGCTTATCACAATTTATTGTTTTGCCAAGATGTCGACTGTTCTCTAAAGATAATAAAACTTAAATTCACAGTTTATTAATTATTTTTAAACAACTGTTCAGATAGTCCTCCACAGCAGTCAGGATTTCTCATGTGACCCTTTGTGAAGAAAAATGACCCACCCCTGGTTAAGTTTAATTACCTTTGGGTGTTTTATATGTATCTATTCACGCCTGAATATCTGGCTTAAAGTAGTAATAAAGTTTACGGTGTTACATAGCGAATAGCCCCTCGGGAGCCCACAACAACTGCTGAAAACAGCTCTAAAAGCAGCTCTAAAAGGTCGTGCAGCTTGGTATCACTGCAGCAGCGATTCAGCACTGTGTAAAACCGACTTTGATAATGACCACAAACGCACCACAGTCTTCTCGTCACCTCATTGGTCCGTAGGCGATTATGAGGATTGGCTGTAAGGAGCTTTTGCGGAAAGGAAACATAAACATTTCGGTTACCCAGCAAACTGACATTTAAACGGAACTACCATGAGCTAAAGCGACATTCTGCGCTGTAAATATCCCGGACTCTGCGTTTAGGTGTGTGTGTGAGAGAGAGGGTTTGGCAGACATGGTGGAGGTGTTTTATGGTCGGACTCTCCTGAATAAAGACGGGGACTTTGTGGACCCCGAGGAAGCGCTGAGGAATAAAGTGGTGGGGATTTACTTCTCTGCTGGATGGTGCCCTCCGTGTCGGGACTTCACACCTGTCCTCTGTGATTTTTACACGGAGCTGGTGGAGGAAAGTGAACCTCCTGCTCAATTTGAGATTGTGTTTATCTCCTCAGACAAGTCGCTGGATGACATGGTCGAATATTACCATGATATGCACGGAGACTGGCTGGCTTTGCCCTGGAGTGATGATTATAAGCAGTAAGTTTCTGTTCACTGCAAACTATTTAACTCAGGGAAGGTTGAGAACAAATGATTAAGTGCAATTTCATCTTATTAGCTTAAACACTACAGTCTGTAAAGCTTTTTCCAGCTTATGTAAACTACTTATGGGGGTCACCCTGTCAGGGATTAGGTTTAAATGCAGAGCAGACTGACAGTTTCCACAGATTGATTGTGCCCTGGCCTTTATGCTGGATGTTAATGGCTACACTATTATTACTACTGTGAACAGTAATGCATAAACAGACTTCATACATGTGTGTAGCTCCCCTAAATGCATTTGTGTAAAATCACACATTTATGATAGTTTTTTGAATTGTTTCAGGGAGCAGAAGAAAAGTGATAAAATAAAACAAAAATGTCATAGCTAACATCAACTAAAAGACAAACTAAATACATATAGCATATCTTTAGATTGCTTTTGAAAACATAAACACATCTGCCTTCGGGTCTGTAGACCAAGCAAAAAAAGATACCTAAGAGATTTTACTCAATCAGATTTATCTGTTACGCTTTTACAATAACAGCAAGTAAGCAATACAAACTAACATAAATAGCTTTTTTGTTTTTGTTTTTTTAAGTGCTTGTGCCACCCATTTCATAAGATAGAGCCCGCAGTACAAAGCAGGTTTAAAATTATTTGAATCCAGTTTTAGCGTGAGTAACATCACAGTGACAAATATTGCCGTAGGTCAGAGGAATATGATTTATTCAGATGTATTTTCTGAATAAATCTTTCTACCTTTATCAGTGAATTTGCAGAATATTTCCTTTTTCTTTATTGTTTTTTTTTTTCATCAAGAAAATCAAAATCTGCCAACATATTGATGTTTAAAAACCACAATTTTAAATTCAGTTTGAGTCTTTAAGATGAGTTGGATTTATTTGAAAAGGGGGGGGGGAAGGGAAAGTTCATGTGACCAAAGTTGTATCCAATAGAAATAAGGCAAAAAATTAACTTCTTCTGATCAAACCTGATTTTCTTTTTTCTTGTTTCACTTAGTGAGTTGAAGCAGCGCTACAAAATCACAGCAGTTCCCAAACTGGTGATCGTGAAGGAGAACGGCGAGGTGATCACCGACAAGGGCAGGAAGCAAATCCGAGACCGAGGCCTGGCCTGCTTCAGGACGTGGCTGGATGCGGCTGAGATTTTTCAGAACTTCAAGGCTTAAGGAGAAGCATAAACCCAAAGTCACCTGTAAAATACTTCATTCACTTCAGCTACAGTCTGAATTGTGTGCAAACTAAGTGGGGAAAAATAAGAGAGAAGAAAAAACTAATCTCCTTCACCCATCTCTTACTTATTGATTGGATATTTTCATCCTTAAAACACTGTGATTGAGCTTGGTTGATTACAGCTTTGCAAACATGCAGTTACATACTAAGATGCTGCTTTAGTTGGAGACCTTTCTATGCATAAGAGATAAATCTCAGGCTCAGCTGTAAATGAAGTTGTGTGTTTTGTGTGATTAACAGCTGCCGTAGATCTCAGGTGACATTAAAGCATGCTTCTGCAGCAATTAAGCTTTCAGCAACACCTTCAATCTCCACTTAAATGTAAAATACTTCATCTGTTATATTTATTAAACTGCCTGTATTTATTTATTTTTTGCATTTTTTTTTTAAATTGGTAAAAAAAAAAAAAAAAATGCATACTCTGGAATCTCTGGTGTTTTGGTTTATACATCACTCAGCTTGTGTTAAACAGAAAAACAAAACTCTATTCCCCTTTGCCTCATTAAATGGTAGAAAACCCAGAGGGTCTGTTTCCAGCATGCTAGCACCTTCACAAACCTAATTGCATGTTTCCTCTGTGCATGCTGAGTTCGCAGCTATCAATTTGTGCGAATACATCCCACAACATGATGGCTTCATGGTCCTCACAGCACACAATGGTCCCTGCAGGCCTGCTTGCTTTGAAACTCCATCAAAGTGTTCACGGCTGCTAATTATCCCCGCTTGCTCTTTCAAGGAATAAACTGAACCTTTCGTCAAATCAGATCAGGTGTTTTTTTTAGCCAACGCTTTAACTCGGCTGCATCTCAAGTGGGGCAGCAACCTTTTGAGATCATGCTAGTAGAAAATGACGCAACTCGAAGAAGAGGATTGAAGGACAAGACACAAATTGACTTGACTGAAAGAGAGCTGTCAAACCTACAGCTCTCGTGCATCAAAGCACGACGTCCAAAAGAACTTCATTGATCTTGTTTGCATCACTTTTTTTCGAAATTGACACAGGAGAGGTTGGGGTTTTGCAGACTTCCACAAGGGGTCACTGTTGCCCGCATACAAAAATTGATTTACCATCAATTGGCTCTTTCTGCTGCACCTGTCAATGCGCTTTAGGGTACATATTGTAAGTTTAAGGTTTTATCAAGGCATCTGGGGTAATGTTGTTGTTTTTGTTTGTTTTTTGTTTGTTTTTTTTTCCAAATAAGGTACATTGACATGTAACCAAAGAATTATTAGGGCGTGGATGGCACCTCATACAGCAGTTTTACTGTGCATATAATAGATTTTTAATGTGGCCTATAACTCACTGGGGGAAGGAGCCACAAGATCCTGAAGTAATTTTATCATTTTCTTTTTTTTTTTCTTTTTTATTCATGGGCAGTCCTTGAATGCATGTGATCTTGGTCAATGTTTAAATATGTCATCATTAGCATGAATGTGGTATTGCGAACTTTTACTGATTGATTTAAACTGCTCTGATATTTCAGCAAAAACTAAATCTAATATCTATTAAAAGTGATAGTCACTGGATTGACAGCAGGAATGATGTGTTTCGACAGGTGAAAGGTGAGTGTGTCTCAGTTTTAATTGTCTAATACTGGGATGTAAATAAATAAATACACTGCACACATAATAAGCAACATGGAAGAAAAGAAAAATCTTTCTCTCACCTATTCAAATTGCACCATGGTTGATCATAATGCATTTTTGAAAACACAAAGTGTTTCGCATGCACACGCAAAACTCCAAAACTGTCACTATCAAAACTATTAATTTGGTCAATTTGGCTTATTATCGTTTGAATTGCAATATTGTATTCTGGGCTCATGTGACTGAAGAAAATACTGATACTATTATTAGCCAGGCTGATTTTGTTTTTTCTTATTTGCTTCATTTCAGCTCGATTTCAAATAAGAACTGAGGATGTAGTTTTTAATTATGCAGCACGTGCTTAGGCTATTCGTTTCACATCAAGGTGATTGTGACACAATCTACAAAACCGATAGGCACAATTTCCTTTCTGCTGCCTGATTGTGGACGTCCTCCGTAACTTAAGATGTCGACTTTACATTTGGACTTTTTGTTGGCTTTCAGAAATGAATGGTAGTAGTGTTTCCTTCTGCTGTAACGGTGTCTTGAGTAAGTCAACTAACAAGGGTGGCTTTATGCAAGTACAAGGAAGGAAGGAGGGAGGTGGCGAACTGAGTGGACTGACCGACCAGAAAACAGAGCGCCTTAAAATCAAGTCTAATCTATCAAGGAAGAGAACATCCGGTAGGTAGTTTCAAAATAATATTCAAATTGTTGAAAAATAATTAGTACAAATGTTTGGGTTTTTTTCACAATATGGTTAAAAAAACAGACGTTTTATTTAATATAAGTTAATTTAATTGGTTTTGTTTGCAATAGCTTTATATTAGCTACTTTACACATCTTTAAAATTAACACCTTAATCAACATCCACATTTAGAAGTGGAAAAGCTATTTTCCACTTCTACTTCTACTTCTTCCTACCCATTGAACCGTGTTACATTTTGCCACTTCACAAACACAATTCAGCGTTATTTATTTTGATTATATGTGATAAGCTATCAAAGTAGCAAATAATCTATCAAATAAAAGAATTGCATCTTTATTAACAAATAAAAATATGAAACATATGGTGTGAACTTGTATTAAGCCTCCTTCATACTTGTTAGTAAAATCCAGCACAATACATTTTTATCAAAAGTTACCTAATGTTCTGTGTATGTATTAGTACTTAATATGCAGCTGTTATGTGAAGAAACAGCATCATGCATATAACGGAAGACACCAGAGTGGTCATTGTTAATGTTGTGGATAAGTCTGGACATTGCTTTATCAATCATTTATAAGTTGTGCAAGAAGAGTCATGAAGGGTGGCTCTGCATAGTTTTCATACATAGGCACACCACACTTTTCAGATTTTATTGTATTTGAAATGCAGAAAACCATGTATTTTTCTTGCCCTTCACAACTATAAATTACTTGATGTTAGTCGATCATGGAAATGCCCAAAGTGTGGTCCAGATCCCAATTTTGTGCGGCAACAGAATCAGGCAAATCTGGCCTGTAAGCACAAAGTGGTTGATGCTGACGGACACTTGGTTTTATGTTGTAAGCAACATTTTCACAGACAAAATACGATCTTAAAAAGTCACAAAAAGTCTGCACAATACCCTTTTTATGTTTTGGAGCTAAAATGCCTTCCAGATGTTTTAATTTTGTTTTTTCTACAGAGAACCTTACTATTCTACTCGTTTCAATCAATTCTTGAAGATTTTTTATTTATTTTTTTAACAGATAAAAACACGATTAAACAAAAACACGTTCGCCAAAAAGCTACCTTTTTAGACACGGATATCTAACAGCTGGTTCAAATGAACCACAAAGTTGGTAGTTGAGTCTTATTTTGAAGGCAGGAAGTGCACATTTTCCGGTGTTTCTAGTGCAGCTTCACGACCAGCAGCAATACAAACGCTCACAGTCGCTTCTGAAAAGCGCTGTAGTCCAGTTGAAAGCTGCTGCTGCTGCTGCTGCTGGACGAGTCAGCCGCATCGAGGCGACACCAAACCTGCTGCGCTCAGTGCGGAGCTCAACACTGCTGGACCCAAAGGTGAGTTCAGTGCTGACTGCAATGTAATGCTGCTAAATGAAACACTCCAGTGACGTAAACTGAGAGAACTGTTTGAGGTTATATTACATTGCCCACTTTTTTTTATTTTATTTTTGCAATTACTCTCCGATTGGATCTTGTTTTAAACTCCACTTCCAAGAGGAACCTGTAAGCACCGGCTGACAAGCAGAAGCGTTTGAATAACATTCATGCTTCTGGTACCTGCTTGTTTTCAAATATTACGCGCTTGAGTTTCATCAAATCCCTTAAAAATGAAAACACCCCCCGAGACAACTCAACTACTTGACGCTCAGTTTAACTTGACGCTTCTGTTTAACTATTATTTGGCATCTCAGCCACAAATACACAGATGTATATGCACCACTCTGAGCAAGCTGGGTTTTTTTGTTTGTTGTTTTTTTTAATCCGAAAAATGCTTTAATCCTTCTTAGTGCTTTCTCTAACAAACACCTAGGACCCTGAAATATTTAGTGTGCAGCCTGGCAGAGTTGTTTTTCTCATACTGGCGGAACAGAAGTGAAGATTATGTAGCATTTGAAGCGGTTTACCAGATAAGGAACAGATATCCTGCATCAACGGCTTAAAAGGAAATTACTGTATATGTGTGAACCTGGTGAGGTAATACGTGATGACTGACATATGTGCTTCCTGTGTCCTGAAGATTTTGGGTTATGGTCCTCCTTGTTTCCTTTTGTGCCTGGGAACGACTTTATTCTCACTTTCCCTTGCTGTGCAGAGTGCGTGCAGGCACACTCATGTTTCATAGATCAGATAACAATGTCATGAAGGACTATCAATCTGTGACATTTTACAGGTACTGAAATAACTTCCATGCAATTACCTCTGATATCAGTTTACCTCTGATATCGTATATTTATTTCCCTTGCATGTTTTGACAGAACTTATGAAAAATCAGTAGATACTATCAGGTACAGTGAGTGATACGAGCCAATCTGCTTCAACTATATCAACCGTAGAAAGTGGCTGGTTCTGTGAAAAAATACCAAAAGTCCTATGGAGAAGTGGCATGGCAAAGAAGGGAGTTTAAGCAAGTGCTGCAGCACATTGTGGCATCGAGTGTCTTTTCATAAAAATGCCATAAACAAAGACCAGTGGTACCGTGCATGCTTGCAAAAATATTTAAGTTGAGCCATGCCAGGAGTTACAGTAGCCATTGTGGTGAGTTGACACAGGTTAATTTATCTTGTGTGAATCTTTGTCGTTTGCTCTCTTGCCATCTCTATTGTCAGCTATTTATAGTGTTTAATTTTTAAAACGGCGTCAACAACTGCGCAGCATATGAGATTCAGGGAGTGCATCACTGTACAGATGAAGATTTATCGTGCTGTGCAATTACTATTCAGAGAGTAAAACAATAGAAATGTGGTCATCATTGTGCTCTTTGGAACCGAGTCTATTAATTTCTCCGTTTTGCGTTGTATCTGTTTGCAGCATGTTGTAGATAAAGGTGAAGGGTTTTTTTATTTATTGATCTGTGGAACCACATTGATGTGTGTGTGTGTGTCTATGTGCCCATGAATAGATGTTTTATCCCCAGAGGCTGTGGAATCAATTTTTGTGTTCATGTTTAAAACACTTTTGTGCAGAGATCAAAGTAACTTATTTATGTTTGCTTACAAATCCTGTTTCCTTCCTGAAAATAAAAAGGGAAATGTTGAAGCAGGCGCTCACAGAGAACTGTATGTCAGATAACAGTGGACATATGCAACACATGGAGCAATAGAATCTAGTTATCGTGAAGAAAGATGACTCGTCTACTCTGTGAAGGCATAGCAATATGATTTACAGCCAAAGCAAATAGCGGATGATCTTTTGGGCATGGTACCTGTTAGTGGATGGGAAATATCAGGCAACAAGTGAACATTGTGTCCTCTAAGTAGACGTGTCCAAAGCAGAAAAAATGAACAAGTGGAAGAAAAAGGGAGTTTGAACAGGACCAAATTGTGATTACCAGACTGAGTCAGAGCAACTCCCAATGTTTTGTGTGGGTGTGTGTGTGTGTGTGTGTGTGTGTGTGTGTTTCCAACATTTTCTAGAACATTTAGTATTTCTGGCACCGTAATCTGTGCCAGGTGTGGGCATCTGCTGCAGTGAGACTCCATCCAACAGGCTGATTATTGCATTGGCAACCTTCAGGAGTCTCGTGGAGTCAACACCTCAGTGGGTCATCACCGTGCTGGATCTAAAAGAGGAGCTGCAATCTTATGCCAGGAGGGTGTGTGTTACAAACTTCAAAGCAGCATCTATGTACATTAAATGTGATGATGAGTGCTATAAGACATGGATATGCACTCCTTCTATCTAACTATCCCAACTTTCATGGTGGACATGCTGCTTCAAGGTGTCAGTGCATAAGATCCATAAAGTAGTTAGGTGGGCCATGGCGCACAGCAATTAGCAAATACCAATGGTTTTTTGTCTTGTACAGTGGTGACACCAGCAGCAGATTGACCTCTCCCGCAAAAATCAGTAAGACTCTTTTTTTTTTTCAGCCGTGTCCACCAGTTTAAGTTTAGTAATAAGTCAGTGGGAAATGGTAATCTCCATTACTTTTAATGCAAAGACCTAAGCAAAATATATATATATAAAAAACCCCACTCCAAATTCAGTTGTAGTTATCAAGTTCTTATTAAACAGAATGCTACACCTGTTTTCTTGGCTTCTCTTTATAGAATTAGTCAAGTATAACTAGGTGATATTTGCTGGCTAGTTGGACTGTCTGCTCAGGTAGAACCTGCAATCAGCTGCCTTACACCTTCAAATCTTGCCTGCTTTAGATTTGAAACAGTTTAATTGGGGGTAAAAAAAAAAACAAACAAAAAAAAAAAAGTTGTCGGGAAAACTCCTCCTCTCACTCTGGTTGTTCCACCGGCATCTCATAATGTCGAGTTTAAATTGTAGAAGCTTTATGATGAAGAATTTGGGCCATTTTGACTCTGTAACTCTTTCCCCTTGGTATACTAGCATATGAGCCATGGCCATTTGCCACCAAATGCAAAGCACAAGCTTTGCATCTGCAACATCGGTCTCTCCGATGTACGTAATGACAACTTAAATGTTCTCAGGGGAACATTCGAGGCTCTCTCTATCTTGATCGTGAAGAAGCCCCACAGAAGGAAAGCAAAAGTGTCAAACCGTGTTTAATGTTAGCAGCATGCATTTTAAGGTGGGGGCGAAGTAGTGCTGAAATTGTTTTCCAAGTTCTTTCCAGATGGCGTGTTGACAGGGAGGTTCTGGGAAAACCAGCCTGTAATAAATGAGACGGAGAATCACCTGAGGGGACCGTAGACATCAAACAAAACCTTCCTCACCTCCTTCAGTCCCTCACATTCGAATTAGACTCACTTCTCCTTGTTCCGTGGATCTCCTCTGCTAATAGTCCCCCCTGAAGTGATCTGTGAGTAGATGACATTCTATCCAGACTCTTTTTTTTTTTTTTTTTTTTTTTTTCCCTTCCTTATTTTATTTTATCTTAATTAATCTCTCTGCCCTGCACCCTGGATGTTGTTCTGTTTTACTGAGCCCTAGCTGGAGGGCATGTTCTGACGAATTCGTCTGGGGAGAAACCCTGACATTCGCCGAGGCCAGCAGTCACATGAACACATTAACTTCCTTGACCTGTAACAAATGCACTACACAGTCTGAGCTGCAGGGACGCAGACGGGCTAGAGCAGAAGAGCTCAAACATCCATCATTGTGTATTTTATCTGGTTGCTTCGACGCGTTTTTCTTTTTTTTTTCTTGGATGTGTGTTTTCATTAACGAGACTGAGGGGAGGCATATTTTGCATTTATTTGGCCTAAGTGGACAGTTAAACCCCATTTCCTGAGATTTACCTGCATGCAAAAGTTTTACACTGTTGTAAATTTCTGTGGCAGGGATTTAAAAGGAAAACATTTCATGCAGCTTTTCTAAATATTTGAATCAAGATCATTGCAGGGTATCCTAAGGACTTTATGCAAAAAAAATAAAAATAAAAATACAAACTTAATCAAAATTTAATAGATGTAAATAGCTGATCCCCCACAGAGGAAGAAAATATGGATGCTAGCCCAGAAGTTTCAGGAAGTTGTTTCCTCAGGTCATTATGTAATTAGGAAATGGCAGTTAACTGCAAAAGCAGATCTACACAAGCTTCATGCATTACGAGAGCAAGCTGTTTTCACTGATAAAGTCAAATGAAAGTTGCATTTTGGCTAAAATGTCCAAAGCAGATATCTAAACAGGATAAGTTGTATCTACTGTGGTGTCAGATCACTGATTTGTTCACCAGTAAAGGAGTTATTTACCCAGAGATCACAAATGTATCTATGTCAGTGACTTAAATACTTAAAGGGGCAGCATTATGTGTTCTCCAGGTACACAGTGCCATTTTACATCATAATCAAGTAGCAATGTTACCTTTGATTGTTTTAATAACGCTACATAGATAAAACATGACTCCGAAGAATTTGATAAATTGGCATCTTGAAATTGACCTCTGTCCCTTTAAGAAGCTCCTGCTCTTTTCTCCACATTTGGGCTGAGAAACAGTTTGTATAATTAAATCCATCACAAATATGAACCTGCAACAATATTTGTCTATTAAAAGATCAAATAACAGCATGTACTTTGTTGCACTTTTCTGAGTTTAATCAAAAGAAATCTATAACCTGACAAATAAAAACAAAATCCAAATGCTGCTTGAAGATGTAAGAGGAATGGAGTGATAATCATAGCTTCTCACACTGAAAGGCCAAATATATTCAAAGAAATAAAATTCTTAAAAGTGGAGGTGCAATATCCCCTTTGCAGTTTCTTCCCGCATTTTTTTATTATTATTATTCTTTATTGCTTCTGCCTTTGATCAGATTCCCAGACTTTTTATAAGATTTTAAGATTACATGTTTACCTTAAAATGCCAACATGAATTTACTGGATACTAGCAGTAGCTGTCTGAGTCAATTGAGAGGGTCAAACCTGGCTTGTCAGACGCCTAAGGCATTCAAAGGTAGCTCTGTAGAACACAGACTAGCATACAGAAAGAGATAACCTGTCACCTGAGTGGGATTTCTGCTGTGCTGGTGTTACTGTCAAACAGAAGTGGGGCAGAGAAGACTTGCTATCTTCCCGACTCATTTTCTGAAAGAAATGCACAATTAAAGTTTCTTTTTGAGTTCTCTCTAGGGTTTGTCTAGTATATTGGCTGCAAATAAATTACATCTGCCTACAGATCCCCTGTTGGCAGGGAGCTCTTGTATAAAGGAGGAAAAGCTAGGGTTGAAGGCGCAGAAATCTGGAGCTGAAAACATCGCAGGTCACCATGTACTAAATTATTCTTTCTCATATTGAATTTTTTTTATGACGTACGTTTGTTTATTTTTTAATTTTTTTAGAGGGAACGTTTTGTCTCTGAGCATCTCCCGCACATTCAACACCGTATCTGTGTTTTTATTTCCTGAATGAAAAAATGAAATATCTGATATGGGCAAAAACACATTTATCAGCTGAGCCTTTTCAGGAGACAGAACAATGTTTCTTCTGCCTCCGTGCTGTGTTGGTAAACAAACGTGTGTTTATATATAGATGTATATGTCAAATTTAGCTTCATTACATTTATACAGGGTGAGGTTTTTTTTTCTTTTTCTTTTTCTTAAAACCTGCAGAAACCGTAAGCACTGAAACAGCAGGAAGCTGTTATCAGGTGTCGTTTCTACTTATGTTTCAGAGGGGGAAGTCTCTGCTCCACACAAAGAGAAGACAGGAAGTGTTGTGCAGATTTCATATGAGCCTAGCTGTAAAAATCAACATAAACAGTCAGAGCAGTCTGCATAGCGATGTAGCCAGACCAGGAAATAATTTCTGCTTGGAAAAACAGGAAATATTCTGAAATGACTCTATAGCAAAGCTTCCAAGTCCCATTATGAAACTGAAGAGTGAAAATAAAACATGATCAAAATGAGTCAACAGCCACCATGCGTCACAGCATACAATGATACAATCACAACACAGTATATATCAAAAATGGAAGAAAAAAAGTATAATTTCTTTACAGAAATAAATTAATGCATCTACAAATGTTAGCACTTAATGTTGCTTAATTAACATTACCTAAAGTGAGTCGTCATATAATGGATACATTCAAGACACCTGTAAAGGAACCCAATGCTGAAATTGACATTAATTAAATCATCTAAACTTGGTAGAGCTAATGCTAATAATTGCACAATATTTTGACTATAAACACTTGAACATGTCCATATTTGGACAAAGCTTATGCGACTTGTAGGAAACGTTCAAAGCACATCCTGCTATAAAGAATAACTCAACCCAGGTTTGATTTGTCTGTATTGTATATTTTATTTTTTATTTTTTGCCTAACTTGAAAAACATTGAAAATGCACTTTGTGTTTTTACTAATTAAAAGTGCAGTTTGTGTCCAGATTTGATTTAATAAAATCATTTTTTTAGCTCTCAAATGGATTTGTTTGGGAGGGAAATTAAGAAATAGCCTTTTAGTTTAGCTCGTCAAAGTTTACTTAACTTGCTATATTTAGTGTATACGTTAAATACTGAATGCTATCTAACATTGCAGCTGAAAGAAGTACTCGCTTTCAGACATGTACATAGGAGTATCAACCATGGACTGTGGATAATTTTATTTTTGAAATGGATTTATTCAAATAAGGCTCAAACAAATAAGAACAGCTTTTAACTATTTTTAAATCTGAAAAGCTCACTAAGTATTTACTGTCTCAGCTTTCTATGAGAAACTGAAATCAACCCTAGTTATGTGCTGCTCCAGTGTTCTGTGACACCCACATATATTTCCTATCGTTTATTTGTGTGCAAATTTCTATAGTTTTTCTTTAGTTTGTTCCCTACCAAGTGGACAATACCTTGATTGGGTTGACATAATGTGATAGACTAATTAAACTCTTTTATGTAAAAAAAAAAACAAAACAACAAAAAACAAACAAACTTTGAGTCAGTGTGCATCCTATCTGCATTGCTGCAGTTGCTTCAATTTGAGCAAGTGGTATGCAGCTGTGCTCTTCACAATTAACCTCCTATTTCTGTCTGCTCTGGCATCGTCAATAATTTAACTTGGTTCACTTTAGTGTAGAGCAACTGCAATGCTGGAGTCATCTCAGGGCACCTTAGACAGTCAGGAAACAATTTATTTTTAATTATATTGTGTTAAGTAACCAAATTGAATCTGGATCCAGATCGGACAGAATCAATTTACTCAATGTTATATTTATTTAAATGTTTTTTTTGTTTGTTTTTTTTAAGTGTAATCTGACCCTTTTTCTACAACAACTTGTGAATGTTTACCACATGTAGAACTCTGGATTTTAAATGATGGAAGACAAAACTTATGTTTGACCCAGTAAGTTTAACGTGTTTAAAATCTATATTTTATTTCAGCTATGTCATCAGTTATGTGAAGATGAAGCTCAAAAAATATTTAAGAGCTCTATTTTGTGGAATCAATGCAGTCTTGTAATATCTAGGTTTTCGATGTATTCAGTTTACAAGATGGAGGGAAAAATTGGCAAAAGATCTTAAAAGCATTATACTAGGTCCGAATATGATGAAATTAGCAAACAGATGACAAACAACTCCCTGACAGCTTTGTGCTTGGAAAATACATACCACTTAACCTTTAACAATAGGAAAGGGACTGGCAAAAATGATATCCATGAAAGACTTTGAATGTCAAACCATAAATGTCTCTTCATCAGCCTCCCATTGTTGAATTTTGTTTGTCAGTGGGTGCGGCTGTAACACAAGTACATAAATATAACAAGAACAGCATGTCAAAACCAATACTGACCAACAGGAACACAAAGATGTGTTTGAGTTACTAAAATACACTTTGATCACCGACACTTCAGGGAGAATGTTCTGTGGACAACAAAGCAAAAGTAGAAAAACAAACATTATACTGCCCATCAAAATGATAGTAGTAGCGTAATGGTATGCTACTGGTGGTTCGATGGCAGCTGCTGCCAACAATGGTGGCATGACCAGTTGTTAGGTTAAGTTTCTCACATTGGGCAAATATATTGTATTTTTTCTTCCTCATTTAATAATTGAAATTCAAATTTAAGCACTGCCTTTTATATTTGGTCACATGACCTGCGTATGAACAAATAGTTTGTTCTGGAACAATCACGCGTTTCCATGAAACTAAAATAGAAAATATCTGGCGGCGTGGGAATAGCTTTTTTTCTTTTTTTCATGACCTTGCACATGGCCAGGAGAAGGCACACTGTGGGAACAGGAAATCACAAACACCAGGCATCCCGCCACCAATAAAATCAAGCATGATTATTTAGCAGCCGGTTTTGCTGCACTGCAGCCATGCATATCCTCACAGGGAGAGAAATGACCGGGGCTGAATCAAGTCATTTATTCCAGTGAGTTGACCATGAGTCTCTGCTCATAAATAACAATCTTACTAGCCTTCCTTCTGGCGATGAATCTTTCTCTCGCAGCTTTGCAAAACCAGCTGACTGTTTCACCCAAGGTGGCATGACGAGTTGACTGAAAAACATCACTGCTGTATCAGTCTGTATCAGCTTTGTTTTTAAGATCAGTTTTTTTGTACTGAAATATTTGCAGATTAGTCACTGGACTGTTGCCTAACTACTGCAATAAAAATGAATCATACGGGAAAAGTTTTTACGCTGAGCCAAATCATTTGATGGCTGCTGTTTCACAATTAGTTATTAGATAGAAAACTCTGCCCTGGTGTGACCTCCTAGATATTTTATTTATTTATTTTTTTCCCACTTTCCAAAATTTTAATGTTGGATTAAAATGTTGACATAATCTCCAAAATGTAATATATATATATATATATATATATATATATATATATATATATATATATATATATATATATATATATATATTGTCTACAAAAAGTCAAATTGAAGAACATAAGTGATGCAATCCCTTAAAAAAAGGAAATTGCAGAAGTAATTAGTACCAGTTGTCATTTAACTGTGTTTAACATCATTCCATATAAAATGATTTACGGCTTCATAATGATATCACGAGGGTTTTCCTGTAATTACGGATGATTCTGTGTCTCAGAAGGCTCTCTCTCACTCCACCGCTGACTCGCCCACTTCTCCTCAAACATTTTCGAGTCAGCTGTGGAGGTCCTGCTGGAGAGACGCCCTGTGTCTCCTGATCCCTCCATGTGTCGGAGCACAGTTCAGTATTCACCTCCACCACATACTAATCCTTTCATTTGCTGCGGCTTCAGGCGGCCGAGTTAAAGAGCCGACTGTGTGGGGAGTCAGGAGGGATCGGAGACTGATACAGAGATGCATTTACAAACGTGTACAGTAACTCAAATACCGAAGCATCTTAGGAACAAAAAAATGTTTATGCATTCATACAGAAGATCCACATTTGCGCTGCTAAATATACATATCACCATTGCACACTTTATTTATTTTTTTTTATTTTTTTTATGTAGTCGTCCTAAAAGACGTTACATCCTCTTTAAATTCTTGGGTTTTATGTACCAGGACAGGATAAAAATCATGTAGTCTTTACTAGATTTCCAAAAATATTTTTTATTTAGCCTCAAGTATGAGAAAATGAACCGATTCCACACTGTCTTTAACTGATTAAACAAGAGGAGGGCGATTGTTGCTGTCCAAGAACCCTCTTAAGGATTAAAAAGCTATTTCCAAGCAATTTGAGGTTCAAAACGGAGATTTTTCACAAGCTTAAAACATTTCAGATGGTTGTCAAACTTCCAAGAAGTAGATTTTCAGGAAAGGTCATCCCAAAATGCCACAGAGACAAAAAAAATAAAGACAAACAAAAGCTAAATCTCTGACTCTAAAGGTGCTAGTTGTCAACTTAAATGTGTGAAATTTACAACACTATGATTAAAAAGAGCAAATACGTTAGAAGGGCTATAAGAAGACAATCTCAAAGACATGCACGTGTATCGATCTGCTGCAACTGTCAATGAAGCAATGCAGTTCTTCCTTGATGTATAATTTCAGCTCCAGCAGATGTTCATGGTACTCACTAATGGGCATGCAGACCATCCGATTGCCTTTTAATCTGTAACACTGATTACACAAAACAGATGGTTGCTCCCCTCATTAACTTTTTTTTTTCTCCCACATGATAATTTTAATTAAGAAAAAAAATATTCTCGACTCCTTTTTTTTATTACTCTGTATGCTCTCATTCATTAAGATGGTAGTGGTAGAAACCTTTTTAAGATTTGATTCTGACAGAGGCATCAACATTTTTTTTTTAAATTATTTAAAAACAAGTCTCGATTCGATTGATGTGGTTAAAGACTAACCGGTAGTTATTTTTGGCAAATTCATAACCAAATTATATTTCAGTCAACCTGATTTTGCAGGACTTATTCACGCAGACATCTCCTAAGAAAGATCAGCTGAAACATTAAACTATTAGTGAGTTTAGTTTCCAATTATTCATCAGACCTTAGAAGAAAACAGCTCTGATATTAAAGGTTGCGTTGCTTCATAAGGATTTTGAAAACAATTACTAAAATTGCCTCTGCAGCCTCTGCAGTCAGCCGCTTGAAATGTTTCAACAAGCTTTTAAAAAGAGCTTGTTGTGTTTTGTTAAAGCCTGTATTTTCAAAATAAAGGGTCTTCGGTGGGCTTTGGCAAATCAACTTGCTCATTGACCTGAACATTTGCAGCCACTATGGAAATGTTCATCAACAGATAGGTGAGCGGCAGCACTGGTGTACCGCCAGAGAAAAACTTGAGTCATTCCATTGCTTTCTGTGGCATCTCATTAAAAGAACACTAAACAATAGAAACCACATAAAGGAACATTTTTTGCTGCATTTCAGAAACCGTTACTAAAACTAAGCTGTAATATGCCCAGACATTCAGAACTGGCCTGTGGCTGTATGCACATACACAGCACTCTGTTGCTCTACACCTCACAGCAAGGCACATCTCTAACAATATTGGTTTTCAAAATTGTGGCCCTGAAGAATGCATAATTGGCACTTTCCGCAACCCTAAAAGCAGTGTGTCAAAAAGCCCAGGAGGATTTTAATTTGTAACACTTTGAATGTAATATGACTGTTTATGTCTCTTGTGTCCCCTGTCAGGAAACCAAGATGAAAAACCCACCACTGACCGCAGGAAGGATTTACGCTCCCATTAAAACGTTCTCTTCATGCATCAGCCAGCTTTTCCTCCGCTCACGCGGCTGACTGCTGTCGTTCCTAGATACAGCCACACAGACTGGAAGACGACAGCGCGGACAGAGTGTAAATTCAAACAGATGAGTCACTTATGAGAGACGGACGACCTAACGATGTCTGGAATGGAGTCGTCCAGCAGACCATGAAGCGAAGTGGACCAGCAGAAAGGGAGAGCGTTCTTTTCTGTACAAGTATTGACTCATTCATTTGTGTTTCCAATGACAAAATAATTCACAGAAGCTGGGAGCTGAGAGGCAGTGACCTAATTCAGGCTAAATGACGTCAGTCTGATAAGTCGCCCACGTCCTTACTAAGTGATGGAACATCATCAGAAATGGATTGTTTTGATTGAGGCTGGAGTGTGTGAGGTTACATGATATTACTGAGAGTGTGAGCTTTGATACTGCACGCAGTTATGTTGAGGCGGGGACTGCTAACTTGGGTGTCCCGTGTGGGGGGCTTGCTGGTGCTCCTCTGCTGCTCCCTCTCACTCCTCTATCTGATGACCTGCAGCCCTCCACATTCCAACAACCCTCCGCTGAGTCACGTTTTACCCCATGCAGGGTCCAATCACCCCAGCCTAGGAGGTACAGGGCCCGTGGTCGGAGCAGGGCCCAGTGGGACAAGAGGAGGAGGAGATGCTTCCCAAAGCCGGGGTCCGTCTGCAGCACACTCTTACCAGATGCTCCTCCAGGAGCGTGAGGAGCAGCACCGCCTTTACATCTCCTCCTTAAAGAAACAGATTGCTCAGCTGAAGGAGGATTTGCAGGAACGCAGTCTGCAGCTGAAAAGAGTGCAGGAGAGCCTGAAAACGGCTGCAAACGGACCCGCAGACGGGCAGAACGGGGGCGCTGAAACGGGGGCTGGCTTTGGAGAGGTTCAGGGGGCAAAGAGCCAGCAGTCTGACCTGCAAGAGTTCCTTCGAACTCAGCTGTCAAAAGCCGAGATAAGCTCTGGCACCAGGTTGCCCAACGAGTATGCCGTGGTGCCTTTTGAGAGCTTCACCCTGCAGAAGATGTACCAACTGGAAATGGGGCTCACGCGCCACCCAGAGGAGAAACCTGTGAGGAAGGACAAGAGAGATGAGCTGGGAGAGGTGCTGGAGGCGGCTCTGCACAGCCTCAACACACCCTCATCACATCAGGATAACAAGGTGCCAGGAGAAAAGACTCAAACTGGCAAAGTCTACACACCATCTGACTTTGTAGAAGGTAAAACACAGCTGCACTTTGCCTGATCTAGTTGATGTTTATATTCCAAAAGAAATCTACCAGTAGCTTTTTTTTCACATTTTGTCTTTTTATGACCAGAAATGTTCATTTAAAACCCAACCACCCAAAGCTTATTGGGATGTCATGTATTATTTTTCAAATAATAATCTTGAAGGTTTGATTTGCGTTATAATTTAGCTCGATTGAGTCAATACCTAATGGATAAAAGTAAGGTCACATTTTGCTGCAAATATGGTGACATGTCTTTTAAGTTTTTTCTCATTGCAGGCTGAAAATGTTGCCATTATTTCATCGCAAAATAGCTTAAACCCATTTGTGTACATCACTGTTGATGTATTGCCACATATTCTCAGTTAACTGGGCCATTCTGAAGTATGTCTTTATCCTGCAAGTGAATGTCTGCCCCAGTTTTCTAAGTCAACACATTTTCTATCCATCTTCTTAAGGCCTCTTACAAACTTCCCTGCCGACAGCATACAGTACAAATGCATGCCACACTGGATTTTCCGCTGACTTTGCACTGATCCAACAAATAAAAACCAAATATAATGCAGTGAAATTTGTAGTTCTGCAATGACTAAACAGGGAAATTTCAAAGGATATAATAAATTCTGTAGGTCCTGTAAACACAACTCGCATAGTGAAGTAAAGACTAGGATTTCACTTTGTTTTAAACGTAATGCCTTGCCATTAATCAAAGCCTATCGTTACCTAAACAATTAGGTTAATAAGTGCTACAGGCAGCAGCTGCTGGCTCAATGTGACTTACAAAGCTTAGTCATTTGATTTTTATCAGCAGCAACAGCACTCATTCTAGAAATTCAAACTCCACATTTAACAAGCATTAAGTTGGGTATACATTTTAACAAGCATACTCATAGCTTCGTCGTGTCTTATCCTATGGTCAGAAAGTCATCAGAGAATACTGTCTCTATGAAGGGGTTTGTGGTGTACGATTAAATGAGCTTTGGTATGGAAGAGTCGACCTGGGAAAAGTAAAATGAGCTCTAACAATTGATTTGTGATGTTGCCGAGTTCAGTATCAGCGGGCCAATGTCCCACAAACTTCACATTTTATGCTCTGCTGTTTTCATACTGAACCAGTCCCTAAAGCAAAAGGTTGGTAATATATATATATATATAATTTTTTTTATAGCAGCTTCTGTGTAGGGAATGTCTCTATTGGTTGCACCTTGTGAGGTGCAACAAAAATGATTGATTTTAACGCTCCTTTTTTCCCTACTGTTCTGGCTGTGCAGTGCACAGAAAAAGTGTGCCACGTAGCATGTTCAACAAAGCCAGGTTACCTTTATTCTCACCAGGCCAACAAAACCCAAAGCCCTTCTCAGAGATAATGTATGTCAGATTTTATTTTATTTTTTAAACCTCATTGAATTTTTTTGTGCTCAAAAATGATTAAAAGCTTCATATGACATTTTCAGCTCAAAAGACACAGTACTTGACATTTTACTCACAGTAGCTTTAAATTGTTAAATTGTTAAATTTCAGGGCTCTGGAAACGATGTGGAAATAATTTTACTTTGCAACGTTAATGTTGCTGTGATTAGGGCACAATGAATCCTGCAGGCTTTGGTTAAAACAGCCGTACTGAAAGCTTTAACTTTTAACTTGATGCCTGCAGATGTGCTTGGACATTGAGCCGTCGGCAAGTCGGATTACGACAGAAAGATGAATCGCCAAATGGATGCATGGCTCCTTTAGTAGAAGGATACACACTGTCAGAAAATGCAAGGTTTCTTTGCTTACATAAAATGGACAGCCGTTTAGTCGACGTGAACATCCACGTTATAATTTCTCTTTTTAGACATTTCTGAAGTACTTGTAGGTAAAATTGTTAGATTAACCTAGGGACACTGAGAGTATTTGACCCAATTTGACTCTTTGGGGTGTCATCAGGACCGTAATCGGTGTGTTGCACCCCACCAGTCAGCAGAAATATGTGCATTAATGGCAGGACATGTCTGAGAGCTTTGTTGCTGCACTCACAGCTGCTTTCTTTACTGTCACTGCAGGGATTACCATAATAGACAAGCAGGAAGTTTTATGTGCATGATGCATCCTGTGAGTTTAAATGGTTTTCTGTCATCTTTTTGTGTGCTTGCGTGTGTGTGTGTGTGTATAAAAACAAAAACGTCCTTGTGAAAACTCAGCAGCATGAATGGAGACACGTCAGAGGAAGTAGGGGGTCTTTCAACATGCCCGGGGGTAGATTGGCATTCACTTTGTAAGAATATGGCCAGAGTGCCTCAAAACGAGCTGAGCAATAGGAGTTGAATACATCCAGTCCATCCTGAGTGCCCACACACATTCAAGTGGACATCTGCATCTATTTGAGATCAGATAACTCAGGAAGCATGGTCGCACAAGAGCTCTGCTTCTTTTTTCCTTTTTGTCCCTCTAACTCGCACTGTATATTCCTGGAAGGTCATAAATCTGAGTGTGTTTGTGCAGAAGTACTGCCAGGATATCCCCTTAGTTTGCGCAGCTCAGCTCAGATCAAAACCGCAGGAAATAAGCACAGCTGCTCTTCATTCAAACTGGAAGTGTGCGACTGCGTGTGCGGCTGCGTGTGCGGCTGCGTGTGCTGGCGCGCATCCGCGCGTGTGTGCCTGCGATCAGTCAGTGTTATACAGCCATAACTTCAATCAGGATTCTGTTATTTTAAAACAAGTTTGTTAGAAATTAGACCTCTTAAACTATTTACCATGTTGTATTTGCAATTACACTACCATTAGTGAGAATATTAAAGATGTAGTATTCCTGCCTGTAAAAACCATTCCCATTACTGTATTTTATGTAGAATGAGCATACCCTTCTCTTAACTTTGACTAGCTAGGAACTGATTAAATAAAGTTAAATTAATTTAATTTCCCTTTGGGATCAATAAAGTATTTTTGAATTTGAATTACCTATATCTCTTTATTTGTTCCACAGTCACAATAAATGTTATATTCAGGCACTTTACGGAATAAATAGACTGAGTTTACATACAGATATATATAATCAATTCAATACAGTTAGACATATTTCAATTCAATCATGTTGTACATGTGTCATATTTTTACTCGAGGTTCTAAAAGAATCTCATGTCCGATCGATGCCAAACTCCGAGGTTTTCTAAAAGTGCAAAAGCTTCCTAAACCAGCACTGGACTGGAGTCTGAATTAGACTCAAAGGAAAAAAAAAAATAGACAAGGTTTGCTTCTTGTTATCTGCTGATGTCTAACTTTCAGTTTTTAGAACCTTCTTTCACTTTTGGTACTTCTTCCTCATTCTATAATTTTTAATTTCTGATAAATGCTAAATTCAGTAACTTCCACACTGAAGTGCTGTTGTTGTCAGCACAACCTGGTCGACCTGTGTTTACTGATCAGAAAGGCCAAGGATGAGCACAAAGTAATGATGACTGGAGTCATCACCGGATTTCTTCTCTCTATTAATATACTCCTGAATGTATCCGTGTGTGTTTTCAGAATAGCTTCTGTGTTGTCTGGAGAGTTGGACCACGCTGCTTGCTTCTTGTGACTTGGCAGTTCTCTGCTAGACATATTTTAATTCTCCCTAATGCCCATCAATTGCATTACATTTTGGAGAAGCAGTTCTTATCTAAATTGAAACCAGCCAAGAAGAAGAGACTTGGCATCAGCATTTTCCCAGAGATTTAAAGCTGCATTAACAAACCAGTGAGTGGAAGCTAAACACGAGCAATAAAGGTTTGCAAAATGAGCCATCCAGCCACTTAGGTCTCCAAAAGAGAGAGAAAATTGCTCTTGAGACAGAAGACAGGAAGTGAAGGCTTTTACCCTAAATTGTTCGGCAAATGCACTAAATGAAAGCTCATCATGTCCCTCTGGGAAACGATCCCCCCGATCACAGGAAGCTTGCCAATTGAACACTATTTAATTCGGGCTGCTATCAGGGCTGTCTATCTTTGCCCATAGAAACCCCTCTATTGTACTGCTCTTCATATCAGTCATCCTTAAAAAGTCCTTCATTTTTCACTGGTTTGTCATATTCTCTTTTCAGTGTTCCGCCTTCCTACTTCCTATCTGATTCACTTCTGTCTGGCCCCACTTCTCGTTTTTCTCTATTAGGTTTTGCTTTTCTCTCTTTGCTAAGTGACCTCATCAGGTCAGTTGGCAAGTAAAAATCTTTGTAAAGGCAGAAAAATTGGAAAACGGCTTTCCTCATGGGGAGGAAGCTGACGTAAAGCCTGCAACAAGAATGTTAGTACAAATGACAAAAATAGCCTCTCTGTCTGAAAGTGCCTCAGTGTTGCATGTTGTTGCTCTTTGCCCAAAAACAGCAGAGTGGCTGAACAACATCTCATGTGTTCTCATTAGATTTGCCTGTTTGAAAAAATGTCACAGTATGACATGAAGGATTAGTTATGGCTTAAAAAATACTGCATCGTTAACTCTCTTTAAATTAAGAAAGACACAAAATTGAATGGTGCTTTTGCTCAATTTTTTTCTTTGTTGTGTTCATTCTTTTTGTCAATAAATTAATAAATTATACATGCAGGAAGTCTGTGTATCAATTTGTATCAATTGTATCAATCAATTTGGTTCTAGTACAACCAAACTGACTGAAAGCACAAATGCTTTTTGAGGAGTTGGATGTGTCCCGCATTAGTTTGTGACTAAATGCATTTTAAATATCTTTAAAATCTTTTTTTTCACTAGGTTAAGCAAGACCTCAGTTTTTTTTTCTGTTTTGTCCCATTTCATCCTAAATTTGTTGTAAAAAATACTGTTTTAGTCAAAGGATTAATATTTTAGAGAGAATTGCCTCTTTTATTGTTGAAAATAAGATAAAAAAACTGATGTAAGTACTTTTTATGTTCCTTTAATTTGTTATTAAAGGATTATTATTATCGCATTTTATGCATGTTTGGTCATAAGTTTATCTCTTATCCATTAGGTATCAGTCGTACAGAGAGGGACAAAGGGACGCTGTATGAGTTGACCTTCAGAGGGGAGGCGAGTCACGAATTCAGACGTCTGGTCCTCTTCCGACCCTTCGGACCTCTGATGAAGGTCAAAAATGAAAGGATGGACACAACCAATATCATGATTAACATCATCGTCCCGCTCTCAAGACGAGCTGATAAGTTCAAACAGTTCATGCACAACTTCAGGTATGCAGACGAAAAAAAATATACTTTTTTTTTTATATTGAATTCTTGCCGTTACAGCTTTATATAGCAGCCACTGAAACACCGTGAATTATTCATGAGTTCTCACACCTACTGTAATAAGGAAAATGTGATAAAGTACACAAACTGTGACACTCGCTGAAGAGTCAACAGCCTTTTTTCTGCTATTTGAAGAAATGTCTTTTGAAATTTCAAATTTAAACCTGGGGTTTTATCATGGGAAATGTATTTGGCGCTTGTGAATGTAAAGGAAGCTGTTAAAGTAAAACAAATATTTTCTGTTATATTTTTGTTCAAATCTACCAAGTTTTCACTTACAAGAAACTTTGGAAAAGAAAACTTTGTATTTGCGTAGCCTTAAAAAGTTACATATGACTTGCATCCCAAAATACTTCAAATCTAATCTTAAACAGATCTTGGGTTGTATGCATAAGACAAAATTCTGACAAGTGTTTTATGAAATGTACAAGCAGTAAGCAACAGTGAACAAATAAGCTAACTAACAGTAATAAAATGCTTTACTCTGCAGAGCAAAAAAAAAAGCATTTTTTTCTCTGCAGTCTGCTACAATCAGTTGAGGAAACATCGTCCTTAATGTCTGTGATTTATTGTGTTGCTGCTGCTACTTATCACGCCACTTTTTACATGGTAAATCCTGCTTAGTTGAATCGTTGCAACCCATTAAAATGCCCCCCTGGGCAGAACCGCAGTGGTTGATATACAACATGGCAAAAATGCACTTACTTAAAAGACGTGGAGTTGCTGAGCAAACACGTTCTGCTCATAAAAGTGCAGCGAGAAAAGCAGTGTGTGTCACAGCATGTGTGAATGTTTGGTAATAACTTTTTTTTTTTTTAATTGAAAGGGTATTTATTCAGACTGGGACAAAATGCTGCTCTTCCACCACAGGTTAGAAAAAATAGTTGAATATATTTTGTCACTCATTTCAGATGTGAAACTCTAATTTTATACATATCCATTGTTCACTCTTCAATTCATACATTTTTTAGCTACGCTTGTAAGTACAACGGTGCATTAATATTTAATATAACCGAATATAATCATTGTATCCCTGACAATAAATAATGTACCATCAGAGGCCTGCAAAAATAGATAAAATATTCATATGAAAAAGGAAGAGCTGTCAAACACCAGCCTATATATTAGCAATGAAACATTGTGATTCCTGCGGGGATTTACGAGAATTTATTTTCTACACATGCTTCTGGGGAATTATTGCGAGCACACCTGCATGCCTGTATGCAGGCAAAATAATCTGCAGCATGATGTGTATTATTCTTGACATACCTCCATCGAATTTCTGCAGGCATCTCCACCCATTTCTTTTGGCTTGCATGGATGTTTCCTTTGTGAAAACCAGAAGAGAATCTGTGGCTTCTTGTAAAATAAAAATACAATTTCTTTCCCTGAATTCCAATTGCTCTTTAAGGAGAACCGTAGTTAACAGAATATCCATTTTAGCCTGTGCGCTAATAATAATATATTTTTTATTTGAAGCAGAATCAACGTATAATCATATGTGTGAGAAAGGGATTGCTGTAAAACAGGATTTTGTTGAACCTCATTTGAATCTATGTGGTTCAAAATTTTAAATACTTTGATTGATGAGCCTGAACTAGATAAGTTTTCACTCATCAGAGAATCCTGGAAAAGTCTTACACAAATGAAATCTTAACAGTAGAAACACAAATGTAGCATTTTCTTTACTCTAATGCTCTGCTGTCAAGAGCGCCCCAGAAGCCGAAGAACCTCAGCTTGCGGTCATGCCTGGATTCAATCATTGCACGCTGAGAACAATTCTTTAAAACAAAGTTTGTAATTTGTATCAGCTTTAAACTACGTTGTGAACAAAAACATAAGCATTACAAAAATATTTTCCGGATTCCTCGTGACCTCGATGCATCATCGCTGCCTTATTTGGTATGGATTTTTGAGTGATCAAGAATTTCTTTTATCTGAGCTTTGAAAAAATCATCCAAATCCAGCCACCAGATGATTTCTCATGGTGTCTCTGATCCCATGGCTTTCATGTATTTAGATAAATTTTCTTATTTCTGTATAGAAAGCAGAATCCCTGATGCTACACCAGAGTAACACCCTCCATGTTAAGCAACCACTTGTCTTTTATCATGACTATATGATTGATAGTTGAAATGTTACCACAGAAACCACTTCATCTTAAAATAAAAGCTCTACTTTAAAGGCATGACAACGGACTATAAATGCAAATTTCTTACTTTTTCTTGCAGTACTTCAACGTCACTTTCTTGCTTCCAGCATAAACTGGTCCTTCTATTGTCTCCTTTTCTGAATTTCATTTGTTGGCAGGCTACCTTAAAGGTGTATTATTGCTGCCAAATGTGTGTCAATCTGTATATTAATCTGTACCTCAAAACACTTCTTATTTAGCAACATCCCCTTGTTTAGCAAGAAGACTTTGCTCCAAAAGGAGAAAGAAGTACTCTGTGTCATCAAGCTCCATTCCTTTATGAATTTGATGGATCTTGAGTTTTCACAAACTGCACAATTTCACAATGCTGTCCAACTTGTTAAAATTTTGTTAAATTTTAACAAAAATTTAACAATATTTGTTAAATTTATTTTAAATCTCCTCAAATTTCTCAGCTAATCACCTATGTGCATACAGTTGCATTTATCTTCACGATGCATATATTTACATTTTTATACAGACAGCCTTTTTGCTGCTGCCTCATGCAAGTTTACATGTAGATCAGCTTCCATGCTGCTGCTCTCAGCAAAAAGACTGCATTCAACTCCTGCGTTAGTAGAATCGGCTGCTTTAATCTTGGGAGTGCCACTGTAGATTTATTATTGGGTAATACAATACACTGGATATTTCTTCCCCACTTCCACCAGCAAGAACAACGAGCCAAAAAAAAAAAAAATAATAATAAATATATATATATATATATATATATATATATATATATATATATATATATATATATATATATATATATATATATGAAAAAAAGATTGCTTAATATGCCTGAGAAGATGTTAAATGTTGCGTCAAAAGTGCTCAGATGGCAGAGCCGTTCCCTCTGTGTGTTGAGCATCAACTGTGGTTGAGCTGGAATAATGGCTGCCTGCACATCATTCATCATGTTAAACAGGAGCATGAGGGGCTGGTTTGCGTCTCTGTGCACAAATTAAATGTAAAAGTACAAAAACCTTACATAATAGATATGTGAATGGGTCTTTGAATATATGTGAGCAGCTTGGTCACGCTTTGACACGTTTTGTGGAAATGGTGATCTCATCTGGCTTCGTCCATTTATTATTTTATTGTTTTCTTTGAGTCTGCATTGCTTATGCATATTAAATCAATATGTGGCATTATCCAGTTTTATTTTAACTCTTCCTACAAACTGCAATTGACATAATTTTTTCTTACGTTAGGCATGGGATGATAAACTTTGGTAAAACCACCTTTTGGATTTTACTCAAATATGGAAAATTAATTTCAAAAATTTGATCTAATAACTGTAAAGTGAACACAAAAAAATCTACAATTATTCTTAATGCCGCTGAAACAGTATATGAATGAATGTGATGCATTCAAAAGTAATTTTTTAAGTTTATTAAGCAGATTGTTTTGGCTTTTTCCTTCTGTCTGTCTAAAACATCTATAGTACTCTGTTATTGGCTGGTTAATTAATCTCACTGTCCTCTCGGGTAGAACCTGCAGTTGGCTTTTTAACAGCTTGTAGCTCGCCAACTGTAGCTTTAAAATGCTGTCATCATAAAAGGAGTGATGAGTGATGCTTCTTCAGTTTCCACATAATAAATGTTGGTGTGTTTTTTTTTTTTTTTGTTTTGTTTTGTTTTGTTTTGGGGTTTTTTTGTGAGTAAGCAGCTGAACTTTGTATCTTAGGGAAAGGTGTGGCAGCCAGCTGACTTGCAGTGTGCAGCAGCAAGTGAGAGAGAGGCAGAATTAAGTCACTTTAACTATGTGCAGCCTGAGAATATTCTGGTGTCTGGCGAGAATTTTTTTTTTTCCCTCATTAAGAATACTTTATCTTCTTAAAGCGACATGCATAGATTTTTAAAAGTAGAGTCTCAACCCAGTACTGAAGGCCTTATTCCACTTCTTTTGTTCTGGCAATAATGAAACTTTGAAGCGTCCTGCATGTTACCTTGATTTTCCTTCTTTCTGTCAACCCCCTCGAGTCTCTGCTCAGTTTACATAAAGCTTTCATCCCTAATGTCCCATCCTTTGTGTACAGGGAAGTCTGTGTGCGTCAGGATGGCCGAGTACATCTGACCGTGGTGTATTTTGGGAAAGAGCAGATGAGTGAAGTCCGGAGCATTCTGGAGAACAGATCTAGGTGAGTCTGATCTGTAGCCGAGTTCAGCCTTTTGAATCAAATACTGCACAAAACAAACAGAATATACGCAGAATAAATACATGTTTGTTTGTTTTTTTTAATCTTTTTTTTTTTTTTTTGGCCACTTCTTTACATGTAACCAGAATAATCCCCTCCGTAACCATTCTTTCTGTCATGACACACAAATGCAAAACATACACACTCCTCCTGGCTCTTCGTCCTGCCACAGCCACTCATGTATCTAATGAATAATGGAGCAGCGTGCCACCCGCACAGAAAAGCTGAAAAGCCTCCAGCCGACACTGATAATTTACAACATGCCTGCAATCATCCCTCACTCACTCAGCCCGTTTTGCACAGATTTCTACACATGCACACACACACAAGCATGCACAATCACCACCTAGGGAGACAGTAGCTGTTGGCTGATCGGGAGTCAGGTCCACTGTGAGCTGAAGTGACTGATTCCCTGAGGGGTTTCTATGGTGATGCGGGTACAAAGGTTTGCGTGTGGCCTTGAAGCAGTCGGACCATCTCCAGTGTTGCGCAACGTCTCATTGTCTCGCTGTCAGTGATTTCTAAAACAGTCAGAGTTAAACTTTTAATAATGAGTAAAAAAAACAAAAAAAAACTTCTAAATCTGGGAAAAAAACAGGTTGAAATGAAGATGGAATCTCTGAAAGATGGTTTTGGATGAAATGGGATCCCAAAGAGATTCAGGATTGTTCTTAGAGTATGGCAAAACGCATCAGGGTGTGATCTATCACATTTTGAAATTAAAAAGCAGCATTAATTTTTGATTATTATTATTAATAATATTATTAATATTTATATTTTTTTATATTATCTATAGGAAAACAAACAAAACAACAAAACTTACAATCCGAATCAAACTTTTTTTAGTGGTTTGTAAGAGTTACTGTTATTAATTCCACATGTCACAAGTATTACCAACATCTTTTTTTTTTTTACATATAATAAATAAAATATAACCCTCTATCCCTTCTGTGGAGTCAGAAGTTGATTTTTGTTAATTAGCTGTTTAATCTTTCTCACCCTGCTAGAAAGTCTACTGTTGTTTGTTACCAACATATTTTGTTTGTTTGTTTTTATTTGTAAATAGTTATTTTAAAAGCAATTTGGATGGTGTTTCTTATAATGAAGTCGTGACAGCATAAATATATCCCTACTATAGAGTTTTCCAGAGGCTGGGTTATTCCTTTTAATGAGAGGAAAAGGTAAACGGGATTCCCTGCCTTTGGCAAGGAGGCAAAGGCTGCTGCATCTACTTGGGGGAAATCTATTTTAAAAGAAGCAATTCGAAACTAATAACCTTTTCGTTTCTGCATTTTACCTTCACACAGAGTTTTATAGAACTTTTGACATGGATAAATAAAACTATAGATGAACACATTTTATTTCCCAAGCATAATTTTCCCTGCAGCATTGTCGGCATCATTAGAGACAGAGATCTGTTTGTGCAGATCACTTAACAGATTCAGCTCAGCTCCACTAACTGGCTTAGTCTGTTTCTTTTCACAAATGGCCTCCAGCAAGTTGGTCTTCCCCCCCCCCCCCTCCTCCCTCCTCCTGTAAGATCACATTGCTTTCAATTAACACAGTTTATGTCCTCACTGCATATTATTTAGATACATGGAAAACATTTTTGGTAAACCTGTAAGAAGGTCAGTTCTCACTTTTTAACCTTTTTATGCCAGACACTTGGGATGCTTGTTAAAAATAGGCTGAATCAGAAGCTGTACTTTCAAATATAAGGCTTTGAAATTCACACTTCAAAGCCTCAAACCCGTTCACAGGGGGCGTCCTGTGAGTTTATGAGCCCATGTGGCTCGGAATAGAGATATAAAACGATGCGAAACAAAGAGGAATAGAAGGTAGGGTTAGAGAGGGAGGGAGACGGCATGTGAAGAAGAGAGAAACATGAGTCATCTGATCTAACTGGATACCAGTCAGTCAATACACATAAATAATGACTGTGTTGTGGACACAGAGAGGAGCTGATGGCTACAGGGGAAAAACTGAAAGAAACTCCGAGAAGATGAGATCAGAAGCAATGCTAACATGGGGGGAAAAAAAACACATTAATTCCCAAGGGTAAAAAAAGACAAAATCAAGGATTATGCAAAGAAAACAATTGCATGACATGGTGAATCATTTCATTTAAAAAATTTCCACGATTTCTTTCTCCTTTTAATAACTTGCACCTTATCATTTGTGGCATTTCAGTCACTTCTCGGATACCTCAAGTAAATCCTGTGAAACCCCTAAGGACGAATTAACTGGACAGAAGTACAGGGAGCTTATGAATGGATTTAAAGGCACACGAATCAGAGCTGCACAGTTTTTATGTTCTTTTGCAGATCTCTCAGAAATGCACTGTACAAATTACTCAGTGTTATTAATTTGTGTAACCGTTTTGCCCGAGGCCTCTGCCAGCTTGCGTTCACCCTTCCATCACACGTGTGGACTACTGATTATCTAGCTCACTAAAATACCAGGTATTTTTGTCTTTTATGCAACTGTTTAGAGAAAAATCACCGACCTTCATTCTACATACAAAGCAGACGGGTAAATCAACAATAAAGCATGAGTCACTTTGTTTCCAGGGTTGTGCTGGGTGGCACTTGTAAAAGACTCAAACAAAATAAAAACAATAAAAACAGTGTAAAATTCATCCTTCACTTAGCTCACAACAAAAATATTATTAAGTTGGTGATGCTAAGCATTTGCATGGTTTCCTGGTTTGACCTTGCTAACAGACAAATATTCACAACTCAGAATGATTGAAATATTTTGGGCACATGCCGCTGAGCTTCTGGCTCCAGGACGGGGCCCTGGTCTCCCCAGTCTGGTCAAGGTTCCCTTAAAAGAGTGTGATCAGCTATTTATTTAAATGTTTAACTTTATCTTTAGCTGCTGTCATAATAGACTTGTTTTTATGGGCATGCAAGCCCCTTTTCACACTTCTGTCAGTGTGACTTGCTAACTTCCTAATTTCCAGAAAAGAACCAATTTAAATATTAGTCAAAGACAACACAAGTAAACACAAAAGGCAGTTTTTAAATTAAGTTGTTTCTTATTAAGGGAGAAAAAAAAATCCAAACCTGCATATTCCTGTGTGAAAATGTTATTGCTGCCTAAACATAGTAAATGGTTGGGCCAACCTCAGCAGTAATAATTGCAATGAAGCGTTTGCAATCACTTGCAATAAGTCTTTTCCAGGTGTGGAGGAATTTTGGTGCCCTCATAATAGCAGAATTGTTGTAATTCAGCTACAAAGAGGTTTTTCAATCATGAATGTCATGTCACATAATCACATCCGGTCCTGAAGCAGCAAAATAACCCCAGACCATAACGCCACCTTCATATGATGCTATTTTTCTGTAAAGCTTTGTTACTTTTACACCAGATATAACAGGACACACACCTTCTAAAAGAGATTAGCTTTTGTCTCATCAGTCCTCAAGATGTGTTCTGCCCAGTCTCTCTTTTTTATTTATTTATTTATTATTTTTTATATATGATGGACGCATAACCTCTGACCTTAACTGAGGCAAGTGAATCCTGCAGATAGAATCCTGCAATCCTTTGACTCTTGTTCTGGGATCCTTTGTGGCCAGTTTGAACATCCCATAAAGCATTGTTCACTTCACTGACTGTTTTTTATATATATAATTTCTAACTAAAGGAATAAGAAGAGCAGCGTGGTTCAGTTCTTCATTTTGACTACAAGCCAAGCCATTTAATATGATGCTACAGTATTGATTGTAGAGACATTTGATGTATGAAAAGAAATGAGGACAATGCATTCAATAGCTATTGAATGTTTTTTCTTTCTTTTTTTCAAACTCAAGCAAAAGTGATGGCACTGAGATTCCCATTTAAAAACCAATACCACTATCATTACTTTTAAAGGAAGCAGGCTCAGTTGGTCTCCAACCAAAAGTGACAGGAGTAAACAGAAGCCACAGACTGGGAGCTTACACCGAAGTCGTTTTCATCAACAGGCGTCATGCTTGGAGTCAGTATCCTCCACCCTGTCCTTTCCGAGTGTAGCTAACAGGATAAGACCTACAGCTGAGACGTTTTGTGGGAGTTATTTTTCCACAGATTTCTTACCGACATCGTTTCAGCTGAAGCAGGATGCAGACCATCTCATCTGCAGTAGTGAAAAGGAATGTGTTGGAACAAGCAGAGTTGTGTGGTGATGTGTGTGGGTGATAAAAGATCAAAATAATAATAAAAGCCCCTATGAAAACGTGGATTTAAGTAGGGTTACACTGACTTCTGCTGGCTATGCCCCCTTTATAAGTATATTTTTGCATTCCGTTTGGGTGACCTGCAAATTCAATCAGTGATTTCACTTCTTTCAAAATATAAGCCTGGCTTTCAACACCTACTACTGTAAATATCAGTATCATTCAACAAGCGATGATTATCCTTGACTGTGTTTGGACTGTAAATATGCTCTAGAAATCCGAAGTCCGCCCACTTGTATCTTTTTAAAGCTGTTTGTTTTATTTAATGCTTTCTTGAATTGTTTGCAAACTGAACTATGGTGACAGCCTAAGTAATTATGAAACAGGGACATTTTTGCAGACTTTAGATTTAATATCTCTCTCCATCTCTCCTCGTTCTTGCTTTGAATCTATGTTTATAGGCTTTCAATAGATGAAAGACCACAGGACAAAGCAGTAAATCAGAACAAAAATAATGTTGCTACTGTCTAGACAAAACACAGGAAAGAGACAGTGGTTTGAACTGAATGCAGCAACTTTATTGTCCTCAGTATTGTCATGCTCACCCACAGACTAATTGTTCTATCTGTAAAATACTCCAAGCACAGAGAAAAAGAACAACTTAACTATGACCAATTAAAAAAATAGGTCAAAGTTTATTTTCCTGAATGACCCCTTAGTGATATCCATCTTTTTTCAGCCAATACACAAACGTCAATGTATTTTACTAGAATTTTATTTCATCAACCTACACAAAGTAGTTTCTGTTGGGAAGTGGATAGAAAGTTCTAATATATGTGAGCTTTATATGCTACATGTTTCATTTTACAAATACACCCAAGGGTTATTTGCCTTTAGAAGTCAGCTCAAGAGTCAATGCAATCCACATTTGTGTTATTTAATATCAGTAGAAATCCAACTCTTCTGTGAAGGTTTCAAAGGTTTGTTAGAGAAGATGCGATTGAACAACTTCATGAAAACCAAGGAACACGGCAGAAAGGTCAGGGATAAAGTTGTGGAAAATGTTAAAGCAGAGCTAGGTTGCTGCGCTTTGAACATCTCATGAGGCACTTTTCAATTTTTGACCTGAAAATGGAAATACCATGGCAAAATTCTAGCCCTACAAAGATGTGGTTCAGCACCTTAACTGCAAGGCAAAGTGAAATGAATCAAGAAAAGAGGCCAAGCTGCACATTGTGCCTCTGGAGGAACTGCAAAGTTGCAGTTCATCCAATGTTTGGGGGATACTTGTCATAACCAGGACCTGGATAGCTGGTTAGTGTTGATGAATGGAGATGGATTATGAAAGAAAATTTGTTGGAGACTGCAGAAGACTTGAGGCCATGATGGAGGTTCACCAGAAGGTAGGAGGATAACTTTAAAGATGCAGTCAGTCATAATGGAATGGGTTGGATCAAACATTTTCATGTGTTATAATGCTCCAGTTAGAGTCCAGGATTACTCTAGTTAAGAATTTAAGATTTTAAAATGCTCCATGTAGCAATTTCCTTCCACTTCACAGTTTATGTTTTTTGTGTGTGTGTGTGTTCTCCTACCACACAGAATCAGAATAAAATATCTTAAAGTTCATGGTTGCAATGTGGCTAAATGTCAGAGTTTGAATGCTAATTCAAGGCACCATAATGCTGACGAAATCCTTGCAGGTGCTTCTCTTAACAGTTTACAGGTTTAGTTGATCTCTCGTTCACTTCCTGTCACATTTAAAGCTGAGACTGAGTCAACACATGAATGCAGCTGGAGTTGTGTTAAAGTCGTTTAAAACAAGCAGAGTCATTGTTCTGCAGTTTGCCATCTGTGAATAGTTTGGTACCAGCTGCGCATGGTCCTGCTCTCCTGGGACTCTGTGCAGACACTCAGTCTGTTTGGATTCATGGTGTGCTGGCAGATATGGTCTCTGTTATCTGTGCTTCAGCCGACTGCACCTCACAGCACACACAGACATGTAGTTACATGCGGACATCATGTGTCTTGAAGATTGAAGTCATCAGAAATCTTTGGAATGTGAAGAGGGTTGTTCACAAAGCGGTAAGGTGCATCATGTTGCTGGTATTTTTTAGGTTTCGAGACATTTGGGATCAAAAGGTTTTGCTGTCGTACTTATGGGAGAGGCGGAAAGGTTTAGAATGTGTCAAAGGTGTTTACGCATGAGTGCAAGAGGAAAATATTATGCTAATGCACACCATTCACGGACTTAAAAGCCCGTACATAGCAGAGGGATGACACTCTGAGTGATTCAAGCAACCTAAAGGGAAAAACTCTTTCCCTTCGTTACAGTGTATTCCTCTAAAGAAATCGTTGTAGCTGCTTTTTCCATACATTTTATTAGCTACTTATATGAAAAATTATGTTTCCATCTGTTTGTTCTGCTTTAAACTTGGACACGTGAGGCGCTTTTTCCTCCGGCTCGCCACCATGTGAAAAAGATGTCGGGATGTGTGTGTGATCTGCTGCGTGTCTACGTGGGCGCACGTTGGAGTAAAGGATTAGTGACTAACAGTGTGAATTGTTACGATCAAAGAAAAAAGCCACAGCTGTGTGCATCTGGATCCAGCTGTTTCTCTTTACTCGCGCCACAGCAATGAGTAGGCAATGAGATAGGCTCATTTTCCTGCGGCCCGAATTAGTGACTCCTATTCAGTCATCTAGATCCAAATCAGCACTGAAATGAACTCTATGAGTTCACTAAGTCTAGAAACTGTTTTCCATTTCAGGTCTTATTTTTTTTTTTTTTTTTTTTTTTTTACAATTTAATTATATTGCTCATTGGTGATGCATGAAAACGCTGTTGCACTTGAAAAATATCTCCATGCTTCAGTGATGGGAGATAATGGCATTAATCAGCCACATACAGCATAAAAATCACCATTCGGTGACAGTCGGAGAAAATTTGCGAGAACAATTTTATCCATGCTTTTAAAATACTTGTAAACAGAATTAATAAATACTTTACTGCTACGAACAAAGACTGCTTTTTGTTCAGTTGCAGTTCCATCAAAAAGAGTTTCATCATATGACCAAATGTCTTCTTTTCTAATGACTCGCATGCTGTGTGTGCGTTTAAAGGGAGACCGGCTTCAAGAACTACACTCTGCTTCAGCTGGACGAGGAGTTTTCTCGGGGTCGGGGCCTAGATGTCGGGGCCCGAGCCTGGAAGGGAGGCAATGTGCTGCTTTTCTTCTGCGATGTGGACATCTACTTCACCGCCGACTTCCTCAACACCTGCAGACTCAACACACAGCCAGGTGATGTGCTGCACAAACTCTACAACAGAAAACAAACTAAAGTCTCTTCTACACTGAAAAACGTTACAGTTTTTACTTCTGACTAATTGTAGCTTTTGAGACGTATCTGGAATTCACACAATAATCAGAAGCAGTGCACGTCTGATTTTATAGATTATGTTTATTTCTGGCATGAGGCTCCATTAATATTAACGAAGTGGAGGAAAAAGTGAGGCGGTTAGTTTTTAGATGGCTTTCTAACAGTAAAAGGTGGAGATACACATCAATAAAACTGTTTTAATAAAACAACATCCTGACAAAACCAAACAATCCAAGTGACCCACAGTATCATAGATCACCTACCATACTTCACAGAGAGCATGGGATCCTTTTTCACTTCTCAGCCCTTTGTTTTTCGAACGTAAAAGTAAAAACGATTTGCCTAGAAATGACTACACATGTAAAAATTAACCAGACATTAAATTCCCTTCATCTTTTCTATCAAATTTATTTCTCTTCAAGCTTTCATTTTCTTACCTCCACACTTAAGAGGAATAGATCCTGGCTGCCTGTTGTGTGCAGCACCCTGACAAATCTGGTAATTAACTTTCCACTGGCATTTCTTGTCACTAGCGTGTCGTTTTCCATGATAAGTGCTGCTGTCGGCGAAGAAATGAGGAGTTTAGAAATCCAGGAGGAGCCCAGAATAGAAGCACTTCACATTGTGCTGATACGGTTTTGGTGTAGGGACTCCCTCTGGGCCCGAATACACATTTTAAAGAGGGGACTGCAGATATCTGAGAAAACAGCTTTGGCTTGGAAACGTGTAACTGAGGTTAAATTAAAGTTCACATTGGTAATAAATGAAATAAGGGTACCAGTACATGGTGTGAAATGTGATCAATCACTACATTTGCTCAATGCTTCAATCTGAAATCTCAGTGGTAGTTCCATCCTGCATTATAATTATTGGGACTAATAAATCTCTGGGGGACTAAATTATCATTAGGATCACCAGCAAATGTCAAACGCTGATTTGTCCCTGCAGGTAAAAAGGTGTTCTACCCGGTGTTATTCAGCCAGTACAATCCTGCCCTCATTTATGGAAGTGCAGAGCACATCCCACCTGTGGAGCAACAACTGGTAACACATGAATGATTCATACTTCCTCATTTTCCTGACTACTTGTGGAGATGTTTTGGAAATACTTATCCTCTTATGTAGCTGAATCTCCGAATCCTATTGTGCGTGTTTCACAATATATTTGCAACTCTCTTTCTAGGTGATCAAGAAAGACACGGGCTTTTGGAGGGATTTCGGTTTCGGTATGACCTGCCAATACAGGTCTGACTTTATCAACATAGGTAAGGATTAGACAAAAGAATCTACATAGCAGTCACACCACTTTACAACAGCTTCAGGAATCCATAATCAGTTCCGCCAGAGGGCTGATTGTCTGAGTAGAGGCGTGACACTGCACAGTAGAAAGGGCTTCATCAGATGCGGCAGTAATATCTTCGCTGTTGTCCTAATGGTGCCGCCGCTGAACGGTCATGAAAAACAGCACAGCACTAATAGCTCAGGATTGCGATACGGAGCTTTGGTTTTATTATATTACCCTGAATGGTAATTTAATAAAGCAGCAACAGTGTAGCTCATAATCTTCCTATGTCCCGTCTGTCTGTCATGAAAAAGTGAGACTCGTATATTACATTGATTCATTACACACAGAGTGATAATTTATTTTAAATGATTACGGTTCACAGCTCATTAAAAATCAAAATCCAGTTTATTAAAATAATGAAATACTGCATTGGACAAATTAGAAGCTATTTTTATAAAATAACTAACAACCTACTTAAGAGTAAAGCTATGTGCAGTACAGTACACGCATTCAGTATGTAGTTGGGGCTCGTGCTTAAATTAATAACATTCCTGGCATCTCTAGTTCTGGAGTGATGGTACAAGATTATTTACTCGTGACTAATGTCACACATAATTCTGTGTTGAGGCTCTTTATGCACTTTCCCTAGCTTCAGTGTATTCCTTGATATTCTTCCTCAAATTCTTAAATAGGTTTGGCTTCATAAGGTTCTTTTGTGCACCCTTTTTACCAAAATATTTTCTTTCCACTCAACTTTCCCTTCATATGCCTTTTGTGTCTTACTCTCCTTGTGAGGGAAAGCCAGGTATCTCTGCTGGAATGTTGTCTAGCTATCAGTTGTCTCTGTTACTGTGTAGGGCATAACGTAAGCTTTCTGATTTGTCCTTTTTTTTTTACATTCAAGAAAAATCTTAATAGACTCAAAATAGGGACACTGGATTTTGGGTTTTTATTGCCTGTCAACCATAATCTTTGAAATGAAAAGTTCACTTTTCCAAAGGAAATTACTAAAATAAATACATATTTAGTTAATATGGTATTTTATAAAGTTACACCTATTCATCAGTTTTAATTCACTTCGATTTGAAATCTGTAATTCTGTGCTTTATTTTTAGGCAATAAAAATCTGTAATTCTGTGCTTTATTTTTAGGCAAAAAATACGCAATACACACAAACTGTAATGCATGGATTCTGTCTAAACAGTTCCTAAAATACCCTAATAAAGGAAAAGTTGGGCAGCTTTTTTACTTGCTTTTGTTTGCACATAGACTCCAGGACTAATGGTCAAAGGTTTAACTTGATCAATTTATGTTAGCAAAAATGATTCTGCAGTGAGTAATGCGTGAAGACTTCCAGTCATCCAGACTATGACCACCTAAAGTGCTTTAACAGAAGGCTGTTTGGCCGCCTGTCTTGGCCATAGACATTTCCCCTCTCATTAAAACAGTTTGAGCTCTGTGAAAACACTTACTTTTAGCTACAGAAGACAAAATCCCACTCTGGCTCTGCAATAAAAAAATAAGATATATAACAAAAGACCCTCACCTTGACATTTTAATTGTGAACTCATGAAACTTGTATTTAAATTCAACCCCAAAACTATAGAAGTTATGCAGATCATCGCTGCAGAGCTCTTCCTTAAATTATACCTTACTTTCTCTATTTTATTTATAAGGGTATGCAAACTTAGATCCATTATTATGAAGTCAGATCATGAATTACAGGCATAGTAAAACGAGGGTTCACTGCTTATCATGACTAATTTATGTATCTATAATCGCATGTGATTTTTACGAGGTATTGAAATTATTTAATTGACTAAAATCATTGGAATCTAACCTCAAAGTAAAAAGGAAAAAGAAGATAATTCAACAAAATCCCTACTTCAAGTATTTTCTCAACAGAGATGAAGGTTAAATGGAAAAAGCTGTGGCTGAAAAAGTGGACATAATTTTTTAGAGGTGTTGTCTTGATCACCAGCCTGAAAAGACTGTTCAATGTCGAAATTGTTTTCTGCTCTTGAATAGCCTTTCTCATCATATAATGAGGGAGTTCCAATAATTTAGAAATGGATTTATAACCAACAGATTCTCTACAAAGTTACTACTGATTTCTTTCCATCCTGTGTTAACACGTAACTCTTTCACAGAGATGGCTTCATTTCCTGATCAATTATGCATTTGCATTTTGTTAGCAGCTGGTATCTATTTTCCCTCCTGAATCTTCTGGATGTAGCAAAGCTGTACTTGGCTTTTCGAACATGGCATTTTCATTTTCGGCTTACTTTTTTGTGATAAATGAGGACAATCTAGAACGTACTGTTGGTTTTGGACGTTTTTGGTATATCAATAATATATTTTCAAAAAATGGCAAAGAACGGGTGTTGTTTATATATCCAGACTTGTAAAAACCTTCATTTCAAAGACGTACGGCACTTTCTTTTTTCCTTCAGTTTAAATAAGACCATTGTAACAGTTACATGTTGTGAAAACGGCACACATTTTTAAAATTTAAAATAAAAAAAAGAAAGATGGAGGCAGATATAACAATTAAAATAAAACAGAAGGGGGTTGTGAACCTTGCAGGAAGCAGCATTCATCGTCCTATCTGACAAATCTCTCAATAAAAAACTGCAACCACTTTTTTTTTTTTTCAGGAAGTGAATATGACACCATAACTGTGAGCCATGCTGCAACATGTTTAGCATTACACACTGACACATCTTCTGATGGCCATGTCTGTTCTGCCAGGAGGTTTTGACATTGACATCAAAGGCTGGGGCGGCGAAGACGTCCACCTCTACAGAAAGTACCTCCACAGCAACCTCCTGGTCGTCCGAGCGCCGTCACGCGGCCTCTTCCACCTGTGGCACGAGAAGCATTGTGCCGACGAGCTGCCGCCAGACCAGTACCGAATGTGCATGCAGTCCAAGGCCATGAACGAGGCCTCGCATGGCCAGCTGGGAATGCTCTTCTTCAGGCATGAGATCGAAGCTCATCTTCGCAAGCAGAAACTGCAAAACCCAAAGAAGACGTGACTCTGGACTGAGAAAGGCTGGGCACTGCATCCAGCAGGTGAATCAGCATCTAAGCTTTGTATAATTCTGAAAGAATTTTGGCAAAGTTGCCTAATTTGCTGTCCTTCTCTAGACCAAATACAAGACTCACTCTTTTATATCTGTACAGGAAATGCAAGGGAGCAAAGAGATGTTGTGGACTAAAATCTTAGAGAAAGAGTTTGGTTGAAAATTTGTGTTTTGTATTTTCACTCCATATGTAAAATGTGGTTTAGATACATCTTTACTTACTCCTATGAAAAAATACCACCAGCTATTTGTGTTTTTATTACTATTATTTTATTATTTTTTTTGTCCTTTGAATTCATGTTCAACCATATGATGTAAATCAAGTAGTGTCAATCTTCAATTAAGACTTCAGATTTGATTCTATAAAAGTCTGGATACATTTAATTGAAAGTGAGAAATATGCATTTATGTGTCCAGTGAGTAGTTTAAATGCACTCATCATGGGCGTATAGCCTGATAATACAATGTGAAATTTCATATTTGTTGCAAGTTTGAATTTATTGGGTGTGTTATCTGAGTCACACAGTCAAAATTAGACACACAGGCTCAAAAATAGACATGCACTGCTATAAATATTTGCATAAAAGCCCATTTGCAAGTTTTCAATTCAACCATATGCTTTTTTTAACAGGCTTTTGGCAACACTGAAATGTTAGAGATTATTTAAATAGCTTGGTTTTCTGGCTCAGCTTTTAATCATGGTTCAAGACAGTTTTGATTTCTGTGTGGGACCATTGATTTGTTGGACCATGGAATCTTGTCTGAGTTATGGGTGGGAGTTTAAGAATAAGGAGGTAGATACCTTTCACTATTCTAGCCTTGCTTTGGCAAATTACCCCCTACTAGCCTGATACTACAACCACCATGCCAGGTGTTTTATACTCTGCTTATGTTTGAAAGTCTGCTGTCACTGTGACCAAACAGACCATCTTTGTCTCTTTTTGTATTTGATTTGTCCATTTGGGCAGCCGCACATTTCTATCAAGCTTGAAAGTCTCTATTGTGGAGAAGTTTCTTTTTCTTGTTTCATGTTCTCATTGTGAATGAGAGCATGAAACTGTTGTTCCAGCATCTAACATTTTAAAACAGGCTTGAACCTTGGTGATATGTCTGAATCTTGGATGCTACTGGATGTTCCAAGAGAACCGTGATCCAAGGTGCACATCCAAGGCAAAAGTTTGGATGGATAAAGCTGGTTACCAATAAGTCTCTGGAATTGCTGCAGCCTCATTAAAACATAACCCAGAAAACATACCAATTTAAACAACAATTTCTGATAAAGAGAGGGTACAAATAGTTTCTCGTTGGTTACAAAAGCATATGGTTTTGCTGCAGCTTACAAAAGGACATTATCCAGATACCAGTGAAAGTGGTGTATGCATGTATTTGAGTCTGTATGCAAATGTTTGACAATTCACAATATATTCAAATATGCAGTTCCCATTCTGGTTTTTGGTCACCATTGATATTGTATACTTCATAGTTTCTCCATTCTGTAAAAAGAGCAGTTCAAATGCTTTGATAAAAAACTCAAAATTAATGTGACATTAATGTCCATAATTATACGTGAACTTTTGTACAGAATCATATTAATGTCTGTGTGTATGAGAGCTATTTTAAGTTGTTTTTTATGCACCTGTGAGCCGAAATACATCTCGACTATGTGCCTTCTGTAAATAACGTCAGATCCGTCTGTTTTTCATAATCAGTGAAAGTTTAACTTGCACTGAAGTTTTTTACGTGTGTAAACAGAGCCACCCACTGGTTTGAAAATGAATAACATGCTGTTGAGCTATCAATGAAGACTCTTTTAAAGTCTGTCTTGTAAAGTTTTACATAAATTATTATTTCAGTTGTCTTTGCTTTTGTATTTATAATTGTGTTCTGTAAATGTCAAGTCTTAGAATTTTTATTTTATTTTTTGCCTGCTTGGACAGTATTACATTCAGCTCAATCTAGCCTTATTGGGGCCCCTGTTTTAAAATGTGGATAAAAGCCTATAAATTATTTTATTGCGGTAAAATTATATACTGAACGTTTTGGGGAGATTCGAGCTTTAATTTGAGTATAATTGTTGGTAGACAGAATGATTCTGCATTTCTATTGACTTTTTTTTGTAACAAAATGGTTATTGCTTCCCCTATTGGCGCCCCTACTACCTCGTATTTGCACAATCTCCTTTCTCACAATAGAAAAGCATTTCTCATGTAACATTTCACAAGGTCAGAGAAAACAGAGACAGAACTCTTTGACCATTCTTCTTTAAATAACAGTCCTGGGTCCTTATGCTGTCTTCTTGGTGAAATGAGGAGAGATAAGAATAAGGTCTGTGAACTGAGATAGTCATAGAAAGTGATTAATGGCTGGGGCTTTCTGTTGGTTTGTCTGTGCGTTTTAGATCACTAGCCTGCTCTACAATCTACTGTCAACCCAATTCAGTTGTGTGGCACAGGCCAACATCAACACATCATCCCCTCCATCTCACATAAAAAACGTTCAACACACATGTGCCTGACTCAAATTCAATGTTCTCCTCCCGTTCCTATTTTGACAAGGGGATAGAAAAAATTGACCTGTTTTACATCATCTATCCCAGGAAAGCTGGAAATCAAAATGACTTTAAAAAGTAAAATAAATGCTACATTTATTCTATGAATATTTTTTAGGCGTGACAATAGCAGCTCCAGTGACTGTGCTGCTACTAATAATGCTAGAGGTTAGGTTTTTATTTTTATTTTTTTGTCATTATTATTGTTTTGAATTTCATATAACTTTCATCACACGTCTTTACCATCAGTATCAATAGGCATGGTTGTGAGTGTTGACTTTTTAAGTACACAGCACACTCAGACCTGCTGTGTGTGCTGTGTAAATTAGTTTGTAAACCTTTTAAAGGGAAGTGTTAACATTTGGTGAATTTATGTTGACGACGACTTCACAAGTCAGAGCAATTTATTTTTAATATCAATCAAAGGAGTTGTTTTGTGCAATAGGGAAGTAAATTATGATTAGTATTAGTAGTAAGCAATCATTTATTTATTTTGATGTATAAGTCCTGAAATTTTCTTTTAGAATCCTTGTGCAGCACTAGATAAGGATCCAGAAACAAAATGACTGGCAATCATTTACTTTTTTGCTGAAATACTTTTATTTTTCAAAAATTGTTAAGAGTATTTTGTCAGATTGGTTTTGTAACTTTGTGTGAATGAGTTGAATAAACATATTTATGCATTGTGAAGGCTTTTTTTCAGATGTAATACATGGTTGATCTGTATTTTTCCAAGGGCAAAAATGTTGTTCCTCTGCAAGAACTTAAAATAAAACCTGACTTATTCTGATTCTTTTTGCAAAAACATTTTTACAATGTATGTTTTCAGTGCAGTACGTCTGCCTTACCAAACTTATTTGAATCTGATTTGCGAGAGTAATTAAGCACCTTGGTGTTTTTTGCCTAAACGAAAAAGAAACTTGAAGGTTAGTCACTTTTGTGGATGTTTTTCTGTCAGAAAATAAAAATTAATTTTGAAGGAGTTAAAAAAACTAACATTAGTTCTTTATTTTGAAATCTGCCAATTTGTCTCATTGTTTCAAAAGGGAATGTCCTGCTTCTTCCAAGCGCCACCTTTTTACGTACCGTATAAGAAACTTATCATTTTTATTTTACTTTTAAGAAGATTTTAAATTTAAATTTGGTCTCTTAATTTAATGCATTGTATTGCTGTAGCTTTACTTCCAAACCTCTAGATGGAGCCAACGAGCTAATGATTGTGGTTGGTAGACAACTCCTCTTCCTGTTTAACATGCATAGGGTTAATCTAATGCTCTCATGTTGGCTTGCAAAAAAATGAATTCTCATTACTGTAATTTTTTCACATTTATTGGAATTGAACAGTCAAACTTTCCTCAAACTACTTCTCTAAACATTTCTTTATAACTCTAAATTTCAGGATCACTGACTTGCTCAAAGTAAATTTCCATCTGTTAATTTTTGTTAAACCTCAAACCTCAAACTTTGTTCCACCCAGTCCCCAATTTTGCTTCTGCAGATTTTTATGTTTGGGTCAAGACACAAATATCTCCTGTTTTTTAACATATCTCAATACATTACTTTGTAAACATGTTTCTATAGTATACTAAAGAACAAATAAACATTTAATTTTTAGACGCTTTTATTTATTCACGCAAAATAAATTTGAAGATTTGATTTTTAGCGTAGAATTTCTGTAAGTCACCCTGACATGCTGAATATCATCTTACGGGCCAAATCCTGAGCTATTGTTTTATTCATGCTTGACTCACCAGGTGATATCCACTTCATTATCACAGTTACCTTGTAACACATGTGCTATCATGCTGGAAAGTTTGCTGATAATTATTGGACTGTAGTTGTTTTTTTTTTTTTTCAACAACCTGCGCCTGGGGAGTATTTTGGTCTTACTTTTTATTCTTCACAAGATTTTTTTGTCTGCAGATGTAAAAAAGAAATCAAGCTTTGAATTCATAAGGTTTAAATCATAACTGTCCTCTCTGTGAATAAACATCTAATTTTAACATCCCAGGAGATTAACCATAAACAGTCACTGCCTTTTTTAATTCACTTATTTTGAAAGACAGTAGAGGACCGTTTTGATCTTTGCCCCACTTTGAAGTACTGTTAACCCCTGTGACCGATTTAATCAATCTATGCTTATCACATGCTTCCTACAATGAATCACAACAAGATTAAGTGTATTCCTGTTAAGGTTCAAACAAGCTGTAAACATAATAGCTTTTGTCTGGGGGCTGACGGGAAACCGCTAATAGATGATGAAAAAGAAGATTATGCTTAAGTATATACATAAATAAAGGCACATACATATGATGGTGTGGCATGCAAGAAAGACAATGTGGCAAGGTGTCCCCCAATATAAAACATATAAAATCCCCAAAACATGGTCTGACTCACTTCGGCATATTTATTGTACTCAGACATTAGTTTTGGCAGGTTTCTAGTCAGAAAATCAACAATATTGCCTTGGTTTAATAGGCTGCAGCTCATATAGAATTCAGTGAAGATGGTTGACATAAACTTAATTGATATAAGAACTTCTGATAGTTTATATCTCCATGAACCACTGGCACACATAGTGTGTTTGTGTACTTGTTTCTGTTGTTGTTCTAATTAATACAATCGAGATAAGTAAATATTTCTTGGCTTGTGTTGCTAAGTGTGTAGGCTGTCATTCCCAGCTCTGAGCTCTGACTTCCATAACTAATCAGATTTACTTATTCTATATAAATATGTGATCACATAAAACAAAAATAGTGCAACAATTATATTGTTAAAATGGGCCTTAGGAACACACTGCCTCACTTACAATTGCGAAATGCAATAAAACAGTCTTAGCTTAGAACCATAATGAGGATTGGCCAAATGAGGTAGATTTAATGGTCGTGATACTAAAAGAAAAGTATTTAGCATTACCGTGTTGTTAATGTGCTTTTACCTCCAGCAGAATTATGCAGATACGAAGACGCAAAGAGAGATACTGCAGGGAAAATGTTATAACCATTTACCAGAACCCCAGTGTGAAAACTGGAGGAATATGCATTTTTCCCTCTCTGCCGACGCTACATGAATGCAAAAACGAATCCGCCTTATTTACGGACTCCTCTCCGGTACGTGAAGGCAGCACCGTGGCCTGCTGCAGCCGGTGAGGTCTTCGCAGCTTTTCGGCTTCGGCTTTCGGCTCATATTTCACTGGCTGCGGACGTTGTCAGCGGGACAGGTGTCCGTCCAAATGACCGGGCCGTTCATGGGAGCGAGTTGTTTTATTTAAAAGCTCTTAGCAGCTGTGAAATCACAATGAAGCTCGGGCTCTGTTGTTGGCAGAGTCGCACTTCACCGCCACCCAGCAAGAAGAGTGACAACAACTGCAGCTAGTGGACCGGGTGGTTTCTTACGTTTTTATTGTGATATTTTAGGAACCATTTGCTGCCGCTGGTTCCCTTTTATTTTTATTTATTTATTTTTATCTCTACTGACCGAGTGAAAAGCAACGACAGCCGGAGCAGTAGGAGTAACTGCGTCGCGAGGAGGAGCGTCCACCTTTGAGGGTTATTAAAGCGCAGCGGAGGCAGACAGGGACTCTGCGCCCAGACAGAGAGGAGTCAACATGTTTGAGGCCAAAGGAATCCTTTTTGTCCTGCTCGATTTAGTCTGCCTAATTCTAGGTATGTGTTTAAACATTTCATTCACTGCTGTGGGCTGTTTGCTGCCCTGTTAACGATATAAGCTGATTTGTGTGTGTGGCTTTAATCCTTCTTTTGGAGCATTTAACAGCTTACTATCTTGTGAAAGGAGTGGTGAATGTCCAGGACTGTGTTTATATATAAGCCACTTAACAAGTAACATTTTTATATCCTCTGTTATATATTGTTTTAGTGTTGCAAAAGACCTTTGAGCTTGTTAGGTGCTTTTAAACTTGTAACAACTGCTCATGTTTTTGGGGTTTTTTCTGACTGTATAATATTTAGTCGCAGTCTGGGCCTGCCCGAGGTATTAGTAACATTTGCGCATAATTGGAGACACAGTCAGCTGCTAACCTGGGGAGAAAGAACTTGAATTTGCACGACATTTCTACAAATGTGTAAATTGTACATGTTTTAAGGCATGCTTGAAATTTATGTGAATAGCTTAAGCCAGTCTCCATCATACTGTTTAAAGTTTATTTTTTTTCTGCAATAGAAAGTGGCAGAGGGATGCAATATTTTACCTGCTGGACACCCCCAGTCTGTTGCTGCACAAAGCCAGTCAGCTGGCTGAAAAAGGAGCAAGCAAACACTTAGAGTCATGCTGCGCCTCTCTGCAGTCGTGTTAAGGCAGCACTGTTTCAAATATGCAGTTAGAAAGAGGAATGTTTGTAATCAGCTGAGTAAATAGCCTAACTAGCCCAAAAACTGCTCCTGTGCTTTAACTGTATGTATGGATAAAAAGGGAAGAAAACAAAACAGAAGTTTAATGTTATTGTGCTAGTTTTGAAAATGAGTGAAGTAATTAGCTTATGTTTAAACATTTTTGTAAATGTAATTATTGCATCTTTGCCGAAGTTGATCACACCAGATCATGTTTATATTATAGTTATAATTATTATTTTATTTTAAAAGTCTCTGTTTGCACTCTGTAAATGTTTTTAGAAACATTAGTGAGTATTTGATTTTACATCCTGGGTTCCTTCAACTCAACTCAATGAGTTGCCAGAGGCAGACTTTTTATAATGTAACCTTTGAGTCTGCAACATGTTGCTTTTTGGGCTTTATGTTCTAAAAAGTAGCCTCAGTAGACACTCAAATGTAGATTTTTTTCTTTCTACATTTTCTTAGAATAAACAACTCAAAACTGGGTCAGCTGTAGAAATACATTAAATTCTTTGAACTCACTATTTACTTCAACAACAACATAAATGCTGTTTTATATTTCTCACACTGTTCTATCTATTAAAATGAGCATGTTTAAGGAACTCTTACATAACTTTAAGTTAATGATCAAAATAAAAAAAAAACGCGGCAAATATAAAAGGAGGCCCAGTAGTTCTGTGATTGCTGGTGGCTTAACTGGAAGCTTCACCCAAATTAATTTCTGATGAGGTTCTAGTTCGACCTCATGTTTCCATGAACTGACTCTTGAATTCACATGGGGAATTTCTGAGCTTTTTCAGTGCATGGTTGTATGGTTTAAAAGCGCTCACGTGAATTTCCTGACATTAAAAGAATGGGAAGCTGAGATGCTGTGATGAGTCATGTCTCTACCTTAGAGTGGAAAAGATCTTCTCTCACCAAACCACAAAGCTCCTAGCTCGGGGTCTTGCATGAGCACCTATGCTAATTATAATGTAGATGCAGTGTCACACGGATCAAGACAAAAGTGCTGTGTTAGATTGTCAGTCAGGTTATTTAGACTGAAGTGCTCATAGGACTGAACTGTCTCACTTTGTCAGAGTTAGATATTCTCTCTCCGGAGCTTCTATGTCTCTATCAATGACTGATTTGCTGTATTACTTTTATCACATAACACTCTTTATCTTGATTTGAAACTGTTGAGTTGTTTCTTAAGCTAGACTTAAGATGACCAAAGACTAAACATAGGAATAAGTTTCAGAATATCACAACCTTGTCTAAAAATACCACATGGTATTCACACATTTAAAAAAAAACAACCCAAAAAACCAATGGCATCATTATATTTTTTCCTTTTGTTGCTGAAATAATATAACCCGTATTAGAAAAAAATTTTTTATTGATGTGTATTTATTGATACACAGACACATGTTGAGTAAGAGGAAAAAGTGACTGTGCTGCTAGTAACTGTCAGTGTGAGTCAGCTTTTTAATGAGCTCATTGCAGTGATTAAAATATGTTATAAATCACTGTTCAAACTCTGCTTCACTCAGAAACAATGGGCTCAGACTTAAACTTGGTGTCAATTAAAGCAGTGGGTGGTTTAAATCATAATATCAACAAATGACTACAGAGGTGAAAGGCTTTAGCAAAATCTAGAATAACTGCCTGGTGAATTTCCAAGTTGTAGAGCAGAATTTGATCCTTTTTCGACATTCTGCTGTTTACAGGGTGGGCTAACACTGGAGGTGTAATGTAGATATTAAGTGGTTATATTGTGGTTCTACCACTGGCTGTGGTCGAACCATGTAGACTACAATAGAATAGACATGTTGCTTAACTGAACTTTCAAAACAATGTCGCACTAACATGCTATTGTTAGCTCATACTACAATGGCATCCACATTTTGGCCTAAATCTTCTATAATAGAAAACATAAAATAATTATTTTTATTTTAACCAGCTTACAGGTAAATGAAGCGTGCACCATTTAAATGAAAACATCAAAGCATTTAAACTTTTGTTGAAACATTTTTGCAGATTTTCTATTTGCATGATTCAGGAAAAAAAGAGCTGAGAACAGTGATTGCTGCTTTTAAGGCCACTTGTTTTGGCATCTAAATAAAAATTATTTAGGCTGTACAAACAGTATACAAACTGAATTTCAGCTGAGGAAGTAATTAAAACTATGATCCAATCAGTCTCTCCCTAAAGGGTAATGAAGCTTAGACTTTCAAATTTGACCCAAGACTCATCTGCCACAAAGTTATTGACAATCCTTCCAGTAAAATGAGCACTGCCAGCTGCCTGAGCTAAACTTTGTCTTCTAATTGGATTCATCTTCCAAGGAAACGAGATTATTAAATTATAACTGGGGTAATTTGAGAATTTGTCTTGAGATTGGGGCTGGAGTCTGCAGTCACACGCACTGCATGGATATTTAATGAGCAAATTATATGAATGCAGAGGGGCAAGACGGAGCTCTATATTTTTTTCTATCCCTGTTAGAGATGGGTAAAAGGCCTCAAAATGAATGTATCTTATGCTGTAGTAATCGCACACAACTGATTTTTATATTATAAAACAAAATAAAGTTACCTTAGTTGATGCACAGCTCTAGATTATGATCTCACCACGTGACTATGAATCAATTCAAGCGTTGAGCAGATGTTAAAAACAAATCAATGCATGGATGTGCTTTACCTTTCTCCAGCTGAAAAAATAGAGGAGTGGCAGTTAAGACTTAGCACACACCCTCATCTATTGCAGCTGAAAACTGTAAAACAGAGTTCCTTTAAATCAAGGTTAAAACCCAACTGTTAAGAGTTGCCTTCATTTAATAATAACCTAATTTAGTCTGTATTCAAACCTTTTATTACTTGCCTTGCTTAATGATATCCTGTTACCCTTAAATATAAACATGACGTGGCACAGAGGCTTGTTTGTTTAAGTGACTCTTCAAAATCATAAAGATAAGAAAATATGCTATGCAAGTAAAGAAGATGTATTTATACATGTCTTTACTGGGGGTCCAAATAATTTGTAGTAAATGTTTCACAGAGAAAACTGCTTGTCCTGTTTGACTCTACATTGCTAAAATAATGTTCTTAATGAAGTTACTCTAGAAGGAAGTGAACCAGCGTGGAAGGATGTCCAGTAACTCGAGTTGTGAGATTAAACTGTTTAAACTATTATTAGTTGTGACTCAGGTCTTGGAGCATTTCTGTACCACCATTTTTTAATGTCTCCAGCTGTTGCAGCCTTCACAGCGTCGCAGGGTGCTGCAGCAGTTAGAATAGTTTCAGAGATTCAGCTGCATCTTCATGTGATGTGTTTGTTGTGTTCTCTTGCCGGCGGCTTGCTTGTTGATGTGGGCCGCAGCTCAACAATCGACTTGGTTTCCGCTTGAGTAAGGGGAACAACTCTTTTCTTGCAGCACAATGGGTTAAACAGGTCAAACAGCCAGAGAGATGACAGCAGCATTCCCCACAGACTTTGCACTGTCAAAACCAATTAGCATAACCTTTTTATCTTTATGGTATTCTATGTGTAGGGAATGTTAAGTTATTTCACACTAAACAAAAACGTCTCGGTTATTTCACAAAAAAAAGGAAAGCTTAAAGGAAGTGGATTTGTGTGGTTTCTGGCACTGGGTTTGTGATTTTCCTGTTTCCCTAGAGTGCTGCTGAGTATTTGATTGACCGCATTAATGTGCATTTTTGTGATTTCAGACTTTAAATACATTTTTTTTTCATCAGGAATAAATCTACTGAAGAAACAAGATGGAATTGAATAATCTATTGGTTTTGGGTTTCCAACGCCTGAAAAAGTTTATCCTTCTGTTACATAAATGGTTTCCACCTCTCTAGATGACATAATCAAGCTCTGTAGTTAAAGTTAATCCACATTCTGATGTGTATTGGCGGTTTTTGGCATAAAATTTTGCCTGAAATCAGTTTCTTAAAACCAACTGGTGTGGGAATAAAAGACTCTTTGTGGATTTTTAAACAGTTTGACACAATTTGAATTAAAACTGTTTATAGAAACATCCATATTTCTTTCAGATTAAAAAAAGAGTATGTGGGAATGGAGAAAATGAGTATATGTAATTTATTTTTTCTTAAAATATGAGTATAATGTGCATTAGACCAAGCTGTTTATGCTTTTTCTAAGCTATAAGACATTCACAAATATTAGGTTACTAGTGAATAGTTACTCAAATGTATAAACTTAAAACATTGCTGCAGGTATTGCACTTTTTTTTTATACTAATATCACTAGGGATGCACCAATTTGAGACGATATCTGATGTTAATCTATCTGTTACAACAGATATCATATGTAACTCCCTTGATAATGTGAAAAACTGATGTATCACTGCCATATGCCAATATAAATACTAAATACCTGTTCTTTGCTCTTTCCACAAAACATTCACAAACTGCAACTAGAAGGAAATAAACATGGGTTGTTAATATCAGCCCAGTTTCTCTGATCAGATCAATACCAGTATGTAAAGCACTGGCTGACATGCCAATACCAATGTTATCGCCAATAAATTGTGCATCCCTAAATAGCATTACTGGCTTTTATTTTCTAAACTCTAATGATATTTTTTTTCTTTAAGATTTTATTTTGTAAACCTCTGATTTCTTCCTGTGTTAACTAGCCCTGATCTCTCCTTCCACAGGGGCTCTACCTCTGGCAATCTTTAACCTGGGTAAGATCCGCCCCTATCAAAGGGGCTTTTTCTGTAGCGATGACAGCATCAAGTACCCTTTCCACCCCAGCACAGTCACCTCCACGGTGCTCTACTCTGTGGGGCTCTGCCTGCCCATTAGCTCTGTAAGTAGTAGAGTTACTCACGGCAGCCAGCCAGTCTCAGGGCTTGCATGTTGACTTGTCAAACACAAGCGTAACACATGCGTCCACGGAGTGCCGAGGCCGGTGCCTCAGGTAAAACAAATGCGGCGGTTTTCCATCCACGCCCACAGTGAAAAGCTCTCATTTTGTTCGTCCTGGTTTAGCAAGTCAAAGTATCCGCGTTGAGAGAGGATTGTCAGAGCTGATAAAGCTGCACATTAGCGAGCACTTAGCAGATACTGATGTTCAGTATGGGTAGGTGGTGAAGGAGGATGTCCACTTAAAAACATCAAATAAGGAAATAAAATGAAACTAATCTAAATAAGTTGCTCTATTTGTTGAAGGGAAACAAACAATCTCTGAGTCTAAACATGGAGGACACCAACAGATTCCAGGCTTTACACATGCGCTGTTATTTGATCTTTCCATGGCTGTTATTCAGTCTGACAGACATGCAGGCAGCTGGAATGCATCTTGGTTCTGGAGTCTATAATGGGAGCTGGAAGCATGCTCGTTACTTGTTAATATATGTACCAAAGTCTCATTTTGTATGTTGTTACTGTCTTGCTTCTTCAGGATCTTAAGGTGTGTTTTGACTGTATGCTGAAACCTTCTTACTCTGCAACTTAATTTGGCTCAATCTGTGCTTTTTAAGTGACAATGCACTATATATTAAATCTCAATATTCAGCAATATCACTGAAGATTGCAAAGGACTGCTTGGTTCCAAGATTTGCTAAGGTATTATATTTTAAGTACCATGCAGGCAAATTCTTCATGGCAGTATTATTTTTCATCCTTTTGGAAAGACTTTAATTGACTTTATGCCCACAGGGGATCACACACAGAGTGATTGAAAAAGAAAAGAAAGAAAAGAGTCAGAAAATGTAGGTTAACAGAGACCCAAACTATCATCGTAATACCAGCAATCTCGAGACATAAACAAAGAAAAGTCTTCTATAGCTATTGGTGTAAATCACTCTTGTGTAATATCACAGTGCTTTAACACTAATATTGAACCAGAGTGACTTATTTGCCCTCCAAAAAAGAACTGGCAGTAACCCCTTAAAAAAGTTAAAAGTAAATATGAGTTTTAAATAAATTAATACTGGGGGAGAAGCGTAATGTGCTGAATATTTGATCAGTTGGAAAGGTTTTGCACCCTCAAATTATACGCAGAGGTTTAGGGTAGATTTTTTGTACTAAATCTCTAAGTTTGCACTCTGATTTGGCTCTGGTTATTACACTGGGATAAGTGGGAATAACCCAGGATGTTTTCTGGTTACTGATAAAGTCAAAACGCACCTTTAAATTGTCCTTATGTGTAAAAGTTCAACTTGTGGGGAGAGCTGTGGGGGGGAGGCAGAAACTTGGATCTCCATGATCAGTTCTCAGGGAGAGGAAATTTCCACACACAGAGAGACCCAAAGGACTCCAGGCAGTCACGATTGTTTGGTCTGACGCCTGTTCAGAATCACAACCCCTGCTTCTCAGAGGAGAATGCAGCGGAGATGTTCTTGGTAGTGATGATTTGTAACCTCACGAGAAATGCCTTTTTTGTGTTCTGTCTTTTGATTGTGTTTTGGACTAACCTTCACTCTTTATTAACATGTAGCTATCTTTTAACCATTAACAATGTTCCTGAAAAGCTGGGCAAGACACTTCCTGCAGGGGGTTGCTTCATTTCCTGGGACCTTTTCATCGGACTGCGGTGTTTGGCTTTACAAAGGGATGCGCTGTTGCATGATGGGAACTTGTCCGGACGCCCTCTTATAACTCGTATTTTCTTTTTCTCTCATTGCTTCTCTGCCAGCGGGACTCCCATTTGCAATACTCAATTTGCTGCACAGGCCTTTCCGCCGAGGCTTTTTCTGTAATGACGATACGATCAAGTACCCCTATAAAGCGGACACCATTTCCTATCAGTTGTTAGGAGCTGTTATGATTCCCTGCACAATACTCATTGTAAGTGTTTTTTGTTTTTACCTGCTAACAGTTCCCCTCTGTGCCTCTTCTAACAGCTCTTCCTGCCCTTTGATTCTTCCTCCTTTACTTGTTGGTTGAGTTTCTTTGTGTTTCTGCTAAAATAATTTCTCTACATTGCATGTGCGTCCTGATTCGCTAACAGGATCCGCTATTAATCAAGCTTGTTTAAAAAAAGTGATATTTTTAATGCTCTAAGATGACACAGAAAGAGGTATGCATAGGACTTATTTTAAGATCGATGCATCCAAATTAAAAAAGGCAGATGGAAAGATCACTTTAAATCTGAGATCTAATTTCGTTCTATTGTAGAAAGAAAGTCAAAATAATATCCAAAGTAATAGCAACCCATCAATTCAGCTGCAGGTCGGGTGTTATTTTAAGCTTTGTTGTTGGCCTCTTATCTGTCAGGTTTTCTTAAGCACAATCACTGCTGTCTCTTTCAAGTTCAATCACAGAAACATGTAAGCCACCTCCTCCCCCGCGGTTATTGGCACCCCTTAATATTACCAAATCTTTTTAATCCAGCAGCACGCTCTCACACACAGACGCACACAAAATAGAAAAAATGCACCCTGGAGAAAAGCATCCCACGTTAGGAAATAACTTTTTATTTTAAAAGAAAATACCCAGCACCACAGATGATATAAAATAAATGAGAACTATTCTATAAAGCTATAACTCACTTTTTTAAAGTTATACAGCGCACCACAGAATGTTTAATTATCCATTTATAATTTAATCTTATTCTGTTGTATAGATGTGACACACAAGCACGTTTTTGCAAACTGGAAAGACAGAAAAACATGTTATTCAACTGCACTAAGAAAAAAAAAATTCTCCAAAGTGTGAAGAACTGTTGCCATTTTTGTGTGTGACTGTGTTAAATATGGCTGATTTTTCTTACTCATCTCCCGCAGGGGTGCCAATTACTAAATATACTGCACTATAAGCCAATTAACTTTGAGAAAAAGATAACTAAGTGATATGTTTGTTAAGTGGACATCTTCCTGGGATAAATAAATATATACATATATTTTAATCTGCAATGTGGAGAAACTGACCTATAATGTCTTTGCATTATGTCTTCTCCAGTTGGTGTAGCAAACAGGAAAACCAAAAGCAACAAATACAAATAGAAAACAAAACTTTTCTAGTTTACTTAAAATAAGAAGATGGCAAAAGACACTCTGACTTTGAAACCTCGTCTGTATGCGCAGCTGTAATGTTCTTTGCTTGTTTTTTGTGCATAGGCATGAAAAAAAATCTCCTTTTCTAGTTCTTGATCAAAATATACCAATTCTTTCAGTAATGTAACATCAAAAACATCAGTAACTTCATGACAAATATTTACAAGATGAAACTTTTTCTTTTTTTTTTGCTCGTTCTTAAAATGTGATTTTACTTCTTTTTACATTTTTGGCATTTCTTTTAAGCTAAGCTCTAACTTATTCTTCTCCTTCCTTTGCAGATGGTCTTTGGCGAGTGCCTTTTAGTTTATCTAAAGCGCATCCAATCCAAATCAACCTTCGGCAACTATGTTGCCTGTGTTTACAAAGCCGTCGGTACCTTCGTCTTTGGTGCCGGCATGAGCCAGTCTCTGACGGACATCGCAAAGTATTCGATTGGCCGGCTCAGGCCGCACTTCCTTGATGTGTGCAAACCGGACTGGAAACTCATCAACTGCTCAGCAGGCATATACATCGAAAACTTCAACTGCACTGGAGATGCGAAGATGGTCAACGAAGGCAGGTATGTATCTGATCAAAATACATCAGCTTCAGATCTTTAACTTTGTATTTGCTGCATGATGTACAGTGACATTAAAAAGTAGGTTGTTTCTAAAGCGTGTTTTAGAACATCCTAATGTCAAACCAGTTTAGATTAGAGAAAGAGGAAAAACATTGACCAAAATTTCACAGTTGTATAAAGAATTGAATGAGTATTGGAAAAAAAAAAAGATCTCCTCAATGTATACCTTAGACTGAGCCAGAATATTCATAATGAAGAGGAAAGATACAACTAGCAGATCTACAACTTACTGAAAATAAAAGTTCTCTATTTCTCCTCTTGTTCCTTGCTTGTTCCTTGTAAATGTAATGATTACAAGTCTTCACTTGCAGCTTCAAGTGTAAAATCATTCAGAGGATAATCTGGGTTTCTTTCTAGCCTAAGTATTTTGGAAATTGAACTCTGAACGAGTAAAATCAAAATCCCCGAAGCCTTACGCTTTAATCTGTTTTGGAAATACAAAAAGAAAAGGTTACACACACACATTGTCAACCAGCTAGGCATAATACACCAAAACAGGTTGAGCAGTATGTGTTAAACTTATAAAACAAGTGGAGAAAAAAATTAGCTGAATTCACTCAGCTCAAATCTGCAAGGTTGGAATATTTTTATAATATTAATATACATTTCATAAAAAAAAACAACTGTCAATTATCAGGATTATTGTTATTAAAGATTCAAATAAATGTAAAATGAAAATGTGATCCATTTTGAAAAGCTCTAAGCAGATGACATATACAGTAAACGGTGGAAACATGTTGGAATATGATGAATATGAAAACTGATGGTTGTCCTGATGGCACAGGAATGTAAAGCTTGTTTTTATGAAGCTTTTCCATGTGTGTTATCTGCTCAGAGCAGCAGGAAGAACGTTGGGAGGAGAGGATTTCCTCTCCTCATTCGAATGTAGATGAAACCACAGAGGACTGCTGAGGGTGGAGAGTTTATTCTGGGATGTGAGGAAAATTCTGCTCTCCTTTATAGCCGAGCAGTCTTTGTACTTTCCAGGTTTCTCCTTTGTTTCTTAAACCTTCTGCTTTTTTGTCCTTTAGCTGCCTTTGCATGTGCCCACTGGTTTTCCTTGTCACCTATGGTAACTCTACAAGGGCGCGGTGCATATTTGTTGCTGTTTTTTCCTATCAGTAGTCTGTTTGTTCTTTTTTTTAAATGTAGTGTGACGGCAGTGCAAGAGAGGGGTCCTCTGATTGGAGAGCAGATATCCGGTGCTTTTAAGATTAATGTTGGGATGCAGATTTCCAGCTGCTTCATCCGGGTGTTCAGGACGGCCTGCCAGACACTAATAGGTCTAATAAAGTGCAGCAGAACAAGAAAGAGGGTTGGTCAGGGTGGCCTGCTCAGCTTCATCTTACAGTAACATGACTCTTGATCTACCAGGAAAAACAGATCCTCTGTCTCGGAGGGAACAGACATTTGTTTGCAAGGTGCATCACAGGAAGAAACCTCTTCTTGGAGCACAATGACGAAGCACATGCTTTCTGAGAATGTACAAATTAGCAGTAAAATGGACAAGTCAGTGTTGGTGATGACACTGCTTTGTTATAGTGTCTGATAAGTATACATTTTGGAAAATGTTCAGTTTCCCACAATTAATGTGTGGTTAGATTTTTGTTTGTTTTTTTTAGCCCCTTTTGTTTTTGGTAAGAATGCATGTCACCAAATGCAGAGCAGTCTTTCCAGAAAACCTGTTAGTTTCATATTTGTAAGGAAAATGGAAATTAAATGTTCCAGGAATAACAAAGTTTTACTTTTATCTATGAGATAAAATGGTTCCAAGATTTTTCCGGTGGATAACCTCAGTTTGCATGATGCAGGAGTGATAGCAGAATGCCGAACTTTCACTCATTTTTCCGACTTTTTGAATTATGAGCCGAACGTCATCTCTAAGGTTTCCTTAAATGTAGGTTTCCTGTTAGGTTGAACACCGGGCTCAGTCTGCATCACACACACAGCAACTATGTTTCAAACAGGAAGTAACAAAGGCAGAGGGGACAGTTCGTAAGAGCAGCTCTATGTAACCTCAACATCCCCCCTCAGTTATGATTTCTCTGAAACGTTTAGGAACAAAAACCCACTGCAGCAGTGCATGTTTGCACAGCCTCTCGTTTGATTGAACAGATTACACACACAGTCCCATTGTTGAGTCATGCTTCTGTCTTTCTGTTGCAGACTGTCCTTTTATTCTGGCCACTCGTCGTTCTCCATGTACTGTATGCTGTTCCTCGCTGTAAGTACCTCCAACCAGCTGCACGCTAAGCAGAAATCCCTTGGATATGTTTTTAATAAATTTGTCTAATTTCTGATTTCAATGTTGTGCATTAAAACTTTAAGCAGAATCCAGGATTAACTTGAACAACCAGATACAGTTTACCTCACCTCAATCAGTCACAGCTCAGTTTGATGTTTAGTTGTTAATTGTTATGGGTCAAAATAAATTGCAGCTAAAGAAATCGGAACATGACATGTTTAGCTCATTTCAAATGGAAATATTTTCACTTTGTGGGAAGGTTTATCTGAAATATTTTCAAGATAACATCTGTTTAACTTCCTCTAAACATGCTGATTTATGTTTTATTTTAAAGATAGCAAAAAAAAAAAAAAAAGCCCAAAACAATCAGCCCTCCCTGTTCAACATAAAGACTAGGAACAATTTAGTGCTACTGAAAGTGAGACCTGGGGATGGTGAAGCTTTCACAATGACTGTTAAATTTGACTATAGTTGAACTGAGAAGATCTTTATTGTTAAGTTAGTATTGTGGTTCTCCTACTTCTTGATTTAATCTGAAGGGAATGTCCCTAACAGACTTCTTAAGAGTTATGAGACATTAAGCATTATTGCAGTTTTTCACAGTGTTGCTGGACAGGTATAAATAAATAAATAAATAAATAAATAATAATAATAATAAACAATTAATCCTATATCCTATTATGATGTTTATATTTATTTTACTTGCTTGTATTTGCTATGGAAAAAAGGTTTTTAATATATTTACATTTTAATAAGAACTCTGGACTTTTTCCTTTAAGGCCTTTTTGTGGCCCTACTATAAAGAGCTTTATAGTTTTATTTTTCAATAAAACATCTTACCTTTAATTTTTTAATCCTACAGTCACTGCTTTTGAGACTAGGTAAGACTCTGACTGCTTATTAGTACTTCACACAACCCAGGTTAGAAAAAATAAATTAAAAATCTCCATCCAGACACGAAGCTAATTATGTAGATAAAATGCAGGCTAGGTGTTCCTTGCTATTTAAAGAAATTTTATAAAAATGTTGTTAGGATCCAGTCAGATTCTACACAAGACAAACAGGATCTATTATTTGGTGTCTGCATTGAGTCAGATTTTTCTGACATTTACAGGCAAGTTGAGTATGATATTTCTGGGTATATTCTGCTGTAGTTTCATCCAAATATGGCAGGTGCTGATATTTATTTACATTTAAACCACAATGTTTACATATCACATTCCTGTTCCTTATGAACAGTCTCAGTAGCACCCTGCTGCGATCGTCCAGAGCTAGTTTTACTGCCAATGCCTGTTAAATTTTATGAGCTGCTGATTCATTCAATATTTTCAGATATAAATAGACCTTGGGACAAAGTCTCACATTAACGCAATAAGCTCCTTTCTCCTGTGTGGGGTGGAAGCTCACTTACGGAAAGCACTAGCCTTTGGTCAGCATTTACGTCAGTAAAATGTAGCAGGAAGGAACACGAAAACGTAGACCTGGACAAAGGTTAAACTTTGTGTCCTTGACACAAAACTATGAGGGCGAGCCTGAGACGACACAAATTATTCCACTCCTCTGGTTTATAATTGGATTTAACATGTCTGTTAGGCAAGAGATTATTCTGCTGGAGAAATTGCGAGGCAATCATCACGTTTAGTAAGATTCATTTTTCATATAACATAATGTCAATCAATAGTTATTGACGTAACTACTTGATTTTCTTTTTTTTATGTCTCACTGACATGTCTGCAGCCACTCACTTCCTCTACAGAAATCAAGTTTGGCTCGTTAATGTTGTCTGTAACAAACATGAATCATCGATCTGTGTTCCACAGCTCTACCTGCAGGCGCGGCTTCAGGTACAGTGGGCGCGGCTGCTCAGACCAACCCTCCAGTTCTTCCTGATCGCTGCCTCGGTGTACACCGGCCTGTCAAGGGTCTCTGATTACAAACATCACTGGAGCGACGTGCTGACAGGGCTGCTGCAGGGCGCAGTCATGGCTCTGCTGGTGGTACGTGCTGCTAGTCATTAAATATTTCATCTCCAGCTGCATTTAAGTTGTCTTCCAATTGTATTCACACTCCTAGTTTTTTTTTTATATTAAACTTTTAATTTGGAGATTTAATGCCATAAATGTGCAGAGTTGTGGGGGAGGAGTTATTTTAGAGCAGTGATTGAGTAAAATACTCTAGATTTTTCAATGAAAACCTGTTAGAGGCTTCAAGATGAGAGACTAGGGCAGAGGTAACTGCAGTTTAGATTAGTGTTTAGAATGGTCCAGTCAAAGTTCAGTAGTAAATCCAATTTAAAATCTGTAACAAGACCTAAAACCTGCTATTCAGATGCTCTGCATGAAATCTAACTGGATATGAATAGATTAGAAAAAAAATAATTAAAAATGTTGCGGTATAGATTTCAGTTCCAACATAGTCATACAAAACTTGCTGTGCAAACTCCCTTTGAAAATAATTTTCAATTATTTTGAAAACCATTGTTTTATCTCCATTTCAAAATGACATCATTTTGTAGGTCTGCATAAACATTAAAAGTATGTGGTCCATGTGACAAAATGTAGATATGAAAAGTTCTGCATTGTATGAACTTTTTTTTTATTTCTGCAGGTCTTCTTCATATCAGACTTTTTCAAAACAACAGAGTGCCGTAGAGAGACGGACATTCCTCACACAACGCTGCAGGAGACCCCCACAAATGGGAATCACTTTGAGAGTCCCAACTAAGCTCAGTGGAGCTAAGCTAAGAGTCCTCTCCTTCCACGCCCAGAATTCCAGCTTCGAAGCCTTTAATCCCAAGCAAATCCCCCATTCAGTATGCTGCATGGACATCTAGTTTGAACTACCTGATTATTCCTCAGGTAATCTGAACTCTCAGAACCACACATGGCCTCTTTGAATTTCACACTTTAGGGTATTTCATGCTTGTTTTACCAGTGCTTTGTGTAAAAGATTGTAAAAAAATATCCAGATGTAGCTCACAAGCTGAAGATTGAAAAAATGAGGTGGATCTATTAGTGTGATCTACTGAAGCGGAGAGAAAACTGCATGCACCAAAAGGATCTAACCACTGCTGGGAGGAAGGACGCGTTGGAAACCTGTGAATGTAATCCTGCTTAGTGCTTTTCCTGAACTGCAGTCAGCATGCCCATGGATCTGATTTAGGGTCAGTTTTATCTCTCCAGTAGTGAATGAATGAAAAGGGTTAACAGAGGATGAAGCTGACCCTAAGCCAGAGAACAGCGCTGCTGCACATCCAGACTGCTGCTGTCTAACCTGATATCATAAACCAAGTGTTTGTTTTGTGGCTTTGGGTTAGCGTGATGCACAGCTGACTGCTGAGTCCTGTGTTGCCTTGTACTGGACTGCTGCTGCTGCTATTACAGCTCCCTGTGGATCTTATGTAAAACAAATACAGAACAATGTGCTTTTATATAATCTGTATGTAAACAAATCACCATACAGACTTTTTATTGAAAAAAACAATGTTATAATTATGTACAAATGTCTAAAATAAGGACAAATAAAGCCATCTAACTCACAAACATTAGCTCAAATGATGCATGTGTTTGATGTATGAATTCAATAAAAACGTGAATGTACAATGTTTTCTGACCAATAAGATGCCTCCAATTCAAAATAAATCTTTAATCAAGATGTAATTGGAGTGGAAGCAAATCCTTATGAAAGTTGTTCGGATAACTTTGGGTAGGACCGACTCAGGGTTGAAGTCATGACGTCACATCTGTTGTCTATAAATAGAGACTGGCAGCGAAAACTATGTCTCTCTTAATCTTCGTGATACCTGCAAACAGAAGCGACAAAATTGTACAATTATTCAAAGGTTCTTTTGCACATTGTTTTAAACTAATTTTCAGTCATGGCAACATGCAAGATAAATGTATAACTGTGTCATTACATTAATATATTTTAGTAGGAATTTCTACTAAATTCATTCAGGTTCAGTTCAACAATATAAGCAGATGTTAGCATGATCAAAGTCTCAAATCCTATAATGCCTATATGCATAACTTTTTAAATTTGACTCATCAGCAAAGAGATAAAAATATTTCCAACCATAAGTACAAGTAGTAAAAAAATTGTTTAACATAAAGTGGAATGTTTTCAGACCTCTCCCCCAAAAAAAGAGAAAAAAAATTAAGATCAATCATGGTTTTTAAATCTGAACAGCTAAATTCTTACACAAATCTGATCTACTGTTTTCAGTGAAAAGGTAACCAATTTAAGTGAACAGCTTTCTTACCTTCTGCAAACTTGTTCTCCAGTTCAGTGTTACCAATGGCTTTGGCTGCAGAGCACATCTGTCGCAGCACCTCCTCCAAGCGGCGCATGCAGCGAATGATGCTTCCTGCAGAAAAACAAATGTACACAGAAAGGAAAACAGCCAAGAGTTCATTTTAAAGTTAAATTAACAGAGCTGATTGAATAATCGCAGAAATTTCTCATTTCTCTTTGGGTTGCCAGAACACACACACACACACAGAGTTTATCGAATCCTCCCTCGTGTTTCTCAACCCAGATTCATATTTCTTATTATGGTACCATCCATATTTTACTCATGAGATCACTTATGGAAAAACTCTGGATTGGGAATTAAACCGCACAATAAATAGATCTTTTTTTTTTCTTTACCCCCAAAGAAGCAGCATTTAAAAAAAAAACAAAAAAAAACATAAGAACACAGTGGGAGAAACGTTGGATACGGTTAAAAGCCTGCCAGGAACAAACCTTCAAAGACGTCCGTCATCTTGCAGATCTGAGCGAACGTGGCCCCGTTGGTCCAGGCGAACACCACATCCATCAAGTGAGGTTTGAACTGGTTTAGGTAAGTCTCCTCATCAACCTCCAGCTTGGCGTCTGCAGACACTTTGGCGATGCGCTTTGCACACTCCTGAAAGCAGCAACAGCGGTGTTCACATCTCCGTTAAAGCTAGAATTCCTTCCAGCGGTTCATGTATCATAAAGTCCCACCTGCATTTGTCTGAGCGGCGCGGCCAGCTGCTCGGTTAGCTTTGGCATCTCGTTGGCCTGCGGGCCGGAATGACTTCCATTAGCGATCAGAACAAAACCCACAAAATGTGCTGCTGTTTAGACCTTATATGAGCCTGACACTAAGGAGATGCTGATAAAACAGTGAAGCCTTATTTGAAGGATTATTTAAATAACTACTTCCCGACATTGCATCCAAGCTTTAGTGATGGTTATTTTGACAAGTTGGATGAAGTCTGCCGCATCAGAGCCAGAGAGAAAAAAAGCTCTGCTGAAAAATCTGACGCTGGACCAACTCTGTTTCATTAGACAGAACAAACAAATCAACTTCTAGTTTGTTATGCTTGCAGAGCAGTAAAACAGGCCAAGAATGCAACCTGATCTGGACCCAGTTGGAATGGGATTCAGACTGTGTCAGGAGTGTTTGTACAGAGTTAGAGGAATTGTGCGAGTTTCTGTGCGTCTGTTCATACGTTCTCCTGGAAGACGAAGCAGGACAGGAGAGCGGTGGCTTGTTCCACCGTCAGGTCGTTGAAAAGGCCATTAAACACCATCTCTGTCAGCAGGAGCTCATCGGCACTGCACAGGTTAACACACACCGTTAGCACTTTGTAGAAGACTATGTTTTTATTGTTTTTATTAAACAGGCAGAGAGGAAATGTGGCAGAGTTACAACACAAATTTGAAAATTTGAAACATGAGGATCCAGAGTCCCTATAGGATAAGCTAAATAAGAGCCCATAGGGTTTTTACCAAAGAGAGATGTGGTCAAACTGCACTCTTACAAATGTGTATAAACCATTAAAATGTAACTGCTTCAACGAGGAGATCCAACAAAAACAAATTAAAAATGAATCACTCATTGGCTGTTTTCATATAAATCTGCAGCAACAGCTATTTGGTTTCTAGTAGCTGGAGGTAAGCTGCCATGTTCGACATTCTCTTAATGGCTTGAAATACTTCACTAAAATTACACTACTTAACTAATGATTATAAAAAGTAGCAAAATACATTCACAGCTCGCACACAGAGAAGTGAAATTTATTGTCTGCTCTAACATGAGCAGTTCAAGAGTGGAAACTGCTACAAACAGCTACAATTAGTTTAGAAAACCTTGGAAATTCCTCCTACCTGCTGATTTCACAGGCGACCCTGCCTTTCATCTCGATGACATCAGAGGGGCTGGCGAAGCCGAGTCTTCGGAGGACTCTCTTTCGGCACTTCAGCTCGTCCATCTGCAGGACGGTGCGAGCTTTTTTCAGCTCCCGTTTGGCGGTTCGAACCTCGGTTGCGATCTGCAGCACACACACATAGTGATTTAATGACCAGATTTGAGAGCAAATTAGGATCTACCAGTGCAATCAAAAACACAGCATGGCCCTTTAAAAGCCATGTCATTTTTACTACCATCTGTTTTGTGAGATCATCTGAAGCAGTACATTAACTGCCATAGGGATTAAAGGAAGGAAATTACAACACGATAAGTACATATCTTGTGGCACCAGTAATTTTTTATCTCTTTCCATAGCTACTCCATGCCAAAGACGCAAGACTGCACATTTATCAGCAACGTCTTTTTAGGTGAAACGTTACCAGATATTGCTTCATTTAACTGAACTTGCAGATCTGTGAGTTGCTGAGAAATTGTTGCAAGAGCAGAAATTCAACATATTTAAGTGTTTCTGTTGCCAGTGAATACTGCCACCTTCCAGAAACCAAGTTACATGTGAAAATGGTTTTATAGCTTCGGTGAGTCATAAATTCAAATAAAAGACTTCTTTGTCGGTGCAGCTCAAAAGGTTGGACAGCTTTATATTTTACTAAACAAATTAGGTAAGCAAATAAGGTGAGTGCTGCAGTTTTAGTTAAAACTGGTTCACTGGAGAGAAATGAAAGAATATCTGAAGCACAGGTTGCTCTGCTCAGGGGATTGATACCAGATGTGGTCAATGTGTTACTACAGAGGTCAAACATACTAACACCAGTTTATTACACAACTTTATTTTATAATGCAACAGCAAGATGTCAAACTTGTTGCAAACTATACATCAGGTTTGTTTCATCAGACCAGTCGAACCTGTCTGTTTTGAGTCTCATAACAAACGGTTTAAAAGAGGAACTGTCCAAACCTTACATTAGGTTTCACCAACTCCAATTTGAGGCTTTTTAAAAGCTGCTATGAATAAAATTTACGACCTATATATTTCTACCAAAATATACAGCCAGCAAAGTTCAAATTGATCAATTTGAACTTAAACTAGCTAGCAAGGTATGTTAGCAGTGAGTTACCGGTAGCTTCAACCTTTACTAGTCACACACACAGTGAAGATATCAGAGTGACTCAAACTTTTGCTTGACAAAAAAGTCCAGTGAGAACAACGTACAAAATTATTTAAGACCTGTGATTAACATGTTAAAGCCCAACTTGATAATAAAAAAAATCTGAATTTAAGACATTTTAGGAGTCTAATTACAGAAACATTTAGAACTTTTTAAGGGTTTGTGCTCTGAAAGCAGGAAGCAGAAATTTGATTTTGCATCATCTTATTCTGATGAGACGGTTAACCTGGTAAGTCAAAGATTCCCGTCAAATCCCATGGATGAAACGTGGTCAACACATGACCCTTATTATTTTAATTTATATGAATTTTATTTTTATGACGCACAATATCTTCTGTCCATCTGCTCATATTTTAAGGTCTACTACTCTGGCATCCCCTTGGATTCCACACTGTCTTTTGATTCTTAAAATAAATCCGTCCACCTGCTTTCCTCTCAAAAATCGTACCAAGAAATTAACTTTCTCCCTGCCACTGCATGCTAGACCATCAGAAAGCGAGAGCTTTTAACACTGGAACTGGGAGATATTTTAAATATACAAATTTATACATATCTAAACAAAAAATAAATAATAAAACAAACTCAACCAAAACCATGAATAAAATGTATTATGGAGTTTCTGTAGACAAAATTGCCCTTCGAAAAATAATTACCAGAAAAGACATTATTGAGCTCTGTTTAAATTATCATGCAATTAATTGCTTATTATGACAGACTTATGATTTAAATAATTCTTGATCAAACAACACTTTTGAAATCAGTAGGGACTTTAATGCTGTGAGTTGTGCATCACAGTGACAGAACGTCTTCCAGTTCCCCAATTAAAGCTGATAATAAGTACTATAAAAATCCAGATAAGTTTCAAGGTGCTATTAAACTGTAACATAATTACATCAGTCTGTAATAAATCAACCACCTGTTACAGCTGCAGTGTGGCTTCTAACTTGATGTTTCTATTTCTATTTTTTCCTCTTTATTTCTGTCAAATCCCCACAGAACACAATTCCTCATTTTGTTCGGTGATTCTGGGGATGGTTTGTTTTTTAACTGCATGGGACTTGGAGGTCTGAAACATTGATTGTGCTAGTTTAGTGCAGGAAAACACCACAGAGGAGATAAAGAGACGTGGAAACATAAAAAAAAAAAGTTTGGTTTATATAAGAAGCTGATTTTATGTGACCTTTGACAGCAGATGTTGAGATATTGCTGCTTTCTTCCTGCGTTTGTAAAAAATAATAGAAGGTTATTGGCTATTTTCAACTGCAACTGCTTTGTCTAAATGAATAAGTACGCATTTCATTAAAATAGCAGCAAGCTCCATGCATTGTTTTATTGTTTGACTCAGTAAAGTCTGACAATGAGACTTTACTGTGAGCAAGAAGATTACATCAGATTTAACTTTGCACAAACGCATTCTTACCTGTGCTTTCCTCTCACACAGGGAGTAGACGGATTCTAAGTTGGGGTCGCTGTGGAGTGTGTGTGTGTACATCCGGTGTTCGAAGGCCTCCACCTTCTGAATGACCTTCTTCAGGCCAGGGTCTTTGATGCCCATGTCGTCGATGGGGTCAAGTAAAGGAACACCATCCGGGAACCGCTTCTGAACCTCCTGAATAAGAGGAAAGAAAACATTTGGATGAAGATTTTTGTTAGACATTTTTATTTTTTTAGATATGAAACCTGTACCTGTATGGACTTGAGCATGAGCTGTCTGTTGTCAAAAGGCCTGAGATCTTTAGGGATGTAAAGACGAACTGAGCTGATTGAAGTGAGGAGGTGGAGCATCACTGGGACCACCTGGGTAGAAAAACAAATTAAAATGTGAGCGGAAAACGTGACAGACACAGTTCTGTGTGTGTGTTTTAGTTTCACCAACCTGCATCTCTCCGGTCTCCCCTGGAGCAGCAGGCTTGGCCGCTTCAGTTGCAGAGTTTTTTGCACTTTCTTTACTACAATGAAGCAAAACCTCGACTACGTACAGCGGCTCAGAGTCTCCACAGGCCTAAAGCATGAAAATCATGTCAGTCACAGCAACATTTAACTATAGACTGGAAGCAAATTCATACTTTTGATTTCTTCACATTCTCAAATTATAACCAGGCTTTGAAGTATTTTATTGAGATTTCCGGTGACAGATTACACAAAATAGTTGATAAGAAGAAAAAGAATAAAAGGGTTTCATTTTTTCTCAAAAAAATAAAAATAAAAATAATCTAAATAGTTTAGCTTACATTTGCATTTAGGTAATTTTTTTCTGTTGCTTAGGATTTTATTTCTGGGTATCTGGTGCCTTGAGAAATCATGCAATTACTGAATAAAGTCCAGTTCAGGGAAAAATATGGAAATATTGAAAGAAGTGAGGTAAGTTGCAGTTGATGTAAAGATAGATGGGGAAAGAAAACCTAAGAGGGAGATACAAAAGAATTGAGACTGGAGAGAAAGGTCTTTCAATAGAAAGGATTTAATTAAAGCTTATTCACCATTATGCACAGTTTTGACTAATAAATTCCCAATAAAACACACTAGCATTAGTGGCAGTAAAGTCTGGCTTACCTTTGTGTTTGCTTTCTTGCTAAAGTTCACAACCACTCCCCAGCCAAAGTCAGTATCCTCATTTTTCACCTGTGGCATCAGTACAGGAAGTTTGGTCTTTAATAAAATGCAGAAGTCTGGAAATATTCCCAGAATCTGAAGAGGTAGAGAGCCGTACCTTCACGAGTCGGCCCGGCTGAAGGAAGGGCAGGCAGTATTTGGGCTTGTGGATGAATTCTTGTATCTCTTTACCCAGCTTAGCCAGCTGCTGCCTGATCTTAAAGTATGTAACAACACTCTCCTCGTTAGGAATCTCAATGGTGTGATACTGCTCCTCAAACTTCTTAATTTCTGCAAAATAAAAAAAGAAATGGAAGCAGCAATCTCATTAAACTTGCTACAACATTACCCATAATGATGTTTTCCAACCAGTTTTTTTTTTTTTTCTAATTAAGTCTGGCATGTGTAGACATAATAAACAGAATGCTGACTCTCAACAACGCCCGGCAAAGCCCTGTAGTGCTGGAACTGGTAGAAGGACTTCTCCAGCATGTACTCTGGGTTGATCTCTTCTACACGCAGCAGGTTGAGCACCATGTTGTAGGTCAGGTGGAAGGCACTGTTCAAAGGGTCTGCTGAGCCCTGCAAAGCACAACAACAGAAATGTTGGGAACAGCAAAAAACAGATGGGGTAAGAGGTTTACATCCAAGTACACTGAAGTTGCTGACTCCAATTTAAAAACTTGAGAAATTTCGTAACCGCAGCAACATTTCACAGTCTCAAGTGTCAGGCTAAGTGGTTCAAAAGGCACACAGCTGTCCTGTATATTTATAGCAACTTGCATATAAACGGTCAAATCAAAGACAGACAATCAAGACTCTGGGTCCTCTGTGAGAGCGTTGCCAAGTTATGACATCGCACCAAAAGGCCTGATTACCCTTAATGTGATCAGCTTAGTCGGCCATAATAAGGTCAAAGATTTATAGCATTCAGATTTACTGTACCTTCAGTAGCTGTTTGCCCACAGCTGGACTCATTTTCTCATCCACCATAAAAATAACTATTCCTCTGTCGTCCATTCCTCTCCTGCCAGCACGCCCTGACATCTGGATGTACTCACCTGATGTAATCTGGAAGAAAAAGAAAAAGGCTTGTTAGGATGAAGTTTGCCCCAATATCTGCAGAGCATTAGATGTTTTTCCATTAACCATGTAATTGCACAAATTGGAATTACAAAAATAAATTAGCTTGATGGAAAAACAAAAAATTTGGAAAAAAAATATTTTTCTGATAGTTTTTGTGTTAGGCATTTAGCAAATAGAAATAATTTTAGTAATTCTAACTGACCCAAAACCAAGTTCAGATAGAATTAAGAAAAGTTTATTCTGATTTAACTTCAGACAGTAAGAGAAAAATGTGTCCATCTTCTTATTAGGTGTATGAAAATATCTGGTTTCAACTCTAAATACAACTTTCCAAATTAGGGTTTTAATAATTTGTTAAGCTGCACTATATTACCAAACTGTGCATCTTAAATGTCAGGAGCTTTCAAGGATTAAATACAGAAATCAAGAATTTTCCAAACATTTAAGACACCTAATTGAAATTCAAACATCTGTACAAACCCTGTGTTTTGCAACCAAAACAAAAGGACTTTGTGTTGACATGATCACATCTTCCGATCAACCGTGCCACAGTAACAGATTGTGATTTTCACCACAGCATGAATCAGGAATCATAGTCGAGTGTTTTGAAGTGCCTGCGTGGAGCTTTGGCACCATCAGAGGCACCAGATGTTCTTCATGAAGTACTTGGATTGGAGGGATGTTTCCCTCTCACTCTCTTCAACCCTCGCCATGTTTGTGTGTGCATGTCTGCAGTTTCACACAAGGCCCCCAGCTCTTATAAACAATACGTGGCTGTTTATGTGGCAAAGCGAGCGGCTCCGTTTGAAGACCTTATAAAGACTTCAGAGCGAGAGGTTGTGTAAAAGTGAACACTAAGCACAAGCCAGAGGTCTTTTAAAGGGACAGCCATGTCTACAGGATGATTTATTTTACTGTAGATACACATAGGTGGATTGCTTTTTGAGTCAAACTTCTCCAAAGACATTACCTGCTTCCGATCACCTTCTTGCCTATCTACGAAAATCTACTGCAGAAATTGTGACAACTGATCAATCCCTTTGAAAGAAACAGTTTTTATAATCAAGTTGCTGTGAGAGTTCTTACAAAGCGGTGGTTCTTTCCATCAAACTTGCGTGCACTTGTGAAGAGAACGGTCCGAGCTGGCATGTTAATGCCCATGGCGAAGGTCTCTGTTGCAAACAAGGCCTGGAATGAGACAACAAATCGTTACCACTGTGTGATCAGCGTGCAAACTGGGGTATTTTTATACGACTTCCAAGATCTTGTAAACAATTGCATGTTTTCAACATCTGATATCAATCCCAGTTTGTTTTTCTCTTTGAAACAAAGCAACAATTTTCACACCACTTTAATTTAGACTTTTCTCATCTGTGAAAACAAAAGAGATTTTGTGTGATAGGCACATAAAGGCAGATTGCAGTTTACTACAAGCCGAGGTAACGAGCAGAAGCATTGCTTTGGCAATACTTCACCTGTGAGGCAGGTAAACGGGAATACCTAAAACATCCCTATCAGCCCATATCCAAGCTAATACACAGTAGGGGGTTATGAAGCTGCTTAGCTCTACAAACGTGATGACGCATCTTCAAACCGATGCTCTCCGATGTAAAGAGGAATATAAAAAGGTGAGCAAACCGAAGACATCCACACAAAGAAACAACTAAACATGCTGGGTGAAATTAAATTATATTATCTGCTTCAATAGTAGCAACTGACAATGAGGCCCTGTGCAGCTCTCCCACTCTAGGGACACAGATGAATGGATGTTGGGTACAAAACGTCCAGTGATTGTTGGCTCAATTTTATAAACAAGAAAAAGTTAATTTAGTAAAAAACTGATTATTTCAAAGACTGAAACTGACAAAAATTTACCACAAACTGCTCAGGAAGGATGGCAACTTACTCTGCCATCTTTAGTTGATAACTGAAGTAGCACACATCAGATCCTTGTTTACACTGTTCAAAAAATGGTTTTCCAATTATTTGTTCAACTAAATAGAAATTTATATCATGTTTTCTTTTAGATTTTCTGCTTTATATAAAAAATCGTGTTTTGTTTTCCTTCCACTTTACAACTGTTCACAGCTACGTGTTGATCAGTCACACAAATCTCAATGAAATGCATTGAAGTTGTAAAATGTCAAAATGTGAAAAAGTTAAATGTTAAAAAGTTGCAATGTCTTGAAATTACATTGCAAAACATTGTAATGTCTTGCAATGATTTTGCAAGACATTACAGAATCCCTTCCCTTCACTTGTTTCAATTACAAATGGTGGATATTATCAGCATGGAATTGGTAATTGACCAAATGAGTTTTAGTATATCGGCATATTGGAAATCGACCAATAATCCAATATCGTGTATCCCTAGTTTCAATATGTTTGAAGATGCGTCTTTTCACAGAGATGGAGGTACCTTGAGCAGACCCTCAGAGAAGAGAATCTCAATAGTCTCTTTCAGGATGGGCAGCAGTCCTCCATGATGGATTCCTATCCCTCTCTTTAAGAGTGGAAGCACATGCTCGACCTGCAGGACACCAAAAAAAAACCACGACCCTTCATTAAAGCAAAAAAAAAAAACCAAGACAGCAAAGAATGGAAAGGCAACACTTGTGTTAGTGTGGGGCCTGGCTGACTTGGCCATTGCTACTCTTGTGGGATTTTTCCCATTGCTACAGAAAAAGGAAAAACACGACTAAATTTAATAAGGAACAGAAGAACCAGCATTTTAACACATGCAGTCTTTTTCCATCAAGGTGGTTAACTGGAGGAAATTGTGAAGCTTTTTTAAAAAAAAGTTTTACAAGGTGTCAACGTTAAGAGTTCAAAAACCTGAAGCGCTAGAAGAAAAAACACATTACAGGTTGCGTGCAAACTGTGGCCTGCTTACCTGAGGCAGCTTCTTGTCCTCTTCTGAAAGACAGTCCACTGCATTGTTGAACACTTCTTCAACCAGACGTTTCTCATCATCTGCAGCAAACGAAAAAGGCGTTACTGATATTTTATAATAACTGCACACAAAATAACACCTTAATCTAGTAAAATTTAGAGTTATTTTAAAAAGATAGTTTCAGTTTCTTTTGGCATGCACTGCACACATTTCACAATTTCCACCATGGAAATGTTAACCACCAACAGTCTGTCATAATATGCAACATTTGGCAAAACTGTGATTACTTTTGTCACTGTAGCCTTCATTTGACACTAACTTGCAGTAATTCACACAAATGCACAAAATCCTGAGTAAACACATTGAACCAAAATATGGCTTCACTTGCTTAAACAAATGTCCAACATGAGTTTATAAATTGGATTACCCAGCTAGACTTGTGGATGCAGTTGTTTAGCTCATTCCTAGATTAAAATACTTAGAAACATAATGAGTTAGCTTGATTTTTTAAATCTGATTACATGTTCTCTTTGCTGAACATTTTTTTCATCCTTTAATCATATCTTCTGTGTTTGGGGATTTTTTTTTTTTTTTTTAAAGTCCAACTTTTCTTGGATAATGCAGAGCACACAATTTGTGGAAATGAGATTTTTCTTTGGCAGAGTTTATCCATGTTTTTTATACTGGGTTGATAAAAACTGGCAGCTTTACCAGAATAAAGAGCCTGGAGGAGCTTAGCGATAAAACAAACCTCATTCATAATGGTGTCACAATCCAGAAGAAACAAATCATGATGAGGAAAGAAAATGTTTCATAATATAACTTCAGATTGCATGTTTTATGTCACCAGATAATATTAACAGCATCAGAATGGGAGCCAAAAATCACTTTAAAACTGCATTTTGTCCAAAATGAATGTCTTCCAGTAGAAACTCCTTTTCTTATCTAAGTGTATGAGCACAATAAAACATATTTATGACATTACTGCAGTGAGGTGAATTTGTTCACCTGAGTTTGCCAAGCAGCAGGTTTTGATATCCCAATTTCAACTCCTATCCAAATTTTTAAGCAACAGAAATGTTTTCATCATGATAATTAAGTAAGCAGCTTGCTCACCAAATAGAAACCTTAGCAAATGTGGGATGTGAAAAACATTTGGTGACTTTGTCCTTTGGGGATGATAAAGTGATTAATCAAATCTTGATCAGCATAAGTACAAATAATCAAATTACTAATTCCAAGAATGAAATCAATAAAAGCAGTCAAATATAATTTATTAATGAAATTAATAAAAGACATACTTATGCAGCACAAAAGTACTTCATCTGGTTTAAATCAACAAGCTAATCTGAGGTTTTATTAGGCTAAATTAACAGCGTGATATTTTTACTCCAAAAATTAGAGATAAGAAAAGTGAAAATTAAAGTTAAATCTTCACAAATGCCCATACCATTGTTAAAATCCAGTTTGGCCACCTGCAGGGCGTACGCCTCACAGTCTTTCTTACTGAAGCTGAAAATGATCACCGGCTGGAAGTTCCTCTCCATGATCATCTTCACTATCTTGAAAACACTGGATGGTCCTAAGTAAATTACACAAAAATACATTTTTAGGTTAAGTGATTGATGTAATGTTCCATTTTTGTCTTATTTAGACATTTCCCCTGCCTACCCTTTGTGCCTCCCTTTCGGCTTCGATCCCACTTGCCACCTCCACTGCTGCCCCCGGTCTCCCCAGCATCTCTGAGAACCTGCATGGCTGTGTTGAAATTATCTTCTCTGAAGTCCCCCTGAGGAAAGGTACACAAGGATACACTATTTGAATTGTGTATGATAACTTCTGACTTGCTTTATGTGACTTTCACAAAAAGTGTTGACAAAATCATTCCACACTTTTATCTTTCTTCAAAGAAAATATGAAAAATGTCTGAACTCCAGATGAAAGTGTGCAAAGGGAAATCGACTGTGTTTGTTGAGTTAGTGAAACCATCAATAATAGCAGATTATGGGTGTACTTGCATTCTCATCAACCACTAGGTGGAGTCCATCGCCCCCTGCTGGAAAAATATAATGTTGCAGTGGAGTGGGCCGGTAGTCTGTGTAAACCACATGGCAAGGCTACAGCAAAAGAGAAACATTTTTATTGTCAATATAGATAAAAGAGACAAAAAGAAAAATCCCTAACAACAATATTTTTAGTGTCAATCATTTTTAAAATTGTCTTTATCTTTTAAATTAAAGTTAGTTTCTACTGTTGACAGGCAAACTCTTTTTCCAGTACTTCAATTCAAAACTGGCAGTATGACCCCAAAATGTTTATGAATCTGAAAAAAAATCAATACCCGTGTTTCTGCACAAAATCAATTTTTGGAATAATTTAACAGTATTGTGAAAACTATACTGTTAATGTATAGTTGAGCAATCCTCTTAAAGTAACTGCTAGTGCCAAACCAGAAATACAGCCCACCTGCTTGTGTAAATGACAGATCCACTCAGCAAACTGTTTGGCATTCGGGATGGTAGCAGACAGGAATACATAATGCACATTATCAGGAAGAAGGATGATGGTTTCCTCCCAAACTACACCACGCTCTGAAATGAACAAAGAAACTCTTATTAATGACAATAACAAACACAAAAAAATTCAGAGGTGAATTGTCCTATTTTATCTTTCTTATCTTGATGCAACCTTAATTTGAAATCCTGCTGTATTCGGAAACTAGAAAATTAGTGCTTTTATCACCGACTCAAAAGTTTGTATAAGTTATTTATTTCACAAATTTACAACAGAAATGAACTAAATCACTTGACTACTGCTCTGCCATTTATAGAGCTCTTTGTTCATTTCTGACCGACAGAAATTCAATTAGAGGTTAAAGTTCACTGCTAAAAGTAGTAAGAAACATTTTCAACAGAACAGAGTCTTGAGTTAAACATTCACAGAACTTTGCATAATGTAAGAAAGTTACATTATGCAAGTGTATGTTGGCTAGCTTTGTTACAAGTTTCTAGCTAAAATTTAAAGCATAAAAACCAGAAAAACAAAATCTGTTAACTTCAGTGACTTTTGCAGCAAGTCTAATGTTCACTGTTGAACACAAGCAGTCAAATTACCAGTGACCTCTCCTTTCTGTACACACCTGCATCTCTCATGTAATGGATCTCATCAAAGATAACCCAGGCTACCTCCCTCATGATCTCAGATCCCCGATACAGCATGCTCCTTAGAATCTAGGCAAAAAGAAAACATTCATGTCAGACCTGCTGCACAATGAAAACACATGTTGTCAAGAAAATCTTATAGGGAAAACAATACCTGCTATACATCAGCTGTAACAGTTACACGACGTGTAGCAGACTAGTGTGTATTATAATGCCTCTACAATGGACTAATCTACGTCTCACCTCTGTTGTCATGACAAGGCAGGAGGCAGTAGGGTTGATGGTAACATCACCAGTCATCAATCCTACATCCTGGAACTCTTCGTACATCTCTCTGTACTTCTGGTTAGAAAGCGCTTTAATGGGACTAGTGAAGATGACTCTCTGCTTCTCTCTGAGAGCCAGAGCGATGGCATATCTACAGGAGAGAAATTAATTTAGAAATAACCCACAATGACTAATGACTTTGATAACTGATATCTTATTCATGTCCAAAGATCCAATAAAGTACAACCGAATAAGCCTACTTATTCGTTTGATTGTGCATCTAGAGAATGTTGTTCAAGAGCTAAACTCTTGAACACGATGGTGTTAGTGTGGTCTAACACACACTAAAAGTTTTAAAAAACTAATGCCATTAAAATCAAGTGAAAACTGTTATAACTGTAAAGGCTGGGGAAAAAATTAGTGCTTAAAGGAATTTCAGGTACTTAAAAACAGAAACAGTTTTTATTTAGCATGCTTACTCTGCACAGACAGTCTTTCCTGCAGAGGTGTGTGCAGACACAAGCACAGACTGGTTGTTGTCGATACATAGTATAGCCTCACGCTGGAAGGGATCCAGTACGAACGGGTATTCCTGCAGGACAAGTATAACATATGAGAAAAGAAAAAAAAATGCTACATTTGTTATTGCAAACACATACAGCAATTCAAATCTAACTGAACTAACTAATTTCTTTTAACAAAAATCAGATGCAAAAAGTATGTAATAAAATTCAATAGTGTCACATTTAACATGTGTTATAAGTGTAATAAAATGTAGAAACCAGAAAGTTAAATTAACTGTTATACCTTAGCTGCTTTTCCTACCTTAGCTGCTTTTCCCACTCTTGGTTTCAGAGGTTTATACTCCTCATCAGCTGGCAGAGCAACCTGTGGGTAACAGATAACATTTAAAACAACTGAACTGTAAAACTAAAAATGGCTGTTTTTGTTTTGTTTTGTTTTTTTACCTCATGTGAGCATCCTTCCACAGTTTCCACTTGCTCCACCTTCACTTGAGGCATAAATTCTGCAAGACTGAAATAAACAATAGAAACATTCATATCTAAGAAACAGCATCAGCAATATCAGTGTGTGCATTATCCACATTGCAAAAACCTGGAGTGCAATAATTCTTGCCCTATGTAATCCAAGTGTTAAGAGCATGATAAATCACAACCAATATGGAGATCTACTTAATGACAAGTCCACAGAAAATAAAGTTTTCATGTAGGTTCAAATTTACCAAAGATGAGCAGAATGTTGCTGTAAGTTTAAATTAAACATCTTTACATTAAAAACACATTGTTCATTAACATTTTTTAAAATCAAATTCCTTACTCTTTCGGACTCTACTGAGGAGACCTTTTAGTTCCCTTTTGAGCCAAGTATAAATCAATGATTCAACATTTATGGGGTTAGGGTACATTTTTTGTACAGAAGAAAACACATGTAAAGTACTAACATTCTTTGTGTTTACATACTGTGTAGGAACCACACAGTATGTCTTCGATTTTACCTCTACAAGTAGTTTGTTTCATCTTACTTTAGGTCACTGGATGACACTGCCTCGTGACGAGGTTTCTTCCCAAACATCACCTCCTCTCCGCCGTCACTGTCCGCCTCCCTCTTGACCCGAACAGACGGACCTGCATCCCTGTCAGCACCGCTTTTACCTGCAGATTTCCTGAAAGACACCAAATACAGCAGAGTACAGTTTAACTGTCTGTACGCAATTCAAACGCTTAAACTCCAACAGGTTTAGCTACAAATGTGTTCGACTCTAGTCACAACGGAGCACAGCTACAACATAAGCATTATCCGAAAAATGTCCACACTTTATTGCGTTTTGTGACTTAATTGGACAAGCTAGCCAATTAGCCGGTTAGAGCAGTTGGTATGCAAGAGCCAGCATGCCAACGTTTACGCCACGTTCACGCGGCGTAAAACGAGAAAGAGCACTAATATTTAAGACAAGACTTTATACGTTTAACATATTATACCCAGTCTCTGTTGAGGTACTCGTGGGAGTCTTTTTGCCAGCAGAACATTGTTGTTCATCGTCAAACACGCTGAACAGTCCGTCTCCAAAAGGGTCCGCCATGTTTGCAAGGGGCAAACTTCCCACAATACAGCATGAGGCTGTTTCGACAGTTCCGCTACGGAAGCCGTGAGGTGCAAAACGTAGACGAGTGAGACACACGTATTGACTCCGGCTTTTTTTTTTTTTAACTTTCTTTTCATAATACCCAGCATCTCGCTGATGTGTTTAAATCCCGCGTTTACGTAAAGGAGCCACACTCAGGCTGGAGTTGTTGACCCAATGGGTGGAAAGAAGAAGAAATCAGCCGCTCAGGCTGCCCCGGCAGCTGCGGCGGCGGCCAGCTCCGGTTCTACCTCTGCAGTCGGTGGTACCGGTGCGGCGGAGGACCAGAAGAAACACGCAGCCAACAGCAAAACGAATAAACCAGCGAAAGAGACTAAATCTAAAGGTAGTGATCTGGTGATGCAATAAAATGAATCAGTTGCTGTTTGTTAAAACCCGAGAATCTGTCAGCGTGACGCTGTCAATAAAGGCTGCAAGGCGGTTTATATCTAATAAGATCCTAATCGCTGTGTGTTTGTGCCATTATTTGCTAAATTGTTTGTATATAATTGCCACTGCCAGTAGTCACGTGGTACCCCGTAAAGGTTTCTGAACCATCAGACCTAATACTTTAACTTTCAGTAGGATTTGTCAGAGGATGTTAAAACTTCAACACGTACAATGACATGTGGTTGTTTGTTTTGTTCTTCCCTCAGCCCCAAAGACCTACAGTCTTGCCAACACAGCTCAGGTGGACACAGGTGGGGTCTCAGACAAGTCCATTCTTAAAGTAAGTGTCACATGTCTACAGAGTCTGAAAAAGTGTTTGAACTTCTTTATGTTTTGTGAGCCAAAAACTTCAGTCAAACTAACTCCTAAATAAGGTGCAGTCCAACCATTTGTCATTGGAAATCACCAAATAAATTAATGCAGATGTGAACACTTTTTTTGTTTGTATTTGTTGCACGCTTTGAAAACCCTGCCTGCTTTTCCTTCCACTTCACAAATATCTCCTACTTTGTGTTGATCGTTTTGTTAAAATCCCTCTACAACACTTATTTTTACAAAAATGCTGAAGTGTTGAAAATGCCCCCCTTTCCAATATGACGTGTGTGGATTTTCATAATTTTTTTTTTTTTTTTAAGGTTTCTATCCAAGCTGAGCTGGAGAAGAAAATCATCAAGCTGATCAATGATTTCAGACAGGAGAATGGGGACAAAGGGCCCATTTCTGGCAGACTTACAACAAAGAAGCTGTTGGTAGGAAGATGTCACTATTTTCATTCATCTAGCTTTGTTGCATAAGCTAACTGCTGTATCTGTATGTGCTTTAAGGACCTGTACACAGCTCTGGAGAAATTCAACTTCAAAAGAGAGCACATTGAAGAGGCGATGAAGAGCAGCGTCCTGTATGGGGGCGACCTCCACTCTGCTCTCGACTGGCTCTGTCTCAACCTTAAAGATGGTAACAGAGCACCAACGTTCATAAGGGTGTTATTAATATTTTTCGCTGACTTTGTGAATTTCTCATTTGTTTTGCCAGATGAGTTGCCAGACGGTTTCAGCCAGCAGCTGCAGGAGGAGAGCCAGAAGAGTCGGCCTAAATTCCAGCCTCCGCCGCAGCAGAAACCTGCTGAAAGGAACCCCAAAGCATCCAACAACAGCCACAGAGACGCCAACAGGGTCCGTGTGTTGAAAGAGTTTTGTGTGCTTGCTAGATGAGTGTTTTCTGGATGAGCATGTGAGCTTAGTTGCGTTATTTGCCAGGTCTCAGAGAAGGACGAAGCTGCAAGCATGAAGGACTGGATTTTGAGGTACGCAGAACAAAGCAGTGACGACGAAGAGGAGGAGGAGGAAGAAGGACATAAGAGGACACGCAATCCTGAATTGGATGAAAAATTTGACCCTGTAAGTTGGATTGAACAGTCTTTGACTGAGATGTAGGATATTTTGGGGAACCTCTTTTTGTGGAGCAGCTTCCAGTCTTCATGCAGAGTATCATTGTGTGTTATTGGCAGAATGACAGGTATTTGATCCTCACCGCTCAACTGTATGACGCCAAAGAAATGGCTGCTGATGCCAAGACCAAAGGAGACAAAACAGGCCAGAGGACGGCACAGGACAGGATTCGGGTCATACAGCAAGGTGGATGTCATTTAAATTTACCAAGCATAAGCATATGAAGGTCGAGTTTTTGTTTCTCAGAAAGTATATGTGTAGCTTTTCACCAAGTTACTGTGTAATCATGAAGAAAGCTAAACTAAGCCAATCTTCCAACTTCTGTGACAGTTTCTTGATCCATTTATTCTCTTTTTTTCTAGAAATGAAGCAGCTGGAGTCTCATCCCATGTTCAATCCTGCTATAAAAGTTGTAGATGTCGCTCAGAAGGAGAAAAAGACACTTCCCGTGGTGGATGATAAAGATGACCTTAGCTTCAATTTGTTTGAACAAGCAGAAAAGGACCCTCCTGCAGAAAAAGGTAAACCATAAAGTTCAAAATATCATCACTTGTAACTTTACAGACATCATATCCACATGTCCTGTTATCAAGAGTTTATCGTCGTAGTTGGATTTCGAGACACTCCTCTTGTACTACTTTGAATTACTGCTTTCAGTTTACCTTATGACCTGATTTGGGTCATTTTTGTCACAACCTTCAAGCACTTTGAAAATGTTTATGATTTACACACTAAACCTAGAGAAGCACCTTAACTGCTGTATGTAGTGATGACCTCATGGCACGTCGTTCTTTTGCAGTTGTGAAAAAGAACGAGCCAAAAGACATTCGTAACTTCGACTACACAGCTCGCAGCTGGACAGGAAAGTCCCCCAAACAGTTTCTCATTGACTGGGTCAGAAAAAACCTGCCCAAAAGTCCACCGCCAGCTTTCCACAAGGTTTCTGCCGGCAGATACTGGAGATGCAAGTAAGCAAAAGTGTGCATGTCTCCATGACAAACAGCCAGGTGGAGAAATGGCAATCACTACTGATGTTTAATGGTTACCTGAGGCTCTGTTGTTTAGACATTATCTATGTGATGTTTTCACATCTATCAGGGTGCGAGTCCAAAGAGTGGATGATGCCCTGGAAGTTTGTCCTACCATCTTGACTGAGGACAGCATGCAGGCTCAGCACCTGGCTGCCACGTTGGCACTCTACAACCTGGTTAAAGGGCAGGTAATTAGATTCTGTAGTTTCATTTTAAGCTGTAGAAGAAAAGAAAAATAAATTCTTGGTAGAAAAAATGTCTTTGCATTTTTTATGTCACCTGCTGTCCTGTTGTCTGTGTGATGATTTCCTAAAATTAATTGCTCCAATCAGACTACTTTCATGTTGGTTTTATTACCAACATGATGCATGCTGTGCATGATGTCAAGTGTAATTTTACTTCCAGAGACATAATAATCAATTTAATTCATGGTTTTGGTTGTGTCTGGTGTTTTATATATTGATTTTGGTTGTCGTGTTTTACTTTGGATTTTAAAAACATCTTCCAGGCTGATTGTTAACTGTTTGTAAGGCTTCGAGCGGACAAACTTTTATTATCATGCCATCAACAAATTACATTGTTGAAATGGAAATAAATATGTATTTTTTCAGTATTTCTATCACTATCACGGGTTTGTCTTTGAAATAAAACTAAAGCTGAAAATAATTATCACTACAGACATAATTATGCATTTTTTCTAGCACATTATATCAAATGAAAAAAATGTGTAGGAAAGAGAATGTTACTTATTTTTACTCTGCTTTTTTCCCCCCCACATAGTCTGTGCATCAGCTCCTACCTCCAACCTACAGAGACGTGTGGCTGGAGTGGAGAGACGGCGAACAGCAGCAGCAGGAAGCGAGCCGCACTGCTGCCAACAAACCTCGAGACCAGTTCATATCCCGGCTCCTCACCAGACTGAAGCAGCAGCAGAACCAGAGTCAAGCCCAGGACCCTGCGTATCACCAAGGCCAGGAGCTCAACAGGGCAGGAGAAGACGAGCCGGAGGACTCCTGGGAGAATCTGGCCAGTCTCGATATTGAGGAAAAAGGAGGCAGAGTGGAAGACAAGAGCGAGAAAAGTAAGCAGAAGGAAGGAGCAGCGTCGCTTAAATCAGCCAGAGAGCTCTTACTAAAGCTAAAAGAGTCTGCACTCGCCCACAAGCTGCAGGTAAATCCTCTCTACATCGTTCAGTTTACTCCATATGACATGACTCCTCGACGTTCACCGAGTGTTTTAATCTTTTGAGGCGGAGAGAGAGAAGCTCCCAGTCTTTCATCACAGAGGTCGTATCCTCGAGGCTCTCCAGCGCCACCGTGTGGTGGTGGTGGCCGGCGAGACGGGCAGCGGGAAGAGCACCCAGATCCCTCAGTTCCTCCTAGAGGAGCTGTTGACGGGGGGCAAAACCACTCAGCCCTGCAACATTGTGGTGACTCAGCCGCGCAGGATATCAGCTATGAGCCTCGCCAGCAGAGTCAGCCAGGAGCTGGGCTGCGACGACGGACCAGGCTCCAAGGTTGTCTTTCATTCACGGCTTGTATTTATTTATTTCTTGATGTTTCGTCTGTCAGTGTAAGAGGTTCTAGTGCACTCTCACCTGCTACAATAATGACATTTCTGGTTGAATTCAGTCGTCGCTGTGCGGATACCAGATCAGGATGGAGAACCAGTCTGGGGACTGGACCCGCCTCTTGTACTGCACTACCGGAGTTCTCCTCAGGAAGCTCCAGCAGGACAGACACCTGAGCTCCCTGACCCATATTATTGTGGATGAGGTACTTACAAACCCTCCCTGAGCGCATAATTCTTAGATTTATGTCCTACCTTCAGTTTGTGGCGTCCTTTTCTTTCAGGTCCATGAGCGCAGTGTCCAGTCGGATTTCCTGCTCACCATCCTTAAAGATGTTGTGATGAAGAGATCTGACCTGCACCTGATCCTCATGAGTGCCACTGTGGACTGTGACAAGTTTTCCAACTACTTTAACCGCTGCCCTGTGGTCAGCATTCCAGGCAGGACCTTCCCAGTTGAAGTAAGTTGTAATTCGGGTTTGTTACACAAAGAATCTGAGTTCAAATTGGTGAACAAATTATCATTATTTGTTTATATTTTGCTTGAAAGAAGCCAAACTTTCTTGCAGTCCTTTTAAAATGATCTTGATTATGAAGTGGCAGGACTTTAGCAGCTTTCTTATTTATGTTGCTTTACTACTTTTTTAACCAGTAGTTTAGGATTCCTAGTTAAAGTGCTGTAGGACGTGATCCTCATTATTGTTCATTTTCCCACATACGAAAACTAAAACTGTTCTTGTACTGAAGACACATTTCCTTGCATCTTATTAGGATTGTAAAACAGAGTACGGTCGGGATGTAAAAACATGCGTAGTTAAAAAAAATACAATAAAGTGTTTTAAATGTCTCGTCATTTTGTTGACGGAAGATGGCAAAAGGAAATGGATTGATGGATTGATAAAAAAATGCCAACAAGTTCATTGCTAATAATAGCCTGCTGGTTACTAGTATTGAGGAATATACAAGAACATAAAGATGACTCCTGCTTTTCAGAATTGGCAGCGAGAATCATAAAATACATGATATATCCTTATTTCTTAAGAGCTAAAATAAGAACTGCTTGAAAGTCCAAGAAAACAAGGGTGCTGTTTGTTTCCCAGGTGTATCATTTGGAGGATATAGTAGAGCAGACAGGATACGTACTTGAAAAGGATTCCGAGTACAGCCAGAAGATTTTAGAAGAAGAAGAAGAGGTGTCCGTCTCCGTCACACAGAAAGGTGGCAAGACTTTGCAGCACCAGGTAACTTTGACTCTCTGGGCTTTCCCTGAGAAAACCTAAACGAGCTGACTTGGTTTTAGATGAGCTTGTGTTTGTGTCAGGAGGTTATAGTGAGGGATTCGTCCTCCGGCTGGGATCTGGGTCCAGACCTCGACCATTTCAGCAGCAGGACTCGACAGGTGCTTCAGTTCATGAACCCTAATAAGATCAACGTGGACTTGCTCGTAGATCTCCTGGACTACTTGGGTATAATACCATCATCACATTTTGAGGCACTTCATGATTTTGTCGAAAATTCTTTCTGTGACTTTTTGGTGTTTCTCTGCCAGACAAATCGCCACAGTTTGCAGAGGTGGATGGCGCTGTGCTCGTTTTTCTCCCGGGTCTGGCTCACATTCAGCAGCTCTACGACGTTCTCTCGTCGGACAAGAGGTTTCGGGAGAAAAACAGGTATTCCTATATCACTAATTGCACTAATTTTTGCTTTCAAACACAAAAAATAGTGAAAGTATCTTAAAATGACCAGTTCCCTTTGTTCTGTAACTATATTTCAGGTACAAGATTGTGGCCCTCCACTCAACTCTTTCATCCAAGGATCAGGCTGCTGCCTTCACAGTGCCCCCTGCTGGTGTTAGAAAGGTATTGTTAGTTGCCGCTCATATCACTCAGCTACCAGCTTATGACACTTTCATAAACTGGTAGCTTTGTGTCTTCAACTTCTTTTGTTGGATTGCATCTTCTTCTTCTTTTTTTTTTTTTAGATTGTGCTGTCAACCAACATTGCTGAGACAGGCGTGACGATTCCAGATGTTGTTTTTGTCATCGACACAGGGAAGACTAAAGAAAATAAGTAAGAGTTCTTGAATGAATTATTTATGCTTTCTTGCTTACAAAGGCTTTTACGCTTTAATAGCTCATAATGGGTCTGATTCTCTGTTGATTACAGCACATTGTGAAGCTCATATAGTCTTAATTATGAATCACTGTGACATTTGGGGGTGAAAATGTAACACAATTTCTGTGTGTGATTTATGATAGCACTCGTGTACTGTTTAATCATTATATAGCATATATTCATACCTTTTTTGCCTTTACATACCACAGCCTCAGGTGTGCTGTGTGTGTGACTGAAAGATAACAAATAGGGACACATTTCTCTGTGATATTAAAATTAACAACCTCACAACAGTGGGTTAATGATGCCCTTAAATATGAAACCTTCATGCATACAGTGATATGTTGTTATATTAATATAATTCTTATTAGTATTTTAGAGGTACTAGATAAACTGGAGTTTTAATATTTTCTGTTTGTGTGTGTTTCTAATAATAATTAGGCTGCTGCAGAGAGACAACTTTGGTTATCCTATAGTCTAGGAATCCACAACCTGTGGCTCCTAACAATGTTGATCAAAAATGATACAGAACTAAAAAGTATATTTAATGAATCTGTGTCTTTTTAATACAGTTTCTTCATACAACTCTCCTGACAGAATTTGGCACAAGGAGTATATATCTAAAATCTTTTAAAAATTGTGGTAAATTTAACCATCCATTTTCCATGCTTGCTTAAAACATCTGACTGTTTTGCTGTAAAGCAGCTGTGTAAACATCTAAGGCAAAACCTCCGGTAGTCGGTGCTGTGTATTAAAGTTTGTACAACTAACAAACAAGGTTTGTCTCCCGTTTGTTTTCCACTGCCTAGTAATATCTATAAGTGAAAATCTGCTGAACTAACATATTGCTCTGGGATTCTTCAGGTACCATGAGAGCAGCCAGATGAGTTCTTTGGTGGAAACCTTCGTCTCCAAAGCCAGCGCCCTCCAGAGACAGGGGAGAGCAGGACGTGTCAGAAACGGCTTTTGCTTCAGACTTTACCCTAAATTCAGGTTTGGAGCATCTCGTTCATCGGCTCATTGTTTGCAGGAAAACCGCACTAAAACACTCAATCTGTCTGTCTTTCATACACAGACCTTTCGTTAGTTTTAAACATTTAAAACGTGCCTATTTTCCTTTTGCATCAAACCTGCTCACACCAGGTTTGATGCCTTCATGGATTACTCCGTCCCAGAAATTCTGCGGGTCCCGCTGGAGGAGCTTTGTCTCCATATAATGGTAATGAAGCCACTCTTTGTCACTTAGAAATAAGAAGTCCCACAAAGTCAAACAGTGTTATTCTCTTGTATGGTAGAAATGTCAGTATGGGTCCCCGGAGGACTTCCTGAGCCGGGCCCTGGATGCTCCTCAGCCTCAGTCTGTCAGCAACGCTGTGAACCTGCTGAGGAAGATCGGCGCATGTCAACCCAACAACCACATCCTCACGCCTTTGGGACACCACTTGGCAAGTCTGCCGGTCAACGTAAAGATCGGGAAGATGCTCATTTATGGAGCCATCCTTGGCTGCCTTGAACCCATAGTAAGTCCTGTTAGTTATTCTTCAGATTACTTCTAGAAAGCTTTTAAGTTACAGAGTCTTATAAAAGTATTCCTAATCCTTGATCGTTCTCTCATTTTGCCGTATTACAACCACAAACTTTACTGTTGTTCAACTGTTTTTGCTATTGAGACAAAATTTCATTTATTAGTTAGGTGATTTGTAAAGGAAATTGATTGATCTGGATTTTATTTAGGGGTATGAGTTTAAAAAAAAAAAAGTAAAACTGGAGAAAGCCTCGTACTTTCTGTCACTACATAGAATTCTGTAAATATTATTTAGTATTTTTTTAATGATATTTTTCAGCAGAATTAAAATAATGTCTTTCTTTCAGGCAACCATCGCTGCAGCCATCACTGAGAAGTCTCCGTTTTCCACACCGATGAACAGAAAGGAGGAAGCTAACCTGGCCAAAGCCGCTCTGGCCACCGCCAACTCTGATCACCTGACAATATATAGCGCATATATGGGGTACGGACCAGTTTAAAGACTCTAATGATTTGTTGATGTTTTTGGTTCAAATATTTTCATAAAACATCAAAAACTATCAATTAAAATAACTTTGAAACATCTTAGGAAAGCCTTTAAAAGTACATATAAAGAACTCAAGCGTGCTTTTGTGGAAAAGTATAAATGTATTAATTCCTGTAAAGAAGTGATTAACTTTGTTCTTATTTCCACAAATTTATATATTTTTTTTAAGTTCAGCTTTGAGGTTTCTTGAGGTCAGGAAGTTTTGCATAAAAGCATATTAGGAAATACACAGGAAAGAGTTTTTTGACGGTTTATTACTTCACTTCCTGTATATTATATAAAACTTGTGACTACATGACAAACTGCACTCCAAGCTCACATTCCTTCTGTGAGCATCTTGGTATTTTTAGAGGGTTTCAGACATAAATAGAAACCTTTAAAATAAAACAAAAAAACTTTTAATATATTGATCACCACTCTTTTTTTTTTTTTGCCAAACACATTAATGATATCAGTTTTGGTGTTGCTGAAAAAATATACACCCAAAAGTTACATTTCACAGTTTGTTATTTTTTTTGTTTGGTTTTGTTTTGCCTCTTGATCTATGGTTAATAAGACCAGTTGGTCTGGTTTAGACACCAATTTGTTTATGTTGCGTGGTAAGTAAAGGCATCATGGTTCCCAAACTGTGATTAAAAAAGTTAACAATTAATGTAAACAACAGCCCTGGGTTGACAACCTAATAGTGCAAATGTCAACCATTCACCATAAGTTATGTCAGAATTGTATACGTTTGTTTTCTAGCATAAAGTGATTTTATTTCCCAGGTCTGTGTTTTCTGGTTGTGTTTTAGAACAAAAGTAGGTAAGTAGGTAAAAATTTGGCATTTTTGTGTTTATAGAATTTGCTGTTTCCTTTTAGATGGAAAAGCTCACAAACCGAGGGACTGAGAGCGGAGATGTCCTACTGTAGAAAACACTTCCTCAATCGAACAGCTCTGCTCACCATAGAGGTAGCCTTATGGTTGCTCTTCACTTGCTCCCACCAACCTCTTCACATCCCTCTTGTAACGTCCAATCCCTCTTGCATCCAGGACGTGAAGCATGAGCTGATGAAGATGATGGAGCAGGTGGGCTTCTGGTCCTCTCGCTCGAAGCAGCGGGCGGTGGCGCTGTCCAAGCAGCAGATCTGCATCCTGAACGCGGCGCTGACGGCAGGGCTCTACGACAGCGTGGCGCGGGTGCTGTGCAATCCCCCTGTGGACGGGTTGGAGCGGGTGGCCTGCACCGTGGAGACGCCTCAAGGCAGGGCTCAGGTCCATCCTTCCTCCGTTAACCGTAACCTGCAGGTGTACGGCTGGTTGCTGTACCAGGAGAAGGTACTGACAACGTGTTGTGTTTTCTGTTCGCTCCACGTCTCTCCATACAGCTTTTGCTAATGAATGTTCCCCATTTAGGTGAAATACACCAAGATCTACCTGCGAGACACCACCCTGATTTCTCCGTTCCCCATGCTGCTATTCGGAGGCGACATCGACATCCAGCACAGAGAGAAGCTCATGACATTAGACGGATGGATTCATTTCCAGGTCAGATCTTCCACTGCAGCTTGTGTGTCGTCTTGGACCCTAACAAGAAATTCTTGTCAAAACTTGAGTTGAATCTGTTTTATTTTTAAGATTCTATCACAATTAAGTGGATTTTATAAAATTATAACAAAAAATTAACAAAATAGCGCTTTCCTTTTTATAAAGAGAATATTTAATAATTTACTAATTTACTTTTGCTAAGGCATTTGTTAGTTACATGTCTGAGTTTGACCTTCTGCTCTTTTATGGTCAATAGTTAAAAATGTTGTTCCACTTTCAAGGCTCCAGTGCGGATTGGGGTGATCTTCAAACATTTGAGGAAACTGATGGACTTTTTACTTGAAAGGAAGTTGGAGAACCCCAGAATGAATCTGGAAGGTAAACGTAAAATAAAAGATAGATATGCTTCCCTGAACCTTCATCCCCTGTAACGTAGTTATCCCGGACTTTCAAAAATCCCCTGAACTGTGTCACACTGCGCATCAGCAGTTTTAGGGTTATCGTTCTGTCTTGGCTACAATTTTATCACTCAATTAAAAAAAAAAAAACTTTCATAGTTGCTCCTCTGTCTGTACAATGAACCTGTCTTCAGCTAGAGTCTGAATTTAGATGGCAGATCGTACAATAAAATGTCTTCTCATTCTAGGTGATGCAACCATTCAAGTGATTCTGGATCTGATAAAATCTGAACAGGCTGCGTAACATCAGTCCACCACAGGAGCTGGAGGTCACTGAGGACACATTTTACTCACATTGAGAAGAACTGTATATAAAATGCATACAAACACACTGAAATCGAATCCCCAGATATAGTTAAGGTTATTTCGATTATTATTTTAATAATGTTTGTGTCCTGACTGACAACAAAACAAAATGAAATTACAACCAACTGTTAAAAAAAAAAATTTAAACATTTTAGATTTTAGCCATAGGAGGAATACTTATGTTTGGTGGATTTTTGTAAAAACGGTTCCAAAAATAAGTTTTTTCTTTCCGACATACCCAGATTCGGTCCTAAGATCTATAACGTTTAGAGCTTGGCATGTTGAATATTTCTTATTAAAACCTCTGATTTATATATTAGTGTTGGCATTTGTTTTATTGTGGATGGGTGCAGTGTCATCATTCTAATATCTGAACTCTCTCTAAAGCTTTCAGAAACATAATAGCAGACACCGGTTGAAATTAACAGTTTTCTTTATCAAGATAAGCGCATTTTCAATAACTACATTGTGCCGAGCAAAGTGAATAAATATTCTGCACACCATGTGACAGATCAGAAATTGATACTGTGCTGCTGAAGTGCCTGGAGGAAGTGTTTTCTGTGTTTGAGGTTAAAAAATAAATTAATCAACGAAACAAAGCATATTTGCTTGGTTATACAGGAGCAGAGCAACACTATTTTGACAACAGAAATCAAAAAAGTTGTGTAGCCACAATAAAAATTGCTGACTAGAAAGATTTAGTTTCTTGGAAATCTGTAATTTATTTGTTTCACATTTTATAATATGACACAAATAAACGCTGGTGAACTATATTGGGATTTTATGTAACAGACTATTACTAAGTAGCACATATTTGTAAAATTAAAGGAAGCTGACACTGTTGTAATTTTGTTTGTTTTGCAAATAAAGAAAAAAATCTGGAATGCATTATGTTTAGCTCCACCAAGTCAGTATTTTATGGAACCATCTGTTACCATAGAGTATTCTGAGACATATCTTCACAACTACAAACTGGGATTGTTACATTTTTTTGGAGAAGTAGAGGGAGTCAGATTACATGTGAACAGCAATTGTGAAGATTATCAACAGGGACGCTTTGATTGTATGTTTCAGGGTTGTTTCCAACAGGAAGGGTTTTCTCGCCCTCGCTCTTTACTAGGCCTGTATGTAATCTGCCAAGTTTCAGATGTTATGACAATTTCCATTGTCAGATGATCTTCTTGGTTGCTTTGGATTCTTACAGGGTCAACGAGCACTGAATAGAAATTCACACCACACTTTTCAGGTAATTATTTATCAAAAATATTTAAAAATGATCATTTTCCTTTGATTTAACAATTACGCACTCCGTTGTGTTTTGCTCCATCATATGCAAACGACTTCCACACAAAACATTGAAGTTTATGATTGTGACATGGCAAAATGTGGAAAAAAATTCAAAAGTTATGAAATTCTCTGAAGTGTAGAAAGAATGAAGATGGATGAAGCAACAATATTTCCTTTTTCCACCGTCTCAAACTCAACTTCATTTCACAGATACATTAATAAAAATACAGATTTGTCAGCAGAACGACAAATTCAAAGGGCATAGCTTCAGTAATGTCACTTGTTTTCATGAGATTTTAGATGAAATATAGATATCAATTCGAAAGAGGGCTGTTTTTCATTATCTTAAACAATTTGCAAAAATGTAAACTTCAAATTAATAAATAACTTGGATTGGAACTTTTTTTTATTGCGTTAAAAATGTGAGAATCTTGCCACTCACGAGACAGTGGTCAGTCACTTTCACATCAACAAGGAAACGAAAACTGGTAAACAAATGGCATGTTTAAATCTGGGAAAGTCTTAAGTTAATGCAAAAAAAAAAAATCAAAGCACAGTTAACATACACATAAATATATAATCCATCCTAAGTACAGAATTCATACTGCAATTAAGTTTGCATTATTGTCTTAAGATTTATGTCTGATGATTTTCTGTGAAGTGAAATACTGATCATGAATGCTTATTATGATCATTAAATTTATTTTATATATTAACTTCAAACCTATTTGACTTATTTTATTTCAGAAAAGTACATTCAACACATGATAAAATCTAAAGTGAAACATAGTCTCTACAGATAGTTATGACACAAATTTTCCATCTGATATGACCGTGTGTTTACAGGAAGCCTAAAAAGGGGAAGTAATGGGCTATAACGGGTTAGTCTGAAACTGGTGGAGATGTATGTGTTAATACTGGATCACACTGTAGTCTCCGTCCTGCACCAAAGAGTGGCGCGAGTCATCTGCAATGAAAGGACAATATCCTTCAGAACATATAGCAAAATCTGCAAAAAGGAGAGAACTCTTTAGTGAAAGAAAACCCACCTCTATTGTTCTGTGTTGGATCAGGAAGTGGTCCCCTTCTGCAAATTCACAAATTAATGTTAAACTGTGGTCATTTTTATTATTTTTTTTTTTTGCAGCAGCAAAGAACAAGTCATAAAATGAAAGGGTAAAAAAAAAAAAAAAAAAAGATTTTGTATTTTCTTACTTACCTCACAGCTGGTGGAGGCATCCGGGAAGGCGGTGGTCCAGATGGAGACCTTAGTCCTGTGTAGAAGTTCTCATACACGACTGGAGCTATTCCAGAGAAGCACAGAGATTGTTCACTTACTGGCAAATAGTAAGGGATAGATAACTACTTCCCTCTGTTTACGGGACAGGTTAATTGTTAATGGCACGCTACTATCAGTTTGTGTTGCAGTCGCACCTGCGGGTTTGTCTCCGGTCTGTCTGAGATTTACAAAGTGCTCGATATCTTCCTGGACATCACATTGCTCTAGTGACCTCCTCACATCCTCATATAGCTTGGCACACACAGACACATAAAACACAAAATGTTATACAAATTTTTACTCTGATAAATACAGTTTTCTGTTCAAGTGAGGAAAAATGATCAAACTACTAGACCAATAGGCTGGACAAAGGGAGCACTAATCTTGTGTAATAAAAATTCTTATACTGATAAATACAGTTACCTATTTAATAAATGAGTAAAAATGGTCAAAGTAGTAAAACTGATAAGCTGGAGAAAGGGTGACATTAATCAGAGAAAGTCTGAGTTATTTCACACAGGAGGACAGTTTCAATGTCCAGATGATCAGACAGCACAGACATGATCCAAAAATACTAGTAGCGTTTCCTGTGACTGGACAGCGTTCAACAAAACAGTGACTCACGGAGTCTGAATACAAATTAGATATTTTTGGAAGCATTTCCTTCCACTTTACATTTCATCTGCTACTTTTTGATTAACTATTACAAAAGCTTCTAATAAAACACACCGAAGTTTACGATTGCAACTTACCAGATAGGATAAAAAAATTCCAAGTTTTATGAACACTTTTGTAAGCTACTGTCTGAACAACACCTATTTGCAGCCAAGACCAACATTTATTTTCTGATGCCTGGTGATGTCTGACTCTTAAGCCGCTAAGTGCTTAGCTGTGGTCTGCAGGTAGCTGTTAAATGTCTCCGTCTGCAGTGCGGTGGGAGTACAGCGGATTAAAATGACTGTGTCAGCACTTTTTTCACTACCTGGAACAATAGACACCCAAAATCTTCACACCCAAGGAGATCTAAATCCAAAACAATAACCTCAGAGGAACCTAAGGAGCTTAATAACCTTTTGATAAGTCAAAAATATTGACTTTAGCACTTTGAAGTACCTATGTCCACATGTACATGCTAATTTTAGAATGAGTCTAAAAACTCCTTATGTTTACATGTTATAATGTGAACTTGTTCTTAAAGTGCATTAAAAGTCTTGACGGCCTGACATGAATCCCGGCAAAAAAGCCATTTGTACTTCGACAGGCCAGCTGATTAAGGAAACAGCTCTATTATTGCTTGCAAAATGATAAAACGGTTCCTTGTCAGAAGTTTAAAAACTATGTATATGTGACTGCGACGTTACTGTGACGTAGATCACAGCAATCCGATTTGGAGCTTTACCTCATCGCTGGTGACACACTGCTGTGAAAGCTGGTTGAGATGAGTCCACACTGTGTTCCTCAGGAAGTTAATACGTTCTATTGACTGTTTTTCAAATATCTGGGATTTTTAAAAAAAAGAACTGGTATTTAGCACATTGTGTGTCGAGAGCATTAATTGTTATTTTCAGCCTTACCTCGCAGGCGTTCACATGCTCCTTCAGCCAGTCATCTCTAATTTTCCCCAGAATTAGAACATTCTGTTGGTATAATCTGTCTGCCAATGAAACAGATCCATCACTATGAATACTCAGTTACATCGATTGGTTTTATCTATCCTTACTTTCCATACTTTAATGTAATCCAGCCAGGTCATTCTAGCGATGCTTTTTATTTTTAACTTACCTGCTTCTTCTGCGTTCAGTTTTGCCTGCTGAGCTTTTGAATGGAGCTGGAAAATAAATAACAGAAGCCTCGCTATAAATTAGAAATGTCCACATGGAAAAAAAACAAATAGTGACATTTTCCAGTTACAGATAATGCAGTTTACCCCTAAACTGTGATTAGAATACACATTAATAATTTATTCTGACAAATAAACTTACTGAAGTTCAGACTAACAATTGAACTTCATCTTTTTTTTTTTTTTTTTTTTTAATGTCACTCTATGATAGGTTCTCTGTGTACCTTCTCCACAAGCTTGGTGTTGTTGGTGTTAGTGTTTCGGTTCATGTTCTGATCCGCTTCTTCTTTGTCACGACACTTCTGCTCATATGTTTTCTTGGACTGGGCACAAAACCACAGCAATTAGGAACTGTCATCATTCCGAACTTTTTCTCACCAAAACGAATCGAAGCAATACATAAATAAAACAGAGGAAATCACTCTGGTGTATTTAGTTCTCCTTTTTCAACTAATTAACTTCATAATTTGCACGTTTCTCACCATGAAGCCATGACTTTTTTTTTTTTTTTTAAATAAATAGTATAACTAGATGCTTGGACTAAAAGCAACTTGATGGAGCAACTTCCTCCATCAAAGTAGAAGTAAAGAATTTCACATTTTACATACAGTTCAAACTGTTTTGATAATTCTCCTTATCCTATTTCGCTTCCTATTCTAGTTCAGGTTCTCATTTTACATGATAGTTTGTCCAACAGCAGTGGAAAACAAGAGACAACCAGCAATATGTTTGTTTTCATTTGGTTTACATAAAACTATTTAAAGGTATGTGGAAGATTTAAAATGAATTTAAATTTTGTTGTAGATTTTTTTTTTCCCCCATTACAAATTGGACTTCAAGAAAAAATTTGGCAATTTGAGAACACGGTTAAAATGTTAGGAGACGAGTGAAAATTGTCAGTTCTTTCCAAGCATCCACAGTATGTTTATATGCTAAAAGAGAAAACATTTCTTTTTTAAAACTTGATCGAAGATATTTACAGACGATCACTGACTGAATCTGCTCAAGCTAATAGTTGGGTTTTCTGTCATTTTCAGTGTTGCTACTGTGCTATAAAAGATTAATGTATTTTAGGAGGTTTTACACACTCAAATCTGAACAGTGCTGTAACATATTTTCATCTCAACTCACATCCATCGTCTTCTTAAACTGCGAGGACTTCTGTTTGTGGAGAGCATCCATCTGTTGTTCTATCTAAAAAAAAAGGAGGAAGAAGAAAAGAAAGGTTATACATCAAATTAACTCAGGTCACCTAAAATAACACAGCATAGATAAGAGCACCAACTTTTTTCCTTGCGTCTTTCTGCTTTTCTTTGAAGTCTTCCAGTTTCTTGACCTCTTCCCTCATACTCTGCGCCAGTTGTAAGTGCGATAGACTAACATGTTCAGTCTCTTAAAGGAGAAAGAAAATGTGCTTTTAGTTGCATTCAGCATGAAAAGCATGAACTCAGAGTCATTGTAACATTGTTGTCAAGGCACTTACGTAGCTTAAACATGTCCAGCGATCTTTTTAATGTGCTTAAAATATAAAAGAAAAACAGATTACCATTCCAAATTTACATAAATGAAAAAATTCATTGCCATATAGTTTCTTTTGTCACAGTGTCATAAAAGGGAATGCCATACTCTTCATCAGTCCCTTTTCCTTCCTCTTAACACTTACATCTTCACACAGGAACAAAACCAGAACAGGCATTTGACTAAAATGGGAACTTGTGTTGTTGAAGAAGTAGCGTGCCAGCAATAGCACTTTAAGTAGGGACCGACTAAAATATCATTCGGAAACTGAAAAGGGTCCAGTATTGTCAGCTATTCTTATTTTAATGGCATGAGCACATGAAATTCCCTTTTTGTAATTAAAAAGAGATGCATTGTTTGAATGAAAATGTTGTGCCTTTGCTGAACGCATCCGTGCGCAAATCTAGACGAAAAGGCACAAATGGTTGATGTGCAAGAAATATATCTACGCATTTAACAGCAAAATGCTTGTGTGCTGTATTTATAGTTGGTCAGTCGAGTAAATGACTGCATCTGGACTTGGAGGTTGCTTACTTCATCTCATTGTGTCCACAAACTTTCTTGGACAAACCAAGCAAGTCTTTGGCATACCTCTCTTCGATCGAAGCCCTGAAAGGAACAGTTAATAAACAGTAAGTCTTTTAAGAGAGTAGATATATTTAAAAAGATGGCAGAATTTATTTTGTAGTGTATTTAATAATGATCTTACATTATTTAATGTTACAAAGTTGTGCGGTTTTTAAGTGCAAGATATGAGATCCATGGTTTTTTCCACTTATATGCATACAGATCTGAGATGTTACATGCAGGTTTAAAACTCAAACATCCTTTTCACACATAGATGCTAAAATATTTTGCTCATTCCAAAATAGCTCAAACTCAGTCAGAGTGGATCGAGAACAATTTTGGAATGCAGATGCTTATGTAATAAATAATTCCTTTGTGCCTCTGCATTGTCCTGCTGCTAATGAACTTTTGCACTGCTTTTTGAAAATCATATATACATACCGTTATATATACAGACTGATAGTAAAATACATCAGTTTCTGGTTCAAACATGACAAAATGTCATTTTGTCGCATGTGGTGCAGCATGTTTTTGCAAGATGCTGCACCATAAACGTCTCCAGTAAGATGCTCACTTTGCATCTTATTGGAGAACAGACGTTTTAGAGATAGATCTAGTTTGCATATTAGCCACGTGCTTGACTGATATGCAAAAAGGAACGTACATAAGCTTACGTACGTACGTGTTGCTTTGAAGCATTACAGATGGTTATAATTTATGCTGAGATGATACATAAAAAGTACGTACAGTTGCTTCTTTTAAGTTACATCGGACGACACAGCTGAGAAAATTGACTAAATTTACCTACATTTGTTACCTGTATCATGCAGAAACAGCTAAATCAAAAGCTCTGAAAACTGGCTTAAAGTTTATTGAGCTACTTGTGAACCAAAACTGATTACCGGTATTTCACTTTTTATGTTGGTCATATCAAGACCAAGCCCAGGCTTTTACACAGCAATCAATCAAGTGAAGAAACACAGCACAGATACCAAAGCAGGAAACAGGTACAGTAGCCTATTTTGGAAGAAATACTTCTTAGTAGTCCATTACATTTCTGGTAAACAGTGACATACAGCACATACAGAAACCCCTAACAAGATTTTGTAAATGCAAGCATGGATTTCTATGGGAACAGACATGGCTTAAAGGCTCAATTCCTTTTAATTCTATTTTCCATTTTCACAGTTTTAAGTATCTTAGCTCAGTAATGTCTCTTTACAGCAACTGTCATGATCAAAAAGTCTTACTTCTTGTATTTTGTGAAGTAGTTTTGTCCACAGTATGCTTTCCTTTTTAATTTAAGGAACTTTCCGTTGTGGTATTGTGCAATCTGCTTTTCTAGCTATTTCTATAGTTTATTACTGTCCATCATTATGACAATAATAGTGTTCTGTTGCACTAAACCATATAAAGCTCCTCAATCATTCACATTACTTTAGCTCAGGTTAGCGGTAGAAATAACAGGTGTTAATGTGTGTGTGGTGATGGATGATAGAGCTAGGGTAGATTAATTATTATAGGAGGAAGGAGGAACATGACTTTGCATGACTCCACAATAAAATACATCTAAAGATGCTTCACGAACACATTTTACAACTTAAGTAATCCAGAAATGTTATTAGGGGATCAATTTAGAGTAGTTAAGTGTAGAAAAGAACTGTTTGTAGTCTTGCTGCTCCAGGATATAACACAACTTATTATATCTTTACCTTTTGTACCTTAAATGATAAACTTTATTGCTTCCCACAATGACACAAAAAAGCTGCAGATCCTGTTGCTTTCGCTTTTGGAATTTGGACCTGAATAGAATCAATTTCCGGAGCATGTATGAGAAAAGTCCTCACCTAGCTTTCATGAAGTCCTCCACCTCTTTGCATGTTCTTTTTCCGTCATTGAGATACTGAATGATGGCATCATAGCCAGCAGTGGAAGTCAGATCTGGACACTGAAAGAAAAAGAAAAAAAAAAAAAGTCTTATTTTCTTCATTAAAAACACCTTTTTGCATGTTCTCTGAATACACTATTTTAACTGTAACGTGTTCTGCCTACACTGTTGGAATTAGAAAAACTTCAACCTCCACTTTATGTAAACTTATATTTTGAACTTTGCGTCTATGTTAGAGTCACCCAGCAAAAATTTAAAAAATCAAAAAATCTCAATTTCTACTTCTTTTGAATGGTATAACAATATCAGTAACAGCAAATTTGATTAAATCAGAGATTTTAGAGGGAAAAGAAATGTCAATTATAATTGTGCAAATTTGTTCTGAGCTTTTCTGTTTCTTGCTATTAACTAAGGTTTAAAGTACAGTACGAATGTCCTAATTTGATTATCTAACAGGTGCATTGAACATCAGCAATCAAAGAAAATGCTTAATACATATTATCAGATCAAATCTAACTAAATTATCCGTATATTAATCAAGTTTTTGAATTAAAAAGTACATATATGAGGCGTATAAACTTTAACATTTATTCTCCATTAGAAAATAAAGCGGAATACAAATACCTCACCCAGAAAAAATCTTTGAAATGAAGGTTCTTCATGACTGAAACAGCCAGCAGCAGAGAGGCAGCGATACCTGAGTGTGTATCTTCCCTCTGCAACTAACACGGTCGGTCAAGTGAACAACTCTCTGAGTCAATGTGTTGCGCGCGCAGTGACGATGACGCCGACAGATAGGTGGGTCGTGGCATTCCCAAATGATGTTTGAGTATGCTGCCCCCTGCTGACTACAGATACCAATTACAAATTGAAGTCGTTCAAAAAATAAAAATGCTCTTGCAATTAAAAGCATTTGGTATACGTGGGTTGTGTCTGAGGGACGTCTTACCGGACGCCGAGAAATATGAGAAAACGGATTGAAATATGACCAACGAGGCAACCTAAAATCAGTAATATAGGAAGTAAAGTCGCAGCAGCCCGGAGAACATGTGTTATTTAGTGAAAATGTGTATGTCCTGTCTCACATAGTTCCCTATTTCTTTAAAAACGCACATACTGCATCCATCTTTTGGCAATGGAGATTTGGAGGCTTCTGATATGTTCATACCTTCCCTGTTTTGTTTTGTTTTTACCCCTGAATTGTCATACTGGTTTGAAATTCAAACAGGCAGTAACCCAGAATACATGTGTGAATCTGTAGAAAACATTATGTCATTATTACGTGTCTATATCGTAATAATATAGGTTACGATATAGACGTAATCTGGAGGTCGTTTACATGCAGTATCTCACGGACCACTGGGGGGCGCCCGCGGACCACAGTTTGAGAAAGACTGCGCTAAGGGAACATTCAGAACAGAAAAAAAGAACATTTTCTGATATATAAAAGTAACACCAGCAAAGCCATTGGGCAATAATTCCGTCCGTCATCGCCCCTTTCTGTTTGCTGCAGCGAGGTCCTTCTCAATAATGCAGCTATGTAAACTAAATATCTGTTTAAGGTATCCCAGAATTACAGAAGTGTTCAGACACGTTTGGACCTGTCGACTCTCGCTGAAGCCACTGGTATTCTTAAGTTTCACCACCCAGGAATGGCATGCCTTCTTCAGGTAATTTTCATTGGCTGCAATGACACGTGCAGCGAATCGACCAGAGGCAGTTTCTGATTTGGACAACTAGGGTTGTTGCCCCCTCGGCCCTCTCCCGCCCTCTCCACCCTCCACTGAACCATAGGATCTGAATGTCAGCCTAATGCAAAAAATCCTACTCTACTCCCCTCCCGTTGTTTGTGTTCCTACTTGTCAGTAAGTCTGCTGAGTTATTGTAGGACAGTTTTTATTGTATGGCTAATTTATAAAAGTACCTACATGTACATGGCTGTAAAGACCATTCTTTGACCAGCAGCGAGGGAGGTGTGTGCGCCTGACACCCTGAGAAAAATACTTCCTGGAAGGCTGCAAGGTTCCTTGAAACTTGAGCTTGGAGCTACCAGTGACAACAAGATCCTAGCAGAAGGAAATGATTTAATATTTCAATATAAATTGGATGTGCATTGGAATATGTGTTGTATCTGTAATATGACTGAGACAAGACGGTGTCATCATCCACAGTGCAGTGTATCCTGTACTGACATGGGCCAGGAGGAAGGAAAGAAAAAAGCATATAAACCCAGATAGCAGTTTGCAACTGCACAATTACAAATATCTTCTTGTATAGAGATATGTCCTGTGGTCTGATGAAAGTGAAACTGGTCATAATTACATAAACTACATTTGCAGGAAAAAGTGTGACACTTGGGAACACTAGCCTAACTGGGAAATATGGGTGTTTCACTGCTCGTCCAGTCAATAGAAATTATTTTTAAAATAAATTTTAAGACAAACAAAGTTTGGTTTGATTTAAGAAGAAAAAATAATTATGTTGCTGACTTTTTATTGAGTGACATACATTTTTGGTTTCAACTCTTTGTTTTTTAACATTATGTTTGTTATTATTATAATAAATACCAAAAAATATTTAAAAAAATATATATTTTCTTTTAAAAAATTTTTAAACTTTTTTTTTTAATTAATTAAAAAAAAAGCTCATGTCATCTACCTCTATGATGTAGTATCTTTTTGATCTTTGTTTACTTGTACTTTTTTTTAAATCTTAAATAAACCCATATTTCCTGTGAAATACACAGATTTCAGGACTTTTTTTTTTTAATAAAACAGGTATTTCTCAGTGGAAAGTTCCAGATTTAATTTTTGTGTTTCTGATTTTTAAACTAATTCAGTACTTTGGAGAGCATTACAATAATACCTATCCGGCTAAATATGCTTTGCTACAGAATATGCAATCGGTAACTGTTTTGAAGGATCCATCCATTGATAAACAAGTTCATGGTACATTTACTGTGAGAAAACTGTGTCTCTAGGTACATTACCTTCAGTATGTTATGATAACAGTGAACTCAAAAACATTTGATAGTGCTATTATAAGCTGTGGACACGCCTTCTTCAATCATGTGACCGGTTTGTCTCGTTTGTAACTTCCAACGTGGAGTCAGACAGGCAGAAGAAGCACTTCCTCAGTTCGAATGTGACTTTTTACTCATTCCTCATTTACTTGCTGTAACTTTAAAATCAAATGTATGATGAAATCATTCATGTTAAAACAGTTTTTAAGGATTTTTACCTGTTTACTGGTGTCTCTCCAGTGCTGTCTATTTTGTTCCAGCTTTTTTTTTTTTTTTTTTACATTTTTACTTACCGTCACGCTTAAATGTTTTAGTTAAATCCAATTTAATTTTAGACAAGGGTCATTTGAGTCTTCAAATTACAGTTTCATTTATTTAGGGGGAAAAAAGTGAGGGTCAGCTGCCGCCATGGTGGCAACAACTGCTGTCTGGCATTTTGATGCTGTCACTATGTCTCATGCATTCCTATGGAGAAATTTTGGCCTATTTCTCCTTCTATACAGTATCTGTTTTAAACCTGCTGGATTGGAGGTTTTTTTTTTCTTCACAAATGACATACCACAGCTTCTTAATTGGACTTGTGTCTTGATTTAAAGTTTACAAGTTACTCCAAGGTGGATTTGCTGGTTTACTTCAGATCATTCTGAAGTACCACAGTGGTTCCCAGTGGTGCCAGTGGGGGTCGTAAAGGAAGCGATATGGATGAAAAAAAAAAAAAAAAACAGTTATACAAAAGTGTTTCACTGTAAAGATGGTTTGTAGTGTGTTTTGTTGAAACCTTAAGTGTGAAATAAACTTCAGTGGAGTTTGAAAACAAAATATGTATATAGGTTTATGTCTAGTTGAATGATGTGTGTGCCCAGCTGATTTTTCTTTTTTTTTCTTTTATTGTAATCATAAGGGGGCCCAGAAGAAAATCTTTGGGAACCATTGGTACAACCCAAGGTTGATTTGAAAAGATTTTTATTATTATTATTATTATTATTATTATTTTTTTTTTATCTTTGTCTAATGTCAAAGTTGATTTTATGATAAAGTACATCTTTCTGTGAAAAAAGACCATCTTTGATTCCAGGAACCAGTGACAAAAGAAGATGAAATCTCTTTTCAGACTATAAGTCACATGAAATAGAAAAATCAGCCATGTGAGGCCTGCTGTGAAAGTATGTACTCACACAAAGATAGTCAAATGTGGTGAAAGTAAACAATGGGACCTCTTTGCAACAGAATTGCCAAATAAAGTAATGAGGTGCGTTTGAGTGAGGTAAGATTGTTTTTGCTAAAACATCAGGCCACCGATCACCTGACTGCACGAGGAAGTGTATTCAATGGTACTTTCCCCTTTCAGAGCTAACATGTTCATGTAGTGACATGTTCATGTGTTCATGCTTCTGTATGGAGGATTGAGATTTGCGTATTTCATTTTTAATATTGTGTGTAACATGGTCATTGTGTTGTTAACTACATAGTGTGGCTGTTGCTTGCAGTATTCTGGGTTTCTGTGTACATAGTGAATACAATGACAAGGACAAAACTTTGGAGTTGTGTAACATTTGAACACAAAAACAACCCTCCTGTCAACTAATTAGTAAAGCTTACATAAAGTTATCTTATGATAAGCAAGATTTAATTTGTTGACGAATATCCGAACACGGGAGTAAGAAATTATGTCATCTTGCATCACATGACTCAGTGTAGTTGTTTACTTTCGATATCTCACTGCTCTGAACTCATGAAGTTATCAAATTTTTAATTTGTGAGTATGTTCATTAGTTTTCCAGTACTATCATGCCATACCAGTAGATGTCTGTATTATTGAGAGTAAAGATAATACATGTTATGCAAGGCTTCCTGATTAGAGAAGTTTACAATATCATAAACAAGTTCTCTAGTGGGTGGAGCTTTATAGGGGATTCCTTAGGTCGCTACGTCATCAGAACTACCAGTACTTAAGCTTCACTTCCTAAGTTTAGCTACAACCTGTTCTTCCTTGTCAAAGCAACACAACAGGCGTTTAAAAGCTCAGCGATCGAGGGAAACTAAACATCTGAAAACTTCTGGTCTAAGATGACACTCAAAGTGGAAAACCACGGTGAGTTAAAAAGGATGTGTACAAACGTGTTTGAGTAAAAATGTGCTTGTGTTACAAAATGTGTCTTAATGTTTCCAATTGTAACCTTGACTTTTTTTTTCCTGCCTCACAGATCTTCCTGCCGCTGTTGAGCTCTGCGCTCACGAGCTGCGGCAAGTTGGGGATAAATTGTACTGGAGGTACAAACTCCTGGAAATGCTGCTCAAGAACTATGAGACTGTCAGCAAAATTAAATGAGAGGTCACACTGACACAGACGGAATCATGAATTCGACAAAACTAGCCGTGGATGAGAACCCATTACTGGTTACGGCGTGGTGACCTTTGCGAGGGCTTTCCACTGCGGACACATCTGGCGGGACTCGCCAGTGTGGACTTTGGAGTGAAATTAAGATGGAAAACAAAACGGGCGGGAGGATGTTGATCCCGCGGCTGACTGGACCAAAGAACAATGACTACATGGCAGTTGTCTGCTAAAGACACTGGAACTGAAAAACACATAAATTCATGCACTGAATCATGTTTACAGCATGTTCATTTAAGAGTTGTAGCAATGGGAAATGTTGGTGTTTCAGATTTGTTAAAAAGGTTACAAATGAAACTATTTCTTTCTCATAATAGTTGCTTGCACTGTCTTTGTTAAATGGGATACAACTGTTATTTGACAGTGCTTGTAGTTTTATTTATTGTTTTAAGTATTTATGAATTTATTTTAATCTTTTTTTTAAGTTACAATTTTGTCAGATTTTATACAACCTGTTCTGTCACTGACAGCATTACATAGATGTTAGTATATTTGAAATACTATGTCTTTAAAATGTAGCAGAAAGACCTGACTAAATTATCTACACCTTTACAGATGTATCTTTGTATACCTAATGCTGAGGATATTGTAATTAATGGCAATATTTTTTTTAATTTTTTGCACTGATACTTGGATCTTAAAAATAAATCATCCTCTCTATTATGCTGGGACTAATGTATTATTTTATAACAAAGTGATGACATTGTGAAAATGAATCTTCTGGACAATATTTTTACAGAAACTGAGACAAAGGAAGCTCATGTTTGTTAAAGCAGGAGCTTTTTCTCTTTTTATTTCAGGGAGGATTTTTTTTTTTTCAGATATCATACCTGGATTTGCTTTTATATTAGATTTTTAAATTTAGAACTCACATAGAAATATGTCTGTCTCATTCAAATTCAAAAATACTTTACTGATCCCAAAGGGAAGTGAGAAACTGCTGTAACTCATGTTTATTCTGATTTCTTCAGAGTTGCAGGTGGTGTTTGGCTGTGAGTAGGAAAGATCTTGTGAAGCAGTCTGTATTACAGCAAATTTCAAGAAGCCTGTGACTAAAGATAATCCGGTTTTCTACAACAGTCTTATGAAGAGGATTAGACTCACGGTTTTAATTTGTCAAATTTTATTGACTGAGGGTCACAAACACCAAATAAAGATTTGCTGAATGCCACAGTGAGAGAATATGTTGGAGTTTTATATATTGTCTTCTAAATAAGCAGTTTACATACAAAATGGTTTCTATGTTTTTAATGAGGGAAAGCCCAGATGAAGATGCTTTGGAGGCTTTGGAAACTAATGATAGGGTAAATGACACATTGGAGGAACACCTATGGATGCTTTTCAAGAAAACATCTCAGACACACTATCTTGTTAAAAATGATGAGAATCTCAAGAAATCAGCAAAGAAACCAGAACAAAAGCCAAAGACCTTGTCATGTTGCTGTGGCATGGGCTGAAAGGCCGCTCAATTATCCATCCATCCATCCATCCATTTTCTTTTCACCCTTGTCCCTAATGGTGTTGGGTGCCACTCAATTATTTAAAAAAAAACAAAAAAAACAGGCAAATTGGAGTTTCCAAATGCACACAAGGAACAGGTTCACTTCATAAACTAGATGGCAACCCAACAAAAATATATTATGAGGATATATTGCTGCAATATCAAAAGACATGAGCCTGGAAATTAAAACTCGGACGCAAATGGACTTTCCAAATGGACGATGACTCTTAGCAACCAGGCAAAGTGGTTACAAAGTGGTTACAAAGTGGCGTAAGTCAACTTTGTGGCAATACTAGCAAATACTGAGGAAATGTATTTAAAGTTCTGATTTTGAAGAACTGATATTAAAAAAAATCTGACATATTCTCTCATTATTGTGACGTTTAGAACATAGGAATAATCTTGGTTATTCTAAGTGACCTTAAAATAGGTTTGAGTTATTTAGAAAGTGAGGGGAAAAAAAGGAGTATATGTTTGTGTATATGTATATATATTCCCCTTGGAAAATTTATTGTTACATATATATCAAACATTACTATTTATTTTTTAGATAGGGTAAATAATTGGTGAGAAGTTGCCACAAGCAGAAAGAGGTTGGGAAGAACTAATTTTAGTTCGTTAATTTTCTCAGAAAAAGTGAGGAAATTAGTACCTTAGATGTACAGGTAACATCTAAACAAAGAAAAAAGAACAACAACAGCAAGAACACCCCAAAGAACTGTTCCAGTTGTTCTTAATATTGACAATACTGCCCCCAAGCGGAAATAACATGCAAACGCGTGCGTGAGGTGAGTGGCACCAAGCACATAAAGCATGTTGAGGTATTTTAGCCAGTGGTCTCAAATTCCAGTCCACATTGGCCAGGGTCCTGGAACTTTTAGACGTGTGCCTTTATGTTTTACAATCTTATATTAAATAGTTAAACTGCCTCACTAGCAGGAAGTCAAGCACTACAAGAGCTCTGCTAATGATCAAATATTGGAATCAGGTGTGCTGAAGCAAAGACACATCCATAAAGTTCCAGAACACCAGTCCTTTGAGCCATATGTGTCTCTGCTCTAACACAGCTGATTCAAATGGCCCAACAATCCTTTCCCAGCATATCAAACCTCTGCAGAAATCTGCTAACGAACCAGGTAAAGAATAAAAACATGCAGCATACCAACCCTTTATGTTGGTATCCTTCGTTATTATGTGCTACCTGTGTTGGTTAAAGTAAAATCCAAATAACAAACAGAGGTTATATTTGCAATGTGACATAACTTTAATGTTCAAGGGTTTTGAGTAGTTTTCCATGAGAAAGTAAGATTATCCAGTATATTAACTACATCTGGTGACTAAATGTCAAAGATCCATGCTTTCAGCCATTTTTATGCTCAAACATTTGAATCTAGTGTTAAAGTAGTTGGTAAACTCATTCTTACCTTGAGGAAAAACACTGAAAACTACATTGAGAACTACAGACCTATTAATAAATCATACATTTTTGTAGCAGGAAAAAAAAAAAAAAAAAACACCCAATGAGACATATGGATGCATATGGAAAACATGAAAATAAAAAACACCAAATCAGTGTGAATTCAGGCACTTACAGGATCTTTACTTTATTTTCTGTGGTAATACAAAAAAAAGCATACAGAATTATAGAGAATAGCAGAGTAGATCCCTTTCATTGAATTCCATTAGATCATACACGTAAAAAGACTAATAATTACATACAAGCCTGTTCTCTGTAGCTACATCCGTCGAGTACCCCGGCCCCTCCACCAATAGCATGCATGGTCTCTTTGCTGTAAACGCATTGGAACAGTTCTTCATACTCCTTGGTATGTTGCATTTAGAAATTAAAACCAAACAAGGAAAGAAAAATGTATGCAATCAAACAAAAAGCAATTTCACATTACACAAAGATTACGTTGACTAGAACTGAATTATATTTATGATCACATTTTTATTTGTGAAAGTAAGTTCTAACTGACTTGCTCTGAATCGTGTTTTTGGTGTTAAGTTTTTGTTCCAATGGACTACATCTTCTGGATTCGTTTGGGCCACAGCTAACTCTTCCTTCTTCTAAAGAACAAAACATCCCTAGGTTTTTTATTTTTTTTTAACAAAATCTGTATGATTTATGACTAGATATATAAAACTTATAGATTCATCAACTGCAAGATGAAACCTTAGGGTCACCTCATCCAAACATTTCATCTTCTTAGTTTTACTGATAATTTCCATTGTTTCGTAGAAGGAAAACAGTTCACACAAGTTTGTGGATCAGCAAAGTGGGAAACCAGGCTTGTGAATTTCATAAGGCGGATAACAAAAACTCCACTTGAAAAGACTCTTAAATCGTCATGAGTGTAAAACCAGCTGCATTCGGCAAAAGAGGTGTATTTCATCATCAAGAACAAAACGGGAGGGAATTGACACTAACATGGACCAAACTGAAACAAACCTGTGTAGTAGAAATAGCCCCAGCCTCAGTAAGCAGCCTTGTAACTCTTATACTCAGAGATCCCAATCTGAAATTAGTTTCTGAAAGCACCTTTAGTTTTAATTTACACTCAGAAAGCAGAAGCTGTTATTAATCAGAAGCAGTCTACATAGGGAGCTTTTAATTCATTTTTTTTTGTCAGAGTTGCTAAGGTTCACCATTTTTAATGTTACTCAACCCTGTAAAATACCTATAAATACAATCCAACCTACATGGGTAAAGATTGAATAGAACAGGTGATAAATGAAAGGCTACTCCAGGCATCAGTTAGCTACATAAAACAACAATGGTGAGACTAGCCATGTACTATAAACACAAAATGGACCCTTGCAAAAAAAAAAAAACAGAAAAAAAAAAAAAAGGTTTTTTTCTATACTTAAATACACTGGAGGTGAAATTCTTCATGTAAGTCACAAAAGGGTCAGCTAATGAACAGAACTCGGGTGTTTTTATCCTTCCTCTCTTCCTCAGGATGCGATGAGAAAGAAGGTAGGAGAGAAAGCATGATGACAAAATAATGAGAAAATCTGTGAAACATTCAGGTAGTCTGTTCTAACAGTAACTACCCCAAACCACTGGGGAATGAACTGTTGGATAGAGGGTATGGGGGGATGCGGCCTCGGTGTGCAAAGAGTATCTACAGTCATGTAATTTTCCATCTTTTTGAATTAGCATGAGGGAGCGAACAGAGACTAGTTTGCAGACCGTGGCCAGACCTTGAAGCAATGCAGGTAACGTTTTTTCTTTTCTTTTTTTCGACGTTTGACCCTGGTCAGTTTCTTCATATTCACCATGACAACTGCCACCTGCTCTGCTCTCTGGTGCCATCCTATGCAAGCAGAGCCTTGTCCGCTTGTAGTGTTGATGTTTTTTAAATAGATCCATAGTCCGCGGTGGCAGTTCACTTACCTCACTCATGTGAAAGCAGCCCGTCATCGTTTTCCATCCAAACACCATTGCTTCCAATCAACAGTTACTTGGTGAAGCCCACCACCACTCAGACTGCACTTTGTTAATATTGACTACCACCAAAAAAAAAAGTCATCCAGAATAGATGTATAAACAGGCTCCTCAACCAGAATAGATTGTCTCATTTAAGTGAAGTCTGTCTTATTAAGTCCTTCAACCAATTAAATAACCCAGACCACAGCCAGATCGTTTCAGTCTCAACCAGTCAGGCATTTTCATTTAGTAAATGCAGCGACCACAGCCCACATGAGTTCATTGGCATTGGGCTTTAAGCTTTCCTTCTCGGGCTCCAGCTCCAGCAGGGTGTGGACCCGCTTCATGCCCAGGTCGTACTGGTCATCCTGGAGAGGGGCGAAGGCGTTCTCTAGAACATCGGACGAGTGAGCCAGGAGAATCAGGGAGAGCACCCGCTTGTCCATGCGATGAGGATCATTGACCCACTTCTCCAAAACGGAATCCTGGACTTTCTTGACAAGGCGCTGCAGTGGATCAAAGGAAAGCGTTACTTCCACTTAAAGAGCCAAATGAGAAAACAGAAATATACAGAAAATATACATTTAGCCAGTCACTAAAAGTAAAGGGGAACCCACAGCATTTCCAGCATTCACCAAATCTGTAACACTCATGAAGAGAGTTGAGTGGTCAGTATAAAGGAAGGTTCACAAAGCTCTAGAGCTTCATTTGGTTTGGAACGCTAAAGCATCTTTAAATGTATCTTACTCTGAAACACACTGCAGTGTGAGGGTAAATATAAGGTAATTTAATTAACTAAGGCGTTCTGTTAATGGCTGTTTGGGTTCTCTCAGAAAATGAGTCTTTTCATCCATCATTTAGAAACTTAAAGAGTTGTAGAACAACAATCATCACTCCAATAAAGCTGGGGTGATTACTTTTTTCACATATAATAGAAAATTAGGTGTGATTTTATGCCACAAAGTACACTGCTAAAAAAAATAAAGGGAACACTTAAACAACACAATATAACTCCAAGTAAATCAAACTTCTGTGAAATCAAACTGTCTATCTAGGATGTGTTATTTGAGTGTTCCCTTTATTTTTTTGAGCAGTATAGTTTAAATCCTTCAGATTAATATGAAAAAAAATCATGAACTGATTTGTACCCGTTTTAATTGTGTTATGAAATGAGCCGAACAAATTTCTATACAAATCTGAAGAGCATGAAGTTTAGAAAATGTACATTTCATATGTTAAAATAATGTACAATGGCTGTATTATTAACATTTATTTAAAAAATGTAATTAAAAATTAGCATTATTCTTAATCAATACAAAAATGTAATCAACACTACATCTGCCTCTTTTATTAACCAAGAAGCTTTTTGCGCATTTCCACTGCTATTTGGATGATTTCTCTTTGGTATTTAGACAATTTCACAGTTTAAGGATCTTGAAATAAAAGACCAGAAAGTTCCGCCACCTGAAAGAACACTGCAATACTACACCACATCTCTATTAAGAATGATGCTGCTAATTTTGTCTTTCAGATAACAAAAACCACCAACAGTGATAGAAATTTAAAACATCCCACAATCACTTACTAAACTAATGCTGTTTAAAACCACAGTTGGCTGGACCCCTGCATATATAGCCCAGTTGAAACACAAAAAGAGATACATCTATTTTAAATATTTTGCCTCATGTTATGTGTAAAATAAAAAATATGTAGTACCGGTAGATATTTTAACTGTTTAAAATTTGTGTGACTCTTTACTCTATATTTTGTTGGAACAATAAAACAATGTGTAAGTTAACTTATATTACCAAATAAAATAATCACACAACACGTGAAGAGCTACACAGACATCCTCATTTTGGAGGCCAAAGTATGATCAATCTGCAGATGCAATTATAAGCTAATGCTTAACATAAAGTAAAATTCAATAGCTTCACCAATAGCTGGGTGCCAGTACTTATTGTTTAAAGAATATTTTCAAAGCAAATATTTTTAAATAAAAGAATGCATTATTTAGAGAAAAAGGACAACAAATACAGGTCATAGCCTTGGACACGAGTCATTTTATTGTTCATTTATACATCCTTTCATTTCTACTCCATTTCATCTTATGTACTATTCTGGAAGCTGATGAAATGCTAATCTAAAATCTAAAACTTCAGGAAACAGAAATATATCATCTACTATTATTGAGATTTCAACACATAAACTTTGTTGAAACTTAAAATGCAAGTTGTGGGATAAAAGGAAGATGAAAACTGTCATATTTTTTGCCTTAGTGGCTCTTGATAAAAAAAAAAGTGCACAGGCTTGCGCCTGAATAACACAAAAATGATGCAATGCTGCAGAATGTTCAGCCTGAATCCCCAACTATTTCCTCCCTGTAACATTGAAATTATTAACTTTTATATGAATAGACTTTTTAATAAAGAAATCCAGCTGGCCTTTACATAACAGCTAGATTTATACCAAGATTAAATTACTTACAGGTGGGCTCTATGTACTTTGTGAAGAAGATCCAAGAGGTATGAATATTTTTGTGAGGTGCAAAACTCATAAAACACACAAGCTAAAGACAAGTTACATATTGTAAATTTCAATAAAACTTTATCAAGATCTAATGTAGCTGACGCTGTGCTAGAAAAGGTCAAACCTGTTGAAAATTAAACTGAGGATGTGATTACACTTCATACAATAGCAGTGTGATGTAGCAGAGAGCTGAAAAATGCTTTTACCTTTTATGTTACACATCGATAGTCCTTTCGTCAGCTCAACAACATATCACAATGAATGGACAAGATGAACACTGCGTCATCATACCTGCTTGATGGTGCTGTTGGTTAGCGGATGTGTGGTCATGTCAAAAAGCAGGAAGTTCTGTTTCTCTGTGGTGAGGACACCCTTCTCTACCAGGTTTTTAGCCAGACGCTCTCTGACATTTCGGAGCTGGTAGTGGAGCTTCAGGGGATTCCAGGTCTCTCCTACAGGTCAACACAAAAATGTAGCTTTAAATAACCAGAGTTTATGCATGTTTCTGTACGCTAACTCCCCTTGGTAATATGTTGTCCTAAGGCAACAGACAATATCACAATACCAAGAGGATAGAAATCACACTTCCAAGTCAGCATAGTGAAGATATACAATTTATAGTAGTGACGATGAGATGTTAGGATAGTGGTAGTTGGATTGAGAGTCTTAACGTTAATAATTTACATTTTCTAAAAGAGGTACAGAATATAGTGACAATTATTGTGTAAATGGAGGAAAATATGCAGAAATAATGAGTAAATAAACAAAACCAAACTTATCTCTGATAATTATTCAGAAGATTGAAACAAAATCAGAAAGGATGACTCTTCCACACATTCATTTAATTCAATAATTTAGTGGGTTGTCCTAAAATGGTAGGAAGGATTAGCACACATGAGCAGAGGGAAGTTTAGGACCGAAAAGCTTGCAATATGCTAAGAATAGAAGTCTACACTTGATCCTCACATCATTTACCATCTATGTTTTGATCGTACTTAGATCGTCCTCATGTCAAAACACCTGAATTCTTACAAATTCAGCCAACATTCATAAAAAAAGAAACCCAACAAAACAAAAAAAACACTCATACATTGTTGTACAATGCTTTTACATTTAAAATGGTATGTGCAGTACTCTTGTGGCAATTGATGCTTTACATGTTTGCGAAACATATTTGAAAAAGACACTTTTTCAGATGGGTTATTTAGGTAATCCTAAAACAAAGACTGAAGAATTTCTTCTCCAACATGGCGTTGTAAATTTCCTTTAACATTTATGAATCACATTAAGATTAAAGATAACTTAGGGGATTTAATAGCTCAAGAAAAATATACTTCTGCTCAGTTTTGGTTTTCAACTCCGACAGGAATGCCCAATTGTCTTCAGGCTTCGGTTACTTAACTTACAGCCTTAAAACACGGCTTTTGGTAAGCTTCATAGCACTGGCAATTGACAAGTTTGAAAATCTCTGTAATCAAACCAACAAATTGGTAAAAAAAATTTTAAAAGAATTTTGGCATGGTGCAAAATAGTCTGAAAACATTTGCAGGGACTACAACACAATGATTCCAAACTAAAGGAAGAAGTTAAACATACACAACAACAAGGACCAAATGGGAAAACTACTTTGTGCTAAAATAGAGCAAATCAGCACAAGATAATGCAAATAAAAGCACACAATCCACCTGGGCAGTTTCATGATGACTGCAACCTTTGTTTTACAAAGTCAGAAGTGCTTATCTCACCACTGAGGAGTTCTATCCAGCTCTGCACAGTCTCTGGAGGCTGAGTTTCTTTAATATGCTTCAAGGCCTCATCCAGCAGCACATCTCCTGTTGGAGCATCGGACTTGCAGATAACCTTGCAAAAACAAAAAAAGTAATTGTCAGTGGCAGTCAAGTTAACTTAACTGGATTCACCTCTTATGCAAACAGGAATTACAAGAGAGGCCAGGAGTGTCTTTATTGCAAAGATAAAAAAAATCTTCCTCTGGCCTCTGAAGCGTAATTATCTTTTAAAACAAACTAACTCTACGGTATGCTAAATAAAGAATTTCGATGACAAATACTCACCTTTCTTGCTAGGAGACTTTTCCTCCGCACACCGCAGGCCTCCAGCTGTATCCTTCCTCTGAGAGCCAGTTCTACCAGCATACAGCCGCGGAGGCCGGAAGAAATACAGTCGTTCCAGAAAGACGTGTAGCCCTGAGCGGAGAAGAAGAAGAAGAAGAAGACGCTTGCTTAGCTGACGTGTTGAGCAAACCATGGTATAACACTTCCAGGTTTCAAAGGACCTCACACCTGGAGGACTACCCAGGTAACGCAAGCCGTGGAAGCTACGTAGCTCGGTAAACAAGTAGCATAACTGCTTTGATCCGGGAAGTTATGAACCGGATGCTTCGGTACCGCACCAGAGTGCTGTGTTCAGATAATACAATTATTATTAAGCACCTTGAGAGAACTGACACGTTGCACGTCGGTAAACAGAAGCTACTTGACACACGTTAGCTAACAGGATTTACACCGCGACACTTTAAAGTCAGACACTTCAAGCTGAGCACAAACAAATCCAGGAAACATTAGCTGCCGAGTGGATAAACTCGGTGTTCTGTGTTGACATTTAGCCGATGACGCAACGTAAACACTTTTAATAAATTAACGGATTACAAACAGCCCGCACCTCTCGGTCCTTGAGGCCCAGAAGCAGGACTTCCTCCATTAACGTCAGCCTGGTTTCCTTAGAATCCCCCTTGTCCTCCTCCTCTTCTTCACCTCGGCGAGCCTCGTCTTCCTCTCCACCAGAATCTTTCTCCTTCTCGGCGGCTGCGGCGCTGCGAATGGCCTCGGTCCTCCGTTGGACGAGGCCCGAGGTTCTCTGCGTGAGAGAAGTCATAGCTGGGGCTGCGAAGCGGTCGGATTCAAAGACAGGCGCCTACCTCGGTGAGATAGGGAGCCGTGCAGCATCAAAACCGAATTCTGGAAGTGGAAAAAAAGGAGGTGAAAGACAGGTTGGCCAAGAAGAGACAGCGGCCGTTGACGTTAAGCTGGGCTCGGTGTTCTAGCGAAGACTGCCCACTTCCTGATCCAACATGGTGGCGGTGTTTCTGTGACGTCGAAGAAGGTCTGAGCAGGACAGTGAACGCTTCTCTCGTGTTGCCTTTATTGTTGTGGGAAAATCCAACACAACAGGTTACTCTGAAAACAATTCAGAGTAGTGATTTATCAAATAAATATTTTGATGTGAAAGTTTCAGTTTAACTTTATTAAATACATAAAAACATTTTGATGAAAATACATTCATTAGAACTGAAATTCTTTATATGTTCATTTTGTGAATATCAATATGAACAAAGGCTGTGAATGTTATCGATTAAAACAAAGACTGTAACTGTTATCCATATAAACATAGGGTGTGAATATAATCCAAACGAGCGTATAGGCTGTGAATATTAAAACAATGTATAAAACTGTAAATATTGATATTCTTTGAATACTACCAATATTAACATATTCTGTAAATATCTATAAGATCGTAGGCTTTGAATATTATTAATATGAACATAATCTGTGAATGTAATCAATATGAATGAACGCAGTGACTATTATTAAAATCGATTTTACTGTCTCATTTTCATCCTTCTGACTGGTAATGCTGGTATATGCAGAAATTCATTTGATTGTCATTTTGGGTTACAAAACATTTGGCAGCATGGAAAAAAACATATTTAATGTGATACTTTGTGTCCAGAGAGGGATTGCAGACAGCTCTGCATGATTCGATGCACAGATCCACTCAGAGTGGAGTGGGTCGAATTTGCTGCTTTCATTGGGAAGATACTTCAGTCAGTTACTCGTTTGTCCAACTTTGACTTTATGTACACCAAAGAGTTAGCAAAATCTGAGGTTTCTCTGGCTATTTTTCAGTGAGAACTGTGAATATGATTGTCACGTACTGAGATGACAAAACAGTCCCACTGACAGTAACTCCAAACATGCTTTTTGCTTTGCTCATTTTATGTTCCACAAATTTAAAAAAATGGAATTTGAATAATCTCTTAGTCATGACTTTTATTATTAATCTTTAAAACAGACATTAACTATTTTCTTTAAGTGCATTAGACATTCAGGTTTTGCTTTAAATGAACAAGGATTGTGTGCAACATCGGTTACAGACACAAGATGGCAGACTTTGACTGGAACTAAAGACTAGCCTTGTTTCTCTTCATTTACTTCTTCTAACATTTACTCTCAAGATCTGTGAAAAAACAATCTTTTTATTCCTATATCTTGTTTTTAATGAATATTATTGATACTCATCTTAGTTTCACAGGTAAAGCTAAGCTGGATGGAAAAGATAGAACTTTTTGCTATTACATTCTAACCAGCAACAACAGATCCCTGCTGTTCACCCCTCAGTTGAAATTAAATCATTGCACTAACTCTGTGAGGTTTTGATTACTATATTGAGTAAAAACACTCACATTTTAAAATGAATGCTAGAATTAACATAAATAGAACGACAGGCTTACTCACCATTCACATAAATATACACATAAAAGTAAAGGTTAAAAACCAAAATGAGTGATTGTGTTGTAATAATGAAGGCAGGGACTTTGTCATTACTTGCTAATGAGAGGACCTGGCACGAGGCAAACCATGCTGACGCTGAATACTTTAGGTTTATGACACCAAAAAGGCTTGGTCTGTTCCAGCAGGCACAGTGGACCTGCTGGAATGTGATGTTTTGTGATCTTTTCTCAATTGAGTGCCCAGTTTCCAAACTGAAAATAATTCACCACAAAAACGAGAGAAAAAATTAAAAGATTTTCCTAATAATTTGTATTTGCTTAGAATTCCAGCTACATGTAACCTAAACTGTCAGCCATACAAACCTTATTATTTTGGATATATATACCTGAAATCTTTAAATATTAATACTTTATAGTTATAAAGCTATTATTATTATTAGCTATTTATACAATAGCTTTTTATGTCTTACCTTGAAGAAACAATCTACAGTTGCAGCTAAAATTCCAACTCTAGAATATTAGTTTTACATATTGAAATTCTTGTGTTATGATGTGCTTTGCTTACATAATGAAGACCATTAACTATATGTTCCCTGACACGCTGAAGTCACTTCAGGAGGCTCAAAAAATCCATGGTTCTCATATAACCTGACAAAAATCCCAATGCTAGAACCCAGTGGAGTTTTGTGGGTATTTTTAATTGAGGCAATGTGTGTGTTCACTATAACAAAACCACTAATGGACTTTTTATCGGCCCCATTTCTGTGGTTTTTCAATGCAGTCTCAATATTTCACAAGCAGCATTAAAATTGTGCACTGTTAAACACAAGGCTGACTATAAATCTTCTGAAACAGTACCCCAAAACGTGTTGCTTAATTTATACATGAATAATTGTCCTTATTTTTGCTAATGATTTGCAAAAGCTTCTCTGACCTTAGCACATTTTAAATGTGCCATTTACATTACATTGAATGATGCATCCTCTTCATTATTTGACTTTCAGTAACTTTAAAATGCATTCATACTTGTAAATTCTTTCACATTTTATTATGCTGCAATAGTCTTGAAAGTGGAGAGAATTTCTTCAGCACCCCATTCTCTGATACCCTTAAAAAAATCTAGTGCAACAAATTGCCTCTGAAAATCGCACAGTACAGTTGTTCTCTGGAAGTCTCTGTGGTTTGTTACAAAGCATTAGCAAACAAACAGTATTATGAAGACATCAAGGAGCACAGAAAACAGGTTGGGGATAAAGCTAGGAGAAGTTCACAGCACGCTCTGATTATGACACATTCTAAACTTTGACCATCTCACAGAACACTACTCAATTCATCTCCAAAAATGAAAAATGAAAAAATGGAATCTGACAACAAATATGCAAGTATTTAGAAAGAAAGCAATTTGAAGTTCTGTTTGCTCTTTACTACAAGTCATGTAGCAAAGATTAAACATTTTGGTAAATATAAAACAGTGTCAAACATGGTGCTGGCAGCATTATGATGTGGGGGAGCCTTCACTTCATCAGAGAACCGGAAACTGGATAGAGTTGATGAGGAGATGAAGGCAAGGTAAATTAGGGAAAAGGCTTACATCCAAGAATTGAATGGATTAGATCAAGTCATAACAATCTGATAACAAGACCCACTCAGAGCTCAGACCAAAATCTCACTGACAATCTATTGTAAAACTTGAAAATCGATTATCACAGTTGGTCTCCATCCAACAGCTTGAGCTATTTTCTACAGAGGATTGGCCAAACATTTAAATTGCAGGAAGAGCTGGTCAGGACTTACCCATAAAAAACTTGCAGCTGCAATGCAAGCTATACTTTTTCTTAGATTTTTGAAAAACCTTTGAAAACGATGTATGCTCCCCACTTGTTCCATTTTATAAAAATTTAGTTGAAGTTTTATATTGTGTAAAATTACACAATATAAAACTGCCAAGAGAATATGAATAATTTTTTCAAGGCACCGTATATCCTTGAAGACAGCTATAACCCATCAGGAGCCTGCAATGTAACAGACTGCCTGCTTTTATGACATGAAAGAGTGGCTCTAGAATCCCTTAGAGAAATAATTCCTCCAGGCATTAGGAAATATGCTTTGTGTAAATAATAATCTCTTCTACCGTCACAGCCAAGACAGTTGTTCAGTGCTGACCATCTATGTAGAATAGTTGCACGCTGTCCAAAATGAGAAGAAGCGCCAGTGTTTAAGGATTAGGTCTGGAAAAAAAGTCTCACGGAAAGAAGAGGTTTTAAAAAGTTGTAAATATGAGCTAAATTCATTTTAATCTAAAGTAAACTTGTCGATGTCATAGAACTACGGTACTATAAAATTTTATTTTTGGTGATGATAACAGATGTGAATTAGAATTTGAAACGCACAGAGTTCATTTTAAACAGGACATGAATGTTTCCTGACGTATCAGCCAATCACCTGCTGCCCCACTGACACTGTTAATAAACCTCCGGGGCCCTGTGAGGCCTGACACAGATCTATGGTTTCAAATACGAAGTACAAAACATCTGTATTTTCCACTTTGTCCATTTTGGCTTCGTAATCTTGGCGTTCTGGTCCTGACTCAGGGCCCGGATCACTCCCGGGAGTCCTGAAGGAAGCTTCACTCAGTCCCATATTGGAGCCATTTCCTGTCTCTGGAGTGGTCAAAAGGGTTGACCCTCGGTGACTCTCTCGTATAATCGTGCACGAGTGAGTTCACATGCACACATGTGCAGACGCTTTTAGGAGAACACCCCCACAGTGAGAACAAGGGAAGTCGCTCACACTTGAGTGGCAGTAAGTGAATTATTAAGTCTCTCAGCTGTCTGGGACATGATATCTCACCACAAAATAATGGCAGAGCAATTATAATTACTCTTTAATGGCTTGTGATATTGAAAAGCTTCAGTGTTTGTTTGAATTTTGAGCAAAAGCAATAACACTTTTTTTTGAAACACACATGGCTCAAAAATAAATATCCTATCAATTTTCCCACAATTTGTTAGCACTGTGAGAAACACATACAACGAGAGGCCTCAATGTATGGGAACAATTAAGGAATAAAAGGTCACATCTGGAGATTTCTCAGTGGATGCTATTGTTTCTCTGTCTTGTGTGAACTCCGATGGCGAATGAAACAGAAGCTCAAATGACAAGACAATTACGATAGCAGCACTCCCGAGGCTGAGGCTTTCGAACCCGATGGCTTAGATAAGTATGCTTAAAAAGAAATGGCATGGAGGGGAAAGAATAATGAAGTGACAGAGTTGAAAATGAAGGGGAGGGAAAATGCCTGTTGAATTGTCCAGCTCCAATTCTGCACAATGACAGGAAGTCCTGTGCTTTTGCTCCATTCAGAGTTAGACCAACAATAAACATAACAGTGAGCTAATCTACAGCCTGTGATACAACTGACCAAATGTTAACCTTACTGCACAGCGTAGACTTGAATAAATGTATTGTAAGTCTTGGGACCAAGAAAGTATTATAGAAGGCTCATCACACGATAAGTCAGGAAAGTAGAACAAGAGAGCTGAAATAAGAATTTAACAACTTTGAATAATCTTGTTAAACAGCTTTTACTCATAAGGCTCAAAGATACAGTAGGTTTTTTGTTTTCAAGCCTTTAGAGAAGTTTAGAGTAAGGTTTATATATTTGTGTCTCACCTCATCCAACTCTCTCATCATAGAGTTCATGATAGAGCACCAGTAAGATACACATTGAATTAATATTATGCACCATTAGAACGATAAACCAAAAATAAAGCCTAAAGACTTTGATTATTTCCTGTTAGTTACTACTTTATAGAGCAAAGCTAGTCCCAGAGTTGAAAATAAAAAATGTACTCTATATCCTACAGTTAGTGTATGTTATACACACAATTATGTAACTGCATAATAACTATTCCCCTGTCCATCTGTCCGCCTGTCCGTCCATCCATCATCCACCCATCAAGAGTTTATAAAGTTAAGCCCAAAACTATTCATGCCTCTTACCGATGTTGATAGAAAATATTGTCATTCAACCAAGTCTGTTCCTGAAAGAAAATCGGATGATCATTTCTCAGTGGATTATAAAACAATGTAAAGCCATTGTCAGTCTTGGGCAAAAAAAGAATCTGTTTTTATTCACATGTTTAAAAATGGCAGGACATAAATTATATATACCCTACCCTTCCCAATAATTAGTGGAGACATTTCCTTTGGCATTATGTCAATTAATGAGCAGCTTTTTGCATGTTTCCACCAGTAATTCTGTAGAAAGCATCCAGTGTTTGCGGTTGAAAGGCCTCCTCCATTTGTGACTCTTCAAAATATACTTTTTTTTAACCCAGATCTTTCTTGTGCAGCAGATTGTATGTTATGTATTGAACTTATAGATCTTCCAAGTGTGTGGTGATGTAAAACTCTTCAGTTAGAACAGTAAAAAGTTTGCGACCATTTCTTTCCGGGGAAGGATTCAGGCAAGGACCATCAAACTGAGGAGGACGATTTATTTTGGACGATGGATGTCAGTGGGACGTCGGACTGTAACCAAACTCGGATTACATGTCCAGGGGACGGCGGTACTGTCTGGACAAATCGACTGTTAGATTACTGACTACTTGAAAGTAGCTAAGTTACATTAAAAGTAACTTTTTTAGTTACTTTCACCAGCTGCTAATCACAACGCTGCGCCACCAGTGAAATTACGTTGAGCTTTGCCAAAACGTAATTGCTAACTATTTTATGATAGTAACATCAACAATGTGTCTCCACTTATATGGTTGAACTAAAGGGGAGATTGTTTAATGCTTACAACAGTACAAAAAAACCTTAAGTAATTTGTGTGTTTTTGTGTGTTTCTATCGCCTGGAAATCTCTAAGAGTGATTTTAAAGCACCCAAAAAGGCGCAACCCGCAACTCTTTAAATTTGCAAGCGACTTAAAAAAAAAAAAAAGAGCTCAAAGTCATTTATAATAATCAGACTTGGAGACAGAAATTCAAAATAGTTCCTGTTTTTCTACCAACAAAATGCGCATCTCCCTCCATTGTTCACATTTCTGTCGCTGATATTGTCGCATAGACATGTCGGTCACTCGACAAGACGCATAGAGAAAATACAATTAAAAAATAAAAGAAGACAGTCACGCAAAGTGATTTCGAAAAGTAACTGTAGTCTGATTACTGAATTTCAAATAGCAATGCGTTGGATTACTCGTTACTGAAAAAATGGTCCAACGTCAGTAACACGTTACTGACAACACTGCTGACATATACATCAAGTTTTTATTAAACTGTTGAATTATTTTTGATATAGGCATAGAAATTCTTAACCTGTTGTTGTACACTTTTCCAATTAACTGTCTCAATGCTGCAATTTCTTTTACAAAAAGTGAAACTGAAATTGCTCTTTAACTTTTTGCTCGGCGTCCATATTTCTGTGATCCTGCCTGTCCATTGCTCTGCCTGCTCAATTTCTGCAGGAAATCTTAACAATAGGAAACCTCCAGGGCTTCTGAAACCTAGCTGGAAAACAAACACACTCAAGCTTGTGACCTCATTTACACGTAGACATACATACATAGAAAACATCAACAGTCAGCCATTAACTTGTGCATCAATAAGAAAGTTTTCATTCTTCTTAAAAGGAAATACACTTGTGACTCACTTGATTCATTCAGGCTTCTCATTACAAGACCCTGGTGAACAGCGTGACAAACAAGCACAACTGACCTCAGCATTTGGTTTATTTGTCTAGCAAAAGTGATGGAGTGACTGAAGGAAACCCTGTCCTTAAAGACAAAAACAACCCTTTTTGGAACATAGCTTGAAGCAGGTTTTCATAGAGGGGACAATTATAAGGGACTTTATCATGATTAAAAAGCTACGCAAAAGGCATTGTGGAGCTTCTTTCAATTCTGTTTCGTACCAATATTGATTTAAACGGAAGTCATTTGGGTCAACCTAAATATATACAAAGCTATAGAAGAGGAAATGTAACGTTAAAAGAACCATTATATAATCATGTAGCAAATTTCAACACAGCAGTAACCAACGTGAGCATCTGTCACAGAACAACAACAACAACAAAAAGTGGTGGGAAACTAGAAAGTTGATGGAAGAAGGTAAAACTAATTGAAAATAATATTGAGGAGATATTTTCAGAACTTTTGATCCTCTTGTGATCAGAAGTTCACATAATCTCATCACCGACTTGATTGCTACATGACATTTTATTTTTTTGTGGATCTTTAAAAGTGCAGATATATGTGTGAGGTTTAACATTCCTAACAAAAAAATATGATGATAAAATCTTAGGAAGATTGTGCTACTTATATAATTTATAGTCGCATTTCAGTCTCTCATGGTATTTTAAAACACTTCAACCTCAAATTGGATTTGTTTTGTTTTTCAGATTAAAGATAAGCATTGGAATGATAAAATGCCAACACTGCAAGGGTAGTTGGAAAATCTGAAATATACTGGTTCACTGCAGATGAAGGGAGCAAGTAATCTTGACCAGATGACTTCTTGTGCTGTTCTTTAGTTGTGGTCAAAGGCCAAACAATGTTCTGCCCAGAACATGAGGTTTACAGCTGAAAAAGTTGAAGTGAAAGTGAGCGCGAAGAGGGGGCACTCAGACCTTATGATCTCAGTCATCATCTGGTTGCACAGTGGGAGGTCAAAGAACGGCACGGCCAAGCACAAAACACCCACCCACACACAAATACTCTTATTTTATACTCCCACTGAGGAGCATAGACTATACCTGTGGAGATGTGACCTCTCGAGAGCCAGAAATGCTGCATTCGTGCACAGAGTTCAGCACAGCAGACATTTTCATTTGACCAGGGCCAACCATGTCAAAACTTAACTTTCACACAGTTATGACATCAAAACGAATAAACAAAGTCCATATTGCCTACTGTGTCAAAGCCCTTTGGCCATGCCTTTGACTGTGACATAATATTCTTCTCATTCTGCTGCAGACTCTCCAGCTTTAGTGATTCTTGTTTGCTACACTTGGCATCATATTTCCGATTTGGGTGTATTCACCTTTGCCTCCTCTGACTTTTCACCAGTAAACCAACCTCTGCTTGTAATTTACAATCAGTAAAAATGGTGCAATCAAAATAATATGTAATAAAGTCATGAGCAAACACTATGACCTTTAACCTCAAACTCTACAGTGTTAGACCAAACCTATGAGAGGAAAAAAACGGTAAGATCTCCTTTTTAAGAGCCATAACGTTAGGACAAGAAGCCATGCATTAATGAGGACAACTTCTTTCAAAAAGAAAACTTTAAAACTCAGGAGGTGAAAGCATTCTCTAACTTAAACCAACTCTTAAAAGCAAAAGCAAATATCAACAATTCAAGCACAAAATGACACAAGTTTAACTTTGTCACATATTCCAAATTGACTTTTTTTAAAAACATGTGTTCTGTCATCTATGATAACATTTAATAAAATGTTTTATTATTATTATTATTTATTTTATTACCTTTTAAGTGCATTTATCATAATATCTTCTGCTTGTGGCTGGGCTTCTTTTGACCTCCTTTCTGTCAGCACTTTCTTGCATTAAACTGTGAGCACAACTTTCAGAATCCTCTCCCTCCTAACACACCCTGCCTCCATTTGTCCATCCTGTTTTCATGTCAGAAGTCGTGCCAATAAATGACCCCACGCTGAGCAGAATGTGATATCCTTTACACATAAAGGCTGTGAGACACGCCAAGAATGTAATGGTAAAAGCCAATGCTGACATGTCTTCACAAAAAGTAGCCTTGAAGCTTAATATGACATTTGTTGCGGATTGGTGCAGCATTAAACTGAATTGTGTGGCATGTTCTAGTACATGGTTATCAAGGCTGTTGCAGATTTCTGCCCAGGTCCTTCTTGAAAAATGAGATCTAGATCTCCACAGGGTTTTTAAATAAAGGAAATAGAAATAGAACCGTAACATGTCATGAAGTGAAAGATAAATTACAGAGTACATACATGAGCAGAAGACATGATCAACAAAAGATCATCACAATCAGGTTATTGCTCAACCAAAGATCCTCACAATGCATGGTGCTGCATTGTCCTTGTTGAACTGCTTGCAGAGAGGCACAGCGGTTCTGTTATGGTACTCAGCAATCTGAAAACAATCCAGTGAAGCCCCACCAAATTTCCTACAGAGTGACAACAGGGTCTGGGGACAAACTATGATAGAAATCCGATTCCTGTTTTTGTTATACAGACACACAGAAGAAACAGAAACTTTTCATTCTAATTCCACAATAATGACATTTGATATAAGATAGCTCTATATTCATGTAAGACTTACAGTGTCCAAGTCTAAAGAATATGTAAGCCTTTGTGAACAAAAACTGACAATTCAACATGGCATTTTTTTTAAATGCAGCATGAGTTCACTTAGAATCCAAAAAGTCATTGTCTACTAAAATAGAAGAGGCCATATATGTACAGATTGTGCAAGCGTTAACAAAATTCAGAGGAAACAAGTGTGCGCGAGCAACCATTGTTGCTTCATTCTCCAATATTTTCTCACTTCTCATTTTTGTTTCTGGCTATAAGGGATGATCTGAGACACCAGAAGCAGCCATTTCAGTGTATAATCATTGCGTTTGTTGACAATCTGCAAAAAAAAGTTACTTTTTATTGGAAAGGCAAATCTATACAATTTGTTGTTTTATTGAATTTTTACCTATAACTGTACCCTTCAGCCCTAGTTTGAAGACTAAATCCATCAAAATAACTTTTGTAGGCAACAGAGTTTTAGTACAATTGGGGGTATCCAATGTCTCACTCAGGACATTGGCAATAGATAAGACAATGTAAAAGGGGTACTTCGAAATAAATATAAAAATACTATTTTCATTTGCATTCTTCCGATCTCAAATCTTTGAGATCGGAAGGCGTCCTTGCCATCACCCTAACCTTTGACTCTCTCCACAGATTCTTTCCCGAGTCTTGACTTGGGAAAAAGTGTTATGAATGTAACTCCTAGACAGAACAAACCTGTTGGTAAAATTAAACTGCTACTTTAAATCTAAATTTGCATGGCATGTAATTATTTTTGGGATTGACTATATAATAAAATTGATGGAAAAGGAGTTTACTGTCTTAGTGTGGCTTGAGGTAATTTGTGGAAACATTGCTTTGTGTTCTCTCTATTATTCTTTCCTTTATTATTTTTGTGGTAAACTCCTTTTTGTTGATTAAGCCATTGCTGACATTATTATTTTTAATTGATTTTGTTTTTCTCTTAGACATAAGACACTCCTAGGCTCATCTCCCATATCTTCTGCCATGTTTCTCTCCAGGGTGGAATCGCTGACCAAGCTACCTGCTGCACTTAACTTTGTGTACTCTTTGTTTTTATTCTCCCAGAGAGAGTGATCCAGTGTCCATTCCTCTGGCATTTTTTCCTGTCTGCTTCCTGCCTTTTCAACCTCAGACCATTCCTAGAAGACTGCAGGTCACAGTGATCCTCTTCCTCTTGTTCAAAGGAAGCAGTTCCTCTCCAGTGTCGCCACATGCTTGGTACAAACTCAATCTTGTTGGCTGGGTTTTCTTTCATAGATAACTTTTTTAAGTAACGGTAATCCTATTACCACAATAGGATCAACTAGATTTTACTCTAATGTACAGTATTTAGAACTGAATACTGGACGAATGTGATTTTAATTATTAGTGAAAGAGATTCTATTAAAACATGAAATGAATTTGACCTGTTTGTCTTGTATTTGAATTGCGGCTACATTAATGAACTGATCAGAACGGAATAGGCCAGCCAAACACAACAAGCTATCAACTTGGAGTGGGCTTTTACTGCATGAATGTTTTAGTAGATAATTGTTAACATCGAGGATGACTAAGCCGTTGCTTCCCATCATGCTGTTCAATAATTTTACACAATTAATTTTTGTTGGTTCAAAGAGTGACAATGCAACTTCGTAAAAATAAAATAAAATAAAATAAAAAAGTGCAGTGGTTAAAAGATATACAGGTTTATGAGATTTTTTTTTTTTAACAATTACTGGCATACTTGCCCATTGCAATTGCATTTTAGTTTTATTCACATTAGATTCAGATGCTAATATTATTTTATGCTTGTTATTATTATTGTTCTTTTATGTTGCAAGTGCCCAAGCCTACATGATATTATGATATTAAGACTGTTTGACAGTGATGAAATTAAGCGTCACTGTAGCGGCTGGAAGCGACCCCACTGCGTCTGTGGCAGAGACAGAGGATCAGTTTTTGGGGTGTAACTGAAACCTCCCTGTTGTTGACGGAGTCAGAGGTTCCTGGCCTTGTGTTGGCCCCTGTGTGAAGTAAAGCTCCAAGTCCTGTCTAACATGCAGGGAGAGGAGATGGAATGGATCTCTAATTGATGCCCTCATATGTCAGACTATTGTTTTCCTTCATCCAAAGGGTGAAACCTGGGTCACTTTGAAGGTACTCATATGACCCTATTTGGGTGTCAGAGCATCAGTTGGATGCAAAGACGATGCGAGCAAGACGAGAACATGAACATTTGTGGCTGGGACTCAAATTTAGATCCTTTTTGCTGCAGCAAATAGTGCTGACAACTGCATAAAAGGTCAAGTGTATTTGTACAAATAAAAATATCAAAGCTAAATATTTATGAAGCCTCCCTCCCTTCAGTCTATCCCCTAAATTAAATTACATGTGACTGAATGCCTTCAGGAATCATCCAGACAGTAAAAAGATACCATGCGTAATTTAATCTCAGTGTGTATGCATCTAGTTAAAATGTTATTTTATGGAAAAAGAGAAAAAGTATGGAATACTACTATGGAGGATAAACATAATCATATGGAAGAAGTTGTTTATTTGTACATTTTGCCTTACACATAAAATACTACATGTGGGAGAAAATTTAAGAGCAACCCTTGAACTCATCGTCCTTATCGGAGCATCATACTCTGGAGATGATTTTTCTTAAATAAGAACAGGGAAACTAAACAATTTTGGTCATAATGAAGCTACTAGGCAGTGACATAAAGCACATAAATGCTGCAAAATACTTGACTGGAGTGAACCTTCATCTTCAAGCAGGACCACCCAAAATATATAGCCAGAGCTTAATAGGATAAACATTCATTCCAACACATTCTTGTTGGAATGGCCCGTCCAGACCCAAATACAACTGAGAAGTATTTTTTAATTGAAGTTGAATTCTAAAACCTTGCAGCTTGTTGAAATGGTTGATGGCAGAGAACTAATTCAATGCTTCTCTGGATTTGTTTTGTAAAACATTTAGTCAACCATGTATCCTTTTCACATGCATGACTGTGTTTAGAGTATCACATAAAGCCTTATTAAAACACGTTCACATTTATGATTAGAATGTTACATTGTGTAAAAATAAAAGAAGGAAATAAACTCTTCTGCATAGAGCTGTGTTTCAAAAGGACTTTTTTATTTCCCCTCTAAGAAAGTTTATAAAAAATGTCAAAAAGAAAAAAAAAAAAAGAAAAAAAAAGACCAGACAGTGAACACAAAAGAGGAACAAACATTTAAGCACAACATGATTTCCATTTGTTCATCTCCGTCTGTTTAGTGTCAGAGATTTGAACAAAGTCAAAAGCTGTTCTCATCAAAGAGTAATCAGAACGGATGGATCTGCTTTCTGTCGCTCTGAGCCGCCACATACTTCTTTCCCTGGAGTTCATCGTTCTGTGGAATTGCAAAGTCACTACTATGAGGAGCCTGTTGTGCTTTCAGCAAAGGGATCTCTACATTGCTGCAAGAAAAGCTCGTCTTGCAGCTCTCTTTAAGTGCCATTAGTAATTGTTGAAGGTTAACCAAATAGAAGTAAAAGCCACGTGTACAGTCAGTCTCTGCAGCCGCACAAAACCAACATAACCTTATATAGTGAAAGTTTATCTCCAAAAACTATCAGCTGTTGGGTTTTTAAACTGCTTTCCAGCATTTTTGTTTACTGTATGTGGTTTATTTCTCAGCTGGCAGAAAATCTTAGAAATCCCCCATAAAGTCATTGCCATTTAAATAAGAGTGAAAACACTCTTATTGTTCTTATTGTTGTATTGCAACTGATAGCATTTTGCAAACTGGATTCGTGTGAAAACAATGTGTGAAGATAAGCAGCTAAACATGCTTTCATTTTCCGAGCTATCCGTTCTGCATCAGAATACCAAACCTAGCATATATTTACTGCGAGCTGTCACTAACACTGTCCTCCTGTATACATTACAGATTCCTCAGATCATCTCTGTATATGGGCTTCTACTGAAACAGAAGCATTGTCACTGCAAGAAGTTTGTTTCGCATCAGTGATTTAATTTCGTGGGTAAATCAGGCCAATTTTCTTCACTTAAAGCGATTAACTTCATCTGAGAAGCGCAGTTTTTTGCACAGCAAGGTGGAAGCGAGAAAAGAGGCTATATGAGGCATCATGGCACTTTATAATCATCTTTGAATCTTTTCTATTTAAAGAATTCAGAGCTGAAATTGAAAGACAAAACTTCGGAGACCTGTATCAGTTCAGTCTTAATGCTCTCTTCCTGTCTCAGTGCATAGAGGAAGTTAAAGAGATGGGGAGATGAAAAACACATTAGCATAGACTCCCACTGCTAATAGAGGCACGCAGCACATCAAAAATGAAAGGCAGGGCAGTAAGGGGAGGCGGATACTGTGTAGGTGTTCAAAATGAAAACATCGATTACGATTAAGATGCTTTCTACGCTTTGTTACCAGACGGGTAAATCAAACTAGTAAGCCGAGTCGTGTAAGAGGATGAGGAAAGGGTGGGTGGACGCATGGGGATGGGCTATTTTGTGCAATGAAGCTAATCAGAGTCTTCCTGCGTCTCACTCAGGGATGTCTGTGGGGGCTGAAGACAGGAAAGACTCCTGTAAACTGTCTCATTTGTTGGGTGTTCCTGAGGTCCCGTCTCGAGCAGATGTGCTTCTTTGTTTACACTAAAAACGAGCACATGCTGTGCTTGATATGTACACCTGATGTGCCATTTTTTACATATCCATCTGTTTTGCTTTTCTGGAAATAAAGCTTACATTGCGTAGATGGGGAATTGTTATTTTTTGCTTTCCACGTTGCATCTTCTTTGTGTTTAAACAGATCATAATATTTAGACACTGACATGGAGCTTGGTGACTCTGTTGATATTCATAAAAGAAAGACAAGAGTGAAGGTGTGAATGAGTATACGCTGTGTGCTTGAGAGCTATGCATGGGCTATTTTGAGATTCTCTCTGTATGATAGCCACGAGTGAGGACATTTCAATGTTGTGGTGTTTGTCACAAAATTTTGAATAAAAATATTGAGAATATACTTTGTTTTTATTCAAAACAAGAAATAAACAGATATTCCTATATGCTACTAGAATATTGTTAAATATCCTTCTGTAATGTTCATTGTTGTTTAGATTTTAATATATCAATAAAAGCAATTTAAAAAAAAAAAGACAAATAGTTGTAGCACAGAATATTATATAAGTAGTCATTCTCAGCAAAGGACTATAACCAACTCTAAATGAAGATGGCTATTGATAAATGTGCCAGTGTGTGTGACTCTTGCATTAAGTGTGCACACTTAAAACACCCTTAACAGCATATTTAGTGCTAATTTATTCTCAAATAGTTGGCCGTTGATTGGGAGGCAGCAAGGTAAACAGTGGTCATTCTCAAGTTGCAGTGAGTGGACAAAGCTAAGATGAGGAGCAAACATCATATCATGAAAATACAACAGAGTTCCAGTCTGAGCATCGATTCATGGAAATAAATGTTCGGAAAAACTATTTTTTATTTATTTATTTATTTTGCATTAGTGTAACAACTACACATAAATCAATGATAATCAATCAAGTATCAATTCCCAGGTGCAGTAAATTGATCTTCAGTAGTACTCCTGATATAACCTATAGTGATGTGTTCATGAAATCACTTCAGGTTAACCAAACTTTTTCTTCTTCTTCTTGCCATAAAAGCCGGAATATGTGGCTGCAAGTTGATCTGCTGAGAGCTCCTACCTGAGCTGCAGCTGATTTAATGTTGCCACAGTCCTCGTAACTTCTCAATGTGCTCATCTGTTTTCTTAAAACACCAATAAAATACTTTGAGGCTCTTCTACAAGGCTCTGAACTTAAATCATTAGGATCATGCTCCAAATAGGTGACTGAAAAATATGTTATTATAGGTTCGCTGCAGCTGTGAAGAATCAAACTCGTGTAACGCTTGAGATAAACCAGGCGGTGCTGAAATCCAATGCAAGATTTTCTATTCAGTAACATGTCATGTCAGAGCAGTGCTGTGCGTAAAGGAAAAAAAGTCTCCATGTTTCTTTGAGTCTTGATTAGTGTAGACAATTTTAAAACAGGTAATCACGACAAGCTTCCTCTGTTTACATTGTACAGTCTACAGGATAAAGTGAAGTATGCTTCAAATGAGTGATATCAAACATCGTTCAACAGCCACGAGTTAAAATGTTGAGGTTTCAGAGCTGATTCTGATATATTACAATTGGGTGACCTCAACTCTCAACAGCAACACAGATTTGGCGAGTGAGCCTGGATCCCAGTGGGGAAAACAACCCTGGATGGTTGAAAGGCAGGCAAAGAGCGTAATTTCACTAATTTTATCAGAAAACACACTGAAGCAAAGCTGTCCTTTCTGTGTTTTCTCATAAGATTTTCACTTTTCCCCCTATGACTCCCCAATCATAAATGCATGTTTTCCCCTTTCAATTGAAATAATTTGACTTGGCCACATTGTGAGGCACCATTAACCTTTCGTAATACAATAGTTGCGTTGCCCGAGAACGCCCAAGTGCTTCAAACCAAAGTCAGATGCGCCTGTGGGTGAGAGAACTTACAACTCTGAAGTCCCCGCCCCTCCCTGCCTTTCCTATTTCCAGCTGAGCCGAGCCGACGCGTATTTCCCGCTGAGCGAAGCGGCGGACGCGTACAAAAGAGGCAGCATCTTCTGTCGGCCTCAGCAGGGACCCAACTCTCAAAAACCCCATGGACTCCTGTTAGTGGCTGACCAATTGTCGCTTCTTGGGGGATCTTTGGTGAAAGAAAAGGAGGCTAAACAGGACCCGCGTGGTGCGCCAGGATGCTGCGGCTCAGTCAGATTTCCACCTTGACAGCAGCGGCAGTCGTTGGTGAGTAAAGACTGAAGATAGCGGCGGCGCGTTTTGGCTGATTGGCGCGTGAATTAATGTTGACAGGTGGAAAAGATGGCACACGGCGAACCGTGCGTCTGTGCGCACGCAGCTTTGTCTCCTGTAGTGTTCATGTTGCACGCGCTCCTGTTGATAAATGACCGTGTTCCTTGAAAACTGTCCGTATATTGTCCCAGTGAGGTCATTTTGACAGCAGCTCAGCCTCACTCACCGGAACCTTGCACAATCTCACTTTGAATTTCTTTCACATTTGCCATGTTGGATTAAAACAGACACACGATCGCTTAATACAACTGTAACGTAATTGTACTTACGTTACAATTGAATTAGTAACGTAATTCAATTGGATTTACGTTTTCTATTAAAATAAATAAATACATAAATAAAAGCCAGTGCCTTCAGAAGTCTCCTTTTTAAGGCAAATAAAGCATTTGTGGAATTAAGTCTGTGAAAATCCAAAAGTTTGGCAGAAAACATTGGTGAGCAAACTACCTCATCAACTCCGAGCAATCACTGAAGATGGACAAATATGTCGACTGAAAACCTACCAGGATAACCGACATCTGCTTAAATTGACAAAGAGCATTATTGAGAAAATGCAGCAGTTTTCCACAAGCCAATGTATTGGACACAGCACACGAGGAAGAAGGTGCAATGGTCAGATGAGACCAAAGTTATGTTGTTTTTTTTTTTAATCCATGTGATGCTAAGCATATAACCCACATCAACAACCTCACCATGGTGAAACATGTTGGTGGCAGAATAAAGCTGTGAGCCGGCTTTTTCTTCACAATGGTTCCCTCGTTTTACTTTAAAGATTTCTATTTGAAAAAAAAAAAAGACTAGAAAACCAAAACTTTTCTTGCATCTCACCGCTATGCACTACTAGCTACAATACAATAAGGTTTGTGATTTTAATATTCCAAAAATATAAAAAGCAAAGCACTGTATATGAGGTGGAATACATCGAGCCAAAGGTAAATGATAGTTTATACGACAGCACAGGCCACCATCGTTGGAGTAATGGCAATCAATCAATCAATCAATCAAGTCACTTCAGGCTCTTGAAATAATGTTTAAAAATTCTCCATCGATATTTGACCATAGCGTGACGTGTTCGTCTTTAAAGCTTTCTAAGGCTCAGTCTCGAAACTGCAGCCGTTATAAAAGCTCTATATCATTTTCAAGTATTTAAAACTAAATGTAGAGTTCCTGTTTTGAGAGGAGAGAAAAGAGAGAGCAGCAAAGCGAATAAAGACTGTCTCTTTAATTCTCAGATTCCTTTGCTTTCATGTGATACTGGCTTGTGATGATCATTAGAGAATTGAGTTAGGAATAAATGGATAGAAGTGTGTGTCTGTGACTGTGAAGGAATCACTTTTGAGATCACAAAGTGAACCATTAGTTTCATGTTCAGACTGATGTTAATTAGATAGCCACACCTGTCACAGTTTTTTTTTTATACTGCACTCTTGGATTCATTTGTGAATGAACCGAGTTACTTTTCTAATGTTTTGAAGTTATTTAAAACAAACACTTCTCTTGAGCAAACCAGCTCCCCCTTTTTTTTTTTTTTTTTTTTTTGGTCTCTAGGGGTAAAATTTGGAGGCCATTGTTGAATTTTGTTAATTTTTGAGTCATGTTTCGGATGGAAGGATGGTACGCTGATAATTTTTCACACTAGTTATGATGTCTTGAAAGCTTCTTATTTCTCAAGCCATGCTTTTTGTAATATTGTTGGAGAAGTTGCTTTTTTATCATGTTAATAGAAAAAATTGTACTTTTAATTATTGTTAGTTTGACTAAATTGTCAACAAGAACATAACACGGATTTGAGTCTTTAATAATTGATTTGAAGTGGTTTTTTTTTGTGTTTTTTTTCTGGAGTGGTGTGGTTGTCTGTTTTTCCTGGTTGAAAAAGAGTCAAAATTGTACATGCAGCGCTTAAAGAGAAACATACTTCCCCAACCTTTTTGGAATAAAACTTTGGAAGTTGCAACAGGCATGATGCTGCCACCATCGTGCTTTACGGTTGGTGTAGGGTTTTCCTGGTTGACACCTTCAAATCTTCTTCTTGTCACTATGGCCAAAAAGCTCAACTGTTGTCACTTCGGAACATGAACTTTCCTGTAGAAAATGTTAGGCTTTCATGTGAGTATCTGCAAGTCTAAGTGACGGTTGTTATTAATTTAAGGCGGAGGTGCTTCTTTCCTTATTGGCACACTCAAAGTATATGTTGTTTCCTTCAAAATAGCTTTGTTATGGAGAATGACACTGGGGGTCAAGCCAGCTTTGAACTTTGGTAGTTCCTGTTTTTTTTTTAATCTCAACATTCAAACTAGCATTTTTCTTTCCCTCTGAGGACGGTTTGGTTTAGACGCCTGAAACAATGGAGTTTTTTTCAAGGAAACATTGTTCATAAATGCACATGAAAACTGACTTCCTAATGGAAAAAGCAGACTAACCTTAAGCTTTTAAAATTGCTTAATGCAACCCTATTGAAAATTAATCTGCAATGAACATCTGACTCCATGGTTGGTATATGCACTTCCATTTAAGAGAAGTATTTTTGTACATTTGAGACTCGTTGCATGATTGAAGCATTTCTCATTTGCGAAGAGAAAACTGCTTAACCTTTGAACCCAGTTCTTGTTTTAAAATGCATTATACTTGTGTCTACCCACTGTAAAAATATGGATCAAATAAATAATTAAAACAACCAAATTAGTATTCAATTAATATTTCATACCTTCAGTTTGCTTATATTTTAGTTTAATCTAAACAAAGTTAACCCATACACTTATCCATGCTTAAATCCTTGCATGAATTCTTTTTTTCTTTCTAAAATCGATCTTCTAAAAAAATGTCTTGTAAATTTAAATGTATCCATCCTCTCCCACAGTTGTTGCTGGTACACTCAGTGCGTGTTGTCACTTTGCGATAGATTTATTTCTGCTTTTCATGTTTCATACTATTAATAATTTCAGAAGCACCAAGTGCACCAAGTTAGAACTTGGTGCACTCGATGCACAATGAACACGATGCATTCAGGTCCCTGATGCACATGGGATGTCCTGGTTTTCAGACTGCTACCGGTTGCTTGATGCAGCTGTTCTCAGTAGGCTCATTTCTATGTTTGGGTAGATGTTGTGCTTGAGCTTCACACCTGATCCACTCGATTTAATCTAACAAAGTGTTGAAAGAAGAACAAAAATGGAGCCTAATTGTCCATTGACATCAGAAGCCAGTAAACTGTTTATGGTTTAAAATTTTCTTTAACATGGTAAAAATACTCGTGTGTGTGACCTGACCGTGTGAAAGCTGAATCTATTTCAGTAAACTTCCTCTATCACAGAGATTACACATACTGGGATGGTTGTCTTTGGGGTGAAAGAAACAGCCAAAGGATGCTATAAAGACCATACAGAGAACAAAAATAAATGTTTTAATACAGAACAGAACTGTGGGCTTCATAAAAATATGATATGTTTAATGTCTGTTTTCAAAAGAGACTTTAAGCTGACGAACAAATATGTAGAAATGGTCCAATTTAATGTATAGGACTGTGCTTCTACACCTGTAGAAAAAAAAATCTGCCAAGATCCAGTTTAGCTTGCCAGATGTTAAACTTTTGCTTCTGTCACAGCTTGTTTGGTTCAAACATGGAGAAAAAAAGTGAGGGGTTAGTTGAGCTCATCCAAATTTAGAAAACACTAAATTCTCTTGAGGACTGGAATGCCCCTCCCACCCCCTCGCAATTTCTCACATCTTGAATCTGGGAATTTGTCTTTTCCACATATATATCCCAACAGTGCAGGACTGCTGCAGCAGAGGGTCAGAGAGGACGGTCATTTCACTGAAAGCTGCGTGGTCCGGAGACAGAGTTCTCCAGACATTAAAGCTTTAGATTAGATTTATGAACTTGGCGAGACGTTTGGTGAGCCCAGCCATCTCAGTCATTAGCAGTATGTCTTTTTATTCACCCCCCCCCCCCCCCCCCTTCCTCTTTGTGGTGACCGTATCTTTCATTTGAGTCAGCTCTCCGCCCGGCTTGCAGCGCTCTGCACTAATCTGTCTGTTGGCATCGGCCGACAGAGATTCTCTGGAAGAATGAATAATTAGGTCACGCAGTGTCAACTTCCCCAACTCTTCCAGGTTATTTAATTCATCCTCTTTAAAAGAAACTGCTCGATGGCATTTATTAAAATCTCTAAAAGCTCAAACTACCACTTTCTTTTTTTTTTGCATTTATTTTGTGCTAATGCCACATTTAATACAGGGTTAATTCAAATTTGAAGCTTGTCTTATCTCTGCATTCTCTGGGCCTCAGAGGACAGGAAGCATTCAGCTGGTTATCAGTGAGGAATTCAACAGTCATCGTTGGCTCAGTGATGTACATGTCATAGGTAACTTCTATGAAAAACCATTAAGTCTGAACAGTTTTATACACTGCCTCGGGAAAGTATTCAATCACTTTTGATTTTTATGTAGGTTTAGAACTACATATTTCAATATATTCCAATGAGATTGTGTGTGTCAGACTTAATACAAAGTAGTCAATAATGAAGCGAGGGATTATTAAACAGTTCTCAAAAGGTTTTACAAATAAAACTCAGAAAAGTGTGTCATCTATTCATATTCAGCCCAGCCCTTGGGTCAGAACGCTATAGCAGAAACTTTTGCTGCTCTTAAGTCTTTATGGCTGAATGTTTCAGATTTGTTGGAGAATGTCTGTGAACATCAATTTTTTTGGATTTTAGTCTGGACTTTGACTGAACCGTTTCGTCATACATAAGTCAAGGTGGCTTTCTTCCTGTCCCTGGTGAAGAAAAGTATCCCCAAAGTGTAATGGTGCCACTGTCTCGTTCACTGTATTGTTTTATGGCGGTGGTGGTGTGTTCAGCACAAATAGCATTGTGTGTGTTTCACCCTGAAGCTCATCCGATTAGAGCATTTTGTTTTTTTTTGCTGACATAGAGCTTCTCTTTGCTTTTTTTTTTTTTTCCAGAAATAATTTTCTTTCAACTCTTGACATTCAGAAAATATGTATATTTTTTTACAGCTTCTTATTTTGGCTTCTGATGAATTACTTGAGGTGTCTGTGGCAGGTGTGCTATAATTAATCCATGCAGCATGTAAAGGCATAAAATATATGATCACATCTGTCTTTTTTGACAGACAAAATGATTGGTGACCTGTTGTCTGGCAGCAAAACCAACTAACAACCAGAGTGAAGAAATCTTGTGTTGGCTTGAAAAAAAAAAAAAATCTTTCGTGAAATCTTCGCTAAGAGAGATTTCTCAGCGAACCTTGCAGACATTTTTTCCCCCTCACGCTGCTGTCTTATTGTGACTTCCTATTTGGAAGGGGTGTAACCTTTTCACAGAAATTGAGCCGTTTACACTTACCTCATGGTTGGTGCTTGACAACTTTGTAACAACTTCTATCCTCTCTGTACACCACAACCACAAGTCATAGATGAAGCAACCACAGTCACCAATATTTTGAAAATACAATTGCTGTGAAGAAGTAAATAGTTTTGAAGTTATGTATGTACATCTAAATGTTTAAAACTATCTCAACTATCCCTAAGAAGCCTAGATGTTTACGAAATCAAACATGTTTCATTCATTCATAGGTTACAAGGCGCAATTTCTAAACACTTTTTGAAAAGAAATAGCCTTTTCATCCTTGAAAAAGTTGCAGAATAATTTTATATAAAATGTATGCAAAGAATAAAACAATTTGCATGTTTTCTTTCTTTTCAAAGGCCAATCAGCATTTTAAGTTGTTCTAAGTGATACTTATCAGGGCAGAGTCACATGAAAACCCTTCTGATAATGTGCTGATTGTGGAGCATGGGTGCACGTAGAGTTGAACGATGTTGGAAAAGGGCTAATTTGGCGTACAGTTGCTCTGTGTGGATAAACAGAGGAGCATATATTTACTTGATGCACTGTTAGTCTAAGGAAGATTCAAACCAACTTACCCCCAAAGCCTTCAAAACCCACAAAGCCCACCCACATGACTCAGTTTCATACTCCGCTGCTTGAAAAAGGGTTACAAAGGTGCATCTGTGACGATGTTGCCGACCCTGCGGCCTGCACAGCATGTGGCTTGCATAAAACCACCTGTGTTAAATGATCCTTAACACATCAGTACATTGAGTCTGACACATGATGTGCTTTAATGATTGTTTTCCAGGTGCTAATCAAATGTTAACATTATTTATCACGAGACAAAATAGAGAGCGAGGTTATTATGGTTTTAAAGTTAATCTTTAATGGCTTTGTTAGAACGTACACACCATAAAGAAAATAGAGTCAGGAAGTTGGAGGGCTGAGTCAGAGTTATGTGGTTAAACCGCTAAGCCGCTTCTCAATATTTATTTCTATCACTGAACGGATGCCTGTTGTTGGAGGAAACATGACGATTCTGACACTTTACTAGTTGGAACATAATCTACTACAGCAACCACTGCCTAAACTTCAGGCATTTCTGTAAAGGATTAAATTCGTTAAGCTTTTTATTGTGTTGCACATAGAAGTTAGGAATAAATATTAAATAAATTTGGACCTTAATATAAATAAAACATTGAACTTTGTGTGTTTCTGCTTAGTCTTTCAAAAACTGTCATGATGTCCACATGTTCAACAGAATGAACATTTGATGTATCCTTTGTGTTTTTCCACCTGATTTCAGGATATTCACTTTTTTCGCTAAAAATAGTCTGCTTCCTTCCGTAGAGATTTCTTCTGTTCTTGCATTTTGTCACACTTCACAGTTTCAGAATAAATTTTTGTATCAGACTGAGATAACCCGGGTAAATACCAAAAGCTGTTTCCAAATGATGGTAATCTTTTAAGGGAGAAAAGCTGTTGCAACCAGCCCGTTTGGCTCTACTAAGGCACAAACAGGACTGATTACCGCCTGATCTGTAGCTCCAATTCAGCTCTTAAGTATATAACCACAACCACTGATTACCATTTGGGGGATCTATTTTCTCACAAAGAGCAAAGTTGCTTCAGAAAGTATTTTTCAATATGGATGCAGTGAGGATCACATGACGTTTTGGTGAAGTTCTTAGATGTAAAGCCGTTATTGAAATAGACTTTTTATTTCCTTTGTGCTTCTGTCATGTTTCAGGTTTCAATGTGAATCCATCTGCAGAGGCCAGTTTTAGCAGAAAGATACATCATTTTTCTCAGTTATATTCTTTAAAGCCTGATATGTCACATTCAACTGTTTTGCATTTGATGATACTAAGGGAGTGAGAAGGTTATCGATTGTATTTAGGTTCTCTTAAATAAAATGTTTCAAAGGCTAAGCTTCCCATAAGCAGCCTTTAAATCCCAACACAAACCAACAATCCCCCCACTGATGACTAAAATGACAGATGTCTGGAATACATGAGAAAAACACCCGTGACGATGCAGCGTGACACTCTTGTCTCATCTTGCAAAGGTCTTGGCCTGCAAATGGGGCCAAGCCGGACACGTGTACGTACACGCCAACACACACTGAACACATAAGGCTGTGCGTGTGTTTTCACGCTTCAGCGCCAATCGTCACTTCTCCTCCGGGTGTTACAAATTCAACAAGTTCAGGAGCATCCTCTTAACCCCTGTGAGCACTGGCTTAATTGTTCCCACATTGGCACATCCACAAAAAAAAAAAAATCCTCAGAACATTCAATTGTAGAAACTGCATTACGACTTTCAGAATCCAAGCAGCAGATTGAATTTGTTATTTCCAGGAGTTGGTGCCTATCTGTCCAGACGTACCACCATACAAAGCGTTAGCACTGAGTTATTCCTTGGTCACAAGACCTTTGCCGCTGCACAGTTGTTGTTTTTAGGAATCAGGAGCAAAGCGGAGGTATGCAGGGTGCAGGAGAGTGGGGGGCAGGAGACACACGGAGGCAAAGGGAGAACAGAGGGTTCTAGGTCGGAAAATTGCTACTGTGGGCGAGACGATGGCAAGCCACAGAGGAGGTCTATTATGAAGAATTTTGTAGTGGGAGGAGATTTCTTTATCGTTAGTGTTAACAAAACCGTGGACATGAAGAAATTAAAGAGGAAAAATACCACAAAACTGCTTCTGTTTAAAGCCAAAAGAGTGCGTGGAGGTTTTCTGATCTCTGCAGCTCCTTCCTTGGGGATTGGTCAAAATTTTCACGAACAAATATTGGTGCATACATTTACGAAGAATGAGTGCTTTAGTCTGTTGATAAACTCTTCTTGTTTCCCAGCGTTGATGCTAATTGTTAGAAGTGTTGTGGGGAGTGATGCAGTTTGTGGGAGTTTTTTTCTTTTTTTTCTTTGTTCAACAGGGTTTATGTCTGAAGCAATTTCCTTTTCTGTTTTTTCTTGCAGGTCCAAACTAGGACCTTATCACCTTTTGCCAGAATAAACACACAAGTGTTGTGTTCTTCTTTTCCCCAGACTTTGCATGCATACTTTTTTCCCACAGGGATTCTCAGTACCTGCTAGGTGTTGATAGCCTTAGATCCTAGATATATGTTTTTGAGAGACTTTCTGCAGCCAGATCAGCTCTGCATCTGTGCGCCAGGCCTGTTTTGCCCTCCACCCCTTCATTTTTCACTCCCATGCCAGCAGTGGTCCGGAGCGATCCATCAAACTGGCATTGTACGGGGGGGATGCGGCGTCTGCTGGGAGCACTGCCTTCACGTTAACTCCTCCAACAAGAGGCCCACTCTACGATAGTTATGATGGTCACCTTCAAAACATCATTTTAAATGGTGTTTTCTTTTTAAAAAAATGTCTGACTTTAGGGTAATGCTGATTGGTTTTGCCAAAGAACATTCAGACTATTCCATATACAGTTATGCCTTGTCTTTTGTATTTTTTCTCGTGAATATAATATGTGAAGACATTCTTAACCATCAACGACCATGCCCTACTCATCTTTCTTTTTACTTATGGATATTTGGCCTATGCTTCACTAGGAATGGAGGGCTTTAGGTCCAACGTCCATTACACGTCTGGTCCATCTTTGTGGGTAGTCACAGCTTTAACGATGGGATTCTGTGTGAGATAGTAAAACAATTCCTCTTCTCCCAAGAAAAATCTCATTCAGTCGACGCTTATCTAGATTATAACAAGCTGACAATAGCCTGATTGGTTCTATATTAAACATTGAGTGGATTTGGACAGGTAGCATAAGGAACAAAACACAGAGCTCCTCCAGATATTATTATGTGTAGTTAAAATAGTTATTCTTTTATGCACATAAAAATTGCATGCCACTCCGTTTTGATACCAAAATCCCAGCTGCATACTCTAAAAGCATGCCACTGACTTGTATTATGTGAATGACTGAAGCTATCCATAAAGGTTTATTTGCAATTGCATTGTTATTGCTGAATGTTAATCTGAACAGGGTTTAAAAACATACTACAAATCCTGAAATTAGTTTTTGACTTAATGTAGTTTTATTTGGACAAAAATATAGGACAAAGAAATTCAGGATATGTAATTATTAGTTTGGATTCTAATGCTAATGAAAAGCATTTCATTAATATTTAAAAACATAAAACTTTAAGTCAGTCATGGCCTTTTAAAACTAAAACAGCACACATCTTTAAGACATAACACTGATAAAATATAAGGTTACTAAAAGAAGTAATGCAAATGAACACTTCTTTTTTTATTTTATATTTAGACAATTTTCCATTTCAATGTTCTATTTCAACACAGTCATTTCTTTATAAAAAGTAATATGAAGCTTTTCTGTACCTTCATCTTGTAGCTGTCTAAATAGATTAAAAAGTTGCTTCTGCTGAGACTTTGGTGTAATTCTATATTTATCTATGCATGAATGTGTTGCACAACACATCACAAACAACAGATCACCAAAAATAAACGAAAAATGTGTTTTTGATCTTTAACTTATAAGGACGAGATTTGTTTTTCTAAAACACTCTTGCTGTATATAAAAAAATTATCATCACTTTAATGTAAATACTTCACATTTCCTTCTATTAACAAAGTTCTCAAGGCTAACATTAAAGCTGGAGTATAACAGAGAGATGATTCGATTGATCTAACAGAAATCAAAGGAGACAACTAGTACAAAATAAAATAAAACATCCCACACTTGTTAGCCCCAAAGAAGAGCACTTTCTGTCAGATTTGACTTAGGGCAAAGGTTCTAAAATGCAACATTTTTGTGCGCAATAAATGTTCATGCAGAGTGCGAACAATTCTTAAATTTTAGATTGCAGGGGAATATATTCCAGTTTTCATGTGTGCTGTCATGTTTTTTTCCCCCAATAGTCCACACACCCAGTGAGGACCGGATATTTCCGGTATTTGCATAAAATCCCTCTAGTTGGTGTTTGTTCCTTTCCTGTTACGCAGCTGAGCATTACTAGTGTTCTGCAGACTGTGATAGCAGTGACCGCTATGGTTTGTAGCGAGGGCTGAATGTTAAAATTAATGGATAAATGAGCTTAATCACTTGTTTCCTTTTTGTCCTGGGCTGTGCTATGAAGAGTATACCCTTCTGTTTGTTCAACTTTTATGTAAGCTAGCTTCTTAGTGCTTGCTTACAAGAATGAAAGAATAAAATGCATATTGGGTTGTTTGTCATTGTTTTATCAAAATCATGTAAAAGACAGTTGTGACCTGCATATTGACAAAATTACCAAAACATTTCTTTCTTTTTCCAGTATTATGATCTTGAAAAACAATCATGTTTTGAAGTAATTTCACTGAGCTAATAACAAGACCATCTGCGTTTCCTTTAATTTTTTTTTAAAAAGCAGCTTTTCTCAGGAAATGAGTGCAACAAAGTTGATATAACAAATGAAACAGACATCACTCATTCTTGATTTTCCTGCTTTTAACCAAAATATCAGACAGGAAGCAGACCCCTTTCTGTCAGTGCTAATGAAAATGTAGACGTCATTAGTGGTCGGTTCAAAACCCCTGCAGTGTGGGAAGTGAGAGCCTCAGTTCAGCTTTATTATTAAAAATACCTTAAATATAACACAAATAAACTGAGCTGCACAATCCAAATAGATTGTTGTAATTTTTGTTTTTGTAAAGGAAACAATAATAAACTTCAGTAATATTGCAAGAGCTGATAATTCCAGGCTGATTTCCTCTCACATTTTCCTCACAAGACATCAAGATTGTTTTGATGCTTATTGATTCTGGAAGGAGCTTGGTCTTTGACCCCTGTCGGTGTGTATTCTTAGCTTGACACAACCCGGAAGTGTGCTTTCTTCCAGCCGCTCCATCAGCTTCAAATCTGGTTTGCTCAGCAGATTCAGCCGACAGTATGTGCAGCGTGTCTGCTGGAGGGATATGGTGAGGAGATTTCCAGGCACCCCTACGTTATTGGAGGAAGAGATTCTTGCAGGGATGAAAGGGGGGGATGATGTAATCTTGTTGGGCTGCATGTTTTCTGCACCAGTGAGAAAACAGAGCTCCAGAGAGTACATCTGGAAGTTTCACAGAGTGTAACCTGACACCGCCAGGCATGTTCAATCAATACAGGACGGGACGCAAACATGGGACATGATGAGATGGATGGTGAGGAGGGAAGAGCAAAGATGAATGGAAAGAAGGAAAAAGTGAATGAATGCTGATGAATGATGTTGGGGGACAGCGGGAGGGACAAATGGATTAAAGATTGGATGGAGGAGAGGAAACAGCCTGAGGAGGTTGATGCTAATAATTCTAGCCATGCCAGAAAACTGACTGGACCTGTGATTTTAGTCCAAGCTGAAATACCTCAGTAACAGTTTGCTGTCTACACAGAGAATCACGGTATAAATACTCAGTTCTTACTGAGTATTTTTGGGACGGAGAGTCAAAATTTGACCACATTTTAGAATAAATCTAAAGTTTAGATTTATTCTAAATTTGAAAAAAAAATAAAAATAAAACATGTGATTGAATGCTAACGCATTAAAAGTTTTACACTGTACAAATTGATCACTTCAGCATTGGCATTTTTGTTTAAGTAATTAAAGCAGACACGACTTACTCTGACTTAATCACAGTTGTGTATAGATTTCTTCAGCTTTTGCTTTTTGTTACGCTAACATATTTCAAAATATTCTATCAACAACAACAACAAAAACTCCAGGGAAAAGGCATTATATATTGAATATTGGACATTTTGTTCTTTTTATTATACTTTACCTTAAACCTTTCAAATAACTGAAACAAAGATTGTTTTTGTTTTAAGCAATTAAAAGGTGTAGAATAGGAGTCATCCTTCAGCTACCTGAGTGGCACAGCAATATGTAGGAGAGGGGCAGCACTGCCATGCTTTGTGCTCCATGCAGACTGAGGAAACTTAGACCACCTTATGCTTTCTGTGAGAACTTCAAGCCTTAGGGAAATGGTTAAAATTTTAGTACCTTTGACTTTTTAAAACCTTATTATACCTCAATACCCAGTACCAGTTCTCCATGCAGGAGCATGGAGAACTATCTTGTTCTAAATTATTGGTGTAAAATTGTTATGTGCAGTCATTTCAGCCCTTCATTTTGCCCTTTAAACAAATTTCAACATTGGTTAAACGGAACATGCCTCTATTTGTATCATTGCTTAACACAGAATTGTGGAAACGTGATAACCAATAAAAGTCAGACTTAACAAGCCCTGTGAAAAGGGCAGAGATTGAAGGTTTAGTAGTGTTGTTCCTGGATGCCTACTGTGTAAAAACACAAGCAGCACCAGCTTTTTGTCTCCAGTAATGGTTTTCTGCTGTGCAGGAGCATGGAGAACTTTACAGAGCTGCTGCTGCTGATGCTGCTGCTGCTGCTGCTGCTGCTGCTGCTGCTGTTTCCACTCACACTGTCAGCGTGGGTTATTTATTCTGTCCTCCTCTGCTTGGAGACATTTACTCTGAAATTCAGAAGAATTCAGCCCCCTGTTTCTAAGTGCATACAAAGACATGAACACACCCACATTCATAACCCCTCATGTCCACTGCACGCCCACGCACTGTCAGTTTGCCAGGATGCAGAGTCTTAGCTGACGTCTAAAGGAGAAAATGAAGTCAATACGAGGATATCAAAATCCTCTGAAACTCAGCATAATTATTCCCAAAGCCATTACACCAGAGAGTATTAATATTATTGCTGAAAAAAAAAGAACATAAGGAAACTGTGTATAGGAGAAGCACTTGAGAAAGCATGAGAACAAAGATAACCAGGGGAGAACCAATAAAGATAAAAGAATAAAGGAGGAAATCTGGAACATATTTCAGTTTCATAAGTTTCATGGCTCGAAGCTGCCCCTGGTTATGCCAGATGTCTGTCTCCTGCCAGGACGTCTGTTGTTAAATGCCAGCAGATGGTGCAGAGAAGTTCCAGGTCCCACCCAAACCCCTTCTGACCTTTTTCCTTCTCACTGTGTCCAAAATGTTCAGTCAGTCTTACTTCTTCCTTGAACATTGTTCTGTGTGTGAGCCAGTATGGATGATTCCCCCTTTTAATTACAAGCCACTTAGCTGTGTTAGATCGTGTTACTCACACCTTCTTACCACAGCTGATTGAGGGTGAGTTTCAGGGTCCTCGATGACTCTGTTTTCCACAGGTGCTGATTTGGTAAGCTGTAAAAGCTGTTTATAGCTGGTTAGATGCGCTACAAATGAGCAGGTGCCAGTTAGATGTGTTTTTTTTTTTTTTTTTTTTTCGACTGTAGCTGACTCAGGCTTTGGAGCCTACAGGTGCAGAGCTGGGTGACTTTTTAATGACTGGTGGGAAGTCTAACAGACCAACAGGCGTTGACCAGTTCTGACCACGTGACTGCGACTGTGAAGCTTTAAAGAACAACAACATTGTTTAGTGCTTGAATGGAGTTACCTTTGGCTGTAGAAACAGGGTGGTCTGCAGAACAAGATGTTTTTGTCGAAACCTTCCAAACTCCTTCATGTAGAAGGAGCTTGGCTTAAAGCAGAACCCTTGTTACACATTTTGTTTTTCCCCGCTGAGCAAGAACAAGACTTTAAGGCAAATAAACAAAGCAAAGATTAGTGTTCTGGCACCTTAAATACCTTTAACCTCAATACTTGCTATGATTTCTGGCAGAAATAAATTGATAAATGGGCTTTGAATTATGTTTACGGCAGAAATATTACACCAGTGTTTCTGGCTCTTCAGGCTGGTGGATCAATTGACTCGTTTTTCAGTTCAATTGTTTGTAATTGATATATACTTAATCTACACACAGCGAGCACAGTGATGTTTAGTTAAATGTTCTAAAGCCACCATAATAATTGTCAGTCAACATAATTATTGTGAGTCAATCGAGTGCATTTGTATAGTAGATTTCAGCAGCAAGGCTGTTCAGTGTGCTTTATGCAATAAAAACTTTGCTCCATCATATTGCTTTGAAATCTTGCATCTTGCAAATTGTGTGATTGTGGTCAGACACTTTACTGTTAGAATTTTTTCCTCTAAAGGTTGTTTGTTTGTTTTTTTTCCTCCATTAAGAAAATCTGTTACATTGTCTGAGAAGTTCTAATCAAAGATGCTGTAATATCCAACCTCTGACCAGCAGATGACAACAAATTTAAAATAAGATATAATTCAAAAAAAAAAAAATCCAGAGCATGGCCAAAGCAGTTCTGGGCAAAATATTCTTCAAAAACAATTGGAACTTGGGTATTTTCCCGGAACCATTTCTTGTTTCCTTTCAGCCAATCGAAGATCAGCTGATAGTGAGCATAATGTAAAATTGATGTAGAAAAAGAAAAACAATAAAAGCCATCTCAACTGTTGTCGTAGTTACTAGCACAGAAAGCGACAATGGCTATATGTAAATTCGCCCTGTTTGTCATTGTTTATAACAATCTTGGAGGCCCAATCAATATTTAAACACTTGCAGAATAAAAGAAACAATATTTTTTCTGTAGACTTCAGAATTACTACTTTCTTTTCTATAATTATTGCAAGACAAGCAGAAAGGCCATGTTGGCATGGACAGGGCATTTTTGTGTGAGTTGCACAGTGAGTTAACCCTTGTTTTGCATATTTTGATGCAGGCCTGGCTCAGTCTGACAAAACTCCCACTCATGTAAGTTAAAGACCATATTTGTGTTGCCGTTTCATCCAAAACACCTCACACTACTTTCAGTCATTCACACATTCACACACACACGCACGTTCACACATATGTTGAAGGTGGCAAGCAGCTTAAAATATTTTCTTTCCTCTTTTCTGTTGTCAGCATGTTGAGCTTTAGATGCTCTGTGTAGCTGCTTGATGCTCTGCTGTGATGTAATTGAAACTGAACTTATATGCACAACAAACCAGAGTTTTTCAGCCCTTGAGACATGGGGCTATAGTTTGTGTAGACTTGCATCTCAGAACCAGATCCTGCCCTCAAGGGTAAAAAATTTAGAGCTTCTTTCTGACATGATGTAACTTTCACCTAGTTGCTTTTAGTGTACATCAGACGTTTTCTTGGAAATTGAATTATTTTTTCTACGAAATTGCTCAATTTAAAAAGCAAAAGCCATTTTGCTTCAAGACTGAGTTTAAAGAAAAAAATAATGACGTCATTTATGAACTCGCTCATTAAACACATTCTTCTGTAGACATCCTGTTTGGTACATTAGCAAGCTTACACTTAAGTACAAATGGAAATTAGTGCTCTAATGTGATTTCTGTAGCTTAGCTAGTGACCTAAAGTACAAAACAACAATTAGATAAATGGACATTTTTTCCTCAGATCAAAACTGTTGTTTTCTCAAAAGAGCTACAAGACAAGTTGCAGTAATCTAATAAGATGGCCAGGTGTGGTTAGCATGGGACTCACACAGTTCAAGTATGGGACTCATACGCTCAAGTATGAGACCTATAGTCCAGGAATTGTAGAACCAGAGCAAATTATATGTATATTTCTTTGTTAAAAAAAATGTTGGTTCTTCATGTTTTTAGCCAAATTCTGAGACAATTTCCATCTTCAAACAGAAAAGCTCCCTTGTTGATTTCTTGGGCAGAGTTTGGAATTGCTCTGAACAAAAACTGGTTTTAATTTAATCGGACATAGTGAGGTGGTACCAAGGAGAACACAATGAAAACGGCCGTCACCTAAAGTGTGCCAGGGGACAGAGGAGATTTTTCTGTAATTTACTTTTCAGGACAGCTCAGCTGTGATTTGCACTTGAACTCAGTGCTCAAAATAAAAAAAATAAAAAAAAGACCTGACTGGCCTGGAGCCATTCTAAATCAGCTAAATTAGCCGTATATCTTGCACTATCCATGTGTGTATGGATGTGTGCCTTTAGAGTTTAGGGGATCTCTGTAATTAAATTAATAGGGACAGGAAATGGATCTCTGGGAGAGAGTCACAGAGGAAGAACAGAAAGGATGGAGAGTGGAAACAGTCGAGATAATTCATCCTGGCAGAGATTCCTTCATGTAAAAACTGGGGATGGAGAAGGTACAACAGTATCTGAAATCTTTGCCATTGAGATCGATATGCTATTTTTTCTAACTTTTCTGTCTAAGTGAGGAAGCCATAAAACCAGAATTGCACACAATTCTAGGACCCTAAGTCACCTTGAACTATAATCTGCATTTTTACACATGTTCTTTTTATTTGTGACAAGTCTTTGTCTTTTCAATTGAAGTATGAAGTGCACTATGTCCTTCTGTTTGTTCAATTACTTGTCACACTTGGCCATGAAATTCACAAAACCATTCAGATTTTTATTTGATATTAATGGATCATCATTAATTTTCACTCACTATTATAAGTATGATAGGAAATAATAGATATTGAAATTAATGAAAATTAGCATTTTATCTGAAAAGATATCCTTAAGCATTAACATGAGCCAAGTTTCACCACATTTAAAACAAATTACAGCCTCAGTTATGTTGGCACAATAACTATCATGCCTAAAAGACAAATAGAACAGAATTACCCTTTATTGTTCCACACCTTCTGTGTAATGGCAACAAAGTGACAGCCTATAAATTCACACAAAGATAAAAATGTCAAATATATCTTAAGAATGTCATATTTTACAGTAAGGGCAAAATTTCAAGATGAGATATGGTGCAGTTATTAAAAATAGCATACACCAATCCAAAAGATTGTTTTGGCAATAAAGCTCAGGAGTGTAAAATACAACTGTGGTTAAACTGGAATCTGAAGCGTTGATGAACCTCAGGGTCTTTGTTTTCTGCAGATAACATGGGTTTGTTGGTGTTCTGAGCAGATTAGGTCTGCTCAGAGACCCCCTGAGCAGACCTAATCCCTAATCTCCTGGAGGGACATACTTCCACTTTTGCCTGGAAATGCCTTGGGATCCAACAAAATGTGCTTGGATTTTGAGAGAGAGAGAGAGAGAGAGAGAGAGAGAAACACAGCTTCTTTGACCCTGTAGCCGGGATGAAATTTAATGTGTTGTTTTCTTTCTTGCTATCTATAAAAAATAAATGTATTTTCTTTTTAGAGTTTTTGCTTATTTTCTTCAGATCAGAGTAGTGAATCAACTAGCCAAACGGCCACCATCAGCACGCTTCAAACTGCTGAAAGATCTGCAATTACACTGATCCAGACATTACATCATGCTTTTCTGCAGCTTTTGGGTCAAACGCATGAACAAAGGATCCCCATCAAACACAAACAGCTGCTTGTGTTTGTGTCTCCGTGTATGTGGTCCATGTTCTGCTTGTAATCCCCTTGTTCTTCCGCATCGTGCTGCTTCTTCACAAGACTCAGAATTAAATCAATTATCCTGGAGGAATTCACTGGCACAGTAAGAATAAAGAGTGTCATTGTAGCAGAAGCCCAAAGAAACATGGAGGGATTAATATAGCGTCTCTGCGATATGTTCAGTCGGAGCCAGACAGAGCAGAGGGCAGAGAAGAAGTCATTGTCCCGCATGTCCGCCTGAACTCTGACCAATGTGCTTCACTGTGGTGTATGAAATTCCTCCAACCTCCTCCAGAACGATTGAATGTGCATGAATGTGTGTGTGTTGGGTTTATCTGTGTGGCTCTTGTCTCATAATTTCTTTGCTGCCACGTCTGAGTGACGGCAGCATTCAGCGTTTGACATTTGAATTTAGAATTTCTCCGACATGGTTATCTTGTTTATTTTTCATTTCCGAGTCGCATCTTTAGTGATTTGGAGACATGTCCTGTGAATGTTTATGACTGTCAGAAAAGAAAAAAAAAAAAAAAAACTCATGTGCACGTCTCCTCTTTCTAGATTTCAGTCAGTTTATTTAATATAAACTCATTGGAGAGCTCTGCCGTAGACTAAAATAACTAATTATGTCCTTCAGCTGTAAACAGTCTTATGACATCTGACCTTTTGTCTTCCTTGTTTTTGTCCTTGCAGTGCTGCTGACATGTGTGTTGTCCTTCAACGTGGACCAGAAGAATGCTATGTCCTTCAGTGGTCCTCTGGATGACATGTTTGGCTACACTGTCCAGCAGTTTGAGAACAGCGAGGGGAAATGGTGAGCTTCATTCTTGATAAGCTTTACTTATGTCCAACATAGCTTCACTGTTCAGTCAAAATCAACATGCAACTCTGGATATCTTAATCTCATTCTTCTTATTATAATTTCCTCATAAAGCACATTAAATAATGGCAATGCCTTTTTTAACAGTAACAGTAACACTTTATTTGAAGACTGACATGATACAATCACAAACATTACAGAACACTGTCATGAACATGAAGGAGTCTTTATGAATGTTTGATTGTTGTCATAAAGTGCCATTTGGTAAATGACGCTTTAAATGCAAAGTTGCTTTAAAAATTGCATTAAAAGTCCATTAAAAGTGCCAACTTTGCATTAAAGTGCCATTATTTACCAAATAACTCAAAGTTGGCACTTTTAATAGGCTTTTAGTGCAACTTTTAAAGCAGCTTTGCATTAAAAGTGTCATTATTTACCGAATGACACTTCATGTCAACAGTCATAAACATCCATAGAGTCCTTTATGTTCATGAAAGGTGTTATGATATATTTATGAAGGTGTCATATCAGTCTTATATACACCCCTTCAAATAAAGTGTTACCAAAAGACCTTTAAGTTCCTCTGTAAATTTTAATAAAGCAATTAATTATAGAAACCTCCAAAGTAGGAGAGAGTGAACAACATGGTGAGATTGTAAGAGATTACTGAGGCCTTCAGAAAGAAGGTTCCAGGAGTTTATGAGTCTAATTGGGGATTTAAGGAGATCTCAGAAGAATTTGAAATCAGCCATTCAAATATGTGGCAATTGGAGGGCATTCAAAACTGCCAACAAGCCCGGGTCTGGCAAGTGAATTAGCACTGAAAGCAAACTGTGAGATGATAAAATCTCACAAAGACTGAACGTTGTTAATTAAAAAAAACTATTGCAAGCACTGTTGAGGTGGAAATTACTTATTCAAGTTTACTTATTCAGGTGAGCACTTACAAAACCTGCGAACAGGTCAGAGTAAAAGTAGCTTCAGAGTGGATGCGTTGCTTTTATACCAAGAAAAAAGAATCATAAACATATGAGAGACAGTCTGGCTCCCTTGCAGCTGCAGAAAACAACATCTCCAGGAGAGTTACCCTTGGGTGTATATATGAGGCCGGTTCATTCGGTGAAAGTTCAGAAGCATTAAAACAAAAACACAACATGATGTGACTATCAGATTAATAAAGCCATCAGATATTACCCTGTAATAAAATCCGGCACCACAATGAGAAGGCCACATGAAGTTTGGAGGTCTGAAGTAATTGACTGTGCAGAAAATTGGTGACCTCGGTGCACCATGTGCCTCAGTATCCCACATCATGTAATTTTATACATCGGTGGCCTTGGAAGTGACCAAGACCACCTATCAGATTTAATTATCTGATAAGTGACCCAATATTTTTTTGTAAAATAGAGTATTTATTTAAAAAAGAAGACTGAATGCAATTATTACTTAGTAACAGAGTTGCTGGACTAAAGTTCAAGGTGTTCTGATGAAGCCTATTTGATGAGACTTGTTTTATCGTGAAAAAAAGCTGTTTTTGTGTGTGTGTGGCTCTATTTTTTCACTTTACTGTCACATTTGATGCTGCAGCAAAATAAAATAACATTTTAAGCCCACTTCGCCCTTCCATAGTTGCAAAGTTCTAGAAATTGGTATTAAACTTCAAATACCAAATACATGTCCTGAAATCCATTGAAGAGATGGCGTTAATAGTTTAATGTTCTCTAAAAGGTATTTTTTTTAATCATACTCATTGTTAGAGGAACTATTGATACCGACCAATAATAAAACTTTACTAAAAATCTAAAAAAAAAATTAAAAAAGACATTGATCTTTAGTAACTTTAAGACGAAAATGATCTGTTTTCATATTATTTCACCTTTAAACTACTTTCAGGAGTTAGTCCTTTTTTTATTTATTTTTATTTTTTATTTAGTTTATTTTTTAATATATTTTGTACAATATATTTGTACAAAATATATTGAATCTGTAAGAGATCATCAGTTCTGATGGTCCTAATTATTCCTGTTGCTGTGTTATTGTTCTATAATCTTGAGAAATTATTTATTTTGAGGAACTGAAGGGGGTCTGTGCAAAAAATGCTCAGGCAGAGCATTTTATTTCTCCAGGGTAATTCCCTAATTTAATTTAATTAAATTCTGAAATAGCTTAGGAGGTGAAATACTCTCATTAACGTGCAAAAATAAGCAAGAGGGAGCACAACAGCCACTGCTGTAATAGGGATTCTTGCCTTTATTGACTAAAACCATAAATTGCTCAGTATATTCAGTATATTTTCAGGCTGGTCCTCAGAACCAGCCTGTAAATACACTGAAACCAGACATCCCTGACTGCCTGCTGTATTAACCTGTGAACACACTTTTAAAGCCTTGTTAATACTCATTAGTGTGTTATAAATTGGTTTCTTATTCCTATATCTTGTCTTTAGTTACACCGGGCTTTACTGGTTCAGATTGCTTCTTTCCAACCTTTTGCAAAGCCACATTTGATCTCAGATTAGTCGTACCTGGTTCACAACATGGATCTCGATAAAGCTCATGTGATGCAAGTTACCCTAATTCATTCACTGCTAATCGGTGGAGTCAGCTGTGACTGTAACCATGCTATTTTGGTTTGAAGCCATCGGGAAAAGAATCAAAGTCCCAGTGAAAAGAAATTGAACCCTGAGAGAAAAAACAGGGCCGAAGAAGCCAGAGTGAAGACGTGAGAGACGCCGGATGATTGAGACGAGAACTGCAGACTCTATGTTTAACAAACTTCACAATTGCATGGTGATTTAGCACAAATATTGCCACGACTGGGAGGCGACTAACTAGCTGCAGATGTAGCCACCAGTTCCCTGCCCTCGGTGGTGTTGAAAACTAAAACATCCGCATAAATGCAGCATGATGTGGCATGATCATAATTCAGTGCGCTGCAGCTTTGGTTTGCCACGAGTTTCATACTGTTCATACGTGTTGCAATAATCTTAGGAATATGTTGCATTGCTGTTGAGTCAACCAAAAACATGTTGCAAGACAGTTTTACTTGTTCCTGCAGAAATTGGATGTCAGCAAATAAGCCAAATCTGACCCAAAAGATTGTTTGAAACATTTTTGATGTCATAATTGTTCACTCGACATCTGCTAACAGCTGGACTCAAAGAATACCTGCAGAGTGGCGTAAATCATTATGTCGTGGTGTTTCTCACAAGCAGCTGATGGCAGTCTGAGTCCCTTGTTGTTGCGCTTCGTTGCGCGTTTAAAATGACCCCATTAGAGTTGAGGAATGTTAATAAGCCTAAGTGTTCAGAGGAAGGCAGATGTCCGCCTGTTTTTAGCATCAGTTTACTGACAGGGTGGCAGGATTTCGTGTAACACACACACACACACACACACATATCGTTGAGACAGTTGGGCACCCTGACCTTAAATAGCAGAAACAGGCGCTCAGAAAGAGCAGCACTGCTCCGTCCAGCAAACAGCTGCAACACTTTAACTGAATTTAGTGATGTAAAAAAATAATTGGAATGATTTTTTTTATTATTATTATTGATAACTTAATGTGATAATACAGTTAATTAACATAAGTTACTTAAGCCAATCATGATAAGCTCTAACAGCTTTCCAAGTCAAGCCGACCCTAATATTTATGCTTAATTTAACAATAAAAGTATAATTAATCCAGGTTTAAACTATTGCTAATAGCTGTGGACCGCACAGTAAGTCCTTTAAACCTGCCAACTCCAAATTGCTGCAATAGTACGTGTGTTCTGCTTATTATCATAATTGTAAAAATCATCATGTTTTCCTATTGCTTTTGGCTGTAGTTCCACTCAGCCAACAGTCTAATGTTTTTGTTTCATTTCCTCAGGGTTCTGATTGGATCGCCGCATTCAGGCCAACCTGCTAAAAGGACGGGAGACGTTTACAAATGTCCTGTTGGACGGGGGGACAATAAGTGCATCAAACTGGAGCTGCCAAGTAAGAATAACATATTTTTGCATTTAGGTTATTTATGCAATATAAAGGTACAGAAAGCCATGAGCGGTACAAGGTCCAACAGGGCCTAGTAGAACTTGTTATGGCCCCTGATAGCTCCTGTACTGAAGAGATGATACTAAATTAATTAATTTTATAGTTTTTAAAGGTAAAGTGTTAGAACTGCTAAAGTTTGCCATAATACTTATTCTTAAGTTGAAAATTTGTATGAGATGCCATTAAGCTAAGTTGTTTTCTGGATTTATGGGGCATAGACCAATAGATCAATTTCCCTTCTCTACCTATTGCTGTGCACTGCTGGTCAGTCGGCTGAAATAATCTTATCCTGACCAATCCCCATAGGCTATATGTTCACAATGGCGATGCTAAATGGTTCTGTGTTCTGTACTTGTATAGCACTTTATCTAGTCCAAAACGCTTCACGTGATTCACAGATTCACAAACTGCTACATTGTACCCACAGCTGCCCAGTGCAGACTGACAGAAGTCATCCATTTTATGCCACCATCAGGCAATTTTGACATGAATTGTCCAGCCTAAGAACATAAAAATGACAGAGATGATTATACTAGAGTTAAGAGTATCACATAATTGTTGTAAGCTTGTCTACTATTTCATACTATCTTAATATGTCTTTAAACTTTCCTCAGTACTATAACAGAGTAGTTTGTAAGTGAGCGGGTGTAAGAGTGTAATTATTTTAGGAATAACAAATGAAAAACTTGTAGTTCTTAAATTGCATTTGAACCCATTGTATCAGGTCTACATTGTGAGTCAGATAATAACCACAGATCATGCTGCCTTATAAAAGGATTTGGTCTGATTTAATAAAGATGTTTGTTTCTACCTCAAGGCAAAGCATTTTTAAAGACAATAAAAATCAGTTAGTTGTTAAAACAAATCTCTGTTTTACAGAAACCTCCATGGAACTGAAAACGACTTACCAAATTACATTTAGATTAAAAAATAAAGGAAACAACTCAAATTTTAACTAGAATGAGCTTTGGGGCTTTCTCCTGTTTCTGGTCTTTATCCCTTGTTCATCAAATAACATCCCCTCCTCCCTTCTCTGAAATTATTTGTACCAATCTATTATAAAAGATTGGTAAGTAAATGGCATGTTTGTATGCTCATTAACTTTCTGACACTTAATCATTTGGCTCTTTTAGTATGCGATACCTTAAAATATTCTGTTTAGAGTAACTGCTAATCTGATTGGGTTTTGACTGGAGGATGTTGCTCCATGTGAACAGGAAGATGGATGATAAACAAGGTTGTAATGTTTCATCCTTCCAAGTTATCATAATTGTGCAGATAAACGAGGCTTATCTGCTCCACAGCATGCAACAAAGCCTTTGCAAGTTGTCCATCTTTGTGTTGACATCGGTAGAGACAGGGCGAGGTGCTGCACGTTGGAACCGGTCACTAAAGTGGCTGAAATCAGTGATTCAGACATGATTATTGATTAAAAGCTCAATCTGTCATACGGAATTGAATTATCTTTGCACTTTTAGGCAGACTAATCAGAGACAAACTTGGATTGTTTTCCTCTTTATTTTTATATTATAAACTGAACTTTCTTTGGAAGTGAGCATGACGCATCAAAAACAACTTGGATCTCTGCTGATATTTCTTCAGCATGCCCGTTCCATCAGCATGAGCTGTCAATCAGTCAGTCTGTCGCTCTGAGCGTTTTTACTAACGACACACAGCAGTCCCACTTTGCCAGCTCTGTCTCCACATTGGGTTTACAGTTTTCCCAGCACAGACTGTAAAGCCCAAACCATAATGATTGAGGTTAAATGATGCGGTTGATGTGTTGTAATCTTGAACCACCCTTCCATCCAAACAGTGAAATTGGAAAGTGGTTTTGCCATGATCATTACGCGTGATGAAATGCTGCCAAAAAGTCACCCGACACCCATGTTTTTAGACAGACTTGATTATGGTATGTTTAAAAAGGTGGTTTATGGTGTGTGTATAGAATATAATAGAATAATTATGTAGGTTATTTGTGCATACTTGCATAGATGACTAGTCAAAACATTATTAATGTCTTATCACAAGTTCAGTTTATGATACATTCTTTCTCTATCCCACTTATAATTGGGGACATACAAAAAAAGCGAGGAAATTCTGTATACTTCTCAGAATTATTGACATATTATAAAATATTATATTTATTATTAAGTACAATAAAGTCTGTTTCCTAAATCAAAATGTGTAAGAGACAAAAAAAAAAAAAAAAAAAAAAAAAAAAAGCAAATACAAAAAGCAAATACTAACTCCTCTCTACTGCTACAGGCATTTTAGAAGGAACATTTCCTGAAGAGAAACTGAGCTTTCAAAATATTATCTAAAGGTCTAATCTCTACTGAAGGTTTTCTGCTTGCTTTAAAGTTCACTGAAGGGGTTCTGCCACCTGGACATGACGTTACCAACAGCCCAAAACCACTTCAGCTGAACACACAGAGGACATTACATGTAGTCTGGATCTTAATGTGTCACATCCTAACACATTTCTAGAACCACAGTTCCATCACCCATTCCCTGGCTTGGTTGAATGGAAAATTCATCATCATTTCATAAGTCATTTTACTTGGTATTGAATAAAATCATCTGTTTATCGGTATATCTGTTGAGCATTTATTGTGTGTTCAACTAAATGTCTTAATTTAGTACTGTTTGTAACAACATCACCTATGGTTGTATTAGTATATTCTACATCAGAGAGAATATTTCACAGCCTGTTCAAGACTGATTTGTTGTCTTTTTCTGATCTTTATCAGACTGATGGCACAGCATCCATCTTCCTCTGCTCTCCTTCCTGTTGCATGTGAACATATGATGAGCCACAGGATGTGAATCAGTGTCGTTAATCATCGAAGATAATTAGGACTATAGGAACAGATGATTGATAAATAGATTTCTCATCCTTTTGTTTACCATATTGTTTACCAATCCAAAATATTCTCCATGTAATTTACTTTTGCTTTTTTGGAATAAACTGAAGGATATTAAAGAAAGGCGGGATGCATATTTCTTCTCATGACAATCCCCTCCTGGGTTGCATCATTCAGAGTTAAATAGCACAACAAATGTGTTTGTGAGAGTATGTGAATCCCTCTGAAGAGAAAAAGAAATCAGATCCAGATCGTTCCCAAGTCAAGGAATTAGTTGCTAATTTTAGCCACATGTTATGATTGCTTAATGATTCGATCCCCTCACACCCCAGAACCTTTCCTTCTTACATCATCATCTGTTTTAACAGCAATGAGCTACACTTAGAGGGACGTCATGGCAAAGAGCTAACATAAACAGTGTTTAAGCACATACGTCGGTGACTATTATGTCTGCTGAACAGACAGAAGCTGTAGTCTTCCTGTGGGAAAATCCAGGGGAGGAATTTGTTCAGCTGTTCGTTTTCTGTGCTGTGTTCTGTTTGTCTTGTGTTTATTCACTCGGCTTTTTTTTTTCTTCCTTTTTTGCTCTTTTTCAGAAAACACAACTGTTCCCAACTTGCATGAAGTAAAGGAAAACATGACCATGGGAACCACCCTGGTGACCAATCCCACTGGAGGATTTATGGTAAGCAGGAAGTGTACATCTTCCACACAAAAGACTAAAATAATTTTATTTCCTCCTATGAACTGTATAAGTTGGCCATTGAATGGCACAGTTTTCTCTATGTTCCTCATGGAGACGCGCTGTCCTGGGAATGCAATGTGAAACTGTAAACCGACTGTACAGATGAAGAAATATTGGAACGTGTTGTGTAAAAATGGAAATCACTTTATTTAAGTTCATGATGAGATTGACGATGCATGAAAACCTCAAGTGTGTAAGATGGGTATTTACATTGTGCATAATTTCCAGTGGGCTTATTTTAATAAAATAAAGAAGAAGTGAAAACAAATTTGTTTTAAGTAAGCACAGGATTAGATTTCAGGAGCAGAATAAAGGTTTATAAGACATTTTAAATGTCAGCCTTGCCATTTTTGATGTGTTTGTTAAATATTTTGCAATTGGACAGAAATTAGAAGTGTGTTTTTTACGCTGATGAATTCTGCAGCGAGAGATGAACTATGAGGACTTTCCAGCAGCTTTTATTGAAGTATGAAATGTCCCAGTCAGAAGGAATGATTTATTTGTTCTTGAGTTAAAAAATAACGAACATAAATTTCTGTTCTTCTGAAGTATTTATAGGCTTTCGACAGTCATTAAGCTGAACTTCATAAGTTCACAGAACAGTGAAACAATTGTAGATCTCTTGTTCAACTCAAATATTCAATATCCCACAGGGTTCAAGAACATTTTGGAATATTTATCAGAATTAGACAACAATAAAATGACCATTAATTACATTTTAAACATTTTTGTGTGCCTTTTGGACCCCTGCATATTCACTTGCTCTCTGTCTGATCCTCTTTTTTGTGTGTGTTGTTGTTGAGAATTTTCCAGCACTTCAACACGGCCTCTGTTTAGTTCTTCATTTGAGTACTTCTTTCCTCTTGGGATCCTTGCTTTTGCTCTCCAGTAGCCCTGAACCTCCTTTCACCCGTGACCTCCTACTGATGGAAATGATAACCAGTCGTAGCCCTGGTAGATCCTCTCTTTCACTGCCTGAGTTTATTTTTGTGTGTGCGTGTGTGTGACTCTTGTCTCCACAGGCGTGTGGTCCTCAGTATGGCTACATGTGCGGCCAGCAGCAGTACATCTCAGGAGTTTGTGCGAACGTCAGCCCGTCATTCCAGATCCTCAACTCCATAGCTCCCGGAGTGCAAAGTACGCCGCTCGCAGCTGCCCTACGCAGAGCGTGATGCATTATCTGAGCAGGATGAGCGATAAGAAGTATCTACCGATCATAGCAGTACCACCCAAGACTGCTATGGGTGTCTTGGGTGTCTCCCTCCCTTACCAGGAGAGGAAGATTAGAGCATTCTTCTTTAATGTAAACTTGTCTGCTACCTCGTATTCCTCTCTGACTTAGCCCAGCCCAACACTTCTGCTGCATTGTATGCCCAAGTTAGGAGACAGTTTATTGCACTATGTTTCCCTGGAAGGAAACAACCAGGAAAAAAAAAAAAAAAAGCATAATGTAAACAGAGTCCAGTCACAGCCTCTATCTGTTTGTCAGATTCTTTCAGGATCATTTTTCTTGCTATTCTTTTACTAGAAACAAATATATGGATGAAACATGTAGTGTTTAGATGAAAGGAATGGATCCTTTCATTACCGCTCTACAGCATTTCTATTATTTTCATGTTGTTGATTTCAATATGATTTATCAAGAACCTTTTAGAGAAAGTTGTGCATATTATTCAAGTAATAATATTTTGAGAACTGCACGAAAATTTTGTGCAGAAAAATTTTGAGAAAATTTTGAGAACTGCACGATCCACAAAAACCATGTGTGCTCACAGGCCACTTTATTAGGTACAGGTTGTTGGTACCGATTGAACAGCGTTTTGCTCTCATGACTACATCAGTTCCTCATGGTTTATATTTACTTATTTAAAGGTTTGTTGGCTCTAGTGGTCTTTATTTGAAAGTAGTTCGACAGGAAAGAGGGCTATGAGAGAGGGGGAAGACATGCGGCAAATGTCACCTGGCCGGGAATCAAACCTGCGACTACTGGCATGAGAACTAAGGCCTCAATACGTGGGTTGTGCTTTGCCCCTGCGTCACCACAGCACTCCCTTATAGTGTATATTTAATAAGATTTCATAAGACAGTCACAAAACAATATAGTGCTCAGTGAGTGTACATGGGAAAATATTAGTCCAAAGTGTCAATTCAGACCGGTAAAAAAGTATGTTGAACAGGAAATATGAACTTTCAGAATCGCTGTTAAGTCAGTGTAAAAAAAACAACAACAACAAAAAAAAAAACATGTTTCATATCTACTGTATTGAATGCCTCATAAAAATACTGTGTTTTAGGCAATTCCTCCCCCCTAAAAATGACAGTTGTGCAACCCACATACATTCCCGCTATTTTAAAGATCATTAGACAGGCTTTCCAATTATATAAAAAACACCACTAATTGCCTTTTATATAGGGTAAAATGACTAAGCTAAAAAAAATAATGTCCTTTTACTTTTTTACATGTCAATTATTATTTTTTTATTTCAGATTGTACGAGCAATCTGGACATTGTCTTTGTGCTAGATGGATCAAACAGTATCTACCCATGGGAAAAAATTGTTGACTTTCTTGTCCGTTTCCTGGAAAGAGTCCAGATTGGACCTAAACAGTCTCAGGTCAGTAATTTATCAGTACCAGTTGCTCTGGAAAAAGTCATTTGAATTTTTATTATAACTTTCTTTGCATAAGCCGCAACAGAGAGTTTTCCACTAAAAGATATTTTCACTTTGTAGCCTTGTATTTGAAAGTCAGGTTATTCATTGAAGATGAGGTCCTGTGCATACAAAACAATGTAGACAGGCTGCCTGGGACAAGCAGTCCAGGAAAAGAACATTTAATAGGAGAAAGGAAAAAATGTGGAATAACATTTAATACAATATCTATATGTTTTCCAGGTGGGCATAGTGTCCTATGGCAAGGATGTGAAACACCATGTCAACCTCAGCCAGTTTAACAACAATGAAGAGCTGCTTAAGTTTGTCAGACGCATTCCTCAGCACACCGGGACAAAGACTCACACTTTCTTGGCCATTGACACTGCCAGGTACTCCGCATCAGCTGCACTTTTCATTTAAACTAATTAAATTAAGTTTCACTTTTCAGATGTTTTCACCGATATGCATTCCAGCGCCATGTTACATCCGTCCCATTTAAATGTCCGACCCACATGGTGATCAGAACTTAACTTCAAATTAAATGTGAATTCTGTGCAGAAATTCAAATGGGATGAATTTACTTTGACAAATATAATTTGTTTTGTTTGTTTGTTTGTTTTTTTAAGACAACATATTTTTTTCATGTCGCATGTTTAGTTTCTAGTTGACAAACCTTGTAGCAATAAGCAGTGAGATGGGAGTTACTTTAAGAAATATTGGATAAAGTTTAAATAAAAGAAAATTTTATTCTTGTCATTGTTTTACACTCAGTTGTATTTTATGTGCCATAAATCTATCAGCTTAATAAATACAGGATTAACTTTTCAATGTCTTTTTAACAACAAACACTAAAAATGAATAAAAACAAAATAGCATTGCTGTGAATGTTCAACACATTTTGGCTTGGATATCCATTTCACCAAAAATCTTTCGATTTTCAAAAATACTTCTCTTTGGACTGTTTGTAAGAGAACTTTATGTTGCCAAAAATTACAAAACTGAAGTTAGCAATGTCGATTATAACAGGAAAACAGGTATTGCACATAAAAAGAGATTCCAGGCATTATTAACCAATGTTCAGATTCAAAGTCTAGTGTTACCAGAAGATGGTAAGGTGTATATTTACATTTATATTATTTACTGTCATTGCTTTGGAGTGTGAGTTCAAGGAATTTTCAAACATTTCAAAACAAGATTGTCATATATTACCTTGTTTTCTCTTGTAGGAAAAAATGAGTTTCACCAATCTATTGTGGTTCAGTTAATTTGTCCATTTCATTATGCAAATTGCCTGGTAACCTGAAACTCTCAGCTGATCTATAAAAAGTTAAACATCTAGAATTTTATACCTTACTATTTTCATATTTAATTGTGTACTTACTTAGGAAGGAGGCCTTCACAGAAGAGAGAGGTGCAAGAACCGATGCCAAAAAAGTCATGGTGATTTTGACTGATGGAGAGTCACATGACTTCCACATGCAAAACACAGTCATTGATGAGTGTGACCAGGATAACATCGAGAGGTTTGGCATCGCTGTGAGTACAGAAGTTATATTTGCGTTGTCAAACATTTCTGATCATTTACTGTAAATTTGATGTATTTTAACAAGAAATAATCTTAACGTTTACAGGTTTTGGGATACTACAAACGTGAAAATAAAAGCGAAGAAGACGTGCAGAAGTTTGTTGATGAGATTAAGTCAATATCCAGTAAACCCATACAAGATCACTTCTTCAATGTGTCTGACGAGCTGTTTTTGGTGAATTTAGCGGATACTCTGGGAAAAAAGATTTTTGCCCTGGAAGGTAAAACTTACAAAGTAATATCTATCAGGTTTCACATGACACATGCAGATGGTTACATCTACAACATCCATCTTGTCTGCAATATGACTAGATTTTGCAAATATAACAGGAACACCATGACTGTGTTCATCCAAACAGGAAGTATTTTCATTAAAACATTATAGAAATTATGCATGATGTCCAACTCGCACGTGATTTAGTTGTGCGATTTTTTTTTTAGTTCAAACGCAGGCAAAAGTTCAATAGGTAATCCACACAAGTTTTGTTGATGAAGCCGCTGTCCTCCAGATAAGAGATTCAAAACTAACATTTTTTCCCAGTGTGATATAAATATTTAAATGAAGATATTTATACAAAGCTGTTACGTAGCCACAAGACGGTTTTATTTTGTGAAGTTATCTATGCATCGCTCAAAGCAATACATTCTTCCTCAGCAACATCTGGAAACTTTACCTCCTCCTTTGAAATGGAGATGTCCCAGGCTGGATTCAGTGCCCATGCTTCTAAAGTAAGTCTACTTTGGAATATTAATATCTGAATATATATTTAAAAAAACATGTTTAGAAGTAGGGCTGGACAATAAAACAATGACAATGTATATTACAATAGACATTAATTAATATTGATAGGTTACAAATCTCATAGAATAGTTAATATTCAATATTTAGAAGATTCATTGAACTCCGATCCAGAACCACACAGCATTCTGGGAGATGTAGGCAGAGGAAAGGCTTTAGCTGCTCATCTGCTCACAGCGAGTTCAGCAAGGTGACTGGCATTAGCTAAGTCACTCACTCTTTGGTTACCAAGCAACAGCCTGTTGAGTGATGGTGCCTTCACACCAAACATGCTTTGAGCGTCAAAACGCCTGATGCTTTAAGCCTCCACATAGTCATTCAGAGTTTATGTGGAGGTGCGTTGAGGGTCACTGCGTAGCACGATTTGAACAGTTTGGAGCGTTTTGAACCATCCAACGCTCCACACAGACTTTCAATGTAAACCATAGGGACCTCAAAACGCTTTTGGTGTGAACGCACCATAACATGTGCAAAAGCAGTTTCAGGTTTTGCCACCCTGCCACCTCACTGATTAAACATAAACGGCATTCAATGAAAACTGTGAATTAAACAGGGAAGATCATGCCATAACTTGGCATTATTTCATATATTTAAAACAAAAATCTCATCAGCAGTTATTGACGTCGACTGATAGGAAACACTTATATTGTGATAAGTTTTTCAGTCATTTGGCCTAGCCCTATTTAGTCACATACTCAACTCAGAGAGATTTCCCTTGTTTTTATCTGTGATGGATCTTCAGCCTTTCTGTGATTCACCTCGGTCAGTAGATGATTGTAGACATAGCCTTTGTTTTTCCACTGAGCTCATTCTGCCGCAGACTGGTGCTGTTTTGTCTGAATGCATTAGAGCATTAGTGAAACCCAAGATATATACAACGTAAGAGATGTTTTGGGAAGCTGAATTAGACGGTTGTTGATTTTTGCCCCCTCACACACTGCTAAAATTCATCCAGTAGGTATTTCCTGCATCGGCTTAGAACAAACAGGATCCTTTCTTACGTGTCCCTTTCCTATTCCGGACTCGTGCTTATCACCTCCTCTGTCACTGTGTACAGTGAATGCGCCTGAGGCGACTTTCATCTTTACACAGTCAAACAAAATGAGTTGTGTCACGGAGGACTGAACATGCGACAACACACTTCCACAGTCATAGGGTGACTCAGTATAGAGCTTATTTAATGCAGTTTAGTGTGGCCAATTATCCAAATAAGGACCTATCTGACCACACCTAATCTGATTAAATTATAATGGATGAGTTTTCTTTTTTTTTTTTTTCTTCCATTTTTCTGACACATTTTATTTCATTTTCTCTCCAGTGAAATACAAAAGTATTCATACTCTTCGATGTTTCAACCACAATTTAAAAATAAATTTTACTTTACAATCCACAATTTTAAAGATTAACAAAGAGACAGATATGGTAGTTTTACAAATGTTTGTATATTTAATCAAGTCATTTAGCCTAACATGTTCTTCTGACATTTTCTGCGTTGTTTCCCATAGGACGGCTTGTTACTAGGAGCAGTAGGAGCGTATGACTGGAATGGGACGGTGGTCATGCAAACTGCTGAATCTACAATTACTCCAGAAAAAGACGAGTTTTACGATCCGAAGGATAGTAAAACTGGCAGAGGACTGGCAGAGTACTTAGGTGAGTCAAAACCTATACGTCGCACATGTAGTGATGATGATGAATCTAAAAATCAATAAAAGGAAACAGAAATAGCAGACAACTTTGTCTTTTCTTTTAGCTTTGAGACATTTGTGCTTTGTACCTTTGTCCCTTTGTTAAGGTGATACTGAAAACAACTTTGGCTGAGAAAATAAAATAAAAATTCCATTGTATTAAATTAAATACTCCAGCTGCAGAGTCAATTTTGAGTTATTGCCAAATAGAGGAGAAAAACATGTAACTTGACTCTCACAGCTGATGCTCCTTTTTTTCCCAATAAAATAAAGCATACAGACTCTGCTTTCTGCCTTCTTGCCTTCTACGGCTTTCAAACCAACCACAGCCTCTTAATATGAAATTATTTAATCAACATGTCATTAGATGGAGCACTGCTCGGTCCGGTCTGTAAACCCAAGCGATGGCACATGCTTTCTCCCGCACGCCAGGCTGCAGCTTGCAGAGATGCTACGTTCCATTCTGAGGAGGTGTCTGCGTTGCCAGTTTCCACTGATGTTTTATGGTTTCCTCTACACAAGCTGACATAAACAGTGGCTCGTAGAGGCATTTATTAATATCACAAAAAGCCTCTGTGGCTTTTTGTGATATTGTAATTTTTTTGTGTCTGAACCTTGATTTTTGCAGGATATGACGTCCAGTCTGCATCCACCCTTAAAGGTGTGCTATACATCACTGGGGCACCAAGATACAACCACACGGGTCGTGTAGTTATCTACCAGCTGACTAAGGAAAACAGGGTTGAAACTGTGCAGATACTGCGTGGGGAGCAGGTCAGTATTTATCAGTTCATCTCTGCAAATTCATTAGGGATGGGTGTGCAGAAATATTTTCTTAAATATTTCAGCAGATCCTCCCAGGTTTAGAAGAAATCTATATTTAGATATGTGTATAAATGACTGCAATTTCAGAGTAAATTATGTGTGATGAAAAAAACAGTTATTGCGGCCATCAGTTGGAAATAGGAGGTTTTAATAAAGATGATTACATTCTTGGAGAGGATGTAATAATCAAATAGAATAAGTGATCGTCAGCAAATTTGACCACCTCTGTGAAAGAAGAATGTTTGGCACTTTTCCAATCTGGTGGAAGCTAGAAATAAGACAACAGATTTGTTTGCATACTCTTCATTGTCGATTTGAAAGCCCTACCTGTGCCGATGCGTTAGCTTCATGCCTGATGTCTTAAGATGTTACTTGAACATCGTGTTATTATAAAGTAATGTTGTTTCCTCATGGTACCACAAATAATCTTTTCATGTAAATCTCTAGTTTTTGCTGTTTGTGTGTTAAAACAAATTTAATGTTGAATTATATTTAACCTAAGAGGTCAAAAATAGAGCAAGTTTTTGGTATAATCAAACAAATCCTAATGAGCGGATGGTTTCCTGCATCTTTCTGCAGATTGGCTCCTACTTCGGTAGCGTCCTGCAGACTGTTGACATCAATAATGATTCCTACACAGACCTCCTTTTAGTTGGAGCTCCGATGTACATGGGTCCAGAAAGAGATGAGCAGGGTAAAGTCTACGTCTACAAACTCAATGAGGTACATGACACCGAAAATATTGCTACTCGTTGGACATTTTGCTGCTGAAAAATGGAGTCGTGAGAGAATCATCCGACGTTCTTTGTTCCCAGAGGGGCAAGTTTGTGCACAAGTTTAATTTGAAGCCGGTGAACCAGACCTGTTGTTCGGTTAACTCGGACGGCTGCGTCATGAAAAACGAGCCATGTGGGGCTCGGTTTGGTACAGCCATAGCCGCCGTGTCGGATCTCAACCTTGACGGGTTCAACGACGTGGTGATCGGCGCACCTTTTGAGAATGACCACAGAGGAGCCGTCTACATTTACCATGGACACAAAAACAACCCTTACCTGAACCTTGTTCAGGTGAGAATGACAAAGCCCAAATGCAGCAGTATATTCAACAATAAAAACAACTGCAGCACGTTTTTGTTTACTTAAATTAAGATGGGAAAAAAATTGAGTTTGTCAAAGATGTCTTGAGATAAGTGAAAGCTTTTCTCATTTATCTTTGACCTCGAATGATCATGTTATTGAGCTTTGCTTTTTTTTTTTCTCGACCTTCTCTGCAGCACATCCCAGCAGGTGGGGATGGAGAAAAGGTGAAGTTCTTTGGGCAGTCCATACACGGAATCATGGACCTAAATGGAGACGGCATCGTTGACGTCACCATAGGAGGTCTGGGAGGAGCTTCCCTGTTCTGGTGAGAGGACTCATCCTCACATATTAGTTTTTAGCCTTTTTTCTACACATGCCACTTCAGTCATAACCAGCAACGGCCCTCGCTTCCCAAAGGCATCGTTTTAAAAGTCCACTTTGCATTGTCGTATTCTGGGTTTTTACAGCTGTGTTTATCCCTTTGGACTTGCAAGCTGAAGACAAACTGCTTCCTTAATGATCTCTGTGTTGAAACCCCCTCCCACATACAGTATTTCACTGCTCGACACCAGTATGTTGAACCCGCCCACATTACGATCTAGCTTCCCATGCAGATCTTCTCCCACAGCGTGTCCTGGTAAGAGGTCAACAAAGCTATGTGAGAACTACATTTCCCATGTGGCTTAGAGCCTAAATAGGATTTGGCAGCATGGAGCCGCTTTCCCTGAACTCATGGTCATGTTTTAGGTAAATGCAGCTAACATTCAACAAAATTTAAATCATTTCTGAAGCAAAACTATTGCATTTAAATTATATCTCTGTGTGTTTTTGACATCTCTTCATGTTCCTTAGTGTTTGCTGGTAGAATGAGACAAAAAGATCAGAAAAATAAATGCAAAAGAATCATGGTTTTATTTTGTTTTTGTTTTTTTTGCATTTTTATAGAGGTATACATGGTGTTCTGCAAAACCCTGTGCTTTTGTGTAGTTTTAATGTGAATGAAGACGTTAAAATTATTTATATATATATATATATATATATATATATATATATATATATATATATATATATATATAAAAATATTTTTTTCTTTTTAAAACAAAAATCTGAAAATTTGCAGCACATTTTCATTCACCTGCAAATCTGCTAAGGAATGCCTCTGCTGCCTTTGCAAGACTGATTTATGTTGCAGATTATTCTTAGAAAAATAGTTCTCCGTCAGATTTGCTAACGTGTTTATAAAGATAAATCTCAGATATCTTTCGGCTGCACAAGTGCCAAGCAGTTGCACTGCATTTTCATATAGAGGTATCAGACTGAACTCTTTGGATTTTTATTTGTAAACATTTATGAAAAGCATGTAAAATGTTCCGTCCACTTCTCAAGTATTCATGACTTTGTGTTGGTTTGTCACATGGAAGTCTTTGAACTGCATCTCTTTTCATTTCACAAGGTCAAGAGATGTTGCCCAGGTGACTTCCAGCATGACGTTTGAACCCACTAAAATCAACCTGCAGCACTCTCAGTACCAGTGTGAACACAGGGGGCATAAATCTGTTTGCGTAGCGACCACGGTGTGTTTTCAATATCAAGTTAAGTCTGAGAAGAGAGATGTAAGCTCCACAGGTGAGTTGTTGAGCACTTTGTGCTTCCCTTGCTTCACAGTGCATACATTGTTGCTTCTGCCACTCGCTGAACTCCTTTCTCTCTGCTGTTGTTGTCTTCCTTAGAAATTCGCTATAACATAACTCTGGATGTTCTGCGTAGCAAAGCCAGAGCTTCATTTATTGAGCAGGACTTGGACAAAAGTGATCGTAGGGTGACAAAGACATTCTCCATCATCAACGGACAAAGACTATGCAAGACGGAAAGATTCATCATGTCGGCAAGTACTCTGACTTTTACAGTGTGCAGTTGTTGATTACTAAGCAACAGCAGCCATCAGACTTTGCTTTTATTTACTATTTCCCCTAGATTCCCCTACAGTCCATTTTTCAGCTTTAATTTCAGGTTTTTGCTACGTTTAAGTGATGAGGAAGGCTGTTAGTTGTAGAGAGGACAAAATGAACTGATGACGGGTACCTTGGTGAATAGGAGGAGCATGGCTCAAGCATGAAGCTGACTTCTTCTGACCTCATCAGAGTGATGCTACAAGATCGTATCAAAGTCTTAAACAACCCAAATAAGTGGAGATGAATTACTGCATGTGTTTGCTGGATATGGCGTTCTAGTTGAAGGTCATTTTTGATCAATTATATCGTTTGTTTCTCGTTTCTTGCTGCAGCAGATGGTTTTTAATGTCAGCACTTCAGTGTGTACAGGAATTTCCAGTGGTTTTTTTTCTTCTTTTCCTTTTACACCAGTCCTTCACTGCAACATAAGAAGTCACTGATTAGCTGTCCTTAAGCAATAGAAAGAGGAACTAATCAGTGGAAGCAGCTGCTCCTGCTGTGTGTGTGCGGATGATGAATATCTGCTCTGTTCCTACTGTGCCAGTCTGTGCAGAAATTCCCCACATATTCCAGGACAGAGCTTTTTTAAATTTGTCTCGGACATGAACACTGCCTCTGTTTCTCCTTTGGCTATTGCTGCAGAATGAAACTGCAGATTTTGACATAGTGGTAGAAAAGAAAATGGTATACTGTGAACCGAAAGGAGTCTATCTCAGGGCAAATGCTTAAAACCAACAGACAATGATAATAATAAAATAATAATAATTATAATATAATAAAAAATTATTATTTTTAGACTGTTAGACCTAAAAGCCGCATGGTAGAAGATACGTCTCAAACAGTGTCATTACAGAAAGCTTAAAGGACCATTATTCGCTTCTTTGGGGTCCTCAAAAAAAAAAAATTTCTTAAAACAAAAATACATATACAGATATTTAATTGGAGTACATATAAAGTTCAGCTTAGGAATGAGACAAAGCTACCAGCTGATGCTTAGAACGAATCCATGCTTGGGCTTCTCCAGTGGATAAAAATAACGAATGGTTTTCAAATTACTTTTTAGATAAAAATATGAAAAATGTAACATAGATGGGAGCTAAGATCCCATTACTTTCATACCCTTTGAAATCTGAAGGGCATGAATACGTTTACTCGGCTTGAGTCTTAAATCCACATCACCAATTCTATCACAGAGAAAATGCAGTACATAAACTCTTGAGTCTGAGTTTTTCTGTTACAAACTGCAAAAGATCACTTTTCGATGTGTTTTACACAAAAAAATAAAAGTCAACATTATTTTGTAGCTTTTTGTCTCTTGTTAACATCCTCTCACCATGGAAGCCATATCCCCCCCTGTAGCTTAACAAGTAAATACATCATCTCAACATCTGCTACACGGACTGGTGCATAAATCTGTGCAGACATTCATGGTTCCCTAAGGATGGATTCTGATTGTCGGACCTTTGCTCAGCGATCAGTGTGGTGTTTTTGTTTGGAGTAAAGGACTGGGTGGTTTACCTGTGAAGTTTTCTCTGTACACTAAGTTGAAACGGTTTGCAAACATAGGCTCGGTCCAATGCTTGTTCTCAAAACACTCATAAAGCTTTGTCCCACAGATCACGCAAGTTGTTGGAAGGTTTCTTGAGAGATTTGCATCCCCAGTGACATGGCAGTGTCGGTTCTGAACTTTTTTGCATCCGTACAATCAATGTATAGTTCTAGGTGTGACATTGAATTATAATTGCTAAGGGGCAGAAAGGTCCTGAGTTGTAGATTAAACATTCTCATTAGTGTTGCCACTTCGCCACAAGAATCAGGTTGTAGTGAATTAACTACAGATGTCAGATTTGGTAAAGATTCTGCAGCTTTGAAGTGAGTCCATTAATCAATCAGTCGCCTGTCGAATGTCGATTATATAAGAGAAGTTAGTTCAGTGTTTTGTTTTGGTTTTTTTTTCTTTTTGCTTACATTCTCCTCCTTTTCTCAATCCTTTTTTTCCCCATGTATCCTCTCTGCCTCAGGCCCAGCTGGACTTCAAAGACCCGTTCAACATTACATTAGAATTTGGACTTACTAAGGAGGACCAAGGCCCTGTCCTGGATGCAAACCTACCCAGATCTATCACTAAGACAGTAAGAACACTCTGTATCTCTCAACTGTCTATTTCACTAATTCAGATACCAAATACCATGAAGCAGAAGATTTCAAACAGCCTTACGATGCATTTTTGTTTGCATGTTAAACTTTAAATACCTTCATGTTAGCAATTTTGTTCAAACAGAACATAAATGCATAACACAGGACCTTTTCTTTCCTTTCGTTATACAGTGCTACGAAAAGTACTTGGGATCCTAAAGATTTTTTTCTGTTCTGTTTTTGATTTTTTTTTTTTTTTTTTTTGCACAGATCAAAAAGATTTTTAATATTTGTCAAAGATGTAAAAAGAAACTCAATACAAAATGCAGTTTTCAAATAAATGATCATTTCATTTATTTCCTTGACCAGATAAAATATAAAACATAATAGCCCACTGTTTTGTGTAAAATTGCTTAAATGTAGCCACATCCTTGCTACAGCATGATTTATGGGTTAAGTCCAGACTTTGACTAGGCCGCTCTAAAACCCTAATTTATGTTGAGCTCTGTTGGCATTCAGAGAGGCAGGAATGTTTGTGTCACATAGATCATGACTTATGTTTTTGTCCACTAACAAAAATAAGATGCAAAAGCTGATGGGAGATAAAATACTGTTAGAGCTGACAGTTGCATGAATAATTTAACTAGATGGAAAAAAGGCAAGAAAACCTAATCTTTATAATATAAATTTGAATATAGTAATTGTTTAATTTAGTGAGTCAAATTTAAGATTTTTATATTTTGAAATGTGGAAAAAGTCATTTCAAATCACAAAGCTTAATTATTCTCTCAGAATATTCACCAGACTTATTAATAAACTTTATAGATTCTATTTGGTAAGAATCTATTTGAGTGAAACTAGACAGAAAATGAAAATATTATCATAAATATTTTTAGATGATTAAATTGTGACTAAATCTAAATTAAATTTTATTCAAAAGTCTTAACAGTAATTTAAAATGTGCTGTCAAAATTACCTGTGAATGTAAATAATAAGACCATATTTAATCACCAAAACACAATTACATAAGATAACATTCTGATCTTGTGTGAAGGCATGCGAAAATAATATGAGAGGAAAATAAAACATCAACATGTCATATTTTGAATGTGCATCAATAAACCAATATAACATGGTACAGACGGCTGCTCTACATTCAGACAAAAATAAATAATGTTTTGGGTTTTTTTTTTCTCCCCTTTAAGAGTCACAGACAGAATGATGTAAGCCTTATCTAAATTAAACATTGTCTGTCTTTTCTGTCGGCACAAATAAACCATGAGTAAAATGTCTTTTGTGGATCTGAACATGCTGCAGTAGATTCATATCTGCAACAGCTGACTGCCGTCCTTCAGTGTTTCCCACAAGGCTGCCTCTGTTGGTTTTAATGGCCAGGGAAATCTTCCCACACTCCCACATGCATGTTTGCACTAACAAGAAGGTTTGCAGATTATCAGTAAAAGTGAGCAATGTTTCCCGACAAAGGCGAGAAGTATCACAGAAGATGACCACTTTGTTTGTACATTATTAGTCTGTTTTTGTGAGAAAAAATGCATCGTTGCCGAATCTCTTATCTGTGAGTTAAAGGGCTGATCTCCATCGGTGTCAGATGGCTGAATGCAGCACTGCACAGTGTTACTGTAACTCAAGGAAAAGGAACACTTTTCAGACTTTGCCTGTTGTTGTTATTGAAAAGAAGACACAGAAAGGGGAAAAAAAACAGTAAAAGGATGCGTCTTTGCTTATTATTGTATAGGGTCGATGTTCGCAGCAAAAACTAAAGTAGCCTTTGGGAAAGGGAAGCAGAGAAAATCTGCTCTGAATCCACCTTGTTTCTCTGGTTGCAAATATTTTTTCCTAAGCACTGTTTACTTAGTTTTGGAGTCAATTTTTATTTCGTACTATGAATCTAGCCCTGTACTTTGACTAGACCATTCTGACAAATAAATGTCACTGAATTATTTCTATCTTTTAGATTCCCTTGGTCGACTGCGGAGATCAATTAAAGTGCATCACTGACCTCTCCCTCACGGCAGTGCCGAGTGAGAAAAGGTATTGAGTGCTCAGTAGGATCAAAATAAAACAGTTTCCTACCATCCTTGCACATTGTCAGTAGGGAACATGAAGAAAAACTGTCATTTTTTATGTAAAAAATAAACATTTAAAGCGATTGGTAGGTGAAATGTGTAAGAGACATCAACAGCTGCCTTCTGATATTTGGAGTCATGTCGTTTTATTTAGAAGTGAGCCGGAGCGTGACTGCCCTCCTGTGGGAAAACAAGAACATGACAGTCAGTTGTGTTGACACTTTTTGTGTGTGTGTGTGCGTGTGTGTGTGTTTCTCCAGCATGCTGATCCAAGTCAACTCAAAAGATAAGCTTGATGTGAAAATTGACATCAGCAACAAAAAAGACAATGCCTACAACACCAAGGTTATTCTCAACTTCACACCAAACATTAACTACGTTAAAGTCGAGGTAAGATTTCTGCTTTCTTTCTTTTCTTTTTTTTTTTTTAATGGAAAAATGTCAAAAGAAAAACTATGTTTAATTGTGTCATATTTTGCATTTTCAGCCAGAGAAAGAGTGCACTCCGGATAACATGAAGGTGGAGTGCGCTGTTGGATATCCCTTCCTGGGAAGTAATGCTAAGGTGAGATTTAGGTTTAATTTTGGACGCTACACTCACTTTGCATTTCATTTTACTTATGTTATTAAATTTCAACGTGTGACGTCTCATCAACAGGAAAGTTTTAAAGTGAGATTTGAGACAGACTCATCTCACATACATGAGAACATTCACATCAATGTGACAACTATAAGGTGAGCCTGTCAATTTTTTTTTTTTTTTTTTTGCTGCACATTATTGATTGGAATATGGATTGTTAAAGTGACTATTTGTGTGAAAATATTGACAAAAAATTACAGTGACAGTGAAGAGAATCCGAATACACTGCATGACAACAATGTGGAAATCTCCATCCCAGTGAAATATGAAGCAGGAGTCATATTCAGTGTGTAAGTATCTGTGGAAATCTGTGCAGATGAATTAACATAATCATAAAGTTTAAAGGGAATTCAATAAAGCAAAGATATTTGCTTAGTTTTTGTACATGTTTTGGTAGTGTAATAATTTGCTAAATATTGACAAGATAAGTCAATACATGTAAAATATCAGAAACTGTCTGGAAATAAATTCATTGTTACCTTTGTGATCCGTTTTTCACAGTTATTACTGCTGTCAAAAAAAAACAGCAGTAATAACTGCTAAAAGGGGGCATGTAAGTCTATTGTTCAAAATCAAAAAACGATAAAAAGACAACAAACAGAGTTGCTATTAAAATTCACAACTATGAAGTTTATCTGCAGCTGCCATCACTTTTCCAACAGTAGTAATAAATCCAATGACATAAATAATCTCATAGGGAGGATTAATTTTTGATGTAATTAAATTGAGACAAAAACAAATCCTAAGTCAGAATACTTGATTGACAATTGACTTGTTTTAAGAGGTAGTATGTTCGCTAAAGATTTTCTTTTGTGAAGTAGAATTAGCACCATGTAAACTAAAAGCCGCTCATGTTTTATGAATATCTTTAGCAAAGCGGCATACAAACCTCATTAGAAATATTTGAGTTGTATAAATAATATCAATTTCTGCATCATAGGCCTGCAGTTGATTTTTCATCGTTATTATTTTTGTAATAATAATGACGTTTAAGTAAAGCAACATGTAACAGTTGATACAGTCAAGATGAGTCATAAAGTCTCATTTCTTTTTTTTGTAAATGTACAAACTTTGATGCTCAGATTAAAACTCTGACCTTGTTCAGGTTAACGTTGTTTGCTGCCCCCAAGTGGCCAAATTGTGGTTTAGCCAGTTTAATATCTTGTTGCACATCATATTCATTTTTAAATATGCAATTCTTTAGGAGTCATGAAGAAAAGCATATAATACTTAAAGATGGTGAACAGTATTCCTTGAAAGATAGTGACTTTGGGAGGATGACAGAGGAGGTCAACATCAGCTACACGGTAACACAAATAAGACATGACTTTTGTTTTGGGTTTTTTTTACATACTTTTATATGTTTTAGTTGAAATATGTTGTCGACTCATCCACCTTTTTATCTTTCAGGTGGAAAAGGCAGGTAATACCCTCACTCCGCCTCTTGACCTTAAAGTGATGTACCCTTATCGGTCTCCTCTAGACAACGTGTTACTGTTCCCGACAAGCGTGGTTTCCAGCACTGGGGTACATATCCACACACAGAGACAATATATCTAAATTGCAAAAAATGATTCTCATGTCTGCTTCTCACTGCTCTGCAGGTAAAATGTAAAGAACCCCCGGCCACTAAACACAAAAAGCCAAAAAAGGAAACTCTCACTCGCTTCCTACTGGTTAGTGGTCAGATGTTAGCTTCAGTGGCTGCTGGGCCGCTGCTGTTCTTTTCTGACCGGTGGATGTGATGTTCTTCGCAGGAATGTGGACAAACGCAATGTGACTCATTCAGCTGCTCCATCCCTGAAACCAGGAAGAGTCAGGTCAACGTTACCTTCAAAGTGTGGAAGCCGACGTTCATTGAGGTCAGATCAGATGTTGCTACTTTTTTTTTCTGACCTACAATGTGTTGGTTTTTCTTGGTGAGATTAGGTGGTACCATGTGAGTAATGGCAACATGAAAAGGCGCTTTTTCTTACAGGGTGAGTTCTCTAGTCTAAAGATGATGGTGAACGCCACGTTGACGTTCAAACAGAGTCATCTGTTTGAACTGGGCAGCAATGCAAAAAATAGAAATGTAAGTCGTGTTTGGGATTATATTCTTGAAATTGTCACGTCAGTTACTTGAAGCATCTGTTTTAAGGATGTATGCAAGTGTTGAGTTTATGTTTGCTTGTGTTTGCCAGGTGACGATCCCGATTTCAAAGGAAACGGTTGGAGGAATTCCTATTTGGATCATCATCCTCAGTATCTTGATAGGATTGTTGATCTTGGCGCTTATTATTTTCATTTTCTGGAAGGTAATATTTCATGCCTCATCTCCTAAACAGTTTGTTACACGTTTTCAGTTAAGAAAAAAGAAAGTCTTGAAGAATAGACTTGCCCTCTAAAAAAATTGGTTAAGCATAGATAATTAAAACATGGAAAAATAACAGCATGCACGTTTCAGTTCTGCTCACAAAACGAGTATCTCTGCTTAGCTGCATCTTCTGGCCGCAAACAAACTAAAAAAAAAAATTGGAGTGCCAAAAAAAAAAAAAAAAAAAAAAAAGTCAAGGTGAGCTCAAAAAATATTAAATTCAAAATTCTCAAAACTATAAGCGCTACTGTAATAATGTTCTCCTTTGCATCAATAGTCACTGTCTGCACAAGATGTTTTACTTTTGCTCTGGGATTCATATGCACATTTTGCACCAAAATCCACCTTAATGAAAATGTCTAGACATTTCCATCGATTCCCACTCGTAAATAGATTTTTGGATGAATTTCTCTGCTTGATATCTTGATTTCCTCTGCATGTCACATAAGGAGGCAGCGTGTTTGAGGTGTACCTTAAAATACATCGGGGTTCACCTCCATTTATACAAACCATGACATTGTCTTTTAAATTAATAAATTAAATGTCAGACAGAACAAAATGGGTATGTACTGGTTTTAAAAGGGCATGTGAATATTTATTCTCAACTCTGTTGATATGTTGGTCTGTAAATCAGTCTTTTTGTGTAACCAAATTCTCTGTTTCTGCAGCTTGGCTTCTTTAAGAGAAAAACAAGGGACTATTCAAAGGAAGAGATGTCTGACTGAGGTATTCGGACCACTGAATTGCAAGCTGCGCTTTAAGAGAACCCAAAAACATCTCAGAGCTGTGGCATGTGGACTATCAGGAAAAAAAGGAGTCATCATCACTATTTTCTACATTGTGTCACATAGCGACGGAAAAATCTCTCAAGTGCTTCTCAATGCTGCTCAAAGCAGCTGGTTGTAATATTTGAGCTTCTCTGGTGAGGACCACAGAAGAGCCAAAGACACTGACTGTAAATCACTGTAAATGTGACAAATTTGCTTTCTGACTTCACTTATGTTGTTGTTTTTTTTACCAGCCTGTTGATAAAGTAGCATCATTTTATTGGTTTTTGTTGTTTTGTTGTTGTTTCTATAGGTTCCTTCTAATCTCTGATGGCTTCACTAAAGCTTTAGTGAAAAAAAGTACTCAGGTTTTTCACCATAAAAATCCAAAGTTACCTAATTCACCAAAGATAAATAAAAATTAACATTACAGTGAAAACACCAAAGAATGAAAAGAAAAAAATAAGTCTATATTCACTTTATTTTTACATGAGCTCTGAGTCGCATTTTCAAACATGTTTGCTTGATGAATTTTAGGAGACACTGTATTTTTAAGCATTCCTATAGCATTTTGTTACGTCAATGTAGCTAAATATCATGGCACATCTTTTATTTTTCAGTTAGCTCCAGTAATTAAGTGTAATTATCACCAGGAGACTCTCGTGTGAGTGTACTGTAAATAGAAGAGGTAATGGATGTAAAGTTGTAAAATGTACAGAATTATTTTGCATTTTATTTAATGTTATGTGTGACAGGTGATTTTGCTCAGGTGCTAAAAGAATGATAAAAGGTGACCTTTGCTTTGGACACATAAAAAAAAAGCTATCTGGCTTTAAATTTTATGCACATATGTAAATAAGGTTATATTTTGATAGAAAAATAAATAAATTTGATACTATCATCTGCTTAAACATAGGTTAATGTTTTTTATCAAGCAGTTTGGCTTACTTGATGGAAAATTGTATTTCAAACTTATTTCTTTGTCTTTTTTATTGCAGAATAGATTATATTTTCTAAATTTGGAAGAAATGTTTGCCTATGAACCATTGTTTTTTTTTTTTTTTTTCTTTTTTCATAGCTCCTTCTCACCTGCATGTATCAGCACACTGTGGGTCACTCACTCCACAGTGGGGTACATAATGCTTTTTCAGTCAGGTTGCTCACCTTTCTTCTACTTCCCCCCGCACCCTCTTATCTGTAAAGAATAATGTTAAGGGCAAGAAAAGATAGCTTTTGAATATTTTTATACTCAGCAGCTCTCACCCTCCACAATAGACACATGAAGCACAGGTATTAAGTTGTATATTGCGCAGAATGTATGGCCACGTCTGGTTTATGCAAGAGGGTGGAGCGAAAGGCACAAAGTGAAAGTTGTGAGCTCATGGCCAGCTTTCTGTACTGCTGTGAAGTCTTCATCGTAATGCACTGGTTTGTCAGAGGTTGTGTATGTCGTCATTAGCACAAAAATCGTCTGAAAGATATCTACTAAATAAAGATTTTTTTTTCAACATATTTTGAATAGTGGTCCTTAATTCTTCTTGAAGTTTACTTGTGATGATTATCTTTTAAAAGAAAATAATAATTAGTTTGTTAGAGAACAACGTAAGTTATTAAATGCAAATTACCAATGCTGGTAATTCACTGATGAACAGGTCAAAATCTGAACAGAAATTGGATCAGTTATTTAATCTTTATTGTAGAATTTGCTGCTTTGTCGTGTTTTACAAAGATGGAAACTGGAAATATGTTAATTTTCTATATTCATTATCAACATGGTTGATAATCCTGAGCACTAAATCGTATAACTGATGTTGACTAAATATTAGGTTTTATAAAGTAATGAAAAAACAGTCAAATCTTAATAACTAAAAGTAGGATCAGAAGGTAACTTATTTCATTAATTCAGTAGATTTATACAGAGTGATCTGTTTCAAGTGTTTATTTCTGTTATTTTGGGTAGTTATGAGTTACAGATTTGAAAATCTAAAATTCAGCTTCCAAGAAAGTGAGAGTATTGCATTAAAAAAAAAAAAAAAAAAAGATATTTTTGAAATGTTATGCTTTTGGCATCCTATGTCCTTCTTAGTCATGTGGAGGTTTGATGAGTTGACAGTTTTCCAGCTGAAGCTAAAAGGATCTTGCTAAAGAAGCTAGCTGTTGGCAGAGGGCTGTATCTGAACATATTGTAAAGTGTGGTAAAAGAAAAAAAGTGGGGTCAAAATAGGGTCTCTGAGTCTGGAGGAAGAATTAAATTAGCATCGGATCCATTTTGTTCCTGCATGACTGAGTCATGTGATCTTTTGGTGTCGGTTTTTGACACCAGAAGATGGGTAAAAGAATAAATCAAATATTGATCGATCAAATCCAGCTTTACTGTTTTATCAAATCCAAAGTCAGCACAACCACTATGACGTTTCATGCTTCTTTCTGTAGAGCCAGTATGCAAACCTTCAAATTGCATTACTCAAAAAAAAATTTCCATTATGTTTAAATGTATTGATTTGAATCTTATTAGAAACAAATATGAGCTTCTTCATATATTACTGTACATTTTTGGTATTCCAGAAAATTGCTATACAAATTCCTAAACTATATTTTCTGTTAATGGTTATCTGACTACACTGTAGTTCCATAGATTTTTCTTTTTTTTTATTATTGATGAACATTAGAAACAAATAAATAACACAACAAGCATCTGAGTTGCATTTCGTTAATGTAAAGGTCTGATTCTGCAAGTCAAAGCCCAGGGCTAAGTGACCCTCATTGCGCAAGTATCAAAGAGCGCCCCCTGGTGTCCATCCTTCGCAACATTCGGCCATAAAGTGACACTCTGGGACGGGAAGCAGAACAAACTGTAAGCTGCTGGGGATCCATCTTGCTCGGAAAAGAGACGAGGTTGGAGTGGTTTACCAGCTAAGAGTCACAAAAACTGTATCGTTCCTCGCTGAACGCGCTGGGGAGCCCGAAGAAGGGCTGTGTCGCTGTTTGGACGATGTCCCGACACGAGGGTGAGTTAATAAACGGATCCTCAGCGCCCGGGATGGGGACTACTTTACCTGATCGGCTAGCTCCATGACTAGCTTCGCTAAGGGCTTTTTCGTGTTAGGAGGGGTAGTTGCGCTTTTCTTGGCGGGCTTCCAAGCTTGTCCCTTGACTTTTTATATTTGCTGTCGGCAGCGCTGGTGGTCATGTGCCTGTCATGTAAAAGTATCTGTTGTAACCTCGCTCAACCTGTTCGCAATGAGACAGCAGCAGTTAGCAGCTAGCCGCGGCTAGGTGCTACATTACCTTATATTAGCCGGGCTAGCGAGTAGGCTAATCTATGCGAATATCAGAAGCCTTTGGTTTGGTTAGGACTTCCCAGTACTTCCACTCTCGTAAATCAGTTTTATACCAACGCACGCATTAAACACTGTTATAGTATTTATCCTATGTGTCCGTAAAACCCGAAACTACTATGTCATAAGCTCTTTATAATGTTGTATGTAAGTGCACTGTCACTAAAAGACAGAAACTCTGAGGCCTCTGATCATAAACCAGCCCAGTCAGATATAAGTTACAGTGTTTTTGCCTGTAGTTAGCTGAGTTTTTTCTTCTTCTGTGGAATCACTAATGAGTCACCTTTTAAAGTCGTAGAGTTTAGTCGAGGGGGCATGCAAGCATTTTCCTCCTAAAGTTTTGATCACAGTTGTCTTACAGTGAACAAACTATTTATTATGAGCATAATTTTTTTTCCTGGTCTGTACTAATCTCGCATGTTGATCTGAAAAGGACACATGTGTGCTATTAAACTACCAAACTTATCATTAACTTATCAAGTAAACCTGATAGTGGAATTATGTTTGATGGGGTCAGTGCAAGCAAGTCTTTTTTAAATATCTCACCAGTCACAAGAAATAATCATAATAGTTCTATGCATCACATGCTGGCCAAATACTGCATTTTCTGACTCTCCAATGAAATGTGTGTGTAATGCCTCAGTAAAATCAGTTGTTTTCATTGTATTTTATGTAGAAGCAGAAAGTGTAACAAGTTTTAACACTGCGGAAATTATAACTGTTACATTTTTTGTAACAGTAAGTTATTTTAGGTAATGCAGAGTTATGTTACAAATGAATAAAAAATACAGCAAGAGCAGTTTTTAAGTGCTTATTTTTAAATAATGTTCTGTTTTGCGAGAATAATAAGTTCATCATTTGTAAGTTTAAGACCGTCCATACCTGAAAAACTATATGGACTAAACATATTTCATGCAAAACCTTCAATATTCTTGAAGATCTTTGTTTTAGACTTTGAAAAAGTTCTAACTTTCTCCATATTTTCCATACTGGGCCTTAAATTACTTCTAGATAATGATGTTTTTGAGAAATAACTTGGTGGTATTTCATTCTGTGATTTGTAGTTCTGATTTGTGTTTTTCTTTACGCCGTAGCAACGTAACAGGCCTGGGAAACTTTTAACAGGTTCTCCATGAACTTGTAGGGAAAAAATTAATTTCATTAGTCGGCTAAAACCCTTTATCAGTAACTCTGTGCTGTAAAATGAGGCTAAAGTTGCATCATGTAGGTCCAAAAGTACTTGCTACACATACCAGAACAGAAACAAACACGCACATTTAATTCGACAGTTATGTCTAACTTAAGTTAAAGTTAACTCACAACTTGCTTAAGATAAAGAGTAAGAAAAATAAAATTAAAGTTATCTTTTGTAATTCGTAGAGATCTTAAGTTCAACATTAAAGTGACTAAATCTTGCAACGATTCTATCTAAACAGCCAAATTAGTTTTCTATTTAGGATGAGAAACGGCCTCCTTTCAGCCAGCTGATTGGAAGCACATTGACCTGAGCGCTTTTACTGGCGTTTCATTAAATGGACTTAAAAATGACGGTAAACTTTACAGTTGAAAGCTCTGAGGCCTTTTGACAGCAGTGAGGAGCCCATCCTCTCATGAACTCCTCTCTGTGTTTCCCTTTTTCAGGTGTGAGCTGTGATGCATGTTTAAAGGGCAACTTTAGAGGAAGGAGGTTTAAGTGTCTAATTTGCTACGACTACGACCTGTGTGCATCGTGCTACGAGAGCGGGGCCACCACAACACGACACACCACAGAGCACCCCATGCAGTGTATATTAACCAGAGTAGACTATGGTAAGCCCCTATCGAGGAAAACTTGAGCATCGTATCGGGTCCATGCAGATTTAATATCTTTATTTCTCTGGCTGTCGCTAACAAATGTTTTTATTAATGTTTCGTTTTTTTTTTTCTTGCAGATTTGTATTATGGAGGAGACACCTTTTCGGTGGAACAACCTCAGTCGTTCACATGTCCTTACTGTGGTAAGATGGGCTTCACGGAGACGTCCTTACAGGAGCATGTCACCTCAGAGCATTCGGAGACGTCCACAGAGGTGGTGAGTGTCCTGGGGTCAAATGTTTTTTTGAGATATTTCAGTTCATTTCTTCCACTTGGCATAGCGATGTTCCCTACTCGTTTTGGAAAGGTTATCTGATTTCAATATTTTCCTGGTTTGCAAGAGTAGAGGAAAGGAACACACAAGTATCGATAACTTGTTGAATTATTTGCCATAAATTTACTGTAAGTTTTAGTATTTTATACTTCAAAGTGGCTGCAAATTACCTTACACAAATGGTGTTTGTAACAATGCCTGGCGCTTCACACTTTTTGCATTCTGCATTCAAAACATGAGTCACTAATGCTGAGAAAACTTGAGTTTAATTCAGTCATATAGATGCATAAAAAATAGAAATTATTTCAGACTTCGCCCTTCTACTTTACAATGTTGCTCTCTAAAAGTGAGAGATGAGCTGGGAATATTAGAAAGTATGGAACCAGTCAAAACCACACCAAAGTGCCTGGGGTGCTGGGTGTCATGATAATACGGTTTATTTTGTTGAGAACGTCTCATAAAAACTCTGGCAAGTAATTAATGATACATTATTCCTTCTTAAACTTGTTCTGACAGTCTTATTCCATAAATATGCCATTTGGTTATTTGAACGCATTAATCATGTGTGATTAATGCATCACAGAGAGACAGAGATGATACTTCAGGAGTTTTTTTTATTGCAAATCAGTGAGAAAAGAGAGTGATTCTGGATATCAATTAAAGACCCACATCAACAGTTTTCCCCCCAGACTTCATTGTCTTTATGATAGTGTTTGTTACATATGAACTATATATAATATCTGAAATCTGACTGATCAGAAACACTGCAGACATTGAATTTTAAAGGGATGGGATAATATGTGGAGAGCTATTTTGACACATCCAGGTCATGTATGTAGAACATCTGATGTCTCATGTAGTCAGATGTATCAGTCCTTTTAAAGATGGTTCTGAATGTAACACTTGTTGTTCTTTGGAGGCATAGGGTGCCTGAAATGTTATTTTGTTAAAGTTTTGAGGTGGGAGCTGGAAATGGACCATGACTCTTTGCACACAGCTTTCATCCATCTTCTTATTCATGCTAACAAAAAGGTGTTTCCACTGCAGGAAGCTTTTCAGGAACCAGTGTTGTTTTCTGGAGTAGTTTTAAAGAAGACACATTCCCAAAATGTTGAAATCTACCCAAACATCTGGGATGGGCTCAAGCATTTCTTACTAGTTAAATATTCACTCCCATTTGGTTTTAGTCATCTGCCTTTCCTCCTTTGTGATTCATATTTACTGAAAACATGTATTACTCAAAAAATCTTCTCTATTGTTGTTTGGAAGCACAACAGTCACTGAGTTTGAGTTTAAATACGCGATTAAATCTGCCACTCCTCGTGGAAATATATAAAGTTCGGCTTTCAGTGACTACACAAATACTGCATAAAACACCCCTTAAATCTTTTTCTTAAAGAGATTTGAATTGGTTAAAAGATTTTTTTTTTATGCTTATGTGGTGCGATAAAGATTAAATTAGTCACAATTCCTCAAATATTCATTTATTTTAAGTTTGAGGGAGCAAGCACACTGTCATTGCAGCTGCTGCTGTATGAGTGGTTTGTCTCCCTGAGATGCACATCTGACAGGCTTCAATTATTGAAAGTCTTGGGATTACTGCAAACATCATCTGAGTTAAAACTGGTGGGAGTTAACTACATAATAGGGTTGGTTTAGGAACTCCAAAGTGGAAAAGCACATAACGAGTGGCTTTGGTGGAGACAAAAGTTTAGTACAGTTTAGTTCCAAGAAAAAAACACACAATTAGGAGAGTCTGCAAACACTTTTTGTGTTTGAAAGAAATATTGTTTTGATACCTCCTATTTATGGACACACAATATCAGGTAATCATTTTTTAACTTAAAGTTACTTGAAATCTGCATAGTTTTTATTTATTATTGTTAGATTGTTGATATTTAAAGATTAAAGTTTACTGGGCCCATTAAAGCAGGAGCTTAAATGTTCTGTTTGTCGTTGGATGGAAAACTGCCTGCAATGATCTAATTTGATCTTTGTTGCATTTTTGGGCCTAGATGATGTCACTATTGTTCAATAATTGAAATTTAGCATTCAGCTGCTTGTGTTCCATCCAAAGTCCTACAATGTCTCTAACGGAACCTGTCCACTTGCTCTCTCTTCAGATCTGTCCAATCTGCGCTGCCTTGCCAGGAGGCGATCCAAACCATGTGACGGACGACTTTACGGCTCACCTCACCCTTGAGCACAGAGCACCAAGAGATTTAATATCCTTTTTCTTTTTCCGCGGGACATTGCTGTCTTTTGGCTTGTCCGTTACACTAATTTAAAGTGATTCACGTTTACGTCGTACACTGTCAAGGTTGCACCTTAACGGTCCCCCGATTACGACGAGTCCAGTAGTGTTCGGCACGTACGCAGGATGTTCCACCCAGGGCGAGGAATAGGCGGCCCCAGAGCTCGACGGACAAATATGCACTTTACTAGCGGCTCCACGGGGGGGCTCTCTTCCTCCTCATCACAGAGCTCCACTTACACCCCCAGTAACAGAGAGACAATGGACCCAATCGCAGGTGAGCCTCATTTGCAGTACTTTATCCTGCGCTGGCCTCCCTTACAAGCAGAGAAGTTGGTCTTAAAAACACAAATATGTACATTAAATAGGATTCTGCAGTGATAATTTACATTCTACAGTAACTAAGGTTAGCAAAGTTAAAGTAGGACAACTTCAAATAAACAGGTTTAAATATAAAATGCAAAAATCAGGGTTACTTCAAGTGTTCAAGGTTAAAAATTAATTCCAATTTCAGAGTATACAGCCATGCACATGTTTTTTCAAAACAGAGGATCACTTCAGAAACATCTATAAATTCTTCTAAAAGGTTTTGTTTTTATTTATACAAAATTTGTGTTATAGGATTGGCAGCTCTAGAGGAGATGTGACATTTTAACATCAGGAATGTGCAGGAATCCCTCTGTTTGATTAATTACTGTCCAACTGGGGTGTGATTGTAATGATACCACCGAGTTACCACATTAGACCTGGTAGAATGATTTCTAAATGTGGACTGTTGCTGAAAAAGTGGATTATTACTAGGAATATCTCTGTGATTCACATTATTTGCTTCTGCACAGCATAAAGAACCCAGGCAATATCTTTCCTTTGTTTGGCCACTTCAAGCAACTTCGAATGAAACCAGCTCATACTGTAATCATTGCACCTGATATATGCTACTTAAGATGGCTCTGGTGATTAAGTATTCCTATTTGTTGACCAAATTACAAACTTTCGTTGGGACTTAAAGAATGATGAAATTTATCACCATTGATATTATTTATTATATTTTCATCTCATAGTCACCTTTTTGGTGCAGACATATGTTGAAACAATCCAACTTTTTGTATTTACTATAGATTCAGCTTAGCAAGCTTACAAATGCAAGAAAATTTGATTTAATTTATATAACAATCATTTCTGAGTAAGCTGCCCTTTTGTACCTAAAATGATTTGTTCTTACACCTTTTTATTTTTACATAATTTAGCCAATAAAAAAAAATTGGTTTTAAAAAGATTGCATTCAAGCACAGCACTGAAAATAAATGAAAACACCTACACTGCAAAACAAAATCTTACCAAGAAATGTTAGTTTAGTTTCTAGAGCAAATATCTTATTTTTGTCTTATTAAAAGTGTACAAGCTTACAAATAACTATTCAGCAAGATATAGCAGCTTGGTTTAAAGTAGAGATTTCTTAGTATTGTTGAAAAAATACTAGTTAAATGTGAAATAATCTGCTAGTAGAACAAGACATTTTAACTTTTAACATAGGAAAAATATGATCCATTAGCAATTTATTTCACTGATAACCTGTATGTTTTTATCAATATTAAGAAATGACTGACATAAAACAAGCTCTTGTTTCATTATAAAAAGTTACTTGAAAGTTCGTACACTTAAAATAAGACAAAACCAATATATTTGCGCTAGAAACCAGTCCGAAAATACTTAGCTATACTTGGTGTCTTTTGCAGTTTATTATCTAAACACCACTTTAACAAACAAACTAATCCAAAAATGAACTTTTTAAAGAAACCAACTAAAAGTTGCCTTGTGTCTCCTGCAGAGTTGTTGTCTCAGCTGTCTGGCGTGCGGCGGGCTGCTGGGGGCCAGATAAACTCGTCGGGCCCCTCGGCCTCCCAGCTGCAGCAGCTCCAGATGCAGCTGCAGCTGGAGCGACAGCAGGCGCAGGCAGCCCGGCAGCAGGTAGAGGCGGGCCGCCACGCAACTCGTCGTGGCAACAACCCCAGCAACACGGGCAACTCTATCCCTCCGCCCAACTCGTCCACTGCCAACACCAGCGCCGTGGGTGATAGCAATCCCGCTTCCTCCTCCCAAAGCTCCCAGTTTCTATTAGCACGGTGAGTGAATTTTTTAGGCAAAAACATAATTTTTGCCTAAAATCTAATAACACAACACTGTTTTAGCGTTGATGATTTGTGGCAAAGGATCCATCTACGACAAAATAAGTCGTAGATGTGAAAACATTAAGATGTGAAAAGCTCAGCTCCTTCTGCTTGACTTGGCATTTATACAGTGTAGGACTGATCTGTTGATTTATATGTTTATTAATCAGTTGATATCTGGATTATAGAATTTGAACCCATAGGCTATATTTACATGTTTTTTTGTACTGTTTTGGCATAATTAGTGTGTTCTTTTAACAAATGGCAAGCTTCGAAATCAAATTATTTATCACTAAATCAGTTGATAACTATTCCAACAATCACAATTAATCAGATTAATTGTTTCAGTCCTAAATAACTCAAAAACATTCATCTTTTTTTTTTTCTTTCCTCCAGCTTGAATGAACCCAAGATGTCTGAAGCGGAGCGCCAGTTCCTAGAAGGAGAGCGAGCCGACCGCAGCTTGTTCGTCCAGGAGCTGCTGCTGTCGACGCTGATGCACGAGGAGAGCTCCTCCTCCGACGAGGACGAGCGCCGAGACTTCGCTGACTTCGGAGCCATGGGTTGCGTGGACATCATGCCTTTAGACGTGGCGCTGGAGAACCTGCAGCTCCGAGAGAGCAGCTCTTCGGGGAGGGAGCCTCCGCCGCCTCCTCTTTGATGTCCGAGCATCAAGCAGACTGTGTCCTCTGTGCTGCCACTGTCAGTGAAGGGGCAGCAGACAAGCGCGGTCCTCCCTGGCCCCGCCCTCCTCCCTTTCTCTCTCTCTGTCTCCCTGTCTCTTTCTCTCCTTCTCTCCTCTGTCTCCTCAGTTTGTTTTTGGTGATTGTAACTTAAGGCCCGTCACCGTAACTTGTTACATTGTAAACAAAACTAAAAGAGATCAATTGGAATAAAATGTTCATATGGGGAAGGAAGCAAGAGAAGAGATTTATATAAATATAAATATATATATATATATAAAATATATATGAAGTTGATAATCAATCCACTTAACTTTTCTTTATCAGGTAAGTTCTGCAGGCAGCTTTGCTTCCTGTGACATATGAAGGGCCCTCCATATAAATACTCCACATTCAGAAGTCATAAGAACACAAGCCCCTCCGATGAAGCTGCTGTGTGTGTTTAATGATCATTAATAAATAAAAAGTGCTTGGATGGGTTACCATAACTTACCGCATGCAGTTATTTGCAGCGTGCATGACCTTTGATGACCCCCGTCATCAAAACGTTGTACTTTTTGTTTTTCTTTAAAGATATCCCAAAGCTTTCGACTCTTTCAAACGGTTACATCGAAAATAGCTTACGTAGCATACTGACTGACTTGCAGACATCAGTTCCTTGACTGTCTTGTTAGCGGTATTTTTTTCATCGAGTATTTCGAAATGAAGAGAAACAACTGGGATCTGAAGAAAACGCCGCGGTTTGAGAATCCAGTTTGACTTTTCTGTATTACGGCTGCAGACGCGAAAGCCAAGAATGTAAGAAAGGAGCTTTGCCTCTCGAGATGTTAATCTTTAGTTTGAAGATTTTAAAGCACAGTATAGTTTTTAATTTATGAACGACTTGATCCGGTGCTCCTCTGCTCCGCTCGTATCAGACCACATGCTTTCAAAGGCTTGTTTGACTTTCGCTGGAGCTTCATTTCTTTTCTTTTTTCCCTCCCTCCTCCGTAACTCAACTCTTTTTTTTTTTTTTTTTTTGTTTTCCGGTTAAAGCTAGCACTTTCTATTTATTTATACCTGTTTTTATGATTTGTTTGAGCCTTGACACGGATCATGCCACCTTCATGCCTCTACTTTTACCCTCTATGTAAAGAAATGTACATTAATTTTTTTTTTTTTGCGTTAACTTTCATAATGATTCTATGACATGGGCAGACTTTTTTTTAAATGTAAATTTAGATTACAATAAATATGGCACACATCTTTTGATGGAAGTGAAAACCTCCGTTCTTTTGCACATTGTCTTTTTTCATATTCGTTTCATTAAAAGTAATTTAGTAAAATTCCTGAACTTAGGGATTGGGCTTATTAGCTTTTCATAAATCACTATTTTGAAAATAAATAGTTATCTATTTCAAATGATTGTCGCTCAAAGATCAAAAGATCTTTTTTATTTTGTTTTTTGTAACAGTCTATTAAAGCATAGCTTGTGCCTTTTAGGCTTTATATACTTTAAACCTTTCATATATAATTTAGACTTTGATAGAATTGAAAACATTTCAGTAATTAAAAAGAAGAAGTGGAGTGCATAGATGTAAAATGCAGCGATTGGAATGGGAAAATAGCTTTTTTTTAAAATAATTTTTTATTTTTATTTTGAAGATGATGAAACAGCAGAGCGACACCAGCAGCTGAAGTGGCTTGTCAAATCTTTGCTGATTGTAGAAACTTCACACAGGATCTCAAACATCTTTGATTCTTCGTCTCTGCTTCCTCCAGAGTTGACGTCGAAACCAAATGCAAAATTTACTTAATCTGAAAAGCAAACCGTTGACCACAGATCAGCCCTTCTTTTTTTCTCCTTGGGTAAGGCAATTCTGACCTCATCTCTGGTTCAGGAATGACATAATGAAAATATTTTTAATGGTTGTTGCCCATGTTGGTTACTCGTCTGTTTGTTGTGGTCCTTGAATTTAAATCATTTTCTTTATTTAGGGCCAATTCACAACATGTGTTGTCTCAAGACATTTACATACAAATTCTGCTTTACAATTCTCTTTGTTGTTTACATTTTTCTCTGTGGCTTTCCTTCCACTCAATTTTCCATTAACATGCTTGCATTCAGCACTCCAAAAAAACAACAATGCTCTGTAGAAATTTCATTTTGTTGCTCACTATCCTTTGTATTATCAACACCTGTCAATACAACTCAAGCCAGAATTATTCCTAAGGATGCTTTTGTAATCACCTTTTGTTTTGTATTTCATTTCTACAATTAAATTAAATGAACACTACCATCACAAAAACAAACACTTAAAGCACATGACTGTGCTTAATGAATCCACACAAGTGTCAACTCATGAGCGGAGTTACTAAAAGCTTTTCACTAATGTTGTACTGAGATGCACCTGCATGTTTCTGGAAAAAAAACTCATTGCACGCTTTTAGACAGCGGTGATGTTGGGGGCTATTTCTCTGTGCGAAATGTTCTAACAAGTACTGAAAATACATATGTAAACTGAAGCCGGAAAAGTTTTAAAATATTGACGAAAAAATAATTGGACCTCTGAATTGAGTTGGCCCAAACTAAATAACCTTAAGCCAAAGAGACGCCTGCATAAAACTACAGGATCCAGTGGCTGTTTTGTCCTTGTGTGTGAGGGCCTGTGGACCAACTGTCCGTGTCACTCCTTTACAGTTATTGTTAGAAACAAATGGTGTCTGCTGGATAACTTTCATGATAACTTGGGGCAGCTGGCACTTCCTAGAAGCTCTGCACCAAAAAAACAACACAGATTGAGTTTCAGCTTGAGAGGAGACTGTAGTTTGTCAGTGTGCGGGATTTAGGTGGAGCTGCAGGGTCACCTGAAACACATTCTTACTCCCGACTAATGGATTTGACCCAAAAATATTAAATTTTTTTTTTTTTTTTTCACTCTTGAAAGCACAGAAGGAAGAGAAAAGACTCATGGGAAACATGTTGTGACCAGGTGACTGAAGCATGTTGTGACCAAAGGGATTTTCTGGACTTTAATGCTAACTTTGTGATTTGAACAGTTCTGTAGAGGTTTCTCTTGACTTACTTTATGCTCTGCTTCATCAACAGTTTTCTACACCCATTAAGAAACTGTGCATGACTGATCCTCACCGCTAAGCCAATATGAGCCTTTTCTCCCACTGTGCACCTGCTTGGAGGTTTGCTCCATATTTCTTTTTGCTTCACTGCGAGTGGCAATTTGCACAAAGTGGAAGGAATAATGACAAATCCACCAATCAGCAGCTCGGAAGCTAAAGGTCTGACACAATTGGTTGTTCTGGCAGAGCACTGATACCAAACACAACTCAACACTGATGACAAAGCAACACTCATCGTCTGGAACGGCCTCTCCGTGATTCCCATTGGAAAATGTTGGACCGTGCTCAAAAGTCAGGTCAGTCCAATTAACTGTTCATGGAAATGTTTGACAAAAAAACTAGAAAAACATGAAATATTAATTCTTATTTGAAACTACATTCAAAACAACATTAACATGGGGCTTAAGTGGGTAGGAAAATAACTAGAAAATGGGTGTGCTTGATTTGAAAGTATGCAAAAGCTCCCATGTCTCCTCACTGGGTAGATTTTCTTAATAAGAAACCCACTATGAGCATTACTTTGTTTAGAATCCACACACATGCTGGCAGTGATGTGAGAATTAAAATAAAAGTCTTAACAATATATATATATATATATATATATATATATTTTGAGTAGCGCTCCTCAAACAATCCTCGATGAAGGACGCAGAGCTTATTGTAAGACATACCACCTTTATTAAATGCACAGTATCACAAGAAACATTTCCAGTAATTGTGGATAAGCTACTCACATGATGCACAAAGCATTGAATTGATTGATAGAACTGGCTGATTAAAGCAGGATCAAATCTGCCAGGAGCGCACCACACACATACACACACACACGCACACACCTGCACGCATTCACCCATGCATTCAGTTTTATGTGCAAATACACACAGTCACACCAACAAACATGAACATACGCTCACTGTATTCATAAGTAAAATTTGATATCTTCGTCGTCTTTTTTTCTTCTTTTGCCATATATTTACAAAAAGAATCATTGACACCACCCCTAAGATAGATTACATTCAAAAAAGATCCCCACCCTTCTAGATTACATTCAAAATAATATACTATTCATGATGCAAAGTCACAGTTATTCATCTGAAAGAGGATCAAAATAGGCTACAGTCAGTCACAGGTGGTCCGAGTGGCGGGGGTTGGGCAGAAGGAGCTCTTCAGACCCCCACCCACCTCCGTCGGCCACGTATCAACTGGGACGCCTGCTGGCGAGGAGGAATCTGGGTGTGTGTAGAGTCTGTGCTCCTCCTGCAGACAGGCGGCCTCCCAGATAGCCTCTATGAGCTCCCCATCACAGTGGAGAGGAAGAGAGGAAATTTGTTTTTTTTTTTTTTTCTTCTTCTTCTTCTTTTTCAGAGAAAAAAAATAAAACACATTGTTCAAACAACGTCCTCTGCAGATCAAAACTCGCCAAAAGGGAGGAGGATTGTATTCACACTGGTATTATGAACGAGCACGACGGCACGTACGACGGCGCACAAATAAAATCATTATTTACATTTAGTACGTATTGCCAGTGGCTCAGAACACATTGTCTTCAATAGGTGTCACACAGTTTCCGACGTACCTGCTTGGGACAGATTATACTATTAAACGTAGCCTACTATTCATATAGACAGTTATCAGAACTGTACAGGATGGACAGCAGTTTATATACAGCCCACACAGGACTATTATACAGGACAGCGTATAAAAAACCCCCCCAAAACATAAGTGAGACGCACAGGGGGAAAAAAAATGCTTATTTTTCCTCAGGTTTTGACTTTGCTTCAGCTCAGCCAGGCTGAAGGTCACAGCTGGGGTTCAGACGGAGGGTGTTCAGTGGTAGACTAGAGGGTGGCTGCTTAGGTTGTGCATTTTGGGGCAGTGGCGACATGGGAGGGTTACAAAAATGCTACAAACTGCACCTGACATACAAAACTTATTGTCTGACTCATTTACATATAATAAATAAATAAATATATAAAAACAACAACACGTAATGGTTAGTTTGATGACAAGTGTAGATGAAAGCACCCCAGCGGTACATTAAGTGCAGTCAGCTGCTAATTGACTCTTTCCGCTGTGATTCGGCAGCATTTTATTTCACACCCCCTGGGCCTTCATCAGACTTCAAAGAATAATAACAGTATTCTAAGTGACAGACCAACACAAAGTAGTGCATAATTGCAAAGGTGGAAGAGATGTGATGTTTTTAGATTTTCGCAAATCTAGAAAGTGTGGCACAAATTTGCTCGAATGCCTCGAAATAAAATTTCATGCAAGCAATTCTCTTCAGTGCTCAACTGATTCGTAAAAAGACCCGATTGTTGCGTAATTTACCCTGTGCACCAATCCAGCTGTTGTTAAAAAGAAACATGAAAGCCAACAAACACATTGGACTGCTGCAGCAGCATCCACGACACAGGAGAAGAATCTTTTGACAGGAAAACTCTATTAGAATTTTTTTACATAAAATTATGAAAAGCCTTTGATATAAGTCATTCCATAGCAGCTCCGCCTTTATATTTACACTTATTCATTTATACGGGTCTTCTTTCAGGATGAACCATCAGCTTGATTCGACTGCTGTAAAAAAAAAAAAGAGAAAGCAATCCCACAGCATGACACTGCCACTACCATGTCTCACCGTGAAGATGGTGTGCAGTTTCTCGGAAATAAATTCTTTTGCATGTAAAGTTTGAATGGGGCAGATACCCACGTGAAGATTGGCACTGAAGTGTTTTTTTTAATTATTATTATTATTTATTTCCTTCTATTTGAAATAAAAATAAAAAAACATACATTTGTTTCCCTTCCACTTCATAACTATGCATTACCTTGCAGCGGTTTATCTAATAAAAATGTTGCTAGCATGCGTTAAAGTTTGTTGTAACAGTTCAAAATGTGAAAAGGAAAATCAAGGGGTAAGAAACATATTTGGATCCACTGGATATAGAACTAAAAATAAGAAAATCAAAACGAGCTGGTGCAAAGCGAAGACTTTAAAACTGGTGAAAATGCAGAAAACCTCAATGTCTTTAAGCAGCATCAAAAAAAAAACCCTCTCGGCCCACTGCCTCACCTCAATCCGTCCTGTAAGAGCCCATAAGGTTTGAAATCTGAACATCATTCAGAGATGAGCCACAAAATAAAGATTTTTCTTTTTTTTTTACTCAATGGCACTGCAGGTGAATGACAGACAAATGGAAAACACAAACAACCAGTTAACACACTGTGCTTCAGATAGCCCTGCTCATTAAAACCAAGCCTGAACAACTGTTTTTTTTGTTTTTTTTTAATTAGAGTAAAATATGAACAGATATTCACAAAATATGTCATTTTTAATTCAGGATGTAAAATATATTTCCTTTTATTTCACAATTTTGAAATGACCTTTTCTTGTTTGTTTGTTTTTGTTTTTTTTTTACTTGTCTGTAAAATATTTTTACATGTGCATGACTTAAATACCAGATTTAAATCAACTGGACTTAAAAAGCTTTATCTACATAGATGTTTCTATATATTCTCAGTCAATGAGTGCTTCTTGCTTTTTGACTTTTTTTCCCCCTCCCTCCCTCTTGTATGAAAAACATTATGGCGATGGATTCACATGATGCAGAATGACCTCTCTGCTCATTTTTGTTTTGTGTCTTTTTTTTTTAGACTGTTATTTTAAGTAAAATCACATAATCCTGTATGTATTTTCACTTCATTCCATGAAACATGCCAAGTATATTCTGCAAAGTAATAAGAAAACAAAAGCAAAACCTAAACGTTAAGGCTTCTCTTTGTGGGATGAAGACACGGACAGTTTGCATTTTACAGTCACATTTACAACCAGATTCTGTACAAAGACGTTGTCACGCTACCTTCACTTCCAGCGTCCTCTCTGCCTCCCAACATGCTCTCCAGCACCCAAAAACCCATTCGCATACGAAGCACACATGCACAAAAAACTGCAGACACAGGCGCTGGTGGATCAGCCCAATATATCCAGATAGACGGGGGAGGCCTTGGCCAATCTCTGGAGCATGCTGTGGATTTCCTTGATGTTGAGCCTCATGTAGGGCTCCCTCTGCCAGCAGCCCAGCATCAGGTCGTATACCTCCTTAGGACAGGTACGGGGCCGCTGTAAGACTCGGCCTTGCGTGATGCACTCAATCACCTGCAGGGGACAGCGGGACTTTATGCTGTGACAGATTTACACGTTCATAACATGGAGTAAAATAAAAGAAAATAATTGACGTAAAACATCCAAACAACCAGGAATAGGAGTGAGCAATATGGACTTAAAGTTTTATCATGATATTTTGTGGTACTACTTTAATAAGAAAAGTGACAATAAAAACAAGTTATCGCTTGTTTTTGTTGTTGTTTTTTTGGTGACAGCATAGCACAGCAATCATAGCCACACAAATACAAATACAACTCATGGAAAAGACACATTGCGTAATGCGGTTCTTTAGGATACCAGACACATGAAGAAGTGTTGTTTGTGTCACTAGGTTTCACACATTCATCCCATTTTCTAATTTATTAATATATATATTTATATTGAGTGGAGAAAATAATAAAACTAAAAGTTTATTTTGAGGGGCTTTAAATTTATTGGAATTTATTGTGACAACGATGAATTTTAATACTTATTATGATAAGAAATTTGTCACAATAAACGACAAGCAACACAATAAATGCTCCCCCCCAAACCAGGACCCAAAAACCCAAACCGCAATTAATCTTGCGGGCCTATAAGTGATTTAACCACTACACAGCTTGCAGTGATTCCCAGTTTTCTGACCCATATGGCCTTTTTTTATGTTCGCCAAAAAGCTAAATTTTGATTTCATTTACCACACTTTTGTTTGGTAAAAGTAATTTCAGAACAGATGGTTCTGAAAACCATTTATCTTTTTCTTTCCATTTAACATTTGGACTATTTTATACAAGCCTATTACACACAGTCTTGTGAAAATATTGTAACGCTTGTGGGAAGAAAAGAGGAAAAAGTACCTTTTTGAGGGTTTTAGTGAGGATTTAGGGGGCTAGGAGGACTGAGTATTGCAAAGTCAACTGGAAAGACAGCACTGTCCTTACAAGCAGTGCAGAGTGAGCTAAGGCTTAGTTCAGAACATTAATGCATTCAAAATCTACTGCCAGAGTTTTCTGTTTTAATGAGTTTCTACTTATTCTAAAGCTCTTCGCAGCCCATAACTATGCAACTTATGTTCTTGCTGATGTGCACAAAAACCAACCTCCTATTTTTGCAACGTAGCATTTAGTTACATTCTTATGGATCAGAAAGAAAAATCCACACAAGAAGAAACAAAGGCCCGAGGTCTGTCGGCTTACATTTGCAGGTGCCTGGTTTCTTTTAGAGTTTACCTCGCCTAAAATGCATCTAAATCAAGGAAACTGACCACAATCATGCTGTGCAATTCCACCTATAGCTCCAACTAATACTATATTATGTACGATACTCCGTGGAACAAACTGCAAATTGCATTACTAGAATAAAAAACATAAACATTAACATCTTCAGTTTCTAATATAAGTCGACCTGCAACAACAGTAAATACTACAATTCCCATGATGCCTTCACTAAAGTCTTACAATTAACTACAGCTTGAGACCTTTTAACAGCTTTAAACCTCATGTGACTGACCTCATTGTTGGAGAGTTGGTACCAGGGCTGCTTGCCGTAGGTGAAGATCTCCCAAAGCACCACACCTAGACTCCACACGTCACTCTCTGTGGTGAACCTCCGATACATGATGCTCTCTGGGGGCATCCAGCGGATCGGCAGCATCGTGTGACCGCCCACCTGGGGAGATGCAACAGCCTCCATTAGCGAGACCCCTCAGGTCAGATAAAGGGGTTTCAGTTGCTGATTACTCCATCTCTACTTGCTTACTTATATGACAGGCGGGGACTGGAACATTGCTGTAACCAATAACCAACACACTGGCAAAGGGACTTTGAAAATGTATGCTATAATATTCACATTTGTAAAGAGAACTGAGTGTAATAGCGCTTGATCCCTTATGCTGGATCCCTTACTCATTTTGAATAACATCATTGGATATCAGTGGTAGGTGAAAGGCCCTATTTAGGGTGACATATTCATTCCTTGCATTTCTGACTCCAGCAGAGGGCGCTGTGGGATTCAACTTAAGATGCGAGAGAAAACGGAGATGGAATTAAATAAATCTATTTGCTCCTTCTGAATGTCTTTTATTTGACTCTTATCAGTCTTATGCTTATGCCCATAACTGGATGCAGTTTTCTCATGCCCATACCTGGATAATTACACAGTTTGCTCCTTTGTGGTTTAATAAGATGTTGTCAATCTTGAGTGAGGGAATAATTTAACTCTTCACTGAAAGAAAATGAAAAAAACCTTCTGGGGTTCTTTTGCACTGTTTATTCTGATTACCATAGAAACTTTACACCTTTGTAGATCATGAAAGTTTCAAATAGATCAAATATGTTAAAATTGCTATTTCTACTGACACACACCTGTCTCACCAAAGCTGGAGAAAGCAATCACTATTTGTAGCTCATATTTCTGTTCTAAGCTATATTTATGAGAGCCATTTTGAAGATTGCAAGGATGTGCAGCAGCAATAATGAGCAATGAAGGGTCACATAGGAAGATGAAGAGCAAACAGCTCTCGTTTACTCACCGTATAGTAGTCTGTGCTGTAAACATCTCTCGACATGCCAAAGTCTCCTATCTTGACCAGCAGGTTTTCCCCTACCAGGCAGTTTCTTGTTGCCAAGTCTCTGTGGACAAAATGTTGGGAGGCCAAGTAGACCATGCCAGCAGCAATCTGTTGGGCAATGTGCAGCATCTGAGACTGGGTGAGCTCCACCAAGATACTGTGCTGACCGTCTGCCATGAGGACTGCATCAGGACCGTGGGACCTGCACCCAAAAACCATTGCATATTTCAAAAACGACAGAAAAAAAAGTAGCTTTTTGTCATTTCTGATTTTTTTTTTTTTTTTTTTTTTTTTTTAGATTTCCTTGCCATGATTACTTATTGTCTCCAAAGTCTCAGCTTTGATTCTAATTTATGACAATTTGGAAAGAAACTTGTAAGCGGAGCGTTCCTGCTGCAACTCCTGGCAACAGATAGAACAGCATTAGAAAATGTAAGCTCCATGTTTGAGGCTGTGTACTCTGAGATTTTAGCACATTCAAAATCTTTTGCTGAGTGTAAGTAGCAAATTTAAGTTCAACAATTAAAAATATATACAGATGACAGACTGTGGCAGGTTGTGGCTTCTTCTTCTCTTCCTAAAAGAGAAGAAGTTTATGGTTAAGCAATTTTATAGTGATGATATAAAACCAGGCAGACTACTGAATGCATCCATTAAACTGCCCACATAACCCACAATTGACAATGTATGAAATGGAAATTTGTGGTCGTTACAGATACTCTTACCATAACTGTGCAGTGACCACACCACTCAGAGTCTGACCTTTTAGCCACAGTTCATTCTTTTGAAAAAGTCCTTAGCGGACGGCTTTCTTTATGCTTTTAGTTGAGTTCAAAATCAATTCATATGACGCCTGTTATGCTACTGAGACCTTTTAATGTTTTTATGAGTCTGAAATGTTACGATCAGGAAACTATTTAGATGTCAGCACATTAAGTTGATCTTATTGTGCTAGTTGTAAATTTTTGAACTGATGCATGCTTAATTATTATTACGTTAACCTTTGAACAGTGATTTGTTGTGTTTTACACACTAGTTTTGTACTTTTTCCAAAAGAATATGTAAAACTTAAATGGTCTTCTTCTCCAGTCAAGATGTTTCATCAACAGAGATGTGCTTTGGAACTAACATATAGTTAATATAATTGAGAACAGCCTTTACCCTTGCTAAAGTCGAAGGAGGTGTTAATGCCCAATAGGCAAAAATTAAACTACTTTTACAAAACGAGTCTATCATTTCATTGGAAGACGATCTCACCTGAGGAACTTGTTCAGGTCTCCGTGTTTCATGTACTCAAAAACCATGATGAGCGGGTCGCTCTCCACACACACGCCGTAGAAGGTGACGATGTGCTCGTGTTGCAGGTTGGTGAGAAGCTCCGCCTCTCTGTAGAAGTCTGCACGAGCGCTTTCAGTGGCCTCCTTCAGAGTCTGAGAGACAGAAAGAGGCAGGATCAACAGGAGCGCACATCCAATGGAAACTGTTCCCCAGTGTTTTTGAAGAAGGAGCTTCCCGATCAGCACCTTGACGGCCACATGGATCTTCTCATGGTCTGGCACCAGTTTGTAGCACTCGGCAAGAAAGACTTTCCCAAAGGCTCCTTCTCCCAGCTCCCGCTTCAGCACAATATTGTGCCTCTTGATGTGCTGCACAACTTTAATACAGAACAAGTCAAATCACTCACAAGATCTTTTTTAGTAGGAATTTTGAGAAAAATATTTCAACTTTATAGTATCTGGAATTTGATCAAGGGGAGATATGCTTTTGTTGCTTTTTATAGATCATAATGAAAAAGTGGTTCATTATGCACCACTTTAAAAAAAAAAAAAAAAAAAAGAAAGAAAGAAAGAAAATTCCAAATGTAAAAATAAGCTGCATTAATTAAATTCTTATAAACTTTTCAAGACAAATTGTTGGCCCTTCAAAGCTGCTTTGCTAGGGTTGCTAGACAAGCTAACTCTCGACATCCATCATGTCCTTAGTTTTAGAAACTCCAGATTCTTACAGTTTACACTTTTAACATATGAGAGTGTTTTTAATGATAAGATACTCTCTATTGAAGGGAATAGTTCTTTGAAAACGTGCGTCCAGCAAAGAACTAAGACACTTCAAATCTGTAGGTTTCCAATAAAACAAAAAGTTTGTGTTTCTGAGTATCTTGTATGAGTTTTCCAGTTAGCTCCTGAAGAAGGAAGTCACTGCTGCGGCGCAGTAGTAATCTGCTGATGAATATGGTGCCTATAGCAATGATCCCCGTATGGATTTATCAGAAAAAAAGCCCAGGTTACCTGGCGTTCATCAAGAGCGGCGGTAACTCACACGTGTCAGCTTTCAGCATGCTGCCGGAGTTGCGGAAGTACTGCGGGTTCTCAATGACAGGAATCTTTGTCATCCCAATGATCACTGCATCTGGACCCATCTCTGAGGACGACGGGGTGTTGTTGCCATTGGAGACGTGATGAAGAGGGCTGGCAGAGTCATCGTCGTTGCTGATTACAGAGGAGGAGCCTAGGGACCCACGGAGAGGGGAAAAAGAAGGAGGTGGAGGTGGTAGCGGTGGCGGTCAGGAAACAGGAGAAGGAGAGATGGGCAGATAAGAAGGTGAAGTGTAGGAGGTTGGTCATTAGGACGAAGGAGTAAGAGAAGATGGAAAGAGGAGAAGAGTGGTTAACAGGGTGGATGGATGTCGAAGGGTGCATAGGTTTGATGGTATGTATAATACTCTAATATCAGGTTTCTGAAAATTGTGGGTAAAATGCTAGACTAACAGAGGAAGTTAATGATATATGATTTTATACAGGAAATAACCACATCAGTATTTATATATGTTATAGACTTCTTAATAACTAGCAATGGTAATAGGCATTTTGAAAATAACATTTGTAGACAACGCTTACCCTAAAAAAATGAAATAGTCCTGTTTATGCTGATTAGTGTAAAGGTGACAGAACATTTGGTCACATTACAAGCATAAATTGTGGTGTAATAAATTTGTATTCCATGTGAAAACGAAAGCAAGTAGCTCATAATTGTGAAGTAAACAAAATATTATGCATGGTTTTTCAATTTATTTTGCTTTGCATACAGAGGTCTGAAAAGGGTAGCTTGCATTTGTATGAACCCCCTTTACTCTGTTAGTCCTAATTAAAATAAAACCCAATCCAACCACATATCTTTTTACATTGCCTCATTTGTAAAGGTATCACACATTATTAATCATATCACTTTTGTGATATGATTCTCTGTACATTCCTGTATAAACTCAATTAGCTGCTGGGCCGAACTTTAGGAAGGGCTTACAGTGACCACAGCCCCAAGTCAGAAGAGGGTCCTAAAGATTTTGTTACTTTCTTTTTAATCAATGCATGCTTTGCAAACATTATACTCCATGCAAAACTCATTGCAATCAACATATTTTAATGGTTTTATTTGGGGGGGGGTTTGTTAATAGAAACAATACTTAAGTATTTCAAGTTATACATATTTTTTGGAACAATGTGAAGTCCTCTGATGCATGCTCGGTTTAAGTTTTAAGCAGACCATGCATCAGTTCTTACCAGCTGATGCGTAGCCCTACATATTGCTCTTGTAATTTGCAAGAGTAAAAGAAATATTTTGTGGGTCTAAAACAGGCTCCAGCCCAGAGGGGTCACACCTTTCTAAATCTGGCCCTTTTTGGCTGGAGCTGTTTTACAAGTTTGGAAATATGCAAAATAGGGAGAGACATACCCCAAAAGACTTGCAGCTTTAACTTCTGTAAATGTTTGTTCTAGAAACAAGCGTTTGTTTCTAGAACAACAGAAACATTTCTGTTTCAAGTGCCGATTTTTATTTGTATATTTAAATTAATATTTTTTCTTCCAGTTCACAGCTCTATGTTGCGTTGGCATTTCACATAAAAGCCCCAATTAAAAATTATATGAATATTCTGATCTGACAACAGTTTAGGAAGGTTTTATTTATTTTATCTTCTCTGGAGAATTATGAGTATAACCCTAAGTCTCTTTACTTATGCAAAAAAAAAAAAAAAAACTTTACCTTTAATACCAAAGTTTGAGTTTCTTCCATATTTCAAAATGATGACCATGAGGACGCAGCCAGTCAGGGCAACACCGGCAATTCCCACAACGACATACACCTGGAAATGAATAAAGGAGAGAATGTGATCCCAGTAAGAAGCCATAACTAAACTGCAGAAATCAAACTGAGGTGCTGGTCATAATTAGTGAGATTTCTGGTAATCATGTTTTGTTATTATTATTTTTTTTAAAATCTATTGCAACAGTCTAATTTTACACAGAAAAAAGAAGAAAAATAGAACATTTGATTTGAGCACATGTACTCAATGTCTAACAAAATAGAAACAACTGACTTTAGAAAATTCAACTATTCACTTGAAATTTTTTGCACTTCTATATCAGCAAATTTGTAAGATATTGTAAATATAATGTACGTCATTGAAACCACAATCAAATAAACTGCAAATATTTCTTTAAGTCAAAAGGTTTGCAAAAAGCTACAGGTGGCTACGAATATTTAGTATCACTTACTGCAACACTGTCGTCCAAAGGCGGTGGATCTGGATAAGTATATATGTGATCTGTCAAATCAGAGTTATTCATATTTGGAAATATTTTGCATTTCTGACTGATCTGTGCAATATTATATTGTGTGAAACTACATAAAAAGTCTGGAGAAATTAAAGAACTTACCATCTGAGCAGAAGATGCAGATGCAGGGGGAAAGGAAAAAGAAAAAAACAAAGATGAAAATCAGTAGACATTTTTAACTGCATAAGAGTACAGCGAAAAATTAAATGCTTAAGCTCCTCAAAATAATCCTCTTATATCATACAAAGATATGGAAAGATGTCCATGCATGAAAGTGGCAAGGAAGCCCCAGACCATGACACTATCACCATCATGTTTGACTTTGACAAAAATGCCAATCACCTTAAATGCTGTCAAGCTGACCTGATCCAATGGGACTTATATATTTAAAAAATAAATAAAAATTACATTTTTATCCCCAGAATAGTTTTCCAAAAGTCTTAGGATTGTTGGTGAACTCATGAGGTGGGCCTTTGTGTTGGTCATCAGCGGTCTCCCATAAATAAAACTTTTCAAGAGTTTTGTTTTGTTTTATTGTTGAATCAAAAATCTTGATCTAAAACTGAAATTCAATTGTAAGACTCTGGCCTAATAGGAAATATAAAACAGAAAGATGACAATAATGTCTATCTTATTATTTGAATGTAATTGTAATTAATCATCTTCCTGAAAAAGTACTTTTCGCCAAAAGTAATATTTTTGCTTAATTCACCTTTAAGCAAAGAAGAGGTGGCAATTTTATTTTATTTTTTTTTGTTGCCAAAAATAAACCATTATTTCAGAAAGGTGGTAAAATCAAGAAATTAGTGAGGGGGCTAATACGTTTTCAGAACAATCGAGTCATAAAACGTAAGTATTACTTACCATAATCTGGGTTTTCTGTAAATAAAAGAATGAAAAACAAATAAATTGGTTATAATAATAACATGTCAGGTTTGTTACATATAAAAACCCCATTCAGTTACCAAACTTAGTCACAATTAACATAGCCATACAATAAAAGATGTACAACTGAAACAGTTGCACTTGTGCAATTTGAATTTAGTTTAATCTATCACGCTTAAAACCATGCTCTAAAAATAACTTGATTTGGAAACAGGAAGCAAACTGACCTGTAATGTTTGGCGGATCAAGGAACTGGGCGGTGACTGTCTTTTCATCCCGACCATACTCGTTCCTTGCCACAAGCTTGTATTCGCCGTTGTGGATGTGAGTGGGATTGGCTAGCTGCAGGCAGCCGTGGTCTTCGTTCTCAGTGGACTCGTGGATCATGGTGCGGATGAAGTCTTGCTCCTGGAGAAGTACTTTCTTATGATACCACAACAGCTTAGGTTTGGGGTTCCCCGTCACGGTGAATGGGATGCACCACTGGTGGGCCTGTTCTGGAGCCAACAGCTGCTCGATTCTAGGGGGAACTAAGATGGAAGTAACAGGAGAAGAAGAGCGGTCACAGGGACAACAGGAGATAAATGGTAAGAGCAAAGATGAAGTAAAAACCTTAATTGTGGAGAGGAGCGGTGCAGGTTGGAAAAATAACTGGGAGGGGAGGACAAACCTAATGAAAAAGTATGCATTCCAACTCTGAAGACAGAAAAACATGGCAGAGGACAATGTATAAATGGATGTTAAACAAGCGAAGGCACGTGGTCAGGCATGAGCAGCTTCACAGGAAGAAGAGTTATGGACAGGAAACATGGAAAGTCAATAAGATTTTCCAGGAGACACTAATGATAACAAACCAAGAAGCCTTTGGCTTCCACACAAAAAACACGGTTTAGGAGAAAGTATGTAAATGCTCAGCACACAGAGGAAATTAGATCAAATTAAACGTAAATAAAATAGGGTTTCTCGAGATGTAGGCCATATTTCAAGTCCTTACAGAGAATATTGAGCTGAAGCGTGGCTTCAATCTGACCGACTATGTTCTCGGCACTGCATACGATCACCCTGCCGTTATCATCAGGAGACAGGCCTGACAAGATGAGGGTGCTTTTTGTTTCCAAAGGGTCAATCTGAAAAGACAAGATTATTAGATAAATTACAGATCCTATGTACGGAACTACGAGACTGGTGAGATATTTCGACAAACAAAAAACACCAACTTATATCACTCATAGTATCGCTTATTAAACCTTAAATAATCAAACTCTGTCATGCATCAGAGATTTGATAGTTCCTTGTGTTCCTAAAAGAGCACTTTGCTGTCAGATTGCATTTTTACTGCTGACTCCTAGAACTTCAAGTAGTAGAATGGGAGGTAGATCTTTTAGTTGTCAGGTGCCACTGGAACCAGCTCCCAGTTTAAGTCTGTGAGGCAGACATCCTGTCTGCTTTTAAAACGAGGTTGAAAACTTTCCTTTTTTCATAAAACTGACAGTTAGACTACACTGAGCAAAAATAGAAAAAATATTACTCTAAATTACAGTAAAATACTGGCAGCTGTGGTTGCCAGAATTTTTCCGTAAAATTCTGGCCACCATAGAATTTCACCATATAAATCTGGATCTTACCGTATTTCTATTGTAAAGTTCTGGCAACCACAGCTGCCAATGTTTTATTGTAAATTAGATACTCTTTTTTTTAGAGTGTAGATTAGAATACCTTGAGCTATTTTTGTAGCTATGCTGCTGTAGGCTTAGGCTACTAGAAGGCAAACTGATGACTTTTCCTCACTTTCTTCTTCTACTACTCTCCAGTGTGCATTATTTCAACAGTGAACTTTTTGCTTACTCTCAAAAACTTGCAAAAACAAGTTTTCTTCAAGTACTCCGGCTGCTTCTCACAGACCATTTGAGCTTTTATTTGAGTGTGTGGTCTGTTGTGTTGTGTGATGGACTACAGTCATTTGGGCTTCGCTTATTCCAACATTTAAAAGAGACTTGAAGGTAAACCATCTCACCTCATAGTGGGTTGAGAGCATATCAAGGGTCCACAGGATGTCAGGAACAGGGGAGCCTGAGGCACTGCACACAACTTTGACATCACGCCCCTCCCTTACAGTCACATTTTTGGGGGTCAACTCTACTTTGGGAACCACTGCAAGTAACATACAAAATGTGGCAAGATACGTCAGTATCGTCTCTAGTTTTAAACTGCTCCTTTACGTCTTCACAAAGCAGACATAATCCGCCTAAGAAAACCAGCAATTCTTTACATTACCACAGTCTGGAGGAGTGAGTGTGGCAAAGTCCCTTGTCTCTCCCCTTTCATCAGTACATGTCAGCTCTGGACCGTCTATGTCTTCTTGGAGCCTTAGTTTGATCCACAAGTTCTCACAAACACAATCCAGAGGGTTTCCAGATAGAAGAAGCCTTAAAATGAAGCAAACAAACAAACACAAGAAAGGTTTTAAGGAGAAAAAAGGGGATGTTGGACTACTGACAGTTTGACGCACACATGTCAACTTACGGAAATGTACTGTTGAAGTTCTGAAATGTTCTCCATGACAGCATGGAGAGGTTGTTATCTCTGAGATTTCTAAGAAAAAAAAATAGCAACAAGAACTGTAAAAAGTCTGCAGGGGGAAAAAGGTGCAATAAAATAACTTTACTGTTATTTAGACGCTGCTTACACATATTGAAGTCTTGTGTTGTTATAAAATGCATCCTTGGATATATATGTTAATCTTGTCCTTGTGACCGTTCTGTTGAAAGTTACAGTGTACATTTATTTAGTTTAAATTAGTTTAATATCTAACTGAGCACAAACCGGTGGGATACTTACAGATTTCTGAGGTTTATGTAGTGCCTCAAACTGCTGTCACTTATGTTAATCAATCTGTTTTGATTGGCAATGTGTCTGTGGAAAGAAATGAAACCAGATGTTAGACTTGTTACAATGCACGTTTTTATGTAAAGTGATCATATTATACTTGCTATGACAAGTATTGAGGCAGATAAAGTTGATTAATGTTTTATTTTAGAGAATGGCAAAATTTTGCTCTCAAAGTGCAGATATTTTGTCTCAAGCATACTGTTTTCTTTTTCTTATAACATGCATGATTATTTTATTTTTACATGTAATTCAAAAACTCTGATCTCAGGGCTGCACAGTGGAGCAGCTGGTAACACTTTCCTCGCTTCAAAGAGGTTGTGGGTTCAAGTTCAGTTCTAGGGTCTTCCTAAATATAGTTTGCATGCTCCTTTTCTCTCCCCACCACATATGCATCTGTTCACTCTGGGTACTCCAGTTTTTTCCTGCAGTCCAAGAAACATAGATGTTAATTGATTTCTCTAAAATTGTCCTTAGGTATATGAGTGCTTGTGTGAATGGTTGTTTATCCTGTGTGTCTGTTGCCCTATGATAGACCGCCAACCTGTCCTGGGAGAACCATCTACAACTGCTGGAGATGAGCATCAACTCCCCCAAAACCCTGTAAGGATGAGCGGCTATAGATAGATGAAACTTGGTTTTGCAGCGTACCGATTCAGAAATCCATGGCATTTTCTTAACATCACTCCTGCTTTATTTAAGTTTTGAAGAAAGAAATTACTATAAATGATCATCTTCTGGATTTGCAGCTGACATCCATCCATTTTTCTATACCTGTTTAACTTGTGGGGTCTTTGTTGGGGCTGGTGCCTATATGTTCAGCGTTCATTGGGTGAGAGGTTACAGATTTTCAGTACATCACATAGGAACAGAGACATGGTGACACAGGAGAAACATCCCTGCATGCAAAGACATCCCCAAGTGAAATTTCGAGAGACAAATTAACCTATCCACAAAAAAAAAAAAAAATCTGCACATGTACGGGAGAAAATGCAAACTCCATCCAGAAATACCCCAGGTCAGGATTACAGCCCAGCTTCTTCCTGCAAGGCAACAGTGCTCCCAACTGCACCACCATGCAGGTCAGGAAGTTGTTTAAAAATGAAATTATACTTAAATAAATAAAGCAGTGATATGCAATTTGAGGGGGGGAAAAAATGAAAACAGAAAACAGTAGGGCAGACTTTGCTATTCTGAAATCTAACTAATTTCCCATTGGGGTATTTGTTGCTTAACTATTTGTGTTTAAATGACAGTGATTTGTTTTGAACTATGTCCAAATAACATACCCTATAAAATGTTTTTTTTTTTTTTGTCTTTCTAATACAAATGATTATGCTGTTGGAAATTTGGAAGGGATGTTGAATAGTTTTTACCAAATATTTTGACCCAATTTGTAAGTGTGGAAAAGTCACCAAAAGGAAGCAGAAAAAACTGAAAATGTTGACCTGATTCGACTTAAATGAATTTCTTTCACAGTATAAAAAATGAGAAATGATGGGATGGTAAAATGATTCAGCATACTAACTTTTATGTCAATTTCAGTTTAATTCACTCTAGAGCGAGATTCTTCACTTCAGGTGACAGAAGCTTTCTACCTACTATGCAGTTAGCACTAGTTCTCGTCAACATTAGCACTTTGATCAAAGATGAGACTGTACAGTCAATACAGACGGGAGGATATTTTGCGTTAAATCATATCTACATAGTCACAGGCAGTGTGAGGCTGTAGTCTTCAACCAACTTTCAATAGACATGTTAGCAGTAGTAATTCTGCAGCTGCAATTTTTTTTCTCCTGTGACTTTGTTGTTTTCACTTCTTGCTTTGCCGTTCCCTTAAGATTTACATTTCATTTACAATTGCAAGTTGAAATTTCAATAATTTCTATTGAAACCAGTCAGCAAACACACTCACATCGTAAACATATCATTTGCTTTTTTAAGATTTTTTTCTGTTATTACTTTGATGGACAAAGGCAGGGGACTTGGGGGAGAAATTTTAGCTCAACGAAACTGTGTTTGATATACCTGAAGATGCCTATAATTGTTCAAAAACAACCAAATAAGTACCAATTAATAATCCAACAATCAATTAATTTGACCTATAAACCCATTCTTAACTGAAATGAGTTGAGGTCATATGTCTGTGAAAAATTGGATGTCATTTTGACCTCAGTTTCATAATTTAATGATGTTTACTTTGAAAAACATAGTAAGCATAATACCACATTATTCTCTGAACAACATTTATTTGTAACAAACATTGTTTGGGATACATAAAATGACTATTAATCAAGTCACTGATATTTATTCTGGCTATCAAAATCAGACATAATGCATTAAAGATCATTTGAAGAAAGCTTAATACAAGTATCTAAAATATATATTTTTTAAATAAACAACTTTATGATTTTAGTTTCACATTTCACTGCATTCAGTGTTAACAGAACAACATAATTACACCAGGATGTCACCCTGTAAAATATGATATTTATGTTCATTTATGAACTAGACATGGTGTTGGTATCATTTCAAAGTACCATTCCTCTCTCATATAAATTCATTTGAGAGAACAATGTTCTCTCAAGTGAACATTGCTAACATTCCAACCTTTATTGCAAAGATAAACTAAAAGTGTAAATCCCTTATTCAACTCAGCAGTTTTAGAAGCATGTTGAGTATAAATTTTGAGCACAAACTGTTTGTCAGAAAGTCTTATCACACATTACGAGATTTGTGACTTTGTTTTATTTTAATCTGACAATTGTCAGTGCAGATGTTCTCTAAAACGATACAAATTAGTTTCGCCCCAAATATCATTTGTGTAGAGAAAGTATTTCTTTTCAATTTGTTCTTAGCCTTACCATTAGATACTGTTAGCAGAACTCATTTGACAGGAAACCTGACTCTGTATTTTGGTTGAAACCGCAACTCAATCGTGTTAAGTCAACCGAGGTCTGGACTGGTCCACATTTGACCCACTTCAAGGTTGGCACCATTACCCTAGTGGGCAGAGCTGGCTCAAGCTGAAGTAGTTTAGCTTCTACCCTCAGGAAAAATTTATTTGTTTATGCAAACTAAAAACACTGCAGGTGGAAGGCTAACTGCTTGTGATCTTAGAGGTTAGATATTGGTTGTCTGCAGCGAGAGTCAGAGGAAGAGGGCCTCCAAGTCAAATTCTGCCTATGGGCCTGCACAAGTTTTGGCTGGCCCTGGACATGGTCCATTTCTCAGCCACAGTGTACGGATGAGATTTCGTTTGTAAGTTAATAAAGGGTATCCATTACAACGCAGCCTAAATAATAAAGTAGCTTAAACGATTAACTAACGCAATACATGTTATGTTTAAAACATTTGCCTGCTTTTGCAAATGTAGAAATTTTGCAAATCGTTGGCTGCTCCAACCGTTTTGGGTTTTTTTTTTTCGCACCCCCCCCCCCCCCCCCCCGAATGTACCTATGCATAAACGAAGAAGTCATTTCCCCACAAAAGGCGCCAGTTGAATAACATCCATGATGGCTCCAGCGCGTCTGCCTCAGAAAAACTAAACCCAGTCTCCACTACTCTGTGCAGTTGTAGGCAGTGTGGACTTCTGCAGCGTTGTAACAGACACACTCACAGGCCTACACACTGACGCAGATAAGGGGCGCACAACTCTCGGCAGCCTATTGCCAGCTGTACACAACTGATATGATCTCATGTGTAATATGTCAACAGTGTGGGCATTTTGAAATATTGAGGATATCTCCCCCACGCCCACTCTAACCCCCCTGCCCCCCCCCCCAAAATATAGATATATATATTTTTTTATTTTCTAAAAAAGAGGCAGAGTGAAGAACCTGGAGGCTCCGCTGCTTGGCCTCAGCGTTCAATCCAGCGCTCTTTACCTCTGGAGGAAAACACACTAATCCAAAATAAGCATGACGCGCACTCGCACCTCCTTTACGCACACGTACACGCACGCGCGACCACTATCTCCTGCACTCCACACACTAATATGAACGCGCATACATACATACATTATATATATATATATATATATATATATATATATATATATATATATATATATATATATATATATCACTCGTTTTTTCATACATCTTTATTATGACAGCTGCCAGGGTTTTAATGGTATAAGCACTTTGTCGTTATTAATACTGTGCACCCTTGATGTTTGGTGTCACTGCCACCTATGCTGTGGGTTTGAGCTACCTGCTTCGTAAGTTAACGAGATTGTTCATATGCACACACTTACATCTCGGTGATGTTTTCCATGTCATCCAGCGTAAGGACGGGGAAATCCTCAATCCCCGGTTCGGGGTCGTTACAAACAATCCGTGAGATGCTGCAAGTGCAAGATTCGGGGCAATAGGCATCGCCGGATCTCCACAGCCCCATCGCAAGCACAAACAATCCAAAACGAGCCATGCCATATTTCCCCACGCTGGAGTCCATCGCGGGGCCAGTGAATGTATCCCACGAATCCCCCACGACAGAACGGAATCTGGTCGAGCTGAATTATTTGCGCTTCTTCACTTACCGCCTTTTTATCTTGGCCAAGTTAATCCTTCCGATTCTGCAGAATGAGAGGTAGGGGAGGAAGGGAAAAAAAAGAGAAAAGAAGAAGAAGAAGAAAAAAAAGACTGTGCTGTCGGTCGGGAATGCGCAGAGCCCAGGTTTTTAATATCAAGATGCCATGGACTGGCCTTCTCCGTCTCCGCAGAGCTGGTATCACGCTACTGCATTTCGATGCCGTGAAGAAAGGTGTCAAGTGCTCCGTCCTGCTGCTGCTGCTATTGCTGCTGCCGCCGCCGCCGCCGCCGCTGCTGTTGCTGTCTCACTCCTCCTTTTGCGGCCACTGGCTGCCTTATAAAACAAATATGAGCCGCTCCAGATGTTCGGAGATCAATAGGCAAGGAGCCCCGTGTGCGTATGTGCTCCGATGGGGGAGGAAAGCTGCACGGCGGAGTAAAGAGATGCGTGGTGATGCTGCGTGTGTAGGGGAGGAAGGCTACCTGCATCCGTCTATCGATCATCACCGAGGACGGGCGCAGCTCCGAGCCATCTCATACGGGGGGCGGGGAGGGTGTGGGGAGGTGGTTGCGATGGTGATTTTATGTCTGAGTTAGATGCCGATGAAATAATCTTATTAGAGAAGCGTAATTTGAATAATGATGATCATAATAATAATAATTATTATTATATATATATTTTAATTGCGTTCAGAAACTCATCACGAACTGTCACAGCTTTATTCCTACAGGCTGCTAGGAACACTAAGTGGCCAGCTTTGGGTCAAAGGGCCCACCTGTCAACAACGACACAGATACAAACTCTACTGTCGTGGTTACTCTGAAGCAATGCGATGGATGAAAGCTGAGCCTTTTCCATAACAACGCTGTTGTACGACTGCCCATTAGGCCTGGTGTGACGTGCGGGTGACGCACAAGTCGGGGTGCATCTATGAAAAATAATTACCTATACTATGTCTCCAAACTTCAAATAGGCCTCACACCAATCACTGAGCGGAACACGGATGGAAGTCTGCTATTTTGTTCCTCACTGTCTAAGCACCAGCTTAGACAGTGAGGTAAGAAGCTTTAGTGCAGCTTCTTACTTTTTGCACGTCTTGTTAGAGATAGAAAAAAAAAAAGCCAAAAAAAAAAAAAAAGGTGGTTTAAAATCTCAGAAACTTGACCTGCTGAGTACATTAAGAAGAGCACGGTGCATCTCAGTGAATCAGAATTAAATTGAAATGCTCCATTATTCTAATAATCTAATTTAAAGCTTGAAACACCCATGCTTCTTTAGATACATAGGAGGAACAACTCATTTAGGCACCACCAGGTGTTGCTTCAGTTCAAAATGAGCATCAAAATGAGGAGAAAAGAAGATTTAAGCAACTTTGAAGGTGTTATGTTTGTTGGTGCTTGATGTGCTGGTCTGAGTATTTTAGAACTTGCTGACCTGTTTGGTCTCTTTTGCTCTCAGCCATTTCTTAGATTAACAGGAAATGTTTGACACTCGTTACCAAGATATGTGCATTTCATGCACAGCACATCAAACCCTGTAGCACTTTAGCTAACGATGCAGAAGGCCACACCGTCCGCTATGGACAGAATTACCAAATTTGGACAAAAACAATAATTTGCATGAACATTTCCTGGTCCAATGAGTCTTAATTTCATCTGCAGTATTCAGAATTTGGTATAAACAACAAAGAATAAGACATAAGGTATTGATCCATCATATTTGGCAGTAGAGGTTCAATAGTGTGAGGGATTTCCTTGAGACACTTCGGTGCCTTTCTCCAATTTGAAAATCACTTAAACACCACAGTCTTACTAAATATTGTTATGTCAATAGCTTTGTGACCAGTCCTCTGCTGACTATACTTCCAGAAGCATATCACACTGTGCCACACAGCATAAACAATAAGTTTGGCGCTGAGTTTACTTTATTTATCTATATTTCATATAGATCTCAATCTAGTAGGGAACATTGGGGATGTGGTTTCACATCCCCAATGTGGAGATGTGGAACATTGGGGATGTGGAGAATTACTTCATGAATGTTTAGCTGACAAACCTGTTTCAACTGCAGAATGCTATTATATCAAAATGAATCAAAATCTCTTGTGTATTTTTTCCCAGGCATATTGTTGAATCTATGCCACAAAGAATAAAGGCAATGTCACACTCTTAAGGGACGGTAGAAAGGTGTTTCTAATGAAGTGTACTTCAAGCACTTCTTTTGACCAAATTATGATGTACAGCTAGTTACAAACTCTTCTTCAGTTTGTCCAAAAGTTTGAATATTATGAATATTAAGAAGTATTTTTCACACATTAATGTTTCTCGATACATTAATGTTTCTCGATACTGAAAAGTGCAATAGGGCACTTCATTATGAAGTCGTTTTTAGCAAAAAGACCATTTCAGAACAAGAAAGAAACTTAACCAAAGGTAAACACAAATGGTCTGTCCTCTGCTGTTTTACACTTAAATCAATTGTGTAAAACAGCGTATTTGAACTTAGCTAAACTACCAGCTTGTCACTTTAGTCTGACAAAAGTTTGACCCATCCCTGATTATCAGCTGTGAAATGTTGGAGAGGCCCAGATCAATCAATCAGTCAATCAATCAAATTTTATTTGTATAGCACATTTCAGCAGCAAGGCATTTCAAAGTGCTTTACATCATAACAAACATAAAAACACAAAGTCATGTAACATAGAATAAACAATCAAAACATTATCATCATCATCATCATCATCATCATCAAAATAAGAATAATAAAAGTGTGAAATATCTCAATCTTTAACAAATGAATCTATATAATGCACAAGAGGCACTTTTTTATTTGAATCACATAAAGAAATTAACTTTTTGACGATATTCTAATATACTGAGATCAACCTACACAGTGGAATCCATCCCACAAAATCTACAGTATCTGTCACATTCACCATAATAAAATTAATTCCACTTATCACTGAGCAGCAAACTATCTAGGTGATCATATATTTCAAAGTGACCAAATAAAACTGTTTTGCAGAGTCTTAAATTTCCCATGCACGATTAGGAGGCAGCTGGGACAGGTGATCCATGACACAGTCTTGATGGTTAGTGTCGCTATGGTGACTTGCTTTTTAACAAATAGCACTGACAATATCAAGTGTCGCTATGGTTTCAGATGAAAATATGTACACTGGCCTTTCTCTCCCTTTTTTTTATTTTTATTTTTTATGAGAAACATCAAGAACTGATTTATATCTGTCTCCGTGGCAACCCCAGCATATAGGATGGACAGAAAGAGAGGCAGAGAGAAAGAGAAAGAGAGAGAGATGTATTTTGCAATATCTGAGAGGAATGTGGAGAATACAACACTGCAAGAATGAGGTCCAAATCTGACCTCACTGGAACTCAGGATTTCCAGTCAGTAGAAAGGAAGAGGAGCACTGGGTTGAAGTTATGGCCTCAGATCTCATCATATTATCAAAAGTATATTGCTTGAAATCAAAAAATAAACAAATTAAACCCTACCTTAGTACTAAAAGTTTAGCATGTAATTAAATAGATACGAATATTTAATATAAAAACAATGCATTCCTCCTGGATTTGCCGATTTCTTTTAAATCTACCAAGCATTCCATAATAGTTTGGTAAATGTAAGAATACATAAAAGTATACTTTGTACAAAATACATCAGACCATAGTATTGATTTCTTCCATGCATTGCTCTTTCCAAGCTAAAGAAACCTTTGCTTATTGCCACTCCAGCAACGCCTCCTGTGACCATCTCTGAGCTCATCTGTCTAAGCCAGCTGGTGGCACACTTGTCCTAAATCTCACATAGCGCTGTGATTTCACTAATACCCAATATAAACTACCAAGTATGTTACATTTGTCATCTTTTAGATCAAATAATTTTATTTGCTTTATGCCACAAAGCTGATGTTGATTCATCCTATTCATAGAGAGTTATGCACACAAACTGCAGTAAAACCTTTGTGTGTACATTAGGCAGATTGAAATAAAATTCTCACTGTCTCTTCACCTTAAGTCAAAATATCCCATTACCATGGTAAATACATAAAATGTAAAGGAAGGATGCATAATGTGTTTTGAATCAGAAAAGCAACAATTATTTTACCATGCCATCCATCCATTCATCCATCCATTATCTGTTCACCCTTCTCCCTAGTGGGTCAGGAGTTGCTGGTGCCTATCTCCAGCTGCGTTCCAGGCGAGATGCGGGGTCACCCTGGACAGGTCGCCAGTCTGTTGCAGGGCAACACAGAAACAAACAGGACAAACAACCATGCACACACACATTCACACCTAGGGGGAATTTGGAAAGACCAATTAACCTAACAGTCATATTTTTGGACTGTGGGAGGAAGCTGGAGTACCTGGAGAGAACCCACAGGGATAACATGCAAACTCCGCGCAGAAAGACCCCGGGCTGGGATTTGACCATGACTTCCTTTAAATTCTTTACTTCTTACAGCTGATGTCATCTCCTGCCAGTTCAATACCCTCCTTGACCTCCCATTACCTGGACTTCAATGTGTATTGTTCAAGTGGAAACTGTTTACCTGGGTAAACCTTGATTCTCCAAACCTGTTTCACGTCATCAAATTGGGTTTTACATACAAATTGATTTGTATATATTAGCATTACTGCCAAAGATATTTTTACCCGCAGAGTTTTATCACTTTTTAGGGGATTTTTTTTTTTTTTCCAAAATTGTTTAAATTTTTTAAATCTTTATTTTGCACCAAAGACGCATTAAATGTTGCATGTCAAATTAAGATTCTCATAATAGATCAAATTGATCAAATCGCTCCTGCACAGGGATAACAGGCTTATCAGTTCCTTTTGATGAATTTTGTCTTAACTCCGCCCACCCCTGCTGTCTTGACAAGGGTGTGCAAAGAGACGAGCGGGAGAAGGTCGACAAATCGAGCCTATCCACGGATTTTTCAGGGCGAGGCGACCGTAGCGGAGCGCGGTGAACGTGGTTTGGCTGCAGGTCTGTTTTTATAAAGGTTACATTTTGATAGTAGCTCGTGACTTTACCTCCTTTGTTGTCGGTCTGAATGTTGGACATTTTTGGAGGACGGTAATTTAACGTGCTTGCTCTTCTGTCGTTATTTTCTTGTCGTGCATGTTGGCCAGTCTGAACGTGGACACGAGCTGGCGCCTCGTAAACCGCACAGACCCACTAGCTGGCTAACTAGCTGCTAGCATGGAAAGTAATGTCAACACTGCTTCGGGCTTTATGAAATCTGGGGAAAAAATACGTTTCTCGTTCAAATAACCCCCTCCCAATCTACAGTCATAGTTTATATCAACATTAAAATCCTATTCATGGAGAGTTATGCACACAAACTGCTAAATTGTTGCAGACATTTTCCTTTCTCTGGACAGGACCTGTGCAAACATGACCGGGGCTGCTCTGTAAAGCCAAGGGTAGCATATCGTCCTAGGTGTGTTTATCCAGGCCTCTGTTTAGGAGTGATGCTTCTGCAAAAAATGCATGGTCCTCAGTGGTGGGAAGAGCACGTAGGAGGGCAGTATGTGTAAGCTGGATACACTCAGTAGGCGAAACTCCCATGTTCTCCCTCCTGGATTATTGTGTTTTATTATAAACAAGCAGGCATGTTTAACATGTGATAGTAGGACAAACAGGTAAGGTTTAATTAAGCTTGGAGGTAAAGGTGTACTGATGTCTTAACTGGACAGATTTCTTCTAATTTTCTTTAAAGTATCAGCTGCAAATTCAATTTTGGCTTATTCTAACATGACACATGTTTGTCCTATAGAATCTTTTTAAATATTTGAATCAAATATAAACACTATTTTTATGAAATTCATAAAAAGTGCATCAATAAATGTTCTTTTGTTTGACAAAAATAGTATCTTTTGAATACTATAAAAAAGGAAGCACATTTTTCAGGATTTGACTTGCTGATCACCAAAAGTGATGAAGGGAAATTTGGACTGTTTTAATGATCTGAAAAAGAAACACAAGACAATCTAAAACACTACATTTTCTTTTTTTGCTTCAGTCATGTGCACAGTTTGGTTAACAAGCACATATTATTCCACTGCCCTGAGCTTATTTTCACTGTTTAGCAGATCCAAGAAGAACCAGTTTGCTTTTCACTGCAGACTCATGACAATGGAAATGAAGGGCGAACAGCAGGACGAAGATATTTCATTCAGCAACACTGACACTAATGGTGAGGTCTTGCATATCTTCATTTTATGCACATTAGAACTGCCCAAAAATAACATCATCATTGAGAAGCATCCAGACCCCACCCGGTCTTAAAGCTAGCATCACATTTTTAGATTTCCATTGGCCAGTTGATTTGCTGAAGACTAAAATTATAGTCATGAGAAAAGAACATTTCTGGCTGGAATAACTTACCATGTGGTCATGTCAGATGGTTGAGAGATCCTCTTGTCCAGGAAACTGCTGTTCTGTGGGCCCAGAGCAGATCTGCCCATGTTTTAATTCAGAAAGGGTTCATGTTGGTTCTGGATGTAGACCAAGTTGCATTTGGCTACTGTAGTGTACTTGGTGATGGTGGAATATGCTGTAGACTTTGCTCATTCGAGAATTTTTTTTGCTAATATTAATTTGGTTTATTATAGCACTTCCACTGTGAATCAGGAGAACATTCTAACTTATGATTCTTCTAAATGGAAATATTAAAAAGTAAACTTAAAAAAAAAGCTCCTGTTTTATTTCTGTATTTCTGCATAATTTAGGAGGTGGCTGCATGCTTTGGGTTTGACCTTGCCTTCTGTCTCAGGTAAACGTCCTGCTGAGGACATGGACGAGGAGCAGGCCTTCAAACGTTCACGCAACATTGATGAGATGGTGGAGCTGCGTGTTCTGCTTCAGAGCAAAGTAATCAGAGATCATATCATGAGTCCCTGCTATTTGCTGGGCCACATAGCGATTTTATTTATTTATTTTTCTCTCTCTCGGTAATCAAAGTGTTTTGCTTTGCTTCACAGAATGCGGGAGCCGTCATTGGAAAGGGTGGCAAGAACATAAAAGCTCTTCGCACAGACGTGAGTAAATGGATAAAAATGTCTTCATATATATTTGCACTCAAAAAACTTTAGCTTTCTTCCTTTAGTGCTGATTCTATACAAGTCTTATTCAGCCCGTAGAAAAATATTGTCACATTTAGTAGCATTTTTTTTCGTCACAAAATTTGATGTGTTTTACTTGGATTTCTTTGTGATTGACCTGAACAAATATGGAGTGGAAAGAAATCCTGAATAAAAAAAAATCATAAGTGGAAGGATAAATATTAATCAGAAAAATCAGGAGTGCATTTGTGTTTAGCCTCCTTCACTTTGGTCATAAAGTTTAGTTGAAAAGAGAGAGATGCTCTGGTCAGATAGAACCACAAATAAAATTTTAACCTACATAGAAATTCTAGTTCGTGGTAAATGCATAAAAAATTGTGGGTGTGACAAAACATGAACAATTCCCAGGAGTGACTTGGGTATTTTATTTATTCTTGAGTTTTATATGTTGAAGAACGATTGAAAGTTAGTAGTTTGTACATTCTAGCATCTGGGCTATTATAAAAGCAGCTAAAAATTTGTTTGTTGTTTTTAATTATTTGTCATCAAGAATCACTGCACAGTGCTACAAAAAAGCATTATTAAGACCAGAGGGTAGAGGTCGACCGATGCAGAATTTTAAAGTGTCGATTGCAGATTTTTGAGACAGTTTATCTTATTTTCTGACGTTGATCATTTCTGATTCTTTCCCTTTTTTTTTTTTTTTAAACGTTTGATCAAAAAATTTGTCATTTTCTTTCACATGTAATCGGTTTAGTAGTGGGCCAATGTTGGCGCTTTAAGTGGGTAGCTTCTTTTTCCCTACTGTAATACGATTCATATAGGAAACACATTTAAAGGTGCCCAGTGATTACTGTTTTATTAATTTGCTTAAAACATAACTTGTATGAGTCAAGTTGAGAACCCAAAATAAATGTGCTGAATTTTTCAAGTTTAGTTATAAAAGGAAAAAAAAAAAACTACAAATCTTCCTCTATTACTTTTTTCCCCTTTTTAAAACAACTCCTAAGGCATTTTTAGCTCAAATTTCCTCTACATAAACCGTCAGAACATCAGAGGAAATGGCATTGATTTGGACTTGCATAATGTGACTGAATGAAACTCAATGCACAAAGCACAATTCCTGTATTTAGTCAGTAACTGAAACATAGTCTCCCCTGCTCTTATCCAAACTACAATCTGCATTTATGGCATCCGTTGTCAGCAACATCTTCAGTCCATACTAATAAGCTTTTTAACAATAGATTTTCCACTTTCATAAATAATAGTGGTGCAGTGGACAGAGCACAAGAGTTTGTACAAACACATTATACACAGCATTAGTGTGTGTGGTACCAAGCTAACAGTGTTACACTACAGGAAGACGCGTTCTACTTTGTTTAATTGGTCCATATCCAAAGCTGTGAACAAGTTCCGCTGTCATGCCACCAGTGATGCGCACATGCAGGTAATAATTACACATACAGAACAAACGTATCAGTTTACATTTTAAAGAGGAAGTTTACATCCACCTAATAAAGACACACTTTGTTTTCCTCACTGTCTGAAGTTAAATCAGTCAAAACTCCTCTGTTTTTAGTTAGTTATTACTAAAATTCATATTTGCTAAATGCCCTGACGATAAGAGAAGGAATATGCCTCTCTCACACACCTTTCCAGATCTGCCCACAACTTCTCCATAGGATTGAGATCAGGGCAAAACACTGAATTTGTCTTTAAGCAACATTGTAACCACGTCGTATGCTCAAGGTCATTTTCCATTTGCAAGACCCATTTGCGGCTGGAGTTTAACTTCCTGCCCAGTTGTTTTAGATGTTAAGAGAAGTTCGGTCTAGTTAGATTTAAGTTCTGACAATGAGGGGGGAAAAAGTTGTATGTTTTTTTTTTTTTTTTTTTTTTTTGTTCTGTGCATGTAGACTTGCAGTTTCAACAGTATGCAAACAGAGGCCGTGAACTCGTGTCAACTCGCTGATTTGCACAGAAGTGTGCAAATTGTGCGGCAGCTGCTCACCTGACATTAAACCAGTAAAATTTTGTATGGGCCGTTCACAACACATAAAAGCAAAGTTTTGATTCAGTGACACTCATTTCTTTAGCTTAAAAAATTATTTTGAAGCACATAACCTCTCAGTATGAAGGTTTATAGTGATTTAACTTTGAGACCAAATGCCGATTAGTAGCTACTGCTGGCTGAAACTACAGCTTACAATCTGAATGCTTTGCCATGAATCCAAAGGTTATAAATATAGTTTCCTCTAAAAACATATCCTATTTAACTAATTAAATATATATAAATATACTCAGCTCACAGATTAATAATCACTGTCCGGTGTAACTGCAGCTCATTGACTGACAGGCTCTCTGCACATTACCTTATCAACTCTGTGGCAACAAGGCACAGGAAGATATGCCTGATTAAAAAAAAAACAACAACAAAGTTTGCGCCATCAAGAATAATGAAGATACTTTTAAAATCTGGAAAGTTTCAGCCAATTGATCGGTAGGCTTATAATATCGGTCAACCTCTACCAGAGAGTCACTGTTAAACTGCTCTGCTTGAGTTTTTTCCCCCCCAATAATTAAAGCTAATTCTAGATATCGCTTACATTGCTGTTTTTTTTTTTTTTTTTTATAAACTGGAAATTCCTAATAGCCCTATTGGAACATTTTTTTTTTCTCTGCGTTGTTAACTTGACGAATGTGCTCCTTCATACTGCCTGTTAAAACTTATCTCTGTCCTGGTCACACTTCCTGTTCTCCTTCACTCTCACAGTTTCTCTCATATCACGTTTTGGGACAAAGTGTGGCGTGTATTCAATTAAAACTGTATTCCTTCTCCCCCTCTTCCCTTCTCCTTTTACTTGTTTTTGTTCTTACTTTTGGCCACCTTCCTCCGTTGCCCATGTACCGGATCGACATGCCCCTCCTGCGTTGCCCACCTTGACGTTGGCCCAACCTCCGCCCGCCCCCGAACGAAACCCGACCGCTCGGCCATCTGACACTCCCGGTCGGCCCTGCCCATAAACTGTGCCCCTCCTTATTCGGGCACCTAACTTGACATGATGTGATTGAATGCCCCTGCCCAATGCCAACCTCCTCCACCACAACCACCACCACCACCACCACCACCTCCTCCTCGGTCCATGCAGTACAATGCCAGTGTATCAGTCCCAGACAGCAGTGGCCCAGAGCGGTATGTCCCACCAGTTATTGCCTCACTGCCTGATTAGAACAGTGAAACACTTGTCTTTGATAGCCTGCCTTCTGTTTCCATTTGAACATTTTTATATACATGACACTTTACAACCTCCCCTTCACCAAACACCCCCTCCTTTCTTTATAAGACATGTATTGTTCCTTGATTTTTCTGTCCATTTTTAAGCATCTCCTATTAAGTTGGACTCTGTCATTACAGTTAATCAATCATGCAGAAATTGTCTGGCAGCCCACTACAAAGTAGTTGGTGTTTTATACTCAGCGACACTAAAGTTGGATGGTTTATTTGTTGCTCTGAGAAAATTTGTGAAATGCAGGCATCTTTTTAATATTTTTTTCCCCTTCGCTCTGTCTTCTGTGACCCACCCCTGGTCCCTTCCCCTTGCCTCCAACCTCCCACTCTCCTCTGCCCTCACTCTCCCACACTGTTTCCACCATTACCGTCCCATGATGTCTGAGAGAGAGAAGAGAAAGAGAGCTTGCTTTCCTGCGGAGGCGCCGCCCTTTCACTTTGTCACTTCATTGATGTCTCTTGATTCCATTGTGCTGCATCCCTCTCCCCCCTCCTCTGTTGAATTTCTTAGGTTACATCAGATCAGATCTGCCTATCAAACCTGTCACCTGTCACATCACCCTTCCCCTCTCCAACCTGCTCTTCCTCTGTGCCACAAAGCACTTGGTAACCCCTCCCCAACCCCTCTGCTGTTTTAATGTTTTCTACTGCCCACCTCGTCTGCTCTCACCTCGGCGCCTTAGCTCTTTTCCCCTCTCCTTCCCTGTCCCCCCCCCTTTCCCAAACTCGTGGTCACAATGAGACGGTGAGCTGGTGGTGCAGCTGTAATGGCAAGCTGTTGTTAAATAACTTTCTCTTTCCCCAACTTCCTGGTGGTGGGATGGTTATAGAAGAAGTTTCTCGCTCTTACACCACTTACCCAAAATCTGTGTGGCCACTTTCACGTTGTTTTTTATTTATTTATTCTTTTTTTTTTTTTTTTTGAGACGCTCTGGAACCCCTTGTCCTCGTAAATCTTCTCTTGCTTTTGAAATTAGTAGGGGAGTCAGTGCATGTCTACTGCTGTCAGTGTAGAGTTGGGGAAAATTAAGCACTCGTTTAAAGCGTCTTATTAGTTTGTTCAGGATTGTCTGCCGGGCTGTATTTTATGTCAGGTTTATCCCTCCATTTTTTGGTGTTTGTTTTTGTAATTCATTTATTCCTGTTTGCCGAATTGGTTTCTGACAGGATCCTGAGTGTAAGTGCCAGTATCGACACCATTGGAGAGATTCTGCTGAAAATCATACCAACACTAGAGGAGGTAAGATGTTATGTCAGTGTTGTGTGTAAGTAGACAGTGTTAGTTAGCTTCATTTCATTTAGTGTCATTTTAGCTTCCAGAGGTTAACCCAAAGTCTTTATTAAAATAAATAATAGTCTGACATGAATGATTTTTAAGCTAAATGTATATTAAAATAAATGAATATAAATTTGGAAAAATTGTAATATAGTAAAGCAATAATTTGCATCAAATGTTAACTTTTCTATGTATTTCAAAAGTACATATTTTTCCACAACTGATACACTAATACCTAATCACCCAGAACTTTGTTTTTGTTCTAATGTTTTTCTAGTACCAACATTACAGTGGGATTGATTTTGACTGTGAGCTTCGCCTGCTGATCCATCAGAGCTTGGCTGGTGGGATAATTGGAGTGAAAGGTGCCAAGATAAAGGAGCTGAGAGAGGTAGGACACAGCCCAGATTAACCATTTAATCCTCTGCATTAAGAGCCGAGCAGTAAAAACAAAAAAAAAAGACAGCTCTCTTAACTTTGGAAATGTGTTTGCCCTTTGTTTTGCACATTGGTCCTCCGACAAACTCATCTTAAAAGACGTTTTGTTTGCTGCTGCTCAGACAAGTTTTGGTGCGTTTTTGCATTTCATTAGGAAAGTTGTTTTTTGGACTGTGTAGAGTCAGAATCTGAATGTGAGAAACTAAGGGGAAAAAAACAAAAACTTTGTGTGTACTAGAATACCCAGACCACCATCAAGTTGTTCCAAGAGTGCTGTCCACACTCTACTGACAGGGTCGTCCTAGTGGGAGGAAAACCAGAGCGTGTGGTTGAATGCATAAAAGTGATCCTGGAGCTGGTATCAGAGGTAAATCTACCCTCTCAATTGCTATTAATATGCTAAAAATAATTAATACAGACACATCTTCACTTATAGAACGTTACATTTATTTTAAATGCAGTGAACTCCAACGTTGATTAATAATTTCCCTGTAACTTCAATTTGCAGGCACCGATTAAAGGCCGTACTCAGCCTTACGACCCTAACTTCTATGATGAGACGTATGACTACGGTGGCTTCACCATGTTGTTTGAGGATAGGGGCCGACGACCCATGGGTGGATTTCCCATCCGCGTGCGCGGCGGTTTTGAGCGCTTGCCTCCTTTACGTGGCAGCAGACCTCTGCCTCCCTCCAGAAGGGACTATGATGACATGAGCCCTCGCCGGGGTCCTCCACCGCCGCTTAGCAGGGGCATACGAGGGGGCAGCCGAGCGCGTAACCTGCCTCTCCCGCCACCCCCGCCGCCAAGAGGAGGGTGAGAATTGGGCAGATTTTATGCTTTCAACCCTAATCTGTTAAGTTTTAAATTGTTTTGGATGAATTTGCTAACTTTACTTGACTGCTTTGTCAAGGTTTGTTTTCAAAAAGGTTTGTTTTGAAAATTGAAAGACTACTATTTAGTAACCAGCAACATGAAATAACACTGAGGCTTTAAAAGCACATCTGTTCAGTGTTAATAAATTATTTTACATCTCTACCTCACATCCATCTGTTTTTTTTTCTTACATTGTTTGCAGAGGAGACAGGTTTTCACATGGCAGCTATCATGGCAACATGGATGACAGACCAAGGTGAGAAAGACCAGCTTTAAATTTCTTTTTAAAGCTTAACAGAATTTAGAAAAGAGCACATCTGTGATTCAAAAATACCACTTTTTTTTCTCCAATAAATAAACCAATGTTACTGCTTACTTGGAACCAGATCTTTTTACTTCCATTGACTGTTTCAACGTCTCCTGCTCCTTACTGAAATTCAGTTGTAATTGCTGTTTTTGACTGAATTTATGAATGCTGTTTGTGGCTTTGTTGATGACAGTACCAGATGTTTTGAGTATTCACTGCTGCTGTTTGCAAATCATTCTTGAAACATTGTGTATATTTAGAAATGACATTCGAAAATCATATATTTTTTGCTAAAATTTTAAATATTTGGAAATGCTGACTCATTTTAGCGAGCATTTGTTACACTTTTTATGGTATTTCAAATAAAAATCCCCTTAGAGGTTTGTGTTCATTCATTCATTGTGAGTTCATCCATCCATCCATGCACCATCAGTCCATACATCCATTCTGTAGAGAGGTCTGACTGATGTGCAAACATAAAAAAATTAAATGTGAACTTTGAGATTAAATAATTTTCCCCAAAAATAGTAAACCTGGCCATTTGTAGTGGGTGCTATGTCCCCAAGCACTGCAATGCTCTACAGATATTCAGAATACAACAGAGCGAGGATCAGAAATTTAATGTGCAAAAACCAATCAGTTAACACTTTATCTTTGTTAAAGACCAGTTAGAAGGAGATAAAGCACACAGTCTTGGTCTGGCACTGGAGCACTTTGGTGGAAAACCCCTGTTGGGTCAAACTGTATTAACAACTTTGTTTTTTTTTTTTCCTGTTTTGTAGTGAAAGAAGAGGCAGAGACCGCTATGACAGCATGGTGAGTGTAATCGGCTGCAGCGTCAAGGCTCACTTGCTTTTTTGTTTCCTCAAAAGACTTTGTGGTCTCTGCCTGTGAGTTGTGTTTTCAGATGATGATTGCATTTCCTTTTCTGAGTGTAGTACAGCACACTGGCTCTGATATGTCTGCTTTCCCCCCTCCACATTGGATGCACACTCATGTAGACCTGTTGTTGCCTGGCAACAGTTGTCTCCGTGGTTACCACTGAGTAACTGAGTACGCAGTCCAGAGATCCACCAGGCGAGCAATTGAACCAGAGCAGTTCTTGAAGTGGTTCCCCGCAGGTTTTAGCTGCAAGCAAAAGAGGGCAGACGAATACTTTGACCATAAAAGGGGACGACTCTTGAGATTTAAATATTATTAAAAACGGCAGACTTGCTTCTAGTTGTCTCAGCATTAATACAGATTCTAGGATTTGGATTACAATACAAGTTACAGTAGTGCTGGCTGCTTGTTAATCTGACTTTGTTTTTGAAACACGAGTCAGTGTTAGATTTGTCAAGTTTATGTCCTAATGTGAGTAAACAAATTTGTGTGTATTACTGTCTATGCATTTATTAGCCTCCCAGACATACACTGGTTGGATAAGACAACTTTTAAAAGTTTTCTTATCTCTTATATCTGTTTTATTTGTTTCGTGACTGTCTTGAACTCAGAGTAGCATTTATTAAACATGCTTGATTCCAGCTGTGCATTTGCAAAGTATTGTCTAGTGTCTTCAGATATGCAACATTGACTTTGTACAATAAAGAGCGGTAAAAAAAAATGGCGTAACTCTAGTTAGACATCAAAAAGTTTGTCTACACCCATATTGATTGGTAATAATGCATATGTGTATTTAGTTTATAATTTGGGTTATTACTGAAAGCTTAAAATGTATTCTGATTCTTTATTAATGTTTGTAAATTTCATCTCTTTCTCTCCTCTCATGTGATCCTGAAATTCAGAGTGGAGGTGGTTATGGTAAGTTTTGATATTCATGATAACCCTGCAGTTTTATTTATCGAAACGGTAGTAATTATTACCTTTTTACACACACTTTAGCCTTGAAATGGCTAGAGAGCGTTTATTTTTTGGCTCTACAAGTTTACACACTTTGAAGTACCAAGATGGTTTTTGTTCAACAGAGCAAGTGCAAACATTTCAGTGACAATCTTAAGATCTTCTGGACTTGAAGTTGAGTTTAATTTTCAGTTTGACTCTTTTTATTATTATTATTATTATTATTATTATTATATCACACATATATGAAGCGCAAACATTCATACCCCTGTAAGATTTTAAATATTTGTCATTAAAGAAAAAAGTTTTTTTCTAACAGGAAATGACAACTTCCAAACTCCTTCAACTTTATCAACTTGCAGATTATTACTGTCTTCAAACATAACACAAATACAAAGGCCCAAAAGTCAAACTAAAGAAGGAACAACAGAAGAGAGTAGGAGTTACTAGACTGAAGAGTTGAATGTTTTTTTTCTTTCTGATGCATGTTGTATATGTCTGTTTCAAATATTTTGTTTAAATGTCATTATGAAAAACTAGGAAAATTTCCTCAAGGATTATGCATGCAGTGTGGGAATCCTCTTTTTATTTTTTATTTTTCTTTTATGTTACATTTTTGTAGGTTTAAGTTCAGCTCCTGAAAAACTTACAACTTTGGAAACAGCACCCAGTACTTAGTGGTGATGACTGAAATTTGTTTCTGTTGTCCATATCCATTTTTTATTTTTCATAAATTAAGCTTCTGTGGAACGGAGTAATAAACAGGTTTTACCTGTTTATGTTTTTACACTTTCACTATTTCCTCTCGAGTGGCATTTAGATTTTTAAACTTAGTAAGCACAGCTAATTGATTCCCAAGAACTGGTTTGGGAAGTATTTTAAATGGAGAGGGAAAAACAGCTGAATTAAAAAAAAAACAAGTGCTAATTCTGTTTTGCTGAAAATCCTTCTGGCTGCCTCATTAGTCACTTGTTGTAGTGACTAACTAAATTTCTACTACTCTTGTAGTAGTAGAAATTTTAGTTGCACCACTGAGCAATTTCTTTAAATGTTTATTTACCATTGATGTAGTGAAAGTGTGAATTAGTTAAACCTGGTAGATTAGAAAAAAAATAAAAATTGACAATTGGTATTAATTTACACAGCATTATTTCAACTGTTATTTTTCTATTTACTATGAAAGGACAAACTTGGACCAACAAAGCTCAGTATTTCTTTATAGATACATCACCATTGCTGGTGTTTTTGGCCATTCGGGCAGTACGGCTTGGTTGCTGTCGCATGATGCATTTCCTTTCCTCTTCCTGTGGTGTATTTTCATTTTCCGCTTTCTGTTTTTCCTTTTTTAATGTTCTTTTTCAAAGACAACCATTCTTCCTGGGAGCGCTTTCCATCTGGTAAGTTGGGATAGATCGTTAATGTCCCAGAGTCTTGTTTCCTAACCTAAAGGGATTGCTTGTTCTCGATCGCAAGCCCCAGTTAAAGAAAGATTTCCTACAAAGGTCCTTTCCTCTCTCCGTAGGCGGCAGAGGATCGTACAGTGACATTGGAGGCCCAGTCATCACGACGCAAGTCACCATCCCAAAAGATGTAAGTAGAACATGATTAGTGCAGTACCCGACGAGACAAATTAAATGCCTTTGGCACTCCTAAATCTGTTTTCCTTTTTGCCGACGTGCAGCTGGCGGGCTCCATCATTGGGAAGGGCGGCCAGAGAATCAAGCAGATCCGCCACGAGTCTGGGGCATCCATCAAGATTGATGAACCACTAGAGGGCTCTGAGGACCGCATCATCACCATCACAGGGACACAGGACCAGATCCAGAACGCCCAGTACTTACTGCAGAACAGGCATGTGACTTCACGCAAAACAACGTCCTCTCACTGCAGCTGAGACGCTTATGCTGTTCATGTAGAACCAGGATAATAAAAAATTTGTTTAATGCAGTAGTTTGCGATTATAGTAAAATGAAGATTGTATTCTTTATTTGGATAATTGGTATCTTTTTTTAAATTCAGAAAATTACTTATTGGTTCAAACTAGTTAACCTTAAGGAAGACATTTACTATATATACAGTATTCTGGTCTCTGGGCTAATTTGGGGCATGAAATATACAAAATCTATCATTTCAGTCAGTAATTCGATTACTTGGTATTACATGTGTATGTGTTTGCTTCCTTTCCTCCTCATCGCTCCACGATTGAGCAGGTCTGAGTTGGCGTGTCAGTTCCAGCAGACAGGATTTATTTCCAGCCTTGACCTTGGTATTCTTATTACAACTTGAGCTCCATGTGAAAAATGTCTCGCTGTTTTCAGCATCCAGTATTTACAGCAGCCCAGCCCGACTCAGGTCGGGCTGGGCTGCTGCTCTTATAAATATTTTCCTGTATTTTTAATATATATATATATATATATATATTTTTTTTTATTTTTTATTTTTTTTATTTTCTCCGTTTCAGTGTGAGGCAGTATTCCGGTCGATTCTTCTAGAGGGAAGCGGAAGAGACGGTGAAGCCATGCTGCCATACTGTTTGCTCATTCTATTCAGAGCCAACATTCCTCTGCTTTGGGTAGATGTGTCCCTTCCCTTTAACTGTCTCCAGCTACACCACCGTTGTGTACACCAGGTTTTATTTGGAGGCCTGAAAAATCCATAATTCAGTGCTGGTATCTTATTTTTCTTTTTCTTTTTATCCACTGATATGTAACCCATCTGTGTGATTAGGTTTGGTGTTGTGAACCGGCCCTAGGCCTTATCTTCCGCATTTCAGTACAGCAAGCAGAATGTACTTTTTTTTTTTTCTGGTCTTGTTTGAAAGATATTTTTATGATTTCCTTCAGATTTTAAGACCACTTTCCTAACAAAGATAACTAGTTTTTGAATGGTTGAGAAACTATCGGAGTAAAGTTAAATAACTGTTTAATTTACATTTTCCATCACTTGTCTCCATATGTAAAAAGTGTTTTTTTATTTTTAGATGGCGATTGAGGGGTTTGAGGAGAGTATTTATTTTGGAACAGCGGAAATCAATAGTATTCTCAATTACACAGAGAGCAAAACTTCGGTTTTCGGTTCGGAGTGTGTGGGGCCTTTGTTCTGCATAAGCATGGATGTGTTGTTCGGAGTCTTTGGGTTTGATAAGCAATGTGGGCTTAAAAATTTCAAACCCCAGACAGCTCATTTATACACCCCACCTCACACACGAGGCATGGGCCTGTATGATGACCTTGTTGGCAATGTTCATTGTGACATTATGAAAATGTCACAATGAACATATTTGCGCAAAAATTTTTTTAAAATATAATATGTGATTTGATCTGCCTTAATTAAAAACAAAAAAAGGATTTTTTTTTTTTCTCAGCTTTTGCTAAAATAGTTTGCAGGATATCGTAAACTATAAGCATTGGCTAAATATTTTTTTAATTCTTCCATATTTTGTCAGGGCAACATGCCTTAAAAAATAAGCCTTTTTTCAGCCAGCTCACTGGCAGTGTGCAACAAATAATAGAGAAGAGGCAGAAAAAAATTCAAGCATTCAACCACAGGAACAGTTTAATTGCCCATGTAGGTCCATGTCTACCACAAAAAACAGACCAATCAAGCAAATGTTAAGAAGACTATTTGATTGGTCTGTTGCTAGGAGGGTTTACACTGTGGACGCCTTAATTATTATTCTTTTTTTTTTTTGTTTTAGCTCATCCAATGCTTTTTGGTAATGATATCTTTTTCAAACATGTCTTCTGTCTGAAGGTGTAATAAATGTGAAAGACTGTTAAGGCAAAAGAAAAAATGTAAGAAAATCTACTTTTATTTGAAAGACGATTGTACGATTTGTATATATATATATTTGTTTAAAACCTGTAATCTTAAGGACTTTTGGTTCGGCCCAAACTGTGTGATGTTTTCTTGGAAGAAAAAAGTGCCAAAAACACAGACTTACAAGTTTTCTTCTTTGCTACGGTGGCCCTTTTGTGCCAAACATAACAAAAATAAACATTCTCTAAAATCATATGAAAGCTATTGAAAACACAGCATTTTAAGAATATAAGATGATATAACAATGTCAGAACAAAATTGCAGAAAATAATTATAAATACAAAGTGTGCCTGTTCGGCCATTTTGTTCCTGCACTTTTGGGCGTATTGTTTCATGACTTTCTGCAATATACAAAAAGCTACAAACAAAACTAAAACGGTGTTTATGTGCGTGGGTATGAAATGGGTTAAAAGGGATGTAAAGGTGCACAATTGGTGAAGGGACAAATAAATCTAGTTATTTGTAAATGTATTTCTAATGAAATCTTTCCTACGCGTTTTCTGATTATTACGGAATTATATTTTGAATCTTTTACTGTAAAAAAAAAAGAATAATAATACACAATCAACTTTTTCATCAATATTTGGTTTTCTGTCACTATAAAGAATGGATTTGCTGTTGTGTATCCTCAGTCTCTGATCTGTTCACTCCTGAACTTTTTTCATTTTTGGACTTTTTTTTTTTTTTTAAAGCATCCCTGAAGATGCAGTTCAGTGTGAGGCGGATGCAGCTTTGCGAGTCCACAAGTGGTCAATTCTGTATTTGCTCTCAAGATATTTGTAGTAACTCCAAGTGTTTAGTAAATAAAGTCTGTCACAGCTCTGAGTTCGTGTGTGTGCTTTTGTTTGTTTCTTTGGGGGGAGTACGGCATATGTAAGGAGATGATACATTATGATAAAAGGTGAGGCGTCTGCCTGTTTCTCTAAGTGCATCCGTTGCTATCTGGCTCGCACCGGAAATGTGTTCTCCTATAATGTAATATTGAAAGCCCACACGGTTTCCCATCACAGCACAGCCCTCTGTCACATGGTTCGGTTCAGTTAGTTGGGTTTCATCCAAGATATCAGCAGGTCGGGACCTGGACGGCAGCTACAGAAAATTCAAAAACCGAGAAAGGTGGATATATATATGTATATATATATTTATTTAATTCCACAATCTATTTTTCTTTCTCTTTCAAAACGTTTTGAAGAGGAGGGGGGGAGACATCCAGCATAATAAGCCCGCCACGCCCGGAGCCCTGCTGTAGGGTTTGTAAAGACTCGCGACGCAAAAGTTGTTACACAAACTATGTTTCCTCTTCGCTAGAGAGAGAGAGGAACTTAACAGTCGTTCTCGCCACTTCCTCAAATTGCCTCGCTCTTGCTTCCAGGTCAGAATATTTTTGAAGTTACTCAAATGAGAAGTTTTGTCTGTCTATATTAATGCAGATTTAAAGGTGCGCTCCGGTCCTCACTTCTGCTGCGCGTGTCTCTGCCATGTAAGGTGACGCGTTCTCCCGGAGCAATGACGCTGAGCTCCATGGGGACCTGCTGCCTCAGTCCGGAGGCCAAAGAAGCTCGGAGGATCAACGCTGAGATTGAGAAGCAGCTCCGCAAGGACAAGAAGGATTCCCAACGCGAGTATAAGCTCCTGCTTCTGGGTGAGGGACGAAAACCGCGGTCTGTCTGTCTAATAACCTCTGGCTATTAACATATAAATAGGAGGCAGGAGAGACATTCGCCAGTTTTTGTCCCCCTCCCTCAAAGCTTTATTAGGTTTACTGATTTATTGTAAAAACACTGCTTTTTATTCAATATTTGTACGAGATAACTCAGGGTTTTCACATTTGTATTTCATAGGTAATCCTCATGCAACCACAACCGCACCATTGTGTGATTTGCACGCAGTTCATCTATCTCACATGTAAATTGCACCAAAACTCAAGTGCACGGTCGCTATTAATTTGTATAAAAGGGAGTGCAGCAAAAGTCCAGTAGCAAGAAATGATCACTTGATTCTTACGTATTCACTTCAAAATGACCAAATGAACTGTTGCATGTTTCACAACATTCAATCAAATACAGATGGTGAACATTGACTGCTGAGGGAAAACTGGTTTAAAGTTTTACTGTGCCGTTTGTAGATTCAGTTACATCAAACTCAATGTGAAGTCTGAGGCTGTTTCAAGGTGGAAACAAAATTAAAAAAAACAAAAACATAAACTAACCTCTTTCATGACTGCTTGTTAATGAAAAATTAAGCAATAATCAGTCAACAGCTCACTGCTCTGATAAATCTAGATGAGGTGAAAAAGACTTGACGGCTGCGCATAAGAATCCGGAAGAAAGGGGATTTAGTTGACTTTGAACGTGTTTCAGAAACTGCTGCTTTGTGGGTTTCACGTACAAAATATCTCTCATGTTCATGTGATCCATAAAAGACGCAATATTCATCAAAACAGCAGTTGTGTGGACTAAGATGTCTTGATTTCACACGTCAGAGCAGTTCTAGAGGAACAGAAGTGGCTCATATAACGACTCATTAGATCCAGGGACCGCATACCATCTCTAAACCTTGTAACAGCTGGGCTAAGGAGGCGGTACCGGGACGCCATCACTGTGGGTTAAGAGCAGGAAACTGAATAACAATTCACACAGGCTGACTAAAACTGGGCAATACCGGATTGGAAGAGAGTTTGATTTCATCTCAATTTCGGGTTTAGCGTCAGAATATGGGGTAAACATGAGAGCAGTGGATCCACTCGGCCTGTATCCAGGGTTTAGATTGGTGTAGTGATGTGGGGGATGTTTTCTTGGAACGTTTTAGGCGCCTCAGTACCATCTGAGTATCGTTTAAACATCACAACAGTATTTATGCGCTCTTTGTGAAGCACTTAGTGGTTTTTATATTTAGGAACTGCCATATAAATAGAATTTGCTTGCTTACTTAGAGTGTACCTGTTTGTTCCAGCAGTATAACACACCGTGTTACAAAGCTCAGAGCACCTCAAACTGTTACAAAAAGGCCATCGCAGTCACTAAATCTAAATCCAATAAAAACATCGCGGTGATAGTGTCGAAACAGGACATTCGCATTATGGCCGTGCAGCGGACAAATCTGGACCAGCTGTGTGACGCTATCATGTCAACATGATATTCTCTGAGGAATGTTTCAGACACTTTACTCAGTCTTTGGCGGCTGTAATCTTTCCAAGAAACGAAATCAGCAGTGCTGTGAACATGCCGAAAGGCATTTCACAAAACTGACTCATGCAGAATCTGTTCCCGTTACTTCAAATTCAGGATAAAGCATGATTTTGAGGAAGTCTTGCCTTTATTAGATGTCATCGACATTACAGTTACGCTTTGACTGACCATTTATGTGCTGGTCATAAGTTTGATCCGTAAATTTAGACTCGTCAGCTACAAATGCAAAGTGATGCTTCTTCAAGATTTCACAATGATGTCGGCAAAGCCTTCATAGTATGAACAACAAAGGAAACAAATACAACCAAAATGTATGTGTTTAAGGGAAATAGTTTCATAATACGGTTTAGAGGCAAAACTTCTTGTTTTTGTAAAGTGAAGACCACATGCGGCATTACGGTTTTAAGATGTCTTTTTCTGCTTCCTTCTTACAAGTGTGTGAAAATCTCCCAAGTTTTAAAATGAGATGATCTTGTTTCCATTGCTTCTGTTGGTGGGCAGGAACTGGTGAAAGTGGGAAGAGTACTTTCATCAAACAGATGAGGATCATCCATGGCCGTGGATACTCTGAGGAGGACAGGAGAGGCTTCAAAGGACTGATTTATGAGAACATCTTCACAGCAATGCAGACCATGATCCAAGCCATGAGCACATTACAGATCTCTTACAAGTATAAGCACAACCAGGTAGGCCTGACAGCTTTTTCTTCCTTTCCTTTTTCCTTCTTTGTTTTATTGTCGCTTCAGTCAGACAAAGTGAAGAAAGAGGGTTTACTCCACACTGCTTCAGAGAGGTAGTTGCAAGGTTTACTTACAGAGCATGCAAAAGGCGTAATGCAGTCTGCAACACACCCCGGAAAAGCACTTCTGGTAATTTTCAACAGTGTTTAGGCTTGCAATGTTGCTGCCAGCGGATTTTGTCTGCTTGCAGAGCAGGCTGTCTCTCAGATGAACGCCTGGCGGAACACGGCAGGCCTGCTGAAGGCAGACAATTCTCTATTAATCCCACAGGAATTTGCACCTGTCACGCCGATGACGGGAACACATTAGTCTCTTAAATTTGCTGGCGCACAGACGTATACAACAGTTACAAACAGAGAGAGTTTCAGTTCGGGACGAGAGGCAGACACAAGGCATTGAGTCTGAATCAGCTTTTGACTTGTAAGGGGATGGAGATCTGTGCCGGCTCAGAGGACTGAGGATGAATTTGTAGCCCAGGTATAACATATTAGTTTAAATGTGATGATGGTGGAAAGTAAGTAACCTTAATCACAACCACAGTCAAATTGGAGTGAATTCAACATAAAAACAGAAATGCTAGTAGAGAGATTAATTGGGTATTCAAACTATTGCCGGAGGGCTGACCTCCTGCACTGCTCTTTGTTTTTGTGCTGTCGAATAAATGTCTGACTAAACGCATGCTGCTGTCCAACTTCTCTTTTATCTGTGCGGTGTAGAAGATGTGTAGCAGTTTCCACTCCACTTTAGCAGCCTGCTCAACATTTATTTTTCTTCTATTAGCTATAGAGACTCAAACACTGTATTTAGTAGAGAGGGAGAGAGAGTGACAGAGACATTTTTTATGATCTACGTTTGCTTATTTGAGTCTCTGGTCCTGTTGTCGTTGCCTTAATTTATTCTTTTTTCCCGATAAAGCTGAAGATTCGATAACTGCTACCACTTCATGCCTCAAAGCGGTTGAACGTTTAACTGTACTTTGCAACGGACACTCTGCAACTCAGGAATGTTCTGGGTTTATCTGTGGACAACAGGACTCTGTGTACAGAATGTATGCCCGTCATACAGGAAGCTGTCAAAGGGAGACTAATAGGGCTGTTGCATTAATTACATGATCCATTTATCATGTAATACCTCAGCGCCTTGCAGAGGTATTCACACTCTTTGTGGCTTTTGCATTTTGCTACACCACAACCATAATCTTTCAGGTATTTGGTTGTGATTCCATGTGATAGAGCAACACAAATTGTGAAGTAAATAAAAACTTTTTAATGAATAAAATACTTGAAATGTGGTGTTGATTGCACTCACTTACGTTTACGTTTTATTTATTTATGGTATGTTTATGTATTTTGGATCTTTAAAATGTCCTGGGACTATTAACCGAAGCATATTTGTGCCTTACAATGGTACAGTCAAAGTCCAGACGTAGCTCCAGTTGAAAATCTGTGGCCAAACTTAGAATCGGCGTTCAGAGACACTTGTCTTTCAATCTGACAGAGCTTGTGGTATTTTGCAAAGAAAAACACATAAGATGTTTCTGGATGTGCAATGTTGTTATAAACATACACCAAACATATTCACATCTGTAATTGTACCAGCAGGTGTTTTACGAAGCATTGGCTCAGATCGGCTGAATACACTTACAGTTTTGTCAGATTTTTATGGCTTAAAAAGTTAAAGATAGATCTTTTTTTCCTCTTCACACATATGCACTACTTTGTTTTTGTCTGTCTCATAAAACCCAGGCGAATAACACTGAAGTTGATGGTTGTAGCATGGAAAAATGCGTAATATTTCAAGGTGTGTAGATACTTTTTGCAAGGCACAAAAAAAAAAAAAAAGACATGACTGGCTTCCAGAATTGTTTTGAATCTGTCAGCAGTAAAGAAAAAGTAGTTCTCCAGACAATAATGGCAGGAATATGACACACGGTAATTATAATATGAAGTACAAGAGGTAGATTGGACAAAACTAAAAAGGTTTTCCAGTTGCATCATTTTGGGAAATATGATTCCAGCAGGAAACTGTTGCACAGCATCCGAATCTTCATGGTGGGAATACCCGGCGCTTAGCTGGGAGCTTCCACCTTCAGCCTTTTTTACCATGTTTTCTCATCAAGCTTATAGCAGGAAGGAAGCCCTTCATTTGGGCTGGTTCATTACAAACCAGCAGGAAACATGATAAAAATCATTGAGACAATGTTTTTAAAACGGCTCCTGGAGCTACATTTAATGAGCGCTGATTAAATCTGCATGCAGCAGCTGTCACTTTGGCTGGAAATTCTTCATACTTGCCAGCTTGCTTTTGTTTAAATTTGAGGCTGAACGTTTTGGAATATTGGAGGATATAAAACACCAAATGCCAGTGTTAATAACGTAAACTGTGCACAATATATCAAGCTTAACACATAAATATTTAAATAAACGGCAAAGCAGCGATATTCTCCTGCAAATTCTTACAGATAACTTAATTAACTGCATTGTGGGCAGATAAAGGATCTGATAAACAGCTCTGTTTTGTTTGATGGAAGTTAATGATGCTTTAATCAGCTTGTTCAGTTTATTTACAGTGGACTAAGATGCATTACCTAACAATGGTATTTTGCTCATATTTGCGGCTTGTGGCAGGAACAATACTAGAAGGACCAGTTCAAATCCACTGCTTTATGAATCGTGGATAAAATGTTTGCCGTGACACATTACACATCGAGGCAGCTGGGTTTCCTGATGGAGATGTAGTCGTAAACAAGCGTGCCTGAATGTAAACGGACTGTAGTAGTTCACCATAAATGATCACCAAGCCGCTCCAACCCTAAGTAGATTACTGGTGAAAGCTTACTCTGAAGGGCTGCAGCTGAAGAACTTCAAACAGGAAGTGGAAGAACCAATTTTCAGGCTTGATGTGAAAGCTAAAGGTGCTGCACTGACTTTACATTATTGTTAAAAGTTCACAAACGTTCTAACAATACAAAAGTTGTTCCACTGCGTCGCTGCTTGTCTCCATTTTGGACTCGAAAATCACATTGTTTAAAAATAAATTTCTTTTTTGTTCCTTTGATTATTTGGCATGGATATGACATGTGTTATGTCATATTTATGACGGTGTCATGACAGTCTTATTCACAACCCGTCAAATAAAGTGTTACCTCCATTTTTTCTATAGAGGTCTCAGAGGTTTGTTGTAGAACATATTTGATCAAACAGTATCATGAGATCAAGAGACAGAGCAGACAAGTCAGGGATAAAGTTGTGGAGAAATCTAAAGCAGAGATCTGCAGCTCAGGAAGAAGAATTATTTTTCTACGTTTAGTTTTTGTTAAAAAAAAAAAAGCACAAAGAACTCCAGCCAAAATGTTGGAAATGGAAATGGAAAAATCATTTGTTCTCAATCTGTAATGATGGCGTTCTTGTTGAAAAGTTGTATTTTACAATGTGATCTTTGCGTGTCAAACTGACTTTACATTCTGTGGTTCAGGATAATGCCAACTTGATCAGTGGCGTTGATGTGGAAAGTCTGAAAACATTAACAAACCCATACGTGGAGGCCTTGGAGAGCCTGTGGAATGATCCGGGAATTCAGGAATGCTACACTCGGCGGAGGGAATACCAGCTCTCAGACTCGGCTAAATAGTGAGTGTAAACAGACTAATAACTCCTTAAACGTTGTCAAATAGTTTTCTGTGCTTTATTCTTCAGTATTCTCAGAAAAGAAAACAGAGTCTGATAATAATTCCTTTTTTAGTTTTTACCATATGTCTTAGAAGCAAACACTGAGAATTCAGTTTTCAATAAATAATTCAATTCAAATTTTTTTTTTTTAAACTCTGCAATATCTCCCATTGCCTTCAGCTATCTCAGTGACTTGGCTCGAATTGCTGATTCTGCTTATCTGCCAACCCACCAAGATATCCTAAGGGTCAGAGTGCCTACAACAGGAATAATAGAGTATCCCTTTGACCTGGAGAATGTGGTGTTCAGGTGAGTTTTATTGTTTTTGTTTATGCTTTCGCTGGGTCTCTTGTGGCTGCAATATCACAAGTACAACATCTGGTTTGCTGAGGCAATTATTGATAAAAAAAAAAAAAAAAGTTTTATTGGAATATTTGTTGGAATAAAAAAAAAAAAGCACATAGTTCATTTATTTTGTTATTTTTGTCACATATTTTAGGTTTCACTAGTTATATCATTTCAAATAAATAAAAACAGTTGGTGCAAATGGTGGATGAAGTTTGTTAACACTATAGAGACTGTATAAAGAAGAAGAATCACATTTGGGGAACAGACCAACAGATATCAACGATCGGGTCTGATGAACAATGTTGTGACCTTTGTTGCTTTGTTGCTTGGCAACTTGGCAACTAAACTTAACGTGCTAAAAATTCGGGGAAAGTCGTAGGGGCAACAGCCATTTCACTCTCGCTCAAAAATGCAGGTCTACTGAATGAATTAATATTTTACACAGACCACACTGGAAGTGTCCTTCTACAAGTCAGTGCTCCCTGGCTCTTTGCTCGGTTATTTTATTTTTTCTCTCTTTCTTCTTTATCCAAGCACTTCCTCTAAAAAACTCTGCTCTAAAAAAAGTATTCCTGGCTGCAGATGATCTATCTGTTCTGCATTGGTGTACTTCAGTGCGAGTTAATGGGGGGATTTGACATCCAAACTTACACACAACACAGCGAAGGACCACATGTTTTTACTCAATGACACTTACCTGTTCAGAGTTGACACTCTGGCACTTGAATTTTTGAAACTCATTCTCTGCAGTAGCTCTAATATTGAAGGGCAGCTCTGTTTGTGCAGCCTGCATTCACTTTGGCTTCAAACAACAGCCAATTGGCACACAATGGAGACAGCACCGACTCCACCACGTCCTGCAAACCAGCGTTCTATATAATCATCCTTCTACACAGCGGGTTGACAAATTTTTTCCATGGCTGTGATCCACGAATCATTGCAGCTCTGTCTTTGACTGGATACATTTTCTCTGCATTGTTTCAGGCACGACTTCATTATCAAGGCTTTTCCGAAATTCTTTAGAGGCATTCTCATCTTTGTTTGGGAAAACATCTGCCTTTAAAGATAGCAATGCAAAATTGTATCTCTCATTATTTCGGCATTAAAACAATTTTGGTAGTCTTAACTGACCTAAAACAGGTAGCTTAGTCTTATCTTATAATGCCACGGAGGAAAAAAGGTTGCTTCCACACACTGTAAAAAGTTAATACAGTGGGTGCTTGGCGAAGTACTAGTCTGTCTGGGAATGTCATGCATTACAAAAATAAACCCTCAAAATGCAAGGCACATTGTTGACGCATTAGGAGTGATTGCTTACGCTTTTCCTGTTGTCATATTTGCATGATTTTCAATTAGTCAGACTGCAGGAAATACCTGCTTTGAATACGACGACCAAACAGAACATGGATCTGACTGCACAGTAGCAGTGAAGATGTTTTAAGGCCCTCGTGTAATAGTTACATGATAAATGAGACTTTGGCGTCTCTGTATTCACATGGAAAATATTGCAGTTCACAACTATCCATCACTGGGATAGTTGTGGGTTATTATAAGTAGTAGGAAACATTTTAGAAAACATAGAAGCTCAATTTGCATTTGATTTGTTACTCATTCCAGATTCTTAAACTCTTTAGGTTGAGGCGTGTTTGCAATCAGCAAACAAGCTAAATGTGTGGATGCACTCCCGGTAACGTTTGGATAAACGTCTTATAGCAAACTGCAGAAAAACCATCCACTTATTGTGATGATATCTGGACAACTCATCAGAAATAGTAGAGCTCATATAAATTGGTTGCACCTAGCTTTTCAGCATAGTTTAAAAATTTTTAATAGAGTTGAGGTCTCGATGTGAAGTCTGGAACAATGCATTAGATGGATAATGCTGATCTGTTTTATTCATTCTGGGGACAATTTTAATGATTGCACTTTACGTGATAAAAACGTAGCACAATAAACAAACGAGCAACATTACATTACGTTATAGTATGTTGGCCAAATAAAGAGAATTATGGAAAAGTCGCATGTTCAGAAAACCCTGTTGTGTTTCTATTTCACCAATCGCTTTGCTGAGAATAGGCAAAGTTGAAGAATGTACATGTAGTTCTGCAAATTTATGTTCATATGTTCATCAAGTGTCAAATAAACACTTCATTTATTTTTGCGACGCAACGCCACTAGCGGTGTGAGAGCCAAAACCTGATGCTACTACCACCACGCTTGGCAGTTGGTTCATTGTTTGAAAATCTCACCTCAACTTCTTCATTCATAGTTTTTGCCAATGTGGCCAAACGGCTTCATTGTTCTTGTCCTTAAGCTCTGCTGCAGATCTAATCGGCACTCGAGGGAGTTGACTTTGCAGCAAGACGTTTATTCCTGCTCAGTACTTTTTTTTGACCACACCTAACATGCAATCTGTAGAAGTGTGATCCCATCATGATGTTTTCTTTTTAATCGTTAATCTGTTTTTTGTTTTTTTTCCCTTATCACTTTAACCTTTCCCCTCAGGATGGTGGATGTGGGTGGCCAGCGTTCTGAAAGGAGGAAGTGGATCCACTGCTTTGAGAAAGTCACGTCCATCATGTTCCTGGTAGCGCTCAGCGAGTACGATCAGGTCCTCGCCGAGTCCAACCATGAGGTGAGAGGCAGGCTGCTGCTGCTGCCGCTGCCTACAAAAGAAAACTTTTTTCTTTCACACAGTGTCTTATTATTTGTGTGCATGGGGAATGTGAAAGAGGCTCCTTTTGGGATGATAAAAAAAATCCTTTTAAGGGACACAAAGGGAGATTGTTCCCTTTGTTTAAAGCCAAACGTGTTAGGTGGAAATGATGACCCAGATTTCTCAAGTCCGACACCAGCTTGATCTCTCTCTCTCTCTCCTCTCTTTTTGTCTCTCTCTCTCTCTGTCTCTCTCTCGTCACGCTCAAAAACCTCCTCTCAATGTTCCTTTTTGGCTGTGCATAAGGTTGACCTGCAGGGGGAGCCCTTTAGTCACTTTGCTCTGTGGAAAACTGTTTTCTGTGATGAATCTGGCAGCCAGCTGAATTTGCTCACACCCATCGCCACTGAATTACGACTCTCAGGATATTCTCCTAATATTTTCACTCTTGCTCATGTGCTTCCCACAGAATCGGATGGAGGAGAGCATGGCCTTGTTCGAGACAATCATAAAATATGAATGGTTCAGCGAGTCCTCGATCATTCTGTTTCTCAACAAGATGGATCTGTTGAAGGAAAAAATCATGTATTCACATTTGGTGGACTACTTCCCAGAGTTTAAGGGTAAGGGCTAACATGTTAAAAGTATGGCATCCTACACACCTTTTGGCCCCCTTCACATGTGTAAAAAGCCTCATAATACCAGAATGTTTCACTTTATTACTTTAATTTAAGTACATTTATGTGTGTGGGGGGATATTTCAAATGAAGGAACATTATTTTTTTATTACAATCACTAGTGCTGGAAATAGCTATAAAATAAATCTAATTTTGAGGTATATTCTGATCTGTTTTATACACATGTACTAAACAAAGTTGATATCATGCTTAATCTGAGAAGACTAGTACAATGCATACAAGAAGAAACCCTAACCCTAACACACACAGTTAGAAAACAACGACCTTAGTGACACCAAAAATTAAATGATCATTTGGGAACATATTTCTTTGTATTTTTAGGGGAAACTTTGAGAATTTTGAGAATTTGACTTTTGAGAAATTTCAGAATTTAAACTCTGAAGAAAGTCTGTCCTACTGTAACAAATGTAAAATGTGGAGTCGGGAATCCACGGGTGGGATTTTAACTTGGAACGGACTAATTTTGAGCCTTATATATTGAGCTAAAATCAAATATAATTGTAATGTATTATCATAATTATGTGATTATTTTAATCATAACTGCAATTCTAATGACTTTCAATCATAATTATAATTAGCTGTACTATAAGTAATAAAAATAGTCATATAACATTGGTAGCATCGCTCCAGTTGGGAGCGATTCTGAAAAAAACCCACCTCATGCCCATGTGGTGTATGTGACATCATAAACTCTTTGAAATTTTTATATAAAAAAAAAACAGAAAAAGAGTGCAGACAGACTTTTCAGTAAATACTCATCCCAGGAGATATTGTGCAAGGAGGGATGGACAAAGATCCAAATGATTTTTTAAAAAGTTAAAGATTAGATTTCTCTACCATTCAGTAAGATTAGTTTAAGGCTTTTTTTGACACATCTTTACCAGGGAACACCCTGAAATTATTCTTATGCACCTGCAATTGTCACCTTACATCTATTTCATGATAAGATAACTCAAGTGAAATCAACAGTTTTGCTCTACAAATGTATACTAAACAATTGTCCTGCTGGACCCCTCTCTCAGGTCCCCAGCAGAACGCTGAGGCAGGACAAAAGTTCATCCTGGACATGTTCCTCAGTCTCAATGTGGATGATGAGAAAACGATCTACCCCCACTTCACGTGCGCCACGGACACAGAGAACATCCAAGTTGTCTTCAAGGACGTGAAGCACTTCATCATGCACTTAAACCTGATAGAACACAACCTGATGTGAGCGCCTGGCGCTGCTGCTGTAATTTACTCGTCTCAGTGCAGCCCCGCCCCCCGGCCCGGACTGGGAGGGCTCTGCAGCATCTCCGCCCGCTGCAGCCGCCACTACTGCTGTTCCTGGTGTTCCACACTTTAATCCAAAACAGGAAATTGAAGCGCTTCAGAGCTTGTCATCGAATGACTGTACAGCCGATGCATTTCAAATTTTCTTGTTAGACTCTGTAAGTGGATGTCTTCGGCTATTACAAAGTGTGACCTGCCAATTAAAGTGCTGGCTTTCAGCGGAGTCTAATATAGCGTGCACTCTGAAATTTATCGAGCGCTATGTGGACATTTTGGAGCGGTGGAAATGCACACTGGCAGATTAATAGGGGGAAACATATTTTACTGGCTTCGAATGCCTCGGAGGAATTGTGATGTAGTAGATCTTCCTTCTGGGAAGCCATGGGACTGGATGCTCTGTAAAGACCAGCAACTCTAAAGTGGTGTTTGTCTTTAGATTTGAGTTTGAAGCTTAGATTAGGGCTTGACTAAAAGGGAACAGGTCAGGGAGAACACTAATAACACCATTCATGTAAAAGAGCACAGTGCATGTTGCTGCATTGCTGCATGAGCTTCAGTTAGTGAGGTCTTGATCAGCACTTTGGAGCTGCCTGTGGTGACTTTGCTAAAGAAAATGTTTGGGGGGCATCTATGTTTTATGTTTGGTGGGGGGATTTAAAGGGATATCCAGCATTTTGGAGTCAATTTACTGGGTAGTAAAAAATCACATTTCTTCAGTGACTGTTGTGTGTTTTTTTAAGTAGCTTTCTTAAAATTATTTACTCTGAAGTCTTTAAAGTTGTATCGTTTCTTTAATTTGATTAGAGTTTGCACATACTGTATGATATGGTGAAGCTTTGGTTTGACTTTGTTATATATCAGTGAGCATTAAAGTCAGTGTTAAAAGGTGAAATCTAAAGTGAAAATTATTTTTTATCAAATATATCAAAGAGAAAGTACTTATGTTTACACAACCGTGTTCTTCTTAACAATAAAAGTGTGAGGTGGAATCAGATAGTTTCCTTCTTTGTACTTTTCTTAGTCCTGTTCATATAAAAACTTTAAATATTGTACAGATAACTTAAATCAATGTTCATGATTGTGTTCACTGTGTAAAATATTACACTTTTTACTGTAAAAGGTGGTGAAGTAGTTTAAAAAGTGTGAATACTGTTATAAAATGGAGTCCTTTTGACAAAATCATTAAGAAAAAGAATATATATATATATATATATTATATATATATATATATATATATATATATATATATATATATATATATATATATATATATATATATATATATATAATACACATACAGTTTTGTTATGAATCCTGTATTTGGAGGGACAGATAGTTGTCCATTTGTGTCCCCTGACAGGCAAACCTCTGATCAACCTGATGGGCTGAGATGTGGCTGCTGCTCTGTCTCTGCCCACATGGCATAACTCCTCTGATTCCTCACTAATAGTTGTGATTGACAAGTGTGAGAGACTCCACACAGCCTGAGTGTAACTCCAAGAACAGGTTGAGCAATTATGAGCAGGTACTGCAAATTCATTTACAAAATGTTTGTGAAAAATTGCCAGAGCTGCTTCTGTCAGAACAGCTGGTTGTGGAGCATCAGTAGATATTCTCAGCGGATTTGATTGACTGAGGATCTGTCAGGTTGAGGAAAGACCGATTGCTGTTTATATTTTCTGAATTTTAAATTTCAACAGCAAGAGAAAAAGGCACCTGACAGGGCTGCACATTTTTGTTGTTTATTTTATTCTAGGGTTTCCTTTGAGTTGTTGCAGCAATGGGCCGCTCACTAAGCAACAGCACGCCCAGCTAATGCCAAGAGTTGGTCCTGATTGGGGTTATTAGCAATTTGAAATGATTAATTTAACAAGAAGACAGAACATGTCTTCAAAAACATTGGTAATTTTCCTTGAGGGCATTTGCAAACTGATCTGGCTGTCTATGTGGCTGACTTCTTCCTTTCTAAGTGGCCTTTCAACCATTTTGCTACATGACTTGTTCCGCCAGGACTTACACAAAGACTTTTGCTTTTGTTCTGGGGTTGATTTCCACATTTTGGACTGGACACATTTTTCTTACAAAACAAGTTCCTTCACCTCTTCAAACATTTTATTCCCAAGTACAATTTTTTTGAACTTATCTGGAAATTGTACCCGTCAATGCACCATTTTTGATGAGATCTACAGTTCTTGTCCTTTTAATTTCAAAATATGTCCACAAATTTAGCTCTTGTTAAGTCAAGGGTTTTGAATTGAAATACAGCTTCTAACCAAAGGGCTTTCCCAAGATGCTTAAAAGGATAACAAATAATTGTAACTGACCTAAAACAGAAAAAGTTAAGTCATCTTAATATTAAAGAGAAAGAAAAAATGGTCTTTTGTCTTCTTTTGTGTACTCTGCTGGTTTGTCTTCCTGGCTGCATCCTCTGCTCATCTGGAGTCGTGCTCTTCCTGAAATCCTCCACTGTGATGCATCCATCTGTCTGGAGCTCTCAGGAGGAGGACTGTATTTTTAGGCCTGTAAACAGAGACCTACACTGTGCCAAAGAACCATTATTTTTAAGGGACAAACACTTAAAGTGCTGTTGCAGTTATGCTCCTCTTGTAAGGACATTTAAAAGCGGTGCTTCCCAAAGTGGCAGTCGTAAAGCATATAGAGAATTAGAGGATTTTTAAATAATAGAAATCCAGAACCTAAAAATATTTGCTGTGAATATGATGATAAAGCTATTGTAAACATTTTGTGAAAGCAGTTTTATCTCCTTGGGTTTAAGCTAACAGCTTTCCTGCACTTGCTGAAGAAAAGCAGCTTCGCAGCAGGATCTGCTGAAATCACCATCCCTGCAGGGATGGTGATTTCAGAGAGACGTACAATGTTAGTTTTCCTCCGCATAAGACATTTTCGATGAAGAATCTGTTTTTAATTTATTTTATCTAATCAGACCATCTTTTTCCAAATGTTTGTTGTGTTCATTGTAAGGTTTTTGTCAAACTCATAAGCTTATCAAAAACTTATGACTGACAGCCACAGTACACCATTGTATAACTGTCTTGCGTTTCATTCGCATATTAAAATGCTGCTTTAATTAGATAAAGCTCCAGCATATGCAAGTGAATCTGTAGCATATCTAATTATTCTTCAGGATTGCAGGTCACAACTGATGTTTATTATACATCAAAACATATTATGGCATCTCGCTAAATAATCTCGCTAAATAAAATAATCATTTATAACTTGATTTTTAGTTACTAATTTTATTTTTGTCCAAACAAAATTAGTTTGATGCAAGTGTAACCAAAAACAAAGTATAAGTGTGAAAGAAATTTAATGTCTATAAAAAAAATTAAAAGAAAAACAAAAGTTTATAAAAGCCTTCGACTCAAATCCTGAACTAAAATTTAATAGGCTAGCAATTAAGTTTTTAAATTTTTTTATTCATTTATTTTTTTGCGGTTTCTAAGACACTCTGTCAAAGTCAGCAGGGTTTGGAAAATGTTTGTTTGTTAAATAAGTACAACCACTATCGTTGACAAACAATGCTTGGTGACAGAAAAACCTGGTTGCTATGGGCATCCTGTTCTTTGACTGACCAAATTAATCTTTTTGCAGAAGGTAAATTTGCTAATAACGCATATTGTTTGTAATGTAAGAAATATTGTAACAACATGAAGCAATTAAAATGAATGTCAAAGACTCATCCAACCTTAATAGTAAGCCAGTGAAATGCGGCTGCTTTATTTGCTTATAGGTTCTACAGAATGAATTAGATCTGTTTTAATCAACATTATGTTGTACTAGAAATACCTGTGTCTGTTTATTGCTTATCAGCTCTTGTCCCGATTCTCTCATTCTCATCAGTGGCACTCTTTCCATTCTAGTGTTGCTGCAAATTGTCCTCAACACTCTTTGTTCTAATTTATCTTCACTATGTTGAACTGTAAGTGTGAATCCTACCCTTTTCCTTCGTAATGAGTTATAGGATGAGGACACATTTATTTTGTTAATGAGGAGAAGTTGTTTATGGAACAAATAAAAATGACTAAGTTTGCTGTCTTAACTCATTAAATTGTACAAAGAAAAGAAAAAGATGAAGGTTATACTTATGCACATTAGCCATACCTAAACAAACTCTACTAACATTTTAGTGACTCCATGGTGATAATATAATAGCAGCTTTACATTATTTAATTTCAATAACTTTCTATTATTTAATTTTGCATATAAATAGTATTCAACAATCGAGAATTTAAACGTTCACATCTATTAGTGAATATCAGTGAGGTTTTCCGACTCTGATGTAAAACAGCAAAAAACGTTCACTTAAAAATATATATTTTGGAAAGTAGGGATTTGAAAACAGCTTCCTTGAAGTCATGTTACAAATTAAATCACTCATTATTCATTAGAACGACATCCGGAGAGTTCTGAAAACTATACCAACTAAATTAGAGTTTAGTATTTGGTTCATTTCGACTACTTTTATGGACAAAGTGTCATTGTCGTTATACTTCTTTGAACTCTGGACCATTTTTTACTTTTTTAAAATTTATCAGGTTACATTTAACTAGGCTGAAATGACAAAGAGCTACACTTACAGTAAATCCCGTGTCAATGGGTTCCCCGCATACACAGAACAAGTCATTCTAGGTGTGCCTGTAATCTGATTGTCTTTCCTGTCATGCTCCCTTCTGGGAGCTAAAGAAAATGAATAATTATTAATAATTACTATGCTTGATTGTGTTTTCTCTAATTCTTCAACATCCCATAGTTAAAGAAGCGTCCTCTATTCCAGTAGTTCTGCTTGCCAACAGATTTTTCTAAATGCTGGTTGAAAAAAAAAAAGACAGTTAGCAGTTACAGTCTCCTGCATGTCAGTAATGCTAAATGTAGCAAAACTGGAAAAGTGACTCGTGACAATCAGCCTGTTCTGAGATGTCCCTTGCTTGGCAGGAAAAACACTAATATGCATTCAGTTCACTGGTTACCTCCTTCACAGTTAGACAAACCGCAGTTGATTAACTTTGTCAACAATGTTGAAGTGCTGCAGCTTGTCTCCGGACGAACGCAGAAACAGAGAAATAGAAATACAGATTAGAAGGGACAAACAAAACCTGAAAAAGGAGCTGAAGCTGCTGCTTTTAGGTAAGATTTTAGAAATAATCTCTATCAGTTTTCAGACATTTTGCCATGGCCTGGCTTTAAGCTCACTTTAATGAGTCAGACACTGTTTTTATTGTTAATTGGATACATTCTGTTAATGTTTATCAGCCTTTTTTTTTCATTTGATTTTAACATAAGTTGCCAACTTTTCAACTCTCAATTGCTACATCTACCTAGACCCTTATTTACCTGTTAAAAACCTCTTCACACACACGCACACTTTTGTGTGTGTTTTAGTCACAGCTGTCAGAGCATCAAGTTTAGACTCATCAGTGGTTTCTGGTTTGGGGGTTTCCAGTGGTGCATTCTGTCAAAGGTTTTTGTCTTTGAAAAATGAATCTACTTCCTGATGCCTGAATTTGGACTCTTCTTTTTTTTTATTCTAGTTTTAGTGTCAACATCTGCTGATATTGCTGAACAGACATTGTTTGCATATTTTCCAAAGATAAGGAAGTGGGTCGCCTCAAGTTCACAGAAATTTGCTGTTTGCATTTGGATTGTGACATCAAATCATGTGCAGATTAGGCAAAAGAATATGACCACCTGTCTGATAGTGCCCTCCCTTTCCCTTCCAAAACAACTCTGCTCCACTTAGGCTGCAACTTCATTTCACTTCATTTCCTTTTTGATGGGAAGATGGATTTTGCCAGGAAGAATCCAGGAAGAACAAAATGTTAGAGACTGCAAGAGTCTCTGACGTAATGATCAAATGGAGAATTGTTGAAAATTGTTGTTTCCATTTAATCTGACTGAGTTGAGCCATTTTGCAAAGAAAAACAAACAGGCAGGATTTCAATTTTTTTGTAGATTCTACACCTGCAGTTTTTACTTGAGACAAAACCATCCATCTTTACTTTAGATAAATTGAAAATATAATAAAATAGTGTTGCTTTTTTCCTAAATTGAGTCCAGAAGCGATGTATTGATATAGTTTATTTTGTTATACATTTCATTCTTTGCTTTGCTTTTAATACTTTGGACATTTTCCTAGGCACTGGTGAAAGCGGGAAGAGCACCTTTGTCAAACAGATGAGGATCATCCATGGCAGTGGATACAGTCAATCTGAAAGGAAAGGTTTTATCAAGCTGGTGTGTCAGAATGTCATCACAGCCATCCAGGCTCTAATTGAGGCCATGGGGACTCTGAATATTCACTTTGTTGATGACGAAAATATCGTAAGAGACTTTTCTTAATCTGCCTCCTGGTGTTTTAAGATCTGTTGTTGGACAAATGACAGAAAAAGTGACTAAGGAAAAAAATAAATGTAACAATTTGTGATAAATTGTCTTGAGTATTTTCCATCACTGATAAGATGCCGTCTCCTTACAGAAATTACTTGCGAATGGTTGTTACTCTTTCATAATTTACCTTTTTCAATGCTGATGCAGGCTATCACTACATCCATACTTATCTTTCCTGAGAAAATCCATTTCGCATCTTCCTTTTGTATTATTTCCAAAGAATTGGCAGAGGCGAAACAGTTTGACTGAAACAAAAATGACCTTTCTTATCAAAAAGTAAACATTAGCCTCTGTCAGCATCACAACAAAATAGACAGACAATGATTATCCTTTATTCAACTTGTTTATTTTTTTATTTTTTATTTTTTCCATTTGTTCACCCCCATTCCAAATCTTGTAAGATCTTTATGAGAAAATTTACATTTCCTGTTATTGTAAAAGCTTTGTTAAGTAATTTACATTAATTCAAACCATGGATTGCTGGTACCTGGACAAATTCAAAATTATTGTTAATTATGCCCAGAGAGAAAAGCGAATTAGTTCAATTGTTTATTGACTCCAGTGCATTCTTTTTAATAATATTTTACTGTCATGGAGAGACTTCAGGGCAATTCTTGACTTTAAACATAGATTGTAAGTATTCCCCTTTTTAAAAAAAAAAAGTTCTTCTTTGTGCTTGACATGCAAGCACAGAAAATATCACTTTATATATTATGTAAGCAGATCCCAGCAGGATATATACCTCCCAATATCAAGCCTGGAAAAGGTTCTCCTGATTTTTTCCACAAACTTTAATTGTTTTCAGTGCATTATAGTCTGCTAATAGCCTTTTTGTACAAGTCAATTAAAAGTTATTCCTATCCACACTTTAAGTCTCAATAACCTTTTTCTTTTCCCAGAAGGTGATGTATCTGGGCAGAGATATTTTTTTAAGGATTCTGCAAATTATCATTTAAAGTTTTGGACCCAATATTTAAACTTTTTTTTATTTTTTAATCTTACAAATTTGCAAGGAAAATACTGAAGTTGAAAAATGAAAAAGAAGCATCAGCATAAGCTGATGAACTGGCTTGTGCAATATATAGAATTATCACTTTACAATTAATCTAACATATTCATCACTCTGTTTAAGAGTGAGGCTCAGTTGAACATGTTAACAGTATTTTTCAGTGGATTTTGAAGGTTTAATCTAAAAAATTTGGTTTCAATTGACTCCATTCTAGATGTCTTTTTGTTTGTTTGTTTCAGAGCTATGCAGACAAACTGAGCCCAGTGGATTCAACCGAGGTGTATAGGTTAGATTTCTGGCAGGTGGATGCAATTAAGCGAGTATGGAGTGACCTCGGGGTGCAAAGGTGTTATGACCAGAGGAGGGAGTTCCAGCTGTCAGACTCTGCTAAATAGTGAGCTTTTTCATTTTTACAGTACTCTTTAGCAATTATGAGATAGGATTGACTGTGTAATTTTTGTTGTGTACATATATATTTAATTTGAAAGTTGGGTTGTTTCTTCCTCTGAAAGGGGAGTTTTTCATTTCCACCATCGCCACATGCATTCTCGAAATGAGTGACTCAGTTTAGGAAGTAGTTCCCTGTTGATATGTACTCATCCCAGAGTGAATAAAACACTGATCTTGACTGTGTTGATTGACTATTATCACACTGTAATATATGCAAATGTCTTTGATTCTGCCTGTGTGACTGACTTTTTTTCCATTTTTGTAAATTTGCCTTGAGATCCTATTTGTTGTGAATTGACACTGTGTGAATAAATTGATTTGAATTGAATTGTTGCAACATCTGAAGTGGTAGAAAGCTAATGATAAGACATACTGAAGAATGTTAGAATAAAGACTGTCTTTATATCAAGTTTACATCAATGGTTTCATCTAGTATTCTTTATAAATGAGCTTGAACAACATTCTCCTTTAGATTGTCATGTCAGCAAATTTTAGCAGATGTATTTTTCCCCCCCCCTACTTTCTAGTTATCTGAATGACATAGACAGAATCACGGCCCCAGGTTACGTTCCCACTCTGCAGGACATCTTGAGGGTCAGGGTTCCCACCACGGGCATTATAGAATACCCGTTTCCCATGAAATCAGTCATATTCAGGTATGACCCACTTTTTAGTACTGAAAGAACAGTTTTATCTTCTGAAATAAAACTGTGCAAGACATGAAGTGCATATATTTAAAAGCAACATTTCTTTGTTTTCAGGATAGTGGATGTGGGTGGCCAGCGTTCACAAAGGAGGAAATGGATCCACTGCTTTGAAAATGTCACCTCCATTATATTCCTGGCAGCCCTCAACGAATACGATCAAGTCCTGTACGAAAGTCAGACAGTTGTACGTTCTGATCCAATGTTGTCTCGATCCTTTCTCTATTTGTTTGCAGCTTGACATGGATTCCTTTCTAAATTTAGTTGTAATTTTACCTGTCTGCCTTTTTAGAACCGACTGAGGGAGAGCCTCGCCCTGTTCAACACTCTTATTTCAACTCCTTGGTTTAAGATGTCCTCCACTATCCTCTTTTTGAACAAAACCGACCTGCTGGAGGAGAAAATCAAAACATCACATTTGGCAACTTACTTCCCAAAGTACCGTGGTAAATTATGGAATCGTTCTACATTTCTAGAGTGTTTTTATCTGTTCCTTTGAATTTCAGGCAAATTTAAAACTACAAGTTCAACAAATAATACAACACAAATAAATGTACGTGTAATGTTATTATTTTACAAAAACATCAGGGGATGAGGCATAAATTAATAAGTAACTAATAACTGTTCTGGTTGATTAGAAATGAATCAAAATGAGAGATGGAAAATAACATTAATATTATTATTTTATGATATTTTTGCTAAATGAATTAATAGATTTCAGGTTTTTTTACTAGTGTCATTTTCTTGTGACATAAATAAATCAAATTATCACAAAACAAGCATATATGTCTTACTTTGCAGTCAGTCTCAACATTATGAAAATGTATAAAATATTAGTGTCATTACTGATGCATCTGTTCGCATCAGTAATGTTCTCAGCACGATGTTAATTCTCCAAGATCCCAGTCGACACAGGAAGCAGTGAGATTATAACAGGGATTTCTTACTGTCCAACAAACACCTTTTGGTTGTGTTTTGGATCTTACAAATACAATAGATTTTTTTTTTTTCTGTATGTGAAACGAAAGAAGACACGCTGCACCAGGTAATTCTTCGGTCTGAGTCAGAATTAGCATTACGGTCTGCACAAACAAGAAATTTGACAGCGGACAGATGTCTTATTTCCTCTGCCACCTCCCATGTTCTAGCTTGAATGAATTAATGAATAAACTTAGTTTTTGTTTTTCTTTTACATAAAAACAATGCAAGTTTTGTGTGTGGTTTTAAGGACTACTTGGTGGCTCATTTGGTATCCATGTTGCCTTGCAGCATTAAGTTCCTGACGACATTCCTTGCACGTCCTCAGTGACCTGTTGCAATCGACTTGGTTTCCAGAGATTGAAAGCTTTTTACGATTGGGTGTAATAAACTATACTTGACTGCAGTTCTTTATAACGAAGATTGAATTAGAACCTGTGTAATTACGATTTGGCATATACTTCATAGTTCATTTAACAAAAATAATTTTTTCTTTAAACACCTGGGAGGGGCTTAAAGAGATACGTGTTGAATACATAATACAGTTTGGCATTCTGTGTTGGCTTTATGATTTGTAAGTGATACGATATTTGTGCTGATTCTGACTGCTCTCGTTCTCACAGGGCCTCCATATGATGCTGAAATGGCAAAATTCTTCATCAATCAGATGTACATCAAGCTTCACCAAGAGCGGGATAAACCCATCTACACACACTTCACCTGTGCCACAGACACTAAAAACATCCAGTTTGTCTTCATATCAGTGGAAGACGCAATCTTAGAAGACCATTTAAAACATTTTGGGGTTTTTTAAACCAAGTGATAATGCTTCGCGGAGAACAGCCCTGCTGACTTCAAACCAGTCAAAACCAATTTTCCTAGAACTGCTGCATTTATGAAGCCCCAGAATGAAAGAGGTAGTTGGTTATTTGGATCATAACATCCTGCGGATGATTTCATATTCCAGAAATTTCAATGAATATTTTATTGAGGAAGAATGCCACATGTCCTGACTTACAGCTTTGAGAGGCGGAAATTAAAAATAGCTCTGCAAGCATTAGATCATACTAATGCTAATATTAATGTGTTCAGTAAAATAAACAGTTCGGCTCCCATTATCTTCATTACATGTTTTAAATTGTGTTAAAGTGTTTCTGCTTGTTGACACTTTAAATTGTACATTTAAAAAAATACTTTTTTTTTGTTTGTTTTGACATAATTCTAGTAAAAGATTGTTCAGAAGCTGCTCTAGCTGCTACATTTGGAAGAAATATAGATTTTGTCTTTTATTTGCCTGTGTTATTTGTTTTCTGTCCATTAGAGTGTAAATATTAAAGCAGATACTCACAATGACAAGACTACATGCAGTTTATCATAACTTTGTTTTTGTTTTTCTTTATAGCTTTGGAAGATTTAGATTTAAATTATTAGTTTGTGACTGATGTGAAATGAGATTAATAAAACATATAAAATGTTTTTTATTTACAATCTAATAAAAAAGAGCATGTTTATTAGTACAATAAAAAGTATATTCCCTTCTCGGTCATCAATGGAAAAATCTTAGCTGGGATTACAGCAATCTAATTATTTAAATAATTTCTGACCAGCTTTTGAACATTCCCACTGGTAGGTAAGATATTTATTTGTTATGACAACCTCCAAGTCTTTGAAGTTGGAAGGCCTCCAGGCCATCATTCTTATTACTGTTAGCTCCCTTTACGGATTCAAGTCAGGACTTTTTCTTTTAGTCTAAAATGGATTTGATGTTGTTTCAGAATGAAGGAATTAACTCTTTTGTAGTATAGGTTTTCATGATACCTCTCCTCTTGTCATAACCCAGGTAGAAATGAATGAAGGTGGTTTTAATCATGAAAATAAGTACAAAATAATCCAAAGTCCAAAATCCCAGGAAGCACAGCAGAGCAGAAGGCTAAGGCTCAATGCTGGTCGCGGCTGGTAAGCAAATGGACAGCTGACTGGTATGACACATAGACAAGGACCCAACAAAGACACAGAAACACAGGTGGCATTAAATACTCAGAGGGTAATCACAGAAGGAGACACACCTGGGAACAATCAAGAGGAAGCCAGGACAACACGGAGACTCAGAAGACACAGAAATACATAGAAAAACTCAAATCACGACACTTCTTTAATCTGGCTAACTTGTGATTTTGCAGTTTTGGAAAATCCTCCTGGGAAAGTACAGCAAAGCTGCTTTGACAAAAGAAAAGAACTTGAACAACATGTCTTCGTTGGCCTTAAGCACAGTCTGAATCACTCCAGGGTGTGCCCAAATCTTTAAAAAAGTATCTTTCCAGCCGTGTTCACTTTTGGCCAAAAGTTATAAAGCCATCTCACACAAAGACCATCTGAAAATATTGTTTATTTTAAAAAGATAAAATAAAAAATACACATCCTCTAAACAATATCTTGGCTAAGATATTGTTTAGAGAACAACTCCACCTAAGAGCACCGGGCAGTTTTATATGACGTGAAAGCTCTTCATTCAGAGCCTGTCTCCTGCACAGCAGGTATGTAAAGTTTACCGGCAGAGGAAGAATGACTAACACGTCAACAATCCGCCTGTCCTGAGACATACATGTTTACCTGGCAGGCATGAAAAACTCTATAGCAAACAGATTTCACCAGTTCCAGTCAGCAGTGGCAGTGTATCGGAAAAGCAGCCAGTGAATTTGGACAACAATGGACTGTTGCTATGCGTCTCCTGAGGAAAAGGAAAACCAGAGAATATCCAGAGAAATCGATAGGCAACTAAGAAAAGAGAAAGAAAATAATAAGAAGGAGTTGAAGTTGCTGCTTTTAGGTAAGATTTCTGAAATAGCTTTTGTATGATCCCTCTGTGGCAACTCCAGGTGTTGAAGGAACTGGTATTCAGCTGTTTTAGTTTCTTTTCCTCTTTCCTCAGGATCCATCCTTTCTAGTTTCTTTTGCATGATTGTAGTCAAGACATAGGTTGTAGAAATTGACTCTTTTAAGCAAAGAGTAGCTGATGGACACCACCTTGAAAAAATATTTAAAACCCTCACACTTTTCCACATTTTGTGCTGAATATAAACGTGAGCACATTTTATTGTATTTGATGTTATAACCCAATCAAACAATTTTGACAGCAAACAAAATATTGAGACACAAATATATATATATATATATATATATATATATATTATATATATATATATATATATAATATATATAGTTTTTTATGAGAATTTTTTTTGACAACCTGGATGTGGTTTTGTTTCATTTAATCACTTATTAGTCAACCGAGTCCACATCTGAGGACTTTAATGCTGAAATAAATCCAGCTGTTATTTTACATTAGTAAGAAAAAAAAACTCATCATGCTGAACAAGAATTGTGGCAGACAAGTCAGGAATATAGTTGTAGAAAAAAATTAAGACAGGGTTAGCTTTTAAAACAATATCCCAATGTTTCTCAGACCACATTTAATTGCATCGTTCATGAACAGAAGAGAGTAACATGAAGCTGTTGTGTAAACTTGACATTGCTGCTTGCCTAAACTCACAGGCTAGTAAAAGAGAGACAAAATGCCAAGAGATCAACAATAATTTTGGAGGAGATGTAGAGATCCGCAACGCAGATGGTAGGATCTGTTGGCATGGCAATTAATTTGCACTTTGTCAAAAGCCATGTAGGAGATCTGGTGTAGAAAAAACCAAAGCTTATCACATGGAACTACATGCAGAGCCATAAATATAGTGAGAAAATAACACAGGATGTCCCACAGAATGCTTCCTCCCCAACCGATACATAATGGTGCCATGTATCAGTTGCGAGATACATGATAGCAACTTGCTATCATGCTGTCTAAATGACGAGAGCAAAAGATTTAACATTCCTAAATCTGAAATGTAGACAACAGATAATAATGTTGGCGACAGAAAACAGCAAATTGTGTACGATTTATAAAACAGGTCAAATAGTTTTCCAAAACCTCCACTTGTAATTCAACACTTGTTGGATTTTGTAAATTTAAAATCAAAACCTCGGTGTTTGAAATATAGAACGCAGCATAACCGTGTTATTAACATTTTGGAGTGACCCAACCAGAATCCTGACCTAAATCTGAAAGAAAATGTGTGCAGGAAGTTAGAGATTAGTGTGATAGCAAGGAGGCCTTCCAACCTTAAACATTTGAAGCCCATCACCAAGTGTAAAAGGTCAAAATACCAAACATGCAGAAAACTGATCAGCAACTGTGACAAGAGGCTGATTACTATCATAGAAGAAAATATTTTTTTCCATGTACTACTGCAAAAAAAGTCAATCTCTATTTGATATTTAAATTGGAAACTCCTCTTTACATTACGTGGTACAATTTTAAGCACATTTCTTGCATGTTTATATTTTTCAATCGTATTTTTTATTGTCTTTACTTTGCTTTTCATGCTTTATCTCGTTTATTATAATTAATTAGGAACTGGTGAAAGCGGGAAGAGCACCTTCATCAAGCAGATGAGGATCATCCATGGCGACGGATACAGTGAATCGGATAGAAAAAGTTTTATCAAGCTGGTGTGTCAGAATCTCATCACAGCCATCCAGGCACTGATTGAGGCCATGGGGACTCTGAAGATTGACTATCTTGACGAACAAAATATTGTAAGAACCTGTCTACTTATGTAAAAGGAACCAAATGACGAAAATAACTGATAGAAATATATAAATTCACACCTAAGATAAATCCCTCTGCTGTTGAGGGTTGTAATTGCAGTTGAAATGAATTTGTATACTTCTTTCCTGATCAGTGACTTTATAATTCAAAATCATTGAGTGGCAGAACAAAATATCCCCATGCTCATCAATGTTACATGAAATGTAGATGGTTAATTCCCACTAACATGATTATTTTTAGCTTCTGTTGTTTTAAACCTCAGGTAAGGTGATGGAAATCTGATTGGCTCATTTCATGTCCTCCACTCCAAAGATCTATTTGCTTTTATGACAAGCTTACGGTTGCAGGAAATTTTTCTATGGCCTGATTTGAAATTTTTTACCAAGTATAACTTCACAGAATCTCACTTAGAAGATTCTGAACTAGCCCTCTACGTAAATGGCTCTGTTTATTTCCACAATTGGAAATAAACAGCACAATCTGCTACCATAAACTTTACATTTAACATTATTTAAGAGTTCTTCTTTAGTTGACTCTCTTGTGGATATTTTTTGTTGTCTTTTGCTTTAGCGCTATGCTGAAAAACTGAAAGAAGTGGAGGAAATTTATGTGAAAACACTGGAGCCCTGGCAGGTGGACGCCATTAAGCGAGTGTGGAGTGACCATGGAGTACAGCAGTGTTACGACAGGAGGCGAGAGTTCCAGCTGTCAGACTCTGCCAAATAGTAAACCTTTTTTTCCCCCCCCTTTTCATGTCAGATTTCAGTGTTAAAAAGATGCTCACAAAATAATCTGACCTTCTGTTTCCTATTGTTTGGTTGATTTAAAATTCAAGATAGACTTTTTGTCATCTCTTGTGCACCACTGTACACCAAAAATTATATTTTTTAACCCCAGGCTGGTACAAATAACCACACAGAAACACATATAAGATATAATTATACAAATTGGGAAGAACTTCACAAGCGATGAAAGAAAAAAAAATGACAGGATGAATGGTTGAGTCTGTGACTCCTGTGAAATTAAAGACTCTATTAGTTTGAATTTTCTGGCCGCAGTTTATCATAATTAAGACTGTATTATATTTTTATTTATTTTTGTCAAACAAGTTGTAAAAGACAAGAGAACAAGCAATCATTGGGACAGAGAAATAACATGAGCTTACAGTAGTACTTTACATGCATAAGACTTACGGAATGACACTTCATGACAATAATCATAGACATTCATGAAGACTCCTCCATGTTCATGACGTGTTATGTGTTGTGTCATGTTTATAACAGTGTTATGTCAGTCTTATGCACACCCCATCAAATATAGTGTTACTGTGAACCCTAATTCAATCACATCACTTATCTCAGTTTAATAAAATATATTACCTACAGACTCAATAATTATCAACATTTGTAAATAAAACTATGTTATAATGTTCTGTGCAAAAAGCCTATTACAAACAATGATTTCGCTGGTGTCAATAGAATACATATATTTTTTTCTTTTTAGTTATCTGAGTGATATGGACAGAATCACAGCCCCAGATTACGTTCCCACTCTGCAGGACATCTTACGGGTCAGGGTTCCCACCTCGGGGATCATAGAGTACCTATTTGACATGAAACAAGCCGTCTTCAGGTAGGATTTTACATTGTTTTGATGAGCTGGAAGCCAAACCGTTAACAGAAAATGTATCTGTTAACACACTTCCTTTAATATGGGAAAAAAAATACCTTCTCTAGTGATTATAATCTTTTTTTTATTTAACTTTTTGAAGGAAATCAATAAGATGAGTGACTAAAAAAGTTGTTGCTGTTCATATAGGATGGTGGATGTGGGTGGCCAGCGTTCCCAAAGGAAGAAATGGATCCACTGCTTTGAAAATGTCACCACCATCATATTCCTGGCAGCCCTCAATGAATACGATCAAGTCCTTTACGAGAGTCAGAGAGACGTATGTTTTAATGTTGTGGAGTCCTGAGTACAGCTTATTTGTTCTGCAGCTTCAAAACAGTTCAATATTAAGATTAGGCACGACTCTTCCTGTTTGCTCTGTAGAACCGGCTGAAGGAGAGCCTCGCCCTGTTCAAGACGATCGTCTCATCCACGTGGTTTCAGCAGTCGTCCACCATCCTCTTTTTGAATAAAACAGACCTGCTGGAAGACAAAATCAGAACCTCTGATTTGGCATCATACTTCCCAGAATACAAAGGTAAATTTTGCTCTCTGTCTAAAAAAAGTGTTATACACGGAGACATAGGATTTATACCATCTAAGCAGTGAATGCACTTGTGTTTAGATTTTCTGAATTTTCTTCAGAACATTTGCTGTAGATGATGGAAATCAATTCAACATATAGTGCTGTTTAAGTCACGTTCTTCCTCTTTCATAGGGCCTTCCCATGATGCCGAATCTGCAAAAAGGTTCATTGAGAAGATGTACAAAAACCTCCACAAAGATCGTCATAAACCCCTCTACACACACTTCACCTGTGCCACAGACACAGAAAACATCAAGGTTGTCTTCAGATCAGTGAAAGACACAATCTTTATGGAGAACATGGAATTTTTAAACCTTTAATAATGATTTTTTTTTTTTATGTGGTAGTAACGACAGGTTCCAACAACAGTACTGAATATTTGGTTGGGTTTATGGTTTTCATTCGAGTTTGTTTAAAACATGAGAAATGACAGAAATTCAGAAACGGCTGAGCCAGTGAGGCAATCAACACTAGTTTTAAATGATGTTTTATTGCAGCGCTTCTCAGTTCCAGTCCTCAGGCCCCCCTGCTCTGCATGTTTTAGATGTACCTCTATTCCAGAACAGCTGATTCAAATGATTGCATGACCATCAAGTGCTACAGAAGCCTGTTAATCACCCACATATTCAATCCAGGTATGTGGCACAAGGGAAACACCTAAAACATGTAGGGCAGGGGGGCGTGAGGACCGGAATTGAGAAACACTGTTTTATTGTAACAGCTGCATATTTAAGGTTGTCCAGTGGCAAATGTACAGTAGCAAGAGGTAATATATGTACAGCATTGACATTTATTTATTGTGCCCACTTGGAAATTATGGGCGTTTAATAGTATTCACTTGAATCAGATGACGTCTGTCTTGGAAAGTTCTTTGAATGAAGAATGCCACAAATCCTGCCCTGCAGCTTTATAAGAATGACTGCAGACACCATAAGCAAAAGACATGGATGTATTTTCGTTTTAATTTCACAGTGATAATGACACAATGTTTTACGGTAAAAAAAAAAAAGTAACTTTTTTTTCCCACTGTCTCCTTTGTTGCACAATTTGTGTTGTCTCTTTCAATTGTACATAATTAAAAGCCTTGATTTTTAAATTTTTTTTACTTTTTTTCATTTGTTTTTTTGTCAAAACAGTGTAAACCTACTTCATTTAGAATAATCACCCACACATTATTCTTTTCTCCACCTTGTCCTTTTGTGTTGAAAAAATAAAAAGCTGCTAATTAAAGTATGAATGTGAAAGCAGATCCACATGACAAACCCTTTCATCTGGAACCCGCCTCTTGCAAAGCAGGAATGTAAAAAGTACCTGAACTGGATTCGGTACGAGGAAGAATGGCAGCAGAAACTCCTCAACAATGTATTGGTTTCAGGGAAAAGATTTCCCTGACACGTCTGACAACTTCAGAACACCTTTATCTCAGTCAGCTGCGGAACACTCTGACAAACAGAAGCTGCTAAGCTTGGAAAACAATGGACAAGTGCTGCTTGTCTGCTGAAGAAGAAGAGGGCCGGAGGATATCCAGAGAAATAGAGAAACAACTTAAACGGGATAAACTAAACCTTAAACGGGAGCTGAAGCTGCTGCTTTTAGGTGAGAACTAGGAATATTATGGACTCTCCAAATGATTATACTTAAGAAGGTTTTGTCTTCTTGACTTCTATTCTCACATTAGAGTAACATAAATACATATCTTTCAGGTAGCTTTTAAACCCTTAGGAAATCTTGTCTCAAACAAACTGTGTTTTACATTTTAGTAGAAAATATTTTGAATGAGAAAAAAAAAAAAGATTTGGTTCTTTAAACCTTGAGTAAAGTCAGAATGCTTGCGTGTTCAGTTTGTGGTTTCTTTTACAATAAAAGATTTATTAATGCACCACAAATAAGTTTTATGCAAGTTGCATATTTGTTCTCTGGTCTATCGTATCTCAGGTCAGTTGTTTTGTAGCAGGTGTACAAAAATCACCTGTGCTTATTTTCTTGTGTAATATATTGTATGTTTTCAGAATGCATATTCAATGCCTTGAATCGCTCAATAAATATTCATGCTGTCAATATGTCGTAGTGTCTGATCATGAATTGGAAAATAATACATTAAACAACAATGTTTAACAAATTTTACTTTTGTACATAGGGCTTCCTTGCAATTTTGTGTTTGAGTCAGGTTTTTTTTTTCCTTATACCAGGAAGTTTTAAAGAAAGCGGAAATCTCAAGACAAGCTGAACGATATTACCCAAGTAAATAATACACTATAAAGAAAGGACATTTATATTAAAACATATTAAAAGCTTTTCTTTTTCCACATTCCTCCTTCTCTGCAAAAAACAAACAAACAAACAAATAAAAAAACACATGATTACAAGGAAGACTTATTTTAAATAGTCAATGAATGCCTTGTAAGATCTGTTGACAAACCTTTTGAACATGTTAATGATTTCATTGTCTCTCTTTTTTTTTTTTTTTGCAGGAACTGGTGAAAGTGGGAAGAGCACCTTTATCAAACAAATGAGGATCATTCATGGCCAGGGGTACAGTGATAAAGACAGACAACAATTCACTCGTATCATCTTCCAGAATATCTTCACAGCCATCCAGACGCTGACTGATGCCATGAAGACTCTAAAGATTGGCTATGCTGATGCCCAAAATGCTGTAAGAAGCTCAAAAGCAATTGTTTATAAGTCCACTCCATGGTCTCTTTATTGATTCACCGCCAAATGTAACCCCTCTCTAACTTCTAGTCACAGCAAATCTGTATTTTGAATGAATGGGATATCTTTTGTGCCCAGTGGCTTTTGCTAAGTTTTCTGCCAGTCAAATGCTCTGGAAACTGATTGTTACACATTGCTCCACTTGCAATCCCACCAACTCTCTACAAATGAAATCGAATATGCATTGGTGGTCGAAATGTGTTGCAAACGCTGTCGGAATGTTTTTCATGTCAGGGGTATGCGGAGAGACTGAGCCAAGTGGAAGATCAGAACGTTTTCTCGGGCTGGCAGGTGGATGCCGTTAAGCGAGTGTGGCATGACAGTGGTGTACAAGAGTGCTATGAACGGAGGAGGGAGTACCAATTATCAGACTCTGCCAAATAGTAAGATCTATTTTAAAGATTTGAACATGGGTATAAATGACAATAGTTTCTATACACTAAATGCATGTCACAGTTTTAAAACTACATGTTTTGTTGCCAATCTTTTAGTTATCTGAGTGACGTGGACAGAATCGCAAACCCAGGATATGTCCCCACTGAACAGGACATTTTGAGGGTCCGAGTAGCAACGACAGGCATCATAGAGTACATGTTTGATATGTCAAAGGTCATCTTCAGGTATGCTGCTGCTTTGTTACATACCTATCACAAATTCAATAAAAAAGGTTGATTTTATTATTTCAACCCTAACTTCTTGGACTTCATTTTTTGCATGCACATTGAATTCTTTTGGGGGGGTTTAAAGACAGAAGTAAAAGTCAGTTTTTTTGGTCAGACCTATTGCAAGCAGATTTTCAGATCAGCATGTCATCTGCTTCTAGGATGGTGGATGTAGGGGGCCAGCGTTCAGAGAGGAAGAAATGGATCCACAGTTTTGAAGATGTCACTTCTGTCATATTCCTGGCGGCTCTAAGTGAATACGATCAAGTCCTTTTTGAGAGCTGGGAAGAGGTATGATACTCTGTTCTCCAGCTTCAGAAGGGTCAGAGCTCGGTGTTTAAGTTTATTTCAATTTGCTGTTTTAGAATCGACTACGTGAGAGCCTCGCCCTGTTTCAGACAATCTGCATGTCTGATTGGTTTCATAACGCTTCCACCATCCTTTTCCTGAACAAAAAAGATCTTCTGGAAGAGAAAATCACCAAGTCAGACTTAGCAACCTACTTTCCAGAATATACAGGTAAATGTTGTCATGCTGCTACACTTATTTATTTCTTTATTTTAATGAGACAATGTGTCCCAATTATTATTTACAGTTCTAAAATGTATCACTTTTCACAATCGCATTTTAAGAAAAACTATTTTGCTTTAAAGATAATTTGTTTTCCAGTTTACTTTTTTGTAAGAAGGAAGTCTTTGAAGCGATTTAAGGCTCGATAGTCATTAGTGAGAATTTACTACCACCAGTTCGCAAACAATTGTTAGCTATTTATTCTGGTGCTGTTTGTTGACCCCACAGATGTAGCACTTTAGCTCTTAAGTGCTTTTTATAGTTTGCAGGAGAGCTTTTGCTCATACCAAGTGTCAGGAACAGATTGCCCATTCAAAACATGCAAAATCCATATAGAGAGGCTTGAACAAACGAAAACAGGAGTTTGGTCTTAGAGCCTCTTGCGTTGAGGAAACGATGCTAACAATCACTACTAAATAAATAAATCTATTTCAAAGTCTAAAAAAGCCTCAAGAGGCACTATGTTTTACATAGTGGTAGAAACAATTAGTGGCACCACTAACCCAGATGGTTAGTGGTGTAAATGTCCAACAGGAACTATTTAACTTAAAGAGAAACATGAACTTAACTGTAAAACTCAGCTTCCCCGAAAATTAACACAAAACCACTGATTATCCATTTCTGGTGGTTTGGGCATATCTGCTGGATCATTATCTTGCCATGAGCCTCAAGGAGACTCCCTTTTGATGGCTTTTGTTGAAAAAACCTTCACCAAAGATTTTTAATTTCAAATAGTTCGTGGCACCATGCGCAAAACAGTTTGATGCATGATAAACTATATATTTATAGAAACATGTGAATTATGAATGGAGCTTCTTGATTTACATTAATCTTGTCCACCCTTCGGCTCCAACAGGACCGAAGGGCGATGCCGCTGCGGCTCAAAAGTTTATCGAGAAGTTGTACGTCCAGTTGCACGGAAAGGATTCCAAACCCCTCTATACACACTTCACCTGCGCCACGGACACAGAGAACATCCGGGTTGTCTTCAAAGCTGTCAAAGACACACTCTTCCAAGATAACCTTGAAAAGTTTGGCATTGTATGAGAGAAAACCAAGTGATGACTTTTATCTTCTGCAAGCCAAAAAAAACCCAGTCACAAATACATGTTACGATGTTTCGATATTGGAATTCTGCCAGACTCAGGTTTTTTATCCATAAAAAAAAACAGTGTCAAAGGTGATGGTGTTTATTTTCTATGTACTGAATAACAAATTTTATTAAAATACCAATGTGTCAAAGTAGTAAATTATGAAACAAATTCTATTAAAATTATACAGTGATAATTAAAAAAATTCAGCCTTGTTACCTCAATACATTATCCTGATGTGGTTAAACGACTATCACCATAAATGGCACCAAAAAAGTATAAAAAAATTAGCTAAGTAATCAAAAATACTTACTGATAATACCTCAGAAGATGACCTAAGTTCAATTGAAAAGTTTAACATTCATGTTTCCATCCACCTCCCGTGTAAATTGTGAGCAAAATTTTAAAATGTTGCAAAAAAGAAAGTGCAAATTTGGTGAGTTTCCACTCATTGGTTTGAAGTGAATCAACTCAGCCACCTAAAGCTTATTTTCGTCAGATGCTGACGCTACGCACGGCAGTAAAAGAAAATAAAAAAACACACATTTTCAGGAATCAACCAGATTTAAATCTGGTGAGTAAAAAGGCTTCATTTGAATACATTTTTTCTGAGCAACGGGTCTTGTTGACTTGGAGCTGGACTCCAAGTCAGTTATTTTGAGCTGTAAAGTTCAATAATCATCCAAGGTGAATTTTGTCAACAAAAGTAATTTCATTGCTCTTAATGTGGCCTGGTATTTTCTGGAGTCTAAGAGATAAAAAGTTAACAAGCAGAAAAAAAAAAAGAGTTCCACATCAACAACAACCCACCTCCACGCTTGACTGTGCAGTCATTATTCTTCTAGTCTTCATCCTGGCTTTTCTCAAAGCACGGGTCCAAATGTCCAAACGTTTGCAATGTGACAAATTCCAGTTCGGTTTTTATCCATTTACAAAACTTCTGTCTCATCCAAATTCCTCTCACATCTTCTGGGTGACCTTTGATGTGTGGCGCGTCTGTTGGAGTCGGGCCACTACATCCTCTTGTATTCTTTGTATGACTTGCAGTTGCCGCAGAGCATTTATACCAAACCTTATCATAAGATTAGTATGCTTACTGAGGTCTCTTATTTTGGAATGACCGAGTACATTTATGTTAGTGTATTGGATAGGACATTGCACAAAATAATCCATGAAAAATGCATTAAAATAGATCACTTTGGCAAAAGGGCACATTTGGTGTAATGTTTTTTTTCTTCCTAAGAGATTATAAAACTTATTTGTGCTGGAGAACTGAACACAACACATTTGGTCAGCTATGTTTACAAAATGCAAATCAATAAGAACTGATCATTCTTCTTTGTACAACTTGTTCAAAAGTAACATTATCAGATAGGTTAGACTATGTTTGACTCGGTATGATACAACACTTCCTGCTTAACAGCTTTAAAAGAAGGAAGTAAAAGTATCCCCAGCAGACAGCTAAAGCACCTTGTCTTTTTTTTGTCCTTTAATCAACAGTGATGATGGGAGTTTCATTTTAAAATCAGTTTATATGTGTTAGACACCACTATCTTTTTAAAATACAAATAATAAAGCTTCAGGTTGTGGATGCATGTTATAAGACCTGAATTAAAGTGCATCTGTGTCTAGTTGTTTTCCATTGTATGTATATAAAAATACACTTTATTTTAATTTACATTTTTTTAAAGGATTTGTGATGAAATACAGCATGTCTAAGACAGAATCAACTCTGGTCTGGTTTCAATTATTTTTAAGTCTAAGTTTTTTAGTCTAACCTTGCGCTGCTTTCCTTGCACACATGCTATGAAACACATATTTTATTTTGCAGACTGTCATTTATTTTACTTTCACAGTCAATCAAAGGGAAAATAACGCTACGAATTAGGCTAAAATGAATATGAAAGCTGATTGTCACAACCATGCTGCCTGCACAACAGGAATGTAAAAATGTGCCTGAACCAGTCACCAGCTCACCGGTTAGCTATTTCTGGAATGAGGGTCTGACAAAAAAATAAAAAAATAATTAAAAAAATCAATAGACAGTAATATCACAAATTCCTGACAGGTGCAAAAACTTCGACAACCATAAAGCATTTCTAATTTTCTCCTGAAGAAAAAGAACCCTTGAGGATTTCCAGAGACGCAGAATCAAAACAAAGAAAGTAAACGGAGGTAAAGCTACTGGTTTTAGGTGCGCTGTTTTACTGATATCCCTGATATTTTTAAGACTTAATTAAAAGAAATGCTTCCAAATATCTATTTTAAAAACTGTGAATTAAAACTAGAGCCCACATGAAGTTGGAGTTTGAGTAAAGAGATCTTAAAAAAAATTTAATGCTACTAAATATTTGATGATGATTTATTTACATTATAAAATGTGACCTCACATCAGACACAACACTAATGGCCAGGCTAGTGGAAGTTATTTTGACTTTGTGGTTTCACAATTATTTCAAAATTGCCAATGAGTGAATGCTTCACCTCCTTTTTCTGAGACAACTTAACTCTCAGAATCCAGCAGATATTTGTCATTGCTGTGTGTTTTTTGACTGTACAATAACAACAAACTTAAGCAGAATCTGCGCTGCTTTCCTTGAACTCTGAACTCTTACATTCAAGCAGAAGTGAGCAGAATTACAATTTAACGGCTTTACTCACATACATATATGCAGTCATTGTTTTTCAGGGAACTTGTTTTCATAACAGGTTCCCTGATCACAGCCACACACTTCACTCTACAGTAGCCATTTTGTCCCTTTTGTTAGGTTGCAGTAGGACTCACAGTTCTCTGTCAAAGTCTATTCACTCGACTGCTGAATCTTCCATCACATTTTGACCATGAACCCAGTAATCACACATTTTCTCCTGAATGAAGAAAGTGTCCTATCTTTTACTTTAAATGAAGTGGAGTTATGGAAATCTCCATCATCAGGCACCTAAAAATCTCTCAAATACCATGCAAGGTTTTTGTCCAGTTTGAACCTTTTTAGTACTGTAAGGCTAAATAGCCAGGCTAGCTTTTACGCTGAATCTGCAAAAATGTTTATTAGAAAAATTGTTTTGGAAGCTCAACAAAGGTCGTTGAGCTTCCCTCTACACACTCCTGCCATGCCACAGACTCAAGTATTATTCCAGTCAAAGGTATTTCGACTGGAATAATCACAAACACCAATGACTCTGAATCCCGTTTTTTTAATGTTTAAACTTTAGACCGTGTGAACTGAACCGAACTGCTTTCATCATCTTAGTGCGACATCAGTCAATCTGCTGAACTTCAGCCAGGAAACGTGCAATTCATCCTGCCTCACAGTAGGAAGGAACAATAATATCCTGCAGCTTAGAAATTGCTTAAGTTTGTACTTTTTGATTAAAAGATTGTGTTTATTTTTCCTCAAAGCGTTTCTTTACTTTTTGCCTCTTTACAAAGAAATTTGTGTGTGATATTTTTTTAAGTGATCTGTGCACATGTTTTTAAAGAAAGGTGTCTGTCTTAATGCATGAAAGTCCATCAGAACTGTAAAGGTACTGATTAACAAAATGCTTCTCACTTCCTGGAATGGTGTCCTCGTGAACTTTGAACTAAACCAGTCACCATGCGAGCTGCAAGGCTTGCCTCCGCGTGTCTACGTGTTGCTGAGCAGCGTAAGTGACAAATGTTTTCTGTTTACTGAGCATTTATATATATAAGCTGACAATCAAATTATATTTAAATCAAGCAGTTTTATGATTGCACTTTGTTTTGTTTACGGCTGAATAGTTCAAAGAGAGACCAGATTAGAACAATCAGCATAGGTAGAGGACTGAGAGACTCCAGGTGCTTTACAGTTATCTTCTTTTTTCTTGCAAATACACAACACATCGTGCCAGTATCTCTGTTTGTCTGTTCTCTACTGTCTCTCTTGCCGAGGGCTAAAGCTGCTGCACATCTCAGCACAAGCAGTCCAGGTTGCAGACTGTGTTACACGCGGCCAATAACGCCACCGAGCAAACAAACACAGAGATAACATTTAGAGACAATTACAAGCAGGCGGGCACTTCTTGATATACCCGTTTTGTTGCACCGCCCGAGGAAGCAGAGCTGCCGTGGCAGGTGATGCCCTTATTTGGAAGTGACCCAGATCACGTGATCACAAAATGGAGGAAGCTGTGAGCTGTTTATAAGCTGAGCATCTCCATCGAGAGGCTTGGAGCAGGAAAAAAGGCAGAGCATCCATGCTCTGAGACACAGTGGGACAGAGATTCCCAAGCCCCAGCAGCGGTGAGTAGACGGCTTTTATTCAGTGGAGATGAAAAGAGGTGTATGCTTTGTTTTTTTTGGGGGTTTTTTTGTTTGTTTTTCCCCTCCTGTCCTCAGCCAGCAGAGACAGGAAGCAAGAGAGAGGGAGGGGCTGCTGTCATCAGCACCATGATCCTGTGCTGTGATGTGAAAGTAAAATCTGAAGCAGCATCTTCCAAGGAGGATGTCATTTTGTATGATTCAGCAAAATAGACCTGGGTACCAGCGTAGATGTAAATGTAGATCTGTGTTAAAGTGTGCATATTTATGTGTACATCCTGGGGAAGAAGACACACACACACGCAATCTTCATTAAGGCAGTTATGTCGACAGTACAGCTTTCACAAGAGCGTTCAGCGTTTTTCTGTTCCAGCTGCTGATGTAATCACATTTCCACCGTTGCCATGAAAGCCTGTTGAAGAGGAACAAGGATGGCTCTTTTTCATGCGAATGAACACACGTCACGTGACTCGCTGCAAATTTGCATCCCTGCCCAATCTGTGCTCAGGCAAGCGTGTCGTCTTTCGATTTGAATCAGCACTATAGGCAACACAGAGGGCAGTGAACCTGCCTCTATGCCCCCCAACTCTCGCCCCTTACTCAAAGCACCATCCCTGCCTCCTCCACTCTTGATACAAGGATTATTCATAGTTCAAAGATGACCTTTCCAGCTCAGTTTCATGTGTTTCCATCATAATTGCCCGTTGCTACTCCTAAACTTGTTCCACCTGTTTTCTGTTCAGTGTGGAAGAATATTTATTTTGATTCCTTCAGTGATGCACAAACTGAAGTTTTGCACCTCTTTAGATTTTTGTGGTCTGGCGATCTCAGTGGAGAAGCTGAATAAAATAAAACAGCCAGCTGCTAATCTTGAACAGAAACATTCAGGAATCTTAAGTATTTCTGCACAAAGGCTGTTGTCTACATAATTTGCTACATATCTCCTAGCATTTTGTCTGCTAGAATATATCGCAATTGTGCTCACAAGTCACCACAGAAGGACTCAGTGTATTCTGTTCAAATGTCATAACGGTTTTAATTTCACCTAAAAAATGAAGTTAACAGTATTGGAAATCATGCTGAAACTTGATGTCTTTGACATTTCTGCAACGGCCAACACTCCTGTTTAGTTTAAATAAACAGGGGACGTCTTCAAATGTGTTTTTCTCCCTAAGTGCACCTGCGAACTGTGACCTGGCTTTTTCTGTTGCTTTTCAGAATAATGCCTCATTCATCACTAAGTGACCATGTCAGTACAGGACTGAGTTTAACTGTTCAGTCAGCATCTCCACTGAAGCCTTTTTGTTTTGTAGTTGATGTACATTTCATATTAAAACACATTCATCTTTGAGAAACAGTATGATGGCTGGACATTCCCAGGTATATTTAGACATGTGTTGATCTGCAGTCGCATTGATTACTGCAACAGTGTCTTTACAGGTCTGCTTAAAAATATCAGACAGGTGCAGCTGATCCAGAACGCTACTGCTCGCGTTCTCACTAAAACAAGGAAGCTGGAGCACATAACACCAGTTCTGTGCACTGGCTCCCTGTAGCTCAGAGAATAGACTTTGAAATACTGTTGCTAGTTTAAATCACTGAACAGCTCATCTCCACCATGCATTAAATATCTGCTGTTGTTGTACCAAACCTTCTAGACCCCTCAGGTCTTCTAATTCTGATCTATTCTGCATCCCCAGAATCAGAACCAAGCAAGAAGAAGCAGCACTCAGCTTCTATGCACCACAAATCTGGAACAAATTTTTTGAAAACTCCAAAGCAGCTGAAACACTGATTTCCTTTAAATCCAGACTTGAAACACACCTGTTTAGAGTTGCTTTTGAAACATTATAAATGAAGCATTGATAAACATTCTGAGGTGCAATAATGCCACCAGAGAAAATATCATGTTTCACTTGTTGACTGTTTGCTATAACTTTGCATTTTTGTGTTTTTATGAGGAAGAGCACTTGTTGCTGAAAGGTGCTATACAAATACAATCAGATTGATCGATCGATTGATTGAAATGAAGGTGTTACATTTAAACATCTAGAAATTTGACCCGAGAAAAAAACCACACTTTTGTTCCTGTTAGCAGTTTTTTTTTTTTTTTTTTGTAACATTTCACGAGGTAACGGCATGTTTGAAGTGTTGGACTAAAATACATTTATGTATCAGAAGCCAAAAAAAGTCATTTAAAAAAATGTAGCATCATCTGTAGTTTCAATATTACAGTAATATTGACAAACAACAACCATGTATGTTGTTTGCATCCAAACAAAAAAAAATTGCAGGCCTAAAATCTAATAAAGTTCCATAATAGATAATATAAAACTATTAAAAGTGATGTGTCAAACTAGTTTACAATTCTTAGTCTTTGTTTAGGGTTGACAGTATGACTAATGTCACCTACGTTATGTAAAATTACACGATGCTGCTTGTATCGTGTTTTTGTTGGTGACCTGTTAGATGGTGCAGCTGTGAATCACTTTCCTTATCCTTTTAAAAGGTCTTGTCCTTTTAGAAAGTGCACTCTCTAGGCCAGAGTGGTAATTACAGATACATTTAAGTTGCTCCTGGAAACTAAAGTGAATCTAATTTGAGTATTCCCATTAAGTAGACTATAATAATTAGTGGTACGGCAATCAGTTTACCAGTGATGAAATTAGCCAATTTACCCCTCGGGTTGCTCTAACCAGTGATCATCAGGTCCAGTATCTAAATAATTAGATTTTTTACCCTTTTTGCTAAATGCAGGAACATTGAAACTTATATTTCTTTTTTCAGCAGATTAACACACTTTCTATTAGGTCCAACCAGATAGAGATTGGCTTGATTCAAAGTTTGGATTCAATGCTGTTATCACTGTCAAGAATCCTGTAGTACATTTATTTTCCCAGCTTGCTCTATTTAATTGGGGATTGAAACCTAAATTTCATTATATGGGTTTATGTCTGATACAGTGCCAGGAAGAAAACTGGTAGGTCAAACACAAACCAGCGCTGACCAAAGCTCTGACAATGACTAATTTGTTGAAGGTTAATTAATTCAAATAATTAGGTAACTAATTGAGAATGCAACTCCACTGGTAATGCAGTGTCATACTTTGGTTTTAAGGAAAAGTTTTGAAGATGCATTGATCAAGTGTTTTAACAGATAATGCCAAATTCTGTTTTTTGAGGCCAATGTTGCTTTTCTAGCTCTTGTCAAAACTTTCTGAAAAATATGAGTCAATAGGTTTGATGATTGTATCCTGTTCAGCTCTGGTTGAAGAGATAGAAGCCAAAGCTTTAAAACATGGTAACTTTTAATAAAGCACGTACAATGAGCTAGGTCTACAAAAAAAAAAAGTCAAAGTACATAGCAAAACATCCAAATAAGTTTATGGATGCAATTATCTGGAAACAAAAACAAAACAAAAACTGAACTGATCCAGATCAAGTCTACATCCATCACATAAATTATAAACTATTATAATCCAATATAATTCAAATGTATATAATGTCACTCACCCCTTGGCAAGTCTTTACAGGTAGAGGAATTGTGGTCAGCAGATTACACAGTTTGATTTTTTTCTTTTCCATCACAAATTTCTGTTTACAGTGTAACTATTTTTTCTTTCAGGTCCCTCTGGGGATGGACCTGACCTCACACAGTAAAATGACTTCAGAGGGTGATGACGGCAGACCAGGTGAGAGTGTACCAAACATTTTACACATAGAAAAAAGGACTTCAAAAATAAATAACACTCTGCTTTTTTCATCCTAGTGCCCCCTACATCTTTACCCCTGCAAGGAGGTCCCAGCCAGAAGAAAAAGCTTTCTGCCCCTCAAATCAGCTTATCTCTGGACCACAGCGAAGATGACTTGGGGGAGACTCCAGATGATCTGGACATTAACGTGGATGACCTCGACACTCCAGATGAGGAAGATTACCTCGACTACACAGACCATGAAATGGACTGGGAAGGTGGGTTAGATAAAAAACAAACAACAACAACAAAACACAGTTGATTCATTTCACTACCCAAAATTTAGCAAATGCAGTTTATTTTGCACTTCATCTGCATTACTCCCATTTGAAATGTTCTTCTGAAGTTGATTTATTAATATGGAAAACAAATTATGATTACCAAGTGTTTTTTGTGTTGTGTTCTAATTGCCTGCTTTATTTCTCAGGGTGCTGCTGATCGATCCGCTATTGTTACATGGGCCACATAAATCCCACAAACTTGACTAAGTGACCAATAATACTATTTGCTCCTTTCTCAAACCAGACCCCGGTGCAGCCACTAAGAGTGGGACAAGTGATTCCTATAACACCATTCCAACGTACAGCGCTGAGGAAGAGCGACGTGACGTCAAGCTGTGGAGGACCGTTGTCATCGGGGAGCAGGAGCACCGCATCAACATGAAGGTTATCGAGCCTTACATGAAAGTCATCTCTCATGGAGGTGAGAATGTTTGCTAAATCAATTTCTAACATCACAAAGCAATTAAGAATGGGGGGGAGAAAGTGCTATATTACTCAGTCAGCACATACATTGTAAATAAAGTGCACCCTGTGTTAGTTCTGGGGTTGTATTTTATAAATTTATTTTATAAATGACCCATTCTTTACTGGTTTGTAAAATTATTTTTAATTTGAAAAATAAACACATCGGAGATTCTTCCATTTCATTGATTCAATAAACAAAGATAAATCAAAATGGAAGAAGTGTTAAAAAAAATTAAGCACCATCCAAAAAACCCAGAACTGAACAAAATACACAAAATTCTCCCATGTCAATTTTATGTACTTTCTTTTTACTATGACTTTAGGGTACACATATTAAAAGAAAGTATATCAGAAGCCTTGACTATTAGTAAAACAGAATAAAGCAAGTTAATTTTCTATGTGATGTGCACTTGTATTTATTACACATCTGTAGCTAATTGCAGACATTTTCCAGTTGGCTGGTACTTTGGATTACAAAATGTAAAGTTTCCTAAAGGTATCTTTGGTCATGTTGTTATGTGCAAACGTTCCTAGTTAACACGCTTTGCGTATTGTTTTATGTAGCGTTTGGAAATTCTCCTAAATGTGATGATCTCGCATTTAAACCATGAAAAAAATGCAACATCTACATCCATAAAGCTGTTATGATAAACTGTTTATTGAGGCAGATATGAATACATTCAAAGGCATGCTGCTCGTGAATAATCTGTTTGTCTCAGTGTATGTTAGCGGATTAAATATTTAACTATCAAACTATCATTGTTCTTTCTCTAAAATTTAAGCTTAAGGTTTCACGCACTATTTTAACTCTAAATACCTAATTTAAGTCTGATGGAAAATTTGTAATGGACAAGAAAGGGGAACTCTGGTCATCGTCCAGTTCCCACTTGTAGGCTGGATCGGTGTCTCCGCACTATTCAGTACAGAGAGGAGTACTTTTATTTGCGACACATCATCATTCCAAGGCATTATTTGGTTTTTTTAGACCGCTGTGATTTCAGACAGAGGCACAGGCTGGAGGCAGACGTTCAACTCAAGGTCACTAACAATACTTAGAATGCGTGTCCTCATCTCCTCTCTAAGCGTCTCTATAAGGTATCGATAAGAATTTATGGTTGTTTTGTTTAAACAAAAACAACCAACCAGTTATTTTAATAATTAATTATAAAATACATAAAAGAGATTAATAAGAAATTATAATTGATCGCCTTAGTGACTAGAGCCGATATTATCTTTTAATTATCAGCTGTGGTATAAATATTGTCTTTTCTAAGCATATTTTACGTAACGTTTTTATTCAAAGGAGCCAGACTTTCTTATCTTTTTAAGATATGTCATTTAATCCTGAAAGCTGCTTTTCAAATGGATGAACAAGTATATAAGAAACATCTTGGAAAAGATTAAATATTTGATTTATGAGATTCAAGGTGATTCAGAACTTAAAGTGAAAAACATAACAGACCTTGGTCTGGTGTGAAATGTAACTTTGAAAGTTTTGAAAAATCTTGATAACTGCAGAGAAAAACTGAATATTAGGTGCAAGAAATGATTTGCAGCAGATATAGTGCATCTGAGAGTCATGTCCTAAAGAGATGGGAGGAAAAATACTTTAAAAACTTCAAATAGGACCTGAGAGAGGCGTTCTCCGTTGGCTTATCCATCTCTGTGAACTTTTTTTGTTGGCAACAAAGTGATTTATAGATAATTTTTAAGCGGCAACACAAACAAAATCCCTACTCCTTTAAGAAGAGTCAGATGCAAGAATGCATTGAAGATTTTAAAAGCAAAGAAAAGAAAGTACGACATTCAAAAGGTGACAAAATCACCTAAATTAAATTGGCTTATTTAAAGCAAAATATAAATTAAAAAGCAGATCAAGATTTTTGCAAAGTACTCAACCTCTTTGCAGAAATATTCACACCAAAACAAAATAGTGAAGTAGAAGGAAAACAATACTATTTATTTACTATTTAGGTGACTAATTAGATTAATTATGAAGTCATTTCCTTCCAGTTGATTTGATTTCAGTTTATTAGACTGATAATTGCCAGAATGCACATGAACACAAAGTTTTTTTTAGATTTTCTTTCGTAAATTTTTCGAAAGGACTCATTTTGCAATTTGGTTATCTTTCTACAAGTATACGTAGATCAGCCTACTTATACGTCGTCTTGTGACTCATGAGTTTTTGAGAGCAGCCCACCATTATAAATGCAAATGTGACCTTTACCCAAAGCAGATCGAGCTTTCTCCCGCTCCGCTCGTTGCTGGAGGCTTAAGTGAAACACAGCTGTTCCATGTAAACAGAGATGTCTGTCACTGGAAAGTCAATATCAGAAGCTCTGTCATCTGAAGAAAAGCCCTTCTGTCTGCATGTCACCAAATCTGCTGATAAATGGGCTGGTGAATAAAAAGGAAATTACAATAATTGGGGAAGCATAGTGAGAGGAAATGGGACAAAGAGCCAGACAAAGGAATCAGAGACTGGCAGATAAATAGAACAGAAAAGCGGAAAATAAGAGAGCAATCAAGTTTTCACCAACAAAGGCGAACTCTCAAGTTGACTCTTATTGCTTTCCTTTTTTGTGTTCTTGCAAGTTTTTTTGTTTTTTTTTTCTCTATCAGGTTACTATGGCAGCGGGGTGAATGCCATCATAGTCTTTGCTGCATGCTTTCTGCCAGACAGTGCCCGAGAAGACTACCATGACATAATGGAGAACCTCTTCCTGTAAGTATGCAGTGATGACTAACAAAGAGTCTCATTTCACACTGACCTCCGACAGTAATTATTGTTTTCTGTACTAGTAACAAAACACTGACTCATCCCTTAAAAGTGCAAATAGTTTACAGATGATAGAGAAATGATCTCAGTGACACAGTAAGTTTCTAAACTTGCTTTGTTCTCAGATTAAGATTTATTTACCATTACTAAAATAGTTACAGTGCATTATGCCAGATCAAATTTCATTATTATCCCCAATTAGTGACACTTTATTTGACAGGGTCTGCATAAGACTGACATGACACCCATCAGGAACATGAAGGAGTCTTCATGAATGTTTATGACTGTTGTCATAAAAGGTCATTTCTTAAATGACACTTTTAATGCAAAGTTGACTCTTTTAATGCAACTTTTAATGGAATTTTGCTTTAAACAAGTTCAAAAATTACTGAATTGTGCACAATTGACACTTTTAATGCAACTTTTAGTTCAATATTTCATTGAAAGTGTCATTTTCTACTGAATGACACTTCATGACAACAGTCATAAGTCATGCAGACTCCTTTATGTTCAATGACAGGTGTTATGTCGTGTTTATGACGGTGTCATGCCAGTCTTATGCACAACCCTTCGAGTAAAGTGTTACCCCAAAATTGAATTTGTGATCTAGTATAAATTTGATCTTTATAGTAGATCAAATTTCATTATTAGTCACAGAAATTTAATTTGTGATCCTCAGGTAAGTGAATGGGAACACATAAGCTCACAAGACAAAACAAAGATGCAGACTCTACTACAACATCAAGAGCTGTTTTCCATCCAAGCAGGCTGAAAGGCTGTTGGCTCTGGTTTAGCCTGTTCAATGACTTAGTGGTTTCTCACTTTCGAAGACATGTCGGTTTTTGCGACATGTCTTCGGGAAACTGAGGGGAACTTGAGTTTTTGCAGAAACGTCACTCTAAAATCAAATAAACATAGCAAATCTTGTCAATGCTCAGAAAAACATTCAACTGAATCTTACAGGGTAATCTGGTTTTGTCTCAGCCGGATGAACCTCCTTGCTCTGTAAGTCCCCAAACTGCAGCTTCCATCTTCCAGTGTGACCAGAGTTACTATAAGGGTTTTTAAGTCACAGTGGGACATTTTCAGATCCCCTATTATCATAATTGTGTGGCGTATCCCAGGCTAATCCTGGCAAAATTGCAGCGTAGGTGAAAAAAACAACAAAAAGACTGTTGGATGAAATTTCTAAACAAAACCCAACCAAGATTAAACGTACAGTAATGCACACATAAATGATATGATGATATAGAGTTGACTGTCTTGGAAGATGAACAGTGCAAAGCAAATCCTAAACGCTGTTGTTTCCACACCACACTAGGCTGTGTCAACAGCTTTATTGTTTGCAAAGTAACATCGCTGAATCACAGAGAGCGTGGAAAGAAATCGCTCTGAATGAAGTGACAGGAATAAAGTTTGCTTGCTGAGACTTGCTGGGCTTGTGGCTCCACTGTTGTTCTGGCTGAATTGCGTTTCATGCTTCCACAGTGAGGTTTAGATCCCACAGGCTGTTCTGTGACAGATATTCAGAGAGCTGGCATGTTTCAAGAGTTTTGGACAGAAATGAGAGAAGGTAAAAAGTGGTGTCTGCAGTTTTCCATGCCAGATGGCTCAAAGTCTGATTCCTTGTGAGGAGGAGTTATTGCAGCTTTGTGGAGGACTGTGTGTCGGTGGGAGATGATCTCAGTAGAGTCACACAACCAAGTCGATCGGCAGGGTCGGACCGTGAGGGTGTCAAGCAGGACTGAGACCAAAGTCCGAGAAGTTAAAGGAGTTACAGAGAAAACTCGCTGACGACATTTTCAACTTTATTTTCAAAGGGAGTCGAAAAGTTCCCCGCTGACTGAGAGAACAGAGGAGGTGGACGCAGAAACGAGGACAGAAAGTGATAGCGCTTCATTACAATTTGAGTGTGGGATTTGATTTCAGAAAAGGAACTTTTACGATTGAGCCTCTGAGATTGATGTTGAAAAGAAAAGATGAAGAAATGGGAAACGGCTCATGAAGCAACACTTGTACCAATTTCTCGTCTCTTCTCACATCAGAGGAGAGAGATTTCAGCATCCTGCTGGTCGGGGTTTTCAGATTTACTGTAACACTTGTCTACTATTTCCTCATATATCTGCATTCAGGTTCAAGACAACAGTTGTTTTCTGGCTTTAAAATCTGCCCAAAAGTAATGCACATAAATGACAACACGTCTTTCTGTCAAAAAATAAAAGAAAAGAGAACAAACTTCTTACTTGATCACACTGACTAAATAGATTAGCTACACATTTTAGCAATATATACACACACACTGCAATTAGTCTTCTGTTTCTATGAAGTCATTGGGTATTTAGCATTTCTAATTTAGTGCTAGAGTCCTTGAGTTTGACGTCGAGTTATGATTGCATGCCTGACTTTGATCCTAAGTAAATGAATCTTACGAGAACTTGTCTCACAATCACCACGTATTTGTTTGAATTTACAGCAACAAAATCTGTGTGTTTCAGCTATGTGATCAGCACACTGGAGCTGATGGTGGCAGAGGACTATATGATTGTTTATCTGAACGGAGCCACGCCCCACAGAAGAATGCCTGGTCTGGGTTGGCTGAAAAAGTGCTATCAGATGATTGACAGAAGGTGCGTCCAGTTGTCATACTGCTGAAATCTGAAGGTCACAGTCTTAGCATTGGATCACTGTTTAAACTGTAATGTTTGTTCTACATATTTTGAATAAATTAAGGTGGTTATGTGCTCAGTTGGACGGGCATGCCTAACATGTGACATACTGATTTCTGGTTAGGCTCAGGAAGAATTTGAAATCCTTCATTATCGTTCATCCGTCATGGTTCATCAGGACTGTTCTGGCCATCACCAAACCCTTCATCAGGTACATGTTTGACACGCTAGGAGTCTGGTTCATTGTGTGTTTTATCTCAGCGTAAAACACGTTGGCAACGTTTGGTCTATAGAGTTATTTGCTAAAATAAATGCGAGCTTTTTTGATATTAATTGAAGTTATAAGATTTATATCTTTGAAGAGTTGGATGTTTTTTTTTTATTTTAAATAAACAAAAAAACCTCCAGTGCTTTCTTGTTTAAAAAGGTATTTTATTTCAAAAATGTTTGTTTACTTTTCACTCTAAAAAACATTGTGATTTATTTATGTTTTATACTTTTCATGATTTTGTTTTCCCCGGAGTGGAAAACAAAATCATAAATACTTTATGTGATTTTTATACTTTAACACTGATATTAATATTAAAGGTTTTATGAAATACCAGTTGCATGAGCTAGTTTGCTCTAAAACAAATTCTGATTCATCAAACCGAAAGCAGTGATGAACTTCTTTATGTCAAGCCAGTCGATGTCTGGTCAGCGACAGACCCTCGCCTCAAAAGTCTGAATTTTGCCTTTTGGCGAGACAGAAATATTATCCAAATTCCTTAATATTATGAGATTATGGCAAAAGAAATTTTCTAATTTTTAACAATAAACAATGAGATGTTATTATGACAACAATGTAATAGTCTAAACAGGTTAATATTTAATATAGACATTACTTTTTAGTTATATTTTTGGTGTGAATTATGTAACGTAAATGGCACCACGGGTCTAATGATGTGAAGGATTTGTGCTATATGGCGCATATAGCATAAAAACTATTCATAATGTGAAACATACATCTTTAATGTGTCATTCCTCATGCACTTCAATAAATGTACATATAATTTCTCCTGCTTCAGCGCCAAGTTCAGCAGCAAGATCAAGTATGTGAGCAGTTTGGATGAACTGCGGGAACTAATCCCAATGGACAGCATCCAGATCCCAGAGTGCATCATTAAGTGAGTCCCTCTTAGCCCCTGAGTGTAACACCAGTCTTATCCACTGCAAACCTGATTTGTGCTAATGGCTTCGTATTCATCTTGTTATTTGAACTTCCACCCCTAGACTCGACAAGGAACTGAAGGAAGCGGCGGAAAACTCCAAGTAAGCGTTAGCTGTTTTGCATCTCATAACCCTGCCTCGTGGAGGCGGTGGCCCCCAGTCTCGGGTTTTCACCTCCAATCTGATAAATGAGTGTTCATTTATCAGATTGGAGGCTTCTCCTGGATGAGGACCAGTTTTTATTTGGCTGCGTTTCCAATTACACCGGAAAGACAGAAAAAAATAGTTGCTAAAGACGGTAAATGCTTTGCCTTTATCTAATTTATTGTTACAGTAAAATAAATGAGCCAGCCTTTATTGCGTATAGATCTATAACTCTGATAATAACTGTATAACCAAAAGATGCAGACATCACAAACTAATCACTTGCTGCCTAATTGTGTAACGAGTCATAAATTGCACAGGCCTTCAAATTCCCTGCATGGAAGCATATTACAACAGTAAATCGTCCTCTAACGACGTCTCCATTTGTTTCTTCTGTCAAGAATAAACAGTTTCCTGCAGGGAACCGAGCTGACAGCAGCCAACAGACCAGAGTAAGTCCTCAAAGATGTTAAAAGTTCACATATAGAAGACAAATGGCCACACGTTTGCTGTCTGTCACACACATAAACACACCCGTCCTAAATGGTCTACTTTGTTGTTTTTTCCTTTTTTTTTTCCATCTCCACAGCAGACAAGACCAGGCCGGTGCCAGCAGCTCATAAACCAGAGAATCCTGAATTGATGGGACGCCTCAAAAGTAACTGCAATGAACGGGTCAAGCTTGAAAAGTGCTGCTTGCGTGCGTGTGTGTGTGTCAGTGTTTTTCTTTCGACACTGGAGTTCAACTTAAACACAACCTGCTGTAGTTCCTGGTAAAATCAATTTTAACTGTAGCATCTGCTGCACTGTACACCTTGCAGCTTAGATAAACCTGTAGTCAAGTGTGCGACGCTTGCAAGCGTCAGCAGAGTAGCATCGATGTTAATGTTGTGGTCAAAATGGAAATGCGATTACACACAACAGACGGCACACCTCAAGAATTCAATTTTAGAGAATGTGTTTTATTTATGTGCATGAAAAGCAGCAAAGCAATAATACCACACCTTTTGTGGTTACCTGGTACTTTGGAAATGAGAGGCGACTTTTTGTGTCAGCTGTTTTACACGAAAAGGGACCAGAAGACTCCAGAAAAAAGAAAAACCTTGTGCCATAGTTTATGACCGACTTGCAGTTGAGTCACTTAATCTTGTATCTTGTCCTCAAAGTGCGGAATAAACATATATATATAGATATTTAAACTTTATAGTGTCAATCTAAGAGCCAAGCCGGGGTAAGTTCAATATAAAATCAATCAATCATATTGTACTGTGGACACAAATGTGCGTGTGTGTGTTTTGAGTGAAACAAATCCTCCCTTCAGCACTTGCTGGATCCTCAGACAAAACCTCAAATGACCTTAACAATGGGATGTCAGTGAAGCACAACGTCTCATCAGTGTGTGTCCATATATGCATGTGTTTATTCATACATCAGTGCATGGTCCTCACATCACAAAGCTGATGATCCGAACTCATGTGTCTTAATGATTGTGCAAAAAATGAAGAAATGCTGTCTACTGACTCAATAAAAGTGATTTATAGCCCGCAGGCCGTTTTGAGCCTTGTCTCGTTTGTGAGTCAAACCTTAAGGGTTATATTACCGCCTCATTAGATCATTTCAAAAACCCTTCTTTTATTTTTACTTGAGTGATGCATTTTCAAATTTTAATGGCAAACAAATAACAGTACAAGAACGAAAACAAGCAAATAAATCAACTTAAGCAACACCACAAACAAATGACAGGTAGAGATGACAGAAAAAAAAACTGGCAAGCATCCATGATTTATGAGGTCTTACTCTTTCAGAAAATTATTTCCATACTGATTGTATATAAGACATGCAATTAAAGAACACTCTTGATCATCTCCATGGTTTTAATGTATAAAGGATGCGCTTATAGCCAGCTTCTAAACTCATGTGGATCTCATCTCAAACATCCAACACCAGACACACCACAGATTTTATAAAGTCACAATTTTCAAAACAAAAAGGAAAAACATTTGTACAAAATAAAGTGTCTGTTTTTATGTTGACTGTAAATCACTACACAGAACATGATGCTTATTTTCGGATTTGCAACTCTACTCTGAGAAATACATAAAATTTACATTTGGTTTTTCTCATGCCTGAATGGGGTCCAAGGTTTTATTCCAAACCTTTCCTGCATGTCGTCCAGCCCTTCCCCTGTTTGACCATTTCCTGTTTGGAAATAAGAAAAAAACCCAATAAAAACCAGATTAGTTCAAATAAAAATTGCGAGGTCAAGACGCAAAGAAAAGTGGAAAAGTTATTTGAAGCAGAATCGGCGCATTTGACATTTGATAACAGCCTTTATTATCTCTAAAGATGCTCAATACTAAAAGCTATAAGCTGTCACCAAATGACTGCTTTGTGCACTGCAGGACATAAATCTAGACTGATGACAGCCACATGCGGTATCAGAAACGAGGAAACCAGCATAACATGTCCGCTTTAAGCATGGTAAATATGGATTTATTTCTGAAGCACATTTCATTGCGTGAATGGATAGCAGTCATAAAATGCTACCCATTATAAATAGCTTCTCACGTCTCATTTGTCTGAGCTCATTGAGTGAAGGATAAATAGATCTGTCCCTCAGGGCAGAGTGAGATTAACAGTACAGAGGAGAAAAATAGGAGAGGCAGAAATGTCTAGAAGAAAACAACAGAGGAGTGTTCTCTTATCGCTTCTCGTGCCTTATCTGAACGTGTAGCTCTCGTCGTCGTACTCTAGGTCGTCCTCGTTGTCATCCCCCAGCTGTCCGTACCGAAACTTTCTGTACACTGTGCCATCCTTGCCCATGTAAACAATGTCCTCATCGTCGTCCTCATCGTCGTCGTCGTCCTCATCGTCCCTTTTGCCAGAGCGACGCTTCCCGATGTCGACGAGCTCAGCCTCCTGGAAGCGGCCTCCAGATGTGGAAGAGGCCGAGGAGTAGCCGCTGTATATATTGCCGCCTCCGAACCCCCCGCCGGAACCGAGCTTTTTGTACCCGCGGGGCGGGAGGTCCGAGGGGCCGCTCTTGGAACGGGAGTGCCTGACGAGGAAAACGACACCGATGAGTCCCAGGACCAGTAGGATGGAGGCGATGATGAAGATAGTTAAGTTCCCTCTAGACTCCTCTTCCTCTTCATTCCTGAATGCCAAGTTCGTGCTGAGGATGCACTGACCTGGAAAAAAAAAAAAAAGCAACAAATCATCTATAGATGTAGTCCTGCCTTGTAAATAGAGCTATGATGATGTGTTTACTGTGGAGTGAAAAACTGATCCCGATTTACAATGTTTTTTGAATGTTTGTCGCCTTTAAGCGTCTTAGAACATGAAACCGATTGCACAATTAGTCAAAAAATAATACAAGTCAACACAAAATGCAGTTTTGCAATTGTAATACCCATTCTGTATGCATAATACGATGCATACAGAAAAAAATCACATAATATCCCTCATCCCCAACCATACACAGCCCACACAATAGAGAAGGTTTGTCATTGCAATGTGACAAAAAGGTTTAAGGACTATAATTAATTTTCCTACTTATTGAAGCAAACTGCTCTGCATGTAAATTAAAGCTGCATTCTCCAAATCAAGCAAAAGGATAATTAGTCACAGATACATAGTTATATGAGACCTACAGCTAAGCTTCATGTGTCGATCATTCACGTCTGTTATGCAGTCATGACTCCCTGTTTTGCACTTTTTCCAACAAGCATAGGTTTCCTGCAGCTGACCTCGAGTCTCGGTGCAGTTACAACAGTCCTGCTTTGGTGTTTCCGCGCCCTTCCATTCCTCATCAAGGGGGCAACACAGCAGACAACGCCCGCCTGCTTCCAAGATCGCCTGAGCAGAACAGGAAGTGCAGTTGAATGGACCTGGCCCCCGACACTCGTGGCAAGAGTCGTCGCAGTCTTCACACGAGGTGTCCGATTCCTGCTGAGAGACAGAGGTGGTTGAAGCAAGGTGTAGGTTTTTCCTTTTTCTTCATTTAAAAAAAATTTTTATTTTATTTTACTTTTAGCTCATATTGTCAAGCTTCCAAAGCGTTCTTTAAAGATCTGAGTAACAGCTTCTCTCCATGAGTCAATTAACATGCATCGGTACCTATCAAACAGTCTCAATCAGCAACCTCACAGCAGGAGCAGGGCAATTTATTTAGAAAATGAGTCACCGCAATAAATTTCACTCTGCTGTTTGAGTCTGCTTCGGGTGGAGCGAGAAGTCTGTTTGAATCACATTATATGGCACCTGAGGCCCAAACATTAGCGATTATTTTTAGTGGAGTACTAGGGGAATCTATTTTTAATTTTAAAAAGTTAGTTTTAGTGAAATTAAAACCTGGAAAAGTGGGGTTACCTTTACAACAGAGTACTGGCCATTATCGCAGATGGACTCACACCTTCCGTCTGACAGCAGGTATCCAGGGTAGCATGAGTCACAGGACTGGGACGCTTTTCCTGCACATACACATTCATTTAAAGGGTAAATAAGGTGATTCATTATATTATAGATCTTAAGAAAAATCACAGAATTCCAGCCTTTCAGTGAGTATTTTTGTTGATAGCCTTATCAGTTCAGTAATAACACTGAACTGATTATGTCTTCAGTTTTATACTGATTTATATACAGGTGTTCAGAATGGTCAAAATATAAGTTAAAACCAGTGCAATATGCTGCAAAAGTATTCACAGACCTGAATGTTTTCCACATTGTGGTACATTGCAAACACAAACTTCTAGCAGAAAATTATTGCCTTGTTTCCAGCATTTTTTTTTATAAGCTTATATCTGAAAAGTGTGGAATGCAGCTATACATTTTCAGCCTGTAGTGAGACCAATCTTCGTAGAAACACCTTTTGCTACTATAGCAACAAATCTTTCTGGTTCATTCCCAATAAGCTCCGTACATCTGTTTACTTAACGTTTTGTTCAGTGCAAAGTATTTGAGTATGGCAGTGAAAATATCACACTATCGAAATGTTTTTTATATTGTAGGGAAAGTAAAAGCACATGGAAGTTGGCCGGAGCCACACAGGGCAATCGCAGAGGTCACGTTACATTGGAAATAAGAATGGCTGGAAATTCTACAAAGACTTTTACCAGTAGTAGAAGCTAAATTTATTTGGGAAAAGAATAAATGTAATTTTTCTTATGGTGGTTTTATAAAATCCCAATACTCTCCAGTTTGTGTTTGAGCACTTTTCAAAGGGTGAGATCATTGGTCAAGACACAATAAATCTTTCCTTTTACTACGGAGTATCCTTTAGGCCAGTCGGATTGTTAGCCCTGTCTTTCTCATATAGCAAATTAATTTGTGATTGTTTGAAAATTATTTCAAGAAAGAAAATCATTTCTTTATGGCGCAGCTTAGATGCACAGTTTGTATAGGAGCAAATCTTATCAGACTAGAAAGGCCAGGAAGAAATTTACTATTGTACACCGAGTTTGTTTCACCTTGAATTCCTTTTAGTCTGTGCTAAGCACTAAATGTTTGAGTCACACCACAAGCCTTAGCGCTCCGAGGATTCGCTGACAGTTAGCAATTTGCATGCCAGTTATGCAGACTATTTTGCTGATGCTATCGCATTATGATTAGGAACTGAACTGCTCCTAATGTTGCTCACATTTTGACAGATGCCTTTGTGCAATTATTATGATTCACTTCAACTGTCAGTGGTATAATTGTTTAAGTAATTCGCTGCCTATTTTCTGGATCATTTGTAATATTTTGTAATAGTGGTGCAAGCTCAGATTCACAGGAAAATATGCAAAAACCAAGTTCTTTCATTTATATAAATTATTGTATTTTCTGTGTGTGTGTGTGTGTGCAATCTATGACCCATTTATAGTAAAACATTTTTCAGTTTATTTTATACATTTTCTTGCTGTAAGCTCACATTGTCTCAAATCTAGTTTTCTTTAAGCTCTGGAGTAGTTTGATGTCCACCTCTTCTCAGTACACCCAGACCAATGTTGAAGTGGATATCGTCCTCTTGGAAAACTTGGTGAGGGAAGAGCTACAAATTTTCTATGTGGATTTTCCAACCATCTCTCTATCACTGTTAACCCAAGCCTTAAAAGGCTTTCAAAGGATTTATGTAAATATGCGTACGTAATTTTTAACAAAAAGGAAAGATTTAAAAAAATGATGTACAAGATGTAATAAATCTTGTATATTCCATTTTAAATCAGGTGAGGAACGGACAGAAACAGGAGGCCTAAATGCCAGTGGGAGTGATTAGTGGATCTAATTAAATGTCCTGAAGCTTTAAGGGAACTGTGACTGGAGGAGGAGCTGAGGGAAAAAGTAAGCAAAGAGTAAGTAAAACTTTATTTTTATTGCATATTTGCACATCTAGATCACAAAGAACTAAACACTAAAAACCCTTTAAAAAAACTAACTAAGTACACATGGTATTTAATGTAAAGCAATTGTAAAAAGATCTGTTTTAGTAGCTTTTTAAATGCTCAGTAGGATCCAGTTGCCTCAAGCTAAGGGGGGGAGAAATTTCCAGAGTCCTGGGGCGACTGCTGAGAAGGTTGTGTCGCCTTTAATTTTCAGTCTCGGCACAACCAGCAGGCCTTGGTCACATTGCCTTAGGGACATGAGCACTGGAAGCCCTTTAAATGACAACTACCATCTTAAATTGTACTCAGGAGTTGATGGCGAACCAGTGCAGATGGACAAGTCGCAGTGTGATATCACAGTTAAGGGCTGAAAATAGGGAAATGCTGTAAATGTGATCACACATAAGATAAAGACAGAAAGAAATACGGTTTAATAGTAGGCTTTTAGGGCTGGTATTTTTCTCAGATAGATACAATTATATTAGAAGTCAGAAAGGCTAAATACAAGTTAAAAGTTACAACTGCTCAGATTGTAACAGAGGATCTTAGATCTTGTTGTAGACTTTGAGTTTGTTGTGCTGCTACTTGCAGGTTACCTTCGAGGTAACCACGAAAGGAAGAATTTGGTCAAGTTTAGATGCTTACTTAGAAACTTTTGCAGAAATATTTTTTCCAGCTCATCTTCCAGGAGTTAAGTAAATGTCTTCAGAAGACTGGCGGGTCTATCAATATGTGAATGTAAAAACTAATCTGCAGGCAATTTACAGTGACTCGAAGTTAAATTAAAAATTAAAACCAGCTAGCCTCTTTTTTGCTTCCTCCTGACTTAGCAAAGCAAGATTATCAGATGATAGTATATGATTTATATGGCCAATTCTTTTAGTTTTTTTTTTTTACATATGGAGTTGAAAGAATATTTCCATAACAAATCTTTCTCTCTTTTTTTTTTTTGCATCCATCCTGCTTCCTGCTGTGCAGCATCTTCAGCTCAAAACCTCCAGCTGTGAAACACATGTGCATCTCTGACAGTCGGTAGAGATGAATTGTCCACAAATTGTCAAAGACTATACTGAGTACGATTTCGTCTCCTTTTTGATCACCAGGAGGGATGACCATTTAAAACAGAGGAAGTCAGATGAAGAGTGCAGACAGAACAATCATCCAAACACAAAGCAGAGTAGCTAGAATGAGAAACGCAAGAGGAGAGACTTTGACCTATTTTTTTTCACCATATCTTTATGCTCTAATGCCAATTTTTGTTCTTTTGTGCTTTCAGTTGCTCTTTTTGATTAATCTGGAAACTTTAAGAGCCATTTTGCCCATGGTTGAATGATATTTGCTCTATGGATAAAACGAGGTGCTGACCAGTTTGTTTTATAAAAACTGAATAGTTTTGAGGTTCAAAGAAGTTAAAATTGGCCTAAAAAAGTGGGGGAGGTTAATTTGTGCCTCCCGTGGTTATAATTGGCTTTAGTCTGACAGCAATTCTTCTGTCAGCTTATGTACAAAGTTTAGTTTTAATGGTTAGGAAAAAACATGTTGTGTTTTTTTGTCTTTACTGAGTTTTTCATCTGTTTGATTCAGTAGGGAGTTCTGAATGCCAATGTCCATTAACACCTGGGCCCAAAAAAGGTATTTTAATTATTAGAGAAAAGCCTCTACTAAAAATCGATCACGGGAATGTGTAAATGGTGTTTTTCAGGAGAGATTTTTTTTTTTCCTTTCAATCTGTCGTTTAAGGACAACACACTTTCCCAAATTCAAATTGTAGGTGGGTGGATGAATGAATGGATTGTTTAGACATAATCTATTTTGTACATGAATTCTTGTCAGTGGGAACCCTATAAAAATAAAAATATTCACAGCAGTAATTCAACAAATTAGCATGCACAACTGAGAACATTTGAGGTTCAACTGCATATGGCATATTTATATCCATCTTTTACTATAAAAGTAATGAAATGGTTGTTCTAGTTAGCAAAAGCTTCCTGATTTCAGAAGTTAAAGTCGGTGGCAGAAGTGTAAAAGATAATAGAAATGGCCAGATGTGTTGTCATTAAGGAATGTATAGTTCCACTATATCTACTATTTACTATGACTTACTGTAGGGAAATTAAAAAGAGCTGCATACCAATCAAACAGATTAGGTTTTGGTTTACATTAGTGTGTCCTAATAAGACGCCCATAATGTGGGACTTCACTAAATTACCAATTTCCCATTTGGAGGCCAGTGAGAATGATATTATATAACATAAGGTATTATAAATGTTTTTTGTATTATTACTAAATAAACTTTAAAGTAGATGCATGTACCTGAGCATGTACTGCAGCCAACGTGGCAGGGTTCGCAGGTCTTGTGTGCAGGGTCGTGATGGTAACCCAGAGGACACGACGACTGGCAGCTGCCTTCTTTTCGCAGGTAGACGAGGCCCGGAGCACAGCTCTGGCAGCCGTCCTTTCCGCCCTCGATGCACTCGCTGCAACTCGGGTCGCACTTCTCACAAATCCTTGAGACAGGGTTTCCATAGTGACTGGAGGACAGATGGCGAAAGTTATGATAGATTAGATTCAATTAAATGAGATGAGGTTAGAGCTTTCCCACGGGAAATTCCCTTTCACAGCCTCACATATAGTTAGACTCATCCAGCACAACCAAGATATGACAAGAAAAACAAATAACAGAGGGAATGCAGTCATAATGAAAATCCTCAAGTCATTGATGAGAGGTGTAGCGTTGTCCGCGCGCACCTCTGATGGTATGTAGGCTCTGTATCCTGTTTGCTTTCACTTGGGTATTTAACTGCACATCAATTTTCCACCACATTAATTTGTCCCTCTCAGTTACTGCGCTGAGCCTCATAAAGGAGCATTTAAATCCCAAACTAAATTAGAATGCATTTTAGAAACCTATCTGGTGATCTTTTGGAGTCCACAATGACATTTTGCGACCGGGCTGATCATTTATTAAGAACGACGCTAATGAATGAGCATGACAGTGAGCAGGTTCAGCTACCCGTGCTGGCACGTCTCCACACACTCTTTGGCCTCTCGGAACAGGTGGGCTTTGCAGGTGAGGCACTGGTGGCTCTGCTTTCCAACACAGGACTGACAGGAAGCATGGCATGGCTCGCATTTCGACTCCTCCTCATAGTAGCCCGTTGGGCATTCATCCACACAGACGCCATCTGCACAGACACACATACATATATTGCAGAAGCACCAGACCTCTGAGAATGAACTCAAATCAAACTTGACTCACCGAGCAGGAGGTGTCCCTGATTACAGCTCACACAGTGGGTTTTGCCTGGACCTGAGCACCTGTAGCAGTATTTGTGGCAGAGATGGCATTTCCCGTCCTCATCTGCATACTGGTGAGGCGAACACTTGTTGGCCAATGGGACACAGCGGTTGTGGCTGTCCAGCCTTTGACCCGTCCTGCAGCTGGTGCAGGAACCCATGTGGGGCCCAAAACATGTGAGGCATGATGCGTCACAGTCTGAGAACATGAAAATAATAATTACTCAATCAAAGGACGTTATCAGTCCATATGCTAACTACGACAGGGTATGTAAAACCTTCCATATAAAGGGAATTTACAATCACAATTAAATAGTCAAAAGTTTTCAGCATTCTGTCACCTTAGAAATACAAAGTTCAATGTTTTTCACTGGGATTTTCTAAAAGGATTTTGTGATACTATGGTTTTTTTAATAACAGGTGTGGAATCAAAACCCAGATGGATGTACGGAGCACCAATAACATATGGGCCGACCTCCACCTCTGCTGCACACGCAAACCACGAAAAGCAGTGCAGAATTGTGAACTTGAAGCAAAAGACATCACTTGCTGTTCAGAAATATGTGATATAAAAATTATAACCCGAACACTTTTATTCACACCTGCTTTACTATGATATGTCTCAGTAAAATCCTGTGAAACAAATAGTCTTCTGATGTCAATGTGTAATTTAATCTTAATATGAATGCAGTGGCGTTAAGCCCTCAAAGGTGCATTGCTGGATATTAATGAACAAACAGTATTATGAAGACTAAGTAACACTCCAGACATTTAAGGGATAAAGTTGTGGAGACATTTTGTGCACGTTTTAAAACAATATCTCCAATATTTTGTTCAAAATTAAAAAGCACATGGCACCTTTCCAATACACTGGCTGACAACCTAAAGACAGTAGGGACAAGAAGAAACTAGCAACAAACTGTAACCCTAAGCACACAATCCCACAGTAAAACATGGTGATTACAGCATCATGTAGGTAGTTTTTTTTTTAGCAGTGACAGGAAAAGTAGATGGCTAGGGGTAAACACAGATCAATCCTGAAAGAAAACAAGTTCATTCACGGAAAATCTCTGTAAATTAAAATGAAGTTTGTGATTTGAAAAGGTTTAAAGAATTCTTTTTAAAGGCACTGCGTACTTATTTACTGCACAATTCACCTGACAATGTTTACTGGTCGTGCTAAACAACATTTTAACCCTTTGCACATAAAGGGTTAAAAATACCCTTTGTGTGCAATATATTCTGTATAATAACAGTTTCACAGCACAGCCCTGCTTTCCCCTTTGCATATCTTCCTACTGGCAGCTCCTTTCAGTAGCAACTAAAGTAGGCATTGCCTGCATTTTTTTCCTTTCAGGTATACACCATCCTGTGTGTTTTTTTGAAAAAAAAAAAAAAAAAAAAAAAAAAACAAAACAAACAAACAAAAAAAAAACAACCAAAAACAAAGCCAGAGCAGTGTGTCTTCCTCCAGGGAACTGTCAGTGGTATCACTATGCAGTTCCAACGTTTGACAGCTGCCTGTTAACCGTCGGAAAAGGGTTGCTATTTTAGTCTGAGCCATCGTCGAGAAACACACTCAGGCAAAGTAGAGAATATAATTGAGGATATGCATGAAGGGTGCTCTTCGGGACAGAAAACTCACTTTCAGAGGTGACAAATGACTTTGGCATACTTTGAGTTGCAGCTAAATGTTAATTAGATGAGGAGATTTTCCTGCAAATTTATCCGTTTGAAGTCCTCTCTCCTAAAAAGCCTTTTGCACAAATCTATGTCACATTGTTTTGCACTGACTTACCTATGCACTCTCCTGTAGCTGCATTCCTGTACGCGTCTGAGGGGCAAGGTGCCACACAGGCCCCGTTGTGCAGGACGGCCTCCGGGTCAACGCAGGCATCGCAGTCGTTGCTGTCGGGGCCGTCACAACGATCACAGTCTGCATGACAACGCAGACACTCCCCTGTTTCGTCGTCCTCAAAAAACCTCTCTGGACACTCCGGCACACATTGGCCTTCGTGGAGAAAGTGATACTCCTCGCAGCCTGCAAAAAGAGAACAACTTTCTAAATAAATCCAGGAGCAAAAATTATATGTCTGTGAAATGAAGAACGGTGTCTTAGATTTTTTTAAGAGGGAAAGCAAGTAGAAGAAACATCATCACCTGTCACATCCCTTATATTTGGGCGTTAAGATGAAAAAAAAGGACATCTGTATATTTTGATTTTATGAGATCAAAAAATAGTCCAAAAACAATAACGAAACTTATGATGAACAAAATCTGAAACTTCACTTTCTAGCCCCACAAAACCTAAAGTTAAAAATGAGTTCCTACAAATTATTGTCATGTTTCCATACCTGTGCATTGTCCAAGGGGGTCACAGTCCTGACAGGCGGGTGGGCAGCGACGGCACTCCTTGCCCTGGACAATGTGCGATGGAGGACACTCCTCCACACACTGGTGATCATGCAGGAGGAGAGGCTCGTCGCAGCTCAGGCAGTGAGTGGCATTTTTCTCACAGGACGCACAACCAGCCGCACAGTTGAGACACAGCTGGCCTGCAGAATAACCCCTGCAGAGATTTAGACAGACGTCAGTGGGCTGATGGTGAAAAAATTAAATAAATAATAAAAATCGCATTGATTTTTATTATGTACTTTGGAGAAGTACACTCAGTATATTGAAATTTTATGTAACAGACCCACGAAAGAGTGCATCTCTGTGAAATAAAAAGAATGATACATTGTTTTCCAAAATGTTCTAAAAATGCAGCCTCCCTGAGTCAGTACTTTGTAAAACCACCTTTTTCTGCAGGCACAGTTGCAAGTCTTTTGCTGTTTGTCTCTACCAGTTTTGCGGATCGGGAAATGTACATTTTGCTCGTGTTATTTTTTTTTTGGGCGGGGGGTGGAGGGATACCTAAAGCTTAGTCAGATCAGTTTAACAGAGTGTCTGTGAACAGTAATATTTAAGCTGCCATGGATTCTCAGCTGGATTCAGGTCTGAACTATTCTAACACATAATATATATATATATATATATATATATATATATATATATATATATATATATATATATATATATATATAATGTGTTATATAAATTGACAAGGAGGGAAGTGAGCCAACTATCAGAGCTCCATAGGGGTGCAATGAAAGGACCAGTACCCAGGAAGTACAGCCAGATGCCCATACCTGAAGCACTCGAAACTGCCAAACAGAGGATCCAAGCCTTGGCCAGTCGCCTAAAGAGATACACAAGGGAGAATGAAGCCAGAAGGATAAACCAGCTCTTCTCCACCCAACCAGCTAAAGTGTACTCTCAATGGCAGGGTAATAACAACAGAGCAGAACTACCAAGGCTGGAGACTGAACAATACTGGAAAGGCATATGGGAAAGGGAGGCGTCCTACAACAGCAATGCACAATGGCTGATCTCTCTACGAGACGACCATAGCAACCTCCCTGAGCAAGCCCCGGTAACCATCACTGTGGCAGATGTCCAAGAAAGAGTCTCAGGTATGAAAAACTGGACAGCACCAGGGCCTGACATGACCCATGCCTACTGGCTAAAGAAGCTCACTGCCCTCCATGAGCGACTGGCAGCCCAAATGAACCAGCTGCTACAAAATGGGACTCACCCTGAATGGTTAACTGAAGGGCGCACAATCCTGATCCAGAAGGACCCATCAAAGGGCTCAGTCCCACCCAACTACCAACCAATAACCTGTCTCTCCACAACCTGGAAGCTCATGTCAGGCATCATAGCGGCTAAGATAAGCAAACACATGGATAAATACATGAGCACGGCACAGAAGGGCATTGGCGTAAATAGCAGAGGAGCCAAACACCAACTCCTTGTAGACCACACAGTTGCCCGAGACTGCAAAACCCGACACACCAACCTGTGCACGGCTTGGATAGATTACAAGAAAGCCTATGACTAAATGCCACACACTTGGATCATTGAATGCTTAGAGATGTACAACATCAACAGGACCCTGAAAGCCTTCATCGCAAACTCGATGGGGCTGTGGAAAACCACCCTTGAAGCCAACTGCAAACCACTTGCACAAGTGTCCATCAAATGTGGCATATACCACGGAGATGCTCTGTCCCCGATGCTGTTCTGCATAGAACCCCCTCAGCCAAATCATCAACAAGACTGGCTACGGATACCGACTAAAGAATGGAGCCAACATCAGTCACCTCCTCTACATGGATGACATCAAGCTGTACGCCAAGAGTGAGCGAGACATCGACTCACTGATCCACACCACCAGGATCTACAGCACAGACATTGGGATGTCATTCGGACTAGAGAAGTGTGGTCGGATGGTCACAAAGAGAGGGAAGGTCATTCGCACGGAAGGGGTCTCACTCCCAGAAGGAACAATAGCAGACATAGAGGACAGTTACAAGTACCTGGGAATACCACAAGCAAATGGCAACCTCGATGAGGTCACAAGTTAAACAGCCACAGCCAAATACCTCCAACGAATAAGGCAAGTCCTGAGAAGCCAGCTCAATGGCAAGAACAAGATCCAGGCAATAAACAGCTACGCCTTGCCAGTAATCAGATACCCTGCAGGAATAATTAGCTGGCCAAAGGAGGAAATACAGGCCACAGATGTTAAGACACGAAAATTACTAACAATTTATGGAGGGTTCCACCCCAAATCCAGCACCCTGAGACTGTACACGAGCCGCAAGGAAGGAGGCAGAGGACTAGTGAGTGTGAGAACCACTGTCCAGGACAAAACATCCAAGATCCATAGATACATCAGGGACAAAGCCTCATCAGACAATCTGCTCAGTGAATGTCTCAGACAATGGGGAACAGAAGTTGAGGTGCTGGAGGTACCATCATGGGAGGACAAACCCCTACATGGGATGTACCACCGACAAATAACTGAAGTGGCTGATATCAGAAAGTCCTACCAATGGCTGGAGAAAGCTGGACTCAAGGACAGCACAGAGGCCCTCATCCTGGCCGCCCAGGAACAGGGCATAAACACCAGAGCAATAGAGGCCCAGATCTACCACACCAGACAAGACCCAAGGTGTAGGTTGTGCAAGGAGGCCCCTGAGACAGTCCAGCACATAACAACAGGGTGCAAGATACTGGCAGGGAAAGAGTACATGGAACGACATAACCAAGTGGCAGGCATAGTGTACAGAAACATCTGTGCAGAATATGGACTGGAAGCCCCGAGATCAAAGTGGGGAACACCCCCAAAGGTGGTGGAGAATGGCCGAGCTAAGATCCTGCGGGACTTCCAAATCCAGACAGACAAAATGGTGAGGTCGAACCAACCGGACATTGTCGTAGTGGATAAATAACAGAGGAAAGCCGTTGTGGTGGATGTAGCAATACTGAGTGACTGCAACATCAGAAAAAAGGAGCACGAGAAACTGGAGAAATACCAGGGCCTCAGGGAGGAACTGGAGAGGGCCTGGAAGGTGAAGACCACAGTGGTGCCTGTGGTCATCGGGACCCTCGGGGCAGTCACCCCCAAACTGGAGCAGTGGCTACAACAGATCCCAGGAACAACATCAGACATCTCAGTCCAGAAATGTGCAGTTCTAGGCACAGCAAAGATACTGCGCAGAACCCTCAAGCTCCCAGGCCTCTGGTAGAGGACCCGAGCTCAGAGGATAAGAACCACCCACGGTGGGTGAGAAGGGATTTTTTTTTTAAAAATATATATATATATATTATATATATATTTTTTTTGATTCAATTCATTCTGCTGTGATCTTTGCATTTAAGGTTTCTGTCTTGATGAACATGGTCAACCACAACTTTCTTCTGGGCACCAGACCACAAAGATTTGCTGTCAGAAAACAAATCTGATCAAACAAACCTGCAGTCTGGACCTTTACATGTTTTCCAGAGAAACCATTAAACTCTTGGCTATTTCTATAGTTACTGATCTCCCCTTTTATGTCTTGGTCGGTTTGAAGTTCTGCCACACGACACCTTGAGATGTTTAAAGAGTTGGATGTTGCTTTATGACACAATTCTGCTTTTAACATCTCTGCAAATTTGCTTCTCTGTTCTTTTGTCTTCATGATGCTATTTGTTTACCAATGTTCTCTAAAAAAAAGCCTCTGATTACTTCACAGAACAGCTAGATCTATAAGAAAATTAGATGACTGGTGAAAGTAATTTAATGTACTGGACTTTTTTTAGCTGTATTGGAATAAGGGGGATTGAAAACAAATGTGTTATACACTTTTCTTTTTTGAAAAAAACAAAAACAAATGTTGCAAACTGTTTATTATTCTGCTTCCACTTCAGTTTTCCTCGTTTATGCATTGGTGTGAAATCCTGATAAAAGTCAATGAAGTCAGTAATGATAACGAGACAAAAATGCGTTTGAGTGCTTCTATAAGACAATTTATATTCTGACTGTGTTTATTCTCCTGCATCAGCAAAATTATATCTTTTCAGCATCATCCTTAACTCAATGAAAACGCCTGGAAAATAACATGTGTTGAGGAGAATGAAACTACAACCATAAATTGTTGTGTTTTGGTTTCATTTATTATACAATTTGACTTCTATTGCATATGAAAAGATCAAAGGATCTGTCTTAAGTGCTCCTGGGCTAAACAAGCAAATGGACGTGCACCATTTACTCCCACAGCTCTCCAATAAAGAAGACAACTAATAATTTATCCAGACAAATATGAGCCTGACTGTGTGTGGAAATTTGGTAGAATTTGAATATGATAAGAGCTACATGTCTAAAATAGACCTGTCAGAGTTAAAGGAGCGCTGGAAACTATGTCCATGTCTGGGAACATCTCAGTTTAATGACCAATGAAGACGACAAATATGTCTGCACATATGTGAATTAGATATTGATCCTATTGTAAATACACCATATTATTTCCTACAAACGTACATTTTTATAAATGGATAAACATCAGCTGTCAAGCAGAGCTAAAGCCATAATTGTGAGCACAGTTAAATGAGTCAGAAATTAAACAGCAACAGGACATATTCCTGACCTGACACACTCTGCAACACACTGTCCGTTCTGCAGGAACAACGGAGCCCTGCGTGAGCTCTGACAGTGGCTGCAGCGCCGAACATCGACGCACAGCGAGCAGCCCTGAGGGCAGGCCTCACACACGCCGCTTAGTTGGCTGGCGAAGAAACCCGCAGAACACTTCGACACACATGTCTGCTGCATGGTCAGAAATCCCCCTGCAGCAAAACAAACTTGATGTAACCTGTGGCAACAGTTAAAATATAAACCTGCAGACGCGGCTCTGAGAGGTGATTGACAGACCTTTTCCACATTTTGTGCACTGATTTTTCTCTGGTCCAGAACAGAATTCACAGGATGGGTGACAGTCTTCACATACCCCATAATCTGAAGGGAAAACAAAGCAGGGATTATGGCGGTACACTCGTGATAAAGTGACTTTTTGTTAGAAAACAAGAGGAAGCCGAGTCCTGATCCAGGACCGGCATAGTAACTTAATGTGGCTTTAGCAAAGTGATAATCAACAGAAGAGAAACTGCAAAGCAAAGACACAATTTAGGCATGAAACAGCAGATTTTAATATTTACATTATAACATCTTAGATCAATTTTAAACAATGACAAACTCAACTAAAACCATCTGTAGCTTTATGTTTAAGATAAGTTTTTAATAGGTGAAAGGTCTATTTCTCTGTTGAAAATCATTTTTTCCAAGCCAATAGCTTACTGAAAGTACCTCACTTAAGCACTGAGTACATGTCAGGCACAAGATGACACCTTCCACATTGGTAAAATACATAAATGCAAAGCATCAGACAAACTTCATTTTTTGGAAAGTTCATTATTCACAGAAAACCTGGGGCTATAAAATTCATTTATACATACATTTTTATGGCGTAGAATACACTTTCAACAATTTCAAAAGGAAGTCTTGGATGCAGAAGTTTGAATTTATTGCTGATTTTTGGAAATCCAAGCATGGTCATGCATACACACAACGTGTCTTGTGTGAATGAGGTTAAATTTCCCTCATAGTTTCAGTTTGACCACAGTCTTTGAAGTCTCTTGGCATAAATATGATTGGACCTGAGCGCTATTCTTGGTGGAATTGGTGGAGTTCAGTAAAATTATGTGCGTTCCTGGTTCCTAACTTGCCTTTAAAGATAGTCCCTAAATGTTAGGGTTGAGAATAGCCCCATTCTAGTGTATTTTATCCATTCAGGAACACTCAACTCTCATGCTTTGGACTCTATTGTGATTTAGGATATAGATATGTTGCATTTAGAGTTGTTGTTAGTTTCCTATCCATAGCTTCCTGTTGTGTGTTGGATAGGTTGGCCTTTTCTTTTCTGTGTTTCCTTTACATCCCGTTTTCTTCTCCAAATTGTGTTATTTTATTCTCTCTGTCTTTGTTCTCTGATTGCACTCTCAGCTGCTTCCACAGCTCATTTATCCTGTCTGTTTCATCATTTCTCTTTGGTGTATTCCACATTGGTTCTTCAGTGACAGCTGGTTCATCTGCTTCATACTGCTCTAGTCTGTCATCACCTTCCATCAATGTTCCTGGCTTGTGTTAGGATTAATTTAGTTTTGTGACCTAATTTTTATGTTTATGGGCTTTGTTTTCTTTTTGTATTATTAAGCTGAGATGAAGTAGGGGAATTCAGAAGTAGTTCTCCTGCATAGTTCCAGCTTCTTGTATTGCTGGAGCCAAATAGCCCCATATCATGATGCTGCCACTACCATGCTTGAAAGATTGCCACCCTCTTTGTAAGTGTAAAACTTTGATGCCTCCAAGGACACCTTTTGTTACCGTAGCCAAATGATAACATTTATTTTTTTTTTTTAAAGAGCATTTTTATTTTGCAACCAGAAATTTGCTAATTTAAAATAAGTATTAAAATAAATTAAATGAAATAAGAAGACATTCATTGCCATTGAGTGTAAGTAAACTTTTTTTGTATCATAACTGCATTTTTAACCTTTAAGTTAGCTGTTCAGTTTTGTAAGAGTTATTAAAGCTCTTATAATTAAGAGTACCCGCCTCACATTAATTTTCTTGTTGTTTCAAAGTTCGCCATGGAGGGAACAAAATGTGCAGCATATACAGTCAATTATTATAAAAGCTATCTGTTTGACATTTGTTCTGTTCCGAGTCCATACGGTGGTACAGGATTCAGGGACGGTGGCACACAGACCAATTACCCTCCACTATTTCATTTCTGCCCCTCTGAAAGTGGCCAAATCCCTGCTTCATTAAGAGCAGACAGTCGGATTAGCGGAATGTAAGTTATTAGTCTCACCGTTGAGAAAGGTCTTAATGGGACAGACCTCGCGTTCCGGCACACACTCCCCGTTTGCAAGCATCCTCCCCTCTTCACACGAGAGGCAGTCTTCGTTCTCCGGGCCGCTGCACGTGGCGCAGCCTGGGTGACACTCTTCACACTCGTTAAGGTCTTCATTGCCGTAGAAACCATCGGGACACACCGAAACACACTTGCCCTCTGGCAAGATAGGGTGAGAAGATGGTATTTCGTGAGACAAGCGCTGGATGTAACCCATTCCAAAAAATAAAAAAAATCTAATTTTGGATTTGTTTGATGCTTCCAGTCAAAAAAACAAACAAAAAAAAAAAAAAACAGAATTTAGGATTTTACAGAATTGAGGGTGCCAAGCAAAAGTAGTACATTTTTACTTAATTGCCATATTTTAATCAAAAATTTCAATAGAAAAGGAAAGTACAAAGTTTTATAGGGATTTAGCAATGCAAAATAGAAAGTACAGGCTGCACAGTGGTGCAGTTGGTAGCAGCTGTTGCCTTGCAGCAAGGTCCTGGGTTCGATTCCCGGCCTGGGGTCTCTCTGCACGGAGTTTGCATTTTCTCCCTGTGCATGGCGGGTTCTCTCTGGGTACACCAGCTTCCTTCCGCAGTCCAAAAACATGACTGTCAGGTTAATTAGTCTCTCTAAATCCCCCCTAGGTGTGAGTGTGTGTGTGCATGGTTGTTTGTCCTGTCTGTCTCTGTGTTGCCCTGTCCAGGGTGAACCCTGCCTCTTGCCTGAAACGTTCCCTGGAGATAGGCATCAACACCTCCCAACCCCGTTAGGGACAAGGGTGAACAGAAAATGGATGGATGGAGGGATGGATGGAAAACAAAAAGTAATTGTGGACTGGAAGAAAAAAACTACACAATTTTCAAAACAAATCAGAAAATGTGGGGATTTTAATTCAATAAAATGTAAAAGAATTTTGCAAAGAAGAAACATTCTTCAAAAACGACAACAACAACAACAAAAAAACGGAAACTAAACAATGATTGGTAGACTTGAACAACTATGATATTAATTTAAAAGACACTGAAATTACATTTAACAGTTTAACTCAATTTTCAACACTGCAGTGCAGAGCCGCATCTGTTTGAACAAGATTATTTATCTTTCCTGTTTTGTTAATTATTGTCAAATATATTTACATGCGTGATGAAAGTGTCTGCTAATCTCCCAAAGCACATCGAGTTTAGATCAGAAAATATATAAAAGAGGAAAGACTTGTATATCGATAAATAAATAAAACCAGGGATCTTTTCTCCACAGTGGAATTGAAGCATCTCATTTAGAATGGTGATGACCTTCATTGCTTTAAAATGCATCATATTCTGATGAGGACTAATGGTTCAACAGCATGATTTTTTTTGAATAAACAGGAAATTGTAAGTCAACCTAGTAGTTTAATATATATAATATATTAATTTATATATATATTATATATATATATTATATATATATAATATATTATATATATATATATATATATATAATATATATATTAATTCCATTTTCACTCTGCAGTCCTTGTGAAATTCTTCCAGCAGCTCTGAGGGCATTTGAAATGTTAATTACATCTCCAAACTTTTTTTTATCCGTGTTCCAGAAATGTCCCACTCTGCCCTCATCACATAACAAAGATACCACAGTGGACAAAGTGCTCTTCCTCAATGTAAAAAGCTACTACGAAACATCTCATTTAGTTGCCTTGCCTAGGAAAATGCAAAGCTTCCAGGCAAGAATTCACAGAATGCTGATTATTGCTGTTATTTGTGACATGACGCATCAACAAAATGTAAATAATAATTTAAATACCAACAGTAAAGAGTGAAGTAAACCTGAGCCAGGGGAACCTCAGATTAAGGTCATGAAAAAAGTGCAACAATGAACTAATTTTGGACACACAGCCAGAAAGACACAGAAACAACACTGGAATGATGACAGACTGTGGGATTAGCAATCAAAATGTTTTGGGACATGTGTCACAATTACAGAAAACATAAGGAGAAAGTTAACAGGATTGACCCAATTTGAAAATGATAAGGAAATGATCAGAGACACATCTTCATGAAAGGCAACTTTATTTACGTAGCACCTTTCAGCCAGAGACAAGCCAAAATGGTTCCTAAATAGTATTTGGGGAAACTGTAGCCAAAGATGTGTAGATGTGCAACATAGTAATTTATTACGAAATTTATTTTGTTCAGAGTTAAAACATGGATAATAATATTAGCCTGTAGTCCAGTGTGATTTAATGAAATGGATGATTTATCATTGGTAGCAAAGTAAAACCAGCAAAGTAAAATTAGTGAAATTCAAGATGCCACTTTGAAAAGAAACTCTTTATTTTACATAAATATAGGGTCTTACTGTGGGCATAATTGTGTTTTTGTAGAAAGAGTATATCTTATATAAGATACATTTCCAGCAGTCTTTCTTTGACATTCATTTTGTCACCATGATAATAAGTGTAACACTGTGGGCATCTCCACCAAGATGAAAATATCTAAGTAGGGAAAGTGCATCTATTTTTGCTAACATTGTTACTCCCTTCCTTGCAGTCTGCTGTGCTTTATCTAAATGTTTGTAACTACACATGCATCCTATGTGCACCTTTGCATCTGGTATAAACAATTGTGCTGGGCCGCCATGGCCAAATATTGGATTTTTGTCTGGTGTACCTGTTTTTTGTTGATTTGGGTGAAAGTTGTAGGTCAATATTTGATGAAACAAACCCAGTGATGGCCACTGGTTTCAATCTTCTTGTTGAAGCCACCAGATTTTTTTGTTTTGTTTTTTAAATCTCATAATTCATAAAAATTACAATCCTATGCTCACAACTAAGAGGTAAGCCCACAGCCGCAAAGATTCATTCTCATACTTAGGAGTGGGAATGAAATGTTTTTTTTTTCCCCACATACTTTTTCTCATGGCAAGGCCTAGTATTATTCTACATCTTTTCTATTATAAGCCTTACCTGATAATAAAAGGTCCGTCTCACACCAGTAGCACTCATGTTCATCGCAGCTCATGCAGTTGTCTTCACATGGAGCGCAGGTCATCTCCTCCTCCACGCTGTATGTCTTTGCTGGGCAGTTTTTATAGCAGCCATCCTGAAAGCTGATATTAAAAGCAACAGTCAATACATGCAGTCATGAGAACATAGAAACCCACTCAGCTCTCACAGCCGAAAATAAGCCTTTTTCGGTCAGGTAAAGAGGCGAAATGAAAGGTAGACTAAAGAACAGAGGTGAGATCGCACGCAGCAACAGCGAGGCACACTGCGAGGCACACTGCCTTACTTGTAAAAGCCCTCAATGCAGGACAGACAGTGCCTGGGGTTATCTGTTGAAAGCACAGAAAAAAACTCAGCCTTCTTTATTATATAGGAGTCGTATGAAATGAAACCCTGTGCACTTGGGTCTGCACAGATTGACACGGCAGCTTCATCTTCTGTAGGTTTTCATTTCTAGAAAAAAAAAACAGAAAAACATGACCATTGCTACTGAACTGTGACTTACACAGGACACATTTCCTGCAGCCTTCCTCGCAGGGCATGCATTCTTCGTAATCTGGATCCTCCACCTCCCCTGAGAGCACAGGCAGCAGACAAAGTGACAGGAAGGGAAAAAAAAAACAATCAGAACAGAAGGCTCAGAGAGAACTGAGGGGTGGACACTACGTGATCCAAGGTCACAGATTAGACATCTAGAGATCTGCCTCATAAATAATGGAGTGACCTTCTCTACCTTCTCCACACTCCAGCTTCACACACCGCCCATCAGACAAGTAGAAGGAGGAGTTGCACTGCAAGCAGTGGTCTGGGCTGGAGCAGAGCCGACAGTTTTCCGAACAGGGCTGGCAGGTTCTCTTACTTGTGTGGTAAAAGGTCTCAGGACAGGCCTCCAGACACTGACCTTGATGCAGATAACGTTCCACTCCAAATTTATCTGTAAAAGTAAAAAAAAAAAAAAACATTAAAAAATACATTAGTGAATGAAATGTTGATTTAATTACCCTCCCCCAGTCATATTTGGTGTCTTATGTATTTGACCAATCAGAACAGTTACATATTAATTTGGAATGAACTGTTCCTCTAAAGCGCAGGCGTCAAACTCAAGGCCTGCTGGCCAAATATAACCCGCCGTAACTTTTTAGGTGGCCCTCTAGGCTCCAAATTACACCGATAAGTCCTTCCAGTTTTTCAAAATTCACACACAATCAACAAATTTCCTTTTTTTTTTCTGATTTTACTGCAAATTTGCTTAAAATTGGTCAAAAACATGGAATCCCTAACTGATTCGGTATGTGATCAAGAGTCACATTCATCATGCAATACCGCAAATATTGTCAAAATTCCTTACGGACATTTCTAAATGCTCACCACAAAATCTGTAGTTTCGATTGCAAAAAAGAAAACTAAAACAACCACAAAATCCCAGAGGAACAACTATTTATTAATATTTTCACAGTTTAATTGGTTTTATCAACATATTCTGGCACAACCGGCCCTTTAAGAGCATTCCGATTTTTGATATGCCCCAAAATGAAAATGAGTTTGACACCCCTGCTCTTAGGAGGCAATTACATTCTAACTGTGCCAACAAAGGCTAAAACAAATATTACACAGAGGCCAGGGATTTTTTTAAATTATTTTTTTCAATTTGTCAGCCATCTGTTCAGCACACATGCTGACACAGAATGGTTTTCTTGTCTTGTCTCCTACCTGTGTCACAGCTGGTGCAGTTGGCAGCCCCTGCATCCATACATGTGGCACATGTGTGGTCACACAGGTGACACTGTCCACCTGAGCGGTACTTGCTCTTTGCACATTCTACCACGCAGAGCCCCTCTTCCAAAGCTCTGCAGCCAGCGAAGGGCAAAACAAAATAGAAACAAAGACAAATCAACACATATAAATTATGTCTTTGTTAATGAGCTGAGCTCATTTACATCCCAGCATGCACCATATGGAACATTTACACAGATGTCACTGAGTGCATTAAGAAAGATGAGGGAGAAAAAAAACATTAACATGGCAGCTGAAATGAAAGGTAACATGAGGTAATTATTTGATCTTTAAGTAACCTGTTTATATCCAATAATGTTCACTGATTCTGATTATATGAATAATATGATTACCATTGATACATGTTTTCATAATAATTAGCTGTGATTTCAGGTTGCAGTGTTTAAAGCTGAATTATTTCATGTTTATTTTTCATCTCCTTAACAATCTAAACTAAATTCAGTTCTTGTTTATTTAATCATCTCTGTATGAAAGAAGGTTTTAAAAAATAGACATAATTGTGCCAATTATGTCATCACACAGTATTTGTAACGAGTCCACTGCTAGCTTATTTCTATCTGTTTGATTCTGCCTTGTTATATTTGAGCTAATAAACTTCATTTTAATACGACTCCCATTAAAGCTGCTTTAATTTACATATTTACTCATTTAATTGTCAGGAAGCAAAACAAGGAAAAGTCAGAGACAAGCAGCACAATCTGAGCGGTATTTTTACAAGGATGATGTTACTCTTTCAAAAAAATCCAGATTCTGTTTAAATACATAAACTGAAAATTGTCATTGCCATTGTTATAGCTATCCAGAATGCATTAGGCTGATGTTTCATTAGTCTGCTTTTCTTTAGCCTGGTTCACAGAACAGTTCTGTTAGAAACAGACAGAGACAAGCTCCACCCTCACAGATTCGGTCCTTTCACAAAACACAAGAAGGTGACGAAAGCTTAAGGCAAGTCACAACTTGAAGTATCTTCTGAAAGGGACCACTTTATTAGCTGCAACCACTTCTGGGCTCATTTCCTCCTTTACAATAGATCTGGGATGCAATAACAACAAATAACCTATTATAATCTAATACTATCTGTTTTTACAATTAATATACTATTACTATCATTTAATTTTATATTGTTATGCGTAAAGAAAGGGGCGAGATATACATGATCAAGAAGTGGGTCCCAGTTTGTTACTTGTCAACTTTTCTTTTTGTTGACCCTAAAAAAAGCTGTTTAAATATTACCATAAATTAAGCCTATCCTGAGTAAAAAGCATAAGTAGGTTCAAAGCTCCTGGAAAAAAAAAAAAAATTAAAGCACTCATGAATGCTCTCATTTGAACATATTAATTGTGCGCATATGGAAAGTAAGGTGGGATAAAAAACACATGAATGTTCACTCAACTTTGACTGGTTTTTGGACTGTGGGAGGAAACTGGAGTACCTGGAGAGAATCCACAAATGCATAGGGAGAACATACTCACCCAGCAAAAACCTTACATGTTCTTGCTAGCCTAGATTGTGCTACTAGAGCAAAATTTACATTTTTGATATTTTGTTTACAACTGGGATACCAGGGAAAGTTATTGTAGAGGGCTGCTATGTGTTAAAATATCTATTGTATTTCACCCATAAATAATAATAATAATAAAAAAAAACAAACATCTGGATTTTCCTGTCATTCATTTCCCCTTTGACCCTGAATCTAAAACAGCCAAGTGTAACTCACCGTGAAGAGCCACAGCTGATGCAGTCCCCTCTTCGCGGCCCTGTGCACTTCAGACACGTTGCATCACATGCGTGACACACCCCATCGCTGTCCTGATACTCTCCTGACAGACAGCAACAGAAGCATGCTGACTCAGAAATGAATAGACGTCTGAGGCACAGAGGAAGGCTTAATGTCAGATGCAGAACAGAGAGGGAGGCATGTAGGACCAAATGGCTCCACATTTAAACAAATGTTTAAGAGGCGCCACATTTTGCGTAATCTCACTGGTGTTTGCAAATGTGTCAAATTAACTGGACTTTATTATTATTATAATTATTATTTTGCCTTAAAAAACATCAGAAAAGCAAGAGGATGGGGGGAGGGGAGAATACAACAAGGTTTATTTTCCAGGAGCGTTGAGGACAACATGTAATAGAGGAGGGAGATGGTTGACTGACCATCTGTGCACTCAGTGTTGACAACACACACTCCCTCCTGGAGGCGGTGACCGCTGGAACAGCTGCTGCAGTTCTGCAGACTCGGCCCGGCACAGGTGAGACAGCTGGAGTCGCACCTGAGGAGAACAGCACATAAATTCAACACAAAATGCAGGGAGATAAGCTTCCCACACTCCGTACAGGCGCGCAACAACAACACACTCGGAGCACCAAAGCAGGCCAGCCAACCACCAGATTAAGGCCTGCCATCAGCCAATAAACAAACCACCCACACCTGAACACACACCAGTAAACTCACCTCCTACATATCCCGTGGCCATCCGCTATCTCTGGGCTTGGCTCTGTGGCGTAGAAGCCAGCGCTGCAGGAGGACACACACCTCCACTCCTCCATCAAGAAACCTTTTGCGCAACGGTTGCACGACTCAACACCTGCCGCTGATGCCACAAGAGGGAGGGGAGAGGGGTGTGGGGTGCTCTTAAATTGACTAATATGTCAAGTATTTTTTTTTTTTTTAATGCTGTTAATTTTGACACAGGTCGCGTCTGTAAGCCTTGACCCCGTTCTCACCTGCGCATGTCGCGCAGGCCTTGTGACAGGGCCTGCATTCGTCTTCCTGCGCGTCGTGGTAGAAGCCGTCGTCGCAGCTCCGCTGGCACCGGTTCCCCTGCAGACTGGAGAGGGTGTAGAGAGCATGTGGCACCGTGACACACTCAGCCAGTCATGTGACACCACAAAAAACGTGAGTCATCGCCTTCATATTCGCAGGTTCTCTCCTCCAGCCCACAGCACGCCACCACAAGTCCGCACCGAACTGAGTCAGTGAACGCCGCATTCCGGAAACTTCTAACTACGCAATATGTTGATATATATATATATATATATATATATATATATATATATATATATATATATATATATTTTTTTTTTTTTTTTTTTTTTTTTTTTTTCCAGACAGCTTTATGCTTTCCAGTATTGATTATGCAAAATGCAAAATTATTTTCTCTAATTTGGGTTACAGGCAAGCGACAGAGTTATAAAGTACTGTAGCCTGGAGCGTTTACACAGGGAGCATCAGTATTCTGGTCGGCGGGAGCCGTGTTTACCGAGGAGTTAATTCAAGCATCATCAGAGAATTTGTTTCACCTTGTGCCTGGTTTGCATTCCGTGCAGATGCTGTACGAGGTGCACTTCGAGCAGTTTTCACTGCATTTCTTGCACAGATCTGTGTCTGTGGGGAAAAAAAACAAAACAAACAATAGACATGAGAACCAGAAATCAACCCATACTTACCACACACCTCTCAACCACAGTATGAACAACGAGGCCCGAAAAGTTCAGCCAGTGACGTCCTTTGTAAATATTCCGAAAGGCAAGGAAAACAAAACAAAACTAAAAAAAAAAAAAAGAGAGACTTTTGAAGGACAAGTCAAAACACAGGACCACTGGACCACTATTACCGTGGTCCAGGTAATAGTTATCTCCACAGGAGGCTGTGCAGGTGTCGGTTCCCTCTGTCAGGTGATGACCAGGAACACAAGAGGTGCACTGGTTGCTGCGACTCCCTCTGCAGCTCGCACATGAGGAGTAGCACCTCTTGCAGCGCCGCCGGTCACCCCAGAACCCTTGGGGACACTCTGAGACACACAACCTGGTGGACAAACATGAAGATAAGAAGACTCACGAGAAGAAATGCACTAAAAAAAAAAAAAAAAGCAATACTCGAGGGCATTCAATATCAGCCAATTTCGGTTTGTAGATAATCAGTAATGGCTTAACCGTAACTCTAGCACATTTTTATTTATTTTTGCAATAGTTTAGTTTATTTTCTTCATTGAAATAACATCCACATAAACTACATCAACTGCCTGCTGCGATTGGGTCCACTCCTACACACATCATGACAGATGTCCTCTTGTCAGCGTGCTCAAGTCAAAAGCTTTGATGATGAAGCACAAGTTGGGTATCAAGTCTTTTGCAAAAAACAATCTTCAAATAGGTTGTTAAAAGTCAAATTCAAGACCGAAGTCTTGGAGGCAAATACGAATCCTGTTTGAAGATATTAACCACAAGTTTAAGTCAAATTTCAAATGTTTTCAGTGCTGAGTCCAAGCTAAGTCTTAAAAATTTTTGCCTCAGATGCATGTGACTGAAACTTGCTTTTCAAACAAATCTTCTGCCTAAAATATTTTTTTATGTTTATTTATATCAACGTCTTTAAGCATAATTTAACACTTTGCCGTTGGTGGATCTCCAGCCATGAAGGACTGAAACTGCAGGAGGCTGATATGTCATTATGCCCAGGATGCACACATGAGCTTGCGTGTGTTTTTGTGTGTGAACGATTCATAGGTCAAAGCTAAGTGGTTTTAAAATAAATAAAAAATTTATAATGTTTAGATACTGGGAATAAAATTCAAGGGAAAACTTTGATGGGCTTTAAGACACGTCTAGGGACCCACTCAAGCCCACTTTAAAATATGAAAAGCAAAAATAGGAGGAAATAAGTGTTGATTTAAAACATTGCTGCGTGCATGTAAAAGTGGACTTTGTAAGAAAGTGAGATAACGAAACAGTATCATCACTTACCATCTGCATCCACTCACTGTACCAGCATTGTGCAATCATGCTAACCTTGAATTGTTCTTGAACTTGAGAAAAAAGTGCAGACATGTGACACACTGCTGTGGGCCAGGCCCGTCACAGCCGTCGTCACTGCATTCCAGGTCACAGGGTCCTAAAGTGGTAAATACTCTCAAAATGCAAGCACAAAAAGCCTTTTGGACTGTTTTATGTGTTCTGGTAAAAATAAAATAATAAAAAATCCTGGAATCACATTCTGCAACTACATGACAAAGCTCACAACGTTGAAAACCCTGAATTAGGAAGTGACTCACCGTCGTATCCTTCTGTGAGATCACTATCCATTGAGGGCTCTGCTGATCGGACTCGCCGATGGCGCATGTGATACGGCTGCTCTGCAGTGCCATAAATCACCAGAGACCACTTCTTCAGTATCCCTGTGAAACAGCGGAGAGAAAGAAAAACAGGTTTGTCCCCCGAGGCTGGCGCCGTGTTTCAGCTGCCTCCTCTTGATGTTCAGTGTAAATAGGTCTCACAATGAAGAGACGCTACAAAGAGAAAGAACAAACCTAATTCAGCGCTGTCTCGCTTCCGAGAGGGAGTATCCTTGATTTTCAAAGTCCATTCCCCCGCTGCCTGCTCCCCCCAGGAATGAGCTGTCATGAATTCCCAGTTCTGAAATCCCTCGGTGGAGTTGTCAAGAGGCCTAGAGCAAAACATTATACAATCATGAGCATACAACTACGACCACCACTAATTAAGACATCTCTTTAAAGCAACATTGTTTAATTAATAGTGTATTTAATTTGTAATTTGTTCCTCTGCTTGGATTATTGCAACAAAAAACAAAACAAAAGGGGTTTTCATGTGATCTCAAAAGTTTTGCAGTTTTGCTTCTTTATTTTGACTAATGTAAAACAAATGTGAAGGTTTCTGGAAATCTGAGAGCCTGTGCTGACTGGACACTTTTTACAGATCAATTGAATTTAATATTCGTAGAGTAAGGATGGAATCTTTTTTTTTTTTTGTCAAAATCAACAAAATCAAGAGTTTCAGGCTATTTTCACAGTCATACCTCCCAACTATTTCAATGTTTTGTTTACTCCTGTGATTTTCTATTTAACTTTCTGTGTGTATTTTGTGATTTATTGTTTCTTGCACAGCTAAATGTATATCTGTGTTCCTCCATTTCCATTTTCCTCATTTTTTTTATTTATTTATTTTTTTGTGTTCAGCAGCCTCAAGCTTCTGTTTTATCTCACAATGTGATCGGACTCACCTGTCCTTGCTTCCAGAAGTCACCCTCCCGTGTAGTTAAACTACTGGTTATCAGATCCATATGTTTTCCTCCTTACATTTTGCTCCTTTTTGGTTATCTCTGTCTTCTTCAGTTTTATAATCTGTTTCCATTAAAATGTTTCACTTCATCATTATCCTGTTTACATTTCATCCTGAAATTGTACTGTTCATTAATAATCTGAGGCAGTATGAGAATGCTTGTTTCTGATCTACATGCACAAGTGTGTGAGGATAACTTAGAAGATAAAGATAAAGTTTTAGATGAATAAGAAATGAAAAACTATAAGCCATAAGCAGTAGCTTGTATAATGATCTCAGCAGACGCACAGCCCCACCAGGTGTTTGCTAATTTCTCCTGGCTAGTCTGAAGGAGCTGAGTCACGGGAAAGGGCTGCTCTGTGAAGTGGAAGGAGGTGAAGCTCAGTCCGCCTAGGTGTTTTATACAGCTCAATGGTTGCCATGGGTCATTAAAGGATTTCTCAAACATTCATGAAAGAATCAGGGCAACACTGCAGGTATTTTAGTGATGAGGGAATAATATTAAAACATGATGTAAAGCTAAGAAAAGTCTTTTTTTTTTTTTTTTACATAATACTGCCCCTTTAAGTGTTTGTGTTTCTTATTCACGATGCATTCAGTTCAGTTCAGTTCAGAAAAGAACAAGCTGAAAACAAGAATCTTGCCAGGAATTAATTTCCCAAAACCCGGTTTCTCTGGAATGACATCACTACTTTGCTTTTCCAGGAGTGTTTGCCAAAATCGACTTCTCCCCATGGCTGCCATCTGAAGACTAATGGTATAAGCAGTGAATGCTGAGCTCCAAACAAATTCGTTTCCACCCGCAGAAAATTCCCTCCCTGCCCTTACCCCATCCATTGCGGATAAGGTTGTGGCGGTGCCACAGTAGTTTGGATGGAGCAGCCCCCTTGTTACCTGTGGGCCAGCAGCTGCGACACGGTGCCTGCAGGTGACGTGAGCGTGATGGAAAGGTCGCCACGGCGGCTGTGAGTGATGGTTACGTGGATGACGACGTGCTCTACATAAACAACGTGCCGCGAGGCCGCGCTGGAGCAGCCGGTGGTCTCATACGTAGACGTCAACACTGAGCCAGGATGAATAATTCTGTACAAGACAGACAGGAGGGAAAAAAAAAAAAAAAATCATGAAGCAACATACTAAGCACCAGAGATGAGAGAGGAGGCGGAAAACAAGAAGCGAGTTGGAAGAGCACAGCACAAGAGAAAATGAAGCTTATTAAAGTGCGTGAGAATCAGCATGTGAACTGAGACAGAAATAGATGAAGTGTGATAGATGAGAAGAAATCAGGGGAAGCCCTGACTCAGAACAAAGAGCTCTCGCAGAGTTCTTGGTGCGTTACCTGCTCAGCTGGATGGCCTCCTCCTCCACACACTCATGCTGTGCTGGGACTTGTTTCCAGCGCTCAGCCTCCTTCACCATGCTCTCAGCATCCAGCAGGCCGAAGCCGTACAGGTGGCTCACTAACAGACAGACATGCACACACAAATACACAACACATTAGCAAGGGGTAGGGAGGGCACAGAGGCTTCTAAAAGATTTCACGTCCCCCTGAGACTCTGTAGGCGTTTATCGCTGTTCTGCTCTCTGTACCTCGTTAGTTTTCAAAACGCTCGCTGCTTTATGGCTCTCCTAAAAAAAAAGCTAAAAGAACATTCACTGAAACATCAGTCTCGGCTAATCTTTTCCCTGAGTGTTGGAAGGATTTCATGCGGAAGGCAGCATGTGTTTTTGCACTAATATCGGCAAAAACTCGGGGAAGAAAAATATATAACAGAGATATGATGTTACCTTTGTACCCAGCTCCATTATACTGCCAGTCAGGAGCAACAATATGATGAGTTTTTGATGTACAGACGATAATGTGCTGCACATCCCTCCAGGTCAGGAGAGGACTATGAAAGGTCAGATAGAAAGAAACAGAATTGCTTCAGTAGCTATTATAGCTATTGATTTAGACCCTTTGATCCTGGATATGTGGATGTGTTGTGTGGCATGGAGCTGCTCACTTGGCCTCCAAAGTAAGAGCAATCACCCCAGCAGCCAATGAGGAGGAGAGGGACGTTCCAGACAGAGTCCTGCTGCATCCCTGCTGTGGTCCGAGGGTCATCTGTCAACAACAGCAGCACTAAGTGAAATGATAATAACTGAAAAGATTGTTTCTTTTGTATAATCCTCATTCTGGATAATGGACCTAAAGTGCTACAAATGAAACCACCTGAGATTGTGCAGCTTTTGTTGTCCACAGAAACAATTTTGTGTTTCTGTTTGAAAATACTCACAATTCTGTAACATGAAGCAACTTTATAGCTTCTCTAATACTTAAATTCACATGATCATTTTCTCAAGATCATGGTTTAAAATCTGTTATATTTTAGTGAATTATTGAATCAAATTATTATTATTTGCAACAAACTTCCTTAGGTATTGATGCAAATATAACTCATCTCAATCTTTTAACAATATTAAAATAACTTTTTTAAACATCCCAGAACTTTCAAATTGGCTATCGACTTTATAAATCACACTTTTTTTTTCATTTTTATTGCACTGGTGTTGTTGATAAAAGTAATTTCTAATTTCCTTGAACGAAACTTGATCTCCAGAAAGAGATTTAGGAAATATTGTTTTTCACAAATAATGTGGCACATTGCCTCCAACAAACAAACAAACAAACAAAACAACAACAAAAAAACATTTTAGTTTAATTTGGCCACACCATTAAATGGCATTAGCTCTTGTGGTCAAAATTTGTGGCTTTCATTTGCTGATATTTAGGGTTCCTGTTGTCAAGGGAACATGTGTTAACAATCTTACTGAGGCTGTATGCATGTGGAAGTCTTTAAGTGAGAGCTGCTAATTCTGATGACATTAAACAGCACTGTGAATTCACAGTGAGTAAACGGCTGCTGCAAAGTGGGAGTCTTCCAGAATAAACTTTAGATACATCATGCAAATCTATCTCCACCGAGGACACAGGCTGGATGTCTGCTGTGAGTTTGCTTTAAACATAACTTAAAGATTATGCAGAATGATGTCTGCACACTTGGTTTTTTTGGCACCCCATAAGAGACCGCTCCAGGCAGGATGTGAGTCCAGGTGTTTGCTTACAGGGGCAGCAAAGCTGAGCTCAAACTTTTGAAAAAAACAAAACAAAACAAAAAAACTTTCTCTCACTTCTGGTGTGTTTTATTGTAGATCTAAGCATTCTTTATTTAAATGGAGGCTTTGAAAGCTGGTGCTATTAGATAGATTTGGTATTGTAGCGTACATAAAGGCTAACTTTGAAACGCTTTAAAACTGCCACAATGAAAGGTAATGGACTCCTTTCCAGTCACAGATTCTGTCAGCAATTTTCATAACAAAAGATCTAAATGAAGAATGAAATACATTTTATGTGACTGAAGAAAACAGGGGATATTTACATAAGCAGACACATTTTAAATTATGAACAACATTCATGTGCATTGCTAATTGACACATTTTTCTGTTTTTTTAATAATCGATGTGACCTAGCTCCAGTGGAATGTGATTGCTCTCAGTAAGTTTGAGTGTTGTACTACCTATTTCAGGCTATGCAGTACGTTTAATCCTTTTAAGATTCTGCATTTGGTTTCCTTGTTGTTGATGGAGCAGTTGTTTGTCCCATTACCTCTCATCCATAACCTCAGTTTCCTTTATTTTTTCCCCTCGTATGTCAGTATACAGCAAATCAAATTTAGTGACTATCTAAAGGCTGGTCCCTGAGATTTAACAACCTAATTCCTGATGAATTTTGAGCTCACCATCCTCTTTGTCTTTTCACCACTATAGGCCGCCGTCAGTGTGGAGGAGCATTGTTCCAGGTGTTCTGGCTGGACTCCACGGCGACTGACGCTGCTCACAGAAATAGTGTATATGCTGCTGCTGTAGCCATCACAGGAGCAGTGATCGCCTGCTTTCCCTCCATTCCCTGAAGCCCAAATGAAAATTGAGCCCCTTCCATGCCGGCCCTGTGGCGAATTCGAGAAAGAAGCCAACACTTATAAACTATCTATAGCAGAATAAAATGATTTAAAGAGGAATAAACTCTCACGCTCTTTCTCTTACTGTTTCAACGGCAGTCTGTAAAGCGAGACGAGCAAGGGGTCCAGGCCCCTCCAAAGTGGCTCCGTCATCATCTGGCCCCCAGCTGGCTAAGTATATGTCAATGTAGTGTGGCCTGAAATTCAGTGATACAGCTTCCACAATATCTGTCACATCGCCTCCCAGCATACGAATGCCTAAAGGTGATTTTGAGGCAAAGAAAAAAAGGGAAAAAAAAGAATGCTTGAATCTACTGCGATTCTTCAAGAAGATCTTCAAAATGCTTCTTTGAAGCCTCGATGTGGATTTACCTCCTATGCGTGCGCGGAATGAGACTCCGACTGTGCATAGAGAGTTATTTGCGGATGCAGCCACCGTCCCCGCACACTGAGTCCCATGGCTTCAGAGAAAGGAGGTGCACATCAGAACATGAGGTTAGATGCATATGCATGAAAAGAAGACAGAGTATTTCCGTGACGTCAGTGCAGGGAAAAAGCAAAACTTTCAATTTCCATATCTATACATGCATGTAATGACAGAGAGAGAAGAAAAAAAAAAAAAACTTGCTTTAATTAGAGCTGGTGTTATGATGGGGACGCTGCAAAGCGCAAGCAAACGTGAAAGTTAGAGGTAAGGTGTACTCACAAGTCGGCTGCATTCTTGGAATATTTCGGAGTCGGGTCTTGATCTTGTTCGTTTACATCACAGCTGGCAAGTGGGTCCTAAATCAAGTGGATAATAAGAAGCAGCACATAGCAGCTGCCAGCAGCTATCTGTCTCTGTTTCATCAGACAAATCACAAAGAGCATTATTCACCAGTCCACCGCACAGCTAAGTGGATCAGACATTTAATGTCCATTCCAATACTCTTAACCGGCCTTTCTAAACCTTTGGCCCGCGAGCTCCTGACTGCAATATCTGTCTCGGCTCCTTGCTGTTTCACTTAAAGCTCAGCCAAATTGCTTATGATTAATGTCCCCTTCCTGAAAAGAGCCTCCCATCCCAGGGCACTTACATAATTTGGCTTCAGATCTGGATGCTCTTTCTCAATGCCATCATCTAGGACAGACACCACCACACCCTTCCCGGTGTAGCCTCTCCTCCAGGCCGCTGCGATGTTCATACCAGTCTGGCAGCCACTGGCCTCACTACAGCTCTGTCAGGCACACATTAGCATATTCGACTTGGGTTATTTTTCTGGTTTTAGTTGGTTTTGTTCCAGAAACAAAGAAGGGGGAAAAAAGTGGCATACTGTGTACCACAGGTCGTTCCCCAAAGGCCAACTAAAATGTGTGTTGTGTTTGAAGGCAGACTGATGAATTGGCGGATGAAGATGCTTTCTCACCAGGTCATGACCACAGAGGCGACTTCTTCTGGAGGTTCTCTTTACTCTCTTCAAGACCGCTTGCTGCTGGAGCCATTCCACCTGAAAGGCAACACGGGTAATTAGGACAGATGCAGACAATTGTTCTATCTATTTTACAGAGAATATATCTCCTTTCTGTCTGTCTTTCCTGTTTAATCCTCTCACAGTCAAAAAAAGATTCTCTCAAAAGAATATTAAACAACATCATCTCTTGCCTCGTCTACTTGCCTTGTTTACAAATTTAAACTTGTAAACAAGGCAGACAGAAATGAAAGATGTAAACAACCAGGAGCTCAGCCAGCTAAATGTTGGGTGGGAGAGTAGAGTCAGCATGACTATAATAATTTTTTTGTGACATCATGACCACGCTGTACCTTTTCAACACATGTCTCAGCAGCTACAAAAAAAAAAAGTGTTTTTGAGGAGGAACAAAAAGGTTCTTTGTTTTATTTCCATTCTCCCACACACTGACCCAGACAGACAACAACCTCAAAATGCTTTTCAAAGGATTAAGGCCGATGCTGAAGGCCTGAGGCAAGACAGCTTTCCTTCTCTTCCACTTTTTGTGCAAGCAAAGAGAAAAAAGTACCATTTGTTAGGGTTACTATTTATTTCCTTCTTTTGGCATTATTTTATTGCTTCAATGTTTCTTTTTTTTTTTAACTAAAAGTGTTGCACAGCTTATTGCGGCACTAAAGGTCAACATTACAAAGGCTTACAATGAAGATAAATATGCTTAACCCCCATACTCATGTGAACTAATTCTGGTACACCTTAGTGCATCCCCCCCCCAAAAAAAATGCTGACATTAATATTTCAAAAGAGTCTTCTATCTGCATTGTATCACGTTACTTTACCTTTGGCTCCTTTGCAAGGTGGTTTGTCACTTCTTTGTTGAATTGGGTGGAACGATTTGCTGTCTGCTGGTGACGGACGCTGTAGTAACCCGTCAAGTCTCCAATCTGGTGAAACAAATAAAATCCACTTAATAAAACCTCTCTTTTGCCAGATAAACGTCCTGCTCTTCTCCAGGCTGTGTTCTAAACAGTCGCTGAATAATTAAAACAGTTGTTGGTGTCTTTCATTCGGTGGCTACCTAACACCTGTGATAGTTTTTCAGGTAACTGCAACATGAGCCACGGGACTCGAGCCACGCTGCTGTATAAGTTTGCCTGAAACATGCACACTCAGACAATGATGTCAGCAGATTTTTTTTTTCAAACTCTTTTATGCTTTATTAAAAAAATAAATAAATAAATCATTGGCTTGCCATTTTTCACAAGAGAAATGACATAATTGTCTTAATTTATTCCCCTGTGGCTCTGTTGGTAAATATACTCAGATTTTTTTTTCCCACCTAGCTCTATAAAGTAGTGTATTTAGCTTTAATTGAGTGTTAAGGTGCATTTTACTTTCAGCAGATCCAAACCTGAAACTTTCATTACAGAAGCCAACTCGAGGGAGTGCTTGAGTTTTATAGACATAGTTTATTTATTTGATTTAATGCATTATTTACATGGTCGTGCTGTGGGTCTCGGAACCTTGAATAAAACAGTGATAAAGTTCAAGGTTTTATTCCCATGAGGTTTTTATGCTAAGCAACAATTAATCTTTGATGGTGTGAACACGAGATGGGGAACAAATTTAGATTATTAATAGTAGCACTACTTTTCCTTTGGCTCCACAAACGTCTCTATTATTTGAACAAAGATATTATTAGAATTATTGAAAATCTTCAATATTTTAGTTCTTCGTAGATCTTGAATAACACATTCAGTTTCTATCCAGACATTCACAAAAATGCTTCTTTAGAAAAATCCAACAAAACATTTAAATTTTATATTATTCTTTTACATAATGCTGGAGTATTATTGGAAGGTTGTGTCTTAAAAAAATGTGCCGGTGATGTTAAGCTGCTTCTTTCACGGTAACTGAGGTAAGCAAGAAAACTTACTTTGTATTTCAGCACACTCACCTGACCCATGCTTGTAAAGCCATATTTCTCTGCTATCCTCTTCACAGACTCAGAATCCCCTCTAACTTTTATCGCCCAGTCATTGGTATAAATGGTAGTGTGACAAAGCTGCAGGAGAGTTCCCATCCACAGGGCGAACAAATGTCCCATTACTGCTCTGATCAATTGCAGTTGCCTTCCTGTCGAAGATTCATGCGTTGTTCCTGCAACCGGTTTGGCTAAATCTGTTTCTCATTGCTGAGAAGAAAAAAAAAACACACAAATAGAAGCCTCCTCTCAAAGCCTTGAAGGAATAAAGGGATGGTGGCCGGCTGAAGCTGTCAAGTCTCGACTCTGGTTCACTGGCAGAGATCAGCTATCAGATTACTTGAACATGGGACCTACGGATTACCTAATCATGTCAGCCCCTTTGAATGACCCTTCCTGTATGTTGCTCTACACTGTGAAATTTTGTTTGTCTGATCTGGTTCAGTTTTAACAGACTTTCTGCATTTTCGACCAAGTTTCTGATGAACCACAGAGGCTTAAAGGTCTGTAGTAATGACAGCATCGGCCATTTTAAAATAAAACCTTCAAATAATCTGTTTCATCTGTTTATTTCACTTGCTCTACTTTTAAAATTATTCCAACTCTAGTTGATGAATTTTTATATTTGACTGATTCTGGTCCATATAGTTAAAGAAACAAATTCATAATCTGTTGTATTCACTGTAGAAAGCCTGAACCCTGTGCATAGGGTTTTCAAACTTCCTTTTATTTTCATCACATTTCTATGTTTATTATCGTTATTAATTTCTTCCTTTTTTTTTTTATTTGGCTCAACACATTTAGTCTTGGCAGCATGATAGGCTGTGAATTTATATCCCTGCTTTTGGAAATTTGTCATTTAAACTAGGTCAGTCTGAAGCAATCACAGGAAAGCCCTCCGCGCTACAAAAGAAGAAACAGTAGAGTTAATACATTGTTTAAAGATATGTATATTTTAAAAAAAGGGGGGGAGTACTGTTATAATCAGACACTGCACCCAGAAAACCTGAAATGTTTAGAGAGAGATCTGTGAAACTACACTGAAGATAAGAGTTTATTTTAGATAAGGCTTTAGTGAGTCTCATTAATAAAAAGTTACTGTTCTACCAGAGCTCAGTTTATGATTATTTTTTGTTTATGTTTCCCTCCTTCAAATCCAGTGTGCAACAGCTTATATGCACCACTTTTGTTCACAGAAAAGTGTTTTTTGATTGGTTTTTTTTTTTTAGTACTTTAATCAACTGCATTTTTGCACTTACAAGCAGCTTGGTGAAATTGCAAAACATTTCATTGTTTAACCACAAGTTCACTGGTTCAAGGTTCTAGAAACCATTTCTGAATGTGGCAAAGAGAATGCACAGCACATTTGGGAAATAAGACTTCTGTATTTCAGAAAGCAGCATGGAGGTTCAAATTTATTTGCATCTAAAGGCAGATAACATGTATTTAATTTGAAAGCTGCTTTTTGCTATACTTAAAGTTGTCTGCTTGTGTCTTAATGAGCCAGGGCTGTTGTTGATGCCCAACAGGACATGTCATGATTATCTTTACTTTTAGACACGGTAAATACTAAGCAGCTGACTTTGTCTATCCTGTGACTGAGAATCGAAGTGTTGAGGAAGTCTTTACCTTAAACTAGGTGACAGAAACTAGACAGTGTTAGGCATCTAGTTAGCTTTAGACTCAAATAGCCAAAACTGGAACCTGTATGTGTAGAATTTTGTTTAATGAATCCGCAGATGCACTTTGACTTGTCTGGGATGTATTTGCCTCCTATTTTATAACTGTTGAAACAGGATATTCAACAGCTAACAGGATAAAGATCATACAGAACATAGGTTAAGTGGATGAAGTTATTGTTTGCATATTAAGCCATAAACTTATGTAAGTTAATTATTTAATTAAACCAAAAATGTGTTGTTTTTTTAAAGAAATCTTTTTTTATGTATTCAACAAATGTGATTTAAAGCATTCATAATAATGTTTTTTGATTTTATTTATTTGCTCTTTGCGGTCAATTAACTGGCTGCTCACTGTAACTTTTACCATTTGCACTTTTTGCAACATAAGACAAATGTTTGTTGTTTTTGGTCAAGACAAAAGCTTTTTTACCTTCTGTTCAAATATTACTCCGTAGCCATTAGATGAGTTTAAAGTGGAAATTAATTTTCCCCATCACTGACAGCAAGCTGTCCTGGCCTAAAGCCACAAAGCAGCCCCCCTAACATGAGGTTACGTTCCCTGCTGGGATGATATTTTCATCTTGGCATATATTGTCCCTGTTACATTGTTTTTATTTGTCAGTAGAAGGGGAAAAATATGGCTAATATTCAAGACCTTTCCTCTATATGGTGTGCTGATAAATGCCATACTCCATGAAATCATGGATCATTGTTTATATTTGTGTAAAGCTTATATAAAGAAATCTTTGAGTCTTGGTGGCCACGGCGAGTGATTCATTTTGCCTAATTTTCACCATTAGACCATTATCCAGGTATAGGAAGTCAGCAGTAATGTTTTGTGTTTTGTTAGTATTTTCTTGGGGATAATTTAAAAGAATATGCGCAGAGTCTGAAGAAAACACCTGGCTCATCAAATAAAGATCTTACATTGTAATATTGGTTATTTTAAAGTAGCTTCCAAAGTTATCTCCACCTGTTCAACACAATGTCTTATGCAGCCCTTAACTATTTTTCTAACTATTAATTATAAAAAGCAATTAAGTCTTGGACTAATCAATAGTATCACAGTATATCAAGGCTTTATTTTTTTTTAACAAACACACCATGGTTTAAAGTCTTTTTAATGAGATATCTGAAAAAGTGCCAAAGTAAATTCCCTTTTCTCTAGCTGTATGTGGCATTGAGTAATAAGTGTAACCCCGTAACTGTTTTTTTTTTTTCTTCTTTTTTGCTGAGTTGTGGTTATTTTTTTGCTGAGTTGTTTACATTATAATTAAATGCAACTATCATCAGACTCTGGTGTTAATGGTATTTAACCCCAAAGTAACCAGCCTACATAGAAAAAGGAGAGATGTCACACAAAGTGTTTACAGATGTAATTGTGGATCCAAAATCATGAAATACACTTGAGATGGATTTTGGTTTACAAAGTAGCAAATACAGTTCCAATTTAGCACTGGGTATGAAAGTGGCTTATAGTCTAACTGTATGGAGTTCATTATGACTATTTATAGTTTTCTAAAAGTGGTGTACTTTTGGTAAAACTGAATGATAATTAAAAAAAAAAAAACACATGCCACTATGTTTAAGCAGTTTTATATTATTTACTCATTAATAAGGTCTAGTTCATTTATCATAATTGGTCTGAAAAGTAATTTAACAATGTGCATTATTTGCTGTTGAGCATAATTTGCATTGTCCCGTTGCCTGGTATCTGTTTTATTCCTTCCTGGTGTCTTGTTTTCCACATAAACTCTATTCTATAATGATTGAATTCACACAACAACTCCTCTAATTTACAAAATTGATTGCTTTTATATAAAAATACTGAAACTTTGCTCAGCGGTCCATGGAGACTCGTTTGTAATTACAGTGCATTTCAGCTCTCTCTGGCAACTTCAGTCCACAAATGAAGCAGCTGCCAGCTGAATCGGTGATGTTCTGCGACACATCTCCAGTGAACCATTCTGACTCCAACTTTCTCTTTGCATATGTATTTTGAAACAAACAAAAAAAAATAAACTATTTTTGCCATCCATCAAAACAAGTACAGCGTATATTGACTTGTCGCTTTTAATTAGGACTTCAAGAGAAGAATGTAATATGGATTCAAAGCATAGAAGAAGAAGACAACGAGGAGGGACAGGAGGAGGAGGAAGATGACAAGAATAAGACGGTAAGGAAAAGGAACGTTTGTTGATTTTTCTTTTTTTGTTCTACCTTCTTATCCTTCATTGTCCTTCTTCTGCTTTGATGCCAAGTCTCATGGTGGCTGTTACCTGATTATCTGGCCAATCAGACTAATCAGAAGAGTCACCACCCCCAACTAACCAATACATCCACTAAACCCAAAGAGCAAATGCAATTTTCTGGTGAAAGCGTGCAGATGTGTTTACTGCTCAACATGCTGCATTCAAGGGCCTGCGAAATAAATGGAAAAGTGGCCGCATTTCTAGGTGATCTCTCGGTTTGTATGCATTGTTGTGATGTCTTACTATGTTCCTGGGATTTTTGGCAGGAATGTGTCACCATAGAATATCTTCCTTTTGTCTTCTTATATCGCAGCTAATAGAACGCAGAAAAATAAATCTTCTCATCCCAAGCCAAGGAGCATGTTATTTCTTGTTTCATTTTGCTCCACAGTAACATGTGAAAAACTGCAAATGGTGACAGTTGATAGGAATTGGAGGAGGATTACCAAAATCTGTGATGCAACACACCCCAAAATCCCAGATAAGTACGGCTTCATCTGCTTGAATAAAATATTATTCTTAGAAGATGGAAGATTGTTGGGCTTGTTTTTCCTCTGTTTTGTTCTTCACTTGTTTTAACAAAAAGTGGGTTTTCCCTACATATTCTTATGTTTTTATTACAGCTTATATTATTATTTTTGAAACCACAATAATTATTAAAATGTAAAAAAAAAAAAAAAAAAAAAAAAAAAAAAAATTGGAAAGAATATTTTGAAAGACATTTGATTATTGCAAATGATGCTTTTCCTCTTTGTTGGTCATACTACACTCTGTGACTCTTGTCTGAATAGACTTGGGAGTTTGTGTCACAGAATGCTCTCTGCACAAACGTTAATCCCGGGTTAAAGAAAATCCAACTAATGCAGCAGCATCTCAAAAATAATTGTCACCAGAGAACCAGCGAGAATGCAGGAGCTGTACAAAATTGTGCATGAAAGCAAAGCTGCAACTTCCTTCTCCAATACAGAAGCATTTCATATTCCAGCTTGCTTTGCTAAATGAAGGCAGCACTATGGCTAATTACTTTTGAAAAGGTAGCAGATGATCTCTTCTGTCAAACTTTGTTTTCCTCCCAGATGTTCAGATTGGTATTATTATTAAATATTCAAATATACTAGCAGTCAGTGAGCATTAGCTGATGACTGGATTTATAGTTTCTTCATGTATTGTCACATCGCCTGCATAAACTTCAATATATTTCATTGGCATTTTATGTGACAGAACACCTAAATGTTCTGCAAGGGTGAAATCCTTTGGGGTCTAATTAAACATCAGAATAGTGTGACATATCTATTCTGCCCCCAACTTAAGCAAATGCAAGAGCAAATATTAATATTTATCAGATAATTCCAGAACTATAAGATAAATCTGGACCCAGATTAAAGATGGGTTCAGAATAAAATAGCATATATGCACATTATCTTTTGAGAGTTTTCTCAATGTTTTCAAAGTACAAATATACTCTGAGAAATTCTTAGATGTTGCCTTTTTTGTTCTTTTTTTTTCTTTTATCTTAAAATGACTTTAAAGAAAATGAGTTGGAAGTAGTATCGCTTTTCATCAGCAGACAATCGAAAGATGTGCAAATGAAAATTCTACGATTATATACCTTTTTCATCAGAGCATTTCAATGACTGATTTAGAAAGAAAAGAAAGCAATAATCCTGCCTCTCGGTGCACGACGCAACTTGTCACAATATCTGCTGTTAAAAGATGTGCCAAACATCCATTGTGTCCTTGAATAGGAAATTACGTTGGAGTGTTTCATGATGCAACATGCAGTCGCAGTCACTATCATCTTCTCCACAATGGAGAGCAAAACAAGCCAGCAGAAGAAAACAAAGGCAAAGCACCTCTTGGCGAAGCAGCCACAAGACTTTGAAGTTATCTAACATTTCTTCAGAGAGACCGACTTTGATGTTCAGAAAGCTCCTCTTGAACAGTGACATATTCCCCTGGAAATAATTGTCAAAAATGTTCGTGAGCACCCTGACTGCCCTGAAGGCAGTATAGATTTGAACTGCTGTTATTCTTTGTTCAAAATGTTCTGCCCCCCTTTAGGCTCTTGTTTGGAATTACAAGGTTTTTTTTAGGCTTGTTGAGTTGAGAAATTCATATTTGAAAAAAAAAAAGAAAGAAAGAAAAAGAAGCTCTCATCTGTGATAGGAAACAAATATCTTTGTTGTTTTGTTATTTTGATCAAGTGAATAAATCAAGAACAATCTTTTAGTGGACAAAAATGATGTGGATTTCTGGATCTCAATTGTCGACAGAAACATGCATGAGACTTTCCTAGTGTTAAACAATTTTTTACACTTGCTCTAGTGGTTGACAGATGCCTTTTTTTATTGCTGTGCACTGACACCTCATGCTGGGATAGTAACATCATAATTATTTTGTTTTTGGTGTTTTTTGTTTGTTTTCATGGCTCTAGCACTGAGCGATGTGGCGCCCCTATGAAATAATTACAAACTATTCTAATTATGATCAATACTTCAAAAGTACCACAGTTTACAATAGTAAATGAGTGATTGCTCTTTCCTGAATCCGTGATAAGGGAGAGCACAGGCCCGATCTAGGTAAGTGTTTGTTAAAGTGGCACTTGCAGTTGGCTCAAAAGGTTGGCAGGTCATTTTGAAATTGCTATGTTTTAAGTAAAGGGCAAAGCTAGGATTTGTCTAAATGTAGTTTGTGTTCTTGATCAAAATTAATCTCCTGTTTATTAACGAACCAATGACAGCGACATTCAATAAAAAGGTCACACTGGAAAAGTTCAAGTTTTTCTTCTTTTCCTTTTTAATTTATAAGTAAATAATAAGAAACTCGCTCTTGTTTGTAGTACAAAGAATTCACTTTTAGGGTTTTCTGTTTGAAATAAGGAACAACTTCATCTAATGGTTTTGGCTGTGACATAACTTTATAAAAGTCTTGTTTGATCTGTTTGAAATGCCATTAAATGAAACCCAAGTGTCAACACCTGTACCTTTAGCACAGCTTAAGAACCACTGCTCCTTTGCAGTTCTTATTATGTTATTGAGTATACAACAGTGACATTATTAAGTCACTCAGAAAAGGGTTTATGTTTCAACCGTTTTTGAATTAGCATTCAAATAACACTGTTTTGCCACCTGGCTGGAGGACAGGCTGAGGAGCCTCTGCCTTCCCCCTCTGATTACTGTGTAACAACCTATTTGGCCGTAATGTGGTAAAGTGAAACATAATACCTTTGAAGGAGCCTAAGATCAATGACTCACACAGTATTTGCTGTGCCACGTCTTCTCAGCATGCACGGCCAGTTGCAGTTGTTTTTACGCTTCCATTATGCATGCTTGTTGATGCTGCCAGACATGTTTTTTCTCCTTCGTTTTCGGCCGCTCTTTGCCTCATCATGTTGCACGGAATTGCGTGAGCCAACGTTGACCCTTGATATTTTTTTAAAAGAGCCCAAAAAAAAAAAAAAAAAAAAGAATAAAAAGCTTTTTCTCCAGTCTTCTGTACTTTTTTTCTGTGTGTGTATTTTTTTTTCCACGTGTGTTGTAATGACCAGTCTGGACCAAATCGGCTTGATCTGATCCACCAGAGTCGTGCCCCAGCAGTCAAACTTCCTTTCTGCATAAAGCTTTTCTATACCTTTTGTGTGTGTGCAAGCATTCTGGAGCAGCATTGCAGCATTGCTGACAAAATAGTTACCTGTCTCACCCCAGTACACCTCGACACACAGACACACGCGCACACGCGTTTCCTTTCTTTTTGTGGATTCCAAGCCAGTCTTCTCTGGCTCCTTTGTTCCCGACTCTAGGCTAGGCTCACATCCTCTCTGCTCTCTGTAAGCCTGCTCTGCTCTGTCATCAGGATTACAGGCTGTGCTGTAGCAGATTAATGACTGACATCTCTACACTCCTCTCAGCATTGCAAGGCACACACGGAGTTACCAGGACGGCAGCCTGTGCCTGGTTGCGATGGAGAGAGGAACAACTGCGGGGGAAATAATGCATTGTGTTGGTCTAGGAACAATATGTTAGCAGTGAGATTTCTAGGCAATTTTGTGTGGGTTTGTGCATGTGTGCACTTTTGTGTTGCTTATTTTGAAGCCACGGTATGTGCAGCTAGAGCTTTCCAACCTCCACACCTCAGTGCAGCACAGCAGGTTAGAGTTAAGTCAGTGAACCAGGCCTCTGTTGAGACAAGCTTAGATTGATGCATGTGTGTGTGCGCGTGTATTCACATGTGTAGTCACACAGGGATGTGTACTCGAGCCTGGTGAGCCCTGAAAAATGGCAAACAAGAAACTTATAAGTCCCGGGATCACAAACGTATTGCCATAAATGCACGCCTGCAACCTCTTTCTTGTCCAATAACCTTTTTTTTTTTTTTGCTAAGACAGAACAGTTTGCTTTTTATCTGTTCGTTTAAGTCAGGGAGGAAAAGTGACAGCAGTGTAAGCAGGCAAACAAACCAAAAGCAAGCGCTTTGCAAAGTTTTGAATTAAATTAGGATTTCGTACCACCTCAGAGCCTTTGAGAAGCAGCTTATGTGTGTCATGAATTACTAAGTAGCAATATTTGGGGCTTCTCACTGCCATCAAACAGCTGAGGCTTAATTTCCTGAGATTTGCCCTAGAGTGTCCATGAAAGTGGGCTGTCTGAGCTGCTATCTGAGTAATGAAAAGCCTCTTTCGCTTAAATTCTGTCAAGAAATCTTCCTGGAAATCATAATTAGGCTTAAAATGGTGAATTATGATCAAACATACATTTATATTTCAATGGATTGTACTTAAATGAAGACCAAAAAGGAGAGATGATGGATGACTAATGTCTCCCAAACCATTCAAGTGTTTCAGAAAACAATAATCTGCCAGAATCTTTCATTAAATGTCTTTGCTACCAACTAAAGATGAAGGTGCAAGAAAGTGAACAGGTGAAACCATGGAAACCCCTCTGGACTCTTTTCATCGGTTCATTCAATGCTTTTTGAGTGTGATCTGATACCATACATTGACAATCAATGTATGGTGTAGAATTTGACTTAGACATCACTGTCTGTTTTTCTTCCCTAAATTTAAGAATTGGCAGGCGATATGGGGACAGAAATGTAATGCTCCATCAGTGCCTCCAAGTGGAGCAAAATTAATCAAAAAGTAGGTCAGGCTGCCAATAACTGAAACATTCAAAATTTGAATACATGTTTAAAGACAAAAACAAGAGTTGATGTCCTCAAAAAAGTCTCCTTCATTGCTTTAAGCAAAAACAAATGTTTGTGGAAAACCCCAGCATATAGGGCAGCTTAAAAGTTAACATACATGACAGCATGTGATTAAGTTCACAGTGCAATTATTTGAATCAGTTTAGGTGAGCTTATGACAAGATGATGTGCTGTATCCTCTCAGAGTTTGTACAGTTTTTCAGCTACTTATTATTAGAAAGTCTTATGTGTGTTTATTTGAAGCCGTTTCCTATCATGACATTTGGGACTTTGGTTTTGTATTTTGCTGCATTTTAGTATTTTAAATGTAGTTTTATTCCACTCTTTGTTCCCTTTGTCTTCTGTCAGACATTTCTTCTTTCTCCTCAGTTCAAATGGAGTTCAAACGCGAATGCTCATAGCTCCACTCATTTTCTAATCAACTTCCTGCTCCTTGTTTAATCAACTCTTCAACCTAAATACCTCTGTTAATCAGCTCTTGGTAAGACCTTCCTGTTATTCTCCTTGTATCTTTAATTTTCATACATTTTGGAACATTTGTTTTTAGTAAAGTTGCTTATTTTCACCTGCATTCCTCCTCTGCATTTTTATGCCAGTTCTGTTTAAACCTTGATTTTGGATTAAATGAAGTTTATTTATACTGTTCAACTATGGTATTTATGAGTGGAGGCTGCTGATCATTGTGGCCTTCCAGTTCTAAGAACTCTCTATGCAGATTTGCTTAAATAAGTTAATAGCATTTAACTTCGATCAGACGCCATTTCACAAATTGCTGAAAAATATTTTTCATTAAAGTAGCCATTTTTCAATGGTTAAAAAAAAAGAAAAAGATGATTTGTTTTAAAGCAGTAAACATTTTGGTTATTTCCACTTTTCTCATTTACTTTCATGTTTTCCTTGTTTTTTGTTTTTTTTTCTGAATGAATGACCACACATCCACCAAGCAGCTGTGGTAAAATACTTTTATAGAGCATTAATCCATATCTGAAATAAAGCATCCAAGCAGCTCTGATACATACAGAACTCAATTCACCATTTTTATCAATTCACATATGCTTTCTATGTAAGTATGTGGGATTTTTGTGTGTGTGTGTGTGTGTGTGAGCACTGTATGCACATGTAGACACATGTAATATTTCATCAGTTACAGTATAATAAAAGTTTTAAATCGGGTCATAATAGTTTTTTTTAAATGTCACTTGATATAAAAGCTGGTGTGCTGACCCTCATTAGTCCATAAAAGAAAAATCTTAGTCTCTTTCTCCCTTTCCCCATAAATTCTTCTAATTTAACCTTTAATAAATATGCTCTCTTATCTGCTGTATTGCCCCTTTCTCCCCATACCTGGACAGTATATATTCTCTTTATGTCTCCTAATAGCTTCCTGACTATGAGTTATATGGCAGACTAAACTTTTGCATTTCCTTGACTTCAGCATTTTTTCCCATCCTGCACCTGGATCAAATTTGTAAGTGCTGAAGATGCATGAAAAGAAAAACAACAGAAACAACATGTGCAGTCTAGTGAAATCATCTCCATCATGTCTAACAGAAGCAGATTAAAAACTGTTTCTCCTTCATAGTGATTTGTTTGCATCTTAATCCTCCTTGTAATTTCACAGTTTTTTATACCCCCCTCCAGAGTCCATTTTTTATTTATTTTTTGTAAAGAAGCATGTGCGGAGCATTACAGTATCAAAATGTCTTTCCCCCGCCCCATCTCCTGACACTTAGAGGAACCAAAAGCACTTCTTCCGGTTCTTCTTGGTGGAGGCAGGGGGCCGCATTAGTTGTGGAGAATCTTGTTGTTGAGGTGTTGCAGTCTGGGAGGTGGGAGTCTGTGGTGAGCCCTCTGGAGGGTCGCCCACCTTCCAAGTTCGTACCACCTGCCCTTCTTGCAGACGGAAATCGTGCTCCACACTGAAAAGAGGATTTAAAAAAAAAAGAAAAGAAAAGTCTTAAACATTAGCATTTCTTTCTATTGGTCCCATGAAGCCAACAGAAAAAAAGAAATAAAATACTCAAATAATTTTTTGTAAACTTCCCCAGGATCAATTATACCTTAGAATTACAATTATGTTATATGGAAATGTGTTTCAAAAAATGCATATAGATAAGGAAAAAAAAATACACTGTTACTCAACATAACATATTTCGAAAACACTTATCCAAGAAAATTAAAATCCCTCTGAGTCTCTCTCTAGAACATAGAAAGGTTGATGCACCTTTCTATGTTTCCAATTTGAGTGAAAATATCTCTGTTCAAAAACAACTGACAGTACTGTAGAAGCATGTGTTTACAGCAATAGTTTATTATACACTATATTTCTCATGGGTTTTTGTGTTCGGTCTCTCCAAAGGATTCATTGCTTGGTGCAGATTTGTTTAATATATCTCTTTCTTTGTCCTTGCGAACGCTTCTTCAAGTGTTGTTCCTGTTTTGTATAGCTCTTTGAAATGAACCTCTGCTTGAAAAACAACACGTAAGTAATTCTGAGTGGTGCTGAGTCATGATGCACAATGGAAAGTTTTTATATTAGTGAGGTTCACCTTGATCAGGAAACAATTTCTGAAGAAGAGCTGGGAAGAGCAAAAATCGTTCAGGTTGCCTTTCAGTGCACATACAATACACACCCACTGGCACCAGTGTTAAAGATGTGTACTTTTTAAAAAAATTTTTAATCCTTTTATTGAAATAATCTGTAGTTGTAACAAAAAAACAGGTGAAAATATAACCTTGACTTTAAGCACATTTATTCAGTGTGCCAAAAGAAACCATGTTATATATATATATATATATATATATATATATATATATATATATATATATATATATATATTTTTTTTTTTTTTTTTTTTTTTTAAACCATTATTGCCACAATTAGAGGGACCCCTGCTGTCACCAAACCCCTTTTTGGATAGTTCTCAGTCATCTCATGCAACATTTCACAAAGCTGTAGAGAACAGAAGGATCTTTGACCATTTCTCTTTGTTGAACCTCTCTTGATCCTTCACACCTCTTTTAAATTAATGGGTGAGACTGACATGGCCCTGACAGGTTTTAATGTTTAGGCCATTTCTGTGTAGATTTGGCCGCATATTTCGGATTAATATTCTAACAATGTAATAGCTCCTCATTTCCATTTCTTTTCAAATTTTTAAATTAAAACATTCTTGGTTTCTCTGGATTGATATTTAAAATCTAATGTAGTCACAAACATGCCATGCCATGATCTAACAAGTTTCTAAAGATCTGTGGAAGAGAAATAGTCAAACAGCATCCCACCGAGCAATATAGGCCTTTTTGTTGTAAACAAGAATCTAGTGATCTGTTGGAATAATGATTGAAGTTGGTGACGCATCTCGACGGGGGACGACAAGCTAATGTAGCACCCTATCAATAACTTACTGATATTTAAACAAATATCATTGGTATGTTGACTCGCATGTTGACGATGAAGCAACAGTGATAAACGTCATTCCAGGTGGTCTTTGTCTGTCTGTCTGTCTGTCTAGGTGGTTTTAGCTACTGAAAAGCTAAAACTTCAGTCTCATTTGAGTTAGAATATTAGATTTGTAATGTTAAGGCAGAAATAACTTTCCACCAGCATGGCTTCCAGACTTCGCGAGCCCAAAGTCCCAATCTTTAGGATAACTCACTAACACTAATCTTTGTTTTATTTTTCTGTAATTTTTTTTTTAACCAGAAACAGATTTTTTTAATGGACACTGTGATGTCAAGATGCCACACTTATGCATTTCTCTAAAAGTAGAGAGATTTTTTTTTCTCTCTTCTTTGCCACTTAACGGGTTTTGGTGACTAGAAAAATGTGGATCGTCCTCCAGTCATGTGTGACAATGTTTCACTTTTAAAAAACATTTTAATAATTTTTCAAATTTTAAATATGAACAGGTTTTAGACAGTGGCCTCTTCCTCGTAGTTATTTTCTGATTTATGAAAATCAACAAAAACCCTTCTAACGTAGAATTTCACATGAAGTGAATATGAGTGTCTGGTCTGACAATGTTGTCTACTGTGTTGCTCATACGTGGCATTTGAAATCATCTTGTAACTCACAGACACAAGCTTTTCGTCATGTGTGATAAAACCTAAATAAAAGCATGCAAATTCCCCTTTTTCTTGACAAGCGCAAAAAGAAGAAGAAAAAAAACAGCACATAAAGAGAGACCGCTGTGACATTCAGAAGTGTCTGGCACAACTTCACCTACTTTGAAGGTGTAAGGAGTGGGACATAGCATCTTGAAACAAAAGCCTTTTCGAAAATCTAATTTAATTCGGATTCACCCCACCTCTAACCCTGCTTGCAAAATTCAGAAGACATGCTGGGTACCCTGAGGAAACCCGTTTGCTCTTTAAAATTGGGTGATGAGTCCCGCCCGTAGCTATGGTTAGGAAACAACTCCAAATTGCTTTGATGTAAAGAGCAGATACTCGTTTAGAGAAAGGGAGTAGAAATTGGGTTATCTTAATGTTTTCCAAGTCATGCTGGGCTGAAAACAAAAGTAAAAAGAACATAGCCCATAACCAAACATCTTCTCAAAGAGGAGTAACAAAAGCTTATAAAAAACAAAAAAACCCTGGAGTGCATAGAAAAACCTCTGGGATCAACCGATAACCATTGAGTAAACGTCTTACATTTAATGCACTCTGCCCCAATCCTCGTTCGTTAAAGTGCATCTCAGATTTTCCTTATATTTCCTCAGTTCAGTGAGTTTTTTTTTTTAGAAATAAAACCCAAAAATGTGTCTACATGAAGCAGTTCTTAACTGATGTAAAGCTGACCAGCTGTATATCTTACATTCAATTGTAATATAAACTGATATGTTTTAAAACCATATTGGTTTAAAAAGGAACCAAAAACGATTTCCACTACTGGTTCAAAAATGATTGAACTCATTTTTGCCCAGAATCACATATATTTATTCTAAGAATCTGGAATTGCAAATAGATGAGTAAGGTTACTGCTTTAATGGCTTTTTTGACATCAAGTTTTCAGAAGGGTTGAAATCTGAACTCTTCGGGTTTCAATACATGAATGAAAATGAAGTCTATTACACTCCCAGCAGTCTTCATTTACAGTTAAGGGCTGATCATTTCTCCGTAAAATACATTTATATTGGTAAAATCTCGGTGGGAAAAAAGTAAGATATTGATTTCTGAATAATTTTTGAGTGTTTTAAAACCTTGCTTAGGTTTTTTTTTTTCTTTCCCCCCCCAACAGCTTTTCAATTTTGTGACATTTTTGAAACTTATGTCTGCTTGAAAAACAATGCAAATAATTGTGAGTGGAGCTGAGTCATGCTGCACAATGGAGAGTTCTCATATTAGAAAAGTTCACCTTGATCAAGAAGCTGATTCTGAAGATGTGGGAAAGAGCATGGAGTCATGTCATAGCTTAGATGCATGTGTTGCTTTTTCCATATGTTTCTTATAACATGTGTGTGTGTAGGCGTGTGCGGGGGTGTGTGTGTGTGTGTGTGTGTGTGTGTGTTGAAATATAATTCAGAGTTTTTCTAATTTTTACTGATGAAGGAAATATATGTGTTTATACTGAAGTGCAGCAAATGCTGTTTGTTAGAAAGATTGCTTCTTTTCAATAGAGACAGTGGCATTTGGCATTATCCCAGTTTATTTGCTTTATTTACTATTTGGTCCTTAATAGAAAACACACTTTCTTTACTTCTCTTTTTTAAATGAAATGATTGAGGTCATAAGAGCAGTCAACTTTGTTTTATGTTTTTTTAGGAAATTGATTTTTGCCGAACCTAAAGGGAAACAATCATTCTTTGTCTAGTCTGAAAAGTTTGAGATACACTGTTTTAGGAAAATAATCTTCTATCAATGTTGATCTGAGCTTAAGTATTGATCTTTTAATTGAATTGTTTTACGATTTTAAAGCTGTCTAATCTTGCTTTTTTTTTTTTTTGGCTAATGATTACTATACTACATCATCTCTATTTTTTATTTTTTTGTACTGCATCAGGCAATTAGTGAGTATTTAACTCATTATTGATCAAATGTTTGCTTGGCAAAGACAAATTTTGTAATCCATTCAATACTGAGTTGCATCACTTTTCATAGGGTCAGATGGATCCTCAACTGGGGAAAACCAGTGAAAGACACAGTGATGAATCCACATCTGGTACCTTCTATAGCCCATAATGAAGTAAAAAGTAAATCAAGTGCAGAGAGGCTGAATATTATCGACTAGTTCCAACAGCAGAGATTCTGGGTTTGCAGTCGATGCAGACGCCTAAAGAACAAGTCAGCAAGGTGCACTGATAGTCATAGCTTTGGGGCTTCACTGACAAAATGAGATGTGAGCTCTGATGCGCTGCCATCAGTAAAAGGTAAGCAATAATAAACGAATGCATCTGCAATACAGAAAGAGGAAAATATCAGCTTGCTGACTTAGTTTTGCCAGCAGTTACATGTTTAGTAAGCAATCCCCCTATTAACAGATTCTTCTTCCCTCTCTTCCTTTTTTATTCACTTTTCTTCCCTGCTATTTTTGCTTATTATGCAGTGGCCTAGTTAGCTGGTGTTTCTCATCACAGCGCAGATGCTGGAAATAAAGAGGACTCCCTCGGCAACGATACAAGGAAAGAAATGTTGCAGAGGAAGCAACGAGGATGGAGCTCAGCAGCAGGAACTGAAGTTTTTAAAGCAAGAACAATGAGGACTCTCACATTCACATCCCACACCCGCAGTCACTCAACCACTTTACTACGGATGCCCACTGCTATTCTAATGCGCAGCAGACCTAATGAAACCTCGAACTTCAGAGAGCCACACGAAACGAGCAGAGTGGATGTGGACAAAGTAAACAGTGGAAAAGTGTGTGGGTTCAAAGAGCAGTGGAGAGGATTTCTTCCCTTTGCAATATTTACAGCAGGTGAGGGGAGCGGGGGGAACTTTCAGCTAAACTCCAGTCTGACAGTCAGGACTCCTTCACAGTGGAAAATAAAGAAATAAATAAAAAATCCTCCAAAGCGGTGTCAAATAAGGGAACAGTGTGTGGGAAAACAAGTCATGGAAGTTATCTGTGGGGTTGTGCTGCAATGAAATAACCCAAATAAATAAAATATACCATTCTCTCATCTTCACTGCCACTCTATTTGTGCCACTACACACCCCGGCTCCCTGAAGATCTCCTCTGTGACTTGTCCCCAGCCTATTCTCTCTTTGTGAAAATGAATAGCCTCGGACCATGGTAATGTGTGATCAAGGCACAGGGGCTCCGCGGGGGGCCGGAGGGTGGGGGGACTTCCTACCCTCAGCCAGAACTATCTGCTCACTGAGTTCACAAACTGTGGCAGGCAGGAAGCTGCAAACCTTACATAGGTCTCCCCACTGCTCCTCTTTAGAGTGCTGCTCACATCTCTGAGATTTTTGCTCCAGGCTTTCCACAAACTCAAGTCCTGCCTGCGGGCAAGTTAGATGTGCAAATCATGCAACTTGGTATTTTAGATGCAGAAGTACCATGATCCAAAACATGAACAACAGGTGTCCAAAGAGCATATAACAGTAATGTTTAACATTAATGAATAAGACAAAGGCATTTTTTAAAATACATTTATTTTCCAGTGGTAAAATATACATATATATATATATATATATATATATATATATATATATGTTTTTTTTTTTTTTTTGTTTTTTTTAAGAATTAAACATTTAATGGGACGTCCTAATACTTTCACATGACTAGAGATTGCTCAGCCAAAATGTAAATAATTCATATTTGAGATTAACTTCGATGGATCATGAGAATGAATGGTTTATGAGTCTTAATCTCTCTCTTTAACAGCTTAGTGTTGCTGCACATTCAAGATCTTTGGCAAACAGAATATGTCGCCAGCTTTTAGCTCCTGATTGCTTAGACCAACCTTTCATCGGTGTTTGGTAAAACTCAACACTGTTATGTAAGCTCGCTTCTTACTCTTTGTTTGTAAAGCTAGCTCAAATGAAAGGATTATGCAAGATTCAAGGTAATGAACAAAGAACAAAAGTGCAACATTACATGTGAATCTCAGAATTCATCTTTTTTTAGTTGAAAGAAACTTCTTTATAAATGCTCAAGAGGATGCATAACCCTGAATAAATTTAAAATAAATCATTTTTATGGATATAATATCAAGGGTTACATGTTTTTTTTGTTTGTTTTTTGTTCAAACCTCATATTTGGATTTTGGCATTTAGGCACACCAGCTGGAACAGATTTAGTTGGGAGTAAATCTGATCAAACTGATAATCAATACCAAAACATTATACTTAATGTGTCACTGCTCTGATTAGGCAAAAATAAGGAAATACAAATTTGTATTCTAACTGAGGAAGAATGTGGAAAACCATACCCCCAGTGGTTGGAGCTACAATATCGGTTCGAATAACTTCAGTGAGATGATTCTCATAGCAATTAACCGATCTTTGACTTCAGTCAGAAAAATGTTTACAGCATTTATAACTTTCTTCTGTGAGATTTTTGAGTCAGTTCTTGCCTGTGGGCTTAGAGCGCTTCATTGGTCTTGGACTAACTAATTTTCCAAGACGCATTCTCTCCAATATTCATAAATATGCCACTTGAGTTATAATATTATCTCATTAGTCCGGATGTTTTTCAGTCCTTAAAAAAACTGTGTGGGAGATTTAGTCATAAAACTAACTTTCAGAGTTATTTTATTCATTTATTTATTTATTTCTCTGGTCATTATATCTTTACTCAGTCATTAACATGGAAGCATATTCACCCACATCCTGGATAATTTGTGACTTCCTGTGTGCTGGTATATTTCTCTCCACAAACCTAATAATAATCTCATTTATTCTCATGCCCTTGCTCCTTCGTCTATCAACTCCTCTGCTATTCTGCAATTCCTGGGGATATGCACACCTCCAACCAAGCTGTCAATTTGGCAAACTATTTTTCAATTTTTTTTTTACAAGCCTCATTGAATTAAAACCAGCTCTTAGAGAAGTTATGCACAGAGACCGTAGGAGCGATTTGTGATGGGAACGATCATGGTTACAACAACAATCCCTCAGTCACTCTCCTAAACTCAAGTAAATGCTGCCAGTTCATCAAATGTATTAAGAGGTTGTTTGGCCGAAAGCATGTAGACTCATGCACCACGATGTGGCAGGGACTTGCTCTATAGTTTCTGTCCTCTGACACAAATCTGCATTTGAGTCTAAAAATTAACGTGAGTCCAAAGTCAAACCTCATTAGCTGCAGTTTGTTCCTATTCAAGTCACTGGCATGCTACCCTTTTCCTACCGAGTGTCCTTACCTTGTTCACTTTATTCTATCCTTTGAGATTTAAAACACAAGCCTCCCTCTGGTTGCAGTCGTTCGGTTTGGGAGACAGTGACCTTGCCTGGGAGCTTTACAGCAGCACATCTCAACAGGGGCTTGAATCAGCAGATTTGTGAATATGCCACACGATGAAATTCAAGGTTGTTTGTTTATTGTCATTCAGTTAATTAAAGGTAAACAAACAAGCGAGAGAATTAGCGTCACCGTTTGAGATGAACAACTTTACGTTAGCGGTTGAATTTGTATCGGAGAAGCTGCTGCTTGTGTTGCGTTGTCACTGTGCAGCCGGTGGGGCTGGCAGAAAATATACGATACCTGCACCACTCTGCACTTTGTGTAAATTAGGATGTTAGATAAAGTCAGAATGGATTTGGGCTACTATTTGACTAGATGAAAATTATATTTTAAAACTGTATTTCAGACACAGTAACAGGGCAGAGCCTCATCTCTTTTTTATACTCCCATCCATAAAACATTCATTGAGCCGCACCAGCAGGAGATCATCATTTCTCCTCTGTCTCTCATTCTATGAAGAGAGAGTTTCAGCTGTAACATAGTAGGGTGGAGGCAATCAACATGATATATCTTTCCAATTTTCTCTCCCACCATATAGGCTGAACATTCTTGGGGGGAAAAAAGAGCTTTGCATCTCGTCAGAAGAACTTTCAGTCTCTGCTAGGATCCGTGACCGTAGATCATGACATGTTTATACTCTCTGAAATCCCAGGCCCCACTTACATCCTAACCCTCAAATTATTTGTTCCCTCCTCATACTTTTGCATTAGAAAACTAGCCACAGAAAAGAAAGTTGGAGCGTTAGGGTTTAATAATGAGTTATTCGCCAATGAAGGAGTCTCTTGAGCAAGATGCAAGAATTAGACTGCTTCTAATTTGCTTATCAGATTGTACCGACTTAAAGAATACACTGGATAAAATGAGGAAATGTATTCTACTGGAGCAAATCGTCACTGAAAAGGCTGAGATTCTCTCTAACTGATGTCCTTTCCCTGGAGTTATTTTCCACATTTAATCTCTTTGCTGATCTTCTGCAATTTAAAAATGCAGCACAAAGTTCCAAGGTGGAATTGTCTTTGGTGTTGCATGTCCACTTATTTTATTATTTCATTTTTTCAGGTAAACTTTGTAGAAAGATTCCCACATAATCACATCCTAACATATTCCAAAATCATCTCTCTAAAAGTTCGGAAGGCATCCACAACAACTTGATTCTTTCAATCCAAAGCAACTCTGAATCTACCAGTTGTTTTTCTTTTTGTTGTTGTTGTTTTTCCAGTTTCTCCCAGGATACCTTTTTATTTCTAAAAGGTCGTGTGTTTCTGCTTTGCTCTATTAAAGGCTAACACAGACAAACACACAAAAAAAAGAATCAGAAAGGCTAATTGAGAGAAAATAATTAACCTGACACGCATGTTTCTGACTGATAAAGTTGGGAGTGTGAATGGTGAGGCCGTGCTGCGATACTTATTTTCTTTATACTCTCCCAACTTTCTTTCTTGTTTCTGCGGATGAGCTGCTTCCTGACAGGCAGCGAGTAAGACTGATAAAAATCATTTCTGACATGAGGTCAGTAATCCCCAGCTCTCCAAACGGAGGCATCTTCTGTTTACTGCTCTTCTACCTCTACATCAGCCATTACATGTCTACTGACCCAGCTGTCACGCTTCTGAAATTTACCTGCATTTATCCAAATGACAACAAGTCTACGTGGGGCTGTAAGCCCAACCTAAAGGTAAATTTACTGCAGGTATATTTGCTGGAGACTTTTGGGACAGTAGTAAATCTCTATAGGAACTCCCTCATGTCCAGCTGCAGCTAAGCCACCAAACTTTAGGGCCCAGGGCAAAGTCTTTAAATGTGAAGTGAGAGTCTAACAGCAACTCTAAACTCAAACAAAGGATTTACTTCTGATTGCAAAGTGTGGTCTACCACAAGTGCTTTTAATTTGGACATTGTAAAAGGCAGTGATTAAATCATGCCTTCGCACATCCATTACCGTCTCCTTTGGAACGGCAACGCAGCAAGACTGAAAGACACTGCTGCGTATTTAAAGGAGAGCTTTATCTACGCAGAAAAAAAGCATCGAAGGCAGGAAAAATCATCGAAGACCTCCAACATGCAGGATTCAAACTTTCATGGCAGTTTCCAAGATGACAGGAATGAAACATTTTTACCATGTTAAAAAATGTCAATAGCCTACAAAATAAACTGAAACGATATTTTCACCAGGTGTCTGTAACATCCACAGAAATCTGCATGTGTAAAGATACCAAAACTCCATACCAAACTATAGGTCCATAAATTAGGACATGCTTAATACAGTGAAACAATAAAGAGAAGAGGAAAATACTCATAAGGGTTTTCTAAAATTCATGCACTACTCACAGCAAAAGAAAGAGGTGGGATTAGCAAGTGCTATTGTTTCAAAGTAAATAAATGTGTTCAGCCGTGCCAGGTGTGCATGGTCACCACAAAGGACTCTAATGCAGAAGAAGAAGAAGCCAGGTGAAACTTGTTTAAAGTTTCCTCTGAAACATTTGAACCAGCCAATGAATTGGTAGTTATTGAATAAAACAATATCAGACAGACTTCAGCATTTAAGCACTGAATTTAAATCACAGGAATAGCCTGTTGAGGACTAATGTCATCCGATTATCCACTGGATCCTGACTGAAGATGGACAGATGGACGCAGGGATGTATTGAAATCGGCATCTCGTGATGACAGCCTCATGAAGCTAATATAAACTTTTGTTCATTAAGTTGTTATCCTGAAGAATTACATCACATCTAAAGATCATGAGATAATTAAAGCAGCATCTCAAACATGACACCCAGACAGCATAACAAAGTTTTGTTGAAACACCATCAATCCCTGTGTACCCACCAAGTTATCAGATGAGTTTTCATCGAGCTCAAAGGGCCGTAATTTATCACGCTCAAAGGGCCCAGAAAGAAATCTAATTAAACATCTGAAGATAGAGGACTTCACAAACATGATAGTGGACTCCGGCAAGTAGCACCAGAGATGGATTTCCATGATAGACTGAGAACAGCTTGGCTGGAAGACACCGCAGAGCTGAGGTTAATTTCATTACATTTCTTCTCATCCGTACGAGTAAATGACGCAAACTGCTGTTTGCTTAAAAAGACGAGACGGAGGACCTGAAAGTTTTGAGATCAAAGAAAATCCCCCGCTTTGTAAATAAATAGGCCAAGAAAGGAATGCTAAGGAAGCCGAGCATAAGGACTGAGGAAGAAGAAGCAGATGTGGGCCAGCAGCCTACAGCCCATTCAGAGTACCTGCACTCGCTGGAGGACCGACCTGCTCCTGCCTTTCAGCGCTCAGTGTCTTGTGTCATCTGGAGAGCTCACATGACGAAAAAAAAAAGGAAACGGGTGGAGGAGGGGTGTACAAAGTGCATAAATGAGACAAGATTGCATACTCTGAACAAGAAGCCAGGGGGAAGCCTCGCAGTCGTGAGCATCCAGGGTCTGTTGAGAGGGATAAAAAAAGCCTGTTTGCTATGAATTCCCTTTCATGATTTGTTTACTTTAGGAGGTGGCTGAGCACACATGCTGCTATTGTCTAAATGCCTGTGTCGGGGGCTGCTGTGTGCATCTGATTATCTAATGTGGCGTTTTAGTAGGAACAGTAGATGAGATAAGTATGCAAGGACAATGTCATGCTCTTGTAAGAGTTACCATGACCTTGTTCAAATATTTGTCTCATTTTTTTCATCGTCTGCTCACATTCTGGCTTATTTTCCATCCCGACTGCCTCGGATCAAGGCAGCTAGTGACACTTGAGATTTAGAGAACAAATCTAAGTTTAATCTAAAGTCTTGTTTGCCATGAACGTGCAGCAAACCTGCAAGAAAGAAAACTGAATCTGAAAGACTGAAAACTGTTCTAGTGAAAAATGCATTGAATGGTCGGTGTGACTTGACAAAAAGCTATACAAAATTAAATTTATTTACCACTTTGGTCTTTAATTAGTAATGATGAGGGGGGAAAAAAGAAGTTATTTAAATATAAAGTGACTTTTTAATACAGCATAAAATATTGATTTATTGATTTTTAAATGCCACTTGAAACATAAAGTGCTGACTTCCATCTGTGATTTATTAGCGAATACTTTGAGAAGGAGCGCTTTAACAGTAAATCTTTTCCATGTCTACAGTTTGCAGACACAGCACTGTTTCTGGACTGCTGAGCAGGAAACTTTGAACCAGGATGGTTAATCAACGCTTCTTTTGTGTGCGAAGAATCCTAGCACAAGTAATTTCATTACAGTTGTGTTCAGTGTAAATCTAAAAAACTACCATACGGTAGTTTTTTTGAGCAGGAGACAAAAAAAAAAAAAAAAGTGTGGATTTTTGTTGACTTTTAATGAGAAAAACATTTACTTTTGAGCTCCCCTGGGGCTGCTGCAACCCAAATTTAGCGCAGCATATGTGTCGAGGTGTGCTTCCCCAGTCTGTTCCAACATTCTCGCCAGGATTTTCCCTCGGCAACCGCCCACGATCGATATTCACCCAGAGCTCAGCAAGCAGGCAAAACAAAAGAACTGCACCCTTTCCCTGTTTACTGCAAAAGTTGATCCACTGTTTGTTTGTTTTTTTAGTTTCATTTCTTTTTTTTTCTTTTTCTTTTTTTTTTCCAGAATATTGTGATGTCAAAGCAAAGGAGCAGCGTTCACTTCAGCTGATTTTTTTTCCTAATTCAGCTGAAGTGAATTAGAAAAAAAAAAAAAAAAAGCAAAAGGTGCTGGCTGGCTGCACACAGAGAGGTATTGAGTGACGGCTGCTGGAGCGGAAGGCTCTGATGGATGAGTGGCCGTTGAGGAGATGTGACAGAAAGAGGTGTGACGGCATGATGGCAGTTTGCCACCTGAAGAAAAAAAAAAAAAAAAACAACTACAAGATAGCATCAATCATTCCCATTTCTTTCAAGGACCACTGATGAGCACAGACCAACACACTGGGGCTTTCCTCACTGTTTTCTGTGAATGAGTATGTGTGGTTTTGTTTTACCTCTTCCAGCTTTTTCAGATGTCATAAAGTTGAAGGGCTACTGTGAGTTAGGTTTTCACGGAGCCACTGCATAGGTATGGAAGGAAAGAGGGTTTTAGGAACCTGATTTCAAGTCTGTTACATGCAATATTTACTCCAGATATTATGATGCACCTCATAAAAATCTTGCAAAACTATAAGCAAGCTGCAGCAACAAAGCTGACCTTTATAAACTCACAAGAGACGGAATTTTCAGACGTGCCGATAATATATGACAGTCAGGAGTGAATATATATTATGTGGTAAAATGGAGGATCCATGTTATGATGCTTTATATAAGCAACCAGCAAAGCTCTGAAGATGTTAAGGACTTCATAATACCATGAAAAGATGCTTTAAACAACCAGCACCTGCCTTTCTTAAGGCCTGGGAACTCAATAATGTCCAGCAGCTGAACTAGACAATTTTCAATGATAGTCCACAACAATTCAAATTTCTGCTTTGAGTTTTGTCTTCTATATTCACCACAACATCACCATATAGGCTTAGTAGCAGAGCCACTGCTTTGCAGGTTGTACTAAGTATTTTAGGCCCCAACATTACAATTATGTCTAGTTAGATCTTGCTGTAGTGCTTCTTAAAAACAAAAAAGAGACACTGTGCATCCACTGTAAGGTACAGTGGATGCACATAGTGACTGTTTCCTGTAGTTCAGCTTAAAGTCATCCTCAAATAATGGCTATGCTGCTAGGTCTCTATCTCCAAGGGCAACACATTCTGTGTATCCCCACTTGATCAGCATAACTGGCAACTCAACAACAAGCAAGGTAGCTTTTCCTTTGTAACACAATGTTTTTTTAATCGTCTGTACACCATCAAGAAGGATTCTGATCTCTAGGACAATTTAAAACATTTGGATAGTTGTGCATTCAGTCTAAAATACACAAAGTGTAGACTAAACTAAAAGCAGAGCCAAAATATCTATTCTACTCTAAGATATTCAAATTAAATAAATAAAAAACTATATTTTGACTTTGTACTGATTAATGATTCCAAAGTCAGAGAAAAAACAAGCTGGTTTCAGATATGGATAAAAATGCTAAACAAAATCCCAACTCAAATATGGCGTTATAACTCTCAACACCCACACTTTGATGATGTTTACCCAGACCAATGAAAAGGTTATTACAGTTTCAGTAACATTCTCCCATTCTCCAGGACAGGCAATCAGTAAGAAATGTAGAGTTCAGTGTTTTTCCCAAAGACATTTCAGCACGAGGCAGGAAGTGACTTTCCAAACAACTACAGCTGCCTTCATGAAATGCTGGTGCTTTTTTTGAAAACAATTTCATTTCTATACAAAATAAAATGGGATTAGAAATATGTACTTTTACTGCAACTTAACTGACATAAGCACTACTCAAATATTTCAGCGATAACATTACTTAATTTCATTCCATGTTGTGCAGATAATCAATCTCTAATGAAGAATTATTTAATACGGATACATTTATTGATGAGGATTCAGGTTGGTTGCAAACGATGTACTCTGATCTATTTTCTGATTAATTCGGCTCAAGCTTATTCAACCACTCATCGAGTGTGTATATCAAATATCAAATTATCTCCCCATAATTAAGTACATCAAAATCAATATGACATATTCTGCCCTGTTGACAGTCCAGAATTTTACACCCCTTTATCCTATTGCACACACACTATTAAACTGTGGTACGTCAAAGCACCACAATATGTGCTCCAATATAGGATGAAATAAGAAACAATGCAACACAAGCTATGTTGGGTTATATTAGAAGAAGTTATGCAAGGCCATAAAAAGGATTTCAAAAGTAGATTCTTTCTAGAAACCTACTCTGTATTGATTTTGTTTTACTTCCCGGAAATTCAAAAGTGTTAATAACTGGCCTGGGACACATTATTTACTGATGCATTATTCCTTAATAAATTCTGCAGCCCTCAGTTTTTTGGTCCTCTATTGCAGAATAAGGCAGCAGACGCTATTAGTAAGTTGAAAAGAAATCTTAGGTTCGGATTCAGCATTTAATATCCCATTTATTGATCGCCTCTGATAATGACAGAGGCTCAGCGCAAAGCAGGAGGAGATTGAGAGTGGCTGCGTGGTGAATGAGCTTCAGGGATCTAATTTAGCCGTGAATGTGATTCGAGTGTGATTAGTATTTATATGACACATCATCCACATTAGGCACTGCTTTCCTGTTCCACATGCCACTCTTGATCTTCCTCTCCCCTCCCTGTTCAGAAGACAAGGCACAACGGTGATAGGAACCATCTGGCTCTCCGCTGCTGGCACGAGTTCGGCTCAGTGATTATTGCCAAACAGCATGAACAAGGGTTTTCACTCTCCCTCGCTCCTTGGTGTGTCTCCCTCTTCTTCTGTTTCACACCCAGCACTAGATCTCTCGTCGCCTAAGCAAAAACAAACTCACGTGTCGATGAACACAAATTTGTGGGGACGTACGGTAATTTTGTGGTTACCGCTAAAGCATTGGAGAATAAAGTTGTTCTTAATGTATGAACGGCTGTTTTCTTCCTTGCTGTTACTGAGTCAGGAAAAGCACGACCCAAATAATCCTCTTCAGTTCTTCTTTCTTATTTTCTTGCCATGGAAATCTATTGCTGGCTGATCCTTTCCTCTCTGTAGTTTCATACGAAAAGGAGTGATGCCTACAATGTACTTTCTCCTCTTCCCCTGCGAGATGCCTGTTGCTCCACGGCTCAGCCCTGTAGTAAAGATGGATTACTCCACAAGAATTGCGTGCCCTGCCCTTTACGTATTTATCACACACCAGTTCTCCATTATCAGCTTCATCCGCAGGGGGAAGCAAGGGGAGAGGGGAAACGTGCATGCACAGACACATGGATACACGCATGGAAGCTGCAACACTCAAATCCACACAGGTCTGAAAGCTTTGACAGGGTTGTTAACAGAGGGTCGGAGTCACGAATCTGACAAATCTTTTTTTAATTTTTTTTATTTTTTATTTTTTTCAGAGACATAGACCTCTTGAATCCAGCTAAAGTGAAAACACAATGGCAATTATTTTTCTTTGTCTGTCTTGTCTTTAGTTTGTATTTACCTCCATCCTTCTCTGTTAATATGTGGATAAAGAAAAAAAAAAAACTGCATATTGATTTGTCAGCTAAGGACGACCTTGGTTAGAAAGTATTTATGAAAAACATTTTGAAATCAAGGCAGTAAAGAAAACAAAACTGTATGACAGAAAAGAACTCAAGGGACTTGACCTCAGATTTCAGTAGATTTATTCAATCGTAACTGAGTTGTTTTTCGCTGCTACCAGCATCAAAGATGCACACTGGAATGCATTAAACATTTAGCACAATAATTTGGTAGCGATTTAAAACTTAGTCATGAGCAGAAAGCAGTGGGATAGCTCGTTTCTAGACAGCTATTTAACAATTAAGTAATACAATGTAATTAATTTAGAAATCTCGGTGTGACATATTGAAATGCCTGCCAAAAGATAGTTAAGGAGGAAAACCCGAAGACAAAATAAGAAAAATAAAAGCAATTTTATTTTCTGTTTCAGACATTTTCTGGGGCTCTGTGCTTGCTATCATTTAATTTATCATTTAAATTATGAAAAGTCCTGCCTTGTTTCCTCTGCAATACATGAGGACAATGTTGAGCTGTCAAGAAATGTTCTTTGAGATTTCTCCGTTCGTGTTTTTAATTTAGCTACTTATGTGAATTTTATCTCATTAGGAATATATTTACTTAGAAAAAATTGGAATCTTGAATCCTTATTTTTTCTGTAGTAAATATTATTATTTGAAAGTCATAATGCTATACTGAATGTAGCTTGCAGGGGTCAATTATTAGTTCTGACAGAGGTCAAAACTAATAATTATTATATGATAGTACTGAGACATTCCTTTTTCAAAGGTGATGTTTTGGAAATATAATATTTGTTAATTTGGCCAGTCACAGTCTGTGATTATAAATTAAGGCTACAAAGAAAAGACCCTGCTGAATTTATAAATAATAAAACAGACAACTAACTAACCATGCTTCTTTGTATTAGGAAGTCTAAAAATAATCTGAGAATACAAGTAGATAGGTACACCAAAGGTAAGTAAATAAAACATTAAGACAGACATTAAAAATATCCAATAGTTACTTTGTTCCATTGCTGAAAGCAGAGAGGAGCTGCACAGCGAATGTCACTCCACCTTAACTCAACATTTTTTTTCTGCAAAACTAACACTGCCGCACATGAAACTAAGTCTTCTAAATGTCCACTTTGCAGCAGCTTTATGTGAACTCATAAAAACTTGAAGTGTACAATTGTTTCAGTCCAGACGGACACAAGGTGCATAACCCAGCTTGGCCTTTAAATTACTGCTCAGTCGAAGCAGTTGGATGTGCCAACACCATAACAAAATAGACACATACACTTTCTACATTTGTCAGACATTGTGTGTATGTTAAGGCCTTTTTTATACCCCTAGATACAAGGTTTTATCATTCTGCCAATATATCATCAGGTTTCTAAGCAGCAACGGCTGAAATCCCGAGATTTACAGAGAAGAGAAACACGTACATTTGACAGTTTTTAACTAAGCTTAATGAGATTTAGAATCATGTTCAGAGGACTTTTGTGATTTTGTCCAATTAAAAATCCAACATCAAATACAACAGACTAACCTAACTCAAAACAAATCATAAATCAACACATCTACATTCAGATGTTAGAATAATTGCTTAAAATATTGTCTAACTTAATCACTGCTTATATCATTGAAAACCATGCATATTAAATTCATGAAACGTTCACTTAAAACCATAACACTATTTCAGAAATTAGGAGAAGATGGTTTTGAAAGGTGCACAAAGTCACAGATAGTTTTTGGTCTTGGATTATAAACGTTTATGAATTTGAGAGGATGCAGGTGAGGGGATTTTCCAACGCATTGCTGAGCATGCAGTGTTGCACAATGGTTTTAACTCGGTTCAGCCATCTGTGGGGAGTGCAGTCAGAGGGAATCATGAACGCAAAATCTAAAATCTGTCAGGGTTTGTGTTTCCTCCTCAGATTATTTTCTTTTATATGAAGTACTCTTCATAGAAAAGTACTTAGTTTGGACTTCTCCCTGACAATGGATCAAGTGCATTTTGCATTTAAATTGGACTAGAACTTGGAGAGCACACATTTAATCTCCCAGCACACAGTGTATGCACAATTTGGGGGTGTGTCTATGTGTTAAAGCGATGTATTTAACAGAGTAGGCTTGTATGTTTGAAATAAGCATAATAACAATGTGTTTCTTTATTTTATGTTCTTTCTTTTCTATGTATGGAGAACATCAATCTCCAAACAAATGAGAAAGAATGGGTTTTCTTGATAGATTAAACTTACAAATACTTTATACACCTTTTTTGCCCACTACAAAAGCGGGCAAAGAAAGGAAAACTTTCTGCTTTTTTAAGGAACAAATAGAAAGCACTGTACTTGTGATTTCAGACACTGAATGCAGAAATAGAGCTGCCATATTCCAAGAGGTCTTTTTGTAAATCACTTCTGCTCTTTTACACAAACACATAAGCGCTGTCACTGTAAAAATACTACATTATTTTCACAATGCCATGCCCATTTTATGCCTTTGCTTCTCACATACTGATGCACTCTTTCCCTTTCATTTTTAAGAACTGTGTATAAGAGTTCATTTGATATTCTCTTCAGCTGGGTTCTCTTTCTTCTATTATGATAATGCATGAGAATTGTCAATGTTTAATGAAAGACTGGAGGCTAGATACTGGCTGAAGAAATATCCTCACTGTGGAACACGAGAGGTTCAATCTATAATTTTCTTACAAATTATAGATGAAAAATTTCAGAGAGCTCAGATGAATATGCTCACACTCAGGCCTAATTTTTTTTTTTTTTTAGCAATTTCTGCTCATTTGAATACTAGTTGTCAAGAGTAAACAGCAGAGAAACATACTGGGTAAAGAAAGGCAACCAGAACCGTGAGCGACTGCCAAAGCAAACTTTTCCCGCTCACCTCCACATTCACCCCTCTTTCCCCGCTGCTTCCATACGCAGCCTAAAGCTGCTAGTTTGCACCATTTCTCCTCATCCCCATTTAGGCGTGAAATGTATTTCTATTCACAGCAGTGAAAAAAGGGAGAAGAGGAGGGAGAGCAAAGGAAGTGACACAAGCAATCTAATGGAAAAACCGCCTCTGTCTGATGTCTGTAAAATTGCATATTCCTCTGGATAAAAACCAGGACAACAAGAAGCTGTCTGTGGCTACGGGACAGTCTTAGAACCATGTGGAGAATACTTGAATTAGACTTCTGCGCCCTTATGGGCCATGTGAGAAAAGAGTAATCAGAATCGGTGAAAGCAAACTTTAAGCCAAGTTGACAAGTGGTACTTTTTGGGTGGAAACAGAGGCTGTAACAGGGCAGCAGTAGATCTTTGGTTTGAGTGAAAGCAAAGACTTTAAGCATTATTTCCTCAAGAATCTCCACAATTGAAAATTCTGCTCCTCTGCTACATATGTACTTGTTTAACTCCACAATGGATTGCATGCCGTTTCAAAAATGACTGCTTTGCTGAAACTGTATTGATGTGTTGACTGATCTATTGACAGATTTAATATATCTGATGAACCCTGAGGTGAAAGCTGTGTCATTACTTGCCTTAAATAACAACAACAAGAACAACAAAATCTTATTTTACGGACGTGATAAATGCATGGTTATATTTAAATAAAACAGAGAAAGCTGATGTTATTGATAAAATAAAAAAAATATTAATCTGAAAATTTAGAGAATATTCAAGGCATGCTTTGGGCAAAAAGTTAAATCACACTAAAATAATATCCAATAAAGAGCACTGTGTAATAATGACTATGTCAATCAGCTGTCAACATCATTACCTGTTATAGCAAATAGAAATGTTCAAATGTTTACATAAAATCACATTTTACACCTACATCATCCTCCATAGCCACACCAATTTTCTAAAAAAAAAACAAAAAAAAAACAGAACATGTTTGGGCTGCAACAAGACATCAAAAATCCCCCAAATCCACACTGAGAAAATTTGTACTTAACCAAACTAACTTTTGGATTGACTGAATTGATCAACTGCAAAAAGAAAAGGAAAAGATTTTCACTAATTTCTTTTGTTTTGGATGCCTTTAGTTACAAACTCATTAAGACAAGAATAAAAGCAATTACAAACAAAATTACAAATAAAAAATGATTAAGGGAAATAGTGCTCCAAACAAACCTGGTCCAATCTGAAAAGTAAATACACCGTAAATCTGATAAATGGCTGTTTGGTGGCAACAAGCTTTTGTTTCAATGGTCGGTGTTTTATATCGATTTGGGGGTACTTAATTCTCTTCTTTGCTGAATTGTTTTGAGTATGAACATCCTGATTAACAAAACCTTATTTTTTGAGACGTTCAGAGGAGGATTTGCTGGGATGTTCCTGATCGTTGTCCTGGTGCACAGCACACTTATACCTTGAAGTCTGTAACTTCAAGGTTACAGACTAATTGTCATATATTCTTCTTAAGGATTTTTTCCTGAAGAGCATATTTCAAAGTTTCATCAATTAGAGGAAGTTCAAATCCTGGAGCAGCAAAACAGACCCAGATCACCACACTTTCACCACCATATTAGACTGTGGCTGTGATGTTCTTTATATAAAATGTTAGTTTTACACCTGATGGTGTAACTTTCCAAAAATGTCTATTTTTGTCTTGTGATTCCAGAGGATAGTTTTCCAAATGTCAGTGGAATCATCAAGATATTTGTTGTTGTTGTTGTTTAATGACCTAAAATATTGAAGTGTGAAGAAAAAAGTAAAAACAAAAATTGTCTGTCGCACTGCATATAGCAATGATGCTTCCGATTGTAAGGTAACTATTTTTAATAGTTAAGAGAAATTAAAAACTACTTAAGAAGAAAGACATTTTATCACTTAATTTGTTCTATAGCATGTTCACACATTTCGTCAGAGCAGAATCATTCATCACTCAGAATAAAAAGCAAACATTTTTCTAACAACTAAACGAAGACAGAGACAGAGGTGCAGAACATGGAAGGTCTACTTGGAGAGGATTCAAGAAAGTTTGAATCAGACAAAAACCAGAACACAGATCACCCCACTGTCAAAAGAAATATACTTCACTAATTGAAAAAAATTATAAATACTATAATTGTTCAGTAATTTCATCTCAGCAACATTAAGACAGTTTCGCATTTGGAGCAGCACAAATCTAATTCCTGTTCTTTCTCAGAACCTTGTGGAACATGTCCTTCCACCTCTATGAATACATTTTGTAGCTCAATCCCCATCAGATTTCTAAGAGCAGTTGAGGAATACATGCTGATTTTTCACTAAAAACTACACTGCAGCTCCCCTCTGTGTCACAAAGGAAGACATCGCCGCATCACGGTCTCAGTACACTACAGTGCAGAAACATGTCTTCTAAATTTTGCAGAGAACGTTGTCTGCCAACAACTCTAAACATAAACGTTGGTTTTCTCTGTATTTTTTTTTTTTGTGGTTTAAGAAAATGAGGATGTTCTAATGTAAATTTTGCAACACTCTGAACAGCACACAGTCAAAGTAAACACCCAGAGATTGGGTGTTCAATTCCAGTGTCCTACAGCACATTTTATATGTCCTTGAAAAATGCATCCATCCTCTCTATACTGTTGTGTGAATGCATAAAACTTGAAAATTGCTTTTCAGAGGCTTCTTGGAGCCTGAGAAAACAATATCAGTCAGATTTTCAAAGCTGGTGGAAACACACTTTAAAATATTTGCAGCTGGGCGAGCTGTGGTGGCATAGGGATTTAGCACAACCCATGTATGCCTCGACTCGGCTGTCGCAAGTTCGAGCCCCGGCGACATTTGCCGCATGTCTTCCACTCTCTCTTCGTCCCCTATTTCCTGTCAGCCTACTTTCAAAAAATACGAGCCACTAGAGCCAACAAAAATCCTCGGAGAAAAAAACTTACAAAAAAAACAAAAAAACATTGCAGCTTTAATTGCAGCAAAAGGTTTCTCTATTCAGTTCTATTTGTTGATGTAGTTCAACTTACAACAAATGTCATCTCAAGGCACTTTACCAATAGAAGTAAATTCAATACAGTTATACTGACAGAATCCAAATCAGTTACACATATTACAAATGATCAAACAATTCAGTCAACGCGAGTGTGGGATTCAAGTTGGTTAAAAGTTTTCCTACAGCATTCATTCGTCCTGGACGACCTTGCCATGACAGTGGACCGTAGCGTACATTATATCTTTGACTTTGAAGCAATCTCCCATACCGAGAACGCAGGTAGCGACGTGTGGAAAAGAAAGGTGTTTTAAAAAGTGTTGACTGAGTGGGGCTGAATGCAGAATGATATGAAGACATGTTTGCACTTTTGAAGGTTTTGAAAATATGAATTATTTTCCTTCCGTTTTGCAATTATTCCACTATGTCTTGTTCTATTACATAAAGTCTCAATTAAATGGATTGAAAACTTGGAAAGGTTCAAGTTCAAGGAGTATGAATATCATTGCAAGGCACTGTTTTACAACAAAATGAGGCCAATAAAGAGCTCATGTTTAATATAATGAAGGTGACTTTGATTTCCATTCCAATTTAAGGAGGTAGATTTCAAAACACAAATTTTATAAGGTTATTATGGTTGCCTGGATTTCTGGGGTGCCGTTGGCAGGATGGACGGACGGATGATAACCGTGCAACACATTTTGTACTGGAGTGTGTGATTGTGTAAAAGTTTGAACAATAAATGTGGACCATTCTACTTTTCTTTTGCTCATGATGCTTTGTGATAGCGCTTGATAATGTAGAATTTGAATCGTAAATACCATCTGAAAGACGTTTTTACGGTGTCTGTGTAATCATCCAAAGATTCCTGCTGAATGGTTGTGATCTATCAAGAAATGTCAGTGATCCTTCATCCACACAGAGCCTAGAAAGACATGTCTCTAGTTCATCTTCAACACCATTATTACTTTTTAAAATCTTTTAAAGCCACAGCGATTCATTTTTAATGTGAATGAATATTTCACAGAGCTCTAGAGTTACAAAAGGACAGAGTGGGAGACTCCAGATGATATAAGAGATGTGTGCTACAGACACAGAAAGCTGTAGCACTGAGCCCAATGTCTGTTCTTATATCCAGTTTGCAGCGTTACCACCTTACACTATGGTCTGAAATGCGATGCCGTGTCAGTAAGGATAAGAGCTATGAAGCACTCATAATTAGTTCGTGAAGAACTGTAAGCATTGCCCCGAAGTGTTTTCTTAAATCGCTCCAAGTGGATCTATCAAAAGCTTTCATTCTAAAGGTGTTAGAGACTCCAGCTGCAATCACCCACCTGCACTGCATCAATGCACCCGACATGCTGCACATGTAGGTATCACTGATGCAAAGAGGAATAAAAATGAAAAGAATGAAGAGGAAACAGTATTAGCGGGAAATGAGGCCACAGATAACAGTCAGCAAGCAGGAATGAGGGAAGAATGCTTCCTCAGCAGCCTTTTCTTTTTTCTTTTCCTCAATTATCTGCTGCTCACTGAAGACGATGATGGATCGCATTTGAAGGGGGTGTGCAGAGGGGAACTCTTAGTGGACTTGAAGCTTAGCCGAAACCGTATGGTCAAGAGAGCCATTAATCCATCTCAGAGTGGCGACCCATCGAACTCCGCCGGCAAAATGCGTGATCGAGCTATAGACGGAGCAGTTGCACAGATAAAGCGGCAGAGTACAGATCTGATTAGGCTCCTGTCTCTGCACACTCCACGGGGATTAAACACAACAGCTCCTTGTTAGACCTCCCCACTTTGTTCCATATGCTACGTTTGCTGTAAGTGAAAAGATATACCAGGGAGTACAAATCATCATTCCCCTCACTACTTCACACCCGTGCATGGACTCAAAATGTGATTCACATATTAATAGGCAGCTAATTTTCTACTGGTGCTGGTTAAATAACACTGGATACATTATGTATTATTCCTCCTTTAGCATCAGAACTTGATACCAATAAAACACTTATTTATAAGTCCTGGTTAGGTACAAAGTGTAACACTCTCGCTGGTATCTTTATCTTTATCACTTTAGGCATTTGCATGCCTAAAGTGTCATTTGCATTTTTACATAAGCTTTGCCCAGAAAAATGTCCTGAGTAATAGAGAACAAAGCTCTGTGTGCAAACCCACAGTGGAACAGCATCAGTTCATATTTAATATTCAATGATTGGATTTTATATTTAAAAGAAAAAAAGGCGTATTCTTTACTAAATGAAGCAGACAGTGATGTGAGGGAGTTTTGGGCCACTCTTCTAAACAGACTTTTGTTTCAGCAAACCTCTCTAAAGATTGTTGTGCAGCATTTAGGCCTTAGAATTGCTGCCATATTTGGGATCGTTGTTATGTTCATAACCTGGTTTGGGATGCAGTTAAGCAGTTAAGTTATTATACTATTGGCCTTGTGTGTGACTCTACACTGCTTAACAGCAAATAAAGTTTTGTCAAACATGTCGCTGTGGATGATGACTAGTGCTGCCAGTCAATTAAAAAGCCTTTTCTTATTCAGAAAGTTTTAAAAGGAGTCATTTTGTTTCAAACATAATTCAGAAATGCTAACTGTCAATTGGTTGTGCTTTGTTGGAAGGATAACTCACCGTTGCAATAAGTGGGCTTCATTCTAACTCGGTTTTATTTAAAAGTCCACTGCTGTGTTTTTTTAAAACAGAAAGGCTTTTAAGTCATAATAGGAATGTGATTAATCTTCCTTGTGCAATATTACCTTGTTAAACTTTTCAGATTAATTGCATGCATTAACACATTAACATTGACAGTCCTACTAATGACTATCCATGGTTCCATAAATTTTGGAGTTCATTTAGGATTTCAGCTTTAGTGCTTTTCCATTTTCATAAACGTTAACAGCTAGATTTTAAACTAGACCCATGGATTCGGGGCGTGAATTATTGGGTTTCTTTGCAGTTTGCACAGTCAAACTTTGGGTTTCTTTTGTTGAATCTTATTGTGACTCTAGTGGCCTTTATTTCTGCAATAATCAGACAGGAAATGGGGAAAGGAGAGAAGGAGGGAAGACATGCAGCAAAGGTCTCAAGGTCAGGAATCGAACCGCAGAGGGACGCGTCACGGACTAATAGGCTCTATGTATGGGGCACCCGCTGTACCGCTAATGGTCCTGTTTCGAACGGTTTCCAATTGTGAATAATTTTAAGTACTATTGATCTTTTGACCCTCCTTAACGTAATGGGCAGCAATAATTGCTTCTTTAAGGTGATTCCGGATATTATCTAGTTTAGCATTGAATTAGTACGCACCTTTCTCTTGGCCTCTTCAAATCCTTATAGTAAGTGAGGACATGATTTGTTTTTTCTACAATTTTTTTTATGTAATTGTTGGAAACATTTTCCGTAATAATGAAACCTAGAGGCTTGCACTCAATGTCATTACCTCCTATGCTTTACTGCTTAGTATGAATACATTTTAATTTAAATAAAATTTATTGAGTGGTTTGCTGAAATTATCATGTGTGGCATTAATTCTAGTGACGCCTGTTCTGGTAAAGTCAGTACTGTTATTTGTAAAAACCAACAGCTCCCTATTGGATATAACAAATATGAAAGTGGAAGGAAAATCTAATAAGTTGAAGCTGACACCTTCAGTTTACGTGTTTATTACTTTCTGTACAAGAAAGTCTAATCTACAGGGAGGAGGCTTTGGAGGGCAAGTTAAAGAACAGCAGGAAGGATTTGCAAAATACATTCATATAAACTTTTAAAGTCTCTTTTTTCCCAAGGCTGATAAGTTCACAATAGAAGTAAAACAAAGTTTTATACTTGTATATTACCAAAGTGAATGCTATTAAAGGTGATACGACAGTCTCAGCACAAGAAAAATGCAAGATTTTAAAGTGTTTAAAGGTTTTACTAAAGATTTCAAGGAATTGGAAATTTGAATTTGTAAAAGTATAACCAATTTGGTTTCAACAACCAAGTACTTAGAATTGTACTTCTAAGTACAATTTAATTTCACAATAATCAGATTGTACTCATGTTAACATTGCTTTTAAGCTTAGCCAGTTAAAATTGGACACCTCTTCCAGATTCCACCAAAGATGTATTTAAACGCTGTTAGTGGTGCTGATGTTCTTCACAGGAAGAACAGAAGAAGAGGGTCCCCAAATCAAACATGGGCCAACACTGTGTGATATATGACCACAAAACACCCATCCCTTATATTATGTACTATGTTGAAAAGTTGATATTCAAGCTTTTTTTTTATTATTATATGCCTGCTGAAGCTATGTGTGAAGATAAACTGAACAGAGGCTTGCCAACATGTATGCATATGCATAATTCAGAGACTTCTCAAAAGAGAGCTACAAATTAAAATCAAATGAGTTTTTCTGGCTTCACCCTTTTTATTCAGCAAAGAAAAGGAGAAAAAGAAAACAAAGGAGCTGTATATTCTTTCAGAAAATATCCAAACTCAAGAACCTCTCATGACCCTTTGCTACTTACAGTTTGAAAACTAAAATGTTCAAACTGAAGTAGCTTTCTGATCAACTGCTATCCAACCCTTCAGTAAGTAAGTCACTTTTATTGAAGGATGTTTTAAGGGGGAAAAAACAACACTTCAAGAGTGCAAAGGAACACAAGACCTCAGAAAATTGCAGTGTCAGAACTGCGCAAACTGTCAAAACACAGCTTGAAATTTATTTGAAAACAAGCAAACCAACAAGAAATGACTAATAATGGATTATATTAGGCATTCTGTGATGTTAAACAGGCTATTCGGGGCGATATTTGCAGTAGTGCAGCCAATTCAACTCCCAACCCCATTGGAAAATTAAACCAAAAAATGTTCAATAGCTTAATTCAATCACATATTTTTTCTTATGTCTGTGTGTTAGTTATTAGAACTGTCAAGTGGCCCAATTAGTAAAATTTTATGGCTATTTTCACTTTATGTTAACTCATTTAAATTTTGTATGTTTACTCAAAAACTAAAACCACTTTTATAAAATATAGTACCTGCAAAATACAAATTAATCAATGAACAGTGTTTTGCAAAAATATTCACATGCTTTTTATTTTAATCCAATAGACATAGTTATCCACATAACATGACCAGTGGGAAAATAAGAGTCTCATTTAGATAAGAACCCAAGAGGCTGGTGACATCTCTGGAGGAGCTGCAGAGATCCACAGCTCGCAAATCACCAAAGACAAATATATCTAATTACGTTCAATTACGTTCAATTACGTTCAATTAGTGTCATCTTAATGCACTTTAAAAAACAAACTGATCAAATATATATTCAGAAATGTTGAATCAAATCAATAAAATCATACGGGCAGAAATAAATACGATACTTTTGAATTTGATCTAACACAGTGTAATCAAATTCAGTTCAAAATATCAACTTGCAAAACAATCTTTTAAGGAACCAAACCAATTGCACCAGTTCATTAATGTTGCAGCAATCTCGTAGCATGCATGACTGGATAAAGGGACAACTCCCCTGTAACAGGAGGAAACCTCCAGAAGAACTTAGCTCAATGTGAACACCAGTCTTCAATTCAAATGGGAATTTGAGAAGGCAAAGTAGACACACAGGCTCACTGGTCCACAAGTACTTCCGATGTTAGAGAATATTTACAGTAAATGGAGTTCCTGGCATTTTAGTTACTTGGAATACAAAACACAACATACCACATCATCTATGAGCCTATAATCCATAGGAGGAAATTGCAACACACATAGTTGTGTAATTATACATTACTATGTGTTGATCTATGAAATAAAATCACCTTGCAGTTTAAAGTTGTAAAATAACAAAACATGAAACAGTTCAAGCAGTATCAGTACTTCAACAGGCACTGATTTGCAGCAAATAGTGTCTAAAGCTTTGCTGTTTCTCCTGGAAGTTAGATTTCAAAGAGTCTTTTAATTGATAGAATCTGCCTTGTCAGATTCTCAGGCTTTACCATCAGTCATTCTTACCAGGCTACACCTTATCTCCAGATATTTCTCTCCAGCTGTCTGATTCTGTCTTTTTTTTTTTTCTAAACTAAACTGAACTCAAATCCCTGCGAGGGTGTGGAGGAAGAGTATATCGTTTTTCTCTCTCAAAACAGGAAAACCCTTCATTCAAACACAAGTGAAATGTGTTGACACATGACTGAGAGATAATACTGCTTTTGACCACAAAAGAATCTGACTTAAAAAGTTGAGAGTGCAGTTTAAGAATGAGGACCAAAAAAGCCTCTTTTGGGAGGAAATAAAATGTGGGTAAAGCAAGCGCACATGCTTCCCTTTCAAAAAAAGTAATATTCAGACATATCAGCATAAATTTGTATTTAGATTCTCAATAAATCGCTTCCTTATGAGGCTCCCCTCCCTCGGCTTTCCTTTTGTCTCATTCCCTTTCAAAACTTCTCATCTTTTTTCCCCAAATCCTTTGAGCGATTTATATATTTTACCACATTTCAACTCTTTTTCTCAGTCACCTTCTTTCTTGTCTTCTACCACTCTTCCTTTCATCAAGTCTTATGTGAGGAGATTTTTAAACACAGTGAAAATAAATTACAGAGCATAAAAAGACTAATATAGTACTTTGACTGAATAATTTATGTGATGTACTATAACCAAACCTCAGCTACAATTGCATTTTTTTTTGTTTTTTTTTAGGTTGAAGATATTTTGTAGCTATGGGGAAAGCCTTCTTAGCTGTGCATTATAATGAATAATAAATTTGTGATTATCTGAGCACACAGTTTAAAGTATGTACTTTCCATTTTTCTCAACAGCAGCGCACCATTACAAAGATTGATGATGAGTGTTGGCTTGATAATTGAGTTATGCTTTTCAGATTTATGAGATAACCAACACCTCAAAGCTGTTTACATCACGGTTTTAATAATCAGAGAAGTGCTTTGTTGTTGCATCTCAATGAGTTAAAAATATTTAAGAAGGAATATAATTACATCTTTAAAAAATGAAACAATTTGATTATATAGATTTACAACATGCATTTACACATTATGTCTCAGAATAAAACTGTATCACAATAACAGCAAGACAGATAAAAGTATTTTTATTAGAGACAACAGATCTTTAAAGGGGTGTTTGGTATTTTTGGCGATGTGTGCAGGTGCAGAGAGTCTTTGTATAGCGTGTGCATGAAAATGGTTTCAATCTTTGAACTGAGTTATTGAAATGAATTAGCTTTGCTGTGATGTTCTATTTATTAGGAGATATCTGTACCAGTACGTTTCGTCACTCTCCTGTTGAAATATCTATTTATTCTGTCAGATTGTTTTTTTTTTTCCTTTCAACTACTCACATCTAAAGGTTTTCAGTTTCAAAGCTTTTCAGAGTTTTCATTTGCCCTTTTTACGGCCTTATGCAAAGTGCTGTTTAAATCTTGGGAACAGAATGATTTATACAACCATGTCAGAATGTGTATGTGCCTATATTTGATTTGTTATAAGGCCCATTTTTACACTAGGGCCCATTATTTATGGGATCCAAAGCCTGGGTCCCATAAGAAGAAGTGATGTTTTGGGGTTGGGGTTTATTGCTTAGGTTTATTACCAAGGTGTGAATTGAGTTTAGGCAGAAATGGTTAGGTAACATAAATGTAAGGGTTACACTACAGAAATGAATGAAAACTGAATGGAAGTCAAAGTTCCTGTGAAGATAGAAAATGTGCCTGTATGTGTGTGTGTGTATACATGCAAGAAAGGAAATGAAACGGGCGGAAAAATATATGTATTTGCTGTTGTTCAGCTGATTAAATTTAAGCCATGAGGATGTCAGTTATATGTTGTAATGTATAGATGCAGCAACGTTCTGGTGACGAGTGGCCATTCTTCTGAGAGCTGCACCCAGCTGTGCTGTCACATGGTGCAGAACAACAATCCTACCAAGCCATAAAACAACCTCTAGATCTGACATGATTCTAAATGACAGCATGATGCACACATAAATCTGCACCGAGAGAAACTCTGTGCTCTCAGCATTTAGAAGAAGAAGGAAAGGCAATGTCAAAGCTGAGGAAATCCACACATGCTTAGGTCAAACATACCTGTAGATGATGCAGGCGCAGTCTCTGCAGGTCCCACAGTTCTCAATGTCCTGCCCCGTCCTGTAGGAATGTCTTCTGTTGAAAAGCACACAGATGACATATCAGGGGTACCAGGGGCATGTGTTGCTGCATGTCCATTTGTGTAACCCTTCTGATGCGTCAAGTTACCTCACTGAGCAGCATTTCTGGCACAAGGATCTCTGAGAGTACGCCAGTCTTCTTCCTGAAATCATCCCTGATCATTTTTTAATGAACTACACCCCCTCCAACAAGCTCCCTCAGTTATGTAAACCATGAATCGCATTGTCACTCAGGGCATAAAATAATGCTTAGAAGGTGAAAGTCGAGTTTGCATGCACACAAACTACTGTGGAGTTTTAATACTAGAATGGGCAAAATGAGACAAAGGACCTGTCAGTCACATGCCAGGGAAGTACTGTCTCTGCATTAAAGTTGACATGATATTGTGGGATATTCTGTCTGGATACAGTTTGAGCCAGATATTTACATACAATGTTTGAAAAACTTGTTTTATTTCTCATTATGCTGACAGCCCTGTTCTGAGTCAGTAGGGTATTTCTGGTACTAGTTCTACTTACTCAATCCTAGAAGAATAAGAGATCAATATAAAGAATATTATTTATTTACTTAGTCAAAATTCTGAAATCGACATAAACTTCTGGGGGGGGGGTTTGTCTATTTAGTAGAATTGCATTTTAAACTGTATAACACACACACACCTTTTCAGCTTTTCCTACAAATTTCTCTGTTACGTTGAGATTTGGACTTTTTGATGGCATTCCCCAAACATTCACCTTCTTGTCTTTAAGCTATTCTCAGACTTATTTGATAGTTCATTGTCCATTTAGAAAACACACGTGCCTAAGCTTGACAATCCTAATTGATATCTTGAGGTGTTGCTTGTAATGTCCACACTATTCTTTGCTTGTGATTCTATCCGTATTGTAAACAGCACCAGGCTGTCCTGCAACAAAACACCCACACAGCATAATACTATGTCTCAACAGAGATGGTGTCCCGAGGCCTACACGTTTCTCCCTTTGCAACAAGCGTCATTATGGCCAAACACTTCACTTTTAGTATCATCAGACCACAGGACATGTCTTAAAAATTAAACATCTTTATCACTGTGCCAAGTTCTAAACTGTGATCTGTCGCTTTTGATGATTTTTGGGGTAATGGCTTCTTTTTAATATCTCTGTGAACACAGTCTCATTCCTGAGGAGATGATGAACAGTTTGATCAAGTCTTCAGGAAAAGAGACACATATAACCATTGCAGGACTCTGGCCATAGAGGACTGGAGTTTGAGATGACAAAATTAACCAATTAGAAGTATACAAAGCCTTTGCATCATCATCTGGGCTTTCCAAAACCTTTAGAGGTCAAATAGTCTGAGCATATGCAAATCCCTGATTTTAATTAAAGTTATGAACAATTCCCTAAAATGTACGGCATCTAGCAAACAGAGATAATTTAGGAAATCTAAACTGACTTAAGAAATAAAAGGTTTACAATGATTTAATGTCAGATTGTAAGACATAAAATGTGTTTATATATATAGGGCATGTAAACATCTGATTTCAGCTGTACCACTAAAAACTTTCTATGGATTCATAGACCCACACTCATTTACATATCGTTTTCTGTCCAAGAATAATATTCCCACATCATATATGTACTATTTTGGTGCGATAAAGCGAGAGAAATTACTAAGCCGCTTACAAGGCAGGAAGCAGATTAATTAAGTCTTGATGGGAACAGTAAAGGGTTTACACTAAGAGGCTTGGAACATCTGAAACCACCAACATGACGGCAGCTAAATGTTGATTTCTATCAAACCTTGCATGCTGCACACATGCATGAAGCTACTTCAAATGGATGCAACTCGGCCCCCTTGAGATTTCCTGTAGTCTGACATGACATAAATTCTTTGACATGCAGATAATTTAAGCTTGAACAACTGATATGAGACATCATAAAAATAGCTACACATTCCTTAGTATTCAATGCAGTATTTCTTCATCACTTTTCTTCACAAACCGAGATGTTTTACCTTGTTGTATTTCTCTTTCTAGACAAACTTACATTGTGTTCCATCCACTTATTCTTGTATTGGCAATGGGTACACCATGGAAATGAAATATAAATAGGGGAATTGTATCCCAGAAAACCATCAATCTGTAAGAGTTACCTCACATGATGCAGGGAGGTTGTTACTGACGACTTCTGTATGTACTTTTGGGTGAAGTATAATTTGGCTTCAAAGAACCACTTTTCTGTACCAGTAGATAATACATGAGATAACAAGCCAATGCCTTAGACTAAAGCTAAGAATGTATTACTTTCCTTTGTGGAGTCTGAACTTTGAAAAGAAATATTTTTAAAAATAAAACTATGAACTCCTCTGGCTAGAATCTGACATCTACCTTTAAAGTCACACTTTCTACTGTCATACCACTTCTTTTTTAGGACAATATCCTCCATCTTTTTTTTTGGGTCAAAGGGGATGCTGGATGGTATAGAGTAGCAGATGGCCTTTTTACACCACTCTTGGCCTTGAGCTAAGATGTCCAGCAAGGGCAACATTTACAGCTCTGTTGGCCTGAGGGTTTCAGTCATTATGTATTTACGGCTTCAAATTCTGGATCACTCCCTTTCTGGCTCAGGGCTTTTATGTTGCTTTAAAAGTCAAACGAGTTCTGTCTCATTCCTTTAATTCAACCCTGGGTGAAAGGGTTGAACTATCACTAGCACCTGTGGATTATTCAGCACCTGAAGCATGCTGTTATAACCACTCCTATTTCTGAGAACTCAAGAAAATGTAGGCCTCAGAAGTAAAACTAAGTTTCGACCTACCAGACTTAGAATTGTTCAATTCAAATCATGAACATTGAAATCACAAGCATTAGAATTTTGGGGGGTAAAAATGGGTCAAAGGGGAACGCATATCGGGAATGCCACAGTGCATCTCTTTAAATGAGAGGTGTCAGCTGTTTTATTATAAAATTTAAAAGCCCCAATGTGACACGTATAAGCAACCAATGTGGGTAGCTTAATAGAAAAATAATACATGTAATTTTTTTTTGCTGGTTTTCTTATGCCACCGATGTGAGTTGCCCCTTACAGTAATTTCACAGTATTGTATTGTCCTACTCACCCATCTCTCTCTGCTTCCTTTTTCTCAAGGTCTTGAATGACATCCAGCAGGACCTTAATCGTATTCTGGCTCGTCTCCAGGACGCCCTCCAGACTGTGAAGCTGGTTCTGCAAGCTACGAATATCATGCAGGGGTCCATTGGGACTCAGGAGCTTTTCCGTCACCCGTGATGGGTCCAGTTTACACCTGGCCCCAGACATCAATCCTCCAAGAATTTCCTGAACCTGTCTTAAAGTGTCAGCTTTTGTGGGACTCAGTGGCCCAGTTGCAGGCTGACCCCCAGAGGCAGAGCAGCCCCTGGCACCAGAGCAGCCCTGCTGGTTAGAAGGCAGAGAGTGTTGGCTGTTTGGTGTGTTGGGCCTGACGTTGGCTCCTGAGCAGAGCATTTTGTGTAGCACCCCAAGCTGAGCCTGGGCTGAGCTAAGACAGCTGGGCTTAAAACAGGCCTTGGCAGGGGAGGAGGTAGAGGAGCGCCTCTCTCCCTTCATCACAGCAACTGGCGGAGTTTGAGTTCTGTGCTTCAGAGAACTGGCTCTTCCACAGAACTTGGGTGAGTCTGTACACTTCATATCCATTGTATCCTCCTTTTTCTCTTCCCTCTCCATACCTTTTTCATTGGCTTTGCTCTCTGTCCTGAGCATGGGTGTTCGGGCTGTGGCAACTGCTGGCTCACTTCCTTTTTTCCGTGGTGTGTAGGGAGGAGGTGGTGGAGGAGGAGGTGGAAGTCGAATGCCCCTCTTATCCTGAGCATTGTAGGGGGCTTGCGAAGGGGGAGTGTATGGTGGTGCAGCACGAAATGTTGAAGAGTACAAAGGAACAGCTTTAGTTGGAGTCCCACAAGCTTGAGCATTCTGAAGAGTGGACACATATGCTTTCACAATTGGAGGTGGAGAAGTGCAAGATTCAAGTCTAGGGACAGGGGAGGGATAAAGGGTGATCCCTGTGCTGGCAGGGGCGGTATTTTGCACTGTTTGATATGGTATGTTACAATGAGATACTGTTTGTATAACAGTGGTGTAAGAAGGTGATGTTTGATTAATCTGGGGTGTGTGGGGGCCACCTGGATGAGTACCAGTGTAATATGATATGGATGTGCAAGACAGGGCAGTCTGAGTCACAATTGTACAGGGTGTGAGGTTTGTGAGTGATACATTATTTGTTGGACCTGATGGTGGCTGCTGATGTCTTACATTTGGGACAGCATTGGGCTGTTTGTTAGGTTCACGAGATGTTAAAATGGTGCTTACATTTGGAGTAGGGATGGAACAGGTTAAGGAAGAGGATGATATTGATACTGGAGATGTGCAGTTATGTGATGAGGACTGAGGGGCAGTAAAAGAAGGACTTGAGCAAACAGCAGTTTTGCTGGGTGGTGTTGGTGGAGACAAAACAGTATAATAAGGAATAGGGCTTTGGGCAGCAGAAGGTGCAGGAGTGGAGGAAAGAATAGGTAGGATGTTTGGTGGAGGATTATTGACACTTGCTGGCTTAGTAGGAGATGAAGAAGCTGCCTTATAGACTTTTTCAGTTATTTGTAGTGGTGCATTTGCCAGTGTTGGAGGAGAAGTACAATAAGGCACAGTAGAAATTTTGGTGGTGGGAGGATTTTCAGCTGCAGAAGCAGACACTTGGATGTCAGAATCTAAGGTGGGTGATGCAATTAAAGGTGGAGAGGCAACGGAGCTACAAGTTGGCAATTGTGTAGTGCAAGGTTTATGATTTGGGGAAGATGGGCATGGAGAGTTTGCTTGTTTTTGAGGGGTACACTGCTCAACATTTTGAGGTAGGGTTGGACAAGAATTAATGGTTTGAATTTGTGTTGAGCAGTGTTCGTCACTCAAATTTAGAGACTGATGTTTACGTTCAGTTTGACTTTGGGTGGTGCAATGCTTTGAAGCTGGAGATGAGGATGGACCCTCAGTTTGAACTTCAGTCGTACACAGTTTGGTATTTGTAGGAGGGGGCGATCGAGGGGGGCTTTCAGTTTGTGTGGGAGTGGTGCAGAAATGCACTTCTTTTCCAGGATCACTTGTTGTCCGACTTAGGCGCTTTCTCCTCCTTACTACTGAAGGAGTGCTACTTCCCTGGCGCTTGGGACCATCTCGGCAAGATACTGAAGAACTGTGACACAGATCACTATTGTGAAGAACTGAAGGTGGACAGCTGTGTCTGGATTGTTTGACCATAACACTTGACTTGATTTCTGTCTTTGATACTTTAGATCTTCGTTCTACCACAGTTTTATCCCCACAGCTCGGAGGTCTGCTCTGATCTTTGGACCCTAGCAGCAAGTGGTTGTGGCTAAGATACTCATCTTGAGAGTCATGCTCATCATCTCCATCCACACCAACTGAGTCCCCAATGCTGTGGCTGCGTGCATGGGTGGATGAGAGAGACTGAGGTTTTTTGAGGCATGGTGAAGTCTGAATGGCTGTGCTGGTGCTTGTACTGGGTCTTCGTGTCATTGGTAAAGTTAGAGAGTTAGACTGTGGTGGCACCCAACATCTGCGTGTAGGACCAGGTGTTAGTGGATGAGGTGGGGCCCGTGCTAAAAAAGCAGCCACCTTTTCTATTGTACTTGCCATATCCCCACGCACAGCCCCCACAACAGAGGTTTGACCAAGTAGGTCCTCAGTGTGTGGTCTGTCTGTCCATGGCTGAGGGGACATGCTGTTGTGTTTCCGGAGAGGATGTGGGCTGTCACGGTCCTTGGCAGGCCGTTGACGGGTGTTATTTTCCCCTGTTGCACTGTTGCCACTACTGCTACTGCCATCCTCAAGGTCTTTGAAGCGAACCTGATGGGTGCGGTTGCGACGGCGCTTGAGGCGACTTTCAATATCTGGTGAGTCTCGATTAAGCAGCACAGAGCGTACAGTCATTGTTCCAGGCAGTTTGTCCGCCAAGGTGCTCTTGCCGTTGCTTTGGCCTGTGAGCAAGTGATTAGGCTCCTTGCTCACCATTTCTCTGGCCTCTCTGTTTCTTCCCCAACATTCACAGGCAGTTTGCCGTTTTAAAGGCCTTTTTGTTCATGAGTCAACAAGGAAAGTACGTTTTTCATTACTGTTTTGCTATAGTATTAAATGCATGTGAGAGCTGTGTACTTTATTGATGAGTCCCACTTTCCTCATAAAACTGAACAAAGTTCAGTCAACTCCTGCAAAGCTTAGTCCATTTGTAGAATAATTGTCCTTAAGAAGAATTACTACAATATCCACAGGCAAAGGTAAACCAACATCATACTCAATAAAAAAGGATGTGTCAAATAACTGTGACCAATGCTAAGTTCTACAGCAACTGTGAATTTTACCCTCACTTCTACAAAAATAAGATATATTAAGATAAATTAGAGAAAAGCAGCATCAAATTTTGTTACAGTGAACATGTCCATGCTTTTGTATGTCCTTTAAATTTGTGCACATTTTCCTTTACTCCCATTTCTCCTAATTTCCTCTTGCAAATATCATGATGAGGCCAAAAAGGCTTGCAATGCCAATGGACAGAGAGTCAAGGAATATAGCCTGTTCATCCTTAGGTTTGCATACTTGGCAGTCCCTTCTCGTACACTTTTTGTCTCCTGATCCCTCAGGAGATCTAGTGGCTCATGTATTGGATGGTCTTCGGAGGGTCTTCCCATAAGGTGCTGCCTTTTGAAACTTATGTCGTCAGATTGCTTTGTCTGTTTCATTGATTGCACTTCCTGTCCAGTTCTGGAGTCAAAGTGTCATTCTCCCATGGCTGAAGATGGTGTTAGCTCCTACAGAAAAGTACACAAAAAGGGGGAAAAAAGAAAAGACGGTAGTTGTTTTTTTACAAATGCATATCTGTTTAAGCAGCAGTTTGAGATGAATAGGATGACATAAGGAAAGCAGCTATTTTGAAATGAATAAGGGTACAGTTCACACAGTGGGAGGAAGAAGAATACATTAGTTAGGAGAAACGACTGAAGAGTTGGAGGTGTAAGACTACAAGCAGCGGAGAAATAAACACCCCAAACAAGTGAAAAGGGATTGTAATTAAGGCCTATTCATATTGGCTGAAGGGGATACTTATGTTTTATGTCTATTTGATTTTCTCTGTATCATTAGCAATTGTTAAACGTAGCATTGCTGTAGAAGCAACAAAATGTGTTTTTTCCAGCTCTTGGGAATACGGGATGACTGTTATCATATTCCCCATGTGCATGTGTCTTACAGATTTTCCTTTTCCTCTATGTTTTAACAGTCTGCAGCTCTGTTATCAGTTCTTGATGACCTGCCACGATGACATCCTCTCTGATTCATCTGGTCACTCTGTGGCAGTCTGTCTACCATGCTGTGGTTAGTAGTATGTTCTTGTATCTCTGATGCTGCAGCATGTTTGTAACAGACATACTATATGCTATATATATATATATATATATATATATATATATATATATATATATATATATATATATATATATATATTATATACTGTGTATCACTTCCACTGCTTGTCCAGTCAGGCGTGATGCTGCCGTCTGCCTTACAGGATCTATGGATTTGTTCCTTGTTATCTCCTCATGATAGCCCCTGACACTGACAGGCCCATGCGCTAATTCTGGGTGCGAGTGTGACTGTCCATACTCTTATCTTCTGTGGGAGGGGTAATTAGTGACTCCTTCACAGCTCCCAGGTTATTTAGGGAGTGTGATACCCGAGGCCCTGCCACATTTATTTATGTCCACCATTTTTTTTCTTGCTTTCTCTCTCTCTTTTTGTTGCTCTGAGGAGAGGGATCTTTGTCACAGCCGCACCCTTCCGTCAACCTCTTTAAAAACATGGTTATTAGGATTAATTATGATTACAGTCACACAGACAGAGCCTTAAGGAAAATAACAACCATAGTGATTTATGAAACATACCACAAAGTTCTGATTCTTTTTACTTTCTTATCACTTCTGTGTGTAAAGATGAGCTAAACCAAGACCAAATCTCTCTTCGGAACGATTAATATTCTTATGCGTGGATAATCTATTTTTCTGCTACAGAGGCTGAGAATACAAAAACAAGAATTTATCTTTAGTTCAATAAGGTGCCTTGCAAAACTATTCATACCTCTTAAAGGGGGTGTTATGCAAAATCAACCTTTGGGCTTTATGTCATAATGTTATTCCCTCATCAAAACTCATTCATGCATGTTTTGAGGTTTCACTGAATCTCCTATGGCAGCCAGTTGGGGTGCCCTAACACTTCCTACTGCAATGCACCGCCTAATTCCCCAAAGTTTTGCCTTAGAGCTGCAGTCTCCAGCCAAGCAGCCTCTCCTTGCACTTCCCCAGCAAATCTCCACCAGAGTAGAAGCAGCCATGGTTAGTAAACATCTGGTGAAGCTGAGCATTTGCTAAGTTTATCATACAAACTACAAAACTTCTAATAACGGTTGTACAATGGGTAGCATTGTTCTACATCAGTGCTTCTCAGTTCCAGTCCTCAGGCCCCCCTGCTCTGCATGTTTTAGATGTACCTCTATTCCAGAACAGCTGATTCAAATGATTGCATGATCATCAAGTGCTACAGAAGCCTGTTAATCACCCACATATTCAAACCAGGTGTGAGGCATAAGGGAAACACCTAAAACATGTAGGGCAGGGGGGCGTGAAGGACCGGAATTGAGAAACACTGTTCTACATTGTTGTGTTGACATCCCTGAAGGGTGAGTGTAGGAAAGGGTAGGAGGTTCTTGATGAAATAGAGACCAATTTTTCTGTCTGATGCAAAGTCACAATGTTTTTAAGATGTTTTTGACATAAGACAGCATTTTCATAAGAAATGGAGGCAGCATGCTAAAATGGCACTCTGGGCCTGGCAAGCACATAATACCCAGGCTTAAAACATCTTCAGCTTTTATTACTTTATAACCACAAATATCAGTGTGCGTTAAAAAGATTTTATGTGCGGTAAAACAATTTGAATTTGTAAAGTGGAATAATTCCACTTTACAATTATTCATTACTTTGTCTGTTTTGACTGGGGGATTTTGAGTGATACACTCAATGACCCAAGATTTGTGGTTGTAATTAGACTTGTGTAAAACTTTGAGTAGTATTTACAAATGTTGTTCTTTGTATTTGACATTTATATTATTTCACCACTCTAACAGGATAAAATTCGATTCAGGCTTTCTAGTTTCATCTGCCAAAGGAGCATTTCCCTCTCTTATTCTATGGGCTGTCATCCTGAGTGTGCTCTCATTCTATCTTACTTGAAACCAGGCCTATTTTTCTCATTTTCACCCATCACTTGTATCTTCCTCTCCACCTTTACGACACTGCTGAAAATTTCCCCTGTCCGCATCAGAATTCTTCGCTCTCAGCCTGCAAACTAGCCTTGGGTCAAAATTTATGCCGACAGTTTAATGAATCCATACCCTCTTAATGCTGCATGAGCTCACTCCATGGGCTGAGGCCAGCCATTTACCCACATGTGACATTTCCATGTTAAACCTTTATTGGCAGACAAGAAATAAATCACCAGGCAAGAGGATGAACGTGTGCAACGGCATAACGCCAACAGGGGTCATAACTCTCTATCGTTATTATTTAAGATTTACTCTAGTCCTCTTGCTTCCTGCTAGCATCTGTGAGAAGGCTTTACTCCCAAGTACAGGCACCTATCCCCTCATGTGGGGTGACAATAATGCCTGCATCGTATCCAACTCTTATTTTCTAAACCACGGTTACTCAGAGAAGCACAGATCTCATGGTCTCAAGAAACAAGAACATCCTGGATGTGCAAATATAATTGTAATTTTCTGAGCCCGGGGTCCTACAGGAGTGGTGAGAATTACATCCATGACAATAACACACCTTTGGCTCTCCCTGTGCGAGGGAGGTAGGGGGGTTCTGTGGTTTGAATTGTTATGTAAAGTCATGTCAGATCAGATTGTCTAGGCATGCCTAAATTTGTCAGACAGGACTAAGAGGAGGAGGAGGCAGGAAGAGGAAGGAGAAGAGATAGACATGCTTAGTTATATTTAGAGATGCTATGAGACACACAGTGAACTGCGAGGAGTAGGATTCTGAATAAGTAAGAGGGAGATGGGGCGGAGGGAAAAAGCAGGGGTGGTGGAGGGAGGGGTGGGGAGAGTTGGGTTGGCAGGCGCAAAGCAGGAGGGAACAACCCCTGGCAGCAGAGGAAATGTCATGGTTAGGGTTCAGTGAAGTGGTAAATCGGGAGCATCAGCGCGTCAGGGCATTTAAGGGTTTACTGAAGAGGAACTAAGAAAAGCTATATGATCAGTCATTGGCCCTGTGAACACAAAGAGGCTCCTGGTTTATACCTGTGCTCTGTCACAGAAATGAACAATGCTCTCTTGGCTCTCACAGTAGATGCAACCCGCACCAGCCGTTGCAGTTCTCCTGCGGTCTTGTCAAAAGGGATCACCAATTCAAGAACAGCTCCCTGGGAGTTGCTATTAGATGCCTATTTTGTCAGGTAAGCACTGTGTTCAGCAAAGCGCAGCAAAGTCTCACGCAAGCGGGTGTTTCTTTTTATTTGATACAATACAAGCAGCGAGTGAATTAAAAATTGCAAATGTACGACTTTGTGGTGACAAAGATTTCTCTGTAAACACAAGCACATGCATATGTAAGCAATCTTACACCACTCACTCCCGGAAATTATACGGATGCCTTTTGGAAATAAGGGAGTAAACAACTTTGACCTAAAGCGGCTATAATAAGCTTTTTTTCCCTTTTTTTGCAAGTTAGGAAAATACATTCTCAGTAAGATGAGCATCCTTGGATTGTCCTGTGAAAGAGACAGAAAAACTTTAAACCAGTTAATTTGAATTTAACATCCTTCATTTGACTTCCTCTAAATAAAATCCACTGCTGCATACATGACAGATTGAAGTTGGCAAGGCTATTGTTGGACATGAGGAGTCATTTTTTATGTAAAACATGTCTGAGTGTCTTGATAAAGTGCTACATAAGTCTGATGTCATTTTATTTGTGGTTTGTTACAAGCCTACAAGTAGAACATGTGGATGGCAGCATCTTGAATTTAGGATGTTTTTTTCAGAAGGGTCAGGGCTGGTCAGAGTTGGTTACAAAATGCATAGATGTAAATACAGTGTAATATGTATTTTCCAGTGTCAACATTCCAATGTCAACATCAGAAAGTTTCTGTTAAAAAACAAATATTTTTAACCATTTTTCTGCCTTCTCCACATTGGGTTCCAGAGTGGAAATTTTGTCTATGTGTATTTGTGTGGACAACGAAGATGCATCTTTTGTGAAAAAGGTGACTTATTAGCCCAAACATTAACCTGACCTATAATCTGAAATGCATCATATGTGTCATACCTAACAACAACAACATTACATGTTTATAATGGTTCTGTAGCCAGGGCCGGCCCAAGGCACATGCAAACTAAGCAGCCGCTTAGAGCCACTAAGTTGTACTTGGGGATATGTTGTTTGCTGCTGAGCATAACCATTTTGTGGCTAAAACAAACATTATTTTTACATCAACTTCTAAGTTATGTGAAACTTCTGTTAAAATCATTTGAAGGCACATCACAATCCCCCAAAATTAAGGAAATCGGCGCCCAGAAATCAACTGGCTGATAAATCAGCTGGCCAACAAATATATCCTATATTAAACATGTATATAATGTAAACAGCACTGCCAACACAGATGCAATAAGTTTATAGCAGGTGTGTGAATATTCTAATGATCGGATTACTGACTGCAGCCAGGCCACATTGTTAACAGAACTAGAGGGCCTCAAAACCAAATTTTGTTTAGGGCCCCATGGAGGCTTGGGTCAGCCCTGCCTGCAGCTGCTGCAGCACCTCATTAAAGGTAAAAAAGTTTCACAAAAGTTAGGTGAATGTTGTCCACCATTCTTGTTTTCTTGTCGTGTTTACCTCTTATCTCATGCGGCGGCGTTATACACAGGTCCAATTCTTGACGTGTAACGCCACTTACAGGTCTGGAGGAGTAAAAACAACATCTTGTTTTTGTGTGGATGAAAAATATTTCTGAAAACAGTCCCATGTGGACACGTGTATTTTTGAAACTGGGGTCAGAAGACAACCTGTAAGAGGCTCTCGAAGACTTGAGACTAAAGTAGACGTTCAACCCATAGCAGGACAATGACAGTAAACATACAGCCGGAATCCAATTGAGAATCTGTGGCAAAAAATTTGAGATGCACTCTATACAAATACAAGTTTCTGAGTATTATTTAACATGAATATTCAGACAGTTCAGATTTTTTTCTTCCACTACACCGTTATGCACTAGTTGTCGAGGGCCTATGAAAAAAAATCCAAATAGTCTACACTGAAATTTGTGGTTATAACAACGACAAAAAGTGAAAAACATGCAGCATGAGTACTTTTCCAAACACTAGCTGGAAACACTGTATGGTGTTGATGCACTTGACTGATCTCATCAATCCAATCATCCCAAGCAGCAAATCAAATCATGCAAAGAAAATTTTCGTATTAAATGCACTGCATGGGAACTCAGTGAGTACAACCATTATGATTGTGTTCAGAGGCTGTTGTAATAGCCTGTTTGTCTAAAACGATCTCTGTGTGGCCTTTTAAAAACCAATGAGAGACACGATTCATGAGCCGAAGTGAAAGCATTGTACAAAACATGCCCACAAATTATTTTTGTATATAAATATACACTTATGACACAAATCACTTAAGATAATGACGACGCATTAAACCATCTGGTTCATTGTTGTCTGAATGTGTTCTGGATACAAACCTAAACTGTTAGTGTGGCAGTGCAGCTTGACGTGGCTTTTCTTGTGTCAGCCTGACCTATTTGCTTTTTCTTGCAGATTTTTACTGAAAGAAAATAGGTATTGGAGTGCTGCTCCTTAAAACTGTACATTTTTGTGTGACACTAAAATGCAATCCAAATACACTAGTTGCAAATAATGAGCCCCGATCATTAACATTTGAAACAGCTTCTATGAGTCTGTGAGCTCTATTTGCCATTTAGGTGGGCAAGCTAATATTTACAACTCGCCGTATCTACCATGTAATGGTTTACTGAAGCACATGCTGCTTGTTTTGAGGTGAAACATATCCTTATGTAACTTTTTCTTTGTATTTGATGAAGAAACGCCAAGCTGTCTAATAACTCTCCTGGTTGTTTCTTGATATCTAGACATACCCTTGATCATAAATTGAAAATGTTTTACCCACATTAACTTCTGCTGCCATTAATTATAATTTACATTAACATAAATGTTTGCAGAGTCATTGGTTCAGCTCTTCTTAAGGAAGACGGATCACAACTGTTTGAGTTTTCCTTCCAGAATGTGTTTGCCAATAATGATTTGTTCCATCTGTCCTCCTCTGACCAAAATCCTTTGCCTAATTTGAAATTCCTATTCGTAGGCCAGTGATTTGGAGCAAGCATACTCGAGCAACTGTGTGCAAATTTGAGAATGTCTGCCCATCACAAGAAGATGGAGCAAACATTGCTTGCTCATTAGGTAATTTATGATTTGGGTTCTGCATCCATCATTGCAAAAAAGTTTTGCTGAAGTTTAAAGTTAATGTCTTCGTAATTTGAGAGGAACAAAGCAGAAAGGACTAGCACGGTCATAGATTCTCTGCTTAGCTGCAGCGAAGCAGTGTCACTTCTTTACAAATCAACGAGTACATAATAGTGCATTGCCTCTAAAGCCAAGTCAATGTCAGCTTTATGAAAACAGCTGGCCAGCAGTCAGAAAAGCTCTCCAAGTGTGGAGAAACTGAACGACAGAAAAATGGAGATTGGTAAATACTTAGCCTATGAGAAAAGAAAGACAACTGAAATTGATTCTATATACACGTATGTAACTTATGCTTATTATGCTGACCTGCTGACAGACAATATGTTAAATAAGAAAGAAAAAAAAGTATTTCTACTCATCATCTACTTCAAAATTCCACACTGCATTTTCCAGATACTAACTTTCAAACACATTTTGGACTAAACCCAAAGTTAGTAATGGCAGATGTCCACTAAAACTAAGCCTGATTTTACTGCAGGACTCGTCCTGTAAAAAACAAAACAAACATCTTGAGGTTCAGAATCTTGCCCAAGCATGTGGCCAAGAGAATACACAATCTAACTCACAATATTTCAATTGCAGGAAGACAGTTCTTCTGACTGAAGAACTGAAAAAAAAAAGTCAAGGTTAAGTGAGAAGTAGACTATTCCTAGTCCATCACAGGGTAACATAGACACATGACAATATAAAACAAGGCCATTTAAAATTGAAAATCAACCTTACAGCATGCGTGAAAACCAACATGTCCACATTAGTTCACAATGTTTTACCCATTCATACATGGTTACGACAGGATCCAAATCTCTGTTTCCTCCCATAGTCTCAAAATAACCAAATTAAGTTAATTAGGAACCCAAAATGACCTACAGAGGTGTGACTGTGTGCAAGAGTAGATGTCTGCCTGTGCACCTCTGTGCAAGCCCTGTGATTGACTGGAAACCTGGGCATGATCCCTTCCACTTGCCCAGTGACACCACCAGCAAACACATTCAAAATAGAATAAGGAGCAGGATGCTACCATTAGGAGTAACTTCCGGTTTTCATGTCGAATCATTGGAGGTCTGGTTCGATATCAAAGGTGGTCATCACTAACCCTGATCTTCAGGGGCCCCTGTGCTACCTGGCCTAGGTGTATTATTTTTGCCACACATCCAATTTTAATAAATCTGTCAAGTTTCTGTATATCCTGAAGGCAGTATAGTCATTGAAGTAGAAGAAAACATTGCCTTTCACCTGAACAATGTGAAAATATGGTTGAATAGTGAAAACACAATTGAAAGGTTATTGAGGTTGATCACAATGGTGAAATATGCCTGAGTTTCTTCAGGCTCAATTTTGATAAAACAGCTTGGCTTCAATTTTAAACATATTTCTCTGGTTTGGAGATCCAGAAGTGATGGACCAATTACACATCTATGTGTAATCGGTCCCCAGCCCCTGCGGACTGGGGTTGAAGACAGAGCAACACATGTAAAAGAATTAGCCATGATGAATTATGCTATTAAATATTGTAATCAGGAGGGGGAAATATCTTAAAGAACTGTAATTAACTATGAAAACAGTAAACTCTAATGACATTTTCAAACCCTGAAAACTGACAATATGCTTAGATTACTTACTTTTGCGTGCTGTTTAGTGGTATAACTGCACTAATTAATGTAACTAGTGAAGTGAAACATCTCATTTGATAAAAAGTTTTATTTTTAGAACAGGCTTTGTGTTTGTGAAGAATTGACTCTATGCAGTGGAAGATTTAAAGCCAAAGAGACTTAGGGATTTTTTTAAAGCTCTTTCATTGTCATTGCAATAAATATTCTGACATATTATGGTAAAATTTAAGTCTACTTCCCATCCCTAATGAGCAACATCGTGTGTGGGGGGTTTTCAAGTAACAGTTAAATTATACTGATGGATGAAACTTTAATCATCAAGCAAAATGTTGTGAATATGCACAATATTTATATACAATATATTCAGTCTGAAATGTTCTCAGCATTTTTTTAACAATTATTCCAGTAAATAGATTATAAAAACAATGCTTGGAAATCAATAAATCAGCTTTCTTTTTTCCAAGCTCTTCCAGAATGTCAAAATCCTCGAGTTCCCATCGGAATCCTGCAGGAATGTGAGGGAGAAACCTGTGCGACTTCCCTTACAAAGGTGTGTGTAAGGGAATTTGCCTGTACATGAAAATGTAGACATTTCTGTGACTAGGTGACTAATGCTACACCAACATACACTAGACTTTTCTTAGAAACACACACAGGTCTGTACAAAAGGAATTCCCTCTGTCAATACCGCCTCCTCCGGAAACTTACACCAAACACCACACACGCACACACGGCCTGAGTCATGACAAATGTGCAGAGAAGGAACACAGCTAGATTCTGCAAAGCTACATCAAGTGCTTTAACAATCTGAGCTGCTGGCTGTTTAAATCTGCTCACAGAGCAGCGCAAACTCGGAAAATAACTCCCACACCTGCAGTAAAGCAAATCCCTGTATCCAAATAAGCAAAATCCATTTCCCTGAGATTTTGTTCTCTCTCTCTCTCACACACACGCACGACGGCTAAGGTGCACAGCGGGTCCAGAACACACCTCCATTGTCAGTAGAAATAAGTGCACACAGAGTCAGCTGCCTAAAACACAAACAAAATTCGAGCATGCACGTGTACTCACGCATGCGAGGATGCACTGCACTCTGCTTCTCTCCTCTTTGTAGAATTCAACAAAATGCAAAGAGAAACAAACAAGAAGTGCGACGTTACTAAATAAGAAGAGGCGCTCGAGTTGTTTCTGAAATCTGTCCTCATCTTTGCTTCTTCTCACTTTGCCATCACTATGGTGATGCTGAGAGGAGGCTGCTGGGTAGATTGCTGTACTATCTGCCATCAGGACACAGAACTGAGTCACACATACCACATCTACAACATCCCTCTTCCTGTTGCCCTCTGCGCTGACTCTTCCCCACACACATACACACACGCGTGCGCTCGCTCCTCTTCTGTTATTCCTTCACGTTGCTTCCTCCCCATTCTTCCATCCCTCGTGTTTGCTTCTTATCCTCACCTCTCTGTCACCACTGCACGGTGAGCTTCACGTTGCATCCTTTTCTTTGGGTCCACCTGCTCCTCAACTCTCCTCTTCATCCCCCCTTATCCAGTTGTGTTTTATCGCAACCTCCTCTTCTCCCGTGGATTCAAGCCCTTCTTTCACGTGGGAACCCTGGTCTCCATCCCTCACAGCTCTGCGCTGCGCTGTGCCTACCTAGTTGTCTGAGTGTTTGTGCTGTGAGTGGAAGTGAAAGGACAGGAGGGGGAGCAAGAAGACAAGAGTGAGCAAACAGGCAGTTACACTCTCAGATGCTCCTCTCCGTTCTCCCTTCCTCCTCTCCCCCGCTTTTTTCTCTCCGCATCTCTCCATCATGACCTCCTCTCCCCAACGCCATGTGAGCCCCCCGCGTATCCTTGTAAGCAAAAAAAAAAAAAAAAAAAAAAAAAGCGGAGGTAGGGGGTGGGGAGGGAGGGAGTGAGAGGGAAAGCAAGGGGCTGGATGGAGCGTAGAGGAGGCAGAGGGAGGTGGAGCTATGCCGAGTCGGTCTAATTAAAAAGCAGAGTATGTACAGCTGCAGAGAGCAAAGAAGGAGACAGCAGGAGGAGGAGAGAGGAGAGGCGAGTGATCCAGGGGGCGTAACCGAGAGAGAGTGGAGGCAATCAGCGGGGGCTGGGAACGAAGGGGGCACGGGGTAGTTGGAGGAGAATGTGATGGAGAGCAGAGAGTGGTGTGAGAAAGGAAAAGGGAAGAACCAAAAGGACACCAAGGTCAGCTGGTGGGGGATGCAGAAAGGTCAGGCTTGGAAGGCGGTTTGGAGGGGGGGCGGGGTTGAGAAGGAAGAAGAGGGCGATAGAAACAGACAGGTAGAATTATTCTACAGATATCTCCCATATGAGTGGAGGGCATAGCTGGAGAACCGTGACCAGCAGGATAATAGAGACACATGGACAATGGCTCTCTAAAGAAGAGCCACAGCCATACAGTCACCAAAGGTTAAGCCGCTCCACTGTTTTCAGGCCGCTCTTGATTAACATGCATGAGTGTTGTGCATGCAAATTAAAGGGCAAATCACCAGTATGTATTAAATTAATCACAGGTCTTTGCTTGGTTGGGCTCCCGTTCAAGGCTCCAAACACAAGGGAAAACTGATTTCCTCCATTGTTCTGGCTCTTGTGCATTGACCCCGTCGTCACTGTAATGACTGTTGTCACCCCCGGCTGTACAGTAAGTAGCAGAAACCACTCTGAGATTGAGGAATAAAATAGTCTACACCTACATGCCTGGAGGGCTGAGACATCTCATCCCATTTTTATCAGCCATGATCACTCATTTCCCAGCATCACCTTGCTCTCCATCAGATTTGCATTAAAGTGTTTCATGTAGTTATAGCTCCCTACACTTTCAGAGCCAAATAATAGGAAATGAAAGGATTTCAAATATAATTTCATTGAAGGAGCACACCTCCCCCCTAACTGAATTTAGAGTAAGAACTCAATGGACAGGCTATCCAGTGCACCACTGACTCATAATAGGTTGTGCAGTAATGTTCTGTAATACAGGATGACAGATTTGAATATATTTTTCAGCACAACCTCGCACAATGCGCACAGGCATTTCATGAGGGTTGTGTATTGCAACTCCGCAATTCAAAACTGTGAATATGTGCACATCTAACAAGAATATGTTATGCCGAACATCTTCATTATATTCGTTAATGATCTGCAATATCACCATAACAATTACATATTTAGATGCCAAAAGTATTTATACCTCGTAAAGTCTTTTTTTTTTTTTTCCCAGATATTTCCACTTTACAAATGCAAACTTCAATGTAGTGGTCAGAACTGAAGAGGGGATGAGTGAAGAGATTCTCACAGAAAAACTTGTTAGAGGTTGCAAAACACTTGGGCAACAGATCACCTGACAGCTGGGACAATAAAATTATTTAGATCAAAGCAACTTCGTGTTAGGGTAGCCCAGTTAAAGTCCAGCCCTAAATCCAGTCGAGATTACGTGCAAGACTCGGAAATTGAGGTCTACAGATGCTCTCCCTCTAATCTGATTCGACTATTTAGCAAAGAACCTTGTTATCACAGTGTATTTTGAACAAAACAAAAAGTTCAAATAAAGAGCTATACATTTACATCCTACTTTCTAAAAGTATTAGTGGGTCATTCGCATAAACTAGTGAGATTGTAAAATTAACAGAGAAAATAGCAACTTATAAAAAAAGATGCAAAAGTAACAAAAATGGAGGTTGTTGCAAGATACAGTGCTGTTTGATTATTTTCCAATTACAATTTAAACTCCTCAGTAGAATAAGCATTTACCATTATTATTTCCACCTTGGACCTTTTGTACACATTCAACAATATGCCAAACATGTCAGGTTTGAGTTCCACGTGTAAAATTAACAAGCCAATTTGTACATATGAGGGTTTCACTTCAAGATTGGAGTGGAATCAACCTTTTGTTTTGTAGATTTCAGGAATAGAGTAACTAAGAGGAACCCATGATTTGTACCTTCAACTCGACTGACTCACAGTGACACATTGTCCAAATGAGGGTGTTCAGGGTCATTAGCTGAAGAGGGAGTTTCACTTTGCGCGACTGCAGCAACTTTGATGTCTGCGAGAGCTCTGAACGACTACTGATGTAAGAAGTAACTGTGGCTGCTGGAAACTGTCGGCACGGTGAAGCGGCAGATGGAACAGCGGAGGATAATTAGAGGAGGACAGACTCCATGAGCCGTCTAAACAGGCGGAGAAGCCTGCTGGCTACAGAGAGAACCTTGAGTTTACAGACAACAAAGCGTGTCTGCTGGCGCTGTTCTGGGCGGGTTTTTCAGTAGATTGTCCATTATGTTTGGACGTTTGAAGCTCTCTGCTGTCTCAGCTGCTCCACTGGGGATCCTAGTGTAGTTGTGTGAGGGTCAGGCCATTTTTAGTGACCTAAAAACTGTTTTCTGCTACAGATACAGCAGTTATCTGTGAAAGGGAACAGTAATTGTCATGTCATGGTGATACTGTTTAGAGCTGTTCCGTCTTTGCATTGTTAAACGGCGCAACATGGTACACTGGAATTAGAAAGGTTAAAAAAGTAAAACATAAAATTAAAGTTCTACATTTTCAAATTAGCCAATTGAAAGGCAGCTTAGATTTTCAGTGAAAAGGGGAACGGTTACAAAAACATTAAGAACTTTTACTTGTATTTTGTGTACATTCACTGGGTAAACCTGGCTAATAACTGGCTTTAGATTTTGAGTTAATCTTTTGGAATCCTTTTAAATATAAACGAATCTAATCCAAAGCCTCCTTATATGTAATAACAAGAACACTCAGGATTTTGTAAGCAGGACTTTGTTAAAAGCTCATAAGCAATTGATATCTTATCTGCAGTAGTTGGCCCTCCTGCCTCCTTCAAACAGTATAAATCCATTAGCTGGTCCCAGCCAAGGACTCGTCTAAAAAGGGCCAAGATCGAAGCAGGCTTCTTAAAACAACTCCAATCTCCAACACATCAGTGTTTTTCAGGCAAATACTATTCCATGAACCTTTATTCTGCCATCACATTAGCATTGGAAATTATATACATAAGGACTTATAATTATCCATGCAGGAGTTAGAGGTGGGTGGCAGCGCACCATCAATGATCCTTCTATACGGGCTGAGAATGGAACATGATAGTGTTTCCAGTCATAGTTACCATCTGGTATAAAATCAAAGAAGAGTAAATATTCTAAATTTAAGTGAAGGTTTAATTTGACACTATCTTGTTACTTTGACAAAATAGTAATAGTGTTGCTTTGTGTGCAACTAACGGGCCAATCCAAACATGGCAACCGTTTAAAGGGTTAGGGATTTATGGGGCTTTAAATAGCTTTTAATATGATCCAGAGCAGTCCTAGAAACAGAGTCGGTCCTTTAAATTTGCTAGTTTCACCTTTTTAACTCTCTAGTTTATACGCTGCTACCCCAGCACACGACTCCCTACAACAGAATTATGAAAGATCTGAAAAATCTTTCTGCAAACACTGAAGAACCTGAAGCTCAACAGGATTTAATGCCTGCTCTGTCCCTTGTTGCAAACATACCCATATTGCAACCCTGACTCATTGAAAGTCTGAGGTGTATCGAGTGAAGAGGAATGATGAGAGTCCTCTGCGGTGCTCCAGTCCTGCGCCACAAAACCTGCAACACATTTCCAGCAGTTCTGAAAAACGCTTAACTATTCCCTCTAAATAAACTTTTCTTTTTTTGTTCAGACACTGTCATAAAGGGAACACTGAACTTTCCCCCGACTCTCATTACCTAGCCTCTGCATCTTCCTTGCAACAAACAAAAAGCTTATATTTAAACAGACCCTGAAAACTACCATCAGATCAGGTCATCAATCATCACCTAATACAATGTTCCACAGGGAGGAGGACACGTCTCAACTGAGAGATCCCTCTGTAGCCATTACCTAAAAAGGGTTTTATTGTTTTGATGTCTTAGTTTCAAGCATGATGGATGAATGAGGCCAGTCAGTCATTTGCAGGACCTGAGTAAAGGTGGCATCTCCCTCTTTGATCTGAGTCGTGCCCTGGACATTGTCATAGATCTTGGGCTCCTTTTGATAGATGAGGGAACTTTTCCTGCTTTGTTTCCAAGCTGAATAATGGCTTTCTGTGTCTGTCCGCTTGTCTTGCAAAAAAAAAAAAAAAATGAGGCTGAAGGTCAGAAAAGAAAAGCTGGTTGGCAACATAATAAATGGGAGACAGGATTTACTGTGAAAATAGAAAGATATCTGGCTGCCGCTATCTGCAGTGAAGGGCAATAATACATCGGACAAATCTTAATGCTTCCTTTTCTTGTCTGCCCCCACAATAAGTCTTTTTAAAGTGAGTTTTGATAGTTTCAATCGGCTGCACTTTAATTAAATTAGATATGCGCAGCATGTGGCAGATCTGGTCGTGGAGCTCGTGGATAAAATTGCCTGAAAGCGTGATGCTTTGTAATGGCTTTTTCCACCAGGTGGAGATGTTGTTCATAAAGTGATGGGCAATGTTGCATTACAAAACACTTTGTAAATGATTCAGTAGAAGAACAGAACATGTATATTTTTCTTACTTGGATGCAGGCAACTTGTCTAAATCTAAAAGGATGTTTGTTTATTGAACTGTTTATTACAGAGTTAAGAAAGGGGCAAACAGGCAGATGATAATGAGCTGTGCTTCTGCAGAGAGCGGTGCGTGTGTGCCTCTGTTTTATGTCTCTTTTTGCTCCGGGCTGCATGAGTGAAATCCAGCACTGTGTCCTGCTGCTGTCATGGATAGTGGACTTCTTAAAGAAATGCCACGAAAAGAGATTAATCACTGGCCATGGGCGTCATGGTAGGGGGACAAAAACAGAAAAATTCCAAAAGATGCTGTTTATCTAATGCACGGAAAAAAAAACAAAAAACAGGCCTTACGAGTTTCAGGTACATGACACTGATAAAGTGTCAATGCAGCAACCATGAATGTCCCAATTTGTTTTAGTCCGTTTCATTTGATGTCTTTAAGGAAAACTTCTAAGAGTTTCCACAGCAGCATGCCTGGGATTTTGAGTTTTTTCATAAAGTTTTGCCGTAACCTTGTACAGAAAATACACTGTCATAAAAAAAATAATAAAAATGTTTGCCTGTTTAGTCACGTTTAGTCATGAAACAATTCTGACATCAAACACATATAACCTGAGAGAATACAATGAGTTTTCAAAATAAAAACAAAATTGGTAACATATTCGTCAAAAATATAATTTAATTGCATTAAAAATATGTTTATTTGACTCAATTCATCAAGCCACACCCAGGCTTTATCACAGCCTTGTGAAATTAAGGAATCCCTTCTCTGTCAGCATCATGCACCAAATCTAGGACATTCAAGATTTAAAAAAAAGTCATTACAGCTTTGGAATCTCTGTGAGATGTTACAAAATAACCAAGAAAACCAAAGTAATCCATGTCTCCCCAGTTAGTGTCAATGTTGATAATTCAACAGTAAGAGAAAATGGCCGAGAAATAATAATTTCAAACTGCTAACTATATTCAATCTGGATATCTTTGTTTGAAACATTTAAGTGTGACAAATCAGGAGGAAAATGCTCTTCCCCTGCTTTATGCCTGTTTCATTGCAAGAAATGTTGTTGCTGGTCTTTTAAATCCATTGGACTGTATTCAGAAATTCCTACAGAATGTATGAAAAAATATAAGCATGTAGAAGGAAATTAATTATCAGCCATGGATACCTCTGCAGGGTTGATGAATTAAAATGGAGAAAAGAAAGCATTTATATAGTGCTTTCCCAGTCATACTGATCATTCAAAGTGCTTTAAACTGAATCGGTATTCAATTTGGGGCCAAGTACCCAGGGGTACATTCACATGCGACAAAGGAGGATGCTGGATTCAAGACAATTACTCTTCCCATTGAGCCACAGTCATGCTGACAATGTCCCACTGGCCCCTCGCTTAAGATGTTTCTCTAAGTGGTGTAGGCATTAAAACAAACATTTTTTTCTCACAAGGACAATTGCATCAATTCTTTTCTCTGATTTATGTCACTCATCCCTTGTTGTCAAAATGCTCCCTCGCAAACTTTTCACCCATTCTGCTCTCATTGCAATGAGAGCAATTATAGTCTGGGAACATGATCTTGTCTGTTTCATTTGTATTTCTCCTTTTCTCTCCTATAACTCCTTAAAATTGAGCTAAAGATAAAAAATTTAAAAAAATTAAAAATAAAAAAAAATTTACTAAACACTGAAATTATGCTGAACCACTCCAGTTTTTCCTATTCATGTCACGGTCAGTTGTAACAAATTGTAGGCACTCATAAGGAGTTATTATTATTATTCACGGTGCATAATGTACATGCAGGGCTTAAAGAGAGCCCTAAAAAGCCAAATTCTTGTTTTTGATGCATTTGCTTTAAATCATCATCTTGTCAGTGTAACATGTTTGAATGTGTAATCTTAGAAAACCCAAAGAAAGAATGACTTACCAGGCTTGGTCATTTTGATCTAAATTACTAGTTTTGTTAACAATTCCCCTCAACAACTGTTTAGTTATTTATAGCCAAACTGAACTTATTCTTGCACAACAGATGGGACAGCCAACTGGTTACGCAATCTAATAGGCTGTAATACTGTGATGTACAGTGGATTATGACACATTTCATAATAAACTCTTAGCCTTTTTTTTTTCTTTAACTGGATTTGAAAAGGTCTGATTAAGACAGAACATCAACCAATGAAATGTCACACTGCATTTCCTTTTCGGATGTTGTTGTGTTTCTTACCTTTTGTCATCCTTTGTACTGCCCTCCCTCTCACCAAGTGTTACCTCCTGGCATCCTGTTCTCCTCAATAGCGCTAGTCAAAGCAGCTGCTGCTCTAAAAAGCCTCTGGTATTTTTACATTTATTTTCTATAAGTTACTTCACTTCATTGCATCCTGTTCTTTTGTGTGACTATGTCTTGTAACCCCAAGCTGATGGCTCAAACTCACTTACATCTGACCCTGGAATGACATCGTCAACCAGTTTCTAAATACACATCAGCTTCACATTGCTGCAGCACGCCTGACGCTGTTGACATGCTGTTAAGATAATCCAATCATTTCGAATGTCTAATATACTAATTTGACACTACTACATTTGGGAGTATTTTACATTGATATTTATGTAATTTATCTCAAAGACTGTTGGTCTGTAACCAATTACATTTAAGTAATGTACACATGCTATGTGGATCTGCAGTCCAACAGGTTTAAACTGGCATATTTTTCAATCTTTACCTAGAAATATTTATATTATTTTTGCTAATAAAAAATGATGAAGAGGCCTCTAGGCTGTTAAGCAGTGCGACAAGTCCTCTTTGGCTTCGATCTTGGATCTTGTAAACATTTTGCGGCTCTGCAGAGTCCAATTTCAGTGGGTTGGTGGGGATTTTATGTGAACAGACCAATACAATGTAGCACATAATTGTCAAGCGCAAGGAAAATGTTACATATTGTAGACATGTTATTGATTATATTGTATTGAAACATTTGCATTGCTAATCGACACTGCAAAGAAGTTTTGTCCATCAACATAACTTGTAATCCATAATTCTTAGGGAATGTTGTGTTTACTTGTGTTACTTTCATTTTGTTTACTTTTTGGTTTGTATCAAAGCCTGAATTGTTTGTTTTAAATTATTTTGTGATTATTATCAAACTCATTTTTGTCCATATTGCCCAGTTCTATTGCAAAAATACAGCAAAGGTCATCAACCTAAAGCCATATAGATACGATTCATCAGAGAAGCCTCCAGGATACCATGGTAACTTTGAAGGAGCTGCAGAACCACAACTCAGCTGGGAAAGCCTCTGGACAAAACAACTACTAGCTATAAACTAAAATTTGCCACAACCGATGTAGGAGAAACATCTTATAAGAAAGCTGTCTTGTCGGATGAGACCAAATTTTCAAAGAGGAAACCGACACTGCATGTAACCCCAAACACTTTCTTTCCACAAAATATGGTGACGGCAACATCAAGCTGTGGAAGCACTTTTCTTCAGCAGGTAAAGTGAGATGCTCAGAGCTGTTTGTGTTGAGCTACAACATAAAATCCCACCCAACTTCAAGAGTGAATACTTCTGAGTAAGTTTCAATATCTGAAGCATACGATGCATAAAAATATTTTAGTGATAATTCATATTATAGCATTGCTTTTATTCATATTCCTATTTAAAATCATTCCTCCCCCCCATTAGCGCTCTTGCATTGCAACGACTACTTAGGTTTGGTGCATTATGAAATTAGATTTAAAGGTTTGCGCAGCTTTATACAAAATTAAAACCATTACTTTCCGTACTGAATATGAACACCTTGTCTCCAGTGATGAGGGCAGAACGGTGAATGTCAAGACAGGATAACGCCGGTGAGTTTTTTTAACCCGCTGTTGTTTTGTTTACCTCTGATCTTTGTGACACGTGGAAGAGACGGGTGGAGGCGGGGGAAGCAGAGGAGAGAGTCCGGGCAGGGAGGGGAGGGAAGCGGATTAGAGCGGCGATAGTCCCCGGTGTCCACAGCGTCGGTCCAAACACAGGGTGACCGCAGGAGACTGGAACAGGACAGGCTCTCTTTTTTCACCCGTTTGTCCTCTCCGGTCTGCCAGCATCCCTCCGAGCTCCTTTCCCAACCTCCAGAATGTCTCAGTCCGACACAGAGACACCAGAGGACGGACTTTACGGTAAGTGATGCTGTGTCGTGAACCAGGCCGTGCTCGTCCTGCTGTATCACAACAGACACACGCTTGTCTCTCACAGCGGCGAGGCTGTTAGCTGTCCTGAGAAGAAACTACTTACTGTGTGGACGCAGGGCTTTTGTTTCATTGTTGTTATCGAATAAATGCATTTAGTAATTGTAGGTTTGGCCAAAACAAATGTGTCGTGTCAGAATAAGGAGCTGCCACCTTCTTCGTTGTTATTGTTGTTGCCACTGCCTCGGTCATTGTGTAAACGGATTCCCTGACTCACCTTTTTGCATCTCTGTAAGCCAATTAAGCTGCGGAGATTTTCTGACACTTATAGCTCCTCTGTGCAGGCAGCAGAGTGCTTGTCACAAGGGATGATGGGTAAAACATGTCCATCAGCGGAAGGAGGGGCCAAACATTGTGGAGATGTTTTGGAAAATGAACTTGAGTGTTTGTTATAAATCCATGACTAGAGCCTGATTACTTCAGCACTATAAACTGTAAGCATTTTTTTTCCTTCTTCTTTGATAAAGGTTGTAGTTTGGAAGCAGAAAAGACATTTGCAAATGTATACCCAAATATTTTATCAGGCTTTTCTCACATGCAAAATATTCACATTTAATGTTGCTGGTAGATATATTTACAGACTGAAAATAGTGGGAGTTCTCAGTTTGAAACAATTTATATGCATCTAACATGTCTGTTGTTTGTGTGTGTGAAGGCGTTAATATTGAATTTTGGCCAGTAGCAAATTTCTCACACAAACATAACGGACTAAAACCATGCCATGCATCAAATAAACATAAAAATTACTTCAAATTTGAAGTCCGAAAAGTTATTCCATTTTTCTTTCTCCGCTTTCATCATTTTATAAAGTGATGTTGCTGCTGCGATGATGCCTTTTAAAAACTATATGTTCTTGTTTAATCAGTCCAAAAAAAAAACTATATGGTTTTGGTAATAACGCTCTTTCCTTGTGGACGCCACAACTGAATGAAGAAAACTCAAATGTAAATATTTTCAATTTCAGTAAAATGTTTTATTTATGTCAGACAAAAAACAAAAACTATTTCTAATTACCTGTGCAGACATGTTTGTGGTTTACTATGAAAGAGAACAAAGCGTATTTAAGCAGAAAACAACAAGGCTGATTGTGTACAATCAAAGTTCAAGAGTTTTGACCTTTTGAGCTTTTAATCCCCATCTGTTATAGAATATCCAGGATTTGGAAATTCTGGTAAAACTTTGGAGATCTCAGAGTTATGGTAAGCATCTCTGTTCTGTATTGAGATACAAGGATTCCTGTTTTGGTCCTGCTAATTATGCTAATAGATAATCTAAGAGGCTAAAGCCATTTTGAAAAAAAATTGTATTTGGAATAGCAAATTTTGTTTTGCAATGACTTTTCTGTCGTACATATTTTCTGGTCTTAATATTAAAAAGTTTAACTGCATTTTTACTTTTTTTTAAATAGTTTTTGATAGTTCTTAAGAAACATCAGAATTGGCTTAGATTTGTATCAGCAGGGTGAAGTGGCCTTGCAGCAAGAAGGTCCTGCATTTGAATTCCTGCGTGGGGTCTTTCTGTGTGAAGTCTTCATGTTCTCCTTATGTGTGCATGGGTTCTTTCTGGGTAGCCTGGCCTCCTCTCACAGTCAAAAAACATTTGCTGATCTCTCTACATTTCCCTTAGGTGGTGTGGTTTGTAGTGTGTTGCCTGTTGATAGACTGGGGACATGTACCCCGCCTCTTGCCCAATGGCTGATGGAGACAGGCACCAGCTCCCCCACAACCCTGCAAGAACAAGCGAGTATAGACAGATTGTTTCAGCAATCACAGCTCACAACAAACAGAGATCAGATAAAAACAGGAGATCGGCCACGAAATTCTGATTTGCGCATCTCTAAATATTTGAGTTGGACTCTGACTGGATGATTCACTCTGCACTGCAATTTTAATGAGGCAGTTACAAAAAATATAATAATAAGAAAGATAAATCCAAAGTCTCAGTCTGCTTCTGCAAATTCAGATTCTCTGATGAGACATCATTAAATGGTTATAGCAGATGGGGTTGAGATGACATAATTTTAACCGGAGCATTATGGTCCATTTCCCCACCAACTTTTCTTGGAATTGGCTTGGTGATTTCTTAGCAGGAAAAAAAGGTAGCATCGAGGCTTAGTGGCGCATTAAAGAATGAGAAGTGGCAAATGTGATAGAATTTATTCTTATTAGTTAAAAGTGTTTTAATAATTCACCCATCCATCCATTGTCTAGTCCCTCTTATCTTTGAAGGGTCACTGGAGGTCGGCGCTTATCTTGGGCATTGGTCATTTGGCAATACCTTGGACAGGTTACCAGTCACTGAGTATTTCATAAATTTAAATAAAATAAAATAAAGCAAGAGTTTTTTTAAACATAAATTTATGTAAAGAAATCAACACTATAATTTTTGTTCTTTATTTTCAAAGGCACACATGCAAAACCTTTAGTTTTTGTTTTTTTGCTGTTGTTGTTGTGTTGCAAACCGTGAATTTTAGTAAGGAGAAACCTTCCCTTCCTTTCCCTTCCCTTCCGAAAATCCTTTGAAGCGTCACCTTTGCACCTTAACATTTTTCTAAACACGCATTTACAACCCAGGGAACCAATCATGAGTCTGTTGTGCTGCAACTCATTGACTCTTTCGGCATCCAGCTCTGGTCAACATTACATAAAGCAGATTTGGCAGCTGCGTGGATGACTGTGTATGGGTCTGCATATAGAAACCGATCCAGAATGGCTACAGATAAGTCAGGCAGTGGCGCAGTTATGTCATACCAACCCCTCTGTAGCAAAATAAGTAGGGCAATGGCACAGTTCCCTCTGCCCTCCCACCCCCAACCCACAGCAAAACATCCACTTGCGCTTCTGCCCCCTCAGCTGTTGTTCGTGTAGTTACACAGAATTGTAAGGTGAAGGAATGATGTACACATTTTTTGGACGATTTGGTGAGACGTTTTGAAAATGTTGCCCATGTCAATGAGAGAAAGAGAAAGAGAGAAACGGCATCGCTGGACAAAAACAAGAGAGAGGATATGAAAGGATGAATGGCTAATCTGAAACAGAAATAAGATCTTATGTAAGCCAGCACGCTGTCAGCCTGTGTTAGCCGTGCCCTACTGTCTAGCTGTGGGGTCTGTGCACGCCATACACATCAGCGTGCGTGCCTAAATCCTTCCTGCTCTTGCATTCAATAAGCCGCCGCATCCATTCATTCATGCATTCTGCTGTGGACATTTTCTGAAGTCGCCGACAAAAAGCACGTGCAAGATTTTACCGTTTTGGTCTTCGGCTCGTTCTGTTTGCACAAATATGTCCGGTGCATTTGTTTTACCCAGCAGGTTTCCATTTAGCACAGTCTTGTAGGTCTCATAAGGTCACATCAGGATACTTGAGACAACTATGAGTCATCGTACGTCAGTGCACAGCATGCACATGTTTAATCAGCATCCACTTAACACTGAGGCGTTTGAAAAGGAACAAAGAGACCCTTTCTTTCACCTGACCTTTGTCTTTGTAACATGTTTGACACATTGCATTTGAATCTACAAAAATATTAAGTCACTAATGTATCTAATCAGTAAATTGAAGGGTTTAATTTTACTCGGCTGGCATTAGTAAATGATTCAAAATATGTTACAAAGGCAAAAAAGCAACAGAGTAAAATAAAACTGAAGGCTGAAAAATAGACACAAGTCGATATTTCTATAAATACATTCATGTTAAAAAGTAAATAGTAAAATAGATTAGATTAGATTTCTGTTATTCACCAACATTTTTTCTGACTCATTTGAGTTTGAAGGACATGTTGCAATGAAATAGTTTCCCCCCTAGCTGGAACTGCTCCGTTAAAAAAAGTTCTTTGTGATTTCATTTCGTAATACGTTTTGAATAATTGTCCTGTACATATTTGTTAAAATACGTAGATATTTCACTGAGATTATTCTGAAATATTTGCAGTTTTGGATGTGTTGTAGACAACTTTTTCAGGTAGAAACAGGAGCCGTCTGCCCGGGGTCATTTCTCACAGAGGGTGCTGCGGCTTCCATGATGTTTTGAAACAATTCTGAAGACGAATGATATCTAAATTTCCCAAATTTGTTATTTATTGTAAAGGAATTTGATCCTGTGACTCCAACATGCTGTGGTCTCATGTGTAGTTATTTTTGGTTTAACCAGAAGTCATCATTTTGGAATATTTGGTCCAAAATGGAATTAGAATCATTATTAGTGAAAATATAAGTGTGTGTACTTTGAGCATTTTTAAGGTTATCTCAGTATTTCTGCACAAATAAGAAAAGAACTGGCAAACATAGTTAAGTATATTGTAGCAAAATACTTTACTGCAGGTGAAACAATTTTTTTCTTTTTCAAAGGTACATTTTTAGCGTTTTTGCACTTTTAAAATCATACTTATTTTTACTTATCTACCCATTCTTTGGTAAAAACATCACTGACTCATTTTTTAAAGAATGTTTTCATATAATTATTTTAAGAATTATATTGGAAAAGGCAAACCCTTTCTTAATATTACAGGGCTTCTGCTTTGTTGTAATTTCTTTTTTTAAAAAGCATTATGCTTCTAAAATATCATGTTTTGTTTGGAAAAATAAATTCATCAGCATACAATTTCAGTTTAATTGCTGAAATTCTTATTCCTGGTTTCATATTTTTGTGTTCCAATTTAATACAAAATGCCTCTTCTTCTTTTTGCAATCTTCTCCTTGTGCTCAAGTTTCTTCTCTGTGGATGTAAAAACTGTCCACTTACATCTCTGACCTCTTTACTCCCAGCGTCTGTTTGCTCTCTCATGGACCAAAGTGGTAACTCTGCCTAGTAACAGTTTGAGCCAATAGAATGAGATCACTATCGTCTTTAGCGTGTGCTCTTTTAGAGCGGATTTAATTTCAGATGATTATAAAGTGACTGGAATTAACAAAGAGTTTCACTGTTGACTGTTTCAAACACACTCATTTGAGCATCTTTTGTGTCTAATACACGTGCTTCAAAGCTTACACATGCACACACCTTTACTGAAATTGTTGCTTTACTTTCTTGCACCTGCCATTAGAGGGCACTGTAGGTTGTTGCATGAGTTGCAACATTTAAGACTAAATATATGGGTCTCTGCTAAAGATAGCCCATTCAGATTGTCATAAAACTTCTCTGTCACTGTTATGTTTGCTGTTCCTCTTCAGGTTCATGGGTTGAGCTGGAGGAGCTGATTGCAGCTGTGAGCCGTAGGGAAAGTCTGACAGGACCCCAGGACAGCGTCTCCTCTGCCCTGCAGGGGGAGCTAGAGAGAATCCTCCTTGAGGCGCAGTTGGAGTGTGAGAGGAGTAGAGACAGGTGAGGAATTTCAAGGCTTTGTTTAGGTTGTTTGTCTTATAGATCTGCTCAACAGAAGGATGCACTTCAGCAATAATTAGCCTTTTCAAATGTTCACGTTTTTATCATTCTTGGCAACATTGACTTTTCACACTGCTGTTGGTTCCTTGCTTGGTCCACTGTAACATTGTTGCTCTCTGTAGTCCTCCACAGGTGGTAACGCCACGGTCCACTAGTTCTCCAACGAGGCCCACTAGTGAGCAGGACAGTGACTGTGTCCCTATACAGGTATTCATCCATCAACCTCACACAACATAAAAGTCCCCGTGACAGAACTGTGCAACAAGCAATTATCTTTAAAAATCATGATAATTTTAAGGAGATATTAATTTTGCATGGTATTTGACAGTGTTTTTCTTTTTTATAAATGTTTTGTTTGAGATATTTTGTAATAATTCATCTTGTTTAACCCTGTTTTACACACTAACCTTTATTTGTGTTTTATCGGTATTATATCTGACTGTGGTTTGATCGTTTTTGAATCATGCAGGAGGAAGCTGAGCGGCGGGTGGACACAGACTGGGTGTGGGATTGGTCCAGTAGACCTGAAAATATGCCACCAAAGTAAGACTATGATTGTTAAAGTAACAGTGACCTCAGGCGACAGAGGCATCAGAGATTTTCACTGAGGCATAGTCACATTATGCAAACACAAAAAAAAAAAAAAAAGTTTCTTTTTTGAAAGATATGAGGTTAGACAACAGCTATGACCTCTCTGGAAAAAAAAAATAATTTTTACATAATAAAAAGCAAGATTCAAGGAATCATAAATATATTATGGTGTTTTGTTTTTAGTTGTAAATTCAGGTCTGTTTCACTCACAAATCCCAACGAGCGATTTAAAATTCACTTTGCTTCGTGTGTTTGTTTGGGTTAACTTCAACAGAAAAACACTTTTTTTTGTCTTTATTTATAAATTATACTTTGAGGAACTTGAATCCCTCTCATTTTTATTTACTCTGCCACACTTGACATTAAATCTCCTCCACTATAATAAGCTTATTTGACAGGTAGCGGTTCTGACAGCTCTCAGATTGCCTGCATCGTTCCTCTTCGCAGTCCTCTCTTGTGCTCTCATTATCTCTGGGTTTTTTTTTTCCTTTTCCTGGTCTTTCATCCTGGTGCATCTTTTATATCTGACTTCTCGCTCTTCTCTCTGCAGAGAGTTTGTGTTCCAGCACCCGAAACAGCCAGGCTCCCTGAGTGTTAGGAAGACAGAGGTGATGAAAAGAGGAATTTTCTCCTCCGACGTTCTCCTCATCCTTGTTCCCTCCCTGCTGGCTTCGCATCTGCTCACACTCGGAGTCGGGTGAGACATATTAACAAGACCTCACCTTCTGTCACTTTATGTTTTGAGGTGTGAAAGTCATACCTGAGACTGGCAAATGAATACATGTCTGCCTGATCTTGTAATCCCCTCGCTTTCTGTCAGATTTAGAACTTGTGCCGCTATCGGTGTTTGTTATATTAAAAGAAATGGGTGGTCACAAAAGAAAATCAGAAGCAGACAAAATCTACTTTGGAACTGGAAGTAATCTAACTAACAGTCAGTCTCCACTGAGAATCAGCGTCTCATTCTCCCAGCTGAGGTCATTGAGACCAATATGCATCAGCCTTGACTCTCAGTACTGACTGTCCCGCATGTTTTAGCTGTTTCCTCTTCCGCCATACACCTGACTGAAATGAATAGGTGATTTACAGGCTCCTGCAGCACTTTATGGCCAAGGAGGTAGTGCAGTTCTTTAAATGAAGTGTGCAGGAGCAGAAACACCTCTAAAGCATGAATGACTGTGAGGTCTGGGGGTCAGCGATGGCAAACCCTGCTTGGATAAATTTTTTTTTTTTTTTGCTGCCAGTAAGATGCTGATAAATGATAACGTCAGTGAAACCCAAATAAAAAAAGTGTGAAACTGTGAGACTGATAGAGTAATCAATTTAACATTTATTATGTGTGAAACACAGCACAACATCTTGGAAAAGTTTATTCACAACAAAAGTGTTTATTTATTTATCACATTTTTTGAAGTTAAAAGAGAATGGGAAATACTTCATTCACAGTACTGAATAATGCAGACATAGTGACACTTTAGAAAATGTAGATTGTTAATGTGAAATGCAACAGTTTTAGATATTTTTCCTTCATTTCATGTAAAATCATGTTTTCCATGCAAAGAAAGGCATCCTGTGATGGTTTTCTTACAATTTTGACTAATAGTTTACCCATTCCTGTTTGTTTCTTTTTTGTTTTTGTTTTTTTCAGCAAATTTGAATTCAATTTTGCTTCAACAAATATGTTCTGGGTGAAGGAAAGAGGTACGATTCAACTTGACTGTGCCATTCAGGGATACGAAAATATATGTAAATATTAAAAGCATCTCAACTGGGCACTTAGTGCAAGAGCACACTTTGGTGGAGCTTTTTTTTTTTTTTCCATTTCCAGTACATTACCTAAAAGTTTCCACTTGTGGTTAAACAACAGTAAACTTCGAGGAAGTGTTTAGTTTGGATGAATCATTAAAATCTGTCTTTCTTTCTTTTCTCTTTTCAGTATCTACATCGGGAAGCGCCTGGCCACATCCTCAGCTAGCACACTGTGACGTTGGCTGTAAGATCATGTTACCGTTCAGCCTGTTCAGTTACAGTCTGGTCAATAAGGTCACAGTCCGCCCTTTCTCCCGCACTAATTTGCCTCATTCCTTTGTCACGGGGCAAACGTAAGACCTGCCTCTATGTACCTCTATCCAGCAGCACTCCTTCTCTCTCTTTTTTTTTTTATCAGCATTTTTTTTGTCTATATGTACATGTGGTGGGGCCCAGGGAGCGGAAGGATGCTGACCAAAGAGTCAGACTGCGACCACTATTGCACTCCAGCAGTGTAACACTGATCTCAACCCCGTAAAACAGAATCAGAGGAAAGGGATCGCCAAGACACAAGAGGAGAGAGCAGGGGAACAATGCATCCTTTTGATCAAGGGAGATGAAAATGGCTTGATGGGAACAGTGTTCTGATGAAATGAGGTAGATAATACGTACTAGCTATTCTCCCAATCCAGTTGGAGATGTCAGTCATTTGTCAAAAGTAATGACCCTCTGTATGACTGAGCTGCTTAAAAGGGGTCCTTGCTTGTTTTCTGTGTCCGTCCTAATGTTGAATCTAACATAGAGACTTTTAGTTGGCTGAGTGAATGTAGAAATGGTCCTGATTGTGCTTTTTGTTCCAGAAAGCAATTAAATATGTTTGACCTCTGACAAAGACAGTCACGATCCCATTAAACTTCACTCCTTTAAACCTTAATGCAACTCTGGCCTCTTCTCTGTCTTTCCTCAGCCCTAAGCACGGAAGTTTTTGGTGCACACATGTTCATCTCATTTAGGAAATGCACCGAACGCATTTTTAGCCAGCGAAGCACAAAGGTTTGCTGAAGTAAGCCTTGGCGGCGGTACAACAAGTATTTTTAATTTCTGGGTTTGGTTGTCAGGAGATTATTTGCATGCCGTGCTGGACGGCAGGAATGAACCATTTTCACAACCAACTGTGCAGTTAACAACTTGTAAATGAACCACAGCATCTGTTGTAACTTTATATCTGTTTCCATGTGAGGTAAATCACAGTAAATAACCGATTACATTCTGATAAAACCCTTCAGTGAGTGAGTGTGTGTGTTTCCCAGGTGTTGTTTTTGTCTGCCCTCCAGCCATGAGGACTCTTGTCTAACAAAATTAGAGTAAAAATGCCATGACATCATACTTGCATGATTCACTTTATCTGCATTTGTCATTATTTACCACACAGACAGTTTCACATTTTTTTTTTATTTTTTTTTTTACAAACTGCTCCTTTAGCTCATCTTGGATTTGATATTTTATTGCCTAGTCCCATAAACAGGACATCTAAAGCATCTAGACAACCATATTAAAATGTTAGGACTGAGAATCACACCCAGGTTTTTGCTGGTTGCACATTGGATGCAAGCGGTGCGCGTTTGTGGTCCGGATTGACCAAGCCCAATGAGTTTATCAGCCATTAGCAACGTGTTTGATGTCAGGCTTCCCGTTGAGCTTGTTAAGCCACTTGTACACACCAAGCTGACAACGCAGCAATAAGACCAAACAAAAACAAACACAGGGCACCTGGTTTCCATTCAGACATCCTCATGGAACTCACCGAAGCAACGCAACAACATTCTGTGGCGAGTTACCAGAGCATTCAGAGTCTTGTAAAGGAATTTGCCCCCTTACAGATTTCTTTGCTTTTTCTTGTTTATGTCAAACTAACATGCTTCAGAGAGACAAGCATATCTTAAATTCAGGCATAGATAATAGGTGTAAATCTAAAAAGGTGTTTTCAAGTTACTCATTAGTTGAAGGTGAAAACTTATCCACACCAACTTGGTCCTGGTTGTTCAATCATGCCAGCAAACATCTACGATAACTGGGTTTTTGTTTTTTCATAGCTGTGTGGAAATATTTCTAACATTCCTCTTCCCTGAATTGTTATAATTTTCTCACATTGGAATCTGTTTAAACGAAATCACCTTTTTTAAGCTCATGATGTAAGATCTAAATTGGATTTTAATCCAGACCTTCACCTTGTCACTCCAAGCTCTTTTTTCGCTCATTTATTTTCATCTTTGTTCCAAGGAGGACTTGTTGGTGTGCTTTGCAGTGTTGTTCCATTTCATAACCCAAGTGTGTTCCAACCAAACCATCACACTATCACGTTTGACTGCCACTGAGATGTTCTTTGGTCTCTAATTTGTTAGAAATGTTACCATAATGAACTAAACTACCAATTCACAATATTTACAGTAAGACCAAAGCACTCACATATTAGAAAAGGTCACAATTTTCAGTCCTGCTTTCTGAGTTTAGATCCAGATTCAAACAGTGGTCAGAAACATAAATCTTAGTCCTCAGCTTTGTTTATCACACGGTTAAAGACATTTCAAATACTTTACACCAAACTATTAATAGTGCTGTCAAACAGTTCTGCATCTGTGTTTATGCACCTTTCTCGTGTTTGCAGATGTTCCTAAATATCAAATGTAAAGTGGTTAAGAGATGGAGACATCTCAACCAAGAGCAGCAAATTAACTGCCTCTCAAGCACTCAGTCTGTAGAAATGGGTTTCATTTTTGTGCCCATTGCAGAACTCAATATCCATATCTTATGAGCCTCTATCCTCAAACCTTAATGAAGACACTGAAAACCAGAAAAGCTCTCAGAGTGAGTTCCTGCCAAGAATAATACCTTACTTTACAAATGTAAGCAAAGTGATACAAATCTGAACCAATATCAAACTGATGATATATTTCTCTAACATATCATCAGCCTTGTTTATCACAAGGCTAAACAAAATCCAGCCTTGTGATGGGATTATTTTGCTAACAGACAAGTTAGCAAAATAATAAAAGGGTGGAAAAAAATGGCCATATATTTTGACATAAAAGTCCTCTGCTTTCCAGCCCCTTGAGCCATTTATCCTCGGCTAAAGACAATCAGACAGCCACAGGTGGAACAGACCGGTGTAAATCATCATGTTCTTAAAGTTATATCCCCCTTCGCTGTGATCTTTTGTGACATCTTCTCCGCAGGGAGGAGCCTGTAAAAATCTGTCGGCCCCTTTCATATCCTCCCTGAAAGACGGGGACAATTACTACAGAGAGCTGCCTTTAACACCATCTGTGATTTTCCATACATGTGTCAGAATAGGCTTTGGGAGTTGTGTGGAAAGAGGTGATAAAAGAGAGCTTGCGCGTTTGCAGTTATGAAAGAAAATTGTAATCCTGTTCTTGAAAGTAGCCGAAGTTCCAACAGGACTTGAAAGAAGTCTGTTCATTTCCTGGACTCCACATCTGTCTCTCTGGGAAACACATTATCTTCCCACTTCCATGCTGCTAGACAGGAAATCGCGAGTTCAGTTTCAAAGAATTTGGATGTAACAAAAGAATATAGTTAAACTTGAACAATGTCTGCGCTTTGACATTAAAACATCGTCACTTATTTGATTCGACGTCTCAAGGAACTCTACTTTACCATGTGTGCCAGTGGGCTGTTTCCCTTTCCTGAAAGACTTATTTTGAAGGATACTGAGTTACTGTTCTGCAGAATATGCCCGCACCTTCTCGCTCAAACATTAGACATACAGGCTACAGCAGACGTATAATTCAAACCAGATGTTTACACGCACTGTACAAAAAGACAAATAGCCTTTTTTTTTCACTGTTTTGATATGAAATCAGACAAAATATTTCCTGTTGTAGATCAGCTCGAATGACCAAAAGTATTTCAATTTGGTTGAATGATGACAAAATAATGAAGCTGATGGTGATTTTTTATTACTTGTCTAAGTTATGTTTAGGCAAGTAATGAAATATACTTGCCTAAATATGGCAAGTACAAGTACCATTTTAGGATACAATCGTATTCTAAAATAGGATTCTTTTGTATTTATATAGTATTTCATTAATACAATTAGTATCCTTGAATAAACTTCTTGTAAAATCTTTCTAGTATTGTGACCCATTTCTTTGAGCAGAATTGATGCAATCGAATCAGATTTGTAAGCTGCGTTGAATGCACTTGTCCCTCTTACAGGAAAAAGCCTTTACACTTAGGGGTGTTGTGGTTCCCCCTTTTTCTACCAAATGTAGAGATGTTAGTTATGACCACTTGAGCTTCAGTTTCATCAGAACATCTCTCCAAAATCAACATGTTTGTTCCTCTGTGCATTTACAACTGTAATTTTGACTTTTAAAAGAATTTTGAGTAATGATTTCTGCCCTGCTGAGTGGCCTTTCACTGTATGTCTGAGTAGATTTGTTTTACACACAACTCTCTTTTGGATGTTGTTTTGACTTTTTTTTTTTTTTTTTACCTTGTCGGCATACAGAAAAAAAAGCAGTGTGCTCAGGGAGTGCTTCTAATTAACTTCTCAGGAGCTTATGAAATAGTATCAATGCAGTGTATTGTTCGTCTATGTGAACCGCTAACTTTCATTTAGCAAAAAAATAAAATAAAAAATTGTTCTGATAATACAAAATGACCTAAAACAGCTGAAGATGAATCTAACTTTAATATGAGGTAATGATTTAAAGAAGGTAATGTGCTTTAAACAATGAATGGAAACATTTTGTTTCAATTATGCAACCAAGAAGTTTCGTTTTTACACAATTTTTACTATTTTGCATGCCTAGCTAGTTCAAAATAGTACAAATGACTAATAAGTTGATATTTACCTAAATACATGCCAAATTACCAAATTCCTGCAAATTTGTGGCTCTTTCAAAACCCATTTGTATCATTAAATATGACCTAGCACACAAGGTTGAATTGGATGGCTTGAAAAAACTTTTTTTTTTTTTCTTTGCTAAACATGTGCTTGTCATCTTGTATCTGCTGCACGTAATTATACACTAGGAAGGGAAAATAATTGCTTCCACATGCGGCTGTAGGTATACAGCTCCTTTCTCCTCCCAGCAGTCAGTCATGCAGGATGAAGGTGGCCTGGGCATGAACGTGAACTGCACTGTGTCTGAAGAAATGACACAGTGTGTTCCCCTTTCCTCTTTTCAGTTTCCCTCTGCACTGCAGACCTGTGTAGCTCAGACACGGTCTCGGTGTGCCAAGAGTCTGAGGGACTAATAAGAGCACATGGAATAAGGCTCAGTGAAGCACAATGCACTGCTGTCTGCGCTTGTGTAAACAAGCGGCTCAGGATTGCGTAGGTGTGTTTTTCGTTGCTTCCTGAAAATGGTTCCACTCGTGTTTTGCTTTTGAGCAACCTTCATGAGAAATTTTGTGAAAATGAAACAGAGTGAGATGAAATTTGTGACTAATAAAGGCCCCTACTCCCATCACTTTCCTCGCTAAACCATCTACACTGTTTTTGCACCTTTTACGTCAGAAATATTCTGTAGAATTTAACAGGAAAACAAATAAATCTGTTATTGGAAATATGAAAAAGCTGCAATAACCTGATTGCATAACCGTGTGCACACTTAAAGAAATGCTTTATCCTGTAAAGTTACAAAAACGTTTTTTTGTGTGTGTGTTGTCACTAAGACATTTGCTCACTTCACCTTTTCTAACGTTCTCGCAATCTGTCAGATTTTGAAGAAATGTCTTATCCTGAGTCTTCCTGAGGTTATAACGTTTCTGTCAAACTAATTTCTGGACTCCAGGTAGGAGCAAATTTGGAAAAACTGGAAAAACCCAATTTGATTTTGAATTCAATGTCTTTAGATGGAACTTAAAAAGTTTTATTTTAGGAAAAGTGTTTGTACACTTCATACTGCCCCCTACAGTATGAAGGTGAGAGAGGGCATCAACATGTTTAACTATAGGTATGCTGTTCTTTTGGAGATGCTTAGTGTTGCTATTATTATGCCAAACATGGATCTTGACTTTGTGGCGCAAAAGTTTAGCTAGTTATAGCACATTCTCCCATGAGCCTCTGTCTGCTAACCTGCTACTCCTGACAGCAGGTTTACGTCGAAAGCATTAATTTGTTGCCACATGTTAAACACAATTACATGATTTGTTGGAAATTCCTGCAGCTCATTCCCTCTAAAGGTTGTTCTCCAACAGCTCCATGACCAATTTCGGTTTCGTGTCTCACTCAGTTTTGGAAAAAATACATTCAGTTTTTGTCAGACGTCAGAATCTTCTCATGATTTCTAATGGAAGCAGATGAAGAAGATTCAGAGGGATTTATAAGATCTATTTTCTGAAGAGTTCCTCGCACGATAGCCATTAGCAGTTGCAAAGTGGATTCTCTAAAATAATATACGAAAGACAGCAGTAAAAAAAAAGTGCCGAAAGCTTGCACAGGGGTGTTCTTGTGCAAAGCAAAGATCTATGTGTTGAACTGTGTAACTGACTTAGTGTCAAGTATCGATGGAGGTGATTTATAACTGTGTCTCTCTACACTTGGAGGTGTCTGGGATTCTGTGAAACCATCACTGAGGTGAAACGAATAAGTAATCTGAAGCAGCTGCTGTGAATGACTGAAAGAGCAGCTGTAACTTCTGAAATTATCTGAAACTGAACTCATAGTTTAGACTTGGAGAAGCTATCAGACAGACAGTGGGTTTGCGGGGGCTTTTATCGAGTACCCCGGCATAATACCGAATAACTTGCTAAGATGCTTAAACCACACTGTTGTTTTAGAAATTATGTGTTCGTTCCCTGCACTTTATTCTCAGAAAACGTCTTCCACCATTAATCCTTCATCTTAATAGCCACGGTTTTCTAAGACGTACAGCTTTATGTTACTGTGTCCACAACGCAAATGCTCCTGAGTGATTTTGCAGAGAATTATGGCGAAGTGATTCCGTAAGGTGAAAGGAATTTAAAAAAAAAAAAAAAAAACGACAGCAATGATTTCCTGCTACTTCCAAAGAAATGGTACAATAAATCCCAGTGAGCAGGTAGCATTTACTCCAGCTCACAGAAACATAAGAGGACACTGGGTATAAGCTGTCAGTGGTGTAAAAATAACAAACCCAAAACACAGTTCTTCTTCTTAGAATAAATTTTGACTTTGAGCCAGAAACATTTGATGGCTGGTTTATATTCATTCCCTCTACTCTGTGTTAGGCAATTCCAGGAAATTCAAGTGTTTCATCCACCATGAAATGCCAATTTGGCTGAAGAGCACAGAGACTAAATATGGTACAGGATGTGGGTCATTTCATGAATCCATTGCCTTAGGTTCAGAGCTACTCAAACATACATACACATTTTAAAAATCAGGCTACTTAATGCTGCAATTTCAAGTTTTGAAGCACGTCCCATCTTTGGGCTGGCATAAGATTTTGATAGATGCAGAAGAATTAATGAGGTGTTGGCTCAGAGCCCTCTGATGTGCTGATGGACCGCTGTTACATAACCTCATCAGGTTAGACAGATCACAGCTTGTGACACTCTGAGTCCCACAGCTTAATGAGCACTTGAGGACTGAGCAAAAGGAGGAAGGTGTACTCATCATGGTCACCTCCAGCTGTTGCTGTAAAGTCCTGGGTCCATCCAGCAAACACGAGATTTCAAAAAGTTTCTGATGCAAGTTTGAATGTATAAATATTCTCGGTCCGATACTGTAATTTCTGAATCTTGCAAAGTTGTCGGGAAACTTGCATCAATCTCCAAGGGTGAATGGAAAAATAAGTGGAGTGGTCTCTGGGCAATTTGCCTGTCCATCACAGGGCAACACGGGACGATGCAAGATAAATAGTAATTCTCACTCTGACACATATGCCTAAGAGCATGATTTATCCAGCTACCAGTCATTTTATCACTCAAGGGCATTAGTAGTCTTCAAGCATTGAGCTCTCAGATAATTAGCTTGTTGCTTGTCCTGAGATCCAACAGCAGAGAAACAACAAAAAGCCACAGTAGAAGTTAGAGTGTTTAAAATACAAGTTCATTTGTCACTTATAGATGGCAAAAACTGAAGGCAAGTATCCTACCAAAGATTTGGCAGAGGGAGAAGTAAATTAGAAGAGTTGGTATTTTGGTAGGCTTGAAGATTTTTCCTACTTGGTTCTTGTGGATAGTATTTGTTACACAAGAGAAGGTTCTTTAGAATGAATTGCCTTCTGTTTCATATTATTGCTGTGTTGTTTGGGGGATTGTTGGAGGGTGCACAGACACATAATAATTTATGTCGCTGACCAGAGCAACATGTGGAATCAGACTGACAAAACCTTTGCACTCGTCACTCTCTAGCTCGTCCTCAACATCTTCTGCTAGACTCTAGGGGGCAGTGTGGGGCTCCTACAGCAACATTGCGTCCACAAACTTTCTTTATGGATGAAGATTTCTTGTTATTGCCCTTTTAGATTTTGGAAGGAGCTTAGCAGATTAATTTATAATGGCTTGTATAAATTGGATATATATTTCTATATATGCAATGCATCTGGAAATCTTTAGGTCCAATTTCATATTCATAGATGTAAATCTCCTAAAAGCACACTTTCTTCTTTTTCTTATGGCTATGGTAAATCAGTGGCAGACTCTACCAACCAAAAGGTTCTCAATACAATTTCTATATGGGAATTTTTGTGTGTGTTCGTCTTATTAGCACACTGGTAAGAGTTGTGTTCAAATTCAAATTTTAAAAAATACATTATTCCCAAAGGGAAATTAAATGTCACTCATTAATTTAGATTCTTCAAAAAGTTGTTGAAGATACTTATGGCTGTACCTTCAATTATTTGTTGTATTCCTGCCAATACCAGTGCCAAGTGGACCTCGCAGATCTGTCGATCAGAAATCTAGCTTGAAGGACCTGACAAACCAGCAAAGTGTGGCTGGAGTCACAATGTTTTAACCTCAAGGTCGATTATGTGTGATAGGCAACATTGCTTCTCATCAGCATGAAGGGTTGATGGCTCCACCTCACACCATTTGCAAAGAAGACAACACACAGAAGGGAAGGGATAAATGCACCCGAAAGGACAAGCGGAGATAATTAACTTGCATATATTATTAAATAAATATATACATTTAGCCTTTGCAATGAAATGTAATCTGAGAAAACCAGGCATTTCACCAAAATATTTTTTTCAAAACAGTTCAATGTGTTATTTGACAGTTGTTGTTTTTTTTTTTTTTTACTTTTAGAGGGTTAAACACTGTTAGCTTTTCATTTTTCAAACAGTTTGTCATCTTGACCTTTACCACAAGGCTGTTAATTTTTAGCCTTGTCTGGGGAGAACAAAAAGAACTCATTGCCGTGAAAATGTTCTTCTTGGTTTGGCTATAGCTTGTACTGACTCATTGAGTTACATCCATACCACTCTCTTTAATGTGATTTACAACTGTACAGTGCAAGAAATAAAGCTCAGACCGTGTGTAAGGGTCTTAGGATTTGCTTATATCAGTATTACGAATAAAAATAGTCAAGGGATGCTGTCAGACACATTTGAGGTCTGGTTTTATCTCATCGCCAGCTGCACTGTTCACTGTCTGACCTCATCCACCGCACCGTGATGTGAGTCAGTCCTGGTTCTCCAGAAAACTGATGTGGTTTGTTGGGCTCTTGGCTGCAGCTGCCAGCCATGCACCGGGAGTCTGTGGGGGCCTTCTTTAAAGGATCATTTTGAAAATCCACCCGAGTGCACGTGATGGGGTGCACGTCAATGTACAACAAAGAACAGCCAGACGCAGAATAACCTCTAGATGTATGGAAACTATGAGTCACTTGCTGCTGTTTGTTGCTATAGAAACTTGTGTTTGTGTTTGTTTGTAAAACCATGTGGTGACCCAGAAGACTTTCGAGAATGAACGTTTCAAACATTTTCTGACAAATATTGTTTATTTTTTGGGGGCGCAAAAGCAGCAGCCACAACCCACTGGCTTACGCTTTTATGACATAAAAGTGAAATACAAACGTCATACAAAGGATGCAAAACTTTAGGAAAGAATTTGGTCTCATCACCTTCCCCAGACATGCCGACAACCTGGACGCCTTGTGAGCCAGCCACTTGTCTGAAGCTGGTTAGCACGGCTTGTTTAAGGTGTGAGTTCTGGAGCCCTCATTTCCTGCAAGAGCCCAACGATAGGAGAGGAAATCTGGGACATTTGGAAAAGGTGTTACATCTAATCCACTGGAAGGGAGGTAAAAGAATTTCCCCAGTTCTTCACACTGTCTGAATATAGAAATCACATTTTCAGAGAATCCCCTCAAGCGTGACCCCATATTTCTAAATATACCTTTTGCTCGGTTTGGTTTGACTTTTTGCTCGTTAACCTGGGATCCTGTGAATTAGGAGCTGCTCGTGATCGGGGGAATTGTGAAATAGGCTTCAGGAATCAGGAGCTGCCGCTAGGAGCCAAGAGTCTCCCCTGGTCACTCCTTCTCTGCATGGGGCAGTCTGAGGAAGGTTTAAAAGCAGGTTCAAGCCCCAATGCTCCTCCCTTAACAACACTCCTACGATCTCCCCCCATCTTTCTCATTCACAAATCAGATATATACACACAAAATAGTCCACAGTTTAAGAAAGACTGGACATGTCAAGCTTGGCTTATTTCTAATCTAAAAAAAAAAAAGAAAAAAAAAGAAAAAGGAAACCAGTGCAAGATAAGCTCCTGCAGGGAACCTCCAGGTCTGACTCTGAAATGATTTTGTGGACATTCGTCATCCTGCTCCCGCAGCTGTTATTAAACCTGTGCTTACATGCAGAGGCCCAGGCTTTGGGTGAGTGTTATTTCATTTTTGTGTTTCATTGGTATTGCCAATAACAACTTAACTGGAGGAAATGCTCCCTTTGTAAAGCTTGTTTTTAACCATGCTTATTTCAACTCAGAAACAAATAAAATACAGGCATCCTTTTTATTTGGAAGTTTTTAAATTCACTGTTATTATGCAATTTTCCCTAATATGTCAGAGAAGATTTAATGGCTCCACCACTCACTGCCTCGCCACACATTTGTTAGATTTAATGGGATAATGGTGAAGCAGACACTGTGAAAGTGAATATCATTTGCAGAGCCGGAGAACATAAAGGCTCAGACGTTCTGAGTGACACTCACAGAGGTGTGAGAAAAATGCTAAATATTCCTGTCAACTGTTGAGAAGATGAGGTAGTCAAACAATTCTTTATATTTCTGACAGGAAGTGGAAAATCAATGAAGGCAGATGAAAGTTTTAAGACCCTTCTTTTGAAATCCTGCGAGCCAGAACTGTTTGATTAGTTCAACTTTGAGGAGTCTCGGCTGTCTGGCTTGCGCTTATTTTAGTGAATTCCTAGCTTGGTCAAACACACGGGAATAATCAGGGATGATCATTTTCTGCTCTCCACTCTCTCTTTGTCTGACACGCACTCAAAATCCAACATGCATACGTCACCAATGTCCCACACCAAAACAGACCTGCTGACCGTGAAATGTTTGCATTCCTTGGCTTTGTACTGATCACACCAGGTGATTGATGGCTCATCTTCCAAGCACTCATTAATCCCCACAATCCCATGGTGCCTGGCGTTATGTATACAACCGGTACAAATTAACCAGCTGTCATTTCCCTTGCAAATTGCAGCTTGCTTGACTGGAATTCACTGAGTGGTACCAATTTGAAACTATTACTCCCGTTTGATTTTAATAGGAATGATCGGTGCAATGGCTTTGCTGATTGCTGAAGTCGGTGAGTTTTGAAATTCCTCGGGAGGTACAAAGAATATCTGATGAAAAATAAATAAATAAATGATGTAATGAGAAGTGAGAAGGAGGCCTTCATGTAGGGAAAGTATTTCTTTTGTTTAGTTAGGTAGCATGATTTGAAAAATATGCTTTTAGGATTGAATAGTAATCTGGGCCTAAGCTGTTGTTTGTGAAGCATTGATTGAGAAGAAAGGATTTAAAGCTAGCCAGATATAGCAACTGACCCGTAACTTTAGCTAACCAGCGGCAAAAACCGCTGTTTTCAAAATAAGATGAACAAATGAACAAAAATATTCTACATGTTGTTGACGTGCAACCATTACAGACAAGAAAAAAAAATCTGTGACTAACTCACCACTTGTTGACTTACAAGGTAACATTGTCAGTTTAACACGGTAGCACAACTAGCTAGATGCTACAGGAAGTGAGTCTTGGACCTGGTCCTGTCAACACTGGAACAGATATTTAAAGAAACTTTGAAATAAGATTTTCTTTCCATTTGTGCCACATGAAAACTGAATGCCAATAATAATTTCCAATGTTGTTTTTTTTTCTTTTTTTCTTAGCTGCTTAGATTGTCCTAAAAAATCACTAAGAAATGTTAACGAGTTCTAGCTAAGATGATAAAAGCTCCATCTGTTTTTGCTGCCAGTTTTATTGTGAAAAAGGATCACCACAGATTTTATAGAAAAATGCCTGATTATCATCATATTCATCCATTAGAACATCTTTGCTGAGCTCAATAATTTAACTATCAAAAAGAAAAAAGAAAACAAAACGTAAGACTAAAACCGCTTTTCCAAAAGTGACATCGCTTTTTCAATGTTTGTTTTTAATTTTACGGGAGTGGAAACATGAAATGCACAACATAAAAAGCACACATCAAAAATATATTTAAAAAAATAAGTGGTAATTGGCCTCTATTTGTATAGCATTTTTGTCTGCTTCGACGATTTCAAATGCTTTACACTTTGATCATTCACCCTTTCATACACACATTCACACAGTGATTGTGGCAAGTTGCATTGTAGATATAGTAGATAAGTGATGCTCATAAATTAAAATTATTAAAAAATATGCTGCAAAATGTGAGAGTATTACCCACTAATATCCATAAAAGTACTTTTACCCTGACTTCACATTTTTGCTTTCAAGCAAAAAGCATAAATGAGGGGCCTCTGTTTTATATCAGTCCATTTTCATTAGCCGGCATAGTAATTCCCTAATGAGACGTCAGACAGTTTATGTAAAGTGTATTCCAATGCTGATGATTTATTTCTGCCGCAAACAGTTTGACATTATTTAAAAACAAAACAGTGAAAAAAAATCTGGGTTTTTTTTCACTGTTTTGTTTTGTTTTTACACAAAAACTCAAATGCAAAGAATTAGGTAAGCAGCAAACCAAAGAGTGTTTTTACCATTTGCTTTCTTAATAGCAAACTACCGTATCTGATTTATGTGCTGCCACTAAGGGTAGGGCATGTCTCTGGATTGCTTTGTAGCTTTGAACTGATCTTGTTTTATGGAGCTTGAAATTTGAGGTTAATCAGGAGGGTGAAATGTGGTACTTTCTCTGGGTGTCTTGTGAACGATACCATTGACCCTTAAACGCCTTCAGTCTGGAAGACTCATGAATAACATATGTTTGCATGAAGTGTATAAGTGTAGAGATACTCAAAGGGCCTAAATGTTTCTTTGTTATTTTGTTTTGTGAGCTTTATCTGGTTTGGCCATAAACACAGCTGCTGCACTTGGTTTTCACACAAAAAGAAGCATATTTTTTCCTAAAAAGTTATCAAAAAAATCATACATTTAGCAACTCAGTCCCATTTGATTGCTTACATTTCTGTCCCATGAATTAGAAATATATGTTTCAAAGTAAAATAAAGGATAATTTTCATCTGAGGGAGTCTTGCAAAAAAAAAAAAAAAGACTCCCTCAAAAAAAAAAAAAAAAAAAAAATGGCTAGACTTTGAAACCATTTGGGAGTAATTTTGCCCCGTCTCAACGGATGCCCTTGCTGACTGCTTTATGGTACTTGTGTATTCACAGTGTTTGCAGATGGTGGACTAGAGAATCAATGCCAATCCTTCTGTGGTCGTAACAACTCCCAAGTTACTTCATTAAAGGGAAATTCTAACCATGAAAATTAGTGGGGGCGTTGGTTTGTAATATTTTGTTCCTCTTCTGCATTTGCCTTCCAAATTCTGCCATGCTTCTGACCATACATTTACTCAAATAAATATTCCGGATCTCAGTCACCTTTATTAAAGACCAGACGTGAAACTAAGGTTTGAGTCCACAGCTTTGATTTACTTCAAGTCCTATTTTTATGTGCTTCCTCTGATCCTGCCAAGTTTGCACAGAAATTTCCAAGAACAACAAACACTCGGTCATCTTCATCAAATTCTTGTCGACTCAAAGCCTGTTTACACCCGAGTCTGGCTGCAGGTAGCAAAATATTCATACCTCATTATTCACTGCTTGTGTGCTTCATTTCTCTTTTCCTGTCAGCAGTCTATGATCTGCTCACCTCGCCTGACTGCTTGCCAGACCTGCTGCAGGGAGGTTTGGCTGAACAAGGGGTGAACGAGGCTTTCATCTTAACCACCTTCAAGCTGCAGCCCAAGACTGGAACCACGCTGTTTGGCCTGTTCAACCCAAGGGACAACAGCAAGTATTTTGAGTTCACCGTAATGGGGAAGCTCAACCGGGGTAAGTAGACAAGAAACAGGAGCTGGAACTGTAAAGCTGCGCCAATCAATATTTTTGTATAAATATTTAACATTTTTAGGAATTCTTCAGCATCAGTTATTCTCAAAATTTGTATCTTTTAAAGCCCATTTTGCAACAGTGCAACTCTCAGTTGAAAGCTATTTGACAACTGTTCAAATACTACAGGGAGTAAATACAAGACAAAAACAATCAACAGTCAATATTGTGTTTACAGAAAAAACAATTGTGTTACTTTGTTTGGTATGTGAAGAGATTCTCAAGACACTACACTTTTCATATTTACATCTAAAAGGCATTAACCTTTTGTCAAAATAATTTTAATTTTAACCTGTATTTGGCATCCATCCATCCATTTTCTAACACCCTTGTCCCTAGTGGGGTCTGGAGGTGCTGGTGCTGATCTCCAGCTAACGTTCCGAGCGAGAGGCGGGGTACTCCCTGGACAGGTCGCCAGTCTGTCACAGGGCAACCCAGAGGCAGACAGGACAAACGACCATGCACACACAGAGAGAATTTAGAAAGATGACAGTCATGTTTTTGGACTGTGGGAGGAAGCCAGAGAGAACTGACACATGCACAGGGAGAACATGCAAACTCCATGCAGAAAGACCGCAGGCTGGGAATCGAACCCAGGACCTTCTTGTAGCAAGGCAACAGTGCTACCAACTGTGCCACTGTATTTGGCAAAAGGAACATATTTTGATTATTTTAAGCATAGATAAAGAAAATAGTAAACATTAAGGCAAGATAACGTAATTTACATGTTGGCATGTAACTGTGGTATTATGAAAGTAAATGCTCTTATATTTTCCCTCTAATTTTTCTGTCTCCTACATGATTGTAACTTCTCAAAGCTGTGTTACGTTACTTGCGGACTGACAAGAGAATGAGCTCCGTTAGCTTCAACAACCTTGTGCTGGCGGACGGCCAGCAGCACCGGCTGTTGTTCCACCTAAAGGGTCTGCAGCAGCAGGGGCCAGGCGGGGTTGAGCTACATCTGGACTGCAGGATGGTTGAGACAGTCCGGGATCTTCCTGCCGCCTTCCAGGGTTTGCCAGTGGGATACGGCATGGTAGAGCTAAAGACAATGCAAGCCAGGGATCAGGTATTATGTTCCTTACAATAACTCCACACTAAAGGCCCAACTTTCTGTCTCTAACATGTTCAAAGACAGACACACAAAGCATAACCTTTTCTGTTGCTCTAACAGGAGAGCTTAGACGAGCTGAAACTAGTGGTTGGGGACTCATTTGAGAATGTTGCATCATTGCAAGACTGTCATTTTCAGCAAAGAGATTCGGTTCAAACTTTAGGTAAGAATCTATTTGGTGAGTAATTGCTCATTGAGAAGGCTAAATACTTCCCCTGACAACATCCCAAGTCATAAAAACAACATCCAAAATCCAGCTAATGAGAATATCCCCCACTGTTGTTCCAGTTAAGCAACATAACATTCCCTTTCTTATAGGGGTCAACACAAAGCAGCTGTCAAATCAAATGCTGGAGTTAACAAAGGTGATAAACGAGCTTAAAGACGTTCTCATCCAGCAGGTAACTTACTTCAAACAGTTTCTCTGAGTCTTCTCCATCCCTTCCTCTTTGGCACTGACCTTCCGACCGAACAATCTCTTTCAGGTTAAGGAAACATCTTTTCTCCGAAACACTATTTCAGAGTGTCAGGCTTGTGGTAAGAGCATTTTCCTGTTTCAGTTTCATTCACCAACAACAAACATAATGTGAAACAACTGTGTTTTGATTGCAATTTCAAGGTCTTGGTGGAACAGAGGTGGAAAAACCGAGATGTGCTCCCGGTGTCTGTTTCCGCGATGATATGTGTATTGAGACAGCAAATGGTGTGGAGTGTGCACCCTGTCCTGATGGGTACACTGGAGATGGCTTCAACTGTGATGATGTTGATGAGGTAAAGTTTAACTCAATGGTTTGTTTGTCCTTCTTCCTATATTTAAATCAGTCAAGTAACAATAAATGTTGGCCATATTTATCAGGAGGGAGATATTACTTTAGCTGCAATAGGCATACCTGTTATTTGGATCAGATCTTGTTAGCTTTAGATTTCTGTCTAAATACCTTAATTCCAGTGACATGCAGTCATGGAAAAATAATATATAATGATAAAATCATTTATATTGCTATTTTCACCCTGTGTTTTATACTATAAAGTACCTATTTTTCATTTTGCTTAGCCAATTCTGATTATTTTTTTCTTCAAAATCGCAGGATTTTAGTATTTTCCCATTCAAATGTTCGGTAGCGCAGCAGTGAGCTGAGCCTCACCTGGGACTGATCAACCTCTTGCTAACTACACTGGCTACCATTCTATAATAGCATGTCCCTCCTGTCTGTATGTCGCCAGTAAAATGGCTAAAAAAAAAACATGTAATGCATGAACTGATTTTCCATAATTTAGCTTATGTACATAATGTACAATTTTTTGTTTGTTTGTTTTTTTTACCAATTGTGTGTGTAACGTGTTTCCTGTGCTGAGAAGCGATCATGAACGGCAGAGAACAGATTCGAGGTGAGGCATGCAGTTCTCTTGCCTCATGCATCACAATGTCATGATCCCAGACATTGTGATTCCACAACTGCAGAGTAAGAGAATGTAACAGCGAGCTAGCCGTGAAGTGTAGCGATATATTTATAGTTTTCTCCTCCGACCACAGCAATCACTTATTAATAATCGAAAAATAAACATTAAGCCTAAAACCATACTACTGCAACTAACTGAATGTTCCACTCTTTGTGTGGAAAATATTTGAGTGTTTTTTGTTGTTGTTGTTGTTGTTGTTTTTTGTGGGGTTGTTGTCAGTTGCTATGGTAACGAGTCTTCGCGAAGCTGTGCTGATACAGAGAGAAATAAGTGGTTCCGAGTTGTACTTTGCTGTGGAGGACGGAGTTAATAATATCTATATGTCCACGCTGCTGTGGATGGCATGTAGAAGAATTGTCTTTTTGCCCTCCAGCTTTGTCCGCATGCGCGAAATTTCCTTTTATAAACAATAACGTGCAGGGGTATGAACCTCACAGCACGTCACTGCTTAATTCTGTTAAACTAGGATTGTTACATCACTCAGCATGCTACAGAGGGTCTTCCTTTCATTTTGATGGTGTATATACAATGGCATAGGAAAACAACAGCATACTTTTCTAAGCATTAGACATTATAAAGACATATTATTAGCTGCACAATGTTTTTGCACATGACAAAAGTTTTTGCTGTATGAACACCACAACTCACAACAAGTTCATGCAGCTAAGGTTTACCACTGCGTTCAAATTGTCACAGCTATTACTTCTGGATGCATGAAGCTGAGGGTGAAGCTGACTGGATGGTCTACTTTTTGATCAATTGGACAAACAAATGGCAGATTGCTGCAGGATTCTCATAAAGTCCTGAAAATCCATACCCTGGCAGTCACAAGATCCTGAAGTATGAAAAAGAAATGAATAAAAACCAGATGGTGTTGTCACTACTTATGTGACAACACAGTGAATTCCACACCACTGATCCCTATTCAGAAAGGAAAACCACTAACAGGGATGTCTATTAAATCAAAGCAAACACACTGGTCTCACAGAATATTGTTTTTCTTTTTTTTTTTTAAATGCTGTTTTCTTGCATCGTGAGTGATTTCCCATACCTCTTAGGATTCATTATTACTTTTTTGGCCATATTAGGGAACTTTTAGAAGTAGGTGCAAACAGAAACTGTCAGAGGGGCCATCAATAAGAGGCATAGGGTCTGCTGACACTTCAAGGGCCCGAACATGGCATAGAGGTAAAAGTGCTGGAAAGAGATAGCAGTCCGTAAATCTTCTGAACATAAGTGCAAGAAGGTGTGCGTGTTTCTCTGTTTGTACTGGCCCATTTCAGAGGGCTGGCCCCTTCAGCCTCCCCCCTCTGCCCCCTTTCATTAGCAAAAAGGTCACCGGGTCTAGAAACTTTTAGAGAGAAGCCCTGCGAGGAACACGTACATTTCTGCTGCTTCAGCAGAGCTTATGTCCTCCTTTTCTGCAGTGCCAGTTTAACCCCTGCTTCCCTGGAGTGAAGTGCGTTAACACCGCCCCTGGCTTCCGCTGCGACGCCTGCCCGCTGGGTTACGTCGGCCTGCCGGTGGAGGGCGTGGGCATTTTGTTCGCTCAAACCAACAAACAGGTATGTTGGAAGCAGCTCAATTTAATAATCACTTTGTTTTGAGTGATTTCTTTTTTTTTTTTTTTTTTTAGCTAATTAAAATGAAAACCTGAAATCGATCTACTGCTTGGTGTGATATTTTTATTTTTATTTATCAAGCTTGCAACATTTGATTTACTTTCTGTTTTCACAAGACTGAAAGTTTCACTCTAAGCTAAAATTATTAAACACAAATTTCCAAATCTTCACTTTGTCTCCATCAAACAAACCTGAAGTACATTCAAAGTACATCGTCACAATAAATGAATCTTGTGACTTCCCAAGAGAAATAGCTGACTAAAAGCCGGTTCTCATTAAAGCAGGTACAAATTAAAAATTAGAAAATGTCTCAAAATGTGGGAAAAAAGCCAAGCTTTTTTTAAGAGGACTTTTCAGTAGGATAAAAAAGAGAAAACAGCATGTTGGATTCATGAGAACAAGATGAGACAAGATTTTTACAATGGAAAAATATTCTTTTTCTCTGTTTGTTATTAATTTTACAAGCAAGTGTAGAACATTATAATATGCAATGCATTTGTATATACTCGCTAACTACTTGAACAGCATAATACTGACTTGAAATTCTAAAACAATTTTCAGCTTTAGTGCTAGTTTGCAATTCTTTCATTGTATTTCCTGTCCTTGTTTCTTAATATGCTCTTGAAACGCTGCCAGACAAACAATGTAAAAGTGGTACAAGCTTTTGAAACGGAATGCTGTGAGCCAATCCAAAGAGAAGTCTTTGCTCTATCAGGACAACATAAGGACTATTTATTTGTTAGTTTGAAATATGAGTCTCAGAGATTATGTTCTGCACACAGTTAAAGCCCTATTGATAGTACTCAGATTCACATATGGGACAGTTATTATGCAATGTCATGCTGTCAATAATTAGGTAGCACATGCAAGGTGGATTTCTCTTAGATGAGAAACAATGTGACATTTTAATGTCACAAGGTCTCGTGCCATAAGAACTCATTTAATATCTGTTTCTCAATTTAAAACTTTCAGAAAGTTAATCATCAAATGTTTACAGTCAAACATTTGATGAGTACTTTAAATTTTATTGTAACTGAAATTGAAACCAAATGAAAACCTAATAATAAAATCCAAAGTTTTTTTAATTACATTATAAGCCATATTTTCTGGTTGACAGTTTAGAACCTAAAGTAATGTCTGCTGCATGTGCATAGATGAACTGTACAAAAGATGGAGAGGACAGTGGTTGTTTTATAGTCACATCTACTGCAGTTGAGAGCTCATTTCTTGCATTTGTGGGTCCAAAAAATAATTTCTTTAGTCTTTCCTGCATTGAATTAAAAACCCTTGTTTCACCCACTCATACCTTGGAGACACAGACTACGATGTGGTGATTACACCAAAATATAAATGTTATCAGCATAGATCCTGACAATCTTGTAGTAGTCCATAAAGCCACTGAAGATGGCTGAGAAAAAAGTGAGCTGAGACTTGTGCTCTGAGGAACCCCTTATGCAATCTTTGTTTGGTCAGATTATAAGTTAAATACCAACATAATATGAGACAATTACCCTCTTTCAAACCTGTTTTTAAAAAATGTAGGATTAATTGAGTCAAATCAGTGTTAAGTCATGAATCATTTAAAACTTATTCCACAGGCCTGTAATTTCTTTTATTTTTGAGGCATTGAGGTTAAAAGATGTTCAATAACTGCAAGAGTGTGTAGAAGGTTTTGCACACAACAACAAGCAAACTTCTAGTAATTTCATATGATATCAGGTTAAAACAATATGTCTTTATAACACAGAAAAAAAATAATTTTTGGTTTAGCCATGTGTGAGTTTAAGACTGAGCCTCTACCTGATGAGTGTATATTATTTGCAGCTAATGTGATGTTTCCAGTGTCAGGTCAGACTATTATAAATCAAGTCTTGAAGGGCTACCACGCAGTGTTGTTTTTAATTTAATTTTAAATGCAGCCATAATGTAATATACATGTGGAGTTCAAATATTTACAATATTCTACGTTTTAATTATTAACTCTGTAATTTGTTATTCACAGACTCCACATCGGGGAATGCTTTTTGCTGTCGAGGGCATTTTTAAACAGATTCATTACTGAAACAATGCGCTTTGTAGAATTTGTCACAATGCCAAACACTGTAATTCATTTTGGACTCATTTGCTCCTTTCTACCCATTTCAGGTCTGCGATGACATTGATGAATGCAAAGGACCCGACAATGGTGGCTGTACCGCAAACTCAATCTGTCACAACTCTGTGGTAAGAATACACTCCAACCAACACATGCGGATCATGCTGGGCATATTCTTCTCGTTTTTATTAACATTGCTGTTACAAGTCATTCACAGCCGCTCTGATTTCTCCCACAGGGGTCCTTTTACTGTGGCAGCTGTAAGACTGGGTTCACAGGAGATCAGGTGAGGGGCTGTGAGCCAGAGCTCAGCTGTGGAAACAGCCTGACCAACCCCTGCGACATCAACGCCAAGTGCATTCGAGAAAGAGATGGCAGTATTTCTTGTCAGGTAGGATTTAAGCCCACATTTCTGCACTCTGATGTCTGACTTGGTGGCATATTTGGTGCTCTTTTTGAAAGGTGTTTCATTTGCTTTCTCAGTGTGGAATTGGCTGGGCGGGCAACGGGTACCTGTGCGGGAAAGACACGGACATTGATGGATACCCGGATGAAAAACTCAAGTGCAAGGACGCAAACTGTAGAAAGGTACACAAATTGGATGTCTGTCGAAGATGACATGATGGAACTCTATCTAACCTTCTTGTCTCTGCAGGATAATTGCATCTTTGTTCCTAACTCTGGTCAAGAAGACGCTGACAGAGATGGCCAGGGAGACGCCTGTGATGACGATGCAGATGGTGACGGTATTCCCAATGAGCAGGTCGGTCAAAATCTGACTGGAAGTTCATCAGCATTTTTTTTTTTTTAATTCATGAATAAAAGTGCCTTGCAAAAGTGTTCTCTTAAACTTTTTGCATTTTGCTACTTTACGATCAGAAACGTCAAAGTCATGTACTAATCTGAAGTCACTCGTAAGTCAAATGAAACAGGGGCAGTAACAGGATTTATTCTTATGCGTTAGACATTAGAACCTGGCTCAGAATGGCCAAGTCAAAGTAAAGTTCCAAACCTTTGAAGAGTGTGTTTACAGAAGTCCTCCACCCAGCACTAACTAAGACTGTGCCGTTTCGCAAAGATTTAAATGTAAAGAAGATCGAAATTGATAGACATACACCATCTGACTTACAACTTACAACCACAATTTTAAAGTTGTATTGTTTTTATAATCCAACAGAAACTTTGTATTGTTCAATTTCATAAAATCCCAACACAATAAAATCCTTGTGGCTGTGACCTGCAAAATGCGAAAGTTTTCAAGGGCTGGAAATTCTTTTGCGGGGCACTTTGGATCAGATGTCCATGTCTTCTGCATGTCGTAGGACAACTGCCGGTTGAAGCCCAACGTGGATCAGAGGAACAGTGATGCAGACAGCCATGGAGATGCCTGTGACAACTGCCGCGTAGTGAACAACCCTGACCAGCGGGACACCGACGGAGATGGCAAAGGAGATGCCTGCGACGATGACATGGACGGAGACGGTATGAAGAGAAATTACATCACCAACACTGACGTTTGCGTTATATAACCAACATCACTGAAGGCTCTTAAAGTTATCTGCACTGTATTCCATGTTTCCACGTAAATGTTCTTACGTTAATTTATGAAGAAGGAAGAAAAAAAAAAAAGGGAGACAAGCAGATGAGGTTGTCCCACATCCCTCTGAATCACGTTGTCTCAGTGCATCACCGGAGACTACAATGATGGGATTCATAAGCAAGCAGAGACGGAAGAAGACCGAAAATGGGGGGCAGAAAAATAAGTCAAATCCAATCTCAGGTTGACCCAAGAGCAAAAACACGCTTCAATCATTCACTGGTATGATTACACCTCAAAAAAAACCCTGCAGGACAGAAGATAGCTTGTCTTCCTCCACTGCTGTTTGAGCTGCTTGACCTTTCTAGGTTTGTGGTGCAGCTACTGCCTCCATGCGATGAATAAAAATACAATCAGGCCGCAAACTGAATGAACGCGTACAACAAGTACAACAGTGCCCCCAAGTGTTCGCTGTGCAAAGAACAGGGTATGAACAGTTAAGAACATGAATTAATTTTAGTTGTCTGTCCATTTTTCTCTTTGACTCATCAATATGTCTTTCCACCTTAGTAACTGCACTAGTAAAATCGGTTCAATCCATAAATGATTGCATTTTTGTACTAAAGCTGATTTCGTTTTTTTCTTTTAACATATTCAGCTATCCACTGTGTGTGTTGTGTGAATAGGTGTGAGAAATTTCCTGGACAACTGCCAGCGTGTCCAGAACAGAGACCAGCTGGACCGGGATGGAGATGGCGTGGGAGACGCTTGCGACAGCTGCCCTGACATCCCCAACCCAAACCAGGTTGAGCCAAGTCAGATAGATAAAACCCATAGAGCAACTAATTCTTCACATATACACACACACGCACAGAAACGCCTGTAATGTCAAGGTCATCTCATAAAATCATAGCATATGTTGTTATATTACAACCTGGCACTTTAATGTATTTTATAAGTAGTTTATGTGACAGACCACCAGAAAGTAATAGTGGAATAAAAATGATATGTGATTTACAACATTTTTACGTTAGTGCAGATAAACTGAGCACCTGTCTCTCTGAAAATCCAGTGCAACCAATTTATTTCAGATATCATCCAGTTAGTTATGTATTTCACTAACTGGGTGTAATAATCTCAGTACAAATACAGTTTTATGTGATGACCTCTACTGTAAATGCACAATACTGATGGAAATATACCCCAAAAGATTTGCAACTATCAATGCTGATTTATCAATGATTGGCTTAGAATGGCTAATATAAATTCATGCCACGGTTTGTTAATTAATAATTGTAAAAACATTGTCAAACATGTGAAATCATGCATCATTTCCCTGCCACTTCACTGCTGCGCACCACTTCATGTTGGTCCGTCTCATTAAGTTCTAGCGAAATGCATGAAAATGTATTGTGTGACGTGTTGAATTAAACCCCTTTCCTGTTCCCTTTCAGTCTGACGTTGATAATGACCTGGTTGGAGACTCGTGCGACACAAACCAAGACAGGTAAAAACCTTGTCGCTGTGTGTGCTACTGTGAGGTTCATTATTGTTAATGCCATGTTTCTGTGTCACTTCCCCTGTAGCGATGGCGATGGTCACCAGGATACCAAGGACAATTGTCCACTAGTGATTAACAGCTCACAGCTGGACACCGACAAAGACGGGCTGGGAGACGAATGTGACGATGACGATGACAATGACGGGATCCCAGATACTCTACCGCCAGGACCAGACAACTGCAGGCTGGTGCCCAACCCCGACCAGATCGATGACAACAGTGAGTTTAAGCAGATGAGAAGTATCTGTAGCTTGCAGTAAAATTTGTGCAATCACTAAATTGTTCTGGAGTGCAAAAACCTGCATTTCTGTTCAAGACAAATTTAACTCAGTGTGCATATCCTCTGTGAAATGTAGCTGGCTGCCATTTTTTTTTTTTTTTTTTTTTTGTTCCTTCCTCTGTGCTCCACTTTTACACCCACACAGATCAAGCGCTGGCAGCCTCGAGCAGATTAAGCTACGATTTAGGGGGGAGTAAAAGCACACTTTTTGCGCTTGAAATATTTGCCAATTTCATAAGTCGCTGTGACATTAGTCTCGTTAAATGGTCTTCGAGAGAGGCTGAGTGTCTGTTAAAATTAAGTGGGTCGACAATGTTTTGATGGGAAAGTTCAGAAGTGCATCGCAGACAGAAACTTTCAAGATGTTTTGCAGGGTCTGATGATGATTTTTATATGATTCACCGGCTGACCCTAGTATTTTAGCTATTGCTTTTAGTTCTATACCATGTTTTTTTTGTTTGTTTGTTTTTTGGGGGTTTTTTTACTGAGCTTTAGTCTCATCAACAAACACTTTGGGAAGTGCTGAACATTTTTAATTGTCTTGGTGTCAGAGCAAGTGCATCAGCAATGTTCTGTTTTTTAATGCATTAATGCATTTAATGCATCCTTGAGCTTTTTCATATTTTGTCTCATTGGAGACACAAATTTCAGTGTCTTTTATTGTGATTTTAAAGCAATGATGAACATGAAATAGAGCGTAATTGTAGAGTTGAAGGAAACAAGTGATCAGAAGACACTCACCAAAAATGAACTTTTTTGTGAAATACTTTTTGCAGGGCTTTGTATCCTTTGCTCAGTTAACACCAGTCAAATATGAGCAAATTCCCAGAGCAAAGTAATAGTCAAGCAAGAAAAAGGCTGTGGTCACTTTAGCTTCATTTCCTTCCCCTCTGATGTTCATCAGATGACGGCGTTGGAGATATCTGCGAGTCCGACTTTGACCAGGACAAAGTGATTGACCGGATTGACAATTGCCCTGAGAACGCAGAGGTCACCCTGACAGACTTCAGGGCCTACCAGACAGTGGTGCTGGACCCTGAGGGAGATGCACAGATCGACCCCAACTGGGTTGTCCTCAACCAGGTTAGATTATTGCCTCCTGAGTCTTAATGTGATATAAGTGAAAGCATGATTATGGTTAGATATATTAATATGTGGATATGGAAGGGAATGCATTTTAGTGAAGGATTTGCAAAATGTTGACAGCTCTGTTTTTTTACGTTCTTTCTTTTACACTTTTGACTTCTTTATTTGAAATTTCATAATATTTTCTGTCTACAAAAATGGCCCTGAAACCGTTCTATCTATCAGCTCAGTTACTGAAATATAAACTAAGGATTCAGGAGTTTTGTTATGATCTGGTGATGCCAAACCTAAATTCCAAAAGGAAACACAAACAAGGGTTTACTAAAAATTTGATTTTGATTTTTTTTTTGTCATCACTAAGAGTAAAAACAATATCTTAATATTAACAACAACGAAAAAAAAGACAATCAGAAGAACATTTAAGTTTTGGTTAAATCCAGAATTAAATCTGAAACCAAACATGGTTGTGGAGCAGTGACATTCTCTTTACTCTGACAGATTTGGGGAGGTTTTGCTCGATGAAGTGGAAATTTATTGCCAAGTCAATTATGCGGGATGCTGACAGATAGAAAAATGTATGCTCAACCTGAGACCAATGGTCCTTTAACAAAATATTAGTACCGTAGAAGGGTTTGTAGACTAATGCAGATGGGTTTTTCTGGCGTTATTTTCAATATTTCTCCCTGTGACAGTTTTGTTTTTTGTCTAATTGCACATGATAAATTTCACAAACGGCTTAAAGACTTATTGGGTGTCAATACACTTAATATATATTTTGTATATGGTCTTATGATTCCTTATAACATTACTGTATATTAAAATGAAGCTCAACTGACCACATAAATCAAAATACATTCAGTTTCACTGCTGAGTTTTTTAATTACCTGATTTTAGATTTTTTTTTAAAAAATCAACTTCTTATTAAGACATGTAAAACTCCCAAAGTGTCTAATCATCATCTGCCTTGTTTCTAAACAGGGAATGGAAATAGTTCAGACCATGAACAGTGACCCGGGACTCGCTGTTGGTAGGATCCACATTCCTTAGTCAATGGCAAGTCAGCTTTTCTGAACAAAATCCCACCTGAACATGCATGTTCTCGTGTCAGGATACACTGCTTTCAGTGGAGTCGACTTTGAGGGGACTTTTCACGTGAACACCGTTACCGATGACGACTACGCCGGCTTCATCTTTGGCTACCAGGACTCGTCGTCCTTCTATGTGGTGATGTGGAAGCAGACTGAGCAGACTTATTGGCAGGCGACCCCGTTCAGAGCTGTGGCCGAACCAGGCATCCAGCTTAAGGTGAAAGCAGGAGGGATTTTCTATAGCAGCAGTAGAGGATTGGCACTGTCAGCTTGTCTAAAATGTGTTTCTGGTTCTTTTGTCATTTTGGTTTTTCTGTGTTTTAGGCTGTGAAGTCCAGGTCAGGCCCTGGGGAACACTTGAGAAACTCACTGTGGCACACAGGAGACACCAACGACCAGGTGCGTCTGCTGTGGAAGGACCCGAGGAACGTTGGCTGGAAGGATAAAGTTTCTTACCGCTGGTATTTGCAGCACCGTCCACAGGTCGGATACATCAGGTATGATGAGCACTTTCTGGTTTTGTGGAAGAAGTCTTTAAAATTTGACTTCTTACTAAGAGAAACAAAAGAATACTCTGCACATGATAAAGCTCTTTACATATCCAAGCAGGAGAAGTAATGTCGTGTTGCGAGTTGTTTGAACAGAAATTTCAGAAAGTTCTCATGAGAGAAATTTCATCAAAGAGAGGAACGACAATGTTTCTCTTTTTCTCTTGCTCAGAGTGAGGTTTTACGAGGGATCTCAGCTGGTTGCAGATTCTGGTGTGACTATTGACACAACCATGAGAGGAGGGCGACTCGGCGTGTTCTGCTTCTCACAAGAAAACATCATCTGGTCCAATCTGAAATATCGATGCAACGGTACAAAAATACAAACACACTTCCAGATTGTTGCTTTCTGTAAGCTAAGTGCTCCCTTAGTGACAGGTTCCTCTCACTGGGCTGTTCAACTGGGAGGCTTAAAAATTCCTTTGTCCCACGGGCCATTAGGCTTTACAATGCTGTTATTTCTGGGAGGGGAAGTGGGGTAACTAGTTTCTTTTTAACATATTTCAGCACTTTACTAGACCTTTTTTAATGGTAATGTATTTATTATATTTTATGTACTTTTTAAGCATGTCCCCAGTTGTACAATTTTAATGTGTGGATGTGAAACAATGTATGAGCAACAGACAACCTCAATTTCCCTATGGGATTAATAAAGTTTAGCTAACTAACTAACTAACTAACTAACTAAGTTTATGTAATAATACGCCGATGGTTACTATGCAATCTGGAAATGTCTAAAATTATCTATTTGAAAACATAAAAAACACTTATGGGGACTTAATTTTTATGTCCAAATATATTTTTTTAAATATCTATATGAAAAATATTGAAGGTGCTATTTACGTTCAATAAATATCTAATTACATATGTACACACAACTTAAATTCTTGTCAAGTTGATTAGATTTGTGAGTTATTGACAGAGAAGCTCCAGGTAATTAGCTATTCATCCAATAGTAAAAAGTAATTAGGACACTGCTTTTATTTTATTTCAATAATTTATCACACTTAAATGTCAGATTTTATTCAGTACATAATACAAAATAGCCACTGTTAATACACAATGTCAGCTGTTGTACAAAGCTATCTAAGAAAGCCCCGCAGACTCCAATGAGGCGTTAACTTTCCGTGGTTGAGCTGCATAGTTTATTTTATTTTCTACGTGGTTTCATAACGAGCGCTAACACTTCACTCATCAGTCTCAGCATACGCTTTCCTGTGGCCTGTGTTTGAGAAAGTGTTTTGTCTGATCTCGTTTCAAAAAGACTATTTTCAGCCCCCCTCATGACTTGTGCTCCATCACTTCCCACAGACACCATCCCGGAGGATTTCCAGGAGTTCAGCGCTCAACACATCGTTGACTCAATCTAAAGTCAAGACTTTTAGATGACTCCAGATCCACAGTCTCTGTATGGGTGCATCTGTATGCATGTGAGCGTGGTGACTGGCGTGTGCGTGTGTGTGTGTGTGTGTTTGTATGTTTTCTTTTAACTGTGTTACAGATACAGAAACATATATGACTACAATTTTGTGCTGTAGGATTTATTGCTGTGCCCTTTTATTCAAATGTGGTCTCTCTAATCCTCCTTGTAAAGGCCTCAGTTAAGAAGAGATAAATGTTGTTTGTGTTTTTAAGTATAATGAAGTTTACACTTTATGCAATAAATATCAGAAGAACAGAAACATGCTCCAGATAATTCTTAAAGCTGTACTTTTTTGGGGGAAATATAAAATAAGCAGTTGAACCACATTAGCAACCTGCATCATTTGATTAAAAAATATGTATCAACCATTTTCAACCACAAACATCCTGTATGTTTTTCAAATTTATCTTTATCTCCAGTGAATGACAAGTGTAATTTGTGGTTGTGCAGGAATTTCCCATATAATAGGCTATTTTTTCTTTAGTCTCTTTTATCAAAATGTCAAACTTTTAACTGACACTCAGCAATTTGCAAGTTCCTCCACAAAAAAAAAGGGGGGGGGGAAAGTGTCTTGGGGGGAAAATGTCAATCTCTCAATAAAATACCTTGTTTTAAGAAGATGGTGTTCACTTTTCTGCTTCTGTAAAAACAAAAAAAAATCTTGTGTGCTTTTGTTGTTCCTCTGATTATCCTATGCTGCACTTTGTTCATTCCAAAATGACTGCTGTCTTCTTCGTCCTTTACTCAGACATTCACACATCCAAATCAACGACGCACAAGAAAAAGTCACCTGAAATCAGCAGGAACCTGAAATGAACAAAGACTCTGTAAAACAACACGTAGCATTTTCCTCAATTAATGAGATTAAAACCCATTAAAGTTTTTGTGATTAGGCTCTTAGGATTAATAAAATAGTTTCTAACCAAGTTAGTTCTATTAATTTGCTGTTTTGCCTTAATGATCAGTGGAACATTTAAAGGAAAAATGCTGAAATTGTACGCCTGACACCGCCATCAATCAAACAAACCAACAATCCAGCCACATGGGAATTATGCAATGTGGCCGGATTATGCACATTCTAACAAGTTTTGGTCAGTAGCTTATATATAATATACTCTAAATATTAAGTCCATAATGTATGGACTTAATATTTATTTGATGCATTAACAATTTTAGAGCTAGAGATTTAGTAAAACAATTTGTTTGGATCTTTCTTCCTCCAAAGAATAAGTTTAGTCAAACCAAAGGGTCATTTTTTTCCCCCAACATTTTCAGTGTTTTCTAGAACATTTTATACTTCTTTACCATGAAACTAGGTTACTGACCAGTTAATAAAAAAAAGCTTTACTTCATACAGCAGCTCTTTACTCCCAGTAGGACTGTGGAAACAATAACCACTGCACTGCTTAGTCAGGAAATCCTTTTTATAGCTGAGCATCTGCAGCATAGTCCAGCTTTGTTCTCAGGAATCTTGCAGGAAACAAGCAACAACACAGCATCTCAAATTTAGCTGATGGCTGAAAGACCTGCATTTACATCATTAACACAGAAAAGGTAAGAAAATTGTCTAATCTGATTTTTGACACGACACTAACAGATCTCAGATGCACGTTATATCTTCCTGATATAAAGTTTTAGTTGCAAATAACACAAACTACTTATAGTACTGTGAAAAATATTCCCCCTGTGAGTAGGAACAAATTTATTTTATTTTTTTTTTTATTTTTTCATTTTGTTGAACTTGAATGATTCATATTGTTATGAAAATGTCATTATGATTTCATTTACTGAGAGGAAAAAAGCCTTTAAATACTGTAAAATCTTTGTGGACAGGTAACTGAACACTTTGCAGTAACACTTTTGTAGAAATGTTTCTTTTCAACCCCCTTTTGGAGGCTTTTTGAGCACAAAGTACATCTCAGTCAGGATATAAGAGCCGACTCCAAATGCTGCTTTTTTGCAATTATTTGAGCCATTTAAAAGTGGTGTAATGTCAATAAACTGATAACTAGAAATTCTCTTCACCATACCTGAACATAAATATATACAAACACTAATAACTTCACAGTCTCAATTTAATACTGGAACTATCTGATATGTTGCTTGGTAGACAACAGTCCGTCAGAGCGACTTATGATCATAGCAGTTTTATCATCTTCCAGTTTTGTTGTTCAAAGAGTTCTGTTGAAAAGCTGCTATATTTGTTGACTCTGGATGTTTTGTCACAGAACAAAAGAGTTGCACATCAAGAGGTTCACTGCTCCCTGAACAGCAACAATAATAAAAAAAAAGAAAAGAAAAGTTTTTGTGCAGAGATCCGTGGCTGAGGATGTAGCAGTGGGAAGCTTCCTCACAAAACTGCTTTGATCGTTCCTTCAAAATAAACCAAAAAGATAAATTAAAACCCCAAAATAGGACAGAAGGGACTGAAGGAAATCAATGCAGCAGACAGGGGAGGGGGCACAGGTTCAGATCCCAGCTCTGTCTTCTCTGCTGGAGTCATTTCTACTTCAGGGAGCAAAAAAGGGAATCAACTTCAACAGATTCAGTTTGTGACTTGGTGTTGACATGTCAGCAATTTGCGGGATGGATGGCACAGATTAGAGCATTTGAAAAACTGCTGGATACCTATCTGTCTGTCTCTCTTTGTCTATCTGGATGCCTTAATTCCCTCCTTTCTTTCACCATTTTTGTTTCTGCTAACACAATTACTGATTTTATTTGGATGTTCTTAGGAGACTTGAGCCCCATGGTAACTCTAGAGAAGAAGCAGAGGTCCACAGTTTAGGGGATACTAGAATATGTTGATAGGAAAAGCAACAAGTTATAAGATCATAATGGAAAAATGGTGGGAACAAAACCTTTGTTCATAGAAAAACATAGGGGGTCCTATTCACAGTTTGCCACAAGGAGATAGGGTAAACACATAGAATACTGTGCTGAACCTTTTGATCAATTTCTTGACCAGCAGTGACAGGAAAGCTGGTCAGATGGAAGTGAAGCTGCTTTAGACTTGATACTGAAGCGGAGATTCAGGAAGTCTATGAGCCTAAACATAGACAAAAGCATTACGATTAAAAGCCGCAAAGGGGATTCTGCACATTATGGACTTGAACTTACTGTAGCTCTGTATTCGTATTATTTGTCATTTTAAAGAGAAATGCTGACAAGCACGGGACCCAGCAACCAACTGTCAGCAGAGCCTTCGGGTCGTTGCCTCAGAGCTGTCAGGTTTTTCACAGGAGACATGCGACAGAGTGGACAGTGGGTGAAAAGTAGGTGGTGTTCACTCTGATTTTTTTTTTTAACTCTGCTTAATATTCTAATCAAAAGAAGTTTTGACTTTCTGGTCTGACAGGGCAGGTTCTGATAATCCAGCTGCTGGACGGTATTTTACGAGGCATGGCTCAGGTCATGTTTGTCAATAACCCTGTCAGTGGACTTCTCGTTTTGATTGGCTTGTTCCTGCAGAACCCCTGGTGGGCTTTAAACTCTCTTCTGGGAACTTTTGTCTCCACTGTGTCGGCTATACTACTCAGACAAAACAGGTCAGATGGCTCCATTTTGTCCTTTTCAACAAAAAGAAAAAAAGCCCAAAAAAGATTCTACAGAAATATTGTGTTTCTCCTCTATTTAGCTTCAGACTCAGAGATATTTTATTTCTCATGTAATTGCTTTATACTCATATTGACTTCATGTCTGCACCTCACCTCAGGGAAGCGATTCTTGCAGGGCTTCATGGATACAACGGGACTTTGGTTGGTATGCTGCTGGCCGCGTTCTCCTCCAAGGGAAACTGGTACTGGTGGCTTCTGTTCCCAAATGTGTTCATGTCAATGTTGTGGTGAGTTAAAGAAAAAAAAAAAAAAAAAAAAGATTTTTTGCAGATTGGAAATGAAAAGTGGATAAAGTAAGAAGGAGCAACTTCGCATATTGTTTCTGCCGTTGAGATTTTTACATAAAGTTCCATCTTGAAACAAAATCCTTCACACTTGTTAAAGACAAATAGAAATGTTGTGAAAGAAAATAAATTTTTATTTTAAAAGCATAATCTCACACAAAAACAATCAAAACAACTAAAGTTGACCATGTCTTCCAGTAACCTTTCACCAGTTTTTCCTGAGGCACAGCTTCGTAGTTCAGTTCTTTTGAGTCACATTTTAAAACAGGAAGGGAAAAAATATATATGACATTAAAATGTGGCATTTTAATGTCATATTTAAATGACATTTAAATATGATCTTCAAAAATCTGGATATTTTGAAGGAAATCGCTACTCACCTAAACATTTCCGTACATAAAGTCTCAGCGTCAGCTTGAGCTGTCATAAATAAGACTGACAAAAAAAAAACTCAATGTGAGAGAACCAAAGCAAAGTGAGAAATGCTTGCTGTAACCAGGTCTCCATGGCAACCTTTAGATGCCTTTAGATGCAGACCACTTGATTGGGCTTGCAAGACAAAAACCATCTCAAATCTGAATATTTGGCTAAATAAATAAATAAAAAATCTTCTGGATATTTGACACAAATTCTGACTGTTTGTGAGATCAAACTGAGGTTGAGTTTTTCAGCAACAAACATTCCAGTGGTGCAGCGGCGTGAAAAACCATACCTGGAAAAGATCTGAATGTTCAGTATTAAGCATGGTGGCGGTTTTCCGATGCTGTGGGCCAAACAACCCAGAAGCTTTGGTCTTTAACATCTTTATTTGTTCCTCTGTTAACAGCCCTGTAGTCTCCAGTGCTTTGTCCTCCATTATGAGCAAATGGGATCTCCCAGTTTTCACTTTGCCTTTCAATATCCTGACTTGCTTACACATCGCAGCAACAGGAACCACTCACCCATATTTTCCAGAGGCATGTATTAAGTCTCACTGTTTATATACATTTGAATTTTCTCAGGTGGTTTGTATTATAAGAAAAAGTTAAACTATTTTTTTGCACCTTTAGGTGAAAATTCAGCCCAAACTACATCTGCATCATAGTCAGTTTGCAAACCTCAGTATACCACAGGTGAATGAATATCTACACATAATCAAAATCACTGCAGAACATTTTGACACTCAGCTCAGATGCAGCACTTTTTTATTATTATTATTTACAGCTATTCTTGTCTGTGCCAGTTGGCGTTGGCCAGGTGTTTGGCTGCGACAGTCCCTGGACGTCGTGTCTCGTCCTTCTGGCCCTGCTGCTATGCTCGCCAGCTATCTGCTTACATGCCTTGTTGGGCTCCGCTGCTGGCCTGTGCACTGGTAAATAGACACTGAATTATTTGGAAAGTTCGATGCATTAAAATGTGCCAAAACCTGTTTCCTCGAACACAAATATGCAGACTGCATACTTATTTGATGGAAAAAAAAAAGTAACCAAAGTGTGCATACTTTACTTGGATGACAAAATGCCTCGCAAAAGTTGTATATCTCTTCAACTTTTTCTTGTCTTTGCATTAAAAGTGGAACATTTCCAGTTTATTTGTATTTAAGTTGAATTTTAGAGATAGACAAAACAAAGTATTTGGGGATGAAAAAGCATGTATGGTTTTCTAAATGTGTTACACATAAACCCTTGGAAAGCATTGTGTCCTGATGAGAGTCAATACCCCATAGAACCAACTATTGTTTTAGTTGTCTCTACCAGCTTCACTCATAAAGATTAACATTTCTCCTCATACTTCTTTGCAAAATAGCAGAAGCCTAGCCTAAGAATGGAAGACACATTTGTGAATATTAATGTTCAAGTCTTGAAATGGATTTTGATCAGGACTTTAACTGTAGAACATGAAATTGTTTAGCTAGAAGCTTAACATCTGTCCCATTTTAAAGGAGTTGTTGCTTAGTAAGAGATTTTCTTCCATTGTTGCCTTGCATTTAGCTCCATCCATTTCACCCTGAGCTGAAGAAAAGCATCCCAACAGCATGATGCTATGACCACAATGTTTTCCAATGGGCATGTTGTGTAAATATGGATGTGTTGGGTTTTTCTTCCCCCATGCATGTAAACCAACAAGTTCCTTTGTCTGACCAGAGCAGCTTTAAAGGGGTTAACAGTATTACTGGAAAATTTCTCAGTAAATAAAATCTAAAGAAAATGCTTTGAAGCCTTTGGCTGCACCTGTTATGATAATTTGTTCAAGGTTCTTTGAAATTTGGTACAGGACTTGCATTAGCTGCACCTCACGAAGCCGTCTACTCAGGACTTTGGGGATATAACAGTGCGCTGTCCTGCATTGCTATTGGAGGGGTCTTTTACAGTTTAACATGGCAAACACACATACTGTCTCTAATATGTGGTAAGACTGAAAACCACATTTATTATTCTTCATCAGAAGTAGAAAACAATAATAAAAGGTGTTTTGATGTCTTTTTCAGCACTTTTCTGTGCATACGTGACCTCAGCGACGTCAAAACTAATGTCTGTGGTAAGTTCGAAAGTTTCTTACTTTTGGAGGTTAATCATAGACCTCATCTGCAGGTGTCTCTAAGACAACGTGTCATGCTCTCCCACTTCTGTACCATCCCCTATCAGCTCGCGTTACCGGCCTGCACATGGCCTTTTTGCCTGTCGACTCTCATCTTCCTCCTACTTTCCTCGGAGAACCCGGCCATCTGCAGGCTGCCCCTGTCCGCTGTCTCCTACCCTGAGGAAAACCGTCACTACCTGAGACAATTAAGGATGTCAGAAAAGGCTCTGAGCAGCTGCAAGGGAGAACGGACTCCGGAGGGAATGGAGGGATGAATTCTTAGCCAGAAATGTGAAAAGCAGTTGGAATGGGTCTGTAAGAGAGAGATGTTATTTTGTGTCAGTTTGAATGTGTCTGTTGTGATGTTCATGTTTTCTGCTTACATAACCAGATCAGTTACATAAAAATGAGTGTTTTCTGATTGAAAAACGCTTTGCTCACAATGCAGTACAGCTTGCGCTCTGCAGGTGGCGACACACAACCACAAAAACAAAAAGCCAGACCGGATGGAAAATCAGGAAGCTGTAAATATGTACCTGCACTTTTGGTTGCAAGTTGTTGTGAGTAATTTCATTAAGAACATAAAGTAGTTTCTACCATGTGTGAAATGATTTAGGGCTCCCATGGGGAGAGGGGATGTGAGCATTCTTCTGCTCATCATAGCCCAGTTTTGGTGGGTGCTTGTGGCAGATTTAATATTCAGCAGAGTCTTTCATCAATGCACACAGTAAGCTGCGAGATATTTTCCAAATTGTTCCCCCTCGCAAAACCCTCTCTCACTGCCAGCCATAATCCATCACTGCATTTCAATCTGTCCTCTTGTTTCTCAGTCATTTCTCTTTGCTTCTCCCTCGGTTCAACCACTTTTTATGAACCGGTTGTGTCACTTATCTTTTCTCTTTCTCTTCGTCCGTTATCCATCTTCTCTTCGTCTCTCGGATGATCACAGGCAATCTTGCCTCTTTCAAACAGAGCAAAAGGATTTCAGTCGTTTTGAAAAGAAGATGACAGGCTGCACAGCAGGAGCTCTGTCTGGGTCGATGTTTGCCTGTGCATCTTAATATGTCTGTGCCGCCATTTGGCTGTCTGTCTGTGCATCTGGTGCACTGAAGTCTGGCCAGAGTGAAAAATCAGAGCCAGTCACACTTACAGAAATGTGTGAGAGATGCAGACCAGGCGGGGGGAGGAGAAGGTGTGAGACATGACAGGGGGGATGGAGTTGAGATTTTATTTTATAGTACATGTTGTTTCTCTTTGTGTTATTTTTGAACTAAGTTGATTCATCTGCTGCCCTTTGAAGGGCAGGGTGAGGGTTGGGAGCAGAATGATGTGGGATGAGGTTGGTGTCACTTACTCTGTGTCAGTGCTGTGTGCTCACAGCAGGGTGAATCTTTTTTTTTTTTTTTTCCTGACTCTCTAGCAGGAAGCACTCGCCAGTCCCATAAGACTTAGCAACAAGGGATGACAGCAGGCGGCAGGGATGAACTTTCCTCATCTATAAAGCATCTCACATATCAGCAGCTACAAGATCTGATGAGTTTGTGTATAAAACAAAAGCCATTTTAACTTTAAAAGGCAAAACAGTTTTTACATTATGTCAGGGTCACATGTAACATTGAATTCGTCTATTTTCTTATTGGTTGATCTCTAACCGTCCAATCAGTATCAGGGGTAAAGACAGAGAGATACTTTGATTTTTGATCTTTCAGAAACACATATGTTTTTGTTTGTTTGTTTGTTGTTGTTTTGTTGTTGTTGTTTTTTTTATTTCAACAACATCTACGAGGAATGATGAACATGAAACGAATGTGGACATTTCTGCAAGACAATGATTCCAAAGTCAGAGCCAAGGAAGCTCTGACTGGACCAGTCACCTGGTTTGAATCCTGATGAAAATCTCTGGAAAGAGCTAAACATCAGAGTTCACTAAAGAGGCAGAAGCTTCCAGATTTAAAGACAATGTGGAAGAATGGGACAAAATGACACCTGAGCCATGCATGCGAGTAGTTTCTCCAAACAGGAGGCATCTTCAAGAGGTCATTACCACAGTATTTAGTAAATATCAGTAAGTGTGTTCAATACTTCTTCCCTACGCCATTTCACATGATCACACATAACATAATTCCTGAATTTATTTGTTTTGCTTTCTGTCTATGTATGGATTACTTGGCTTGTTACCCACACCTGGTAAACATTTTATGCCAATAGCAACTTTAGAAATATATTCACCATGAAACATTGTGATGAATTCAATACTTAATTTATCAGCTGTATAATTGTCACGGGTCAGGTTAAAAAGAAAAAAAAATGCTAATTCAGTCTGGAAATGTGGTCAAAACAATCTGATAGGTGTTTTTAAGTTTAGTCAACAATAAAATAAATACCACTTGATACAATTTGTCTAATAACGTTTTTTGGGGGGGTATGTAAACGAATTAGAAAAATACATAACCGTGTCACAAAATTGTCAAAGTGATTTACTGAGTCATGTTTTAATTTATGCAGAGCATAAATTAATTTTTGTGTTTTATTTTATGCAGAGCATAAATTAAACAGATCAGATGCCATTAGAAACATTACAGCTCCTGTATGTTCTCTGCAATAAGAAAGTGGAAGCTCCAGCAAACAAAGGGATCGGAGCCTGTCAGTGCTGTGAAAACCAAATGTGTGAGAACAGCAAACATGATGAGAACAACAAGAGGCATGTGAGCCTTCTCGCCAATCAACAATTACAGTGTCACTCCTGCTCGATGCTTTAAATGGCGTTCATTCCTGTGAGACTGACAGGACACTTTGTGTTTCTGCGAAAGAGAGAGAGAGCGAGATTGTGTGAACGTGTTAAAAGGAAGGGGAAAAAAAAGAAAAAAAAAACAAGCCAAATGCAGCCAAACTGTTCCTGTGGGCTGGGAGAATGAATGTCGCCTGCTGTGATTCACTCCATCCTGCTTGATCTGTGAATAGTATCCAAGAGCTGCTATCTGGTGCATGACGCTCCGGGGTGATCATGTTCAAACCAAATTTGTCTGCTACTTCCTGTAAGACGACAGGAGAATCCCCAGGAAACTCCATCTTCCATTGGAGGAAGCTTCTACGGAGGAGGAAGTATTTCCATTTATGTACGCTCCCTGGGACGATGCCGTTCCGATCCATGACTATGGTACAGTGTGTGCCGTAATCCTGTAGTGTGTGTAGCGTTGCCTCAACTAGAAACAACAGACTTCAATGGAAGGAAAATGGCAATAAGGTAGATGGTGCATTTTAGCAACGTGTGACCTTCATCTGCTGGCAGTATTTATAATTATATTCATAATAAAATGTTTTGTTCTCTATGAATTAGTTGAACTGCAACTTTTACTTAAGCTAAAGCTACCACTATGATCACACTTTTGTATAGTTTTCCCATGTGTGGATGAATGGAAGAGCAAGAGTAAAATTCCTATTTATCAGACTGATTCCAAATTATGGAGGTAAATAAGACCTCTTTATTTTCTACTACAATGAATTATGGGGTCCCTCAGGGTTCTATGTTAGGTCTGACTCTCTACAGTCCAACTAAATTGAATGGGCATAAAAAAACACTAACACTGAGGTTCAGAGAAACAAGAAATCTTCTTGCTTGAGATACAAACACTACTGTGGGTTAGAGATTTTTGTGTCAAATGGTTCAAAAATAAAAATAAAAACAAGGTGGTGAGACACCAACATGTTTTGAGGTAGGACAAGTCAACACACACGCAAAATAGGATGAGATATGTAAACTTCAGAACTTTTTTCCATTTCCATTACAACATGTAACATATAATATTCAACAACAAAAAACCCTAACAAATCTGTAAAAATAAAATAAAGCAACCTACTTGACCATAAGGTAATTTTGATTCAGTTCCAGTGTTGAGTCTTCTTGGGTAGACTTAACACCTGGCATCCATTATGATCTGATAAACATGATAAAGAAAAAATAAGGTTTAGTGATCCCAGAAGGATTTTCTTGAGATTTGATTCTTTAACTGAAGCCATTGTTTTTCAGACTGGTTGCAAAGGATCAAAATTTCACTGTGCAAAGGTAACACTCAGGACAAGGACAACAAAGAAGCCATAGAACTAACTACATGAAAACTATGGCAACATAGAAAGTCATTGACGAGAAGGGAAAATATTAACAGCAATGCCATTACTGAAGTTGGTGATTTCTCAAATAGTGTTAAAAATTCAAGACAGAAATAAGTCACTGGCAACTGAAGAATTTTCAAAATTCACAATAATCACCAGTGTTTTCAAGCTGTCCTGGAGGTGATCTGACAAGATTGACACAGTTTTTTACATTTTTTATGCATCTCACTCTAACAAATGTAATGGTTAAATGTCACATATTGGATGAGACATTTTGAGATGATTCATCGGGGGCTCAGTTTTTTTACTCCTCCAAATCTTGATCTTTTGTAGTTTTTTTTTTTTACCATTGTTCTCAGCTTTCCTTAGCTGTAAATCCCCCAATTATATAAGCCTCCAATATTCAGTTAAGTGCATCTGTGAACGTTATCCCAGTAGATATCAAATGTTCCACCAAGTCCTGTGATTGATGAGATTTTATTAATTGTGCTGACATGCCCATCTGCTCTTCCGCATCCCTGACTGTATTAATATCTTCTCATTTTGCCCTCCACCAGAAGCAGACACATATAGGCTCTGTTTCTGCCATTTTTTTTCTTATTTATTTCTTATTTATTTTTTGCTACTTTAGCTTGAACTAAAATTGACATATATGTCATTTTATCTTCAAAATCTTCCCTTTATCACATCTGGAAAGCATTTAAATTAGATGGCATCAAACTTGTCAACATGTCAAAATTTCACACATCACAAAATGTCCACAGTGGCATCGCAGGCCTGCTTTTTTTTTTTTAACACATTGGGTTACATAACATCAGACTGGCTTTTTACTCCCACAGCTGCCTGTTGTCAAGTGGCCCGTGTGCATTGCTTTGCCTTCATTTTCATCCAGTAGCGCCATTTTTTTTTTTTTTTTTTTCTGCTGGCTCTCGTAGGCGGTGCATTTATATAAACCCCTGCTTGATCCATTGCTTTCTACACTCACCTGAAAACTTCAATAGCTAATTTGAGGTGCAGAAAATAGCCTTTCATTGTTGGTCACTGGAACATTCTAACATTAGAATTCAATTGTGTTCTTTTTTTGTGTGTGTGTGTCATGAAATCCGGGGGATAACATTAGATGCGGTCTGACATAGAAAATTCAAGACTTTTCTAACATGTTTCGTAAAATAAAAATTTCACAAGGATTGTTGTATTATCTCTTTTTTTTTTTACATCTGCTGCTGCCCACCTGGCTTAAAACGAATGCTATGTCCTGATGTTATGCTTCGGTAGTTTGTCTAGAAAATGCCAATTTTTTAAAATTATTTTTAACTTTACTAAATCTATTTCATTTAACAATTTTAAGCCAGGAGCCATTGATGAATATTCTTGTGTGTCTAGCAATCATTTTTATTATCATTCAGACAAGAAGAAAAAATAAATTATTGCATTATATGGGCCATCCATGATGGATTGTTTAAAGTTTGAAAGCTTTAACAACCTAACCTGCTTCATGCTTATCCATGACATGTCTCCTGCATTTCTCTGTCTTCATGTTGCTGTTTGTTTCTGAATATCTTCAGCTGAAATGCTGAAATTATACACAAACTCTATTAACTAATTTAATTACTTCTCACTGCAGCTGGTTGCACTTGGTTTTTAAAGGGATATCTAAGCAAATAGTCCTGCATATAAATGCACATTACTCGCACTCACATGTTATAAAAAAAAAAATAGTGAAAATCATACCTGTATACTTTATAACTATGCTGTACTTGACTGTGGTTGTGATGATGTGACAAAAACGTGAAAAAGGTGCAAGTGTGCATTCTTTTTGCAAAAGCCAAACATCTAACAAAAGGCAATTTAGTACCTCGATGAACTTGCTTGCTTGACAAATACGTTTGTAAATATTAATAAGAATCTCAGCAGAGGGATTCCGTCCGAGAGTTGTCTGTGCAGACATAGTTTTTCCTCTGTTTTTTCTCTCTCTCTCTCCAGTCTGCTTTCTATTCAAGGAAAGAGGACTCAGTGTACCCAGTCGTGACAGTCTGCTCCGGTCTGTCTTCTAGAACTCCGGAAACAAGTCTCGAGATGGAAAAGGAGGCTGCAACATCCGCGTGATCATCGCTCGAGAACCAATGGCCTTCCACCCGGTGCGCTGAGCACACCGGCATCCCGTGAGGAAATGGGCGGTCCCGGGAAAGCTCGACCGGGATGCGTGGGAGGCGGAAAAAAAAGCAAGGAGCTGCGGCGGCGGTATTTAAGAGAGCCGAGCAGAGATCTCAGACAGGACGGAGCTTAGAGAGCCCGGAGCAAAAGCGGAGCGATTTCAGCACCACACATCCAGTGGACAGCGACACATAGCAGCTCTTAAAACAAAAACAACAAACCCCTTCAAATCATGGTTCTCATCTGGACCCAGTTCGGAGTGAAGCAGAAGAATGGAAATGTCAAGTGCAAAGTACGAGTAATGCACAGGGGTGACAGCTCCGGATCATCATCGTCAGCTGTAAGTACAGTTTTTTTTATGGGTTTTTTATTATTATTATTTTTTTTTAACTTAGTTTTTTTTTCTATGTATTTTAAAGTTACATGGCATTCCTCGCCCGCGTTTGTACTCCGCCGGCATCTGTAGGAGATGCAGTCATTTCATTCATTCACATGCCAGAAACGCGGATTCCCTATCAGCCAATCGCTGCGGAGATTCTCAGTTGTTGGGGGGGAAAGTCTTTTCACAGTCCCTTCACATGGTTTACCCCCCTCTCTGTCACGTTGGGTTGAGATCAGCCTATAAAATTTATGCATCTGCTCAGCAGCACAGATAAGGGTGTTTCCCCTTAGAGAATTAAAGCTGAAGGTGATTTCTATCTGAAAGGTGATGGATTTTCTAGAGTGATGGATTTTCTAGATAGAAATCCATCATTTCTATCTTTGTAGCTGCAGTTTTCATCTTCAGCTATTCTGTTTGGAATTGCACTTTGTGGATAGATATATGATCAACAACTGGTGTTAAATTAAATGTCACAACATTTGTGTCAGCATGTAGAAAGTATGACGAAGTGATCTAAAAATCTGAATCGTTTTTGTTCCTCCAGGAGAGCACCAAGTCTGAGCAGGACACTCCCTGCCTCTCCATCAAACCCACAGGCAAGGACTTCTACAAGGTCCTGGGTGTCTTGCCTGAGTCCAATGAAGATGAGATCAAGAAGGCCTACAGGAAGATGGCCCTCAAGTTCCACCCAGACAAGAACAGTGACCCAGATGCGGAGGAGAAGTTCAAAGAGATCGCAGAAGCTTATGAGATCCTGACCGACCCCCAGAAGAGAAGCATTTACGACCAGTTCGGAGAAGAAGGTGAGCAGATGTGACTTCATGTATATACTTTGAATTGCTTCAATCAAAGCTCTTGGGCACAACATTTGCATAGTGACAACTCAAATCAGTGAGGATTTAACAATTTCTCTATTCTCTGTTTTAGGTCTGAAAAATGGAATTTCAGCAGGCCAAGGCAACATTTTCCGCCAAAATTTCCAAAACGACCCCCACGCCACCTTCTCCTCCTTCTTCCACAACTCTGACCACTTCGACATCTTCTTCGGCAGCGAGCCCGATGTCGACGACGACCTCTTCAACCCCTTCCGGCGATCCACCTTCACTCACCTGGGTGGCTTCGCCGGTTACGAGGCCGGCCTGCGGAAGGGCGCGCGGCGCCTGTCTGGCGAGGCCGTGGTGCACGACCTGCCAGTGACCTTGGACGAGGTGATGCATGGCTGCACAAAGCAAATGAAGATCACACGCAGCCGCCTCAACCCTGACGGCCGAAGCCTGCGAACCGAGGAGAAGGTGCTGAACGTTGTGGTGAAGAAAGGCTGGAAGGCCGGGACCATGATCACCTTCCCCAGGGAGGGGGATGAGACCCCCAGCAGTCCTCCTGCAGACATTACCTTCATTCTCAGGGATCAAGACCACCCAGAGTACAAGAGAGACGGGTCCAACATCGTCTACACAGCCCAGATCACTCTTAAAGAGGTGAGTTTCTTGTTAGTCAGTTATGAACCACATTCTAAAACACCCACCAACTCACTCTTTGTTCTAGATATTCACCAGACAAACTATACATATTCTTAATTTAGTCTTTTAACAGAGAGCTTTGTTCCACTATGGGCATTTTAGCCTTCCACTTACAGTCACCTGACAGACCCCCACAAACCAAATGGCAGCAGTCTGCCAACACCTCCATTACCTCAGCAGCCCCTGCAGAGGGAGAGAGAGAGAAAAAAAAAAAAAAGAAGCTAAATTTAGCCTTGCCTGCTGACTGCACCCACGAATCGCACTTCAGCCTCCCTCTTAGCCACTAGACTCACTGCAGCCTCAACAGGCCAGGCAGAGAAAGAGAGAGAGAGACAGTTCTACTGGCTCGCTCCGTCTCAGCCTCTTAGTTCCTCCAGCCCACGCACAAATTAGCAGAGCAGCAGTCACAGAGACTGACATTTCAAATAGCTCCTCTGTCCTTGTTTGGCTCGTTATCAGTCACAGAAACACTTGACTCCCACACATAGTAGCGAAATAGAACGCCGGTTATAACATCTGTACCGCTGTTGCATAACTCAGAAAATCTTTTCACAAGAACGCATACATAACATTTAGCAGTTACACAACTGTTCATGCTCCACTTTCCTTCATTGATTTTGAAGCCAATATTGACAACAGGCCTCCAGGACTAACTTTACCTCCCTCTTGATTTGTCTCCAGGCTCTCTGTGGATGCACAGTCAATGTCCCAACACTGGACAACCGCATGATGCCTTTACCGTGCAGCGACATCATCAAGCCAGGCGAAGTCCGGAGGCTGAGGGGCGAGGGTCTCCCACTGCCCAAGAGCCCGTCCCAGCGGGGCGACTTGGTGGTGGAGTTCCAGGTGCTCTTCCCCGACAGGATCCCGCCACAGTCCCGGGAGATCATCAAGCACAGCCTGGGACAGTGCTAGCCTGCTTCACTTTTACTTGACACAGCATCACCATGTGTCTTTCTCAATTCTGAAACACATTCTTGCCTACGGTGCTAATGTCACAACCAATCACAGCCTCTTATTGTGCTTGGAAAAGGCAAGCAGAGCTGAGCTGGAAGTCAAACTGGACTTTAGAGAGGAGACTTTCTGAACTAGCACAATGCACAACAACTTCTGGTGCCATGTGAGTGGTAGCTGCTGGACTAATTAAAAGTTTCTTAGCTGTCTGAGGCAAGCATTCACTCAACAGCCTTCTCCTAGACAAAAAGGTGTACATGTACTGTTATACTTGCAAGCTTAAGGCAGGATATCAGTGTGCTATTTAAGTCTGTACAGACTTACTTAAACCTGAGTGGTAGAAACAAGCGAAGAAAAAAAAACACCACCTTACTTCTTTTCTTCTTATTATTATTCTTATGGTTATATGGTGCTCATATGACTGATCTTTTGCATTGTTTTTTTACAATAGCGAAAACTACTTGTGTGCAAAGGTCTACTTTGTGTGCAAAATGAAAAAATGTTGTCTCTAAAAGAGATTCACTTGTCAAATGTTCTATTGAATGACTAGAAAAGTTTGTATCTGACCTGCAATAAGAACTGCTGATGTGTTCCTACTTTATTCTACGGCATGAAAATGAAAATAAAATAATTAAAAAAAAAACACAAACTTGACTGTGGTTTTCAATTGTTGCATATGTACAAGAAGCTCAATTTATAGACCTAATTACATCATTAGGTCTATAAACAAATGAATAAGGACATCTCCTTCTCTGTTCACCAAAACACATTTGATGGTCAATGTTATCAATAATTATAGATTTAAAATACAAATATACAGAATGAGTTTCATTGCATTAACATAAAAAGTGGAAGTACTATGTAGAAGTTACTCAAATAAAAATATAGAGTGCTCTTTTTCTAGAGCTCCAATGTGTCTGAACAAATATTTTATAAATAAACTTTCCAGTTTATTATAGATATTTTAACAGAACTTACCTACAAATGCAGTAAATGTGACTTTTTGGTCTTCTATTGTTAATTTGCAAAGTGCTCACATTGTTTTTCCATCTTTTTATAACGGGTTATTTGTGTGTGGAATTTTGAGGAGAGAGGATAATTCAATACAATTTGGAATAAAGCTGAAACATAGCAAAATGTGGAAAAAGTAAATCGGCGCATACTTGCTGGATGCAATGTACATGAACAGACAAAGAACACATCGTCCCCACAATTAAGTGTGTTGGTGGAGCTATCTATACTGTGGGGATGCTGTTTGATGCAGGGACAGGAAATCCTATCAGGGTAAAAAAAAAAAAAAAGAAAAAGGAGATGGATGAAGCCAAACATTTGAAAGCCATTAGGGAAAAAAACATGTCAGAAGTTGCAAAAAAACTTGCACCTTCCAGAAGGAATACTAACACTGAAAATACAGCCAGAGCTATAGCTTAAAGGTTAATACCTGCTGTGCCCGCAGTTAATCCTGAAGCAAAAGCATTGATTTGACTCCACTTATCTGACTCAAAATGATTCCTGGCCTCTGCTGAGGTTATTTTGACTTAGATATATTGCAGCAAGTACACAGCTAAAATGTAGGGCATGCATAGTTAAGCTTAAAGTCTAGCTTGATTGATGACATGGGATCATTTTGTTATTTAATTATTTAGTCAGCCATCACAATCTTTCTCCTGAGTCAAAGACAATTTCTAAATTAAAAAACAATTTTTTTTTTAGATTTATACTTGCAAAACCCTTTGAAAACAAGGTAGCATTTTTCTTCCATTCCACAACTATACATTTCTTAATCTGTTTATTGCATAAATAAACAATTTATGTGTCTGCTGATTGCATAAATTCCGATTAAAGTGCATCAAGTTTTTAGTTCCAATTCATGAACATGTAAAAAGTCCAAGAGGCATGATTACTTTTCAAGTCACTGTGGACTTTATACTATTGTATAAAGTCTTGTCTGGATTTTGTAACTTTGGCAAATTTCCACATTTGATGTCCTTTTATAGTTTCCCAGATGTTGTCGTCTATACAACTCTACGAAACATGTCATCATTAGTTACAAATACTAACTAATTTAACCAAAGGACTGTAGACAAAAGAGCTGATTTTTATTATTTCTTTTATTAATTATTCTGGCAGTTTTGATTACTAGGAGATGTTGTTATTTATTGTGACACTTTGAGACAATAGATAACAACACACACATACATACATACATACATACATACATACATACATACATACATACATACATACATACATACATACATACATACATATAACCTTTACGCCTTGTTTCTTATGTTTGAAATCTCAAATCCGTTTGACGGAATTGCTGCTACCCATTCATTTTCAAATCTGTTGAAATTCAGGAGAAATCTACTGCCATCTAGCGGCGGGTGATTCCTACAACAACAAGAATCTTGCAAAAAAAAAAAAAAAAAGGGGAAAGAAACACACCTGTTGAGCTGCTGTTTGTTACCCGCTTAATCAATGGCCGCGTCCTCACTTTTGCGATATTTATATCAGAGACACTTTTTTATCCACGGTGATGGAGAAGAATGTGACGAAAAGTAGAACGTGCGTGATTTTCCAAGATCAAACTTAAAGGAATTCCCACTGATTGGAATACGAAAACACCTGTGTGAACAGAGACTGGGCGTAAGGGTTTACGGAGATTCGCGTTCAGAGAAATTCACCCGCAATGCGCTGGGGAATGAAATGTCGCAAACACGTCAGACCACCACACACAACCTGACTGAAGGCTACCCTGTGACAAACCTGACCTTGGTTGTCCTGCTGCTCATCCCCTTTGTGGTCATTCTCCTTCTGCTGAACTGTCTCTTCCTGGGCTACAAGGTCCTGGTCCTGTCCAAGAAGACCAGCAGACTGAGGCGGGAGGACACTGAGGAGATGCTCCTGCGACCCACCCTGCCGAGACTCCGAGTATCCGACGTGGCCTTTCCCCCCCTGCGGGACGGGAAGACAGCCTGCATGTCCCTGTCGGAGCCCGTCCTGTCCCACCCCGTCACTTCTTCAAGGGCGTCGTCCAGAGACGGAGCCGGGTTGACTCACAAGTTTCGGCTGCTGAGGCCCGACGGTGCGACCGGCTCCGGGTCTCCGAGGGCGCCGAGCACCATCCGGGCCGCGTCCTCCGCGCAGGGCTTCACTCCGGGGCTCCACATGCCTTCCAGCTCGCGGACTTGCAGTAACAGTAAGCCAGACTGGTGTCAGAGTGCCCCGGTTTTACTGGAGTCCAGCGGTTCAGAGGCCAACTCCAGAGGACACCCGGTTCCACCAAACTCTCCGATGGTGAGCGAGTTCTGTGTGTGAGAGGATGACAGCTGCGTAAATGTTAGTTTAGATCCGTTCAGTGAGTGTTAAGGACTTTGTATGTTTCAAATCAAGATGTTTACAGTGCTTCAGGTATTGTTACAGACAGAGATGACTTAATTGATAATTCACTTAGATTCTTGAACATGCCGACCACTTTTTTCAAACCCAATCTGAAGGTGACTATTTACGTCAGAAACTGGGAAAAAAATCTGTGAATATGAAACATTAGACTTATAATCTTCAACCCTATTGAAAAATTGTGAACTGTGTTTAAAGAGCTTGATCTGTGCATGTAAAATAAACCCATCTATATTTAACCCCGAACTAGAGAAATGGTCAAATATCCATTCAAGTATTTTGATTATTGCAACAGCATATAGTTTATTTGTAACTTGTTCAATAAACAGTGCATCTATATATTTCAGTCATTTTGGGATGAGTATACGTATGTCAATTGATGTATGTCAGTCTAAATGATGTCACTGTGGACTCAAGTTTCTTTAAGCATCAGTAGGGGTCAGCACAAGACACTGGATCTCTACCACCAGAGGACAAATCAAAGGAACTGCAACAAGAAGTGGATTTCTGCAGTCTACAGCTGGGGGTTAGGCCATCTGTCAGCTTATCCATTTATTTTTCCTTGATTCACAGGAGAAAGAGGAGCATGTGGGTCACATTCGTCGGAGCAGTACTTACGAGAAGCTAACGGAAGTGAATGCAGCCGCTCCTGTGCATCCGTACAACAAACTGTTCGTGGAGTGTGAGCACATGAACCCAACCTCAGAGGCATCCAGTCTGAATGGATCTGCTGTGGGTCCTGGACTGGACAGTGACTTTGGGGCAAGTGCAGGTATAAAAAGTCTCCTCCACTCAGACTGTATTAAATGTAATTATTAAATGTAACTGTCAGATCAAAGTTCATGTGATATTAATTTTCTGACTTCTATAACTTGGATAATATGGATGAGGCAAATCACATTTTGTTACCAGCAGTTATTTGTGTCATTTATAACAAAGCAGAGGTGTGGGCATCTGTCTTCCAGGCGTCTCCCTTCGCATTTTGTCTGCAGATAGCGATGGCCTGTCCAACGGACTGCTGTCTTCAGCGCTGGAGTGGGATTATTACGACCCCTGTTATGTCAGACAGAATAATATACCCAAACATAATCACCGCTGGCCTGTGATCCACACAAAACAGTACTGGGTATAGTTAACAATTTTCTTAATGTAGATTTTAAATGTTTGTTCCCAATAGCATACCGGTGTGCGTGTTTTAATATGAGTTTTTGTCTTAAAAGTAATCACTTAGTTTATGCACTGTTAAGTAAATTTTGTTGTAGGATGCACTGTCCCACTGTTAATGTAATGTTACATTAACACTGAACTGCCACTTCAGTTACTGTTAAATGTTTAATCGGCGTCCTTCACTCAACATTCATAGAGGTTGTCACTATTTTTGTTTTCACTATTTATGGTTGATTTGACTTTAGGTTTCACTATTTCCTCACCTTCATCAAGTTTGTTTCACTGAGTAAGTGGTTGTTGTTCACCCAATTAATGAAGCCTTAAGAATTTAATAAAGAGCTATATTTTAATAAATTGAAACGATAGTCTTGCATTTTATTAAAAACAGAATCCATGTTGCTTGAACTCCAGCGTAAGGTCTCCACAGTCTGTAATGGTTTAGGGAGCCGTGTCATCTACCGTTGTTGACCCATTGCGTTTCCTTAAGCCCACAGTAAATGTTGACGTCGACATCGTGGAAACCTGGTATTTCCATTTACTTAAATTGTACTATCAAAAATTCTGTTGATCTATCATATAAAATTCCAATAAAAAATGTGGAATTTCAAAAAGTGGAAATGTTTAACAGAGGGACCTACAGTTACATTCACACCTCTCACATTGAGCCTTTTTCATACACAAGTAAGTGTTTAAACTAGATTTTGTACTACTTAAAGACTAAAGCTCATTGTTGATTAAAATTTTGGTTTTCTTGCCTATAGTGGCACCTCTATGATTGTGTACAGCAGAATAATAAGAAAAAACTATTGAGAACAAGACAGCAATGTCACTTAGTTGGAACACTTTATTTAGCTTTAGGAGACATCTGTACATAAAATCTCGATTTTTTTCTTAAATTCATTGAGAGCATAATTCGTGCTCTGCTTTGGAAACAAAAACAGACCAAATGCATATCATTTCACTCGAAGCTGGAGAGGAAATTCAAAACAATCTGCTTGAGTTTAGCGTCAGAAGCTTCAGATATTTTCCCATCAGCCCTGCAAAGAAGAGCAAAACTGTTACAATGCATTCTTACAATGGGGAAAAAATAGATGCAATATCTTCTTACTTGATAGCTGCCAGCAAGTCTTGCTGCTGACTCAAGATGTGCTGAAGGAAAGCTTTTTCAAACTTGGTGATCTTGCTTGGTTCCATCTTGTCAAGGTGTCCTCTCACTCCAGCATAAATGACTGTTACCTGTTCTTCAATGGCCATTGGAGCTGAACGATAAAAAACAACGCAATTAGCGTTGAAAATTAATCTCATTCACATGAAAACCTGGATCAAACAGCTGACACTCACAGTACTGTCCCTGTTTAAGGAGTTCAGTCAGACGAACGCCACGGTTCAGCAGCTGCTGCGTGGCGGCGTCCAGATCAGAACCGAACTGAGCAAAGGCGGCCACCTCTCGATACTGGGCCAGCTCCAGCTTCATCGTACCAGCCACCTAATGACAGGCAGCACAGGCTGTTTAAAATGAAGCATTTGACAAGAGAGGATACCTCGGTGTAGACTAACCTGCTTCATGGCCCTGGTCTGGGCAGCGGATCCGACACGCGACACTGACAGACCGACATTAATGGCCGGACGAATACCTTTGTAGAACAGCTCGGTCTCCAGGAAGATCTGTATGAGGAAACTGCATTTAAGGAAAAGCTAAAGACTCAGCATCCGCCATGACAAATCAGCCGCTTGCCTGGCCATCTGTGATGGAGATGACGTTTGTTGGAATGTAGGCAGACACATCTCCAGCCTGTGTCTCAATAACAGGAAGAGCGGTGAGGGAGCCGCCACCAAAGTTATCGTTCATCTTGGCAGCTCTCTCCAGCAGACGGGAATGCAAGTAGAAGACGTCTCCAGGGTAGGCCTCGCGACCTGGGGGACGGCGGAGCAACAGGGACATCTGACGATAGGCGACAGCCTGCAGAGATGATCAACAAGGTTTAATCAATGTCCAATCCAGGACCTGGGTGCCATCTTTTCTAATACCCTCCGAGGCAAGATTGAAGTTTCACCTGCTTTGAGAGATCGTCATAGATGATGAGGGCATGCTTCCCGTTGTCTCTGAAATACTCCCCCATAGAGCAGCCAGAGTAGGGAGCCAGGTACTGCAGAGGCGCAGCATCAGAGGCAGTGGCTGATACCACGATGGTGTACTTCATAGCATCGGCGTCTGTCAGCCTCTTCACCAGCTGAGCCACAGTGGATCTCTTCTGGCCAATAGCAACATAGATGCAATACAGCTTTTTCTTCTCGTCAGTTCCGTCGTTAAAGCGTTTCTGGTTGATGATGGTGTCGATGGCGATGGCAGTTTTGCTGCAAAACAAACGCGGAAACCTTAGCTGACATCTACAATGATATACATATGATGAATATCTATATCCCTTGATATTGTTTAAACCACAATAAAACCACAAACTTCAATATTTCATTCGCAGTTGGGACACAGTCTAAATCTAACATTGGAATATGCTTGAACCATTGCATAGTATAGTTGGTGCCATTGTCCTGCCAGGAAGTGAACCTCCACACTAGTCTGAAGATTTTTGCAGCATCAAACAAGTTTTCTTTTCTATTGTTCCCCCGTATTTAGCTTCATTCATCTTTCCCATTAATTTCAACCAACTTCCATATCCTTGTTTAAGAGAAACAGGCACATGTTTTATTTGATAGCTGCTAGAATCAAGTAAAACATGTATATGATATTTCATTCTAAATGTGTAACATGATGCTTAGTGTTCCCACAGTGACAAACTGGAAGACAAACAGGTCCTGTGTTCCTTAAATTAATTCAGCACTGCAGAAGAAATTACTATATAACAATAATTAAACTTACATAAGTTATGTGGAACACAAAATCCAACGTTAATTGCTGCAAGGTCATCTAAAACCACTGCAGATAACATCTCAGCATGCTGTGTGCTACAATATTCTCTTTGAGCAGCATCCCGTTACCCCGTCTGCCTGTCTCCAATGATGAGCTCACGTTGTCCACGGCCAATGGGGACCAAGCTGTCCACGGCTTTGATGCCAGTCTGCATGGGCTCCCTCACAGAGATACGGGGAATGATACCAGGGGCTTTCAGACCCACACGTCGGCGCACCTTGGAGCCAAGAGGGCCCTTTTGGAGAAGACAGAGAAACAAAGTCATTCTGTTTCTTCTAGCAACTGAGAACTTGTGGAATTAATATTAGAACAACCCCCGAAAGACAACACAACAACCCAAGGGAGCAATAAATTAAAATTGGCACCTTTCCATCAATAGCATTTCCCAGAGCATCAACAACTCTGCCAAGGAGTTCTTCACCAACAGGCACATCGACGATAGCGCCAGTTCTTTTGACGATGTCACCCTCTTTGATCAGCTTGTCATTACCAAACACCACAACACCAACATTGTCAGGCTCCAAGTTCAGGGACATGCCCTGGAAAAGAGAATGCTTGATTTCAGAAAGCAGCCATCAAATGCACACACAATAAAATAATAGATGTTAAATAAGTGCAAAAATTCAGCACCTAGAATAAGAGACCAACTTTGTTTATCAAGCAAAAACAATACAGTTTCTCCAGTTTGGGAACTGAATCTAAGGTTTACACCATCACCTTGAGACCAGAGGAGAACTCCACCATCTCCTCTGCCTGCACGTTCCTGAGGCCGTACACTCTGGCAATACCGTCACCAATGGACAGGACACGGCCAGTCTCCTCTAAATCAGCACTGGTGTCAGCTCCCATGATCTTCTCCTCCAAAATGGATGACACTTCAGCTGTGCCTTTACAGCATAAATTTAAAAATAAATAAATAAATAAAAACTTTACGGATAAAGCCGGAAATTCATAAAGACCTGCAGAAGATTCCTGACACACTGACCTGTTTTTTGGAGCCAATGCTGGGCGGTGTGCAGATTCTTGGCTCCGACACATGCTGCCGCAACATTCTTAGATACCTTTAACACAGAAAGAAATGATAAATGAATTAGGTTTATGTAGTCAGAGGGCATATGCCAATTAGGTGTTTCAAGATGTACCAAGGTTACATTTCTAAACTGCTTGAACTTGAAATAATTTTGTCCCTACTTTAATTTAGTGGGATGCCAAAGAAACTGCAGGAAGTGACTGTATATGAGTGACGCAACTCCCCCCCTCCCTTAGATGTTGCTGCACACTGCCATTCAGCTGATTTTAAGAATAGCTTCTGTCGCATAAAAATCCCGTACATATTCGGGGTTTATACTATCCATAAATCTTCCCTGATTTATGGATAAGGGAAAAATAAATAACAATACAAACAGTCCTGCTGTTGAGCCTAACATAGCTCAGACGTCTGAAAGTAAACATTTCTCATCTACAAAAATGTACGGGTCGATGAGAAATGCACCATTACATGCAGCATTACCAATGATGCATGTGATGGTGCAATCACACCATTACATGCAGCATTTAAGAAAGGTTTGTGAAACTTTGTGATCATATCATAAACATATCATTAAGGCCACTGCCTGGCTGCTAGTGATTAATAATTATTACTGCAGTTTTTATGCTGTTTTCATCTAGTCATGTTGTCATCTTGGGCCGTCTAATTTGATGCCTGAATCACAATATGCCTTGTCACAGGATTGATTAAAAAAAAAGTCAGAAGTTATGATTACATTTTTAAAATTTTCTCCACTGTACTCGCAACCAAAACACTTCATGCCAAAGCTGAAAGGACAATGAGGTTTTTTGTTTCGAATATTTTTACTATACTTGTAAGAAGCAAGTATTTAATGCAAGCTCAAATCTAGGCTGATATGACTAGCTCATTATAAAGTGATCTAGTCATATCAGAAAAAGCAAAACTATTTTTTTAAAAAGCAGCATTATATTAACATAATTTTAAAAAGTCAGGCTCACTTTCACATGAGCCTAAAACATAACAGAGAGTATACAAAAAGCAGGGTACAGATTTCACCCGAAAATTAATACAGTCACCTGAGAACACTTGTTGGGTTACAAAATGTTTGCCTTTCAAATATCTCAAAGTGAATAATTTGGCAGCAGAACTTGTGTAGAAATATGTACAGTTTAATGAAAAAGGATGACGATCCGCAGTATTTTGTTGCTTGTATCTCATCATCTGTACAAGACTTCCCAATCCATTATTGTGGCAGCTAACAGAGAAACGAGCCTAAATTATTATTAAATTATTAAGCCTTCGTCACAACAGAATCGCTTGCATTTAAACATCCAGATAGACAACCTCTCATTTATACATTCTCAGTAATATATTTTAATATCCCAGGTGTCGGTCAGCTGCATAATGTCACCAGAGGGGACTGGGAACGTGAAGGGCTCTGTGTCCTCCAGTGCAAAGACGACGGAACAGCAGCGGTTTCAATGTAAAAAAAAAATCCCTTTTTTTCGTGTCGAGACAAAAGAAAAGCAAAACATAAATAGGTTGGAAGTGCTTACAAATCCAGCTCTTCGTGGCAGGTTGCGGGCAAGAGCCGCTGCGAGACGAACTGACAGCATGTTGGAGACCTGAAGACACGTCCTGCTCCCGGGGCCGAGAGAGAAGGTGGCGGACGGGGCGGCGCTGTGTATGGAGGTCACAGCAACCCGGAAGTACTTCAAAATAAACGATGGCATTAAATTGTCCTTTTTTTTCTTCTTTCTTACATTTTTACTGGATATGCATAGAAGCCGTATATGCGTATATATATATATATATATATATATATATATATATATATATATATATATATATATATATCGATATATATACTAATATATTATATTATATATCGATATTAATTTTTTTATTTAATGTACCTCTCTTACAAGAGCAACACAACAGACTTTATTATGAAAACCGCTTTAAAAGTTCAGTACTGTAATCCCATTGATAAATCAAAAACCCATAGTTTAAAGTGTTTGTCTATCCATATCATGTCAAGGACTTAGATTTGGAATAAAAAAAATGTAATTGTTAAATAGCCAAATACTACATTAGAAAGCTCACATAAATACATTGCCTTCAGGGCTACAGAATGGAGCTGTAACAAGAAAATTATGCTTCACAGAGGTATTTTTTGTGTGTGTGATTCGAGTTCAATCCAAAGTCCTTTTTCTATAAAATCAGAGCGATCATGGATGCCTTGTACAATTAAAATAAACCTGGTAAATGTGTGGGGGGGTTTTGGACAATAGCCTGATAGTTTGATTTTAAAAAAATAATAAAAAATCTCAGAAACATGTTCAGACCATATATAACAAAAATGTCCATTTCCAACAGCATAACACCAATTTGATTTTTTTTTAAATCATCCTTTACCAAACAAAATGAGTTTATTAAATAAATTTATGCACAGAGATTTTTAATACATACATGCAGGATTACATGTAGAAAAAAAAACTAGGAGTAATGAGATCTTTTGTCAATTTGTTCTACTTTTCATGACAGACTTGTGCCAGTGTCATTAGTTTTAAAAATGAAACAAAATCCAACTCAAAATAACACATATCAGCATCCATTGGTAGCCAGCATTAACATAAGGCTATATGTCCAGGGTAGGCAGAAGAGCACTGCTTTTTCAGCATTTGCAAATAAAATTATTGAACTGTTTTTAAACACGTTCCCCAAAGCAAGTTAATATTAATTCTTTGGACAAATTTGCATTGCATTCACCAAGCTCTGGCAATTCACCTAATTTATTAGTTCTTAAATCCAGCATTCCCTGTCATTGCAAGGTCCTTGTCTATTTAAAAAGCAAAAATAAAAATACAAATCTTATACACTATCAGTACTGTTGACTTTATGAAATTGTAACATCAATAAATGCAGCAGTGTTAAATAGATCTGGTGCATGTGCTAGAACCATACTCCTGTTGTGTACCGATGGGTCACAGTTCTATGGAAGTGGGCATTACTTGGGCATTGTGCATTTTTTGAAAGAGTAATTTTGAAATGTTCTCAGAACGTATCTGTTAACCAACACATCAACTGATCCAAGGAGCCAACCTGTAACAATCAAGTTGCACATGGCCGGTAATTTCTTTCTTTCTTAATGCTTAATTTCGTCATCATATTTTAAGTTGTGTGTATTTTTAAATTCAACATCTGTTTCACTTGATAAGCTATGTGAGACACCATCCACAATGGGGAACCTTTCTTCTGCATCTTCAGTTGATTTACGCTTTGAAGCCAATCATCCACTTCCCCAGCGATTCGAAATCATCCAATTTCTGGGAGAAGGCGGCTCTGCAGTCGTGCTCCAATGCTTTGACACCATCACAAACCAAAATGTTGCTGTGAAGTTTGCCAAAGGGAGATTCAAACTGAAGCATGAGGTAGGATGCTAGCCATATGTGATACCTTGAAAAGCTGAGAAAATCAGAATCAAGTGACCAAATGTGATTATTTTCTGTTATTTGCAGGCAGATATGATGAAATATCTCATGAAGCACAAGTTGGATCAGCAGAATGTTATAAAGTTTCACCAGAGCTTGAGCTCAAACTCCTGTCTGGTGTTTGAAATGTGTGACATCAATCTAAAAGACTACATTAGACAAAGATACCCAATGAAATTACAAGAAATTAGAACAGTTATCCAGCAGGTATGGCAATAATTTAAAAAAATAAAATAAAAAAATCTGGAAATGTTATGATTTAATGTAGAACACAATTCCATTTGAATCTCACTTTCTATGTTGTATTATGATCATGTTTTCAGTTGGCCACAGCTTTAGAGGCACTGAAGAAAGTTAAAATCATCCACAGTGACCTCAAAACAAACAACATTATGGTGGTGAATCAAAGGAAAAAACCGCTGCAGGTCAAGCTGATTGACTTTGGCTTGGCTGTCCGCACCGACCAAACGCATCAAGCCATCAATCAATGTCTTTTTTACAAGTAAGAATTGTAAAAAGAAATGTTTAAGTTGTTTCAAGGCTGCCAATCAAGAAATACAGGCTTCACACTGATGCAACATTATAAATGTGTTACAGACACTCCTGAATAATGACAACTTTCCTTGTTCTAGAGCTCCTGAACTCATTCTCGGGCTCCCATACTCTTCAGCTTTGGACATCTGGTCACTGGGGTGTGTATTGGGAAAGATGCTTTTAAACTATGTACTTTTCCCAGGGAATAGTGAATATGAAAATGTGAGTAATTCACTGTATTCATACAATTTTATACTTTGAAACTGCTATTGCTGCTTTTTTTATGTAAAAGAAATTAAATTAGATTGTGTGTTATATATTTTTTTTGTTTAAATATGGGCATTAATACCACGATGCTGTTAAACTAAACTCAAGGTTATCATAATTCAAAAATCTCATATAGCCTCATTCTTAAGTTTGTTAAAACTCCAGTACCATGTTTGAAATGACAGATGTTCTTTCACCCTAATATGTAAATCCAAAAATGTATATTTGGTTCTCTTTTTTTAGCTGTGCTTCTTCACTGATGTTCTGGGACCAGCACCAGACTATCTTGTTGGCGCCAGCAAAAAAGGAGAAAGGTTTTTTAAAAAGTCAGAGTCTAACGAGTGGATACTGAAGGTACAACGAACAATGTCCTCCATGTATTAAGAATCGTGATTTTCAATATAAGGCAAATAGGTGTCTTTTCTTATTTCTGAGAAATTTGGTTTAAAGTACACAAAAATAGTACAAAAGAAAGACTGCCCAAATCCCTTACATGAAAGCAGTTAAATATTTTTGAATGTTTCAATGGATGGACAGTAATATTTTTGACATTCTTATCTTTGTACTTTAAGTTGTATTTTAAAGACAAATCCTTTTACAGTCACCTATGGAATACTGGGGACATGAATACCATAAATACAAAGGTCCTTGAACTTTCGCTTTTTGCATCAAGCTAAAATGGTAAGCCATTCATATAATAAAGCATCAACTAGCACTGAGGTTTGTCTTCATGACCTCTCAGATGATATTGTGCTGTTTTGTAAATAAGAGTCACCTGAAGTATGAAAAACTGGCAGCAACAGATGAGAGGAGGGAATGCATAGCACTGATGAGGGCAATGCTTCACTGGGATGCAAAGAAAAGGATTACTGCCAAAGGCATCCTGAGCCATTCCTTTATTGTCAAGAAAAGTCCTCGCAGCCCTCGCAGCTCTTTCCCTGAATCTAACATTGTATTCGAGCAGGAACCTTGCACCAGCAAGGTCGCAGCTCATCCAAATCCGGAAGACTGGCGAAAACTTTCATTTTTCGCAAGTCAAAATATGAAAGATGTCAAAGGAAAGAGAGGAACATATGACATGTAAGTACCACTGTAGACTTGTTAATATTATGTACACTCACTGGACCGCAACTCAATGCTTTAGGCATCCAGACACAGTGAAGATGACTTTCTGAGTCCATTTAAGTGGAGAGGAATCAAGATTTAGCTGACTTTGACTGTGGCATGGTTGTTGCTGACAGACAGTCTGGTCTAAGGATTTCAGAAACTGATCATTGATTTTCACACAAAAATAGCTCATAGATTGGATATTAAAAAAATAAATAAATAAGAAAAAAAAATATCTAGTGAGTGGCAGTTGTGGGGACAAAAGTGACTTGCCGATGTCAGAGGTCAGTGGAAACTAGGCAGACAAGTTTGAGAAGATAGAAGGATAAAAGCCTCTTGGTCATTGTACCAATTATACTGATGTATGTGGAATAGTATCTCTGCATGAGTCACACATCAAATCTTGAAGCCAATGGGCTACAGCTGCAGATCACCGGTTGCTACTTGTGTAATTTAATAAATAAAAACTCAGGGCGCAGTTTACACAGGTTCACCAAAACTAAATGATAATAATAATTAGGAAAAATGTTGCCTGATTTGATTGGTTCAGATGATTGGGTCAGAATTTTGCAAAGCATTGATGTTTGGCACACTTTGGGACCCCTGTATTACAAACTGAGAATTGCTCAAATACCACATCCCACTTTAGTGTTGTCCATCTTATACATCCGTTTATGAGGATTTTCTGATGGCTGCTTCCATTCAGGGAATTAATACTCCAAGTCATAAAGCACAAATCCTTGAACCACAAATTTCAACGTTTTTTTTTTTTTTTCTTTTGGTTGTTTTTTTGTTTTGTTTTGTTTTTTTGTTTTTTTGCTATTTTTTCTCTTGCTATTAATTTTGTGTGTGTTTATTCTACAGTGCACTGCCGTCAAAAGAATTTGACAAGAAACTGCCTCCACGGCCAAGCATAATCCAGTCATTTCGTGAACAACCTTCACTTGTAAAAAACAGACTTCTCTTACAGAAGAGAGATAGTGAGAGACCCGCAGCGAGCTCAACTTTGGAGTCCACCATCGCACAGGAAGCATTGGACCCTCGTTTTATTACTGAAACTGCCTTAACTCGGGAAAGCTGCAGCCACAAGACTCATCGTCACGGGAAGTCAAAACAGAAGAATTTTTTTGAGAACATATGTCTTTGTTGGAGACAGGGCTAAAAGCTAACATTGGTTGCTATTTAAAATCCGTGTGGTGGTATTAAAAAGCTTAACTGAAGACAACAATGTCCAGCTTTACTAAACCAACAGCATGAGACAAAGCACTGCTACAAAGAGAAATTGCCGTATTATTTTCAGTACTGATAATGTAATCAAATAGTGTAAAAGTATTTAAATTCATGGTTCCAATGTTAATATTTTGTGAGTTTTTCAGTCATTGAAAATAAATCTACGGAGATGTAGAATTATTAGTCATTTCTGCAGATGATCTCTCTGATGTGACTTAGCAAAAACATCACTGGCCACATTCATTTTCACCCCTGGGAACATGTGTACAAACCCTCAAAAGAAATGCATATCGCAAAATGGCACACTGAAAATCCATCCGTTAATTTGGAAAAAGTGTTTTGGTGTAGAAGAAAATCCTAATAAAAAATAACTTTTCTTAACAAAATGTACCAAAATTATTAGTGTTATTTAAAAATATAGATTACTGAAACATTTTTTATTTGAACAATACTTGTTTAAGCAGATCAGTTCCTACACTCAAAAAGAGCTGAGATTAAAGGTTCGAGTTTTACCTTTTTTTTTTACTCCAATAAAAACATTGATTTATTATAAGGCTGCAAATCAACCTGTACTCAAACAACGTGCTGTGCACTCCACGTTTGCATTTTTTATTGACAAGTCCCCTTCCAAGATTTCTTGACCAAATTGTTTATAAAAAAAAATAGCAATGTAGTCAAGAAATGTGGACTCAACATGACTAGATGAGTCCAGTTATTTTTTGTTTTATTAACTGAACTCATTTGTGTTCTATTGCACACAAGTTTCAAATGTCCACGTACCTTTTCCTGCTTGGTTTATTTAGTTTTCAGATATGCTATCTGCATACCTGGAGCAAAATTTGATGGCGCTCCATGCACGTGTTCTAACATTTAAACTGCAATGTTTCCCGTAGTACCTATTTCCATCCTGAGGGAGGCGCAAGCACGACGAAGGGACCGGAAATCGACCACATAGCGATGGAGACATTTTAAAATAAACAGCAAGCTAACTGCTGATAGAGCTCCGAGCGCACTGCGTCAAAGCACACACAAATATCTTCCATTTATAAAGATTACGTTGAGTACAGCTCCGTACTCTGTTTGCGGTGCAAATAAGAAAAAACATCAGTTTCTGAAAATGACAAAAAGTCTGACGTCGACGTACGAATAACTAACGCTGTGGTAAGTCTAAACCAACAGATTGCTATGTGGAGGCTACCACTTTGGCTGTTAGCATTAGCTGCTGGCTTGACCCTGCAACCTGCCTGGTCTCACTCTGACTGGGTAGATACTGTTTCCATTTATAGGATCTTGCAGTGCAGCTGTCCTGCAACCTGATTTTTTAACGACTTGCGCTTTTCCAGTCAAGTTTGCGGAGGTTGATGTTTTAGCCGACCTTAGCTTCACTGCGCAGCTAAAAGATTGCGTTAGCCGCTAGTCAAAGACTAAACTGACGGAAGTCATTCTTCAGGTAGAAATGCACTTTTATTCTAAGTAAAACGGACGCAGAAAAGTCGAAATCATTATGTGCTTTGAATGTAGGTTAATATTGTGTGATTACTTGTAGGTATGGTTATGTAAAAGTAGGCTATTGATTGGCGCTAACGCTGCATATGAAGGAAAATGTCTGATTTGAGGTGACTGTGATACATGCTTAAAGGGCATGACAAATGAAAAGTGCGGGTAGATTTTTACACTTTTCACTCACAACTTCAAAGTTTATATTTATGAAGCAAACTTAAACCCGTGTTAGTGTTGTTTTGCTTACGCTTAAATTTTGATATGCTCTGTTGAGGATGTATCTCAAATCTGCATATTTCCTATTTTAAAAAACCCCAAATGGATGCTATATTTACTGTAGAATTAAAAATAATTTTATAATTCTAGTAGAATTATAAAACCAAACAGAATACCAGTAACTTGAATTTGTGCTAAAAATTTTATATGCAAATATTTCCATAAGACTATTTTTATATGAAAATGCCCAAAATATGTAAAGGTCGATTTTATTTAATGCTAAAATATTCAGTTTCAGTTTCTTGACTAAGGATTTCATCTTTATTTTATTTTTTTTATCATTTGCAAGGAGGAATCTAATAAATCTGATCTCAGTCTTTTTCTTTGTTTTTATTTGCAGCTGTTAGCTTCCTGTCCAGGCACATTGGTCCATCTTTCCTGGACCTTTGGGCTCTGGGCTTAACTCTCTCAAGAAATGGCTGATTCAGAAAAAGCAGAGGAATTTCTAGATGCTGTATGCACCCCTGAGTCTCTCGAAGAAGCACAGACCGCTGCGGCTTCTGCTCAAGGAGAACAGGATGAACATCTGAAAACGGAGACGACTACTAGTACCAGTTCGCCCCCAAGGGAGAAGGAAGCAGACAGCCCCCTGAATACTGAGGGAGAGCAAAGTCTCCTTTCCATGCCGTGTCTAATGAAGGAACTTCGCCGGGACTCCCCAGAGTCTCAACATGCTTCCACAGGGAGTGACAAGCCTGTGTCGCGTCACATCTACGAAAGCGACTCCTCGAATCCCTGCATGTTGTCTCCTTCTTCCAGTGGCCACCTGGCAGACTCGGACACACTTTCCTCTGGGGAAGAAGGTGTTGCTCGTCCTGCCGGCGAAGAGGGCAGTATGGAATCTGCAAACGATCCTGGCCAGTTAGAAAAAAGAGAGACCTCTGCCTCAGCTTCAGGGGGCAGAAAGTCTCGCCGGTCGCATTCGGAGAGTGAAATGCTTCCAAACGCAATGGCCGCTAAGAAGAACCGCTGCCAGCCAAACACAGTGGCGCCAGGGCAGGAAAAACAAACCAATGGCAAGATGGGAAAAGTGAAAGGTCACCGGAGTCAGAAACACAAGGAGCGCATGCGTCTGCTGAGGCAGAAGCGAGAGGCGGCGGCTCGGAAGAAGTATAACCTGCTGCAGGACAGCAGCACCAGTGACAGTGAGCTCACATGTGACTCCAGCACCAGTTCCTCCGACGATGATGACACTTCTGGAGGAAGCAAGACAATCAAGACAGATATTCCAGGTAACCTCCATTACCTTGTCCTATTACATGCACATAGCACACTAATACACTTGGCTAATAGGAGAAGATATTCAAACTTTATGTGTAAAATACTACAATACATTATTAAAGAATATCAGAGCATATAACAAAGAGTAATCACTGGTCATCAGTCACACAGGTTAACAACGAGGAGTTTCCTGCATGAATATGAGGTTTTAGGCAAATTAAATAGAAAAGTTTTACATATAATATACACATATGTCACTGTAATGCAGAGCTTGCTTCTTGTGCTTGTTTTATCAGTCACTTTGTTTTCTTTTTCTAGTGGGTTTTATCTTTTGCCATTCATCATCTAAAGTCATTTACATTGTCTTTTAAAAGCATAGTTTATCTAGAGGGCCTATGTCCAGTGTCTTAAGTACTTTTCATGTTTTCTCTGTTCTGTCTCATCAATGCATGCTGGAAGTGTAGTCTGCATTGTTCAACTCACTGAGTGATACTGATTTAAAAAAGTAGTTGCTTTTTTAATTTAATTTAATTTTTTTTTCATTTTTAACAAATAAGACATAGGTACTTTCACCCTCTGTTCTAAACCGACTCTACTGAAAGTCTTATTGCGTTAGCTTGAGTTGTTGATTCTTATTTTATTAAGTTTTGCCTCAAAATTCAACTGGTAGTACTTTTATTTACATTTAGGAGTCACTGAATGTCTACATCAGTCAAAATAGTGTAAGGGGTTAACTCTTTATTTCTAGTAGATAATAATTGATGTAAAGATGCAGGTGGAGTTTTTCTGAACTAAAATAAGGAGTAAAAATTTTGCACTAATCAAATGCTGAAGGTAATTAGTAGAAATGCACCAGTCAGAAATGTGTGGCTCATTTTCAATCTTATTTTTTTTGTAAAGCTTTAACCTGCCAATAGGAATTTTTGACCTATTCCGATTTCTTAAAAAAAAAAAAGTCATATGGTGTTTTTTTTTTTCTTCTAGCTTTCCTTCTGTGACCAGGCAATTATTTTTATTAAGAACAGAGGGGAGGTCACACGGCAGTGAGACGAGTGTCTGAAAAATGTAGGTTTACTAACATTTAGGACGGAAAATTTACTTTGGAGTTGATATTTCACAATGTACAGTATTGCAATATTTCCGAGTAGGTGCATTAGTTTTGCTAGCATAATCAAAAAAAGTCTCAGTGGAAATCATGGAAAATGTAAATCTTTAACATAAGTCTAAGGTTTCCAAGAGATTGATAACCTTTTCAAATTTCAGATGTTACAAAGCAGACATGGGTTGAAAGCTCAAAAAGGTTGAATATACATTTAGCCTTCGTGTTATCTGAATCTCTACCACTCTCTTACAGACTAGACAAAGAGCAGAGAATCCGGTTTCCTTTCAAAGTAGTTTTGTACATCTCTTAGTTACTATGGTCAGAAAAAAAGATCCGATTTTTGACTTTACAATTGGCCAAGCTGCATAACAGCCAATTCTGGTCACCAGCTGATTTCTCAATGCATCTCTTGTAAACACCAAGCCTGGCAGTTTTCCTGTTTCTTTAAAATGCTCATGTGTGAGTTGAAGTGTCCACAATCACTTGTTGACTATGACTCAGGAAGTCTTTCCGTATGTAATTTCTGTCTCCAAAGGTTTGCGAGTAACTCCTTTTAGATGGATGAGTGTACTTCAAAGGCTCACCAGTTGTTTTCCAAACCATAGTCACCGAATGGGTCACCAACACATCCAGTTTTCTTCCTCTCGGTATCTCGTAGTACATGAAACCGTTTCAGCCATTTTTTTTTTTTTTTTCTTTTACATCCCGGATTCCAATTTGAGTGCTTCAACTGCATGATGTAGTCCATCAGCATGAAAAAGAGTCGATCTGCACGTAACCCAAAACAGACCTTCATTTTCTCTTTAATACACAAGTCCACCTCCGAAGCATGAAACGTGCCACTGTATTTTCTTATGGCTTGGCCTCAATGTCTTTAAAGCTGGCTTCAGACGTGCGTCGGAGAGATCCAGAGTGGGAGCCCAGATTCATGGGCTGCTGGACACCAGTTCGTGGGACAGGAACGGCATCGGCAGCGTTCTGGAGGAGGCCATGACGCGCTTTGCCGTGATGCAGCGCCAGACCGAGGAGCGCTTCCGCATCTGGATGGAAAAGCTGGCCCACCTCGACTCGGACAACGATTCGTCCAAGCGCTCGAGCGACGCCCCCGAGGGCCAACAGGCGGCCCAGCTGTCCCCCCCGAGCTCGTTTTTGCCCTCATCAGAGTCTGCGGAGACTATGGCCGCCTACATGCTGGCGCGAGAAAACAACAGCCTCGCACCCGCTCCCATGAACAACAATAACCTCCTTCCTGAAGCGGTCGCTCAGAATGGGAATATAGGTGGTCCAGACCCTGGGCTCTTGAATGTTTAGAGTCTTCTTCAGGTCCTGTAGTTTTCATTAAAAAAAAAAAAAAAAAATCTAGAACTAGATGATGCTGAAAGCGTGGCAGTCAGTTGTTACAGCTAAATGTGATGGGATGGACTCTGAGCAAATACACTACTAATAGCAGCCAGACCTGAGCTGGTCACTGGAACTGGCCTCTGTGCAGACCTTGAGCTCAGTGTTTCTGTTGGCACTGAATCACTGTGAGATTTGACATTCAGAGTTCTCCAACTCGGCCGTTTGATTTGCTGCTGCTGCTGCTGCTGCTTCTGTGACACGGACACGGAATCTTTTCCAACACTGATAAATCAATCAGGGCTGTTATTCCAATATGGGTTGTTTGGCTTGTTTGTTTTCATTTTATCAGCTGTTCAAACACATACAAACTATCTAACTCCTACTAAAGTGTGCATTAGGGCACCTGGGCAGAAAAATGATTACAGTGCTAGGTGGGGTGCTGCTGAGTAATAGCATGTGCCTTGTCATTCTAAAGTATTTTTTAGTGCTGTTTCTGTAGCAATCAGGTTTAACACTCCACGTCATTCATGATTTCTTGAACTGTTTGCACCAGGCTTGCAAATGGTTCAGGAAGCTCTTGCATCAACTCTTTTTTTTTTAATCTATCTTGGTGGCATAGCTTTACTAACAGCAGAACATTTATCATAAATTTGCCTATACATATAAAATGCAATATACTTACCATACATTATTTTCTCTGTTTTTAAGCTATTACATAATATTGCCTTTCTGTTACATTTGTTTCAATTGTTGCTTTTATTTTGTTGTAGCAATGTGAAGCTACTGAGGTTTTTTTTTTTTCTTTTCTCAGCCTTGTCAGACTGTGGACTTCAGGAAAAGTGCTAGATAAATATGTGGAAGTTGGCTTGGAAGGGCAAGAGTGTCAAATCATCACTGATGTATTTGCCTTGTTGTGTTTTGTTTGCACTGGCTTTGCCTCCCAGCTTGGCCTTGAGCTCCATGACACAGTGTCTTATTAGCTTAAACGTAAGGATCAACTGAAGTGATTTGAGGTGCAGCGTGGAGCATGATGGTGTTTACAAATTAATCCTAAAAAAAAAAAAAAGGAAAGATGGAAGAACAGACTGATCTGACTTATATCACCGTCTTTTCTGGTTCGTCTTATAGAAAACATTCATCCTCGAACATCTTCGTACACTAAATGACATACAGTGCCTTGCAAAAGTGTTCAGAACTCATTGACTTCACATTTTCTCATGACTGTAGACCTTATTGTGTTTTATTTGGACTGATTTTATGATGGACCATCACAAAACTGCGTGCATTGGGAAGTGGCAGGGAAATACGTGATTTTATTTTTTAAAATCTTTTAAATGTAGTCTGTGCATTAATATCAAGCTCGCCTATAAGTTAATGGCTTATTAACTTATAATATTTTGCAGTGTATTTCCAACAGATTTACCCATCTAGAAAAAAAAGTCTGCCTGTTGTCTTTTGCACAACATCGTCAAGTTGAGGTACATTTATAACACTACGAAAATTTTTTTTACGTCTTTCAACTGATTCTTTTCAACTGAATTTAACTTTGGTCTTTGACTAGGCCATTCTAACATGCATTCTTTATATTCTTCTCAGTCCAACTCTGGCTGTATGTTAGCAAGCTGTATGAAAAGAATCCCCACAGCATGACACTGGCACTGCCACTACCTTGTCTTGAGGTGGGAATGGTGTGTTCAAGTTGCTACTTTTCATTTCATATGCATCAAGTCAGACAACTTTTCATGTACTGCTGAAGAAGTGCCCCCACAGCATAATGTTGCCACTGCCATGTGTTTTCCTACCTTTTGTTTAAGTCATTTTATCCTTTTCCATCCACTATTTATTTTTCCCCCTTTTATTTCACAAGAATGCACTGCTTTGTGTGTTGGTCGATCGCATAAAATTCCAATATTATACATTAGAATTTGTAGTTGCGTTCAATAAAACTTTGATAAAGTTTGAAGGAATGCGAATCCATTTGCAAGCTACTGTATGTGAGGGGTAACATCTGTAACACAACGCTTCTGACATCCAAACGCATCAGATAGCTGTGAATGGAATCCTTCACTCATAAACGTTCACAGCTGGGATTCAAAGAAGCGCTCCGTATGTAAATGACTGACTGTCTGTTTTCTCGGATCTCAAAACCGAACACATCGTTTCCTACCACCTGTTTGCATGTGATTATATAACTACGTAGTGCAAGGCCAAACTAGTTTTCATCAGCAGCATGTGTTCAAGGTATATCTGTGCTCGATGCTGATATGAATGGCGACTGACGGGACGTTTTACCGATTGTTTTTCCCTTGCCCTGTAGTTTTGTTTCAGGTTTTTCTGAATGTTGTCTTTTTTTAAGGTACAACATTTTAAGGGTTTATTTTTTTTGCTGCTTAGATTTAAATGGATCCAGCATCTTCCTTTTTGGATTTATTAAAACTGAAGTTACCTTTTTAAATGGAAAAAAAAAAAAGAAGTATTGCCAACACTATGACGTAAACTTGATGCATACAATCAAAACGTGCATTGAAAACCCTAAGGGACAGTCCATTGTTTACCAAAGAGACTCTCCTGGTTTACATTAGTGCTTTTTCTATCATCAAAATGTGACCTTTATATTTGGAGGAGCTCTGTTTCCCTGGTTACCATGGTTGAAGTATATCTTAGCTCTGTCAGCTATTCATAAGTTCTCTCATTGTACATGCTGTGCAGACAAACCTGCTGTAACACCTACACAAACGTCTGGATAACAGAGTGTGCGTTTTGCTCTGAGGGACTCTCTACAGGGTAGATTAGCCTCGTGCTCCTGCTCTTCCACGTTTATTCTTCTGTTCAGCTATTTATCATCTTAACTGTGTTTAATTCACGGAGCAAGGTTATTTTTAAGTGTTTTGTAAAAACTAGTGTAGTTTTTATGTGGATGGCTGTTATTTTAAAAACCAATAAACAACAACAAAAAAAAAAACAGCTGTTGCAGACCTGTTTTATTTATGCATGTTTTTCAGCGTACCGACTCCTTTCAAAGCATATGAGGATGATTTTATTTTATTTTTTTTATTATTATTTTTTATGTCACTTGAGGTTGTGTAGATGCAGCGTCCAGTCCGTTTCCAGGCAGAATGCATCTACTCCCTAAAGGCATGGTTTGAATAATTAAGTGTTTTCTTTGTCTCCTGCAGACGGGCCTCCGGTAGTGGGTCACTATGATATTTCAGGCACTGATTCTAACCAGGAGAGTATGAGTGTGGAGACAGTCCGGCCTACGGTGATAAGGCATGAGCTAAAAACACACAGAGGCCAGGACATGGCAGCACCCTCTGGGTGTATAAGAGCTCTGAGCTCGATCTCAGGTCAGTTACAAACCCGGTGTATCCGATCTGATCATTTCCTCTCGGTTGAAGTGAGGTGGCTTTGAGAGGGGGGCGGGTGTCTTCCATAAGTAACAGTGGGGGCAAGGGGATCGAGGCTTTTTAATCTCAGCAAGAGGCCTTTGAAGTACACTTCATCCCACACACACACATCCCTGGTTTTCATTTGGTGTTGCTAAAAAAAAAATAAAAAAGTGGTGCTTCTTTAAAGCAGGAAGACATAGCTGATTCTTTTTTTTGTTTATTTTTAATAAACACCATGAGAATTAAATCTGTGATCTGCTGATTTACTTCCTTTAATCTAATCAGTTTTTGAAATGTAACCGTCTCTTCGTTGTCTCTGTCTCTGTCAAAGCAGCTACAGTCTTCGTGTGTCAGCAAGGCCTGCAGCTCTCTACTGCTTTGATCCTCCTCCTGATGTGTGACTGTCCCTCTTATTTATTTCAGGCCGTGTGGAGGCAGAGCTGCTGCACAAGGAGAGCTCTCAGCACAAAGGCCAGATTAACATTGCTTCCTCAGACAGTGAGGTGGAAATAGTCGGAGTACAAGAGAATGCACGGTAAAGACGAGTTTGGGAGGATTTTATTGTGTTTGTGCTGCTCAAGTGCTGCTCAAGCTGCACTTGAAGCAGTCCTGATGTTTTTTTGTTTTTTTTTTCACATCCAGATGCGCCCATCCATGCGGAGGGGTGATAAAAAGTCTGTCTTCCTGGAAGGACAATTCAGTGGAGCAGTTAAACAGCACAAATCAATCACAGCTCTGGACTAATGTTTCCCCTCGCCCAAACTGGGTCTCTCCTCCCGAAGTGGTGGACCTGACGTTGGACGAGGACGCCGGGCACAAATATCTACTTTAAAAGCGTTCGCACGCGCTGCCTAGTCTGATACAGGCTGCAGCCTAGCCCTTACCTGGTTCTAAACTCCTTGTTATCTTGGACTCCTATTTTTAACTTCCTTGTTTATTAAAGCCATTCTACTGATGTGATTCCCAAAATACACGCTCGGCAACTACGACCTAGCTATAATGAAATGGCGCAGTGCTGTGAGTGCAAAGTAAAACCTAAACAGGAGCAGGTTATCTGTTCACGATAGCAATATCTTCCCTTCGTTCATTACCTCGGTCACTCCTGCATACCTGAGTTGGGCAGTTTTTTTTTTTTGTTTGTTTGTTTGTTTCTCATGCTCGCAAGTTAAAGAACATTGCGCCTGCTGCTTTAGATTTTGTTACACTGCTGTTGATCTGCATCTCTGCACACTTTGAGTGGAATGTTTCTGATCAGATTTTTTCCGATAGCATTCAAAATCAAGCTGAATCTGGCTTTTTTAGATATATGGCAACAGTACCTGATCAAAATAAGTTGGGGAGGGAGTTTAATTTTAGAGGTCTCAACACTGGATGTGCATTCAGATCAGTCGCTATAGACGCAGTCCGCTTTGCACAGTGTCCAACGCTGGCACTGCCGCCTGCTCCAGTTCGTTCAAGGGAGTGTTTCAGTCACACCTTATGGGAAATGTTACAAAAATCGTTGCGAGTTAAATGAGAGGATTAATAACGCCAGTGATCTTTTGGCTCTGATAGATTTACATCCAAGTGTAGTGTTTTGAAAACTCACTAATCAATACTTACATCTGGCACACAGGACCTTGCTGTCGTAATTGTATAATTTGACACATGACTCATCGTCCCCCCCGACCCCCCCATCTAAGCTTCTAAGACTGGTTGACATTGGAGCGATTGTCTGCTTCCATTTACATAGAAAAACAAAAGTCTCTGTTCAGACCTGGTGTAAACATCTGTTCTGGCTAATTCAGATCTATGTAGACGAGTTTAACGAGCATTCACAGCCGAGAGACTCAATTACCTGCTTTAAGTGTTAAACCAAACACTAACACAGAGACCCCTATTCATTTAATGCATCAAAGAACTTGAATTCTTTTCGCTTAGACATATAAGCCAGCAATACGTAATTTAAAGCATATTTGGCTTAAGATAACGGTTAAAGACGTAGAGCTCTGGAAAAAATGAACACCACAGAACACGATCAGTTTTTCTGATTTTGCTTTTTATAGCCAAAGGTTTGAGTAAAATGAACATTGTTCTTTTATTCTTTGAACTACTGACATGTCTCTGAAATTCCAAGCAAAAATGTAGGATTTATTTGGGGAAAATGAGAAATGGTTAAAATAACCAGTGCTTTCAGACCGCAAATAGTGCAAAAAAAAATTTATGTTCATTTAGAAACAACAATACTGATGCTTTAACTCGGGAAGAGTTCAGAAATCGGTATTTGCGGCTTTCAATGGGGTTCAGTGAATACTTTCCAGAGCTGTATACTTTCGTACATAAATGATAAAACTGTAATTACTGCCTTTTCTGCTTTCAAAACTACTACCTCGGTCACATAAGTTTTTGCTCCTTTTGTCTTGTAATATTTAGGGGGAAAAATGACTTTAAATAGCTCAAACTCTATATCAGAAAACCTGAAATTAAAGTCAATCCAGGAAAAGCTTGGTTGATTCATTGTTAATTTTGACCGCTCAAAACAACGCCTCGGTGAAACGCCTAACTTCTCACCGTCATCTGTGAACTGCACAAGGTTGTTATCCTACACACATAACACCACTTCAAAGTGAATTGTCAACTCACACACGGACTTGGAATGCAACTTAAGCTTTTATAAGTCAATTCATTATCCTGTCGGTCGGCTTGCTCAGGACAGACGCTGGTCCCGGAATTGAACGGAGTCAAACTTTTTTCCGAAACGTTTCGTTTAAATTGTGCTTACATGTTGAGCTTTTACTGTTGCATCAAAGGAAGAGTGCGGCGCAGGTTTTAATTCCAACACTAAAACATTTGGCTCATTTCCACATGTAAACACAAGGTGGGATCTGTGTGTTGGCAAATAATTCATTGTTTTAGTTTAGTTTTGAGTCGTGTCAAAACGGAAGCCACATTTTCACCAGAGAGACTCTTATTAGTGAATGTATGACCTTGCAGTGTTGGCTCCATTTTTTACCGCTTTGCATGCTTCTCTCAAATAGGTGCATACCCCTTTAAACAAAAAAAAAAAAGAAACTTTGGGAAGCCCTTTTTAAAAAAAAAAAAAAGTTTCTTCCCTTAATTACTGCAAAGCAAGATGATCTGAATGCCTTGGAATGTGCACTATTTGCTTTTAAAAATGTACAAAGCCTATTTTAACTTTACAGAGCAGCAGATTTTGCTGTCTCATCCACAAATATATTTTAAAAATGGTTGTGAATTAAGCACATATATAAGTATATATTTATATATGTATATATATATGTATATTAAAAAGTAAAAGGGTTGTTGAGTTTGTGCTCATGCGTGAGGCGTTGTGAGGCATTTAATGTGTGTGGGTTTTTTTTTCCCTGTTTGGTCTCCTCAGGGCCTTCTTGCTTCTTCCCTCCAGTCATACCTTGTCTTCATACTGTAGTGGATCCAAGCTGGTGAATTTCTATTAATAGATAACCTTTGCAAACTGTTTTGCTGTTGTTGTTTTTTCCTCGTAAAACATTGGATAACATTGACTTTCCTATACCATCCCTAATAACATAGTTTATAAATTAACTTCACCAGATGTCAGAAAGGGAACATTTCCAATTTTAGCAATCTATACCAAAGTCTAAATGGAATTTTTGTTCTCAGTTTGTTTCAGTTTTATTGTGTGATCTTGAGTCCCTTTATGCATTTGAGCCTTTGTAAACTTGGAAATATGATGCAGATTATGTTTTAAAACTCAAAGATGTCAGTATATCTTGCTTTACTTGGCCAGTTATTTCCACAGTTTGCAGCTTCCACCTTTATTAAATCTTTACCGCAACATTTCTGCTCGATAGTGACAACAGTATCAGTAGGCAACGTGGCAGGGATGCCCGACTGGTTTTACATTGCATGTTTAATAGCATTTTTTTTTAAAAACCAGGTCAAAAATTTTGCTTATTGAAGCTTTGATCTTCTGTTGTTTCTATTCAGCTTGGTTCTCAGTATTTTTAACTAGCAAGAAATGTTTTGTTTTTGGTTGGGGTTATGTTTTTGGGTTTTTTTTGTCCTTGTTGCTTCTGCACGACCCTGACTTCCTTGAAATCATGTATGTAGAACAAAAAGAAACTATTTTAAGAGTAAATAAATAGTATTATTTAATGATCTCCTGTACCTTCATTGTTTGCTTTCACAAAACTTGCCCTTCTTCCATTTCAAAAAAATGTATAGGACTTCATACAACGGATTAGAATGAATGCAAAAAACACAAAAAAACAACTCAACAATAGGAAGTCAATCTAGTGTTATGTGGCTATTGTTACGGTAGTAATTTCAACAAATTACTTGTTTTGACACTGAAACATTGCCCGAAAACCGCAAGTTGATGACTCTGACATTCAGGATTTGTTTTCATTCCTTTGGGTCCTGTGCTGCAACATTTTAGACAGCGAAAGTATGAACTTATTTTTCAGTTCAGCTCATAAGTATGGAAAAAGTAGAGTTTGGAAATAATGACTGTTGCTTAGTTTGATTCCAACCATTCTTCCACCAACCCTTCAGTCTGCCTGTCCACTTACTCATCAGTCATGTTCCCTGTTGTCTGTGGTGTTTTACAGATGCATTAAAATCCTGAAATGTCTGCCGTAAAAGTTGAGGTGAAATGTTATACCTCAAAACTTGATATAATATGTATATAGATTTAAAGTTAATGCTCTAAGGTAGAAAGTGATGCAACAGTGGAGTTTTGATTTGATTGCTTTACTTAACTTACTGTGACAGCTGAACTTTATCTCAGGTTAATCAGATTCACTACACTTTGTTAGTTTCAGTTTGTTTTTCAGTTGGAGCGTACATAATATATAACATATTTAAAGTTAAAAAAAAAAAAAAGTAAAATAATTTATCCTGGGATTTTTATTGTTATTCAGGGGTGTGAACACTTTCCATAGCCTCTGCATGAGCGAAAGTATTTCCACCTCCCAACTTGATGAGCTCTCCCCATGCTTTTCTTTTCTCTGACTAACAGTCTAGACAACAGGGAACAATTCAACTTTAGCCTCACCCAGCAATATGGCATGCTGGGTCAGGGGTCACACTGCAACACCTGCCACTAGGGGGACATATGGAGTTCACATGAAGAGTACAATGAGGCAGTGGAGCAACGCAATGCAGTCCACGGAGCCCTTTTCCATAAACTAAAGCCCCCTTAGCTTGTTTCTTTTCACCCCTGGGGCAGAACTTCAGCTGTATGCAAATTTATTTTGTGCAAGCAGTGGCCTCGCGATGAATGGCTCCTTGCAAGAAACGGTCTTCCTTCCCCTTGCAGATGGCTGAATGACGCCACTCCAAGTTGTGCTCTGCACATTTTCCGCAAGTGATTTCTCTGGTTATTCAGAGTGAGAGCTCGTTTGTTTGGCACCGCTCTGCTGCCACCAGAGGGCAAAGAAAGAAACTACTTTCTGTACTCTTTGTTGAGCTAAATACCTTTTACTTTGGAATTGCACTGGTTTCTTGCACGGCATCTAAATGTTTTGAGAGAACTTGTCTAAAGAGTGAAATAAATTTTAGAATGGTGCAGAGAAACTCTTAGAAGCTGATAAAACCTGACACGTTTGTGTTAAGAGCATCTGTCAGTTCAAGAAGAGGAAATTTCACTCGCAGTGAACATAAAGCAAAATGAAAGAGCCTTTGTGTTTTACCTCCTGCTTGAAACATTTTATGGTGAGAGCTGTGGGAGATGGGGGACATATGGAGCTGAAAGTTTTGTGACCCTCTCAGTCTCCCCATGTCCATCTGTTCCCTCATCCTTCGGGGGTTAAAGCTCCAGGCAGGGACTTTTCTGGACAGTTTTCTGCTCCACAGAATTATAGTCCAAATTTCTCTTGGGGTGGGAGAAGCTGTTAAAAGATAAGATAGGAGATATAGAGGAAAATGTTTTCATTTCAGAGGTGACCCTTTGGATTTTGTACATTATTTGTGTTAATAACTAAACTGTTGGAATCCTGCAGCGTTTAATGTTTCAGGCTCCATGAGGTGCACTGCACATACATATCCACAGCAAACAGTGCAGAACTATGAAATAAGTTGTATCACAACAAAAGCATTTAAAGTGGACTGAAAAATGTTTTATGTTACACATCATTCAGACTTGCTCTAAAAACAACCTTCTAATCAAATGATGTTTGAGTTAAATGCCTAATGGAGAGAGGAGGAAAAAGGAACCCCAATGATATCCTCCATCAAGTTAAAAACCTTTTGTTGTGTTCTGATGCATCTCATTTGGGATTTTCTTTACACAAAGTAGTGTGCAATTGTGAAATACAAGAAAAGTTTTGTTTTGTTGCTTTCAGAAGTTTGTGCATATGCAAATATGCAAAAAGTTTGCATTTGTTTTCAGCCCCCTCTGCAATTTGTTGGTTTTTGCTGCAATTACAGCAACTGGAACTTTTCTTTGTAATTAGTTTAAACTCTGTCAGATTAGACAGAAATTATCTGTGACCATCAGTTTTCAAATCTTGTGACTTGTCACTGATCGGACTTGGGCCTGGACTTTGATTGGATCAACACATGAACATGTTTTAACCTACAGTATTTCATTGTAAAATGTAACCCCTTGACTCTGACTGGGTTTAAGAAAATTCCATACAATCCCAAATTTTAGATACTTAATCTGTGAAAGTGCACTTCATTGACACGAAATCATTAAATGTTATTGTTTTAATGCTTAATCTACTGCAAAAAGAAGAAGAACATACATAGAAAACATCAAATGTTTGACTAGTATTGATTTGTGAGAGACATAATCCCTATTGAATGGTCCTGACATGGCGGGGCGGCCTGTCCAAAGTCTCCGCTCAGACTCGAATCCCATTGGTCCATCGGGATGCCAGAGCCGTCGCGGTCCTGCTGGAAGGGAGCCGGTGATTGGTCGGGGCGTGCTTACAGCTGAGCCTGTCCTTTTCGCGGTGCTGGAGGACGGACGGGGGGGCGACAGGGGATCATTTCCATGGACCATCTGTCTCGCTGGCTGCGCTCACAACAAAGAAGGACCCAGGATGGTGTTAGTCCATGTTGGATATCTGGTTCTCCCCGTCTTCGGCTCAGTTAGAAATAGAGGTATGACTAGATTTACGTTGTTTTTTTGTTTTTTTTTCTCTTTCTTATCCTAACCCCCGCCGCTACATTTTCTCAGCCGTTGGAGTCGTTAGTATCGATAAAGATGATGTAAACAGAGCTGACACCTGCTAGCTGAACATAAGCAGTTAGCCGTCCTGCTAGCCGCAGCGCCGCTTCAAATGAAACCCGGCAGGAAACGCTTTAACGCTCCCGGAGCCGAATGAAGGCGGCTAAAAGCTGGAAAGAGTCGGGGAGGCGTTGTTTTCTGGTGGCCCGCAGGCCTGCAAATTGCAGCTGTCAGATTTTTCAGGCTCGCTTTTGTTTTATCCTCGGCGCCGTCTTCTTTATCTGCGTGGTTTTGTCTCTGTCGCATTTGGAGCAAGTGTAGTTCAACACGATTCATGCCAACCCGAATATCTGTTTCTAAAAACTAACAAATAACCAGTGTGACAGGGAGGCTGTTTGCTCCTTTGTGGTGATGACGTGCGTTCATTTTTTTTTATTTGTTTGTTTTAATATCGCTTTTTAAATTTAATTACCGCCTCCCTGACATAAATATCTGTGGAGTATTTCAGGGTACTAGGATTTTTTTTCTTCTTCTGCAAATCCTTGAAATTTCGACGAATGAAACATAAAACGAAGAAACAAACAAACCTTCAAATCGGGCTGAAATGTCCCTTAAGAAAAGGGGAATAAAAATCATTGGTTCAATAAAAAAACTAGACATGTATCTATAGAATATCTTGAGTTGTTTATAAATGAACAAAAATATACCTAAAAATTGTTTATTTGGCCAAAGGCAGGGAAAATGGTGTATATTAAAATTGTTGCTTTCACAGTGTCTAGATTTTAAAAACTGAAATTCTTATCAAATGTGTTGAACTGGCTTTAAAAAAGCTTAAATCTTCTTTTCAAATGTGTTTCTTTGGCCATAAGCATTGGGGAAAAAAAACAATGTATTTTTTTATTTTTTATTTTTTACTTTTTATGGCCAAATCAATACATACTACACACATAGATTATCAATGTCAAAACTACTCTTGGTGGGGGAAAAAATGAAAGCGTGTGCCTCTTGAATTTGTAGAATTAGTCATTAAAAAAAAAAAAGTACCTTTGATTTGAATGTCTTAATTTGGCCAATCAAAACAGAGATATGCCTCTTAAGTGCAGCAGGCTATCTGTGTTGATTATGTAATAATAATAATAATAATAATAATAATAATAATAGCAGTATCAGTTATTTTGATTGTTAAAACTACATGCAGTAGCACCAATGATTTCATTGTGCTTTTATTTGTGTTCTTTTTTCCTGTTCCATAGTATCGAGGCTGGCTCTACATTCCGCATTTCTCAGACCTTTGTCCCCCTCCATTGTGTAGCTAACGATCATCTGCTGCTGTCTGCCGTAGCCTCTGCCTGTTCTCTGCATCTAGCTGTATTGTGAACCCCCTTCTTCCTCATTTCCTCTTTCCATCCGAAGAAGACATTGGCATTAATACAGACAAACCGAGCTCCCACTCATACCGTATCCTTCTGTGTAACAGACTAAAGAATAACACTCTTTTTATTTTTCTGTAGGAAAAACATTTTGTCTTGATTTAAATTGTCATGTTGCTCTTTAGTGGATAACCCATTGTAGAGTTTACTACAGGCTGTCATTGTGATTCTCCCATTCAGTGTGGATAGACTACATTCTGCTGTAAATTTCTGTAAAGTGGATACATTTTGATCCTCCCGGATTCGATTACAGCCAGGCTTGATCGAACTGTTTTGATTACCGTCTCCATTCTGTATTTGCCAAAAGGTGCATTGTACCAGCTGTCATCAAACCAAGCAGCTGCTTTTACGCTACTATGTGTAATCCAAATTACCAATTGGACATCGTTCTACGACGCCGACTTCACAAATTAATTGAGGCTATCTCACCCCCGATGGTCCACTGCACCTGTTTTAAAAGCGCTGCCCAAACAGCTGGCCATAACCCCGTCCATGTGTCCAAGCCTGTGTTCCCGCTAGCCGAATTGATTTCACAGTAAATTGGCGAGATGCGGCTCTAACTCATTGTGCCATTTTTGAAAATAACCCACTATCATGCACAGCCTACCCTCCTCCTTGCCCCCTCTTCCTCCTTTTCAAATCCTCCAGCGCCTCCAGAATGCTATCCATTTTACAGGGATGTGTATATCCTGCACTGCTGTAGAACTCCTTTTAGAACCGAAATGTCTTTAATTTCTTATTTTTTATTCTTTGGTTGTGGTTTTCTACCTTATGTTTTTTTTTTTGTATTAGAACCTAATGCATGTTCATTTTATATTTTTGTTTTCTTTTTTTTTTCACATTGAACAGCAGTTTCTAATGTAATCTTTGTGTAGAGATGTCCCTGCTGTACTGAAATGTGCTGTAAGCATACACATCTACTCATTGGATGCTGCTTCTCTTCTGTTAACCCTACAGAGAGCATGGTCAGGCCTCGTCTTTGGTCTTATTTGCATGGTACTACGATAGCTTTGTAGGTTTATATAATATTATTATTACTATTATCACACAGTGCCACTCATACTAATATTTCCCAATAAAGACTGTAGTTCTCTTCTTAACCTTCAGTGTGCTTTTTGCTGATTTCCATGTGTTCCCTCCTTCCTCCCTCGCCCACTGTGCTGTCACTGAGACAGTCCTCCTCACTCTATGTATGTGCTCTCATTTCTCAGCCGTCTTTGACAGAGTCTCCTCAAAGTTGCTGACTTGGCTTATTTTTGGAGCCATGGCAACCTTTTACCCATTTAACAAAAAAAAAAAAAAAAAGACTGTTATTTCCTTTTCTCTTACGTCATCAACTTAAATCATTCCACTATAAAACAAAGCACTTCCTCCTTCACATCAACTCATTGGTGTTTATTGGTGTTGAATTACAATAGGAATCTCTGTTAATTGAAAAATACCACATTCAGCGCCCTCCACAGTTACTGGCTTAAGAAATGCTCTTTATTCCACATTAAGAATTATATTTTTTATTTAAATCCATGATTAAAACAATTTATAGCGTTCACACTCGTTTTGGAAAGGAGTTGGGCGTCTCGCTAACTTCGAACATACAGAGGAATGGGTCTTTGGTAAAACAATCCCATAGGATTGTGGGTTATGGTATTTTACAGTCTTCATGTTATCATGATTGCTAAAGTCTTTGGAAGGTATACAAGCATATAGCATTACAGTTCTCCACCATACTTGATGGTGGCAGTGAGATACCTTTTTTTCTCGTATTAAAGTTGGTTTTACATCAAACGCAAAGTGCTAGTTGAAATAAAACTAAATAAATTCAGACTGCACTAACCAGAGCACTTGGTGCCAGTTAAAAATTGTGTTTAGAACGTCTTTCACATTTATGTTTGTGATGGTAGGTCATTCACAGAAAAGACACGGCTTCCAAAAGACTGGTTGGTATTTACGCAGCGTCCATTGGTCGATACAAAGACCTGGTGACCCCAACTCTTTGCTGTAGTATTTATTTATCTGTTTAAACTTTCGCACTATCCTTTATTTTGGCATGGGGCCAAAATAAACTTTATTTTCTGTCCTTGATATTTTTTTTTCAGTTGGCTTACATTTTTTTATTTATTGCTCTCACTGTAAACTTAAGGAAGTGTGAATGAGGAGCTGTTGAAATTTCCTGACTTTTGAAGGTCAAAACATGTTATACTTAAATGGCATTTTCATTTTGAAAAGCAGCCAACGTAGATTACCTCTGTCACATGATGCCCCAAGGAATCAAGAAGTGATTAAACAAAAATAAATACAAAAATCTATCAATACTTGCATTTAATATTGCGGACCATCAATAGTTGAGGGGCCTTCAGATTTCTTAATACCGGTACTCGTTATTGGTTTTTTTTCTTCCTCAAGTAATCAAAATACATACAATTAAGGTTGATAATTTTTTTTTAAAGTTCAGGTTTAGGTTACAAATTTATTTTAGCACTTATTAAAATGAGGGGGCCAATAACTGTGCCAGGTGCTGTACCTGTTCGTCTCATTTGCTTTTAAACTAGTTGGGTATTTGCAGATACATTCATGTATTTCACTGGTTGCACAAATTAGTTGTTAAAATGTATCATGAAGTAAAATAATTTTTTAAAAATCAGGCAAATTTACTATACTGTACCAAATATATCAAATGTTTTTTTTTGTGTTTTTTTTTTTTTTTTACTCTGGTCATGGCAACAAGTTGAAATCAATATCTAAAACAATATATACATGCCTCAAATATTTTTTTTAACCAAATGGTTGCCTTGTATTTAAAAGCTTTTCCTTTAAACCTTCAAAAAGCCATACATTTTGTGTAATTCCACACAATGTGTGATAAACGGAATAAAAAAACAACCAGTTTGGGTTTATTGGTGCACCGGATCATCTGAAGTCAAATGATCCGATTTTTATGAATTGAGGTGCTTTTCTTTCAAACTGAGCACATCAGAGGTAATGGGAAGGAAATGGTCTACAACAATGCCTCAATACGGGGATTCAGCCATTATTTGCGAAAGTAAAAGAAGCAGTCAGCTTGGTCAGATCATTCTACTTTATTTATTTTTGTCTGTATTATGTGAGTAATGCAGGTGACTGTAGGCTAAAATAGAAACTTGAATCAAACATTTAACAGTTCACTAACAGTTTTATGAAGGTGATGTCAAACCCTTTGAACTCTTTCACATTTTGTCACGTTCCAACCACAAGCCTCCTATTTTAATAGGAAAGTATGTGATAAACCAACCCAGCATAATGCATAGTGGTGAAGTGGAAGGAAAATTCTGGTTTCATGCAATTACATATGGTGGTATTTTGGTGTGTCTGACAATCTCTACTATTGTTTTTGTAAAAAAGGGTCAAGCTCTGTCTGATTGGATGGAGATCATCTGAAAGGAATGGTCAAGTCCCGCCACAGACTCCTGATAGATGTGTTGGACCATTCCAGCACATCTATTTGATCTAAAGCACTTCATGGTGGTTTTTCTGTATGTGAAGTTTTTGTTTCCAGGATTGCCCAGCATTTAGCTCCATCCATCTTCTTTCCATCAGCTCTGGTCAACTTCCTTGCAGAAGAAAAGCATCCAAACCATGAAGTTGCCACCACCACATTTTACCAAGCCAAAGGTGTTATGGCTGATGTGCAGGTTTGGTTTCACCTGACAAGACTGGCTTGTTGAGCACTACTACTACATAAAATCCTGATTAAAACTCATCAGATTTCATGGCTAAATTCTGACAAAATGTGGAAAAGTTCAATAAGCATTCATATTTTTGCATGACACCCACATACACAGATGTATGGGTCATTAAAAGAAACTAATCTTTCTCATCCAACTGTCTTCGAAAATTAGTAAAACAGATTTAGTCAAATTTATAAATAAATTCTTCAATCGCAAAGCAGCGAGATGCTTGTCGTTTTGGAAGACAAATAAGTGAAGCAAGCAGTGTGTACCAGCAATTTAGGAAAGCAAAACCCATTAAGTTGAAATTAGACCAGTTGATAAGGCTTTGTGAAATATTAAGTAACCTTTGATTTGAAGCATGGAAGTCAAAATGGTGTCGAGAGTATTTCATTGCACTGTTGTCACGGTCTGGCTGCGATTTTTCATCTCAAAAAGTATTTCGAGCCTGTCTCTAAATGCACATTCTGTCAAACATTAAGATACTTTAAATATGTAGCTACAAATGTAAGGAGCGTAAGAAGTTAGGGCTAATTGCTGTCTGAGTTTACCACTCCTAATAGTTCAGGAAACCAGATATTATTCATGCGCAGAGCCAGAAGGAGTGCTTCAGTGAGATGCAGCCTTGCAAGCTTGGCACATTTCTTCCCAAACTCCAGCGACAAAGAGTTTTAAATAACTCAACAGCTGTAATGCATGATGCTGCTCTGCAGTGGCTGTGCTCCAACTGTGAAACTATCCCGTGTCCTTATTTAACAAGCAGTGCAGCTGCACCGCGGCGCAGCTTACGCCTGAGAGTTCATCAGGTGAGCTGATTTTTGTTTTACTGTGTGACATGATGATAAATGGAAGAGACACAGGAGACGATGATGTTGGGATCTGGCGAGCTGCAGCGATGGATGCTGGAGGAGATGAGGCAGGTTTCATGTCTGCCTGCTGCAGTCTCAAGTGGGCGGGGCTTATCGGCTGTCACTCACGCAGGGAAACCATGCTGCAGCCAGATTGTGGGGGAGGGGCCGCCGGTGCTTAGGCTTTGGGATGACTAGCTGATTTTATTAGGCTTACTGGGTTTTCTCTCTGCCAAGAAAAAAGAGAAAAAAAGGGATTTTATGTCTGAAAGTCGTAAAATTTCACATCAGGGCAGTTTGTCCTTGTAGCTCTGTGTTACCTCAGCTTCAAATATCAGGAGGTCAGGGTGTGAAAAGATGATGTTTATAATAGGCTTCAGACAGTTTCCACTTTTACAAAGTCAGAGGCCCCCTGCACACAGCAACTTATGTACAGCAGCCAATGTGAAATATCAGTGTGCCATTTCTGCTCTACTTCCTCAGCCAAATGTTTAGCCGTGCCTTTCTGGGTTCACTGGCTTCTTCTGTCCTGGGGCTGAATGCAGCTAAGTGAAAATGTGAAAATGAAAAAAAGAAGAAGAAAAAAGTCAGCAATGCTATGTCTGGTTAATGTAAATTAGCAGCAGCTAATTAGTGTAGCTTTGTCAAACATTGTGAGTAAAGTATGTTAAATATAACTTAAGAGCATGTTAGCTAAAAGGTTTGGCACTTTGGGAGAAGCATTTATTGAATAATTATTTCTCCTGCCATTCTCCTGGTTTTACAATGTACAGATCAAAGTAACATCATGTTACTTTCTAGGCTTTTTTTCCCCACAGACACATCCTGAAAAGGGCCACCAGTGACAGGGTCACTGGTGGCCCTATGCTGCTTGGTTCCTAGCTATTTAGTAAAACTAGAGTATTTATTGCCTAAAAGATGGTCAAAATGACAGAATTTACTAAAAGTAATGAAATGTAGCAAGAAAACTATAAAGAGTAGCAACCAAACTGCTTACTTTACCTTCAGAAGTTTCATACCTTATGTGACATCCAAATGGTTTTGCTTCCAAATATTAAATTAACATTAGCAGCCTCATTTGGCTCATCCGTTCTCTCTTTGCAGTGGAGGATGGTTGGTTACAGCGCAGGAAATTTCTGGTAAGCTTCATAGTGTTGAACTGACACATTATAAATATCATGGGCAAACGTTTGCTATTGGGTAGCATTTAAAGTTTTAATAGTCTACTCATCCAGCAAACAATCATTTCAGAGTAGCTGAGGTTTCAGACCTGTAGTATGGTCTGTGGTTACAAAAATAGAAATCAAGTTAAATTTCTTTTTTTTATTTCTGTTTTTTTCAAAAAAAAAAAAGCTTTTTTTTTTTGAAAAAGCTTCTTGTCATTTGTTCTAGTTCCCTAAAAATAACTGAACTGCCAAGGAAATATCACACATTGTTTGCAGTATGAATTTGGCCAAAATAAAGTGCCAAGTTTCACTCCTTTTGAAAACTTACGAATTATGAAATCGAATGCGATAATTGAATTTTAATAATAGCATCACCCAGCAGGAGGTTGCTGGTTATTTGTATTTAATCAGTGATAATAATCTTCTGCAATTCAGAAGAGTAAACTGGTCAGAACCACAATCAATAAAAATAGTCTGTAAAATAAAATATTCCATAAATAACTTATATTTAAATGTGATAATTATGTATTCTTGTGTTAGGTCATGGAGAGAAAACCAACAGCTTGCGAAAAATGCCTATCAAGTGAGGAAAAAAACTGGTATTTAGTGGTCTACATATGAAAGAAGAGTACAACTTCTGGACTTAGCTTGTCCTAAACAATGTCTAGGACAAGCTATACACATTGAACATTGAAATAACTCATAAGCCAATCTCCCATCTTAGACACATAGTGTCACTCTATATTACTGTTCAGCAGATTATAATTGGGTAATTGAGCATGAAACTGTTCACGACATCATGAACAGTCCACTCCCCAAATCCCGTTGGTCCAGAAAGCCTCGGAGCTGTAATGGAAAATTGAAATAGCATTTTCTTTTTGTTCCTACTCCAAGCTCTCTCCAGCCCCAATTTGTCTGAGCAGAGAGTAATTTGTATTGATTGACTTTGATGCTATCTAATGGCTTTTCTGTCTCTCATATTAAGTAGAAATGGAGGCACGTCATTTTTTTTTTTTTTCAACGTGCTCAGCTGTGTCTTCTGTGGTGCCTTTTTGTTATCAGGTTCATTACAAGAAGTAAGGAGTTTAATGTTCCTTCAAATAGCTGGCACAATATAGAGCTCAAATTCTTTGGGTTACGAAGCCCTGGACTGCAGATAAGTGCCATCCTAAAATTATTCTTTGAAGAAATGGTATGCAGGCCCTGAGGAGTGTGGAAGTGGGTCTTCTGAGTCTTCTGAGGCCTGACGTTTCTTATTGAGCTTCAGTTTTTGCCGTCTTGCATTGCCTATATGTCCATTATAAGGTTTCTTGCTCTATTTAAAGGATCACAGGCCTTTATGCTCTCATCGCTTGCCTTTATGTCACATAGGAGCGCACTTCAGCAGGCATCAGCACAGCCATGCTACCTCCTGCCGACATTTTCACCTGGGCGCTCCCCAGGCTCCCATCTCAGCAGAATTCCCTCTCGGACATGCCGGCCAGCCCTCGCAGGCGGGCCTGGCCGCCCACCTGCCCCCTACGCACCACCCGACTCTCACTGCCCTGCCCGCACCCCCTCAGTTTCAGGACGTGTCAGGGCCTTCATTCCTACCTCAGGCCTTACACCAGCAATACCTCATCCAGCAGCAGCTCATTGAAGCGCAGCACCGCAGGATCCTTCCCCACTCCTCCAGGTAGTGAAGGCACCGCATGCACACGCTCATGCATATGCTCAGAGATTTGAATCCAAACCCTCTGACTTGCATTGCAGAAGAACCCAGGAGCGCATTCCTTTGAATTCTCACCGGTTGCGTTCGGGTTATGAGTACTCCCATCCCATCCACGTCCCTCAGCCAATAACGCAGCAGCCACGGTACCTGGCTGAAGGCACCGACTGGTGAGTTCCCATCTGACATTAACAGGAATCCTGCAGAGTTGAGAAATTGTCCCAGCTATTCCTCTCTGTACTCATCTGTCTGTCACATTGGCTGGCAAGAGTAATAATGCTGATTTAGTCCCATGCCTGTCTGTCTCTGCAGGGATCTCAGTGTTGACGCTGGCCTCCCTCATCAGTACCAACTCCAGCAGCTTCCGCAGCACTATCAGCATTACCTGGCTTCCCCTCGAATGCACCACTTCCCCAGGAACACATCATCTGCCCAACTGGTATGCTGTGTTATTCTCTGTTGATCTCTATTTTGATATTCTAGGTTCTGGATGCATGTAAAGAATGAACAGTAGCCCTGCAATCCAAAACGCAACAGCAAAAGAACAAAAATAATGATCAATACTGAATTGTTTGAACAATTGGGGATACAGAAACAAGTCACGCAATGAAAGTGAAAGAAGCTGCCAAAAGCCAATACTGTTTTTTTTTTTAACCCTATCACAAATAGAGAAAAGCAGGGTGAAAATGATTTGATAGCCATTCACAATAAGTATATATTTTTTAATGATTATTTGGAGAGATATTTTTTTGCCATGTCATAATGTAAACAAAAATATATGAATGACACATTTTAGCAAATGTGACACTCCTTCAACGTTGCTTAGTTATCTCTTGTCTCTGGGCCAAATTAAATTCATACTAAATCAAATATCTGCCAGGGGTATCAATGATTTTAGATATAAAATCACAAAATTTCATGTCTCCTTATTAGAAAAATTTAAATTCGAGCTTCTCTAATTCTGTAAACATTGTTCTTCGACCAGGTTGTTCATGAAATCAGAAATTATCCATATCCCCAGCTGCATCTGTTAGCACTGCAAAGTCTGAATCCCTCGAGGCATGCCACTGCTGTACGAGAAAGTTACGAGGTAAATCCTCTTAAATGTGTAAATATGTCAGTCAACAAATCATTAACTGCTGTCCTCACTTCAACGACAAAAACAATTCTCACCTCAGTGTCCTCTAAGTGTTTTCTCCAAGCGTGCCGTCATTCTCGTGAACGTCTGCCGTTTGAACAGGAGCTGCTGCAGCTGGAGGATCGATTGGGAAGTGTCAGCAGAGGAGCTGTCCAAACAACCATAGAGAGATTCACCTTTCCACATAAATACAAGAAGGTACGGCAGATGACAAGATTTATGCAGACACACTTGAAGCGTTTGAGATTTTTATTGTTTTCAGATAGGTTTTACCTTTTGTCATCTGATATGCTAACAGAGAAAGCCTCTGCAGCTAAAGATTGGGGAGGAGGAGGAGGAAACAGATGTGGATGAGAAGTGCACCATCTGTTTGTCCATGCTGGAAGATGGAGAGGATGTCAGGTGAGTGATGATCCATAGTTGCAAAATCGATGCAGTTTATTTACTTACTTATTTATTTATTTGTTTGTTTATCTATTTATTTGTCCCTCTTGAATTAAACAAAGAGATCAGTGGGATTGTGGTCCTGTTAGCAACTGGCTCATTAATCTTAGAATCTGGACTGGATGATACATGCAGTGGGTACAACTGTAAAAATGTCTGTTTCCTCAGTTTTCACGGGACGATGCTTTGCTCTGAGCAGTTGCTAGGCAACTGCAGTAGTAGATATTGATGTTGCTGATGATGGCCAAGAAGTGATCCACCTCCTAACCCTCAATTTACACTCACAACAAAAATCAATTACACTTTATTTCATATCATGCTGGATATATCAGAAATAATATCTTTTTTTCTGACTGCACCTTAAAATGAGGTAAATACAGCCACGGATGACCAACTACTGATGAAATTAGGGGTGTACTGCTATAAAATCAACTCTCTGATGTCTGTTTTGGTGGTTTGCTGCTCTAAAACATTCAGGTGTGTGCTAACACAATGCCAGCATAAGTATTTATTTTTTAGAAAGTATGTTGTAGATCCTCTTCATTGTAAAAAAGACATTTTAAATCAGATTGCGTTTCGGTATTGTAGGTGAAAGATTAATCACAAGTAAATTTGTTCAGTTTAATTTTTGCTCTTCTCCGGGATCATGAATTTCTGAAAAATACCCAAATAATTTGGAAAATTATTTGGAAATAATTTGGAAAATTATTTGGAAATAATTTGGAAAATTATTTGGAAATAATTTGGAAAATTATTTTCCAAATAATAATTTGGAAAATAATAATTATTATTTAACCTGCAGAAACAACAGATTTATTTGGCTATTCAGAATTTTAAAAACGAAGCAAAAGTGTATCAAACACTTGTGTTTATTTGCCCTTGTCATGCACGGTGGTGGAAGATTCATGACTAGATCTTGTTTTGTAACCAGAAGAACTGTTCTGGTTACCTTGCAGCCCTTGCAGTCATTGAGTCCGCCAGGAGCTCTTTTGTGTTTAAGTGGAAGTAAAGTTACTGTTTGTAATTTAAAGGACACACACACAATGAAAATTGTAAACTTTACGGTTCTACAAGCAACATTTAAGTAGCGTGAGAATCTATTCCTTAAAGAAACAGTTCAGGAACAGAATCTTAAGGGGGAATGAAAGCAGAACCCCATGGGGGAATGAAAGAGTGTTGGTTTACAGCATATGGAGTCTCAGCTGTCTGATAAGTGAGTGGGGAATGATGACTCAACATAGGCTATATCTATGCCTGGATAAACAAATGCATTTCCCTTGGTTTTAAATGTTTCTAACAACCACATAACGGTGCTCTTTAGGAGAGTCTATGTGACTCCATAATGGTGTCTCTTTGTCTTCCAGGCGATTGCCATGCATGCACCTCTTCCACCAGGGTTGCGTGGACCAGTGGTTGGCTACCAGCAGGAAGTGTCCAATTTGCCGGGTTGACATCGAAACACAGCTGAACCCCGACAGCTGATGAGATTTGACTCCTTGTGATTCACTCAGTCTTGTGAGATTCCTCTCTCTCTTCCTTCTCGGCTCAGCAGCCTTCCCCCACATGCCACAGTCCATGTGACCTACCACCCACCCCCGACCCTCATGCCTCCTTCTCCACTTGGTGGGTGCTTTGCCAAATGTCTCCAGACTTCACGCGACCCCCCTGTCCCCCCTCTAATTAATGCTTTATTGAGCCAAGCCAGGACTGCACGAGAGGCCACGAAAGACTCTCTTTATATAGAAGCACATCCTCTTGGGACGCAAACGACACTGGAATACAAAACCACACACTTTCTCATGTACACAGGGTTTACTTGTAGCTTGCTGGTTGTGAGTGGGGTGTTGTTGCAGTTGTGGTGTTGTACTGTAGGTAGCCACGGGCTGTGTAGCATGTCCTCAAAGCCATGACTTTATGTCTGCAGAGCGGTAACCCACCGGACTCTCTACTTTCTCTAGTTTCTCTGTCTTTTTCTTACTCTGACATAAACATAAGCTTAACAGCAACTAACCGCTCTGATGCCATGTTTACCTAAAGATCTCTGTGGTCGTAGTAGAGTAGCAGTAACCAATAAGTGATACTTGGTGGACTCTCGCCTTCTTGGGTCGAAGCACTAGCTAGTTGAGTGTTTTGATTCCGTCATACAGCTTTGACTTTTTGCAATACAGTCGTACTTTTTGCTCTGGGCGGTGTCATTTGGTTGCCCTCTTGTGCAACCAGAACCCTGGTGAATGAGTGATGTGTCTAAAATAGGCATAAAGTGTTTTTTTTGTTTTTTTTTACCAAAATGCATTTTATTGAGTTAGCTTGGGTCTGCACACAAGTTTTGTGTGTGCGCGTGCGTGTGTGTAACTAAACAAATATGTGTCAGTGGCATGTTGAGTTTGCTTTAAGAGTTAAGAGGTTCAATATTGCAGCCGCCAGAGCTCCAACAAGACACAAAACCAAAAAAAAAAAAAGGATGGAATTAAAAGTTCTTATGCACTAGGCATGGGCTGGTATGGTATCATTGTATTTACACAGAAAATTATAATAAGAATGTAAAGAATTAATTGTTTTAAGACAGAAAATAAACAATTATTCCAAATGCTGCTAAAACATTAGAACATATTAAAAATCTGGCATAACTGTATGTATGACAATTGTTTTACCTTTGAAGCACTGGGCTTCCTTTTGCTCAATTTTACAGACTTTTGGGCATCTCAATGAAAGGATTGAATGTTCAGCAGTTTTAAAACTGAAAATAAAATAAAACAAAACCCTGGATACCAGAGACTGGCCCATGCCTCTCATGCACTGCAGATGTAGGTGGGAGGATGTAGTTTTCCTTCTGCCTGCGTTTATTTTAATTTTTTTATCTGGAATTGACCCGAACGGAAAAACAAAATGTACTGACATGCATGTTTCATTGAGGTTTTTAACTGTCAGCTTGGGCAGCGTCACCTTAACTGGAAGGGGTGAAAAGATTCCTGTGCATGACTTAGTTAATCTGAGCTCTGACTATCTTCTCAACACTAACAAAAAGAAAGAAAGAAAAAAAAGAAAAAGGTCAGTCAGTCAGCGGCTGCTCCCCTGACTCGTAGCTTGTGTTCGTCCTGTCCCCCTTCGATGACGACGGGACTCTCTTGATGTTTACCTTATTGCCTATGAAGAGCAAGCACATATAACAATAGTTATAGCAACAAGCTGTTTTCCTTGAACTTGCATTAAATGTAGATCCATGCAGTGTTTTAGATGGGAAAGGAGCGTATTTTGTTTGGGTTTTTTTTCTACATCCTGATCCCATGTGTTTGTGTGACAGGCCTCCCTTCGTGGTTGCTTTGCTGGTTGCTACGCTGTACTCCTAGAACACATAGGGCGTGAGGCGACGAAGGCAGCCTCGCTCTTGCAGTGCACACAGACACAAGAAGCCGCAGCAGGAAAAAACAACAACAAAAAAAATCACTTCTTTTTTTTTCCTTCTCTCCTTCACTCCCACAGAGCCATGTTTTAAAGATCACCTTTAGGACCTGCACCGTCCTATGCACTGTGATAGCAAAGGATTATGAGACCTTTCAGTTCCCGTCTTGTGCACTGCGAGTGTTGACACTGCCTCCTCCCATGGTGGAGACATCTGTGATGAAGTTTTCATAGTTTACACAGGGTGTTGTCAGCTGAAATGCCTTAAGTATTTAACAATCATAATTTATTACTAATTGTAGATATTGTGAGGATGTATTTAATTTTATAGAGTTTTTTTTTTTTTGAGAGTGAGAGAAAAAGAGAGAGACAGAACGACTGAATCATAATTTATTTATTTAGAAATAACGGGAAAAAAAATGCTATGAAAAAAAAAAACGATTACCTCATTTTTGCATTGTTGGAAATGGGAATGCTTTGCATGCAGTTGTACTTTTTGAACATTTAAAGTATATATAAAAAAAAAAAAATTTTTGAAAAAAAACTAGCCCTGCTGTTTGATCTCCACAAGGTGGCTATGCGATGTTTACGGCCCCAGACTGAGCTACTGAGCCTGCTCTCTGTCTGTCTCCCATGTGGTGCTGTGGATCTTAGTTACATTCCATTCAATGCAATCTGTCTGATCCCCCATGCTGTGATGTGGACAAACTGCAACGAAGTGAACTAGTCTTTTAGTTTGTGTTCTGTTTTGCACTCACCTGTTTGATATACATCGGAACCCTCTCACTGGCAAAAACAAGCAAACAAAACAATAAAAAAAAAAAAAAATCAATTTTGCTTAGACAAATTAACTGGCTTTTATTTTGTATGCTCTGCTTCTTAACGTCTTATTGAAGCATGTCCCTTTTTGGCCACTTTTGTATTTGTCTTTGTTTTTGATTCTAGCAGTCTTGGATTCTGTTTCCAAATAAAAAAGTTAAAAAAAAAAAAACACTTCGAAGACATAAGCATAACAAGTGCCTCGCTTTAGGTGTACTGAGAAATTTCCATGACACTGAAACCACCAACAACAAGCCCCCTGCCTTATTGGTTGCATAAATAATTGAAGGAGTGGCGCTAAGACACGTGAAAGCCATTCTAATTAAAGAGCCGGTTCAGATTTTGTTTTTTGGGGTTCTGTGGAGAGATTCAGAGCAGATTTCAACCCTAACCTTATCTAGCTTAACTAGCACATAATGTTTTGCTTCATGCTAACCTCTATAGGTTACCACAAATATGAGCAATAACAATTTACTTAAATATTAATGCCACTCATGGTTTGCTAAGTAAACAGTATTGCCTTTCGATGAGTGACAGGAGGCAGCGCTCCTTTATTTGGCACATCATGGTTGACTTCCACAACTTTCAAAGACAAATTTGTTTCAGCTGTAAGTCAGGAAATTTACACCGTCTGGCTGTAAATAAGAGAGAAAAACTTGACTCATTTAGGGACCTTTTCTAATATCTCATTTGAAAGACTTTCTGAAATCTTGACACACCGTGATGCCTCGTAACCTCTCCAAAGAACTCCACTTCTAAAAGAAACATCAAAACTCTCTTTAAAGTTTTTTAAAATCAAACTGTTTTAAAGGCATACTTTTACAGCGTTACTTTTAAAATTCATTTGGACTAAGGAGCGGCATGTCTCACTGTTGGGTTTTCTAAAGGCCGCAGTGTTTTTTTTTTTTTTTTTAAGTTTATTTTTACTTCCTGTATGTTTTCGCTCCTCTTGTTCCTTTTCACTTTCCGTCCCTCTTTTGCTCAATCTGCTCCCCTCCTTCTCACAGTCTAAGCAAACAGACATGGATAACAAAGCACAACTTTTTTCTAAAAATGCATGTTTTCTCAGGTGCCAGTACAGTCGTGATGATTTAATAGTATATTGTGAAACTATAAACAAAGAATACGGAGAAAAAAAAAAAAAAAATTTCTTTTTTTTTTTTTTCGCGTTGCTTGATTCTGAAGAACAAACACAAAGAGAAAATAAGCCAAAATGTGCCAGTGAAAGGGCTGCCGCCATCCTCGTGTGAAGATCTGCTGTTTAGCTGTGACTGCGCAGTGTTTGGGATATTTTATCTGAAAATAGAAGTATTTATCATTAATATTAAAGCAATAGCGCATTAACAGTAATGAGTGTGCTGATGAAGAAATGAGTGAGAATATTAGAGGTAAATGTTAGATTCACATGTGGTGGGATTTTGTACTTTATTTATTATTAATACTAATAATGACATAATGATTTTAAGGTTTGCATTGCTAAGCCCAAACTCTCTTATTTTCTTTTTTTTTTTTTTTTTAAGTGTTTTGATTTCATTTCATGGCTTGTATATTATCCTTTTTTATGTGCTCTTTTTGTAATAAACTGGATTAAATTGAAAAGTTCTTTCTCTTAGATTTTCTTCTCGAGCATCAAAGCTGAAGTAAATATCAGAATCTGAGTTTTTAAAATCTCTGTAGTAATTTATTGCGTCTTTCTACATGGACACATAAATCTTCAGCGCAACAACGTCCATGTACTTTTGACTGAAGAGGAAACTTGACATACAATCTGCTTCTAAATTCAATAAGGTGTTGATGGAAGATCCAACATTCTGCTTTTAGCTCTGGCTTCCTGATCCAGCTGCTTGTTTCTAACTGTGTCGAACAGCCCAATGACATTCAGTGCCAAACAAACTGTTTTATGCTCTGGGAGTAGAGCGGAGCGTCAATATTTTTAAGTAGTGAAAAAAAATAATAATAGAGTGGATCCCCAACTATTTGTGGTTGAATATCGGCAGGTTTGTTCATTTGTAAACATTTTATTGCATCGTATTTAAAACATTTGACAGAAAATGCAACTTCACCTTCACGCAACGCTACTTGATGCGCAATTGGCTGGCGTTTGCAAAGCAGCCAATCCTAAAGCACTTTGTATTTTCCTTTGTACTCATTGGAGGTAACCCCAAGAACAGAAATATGAGAAGTACTCTAGATGTTAGCTTCTGCGCTAATGCTAAGATTGGCACTTTGAACTGCCTCGTTGCTGAAAATGTGCTATATTATTATATTACCATACCGCACCTAAGATTCAGTGTTCATATTATGTTTGTTGTGTGAACTTTTAAATTATGAAGTCAAAGGTGTGTTTATGGGGAATCTCAAGTATTTTATTTATTATTGTATGGTTGGAATCCCTAAACCATGTGAAAACCCAGAGTTCACTTAAATATAAAAACAAAGTGTTTTCAGACTTTTTTTCCCCCCTATTCTGCTGCTCCATTCACCCACCTGTCCATCCATCCTCTAATTAATTTCCATATCTAAAACTTGACCAATGAAACATCTCAGAACGTGACTGCAGACTCTGCAACAGCTGCTTGACTCTACATCTAGGAATATGAGCAAAACCACCAAAGCAATTTACCTATAAGATGCTAAAATACTCCCACAAGAAGCTAATGATATACTTTATTCATTTGTAGTAGCTATAAAATGTGTGCAGCTCGGGTTTATGAATCACCAAGAGATCTAAACAAAATTGAAATTGTACTTGAGGTGAATACAAAACCTTTTTTAATCTTGTACAAAACATATATTTACAAAATTTACAGCAGGAAATAAAATATGGCACATTCCGATTTTCCCTGACCAAAGAAAGCAGAACTTTTACTTTTCCACAGTTTAATCAAGGCTGTAAATGAAAACATCATTCGTTCCTGAGATATAAAATGCACCCGAATTTTGGTGGCTTAATATATAAGGTCGGTCCTTCTGCTTTTGGCCCTTCCAGAAATGATTCCAGAGTCAGTACTTTGGGTAGAGCACCCTGGCAATCTGTCCATCCGCTCTGTTCGTGTCCAGCCACTTCCCACAGAGGAAAATTGTGGTGACGCCATTGGCTGTGTTGGTGATTTCCACCCTGTCGAGCAGCCAGCCAGGGCAGAGTCCTGAGTTATCGTGCTCCACTCGAACTCTCTGCAGATCGCCCATGTCCAGCATTTCCACTACAAAGCGATCAGTCTGCCCCCGTTCAAAGAGGTTACGTAGCCTCTGCCGCAGTTGCCGACTGCCTGAATCTCCGTTGGAGCCGTAGATTGTAATGAAAACATTGGCATCTGTTCCCGCTCCCTTCTCGTCGCCTGTGATTATGATGATCTCATACTTGACGGGCACCAGGCTTCGAGCTTTGCTTGCGAAGCTCTCAACGGTCTTTGTGCACTCAAAGGTCAGGTAATCATCCCTCTTCGGAGAGAGCGGGATGAGGGCATTACAGCGGAAGATGTACCTTGGCAGGGAAAGAAGAAAAAGGGAAGATTTTAGCTTGCATACAAACAAACCTATGAGTGTCAGTAGAAATCAAATGATTCCTAAAGGAGTTGTAACAATTCTCTTACTTGTTTCCAAGCTCCCTTTCAGTCACAACTACCTCCTCCACATGCCAGTAAGCCTCTCCTTTCACTTTCTTCCCATCTTTGGGCGTGTGGCCCAGGCAGATGGCAGCAATATCACCCACGTTCTTTGAGGAAAACTCAAATCTATCAACATTTCCCCTGAAAATGAAAAAAAAAAAAAAAAGTCTGAAATCCATTGAAATCTTATAATTTATGTTAATAATTCAGTTTTAACATTGTACTATAATGTTATTGTAGTAAACAGTTTGTTGTTCAAGTAATTTATGCAGGTAGGATTAACCTAAGTGCAAGCAGCATAACGGGAACAGCTTTACCAGGAAAAATGTTCAAACAAGAAGGGGAGAAACTTACCTCAAAAACCTCTTCTTCTTTGAAGAGTTCTCCATTACAAGTTCTTTTGATCTGCACTTCTTTCCCTCCAGTACAATCCAGGCATTCTCCTTGGTTTCGTCTGTGTCTCCAGTTGTGACGCAAATTTCGTACTCTTTCAGAGACAAAGTCCAGAACAGAGTCTTTGCAACATCTTCTAGCAGAAACTGCATTATTTAGCTTTAAGAAACAACACCCTTCACCCTTATTTAATCCCTGGATAAAAACGTGTAACACAATCAGACTCTGGACCAGAGTCTGAGATTTTATTTTATGCTCTCTTCTGCTCAACTTGCCCTTTGGGTTTTGGCACTGAAGGAATTATTGTATTATTTCTATGTTGATGCACATTATGTTTTCAAACATTACCCTACTGATGGACTTGGTGATGACCCATTTTCAGATCAGAGCATCACATTATGTAATAAAAATTATCCTGGTACTTTTAGTACTTAACAGTGGAAAGTGTTTTTCTATTAATCACATTTCTATGTTTCTATGTAAATCACATTAGACCCATTTAGAGTGGCTGTTGCTATAAACTCAAACTTAGTTGGGCAAAGCACACAATTGAAGTATTTATCGAACTGCTTAAATTTGTGATGGGAGAACAGAAAAGTGCATTTTTTTAGACGTGTATCCTCAGCAAGAGACATAAAAAATAACTTTTTGCTCATTTTTACCAGGGGTGTCATAAAGCATAAAGGCTGTATAATAGCTTACTTGTTTTTTCGTTGAGGTCTAAATAATCATTGTTTGCACAGGCCAGCTCTCTCATTATCTGTCCGTCGTCGTCTTTCTTGGAAAGCCAGCGGTCACAAGGAAAACGGAAGGTTTTGTCCAAAAACTCGTCCTTCACATCAATGTGCTCCAAGTGCCAACCTGGAGCCATACCTGCAAAATTAGTGAAAAAGAATAAGGGAGTGACAGCAATTCGTCTGATTAACAGAAAATTAATTGGCCTGTTCTGAGGTAAACACTGAATTAAGTTTTTTTTTTTTTTTTCTTAAATTGGAATAAGGGCTCTTTTCTTTTCTGCCCTTTCCCTTCATTTATTTATTTTGTTAAAAAAACACATCAAATATACACTATTACTGATTTATAAACCTTTGTTGATCTGGGATTTTTATCCTAAAAAAGTATTCTTGGACAATAGCTTCACTCTTTTAAAGGAGGAACTAAAAAAAAAAATACAATTAAATACAATATGTGGAATTACATATCATATACACAAGAATTTTAATAATGTCTGAAATTTAATAAATTATGCATATTTTAGCTATTTATTAAATTGTTGTCCCTCATGCCACTAAATTGTAACCTGTTCATAAAGTAAGACCTAGTAAAATACAGCTTTTAGTGCTTCACAAAATAAAAGAAACAACAGAAATCACTCAAATGAAACATGGTCAAAGTCAGAACAAGCAGATGGTCACTAAATACCAGGTAGTCTGATTTCAGCTAAATCATTCTCATCATTCCTAATTTAATCTTCCCGTTTAAAGGGACTGTTCATCCGAGCAGCTGACCTGTGTTGTCGTGCCAAACTCTGACTTTGGAGAGGTCTCCCAGGCTGAGGATATCGGGGAAACGAAACATGTCCACCTGCTTACGTTCAAACTTGTTGGACTTTGTGGACTCCTTCAGCGCCAGCGTCCCCGTGTCACCGTTCTCTCCAAAAACAATGACCCACACGTTGGCGTCAGTGCCCGCTCCTGTGTGGACAGAAGAGAAAGATGCATTTAGGAATTAAGGCAGACAAAAGAAGCTTTTTCCAAAATCACACAATTACAAGAACTGCTACAAGACCGCAGAGCGGAGCGATTTTGTTACAGGTTTTATGGCATTTAAGCTTTGTTGGTTGTTTTCAACATATTTTTCTCTCTTTTTCTGCAATGTGCAGAAAATACCATAATATTGAGTAATACAAAAACTGTAGAAATTTAAAAAAAAAAAGGACTTAGGTAAAGTACTTTAAATTTGTTTTGGATGATCTATTTCGTGAATGGTTATAATTTTACCTACAGATTAAAATAAAAAGTTGCCTTTTAACCGCACACTTCAAAAAAATAAACAAAAAATACATCGAATTTAAAAAGTACTGACTGTTCATGACAGGAAACCAGCCAGTCTAAACCAACATTTCTCTTGACAGAATAAATTCAGGAGCTTATTGATGGTTTTAAAAAGCTTAGAGTGACTGACATTGTTTAAAATATTATTATTCATGTTTTATTTTGCCCATGTGTTGATTAAAGACTATTCACAATAAATTAAAGCAATACATGTGCAATTTTAATGAAAGTTGTTTGTTATATATTAATTCCACCCTGAAAATAATCACATTAAGAACTAAAATGAACTTGAAATTCATCTTAGTGAGGAATGTATAAAGACTTTCCAGCTTATATGTTATTATTCCATATGTGTGTCTAAAATTGAACAAGAAAGCTTGTATTTTCACAGTCCAGTTTGGTTTTAAATACATGGACATGATTTAAGTTGATTATAAGATTATTATTTATTATTTTAAATAATTTAGGGTTTTGTTTTCATAGTTTATGTGCAAATGGCACATCTCAGGTCCCACAGGCAATCAGAAAACATTTTCTGCATGCATGCTCCATTTCACCTCTTGTCACGTCATTTGCATGCATGTGGCCGTGTCTCCATCACACTGGCAGCTTTCTCTTCCCAGAGCCTCAGCATTTGGTGCAGGGCTGCATCCTAGTTTCTAGTAACCGCCAGAGGCAAAGAGCGGGCTTTTGAAGTCGGCTCAGACCTCTCGCTACGCTATCACATTGATCAGCAGGGCAACTGTGAAAATGCTGCAGCCAGAAAACATGGCGCAGGAGTGTGAACGACTACTAAACAGGATTTATTTCATCACCATGTGGCAATCAAATGAATAACATCCCTTTTCCTACAGGAAAACCTCTGGACGAGGACAAGAAGCATGAACACCTAATGTAACCCCGACTTCTGATTGGAACTAAAGGGGACAGGATGAGATGTATTTAGCAATTTGTTAGCAGTGATCTCATTTACAATCAGAATATGTTATGTTTGCGGATGAAAGGGGGCTCAAAATCCTCCGCTGACAGATGGATCCCTTTGAAAGTGGTGTGAAAACAAATTGACACACTTGACAGATGAAATGTCCATGTTAACTGCAGAGTCCCTTGGGATCTTTCTGGCAGAGCTGGGGGATGCTGGTGATGAAAGAGTTTGTCTGAGCCGCTCTCCTGAGTTTGAACACCCCGGGACTTAACCTGGCACTGACCCTGAGATGAAAGGCTGGCTGGATGGATGACGGCATGCCTGATAGGTAGACCTGAAATGGCCTCATGCGCTGTCTGCCTCTGAATCAAATCAGTCCTTTTTCTTCCCCTCTCACGCGTGCTCGAAATATTAAAATAAAGGATGATCCAGACCGATTCGTCTATGGTTTGATTAAAATGCTAAGACCTTCAGATCAGTGGCTTACAGCTTGCAGCTTGGTGGTTTTAAAGATGAAGTTTGTTAAATTTACAGCAAAATAGGCTAAATTGGTTGTTCATAGTTCAATACTTTTTCAACAACGATTATGTTCAGTTGAAGTCATCACAATTAGAAAGGCCAGTATCATATCATAAATGGCCAATAATAGAGTCATAAAACATGAAAATCACAAAAGTATCAAAAGTTAATCAATCACAATTGAGCCTTTCTGAACAAATAAGTACATTTATATATTTTTCTGACACCCTACTAAAATGAAAGTATTACCAGAGGTCTAAACATGACCGCTTACAGCTGTAAAAACAAGAAACACTTTCCTTGTCAATATAAGTTGTTGACCGGATGTGGACAGGACACTTTTACTTCTCCCAAAGAGCCAACGAAGCAGGAACAGTGGCTGAAACTTGTGGCATCAGATAATTAAGGAATGGAAAACTCTTTGTGCCTCTGAGTTACAACACAATTAGAATCCTGGATTTAAAAAGGTGGATGAAACCTGAGGGGTCAGGATCGAACAGAGTTCAAGTCACAATGACAACAATTGGATGTAGAAGCGAGTAAGCAGAAAAAAATCACTGAGGTGTGTTGCTTCTGTGCATTAAGATTACAAGTCTTGCTTTATTTTAATTTATACTTTTTGCCTGTTGTTAGTTAATCAAAAAATCTTCAAATCACATTATTAAATTTAATTAATAACTCCTTTCTCCAAATGTTCCCACTTGGATGTTTATTTGGTATAATTAGCTGCAGTAGCAGCTGATGTTCCTCCGTGTTTGATCCAAATCAACAACAGTTTGTATTTCGGTGTTTACACTTCCCTCTCATTAGTTGGAAGCAAATTACTTAACGTTTTAGGGCAAAGTAATATGTTGTAAGAAAGCTATGTTAAAGAGTCCAAGCTGCACCACAAACAGTGTCTTCAAAATAATGTTTGGTTGTTGCATAAAGTAGTGCAGTAAAACAATTACAACAAAATAAAGAGACCTTCAGCTGCTTTTATTCACTCATACCAAAATATACACAGTGAGACTTAAATTGGTTAAATTGATTATGCTGGTCAGAACTGGAGTAGAATTGAGATTCATTCACCACATAAATATTCACCTTTTGAATTCACATCTGAGATGAAGACCTACGGATGCCTGACTTTACTGTTCATGCATAATATCATCATTATTTGGCAACTTTTGTCTAATTGCTGGGGTGCCTTGTGCTTGCTTTTAATGCCATTCAAATTTCTGACAAGTTCCTTACATTGGTGTTAAAAGAATAAATATATTATATTCAAAGTTTCTTTTAAAAAATGTAATGTAATTACAGAAGCTTTCAGGGAAAACTGCCACTCTTCCTGCTTTTCTTAATCTCTGATTGTGGAGTTTACCTGAAACGTCGCTCGTCTTGACCTGGATGATGTAGGTGGTGAGCTCCACCATCACCTCATCGTCCACCACAGCAGGCATCTCACAGATCATGGTCCTCTTGGGTCCGCGCGTCCTGGACAGCCACTCCTCGTAGGTAAACACATACACCTCCTCCGTGCTCAGGTCACGCATGATCACCTGGAGACACAACACCTGGGTTTTAAAATAATCCTGATGCAAAGCAGGAGAGATGCCAATACAAGTGAATGATGTCAGAGGACGTGACACTGGATTTTGTGATGGCACTAGAAAAAAAACAACAAATAAAGATTAATTACCAATGCCTGGTTATTGGTAATGCATCAGTGTTTGATCAGGGATAAGCTATTGCTAGAGTGCTCCATGCATGGATGATGAAATGTATCGATGCAATGTCCTCTAAATATTTTATGGTTACTGAAAAGCTTTGCCCACACAAGCTCTCTCTTATTAGCTCAGCTGTATGCATGTTTATTTGGGCTGATTACTATTCTGGATGTTCGCCCGGTCAGCCGTCGAGTTCATTTCAATACGAGGTCCCAGCTATTCGTAAAAGCAGAACATCTGCTTGTGATGCTGAACACACCAGGCGGGGCGAGTCAAGGAGATGCTCACAGTCGCACAGTTCCTGGCGCAGATCAACAGGGCATGGGATTTCTCCTGGCTTCTCTGCTGCCCCACAAGCACCATAGCTTTAGCAGAGGCAGCGTTAGCAGTGGAGAGACGCTCCAACCTTTTAAAGCTGAAACTTCATGTAGATGGTAGAAGTGACCTGTGATGGTGTTTTTGCAGAGTCGTGTAGCGAGAAACCGTTGGGGTTTTTTCTACTCATGCCCTGATGCACAGAAGCTGTTGACGTGTACGTGTGCGTATCCAGATGGAGGGCTTTGCACCGTGAGCTGACCTTGTCGAGAAACCAGTCGGGTCGGCTGCCGGAGCCGTCAATACGGAGCCTCATTTTCTTGAGTGGGGCTATGTCATCGATCTCCATGTTGAAAGTGTCTTCCTGACCACGCTCGAACCTGACCCCCACAAAAAACAACTCAGTTTATAATCCTGAGAGTTATTTCATATTTCAGAGAAGAAGATGAGAGTCGAGATATGAAAAGAATATATATATATAAATATATATGTAGGCTACCTGTCCTCATTTTTCTGCAGCAGAATCTCTTCTGTGCTGCCGTTGGCACCAAACACAGACATGAAGATCTTGGTGTCCGTTCCTGCATTCTGCACATCTCCGGTCACTACCGTCAACTCATAGATAACCTGAAACGGTCATGATGTTTCATAAATCAGGTAAGAAAACAACCCACTACATAAGAGTCAATTTGAATCGGGATATTTTGTTTTTCACATTTAGAGAACTAAAAAATTATCTGAAGATTTTCATATTGACTGACCCTGATCAAAATACGATCTTTGAACATACAATAAGAACTTCCAGGTTTTACTAACTACACTCTTGAGACATATATCTTCAGTATTAGTAAAAATAATAATAGAACTCAAATGTGGCTCAACGATGTGAAAGAAAGTGTTCATGAGAGTGCAAGGCTTTCAACAGATAACAGGAAGGTTAAATGTTTTACAGGAAAATTCTCTGTTTTTCCGTTCAGAGTTCATCTTCTGTCTGCTGTAGAACATGCTAGATTTGGAAATATTGGCAGCCTTTTGGAAAGCTTGTCGTTAAGACACATTCTCACAGGAAGCTAAGTCAGACTCTTGGTAATAATGCAGCGTCATGATGCTGTGTACTCTAACTGTGCTAATCACAAACAAAAACAGCTTCAAATGGCAGCCCTGTAATTATGAGGTCCTTAGAAAACAACATGATTATAAAAGCTGCTTTTACATCTTATAATCTGGCTCTAAAAGAGAAACTAAGTGACTACTGTTTTGTAGAGATGCTTTGAGCGTTTTAACTATTAAATAGAAATACATTTGGATGTTTTTCTGTCTAACGGGAATACAAATAAACATAGGCAAGTTATTAAGACTAACAGTAGTTTCTTTCTTGAAAGAGATAATGTCAGCTAAAGAAGTAATCTGTCAAAAGAAATTCTTACACCCACTGATTAATTTATGAGCCCGATTACTTTAGTAGTCATAAATATGTCATTTAGCTGTAAAGTAAAGCCCTTTATAATATAAATACATTTATAATAAACTTGTCTTATTGCTCTCATCGGATTCAAAAATCATTTATATTAACATATGTAAGACAGGTAAAGTCATTAAGGGTGATAAAATAAAATCAGAACAGTGCTGTAGATACAATTACACCTGTACAACTTGAAAATGTAATGAATTATTACATTATATAATGTAATGTCACATACTGTACAAATACGCTTCTGTAAAGTACTCATAATTAGAGGCTACATGACAAAGAAGGATTTCCAAGGGATGTAATTATATGCTGGAGGAAGTCTGACTGTAATATCTTGTAGTGAACCTTTATACACAAATTTCTTTAGAATGGGGTTTATTTTTAGCTGTTTTTTAAGATGTCCCTATTGATTAGATAGCTCGTTATTCTTAGCTATAAATAATGCTGAAAATAAACAAATATCTTGAGAATTTCACAGTTTTGATATGTGAAAGCACAACAAATTGTGTCATTTCTTTTGTCCTTTTACAAACCTTCTGGGTGATAGCAATGGCCTCTGCATCTAACACATTGAACACTCTGGCAGTCAAGCCATCCCCTCGATCTTTGGCCAGCCAGCACTTGCAAGCAAAGATGTATTTGACCCCTTTGGTTGGCACAGCAACGGCCAGCTCATCAACGAGCCAGCAGCTCTCCGGAGTGGCCCCATCATGGCCGAGCTGCAGGGAGGGAAAGAACAATCACTTCACACAACAAGGCTGTATTTTTCCAGCACTTTGACTCCTGTGTGGGTGTGCATGGGAGCTCCCATTCCTCTAAAAGCTTCACCCCTTTACTCACCTCTACCTTTTTAATCTCCCCCACGTCTGAACCGTGGACCTCGAAGCTCTCTAAGGAGTCAGCCTGAAAACCCTTCCTCCCGTCAGGAAGATCAAGCCACAGCCGCTCCGTTTGGGTGTGATTGACCCCAATGATGATTACATATGCCCTGCTGGTGGTGCTGGCATCCCGCTCCGGCCCAGTGCAGATGGAGATGTGGTATGGAATGACTGCAAGGTGGATGTAATACCTTGAAGATGTGACTGACCTCAAATGAGATCATGATGAATGTGTGAATATTTCTTACTCGGTAGATCTTCTTCTTCTTCGTCGTCGTCGTCCCTCTTCTTCTTGTTCTTTTTGTTCATGTTACTATCAACACTGTTCACTGTCAAGGCTGAGGTCTTTTTACTGGTTAGGCTCTCTCTGACACCTTCGTAATCCTAAAACACAAGAGATTAAGAAATACAGGCACAGACAGATGTAACTGTATCAATATAAAATAACTGAGAGAAGATAGAAATATTTTTTTATCCATAAGAAAGCAGAAGAGGATGACTGTCAGCAGTCATCCTCTTCTGGATGACTGTCCAGAAGAGGATGGACAGTCCTGACAGTGGTAGGCTGGTGGTACTTGGTTGGAGCCGTGGTATAAAACACATGATATAAAATACCATGTGATTATATATGGCACATTTGCATTTAAGTTACATTTTTTGTAACTTTTCCCCAGTTGTAGTGCCATTAGTATAAGTATAAGTATATTAGTTAGTATTAGTATATTAGTATAAGTATAAGTATTGTATAAGTATTACGGTACATATTTGCACAGCTAAAGTCGTTTAAAGCAGAGATAAGATTTTAGAATATTATAATAGTTTCGTTGCGTTTTATTCTTTGGAGTACATAAGGTGGAAAAAACAAACTCATCAATCCAGATTCTTGTTTTAAAGGACAGCCTAAAATAAAAGCAAATAAAACTCCAGTTTTATATACTGAAAGAAGCTACTGATTTATTTGTTTGCTTAATTTGAGGGGAGTCCTGTCGCTGCGTGTTACCTTGACATAGAAAACTCTTTTGATGAGTCTGTCCTCTCTCTTCCTGGAGAGCCAGCGCTCGCATAAGAACAGGTAGACCTCTTCTGTGTCGAGATCGAACACCTCCACCTGGTCCAAGTACCAGTCAGGACTCACCATGCTGTTATCGTGGCGGATTTTTATCTTAAAAACCTGCCCCAGGTCCACTGCTTCAATCGTGAATTTATCCACCTTGGAGAAAAGATGAGGATGAATTACAAGCATGTATAATATATACAGTACCTCGTGAAAGTATTCAAATCACTTGGCCTTTTCCACATTATTAGGATTTTATGCAACAGAGTGACACTATGCACAATGCTGAAGTGTGAAGTTACAAGTTTCAAGTTTATTTGCAAATAAAAGTATGAATAGCTACAATGGAACGGTTTAAATTAAAGTATATGTACATATATATGACTTAGAATGGCCCAAGCTAAGTCCAGAACTAAATCTAACAGATCATTAGTGGCAAGACTTTGTTATTCACCCATTCAATTTTGACTGAGGCCATAACAATCAGTCTGTATAGGCAGAAGAGTTGCACCTTTGACATTAGAAAAAAACTTTCAGATTATTAGTCATGTATGATTCACAATTGTCCACTGGTTTGTAATCTTTCACTTAAAATGCCAATAAATTACACTGATGCTTGTGGTTGTAACATGACAAAATGTGGAAAAGCTCAAGGTGTGCGAGCACCATATGTCTCCTCTTCAAGTATCGTAGCTAAGAAAACGTTTTCTTACAGATCCCCGTTCAAACTTGTTACTGTTCGTCTCCGACTTGCTCAGTTTTCTCTCCCCAGTGTCCCCCAGGTCTCCATAAATCGTGAGGAAGACGTTAGCGTCTGTTCCAGCACCGCTTTCATCGCCTGTCATTACTGACACGTTGTATGTGTGAGCTGCGGTGGGAATAATAGCAACAGACGAGCACAGAACACATCAGTTTCAGGTATTTTCAAGACAATACACGGAATAAAAAAGGCCATTTACCATCTTTTGAACAAGGCTATCATGACGGATTTATTAAAGGAAAGAGGAAAAGGAAAAAAAGCAAGACACAACATACTCTCCAGGGCATCTTCCACTTCGACCTCAGTCACTTTCAGGCTGCCGTCTCTGGAAAGCTTCTCGGTGATGATGTCAGACGGCTGCAGCTCTCGCACTGTTTCTCCATCATCTTCTGACTTGGCGAGCCAGCGCTCACATGGGAAGATGACGGTTTCTGAGCCCTAAACAGAAGGATCATTAATATCTCTAAGAATTTATCTTAGTATCTTTAGAGAAGACTTTGCTTTAGTCTGTGTTTTCGAATTTGTACTTGGGATTAAAGTAAAACCACACTGTTGAAGCAGTGTCAGTTTTCTATGTGAAGAACATCACCACCTGCTGACAAGAAACAGAAGAAGAAAAAGCTGGTAAATGGTAAATAGGTGGCAAATATGGGTCTACTGCGACGGTAAACAGATAATCAGAATCACGGTTGAATTTTGTTTTCAATACATCAACCAGTGTTCACATTGGGGGTGTTCTTCATCAATTCTGAATTTCAAAATAAATTTTTTTACATGAATTGGAACCAGTGCTGTGCATTTGCAAGAAGTGTCATCTGGCTATTTGTCCAACAAACAACATCAGGTTATTAATGAATCCTCTTCCATAGTCTAATGTTAACCCTTGACCCCAGGCTTCGAATGCAGTAGAATGTCTGAACTGTTACTTTGAAAGGGGAACTAATAAGAGAAACGTCTTTGCAGCCCTAAAACAGAAATTTTCCAAAGTCAGTCTTGGAATAAATGGTTGAGAGGAACCTTTGCCAATACACTCATAAATGTACATATTTTCTATATTTGCATATTTTTAGCAGGTTGATAAACTGATAAATATTGAGTTTGAAGTGTTGCAGTATTTTACGTTTGCCATCATTAATTTAGGTTAATCTGTGAATATAATAAATTTATGATCTAATAATTAACTTTTACATCTAATTATTGTAAAAATAGATATTTTAAACGTTGATTTAAATATGCCGTCACAATAACGATTACACAGATACACTATGAAAAGTCTAATTTTTATACAAGATATAACCTACTTCCAAATAAAACAATCTAATTGTAATTGTGACACATTCTGACTTTTCATATTTTTTTTATTAAAAGAAAATGCTACATCCATTTAGGGCTTTTTATGCATGCATACCTGCTTGATGCCAAAATAATTAAAAGAAATAATGTTTTTTACCAGATGATTTGAATGCTAAAGATTTTACTAATCAATATAGAGTTTCTTCTATTGTTGCAGTCACGCTGCAAACATACCTTTCCCTTCCTGAGCAGGCGTCTAATCTCCACTCTGTCCAGGTGCCAGCCTGGGTTGATCCCCCGGTTGTCATGGCCGATGCGGATCTTCTCAATTACGTCCCCTACATCTTCCAACTGCAAGGACAACAAAACAAATTGCTCTTTTAAAGGAAGACTTCGCCATAAGCAACCATCTGTTTTCCAAAAGATTTAAGGAAACCTGCATGTATGAAATTGTTGCGCCTCATATTTTGACGTACTTCAACAATAAACATGTCCTCAGCTCCTCTTTCGAAGTACATTCTCCTTTCCCTCTTGTTGACACACAGAGACTTCTGCTGAGTGCACACTCCGTCTCTTCCATACAGAACAATAAAGACGTCGGCGTCCGTCCCGGCGCCGAAAACATCGCTGGTGAAGGTTTTAATCTCATACGGAACAACTAGGAACAAAACAAAAAACAAACAAACTAAAAAAAAACAAATCAGAAGTATTTTTGGCACATCCAAAAGGAACAAATTTCACATGAGTGCAACGTAAAACAGTGAACATTACATGGTGTGTAAAACTCTGATTGGAGAGGGTTAGGAAAGAGATCCCTGACAATCGCCCCATCATCTTCTCCTTTGTCCAACCAGCGGCCGCACGGAAAGCGTAACTTCTGCCCTACAGATTGGGCATCGATCTCTACCCAATCGAGGAACCACCCTGCAGATCCTCCTCCTTAGAAATTCATAGACATTTTACAAATGTGAATGAACTTTGAGTTATTTAGCAATGGTTTTTTTGTTGTTGTTGTTTTTTTTTTTTTTAAAAAAGACATCTTAATTTACCGCAGTTGTCATGTCCAATACGCAGCTTTCTCAAGGGTCCCAGGTCGACAGCTTCCACTGTAAATTCATCAATCATGCCTCGCTCAAACTTGTTTCTATGCGTCTTTGAGGCCTTTAGAGTAATTATACCTGCAGATATGTGCAGAGTAGCTTAATACATTACGACACTTGCAAATCAAACACAACATAATAGCTTAAAGCTTCACCTGTGTCATCCTTGGTACCAAAAAGGGTCATGAAGACATTCGCATCTGTCCCTGCATATTTCTTGTCGCCGGTTTTTATTCTCACTGTGTATGTTGTTGACATGGCTGTAAAAAAAAAAAAAGTTACAGAATAGGTGAGATTTTTATTTTATGACAATTATTAATTACAATAGAATAGAATAGAATAAAATGTGGGAATATTTATGTGCATCAACAGCAAAGTGGCAGGCAAATAGAGACACAAATTAGAAATTAATAAAAATAGAGATGGAAACTATGCAACTGTAAAATATCAAAGATACATAAGGTGACAAAAAATACAGCAACAAATAGGAGATGAAGATCCTGCAAAAAGAAATTTTGTTATGATTTCAGTTGAACCATCATACTTTTGCTTAACATCTCCTCTTTTCAATAGTTGTTCTCACCCTTCTGCTCCAAGCCAAGGGTTGCTTCGGAGTCGTCTTCATCTTCATCCCCCTTCTTCATGAAGGCTTCATCCACAGGGACCAGCTCTCTGGCAAGCTGGCAATCATCTTCGTCAACAGCAAGCCACCGTTTACATGGAAAAAAATACCTGCATAGAAGTACATGATTTATTCTAAATATTCTCTGGATTTGTCAAGATTCAAAGTCTCCACATAACACTGGTCATCTTCTTTTTTTTTTTTCAAAGTCAAGTACCGTTTCATACCACACAGTGGAGCTCTACTGACATAACATGTTTTATGAGTTGGCTGAGTTAATGCTGTTTTATCACATCTAATTGACAGATCCTAAATATTGTAGTCTTAGTTATTCAGATCAAGTTGAGCAATCAGGTGCTCTCTTCCTATCATCCCAATGACTCACGTTGTGTCATCTTTGGTGTCTATGATTTCCACTCTGTCCAAAAACCAGCCGGCGCTGGCCTGGCTGTTGTCATGACGGATCCTAAGCTTCTTCAGGACCCCAAGATCAACGGCTGTCAGGCTGAAAACATCCTCCTGGGTCACACACAAGCAGCAGAAATATGACAAAGGAGACTTTTTATTTACATTTTATCAGAAATTGACATGTCAACAAATTATTTATACCCTTGTCACTAATCAAAAGATAAATCTTTATTGGAATTAAAACCTTCTTAATTGTTGATTATGCTTTCGCTGGTGTTTTGATTATTCATCTGTGATAAACTTGAAGTATTTGAGTTTGGAAAGTTTCCTTGTCACCACTGTGAATGGGGCAAATGTTACTACTAGTTAGACGAAAGCATGTTGGTAGAATTAAAAGATCACTTTAAACCCAAATATAACGTGGGTATGAAAGTTTTTGTTGGCATTCTTTACTCTTTAGTTAATAGAAATACTTGTAATTAAAAGGGTTTTTTTTATTTATACTCCTCAATGCATGCATGAACTTTCAATTAGTAATCCATGACTTCCTGTGACCCTGAAGCATAAATATAATTTGGAACAGAAGCACATTTCTCTTGGCCTCCATTCAAAAAGGGAATGAGAAAACCAGACCGATCCTGTCAGGCTCAGTTGGAGGGCTGCAGCAGAAAGAGGCATCTTAAGGTCACTGAATGTCAAAAACAGCCACACTTCAAAAACACAAAAACCTTACCAAGTATTTTTGATCCAGTTTCTACTGGAAATCTCTTAGTACATTTGAAACAAGACAAAACCAACTTACAAATAACTTTTTAGCAATATATGGGAGATTCCTTTAAGTCAATGTGTCCTTAAGAAGAGCTAGAACTTGTTTTCATTCATATTAAAGAATTATTGACATAAAACAAGCTTCTATTTCCTTCTGAAAAGTTACTAGTAATTCTTTTTTGTCTCATTTTAAGTTCAAGTGTAGTAAGATATTTGCACAGGAAATCAGACAAAAATACTTAGAAAGATTTTGGGCTTTTGCAGTGCAGTGGCCACTATCTACCTGCTAGCCAGTCAGTAAAGCAAGTCAGTAAAAACTGTTTATTGCCCACAAACACAAACAAATATAAATCTTTCACTATTCCATGCAGTAGAATAGTGCTCTCTGGAGTAGAAAAGATTGCTCTCTGTGTGCTAAAGCTTGTAAGGTATCGTAGAAAGAACTACTATTTGTTTTTAAACATTTTAAATACAGGCTACAATCCTGAGAGAAGATATCTTTTAACTCAATTGGATCAGAGATACAGGAAATACGACATTCCACCAAAAGTGACAATTGTTTTCCTTGACTACAAAAGTTGAATTAAACTTGATTTTAAAATCAAGTTTTAAAAACATACCTGTCCTTTCTCAAATTTGTTCAGGTGATTGGATTTCCTGAGCCATCGCTCTCCTGTGTCACCAATCTCTCCGTAAATGGTGATGTAGACTTTGGCATCGGTCCCAGCACCCCACATTGTCCCAGTGTACACATAAACCTCATAAGAGTTCACTGACAGGAAAACACAGTAAATCCTCAACGGCATTATCATAATGCATGCAGTGGCTAATTAAAATACTGCCTGTCAGGCTTGACATATTAGTAAGTGTGCAGATTACAGTCACGCTCCACTTACTCTCCAATTCCTCGTTGGAGTCAGTCAGCAGTTCAACCACAATCTCCCCGTCCTCTTCATCCCGGGCCAGCCAGCGGCTGCAGGCGAAAGTAAATGTCTCCACCACTTCCTGCAGCTCTTCGATTATCTCCACCTCCTCCTCTTCTTTCTTTTTCTTTTTCTTGTCCTTCTTCTTGTCTTTTTTAGTCGTCTCTTCTTTTTTTACCTCAATCTGCACCATGGCCATTGTTAGCCTCTTGATGTCCACCATCTCCAGAAACCATCCATCTCCAATGCCCCTACCGTCGTGGAAGATTCGGATCTTATAGATTTTTCCAACGTCCAGAGCTTCGATCTGCATTTTAGGGAAAAGACGATATTTAAAGTATATTTTTATTTTCAGTCCAAATGCACCTATCATTGCAACAAAGTGTATCTTTTAAGGGTAGCTTTACTGCAATGTACATTTTTCTTTTACTTGAGTAATATTATTCCTACTCTTACTTGAGTAGATTGATTTTGCAATTAAAGAAATACACTTCAGAGATTGGAAACCTTAGATTTCTGCAGCATATGAGCTAATGTTTATGCAAATTTGAGTATAATTACTCAACATTTCATACATGTCACTTTTTATTTTGTTATTGTTTGTTTTGTATTAATAAACATGGTCATTTTTATTTAAAATGTTACATAAAGGTTTGTTTATGCATTTATATTGAAGTAAAAGCTCGTTTAGTCTGATGAGATTCACAAGAGTACAATATGTATGTCAGGCCATTTTAACATAAATTCTGTTTCTGTTTCAAAATGCTACGTAAGTGATGTTTTGACTATACAGAATACATATTCAAGATATCAGTAATGTAATTTTGAATAGTCAGTTAATATCAAATAGAAAAGCTGTGGAAGTCACAATATGGCTAATTCATTTGGAGATATCTTACAAAAAAATTGGACAAGTCAAAATTACAATTCAAGAAATCTCTAATTTAGTTTTGCCTGGTCGTTGTTTGCTTTTAATATATCCATCATTTCATTTTCACAAGTCAAAACTACATATCTCCTGCCTAAAAATACATTTAAGATAATTATATTGTCATTCAAGATACCTTTAATTACAATTATGACTAGTCAAAACTAAAGCTACCTTGAATTTACTCCATTACAAGTCATGAGTGAATTGTAGATATCTGAAAGGTGTGTTTCGGGTAGTGAGTAATTTATTGTAGATATCTTGAATTGAAGTCTCCATACAACTCAATGGGAAATCTGACATAATTTCGACTGATCAGAATGTAATTAGAGATATCTCGAATGGGTATTTTGTCTAGTCAAAAAGATTATTAGAGATATCTTAAATTAGTTATAGGTGTAGTCATAAAGCACTCAGATATCTGCAATGTAAGGCTGATAAAACCGAAGTTATGTTAAACCGGCTTGCCATAGCACGTGACTTGTTACAGCATATGACTCTGTTGTGTGGACAGCTTTGATGCAATAGGCATCACTGTCTATGACATCACAGTGTTAGTGTTATTTTTTTGTCTTACTTTTTCTCTAACCCTCACTTTTCACTTGTTAATCGCAGAGCGCGGATCAGTTCAAGTTGTTCCCGAATTTTATCCTCAAACCAAAGAAATCTACAACTATGCCAAGTACAATGGATTCTACCCCAGTTGTCACCGTCGAGACCCTGTTGGAACTGATCAACAGTCTTTTCACCAATCTGACCTGGATGGAGTTTCTGCATCTGACAGCTGGAAACCTGGATCGCAGCACCACCCGCTGTCTGGTCAAGATTCTGAGAGATATCTTACAGCTGTTCACATCTAACGTTCTGGATAATTTCCAAAAGGAGAAATTCACCATTGAGGCTGTGGAGGCAGTCGTGGGAAACAAAGTACCCGAAGCCTTTGCAAAAGCTCTAGAGGTTGAAGGAGACATTCGTACAAAACACACCGTGAAACTAAACAGGCTAATTGTCCAATATGTGGTAAATAAAGTCAATTCCAGCGTAGACTCCAACATCGCTACAAAAAAAAAACGTGAGAATATACTCAAACATATGGTTCACGAAACCAAGTTAATGATCAAGGATCTTTTTTTTGAATTGAAAAAATCTCACAATGAAGTAAAGAAAGTAGCTTTCCCCAGGCAAGTATCCATCGTCTACCCAGCTGAGACACAATGTTGTTGCAAAGTTCTGAAAAATAGGATCGTGGGGTTTTTCAGGAAGTACATTTGTAAACGTTCATCTAAGGTCGCTCCAACGGCCATATCAGAAAAACGGAAAACTTCTTCAACTAAAGACAAGAGAACACATAAAAAGCAGATGAAAAATGAGGAAAAGTCTTCTAGTAAAACAAAAGGTGTTCTAGTAAATGAACCAAAGTAAAGGTTTGATGAAGTTATATCTATATGACTGCATCAAACTTTTTACACACTATCATGTAAAAGTAAGGAAAACACACTAGTATGTTGATTTACATAGACTTTCTCCAGTCAGTATGATTAAGTAGATGCAAAATTAGCTAAAATGCTTATTTAAGTACAAAGCTAATGTTAGCATGAGTGCAATCGCTAGCATGTAGAAGGAATAGCATGTTGACACTACCAGTGGGATGTGGGTTATCAGCAGCATGTTGACGAAAAAACAAACAAACTCCAGTGTGCTAACATTAGTACATAAATTAAAATTAGAAAAATTAGCTGCTAATTAATAACAATTCAACAAAAATGCTTATTTAAGAAATAAATAAGCATTTATTTCTACTTAATATTTCTGAAATAAATAGGCATTTATTTGCTAAATAAATGCTTACTTATTCTTTTTTAAGAATAAGTAAGCATTTACTTCTAAAAAAAAAAGATTAGAAAAATAAGTATATTTTTCTCATATTCTAGCCTTAGAAGATTAGAAGACCTTTATCTTCTAAGGCCAAAAATCCGAATTCTGAAAAGCAAATTCAAAATTCTGAGGAAAATAAAGTCCAAATTCTGAGAAAAAAGTCAAAATTTGGAGACTTTTCTCAGAATTTTGACTTTACCTCAGCATGAACGTCATCACTAGCATGTCGAGTAACTAACATTTTGCTACTACCAGCAGGATGCACATTTTCAATCATCCTACTACCAGCCGTATGATTGAAAATTGAAATTAAATTTTCAATGCGAAAATTGAATTCAGTTCAATTTTCGCATTGAATTCAATTCAATTCGAAAATTCAATTCGCATTGAATTTTTTTTCCATTCCATGCGAAAACATTAGTGTGTAATTTGCTTTTTTGGGTGATGTTTTTTCGCCTGTTACGTTGCCATGGTAACTCGAAACGGCAACAGAAGTAAGAACTCCCTTCTCGAGATCGAGCCGCACATGTTGATGTTGTGATGTTGCATGCAGTGATTCGAGCTGCATTAACAATGACAAAATAAACTAATCTGAGTGGTGATCTGATTGGCTGTCAATCATTCCATGTAAAAAAAAAAAACATTTGTGGACTGAGATGTCAGAAGAGTCTCAAAATTCACACACAAACTCACAGGCCAGAAACAGCTTGTAAATCAAGATATATTTATGTTTGCATAAAAAATACAAGTGTTGATCTCGTTCTGTACATTTGTGCATCTTGGTCTGTGTTTGTGTGAATTATGAGACTGTTTTAGCTCCATACTCTAGCCCATGTGTGTCAAACTCAAGGGCCCTGGGCCAAATCCGGCCTGCCATAAAATTTTATGTGGCCCAGAGAGACACATACATGGAGCCTTGTAATATTTTGTCAATTAAATAAAAGCAATTGTCAGACGAAGACTAGACCACAGAAAAAAATAAAATAAAATTTCTGAGAAAAATGTCTAATGTCTTTTTTCTCAGAATTTTGACTTTTTTTCAGAATTATGCTGATTTTAATTTTCTAAGGTCAAAAGTCAGAATTCTGAGAAGCAAAATCAAAATTCTAAGAAAAATAAAGTCAAAATTCTGAGAAAAAAGTCAAAGTTTGGAGACTTTTCGCAGAATTTTGACTTTATCTCAAAAATTTTTTTTTTCCAGTGGCCACAATCTTTTTCTGTAGTTTTCATATTTATGCTGCCAAATTATGTCAATCTGAAATGATGTTCAGTATTATTGAATTTTAAGAAGTACTTATTGAGTGCAGAAGTGGCTATTTATTCAAATTTCAGAGTTTTGTCCAAGGGTTTTATCAGTACATTTTGCCACAACCAGCCCTTTGAGGACATTCATAATTTTGATATGAAATTATTGCAAACCCTGTGTTGCATTACTGAGATGGTAGAATATTTTTGCAATAAACAGTGAACATTAACGTATCATGAGGTTTAACAGAGACCTTGAAGATTTCAGTGGTGCCACGTTCAAAATTGTTGGAGCGGCTTTTGAGGGTGAGGATTTCAGTTTTTCCTTCGTCTCCATATATCTGACAGAAGACGTCGGCGTTGGTTCCGGCTGATCGCATATCGCCAGTGATCACTGTTATTTCATAGTTGATCACTGTTGAAGAAAAGGTGTGAGTTCACCACGACAAGTTGAGAAAAAAAACATGTAAATAAGAGGGACATACTTTTTATTTTTCATTTACATTTTTCAATTTCCAAGACCTCGCTGGGATAGATTTCAACCTCCACTTTCCCATCCGCTTCATCTTTGCAGAGCCAGCGGTGGCTCGGGAACATATACTGCATCCCGTGAACCGGCACGGAAATCTGCACACTGTCCAGAAACCACCCGGCTCGTAAACCTTCATTTGTGTGACCAATCAGGAGACGGTTGATCTACACGTACAGAGCAAATTGATGAAATACAGGGATTGGCCTCAAATAAAGTGCCTGAACGTGATTTTTCTCAGAGATACAGCACACTTGCCTTTCCGATGTCATACGTATCGAGGGTGAAGATGTCAGTTCTTGCCGTCTCAAAGTAATTCCTGAGGTCATTGTCTGAGACGGCCAGGATCACTTTATCAGTGTCGCCCTTCTCGCCGTACAGCTTCACAAACACTTTGGAGTCAGAACTGGCACCGTTCACGCTGCCTGTCTTGATTGCGATGTGGTAGCCGACATCTACACACAAAATGTTTCATTGTTCATTCAAATTTTAAAATAAATGCTAAATTATTTGTTTGGTGTTCTTTGTTTTTTTTTTGGGGGGGGGGGGGTTCCCAATGAATGTGTTTGAAAAAATGTCTTTGTAGTGACTTACTAAAGAGACGCACCCCGTCTCCAGCTGGAACCAACTCACGGATAATCTGCCCGTCATCCTCGTTGCGATCTAGCCACCTAGAATAAAAAAACAAATTATATTTATTTGAGAAATATATTTGTTAGTACGTTGTTGTCATGAGAATGACTTGACATCAATCACTAATATTGAAGAAAAATCATTATAACAAGACAAACACAAAATCAAGACAATACACAATTCATAAAAGTTAACTGAAAATGCACACATGCAACCAAATTTATATCTTTGTCTTACGTAAGTCATACTTACCCAGCTTTAAACTTTAGGCACAGTTTAAACATAAAAATAGATATTTATCGCAACCGAAGTTTGCACATCAATGGTGATAATGTGAGCTTGACTGGATAAAATAATTGGCTGTATAATCATGAACATGGCTCCTCTGTCTCATTACTTCTTCTTAAGTCTCCCAAGCCGTCTCTCATGAACAACACAGACAGGCAGGAAGAACACTTTTTTTCCTGGATGTAACACTGCACCCAGCTTTGTGGTTTCACTCCAGTTACAGAAAGAGAGAGCTGGCTGGCTGCATGCATTTAGTGTCCATTTGTAATGGCAAAGCCATCCAGCTCTTACCTAACTACTTAAACACATGCCACTGGAAACCTACTGACCCCAAACATGGGCAATTTGCATCAGTAAGAAGACTTCTGAAAATGCTGGAAGGATTTTAGCCGTCTGACAACTGGCTTAGTGGGATTCACACAGAACAATTAGGATGTAAACATTTGAGTTATTACAAAATAGTTATCAGTTTCCTCCATGTAAAATCATTTTTACATTTTACCGAATACAAAGATTAAAAAACATCAACAATTTGCTTCTTATTTTATAACAGTCTGAAATATAAATGCAAAATCTCCCAGGTCCTAAGTTACCCAAGGAGCCGCAGACTGTAACATCACCAACATGTTCGAATGTTATTGTTTTTCTAAAATGCTCAGTTGGTTTTAAGCCAGATGTAACGTTCATCTCAAGAGTTAATGGAAATGTTTCCCAAAGGTCTTGGGGATCTTCAAGATGACGTGACTGTGACCTCTTTTGTGACCTCTTTGCCCTGGAGGAGCAAAGAGCCTCCTCCAGGGCTCTTTGCTCTAACGTTGGTCAGCCAGCCAAGTTAAGCACTCTTCCAGTTTCTCTTTTTATGGACAATGGCTTTCATTATGGTCTGCTGCTGTCCTAACACTTTGAAGCGACTTTGGAATGAGATTTATCACAGAACATTTGTTTGTCATTGTTAATTAAGATCTGATGTGACAGTCGAAATTATGGTTAATTCCAAACATTTGATCAATCACCATTTATTTATGATTCAGTAGAGGGGGTGCATTGGTTTTTTCGGTTATGTTTTTTGTCTTTTCTGATGATTTTTTTTTATTTTGTAAAACTATCTTTGTCTTATATCAAAACTTGTTAGATGAACACAAAATAAAAAGCAAACCCTGCATATCAGATTAGATCGATTCCAAACTGGTGTGTGGTGTGAATGCCTGTGAATGGACTTTGGCTGCTTTGCTCCCTCTTTTTGCTGATTCTGTCCTTGCTCCTGAGTTTAGGCAAATTGAAGTAAATCCAGCAAATACCTTAAACAGGACCTGAGACAGATGTAGCATATATGTGAAGATTTTCAGTTTATAGCTCAAGATGCCTCATGTCATCCATTATGTGCAGAGTATTGTCTTGCCTGAAACATGGGAACTCAGTGGCAGAGGACTCTGGCTGTCCCTCCTCTCTGACCAGCACCTTATCGAGATACCAACCACAGCCTCCACCACGGCCGTCGTGACCCACTCTGACTCTCCGCACCTGACCCAGGAAGACCGACTCGATGAGGAACTCATCATGCTGTGGGCAAAACAAGGAGAAAATAGAGACTTGAAATACATTTCACAAGCAACAAGAATGCAAATTTATGTGAGATTTAGTTTTAACAGTTTACTCACATTTCCCTTTTCAAATTTGTTGACGTTGTTTTTGCTCATAAACATGAGACGCTCTCCTGTGTCACCCAAGTCTCCAATAACATTGAGGAACACGCTGGCATCGGTACCACTACCACTGACATTGCCAGTGCAGATTGTGACCCGATACTTTATCACTGAAAAAAAGTATCAGAGAAGAGGTGGTGTTGCACTAATAACTATTCACACTATTCTTGACCTCTGGAACAGTTACAAAAACAATATATATTTTAATAACTGGGAAATTTTATGGTTTCTTACAGGGCAGCGGCTCATCAATGAGTGCTCCTGTGGCGGGAAGCTCTCTGACAATCTCATTGTCATCTTCATTGATGTCCAGCCAGCGGCCACATTCAAAAGAATACTTGTCCATGGTTAGCGTCTTGAGCAAAGTGACCTGCAGAAAGTTGAATCTGTCATCAATCTCACCTTTTGCTGCAAAGTTTGTGAACTTTCTTCACACAACAGAAGCAATAGTCCTGGCTCACCTTCGCTAAATGCCAGCCAGCAAATGGATTTCTCTTCTCATGCCAGATCCGCAATTTCAACAATCTTCCCATGTCCGGCATTTCGATCTACAGAAATCCCCCCCAAACAGTTAAGTACAAACAAAAACATTAAAATCACCCTAATAGGAACATTTTATGGATCAATATTACAAATAAACCAAATAAAGATTGAGATGATCCCAGATTCACCATGAATTTGTCAAGCTGTCCTTGTTCAAAGCTGTCTGAATTGTTTTCCAATTTGATCTCATCTGACTTTCCTTTCTCTCCATAAATCTGCAGGAATACTTGGGCGTCTGTGCCGGCGCCTTTTATGTCTGAGGTCCAAATCCACAAGGACCATGGGTACTCTGGCGTGAATCAAAAGAGTGCGATTCCAACACAAAATTTGTATAAATAAAGATAAATTAATTTTTTTCCCACACATTAAACACTATCATTTATTTGTAGTGATAACTCACTTTTTGTTTTTTCTGTCTGAGCGAGACCATCTCATACAGTTCCCTCTCAATAAGTCCGTCTCCTTCATCCTCATCTAGCCACATCCCACATGGAAATGTTTGCTCAATGCCAGTGAATGGACAGTATATCACCACCTGCAAGCAGAATGGCTGCTTAATGGATAAACCACTGTTACAATCAATTTGTCACCAATTAGAAATGTGTAGTACCTTTTCACAATACCACCCTGCACCAACGGCACCGTTGTCATGACCAATGGTGACCCTGCTGAGAGGGCTGATCAGTTCACAGATCTCTACATTGAAAGTGTCAATGAGAGCTCGCTCAAAGGCACCACCCTCGAGGAAAATTTTGCCGCTGTTTTTTAAGCCCTTGGAGCCATGCATAACCATGTGAATCTTGGAGTTGGTTCCTGCTCCTCTGATATCACCAGTCATTACTTGAACATTGTATATAATCCCTGAATAGGCAGAGAAAAGTTATTAAAAGTTAATTTATGTAATCCATAAATTACATTTATGGATTGAAAACTCTTTAAATGCATTTAAATGGGAATTTATTTGATAGTTTATGCTTAAAGTGCAGCAAACACAAGGTGATGGCATTTATTATCACACCCATTGGTTGCAGTGAGCCAACCAAGACGTCTCTCTGTATTTTGCCATCATCTTCATCCATGGCAAACCAGCGATTCACTGGAAATTCATATATTTCTTTATTCCCCATATCATCTATCACAACCTGTGAGGTAAGAAACATTAAGCACAATTAGCCATTTTTACTTTTGAAGTGCACATCTTTAAACCCATGACTTCATCCATCTACATACCTTGTCTAGAAACCAGCCAGCGGAGGAACCTCTGTTGTTGTGGCCGATGGTGATTTTTCTAAGCCTTCCCAGGTTTGGAGCCTCTATTGTAAACTTGTCCTCTGAACCACGTTCAAAGTTGTCTTTGTCACTATCCAGTCTTCTTTCGCCTTACAAAACGTGATTAAGAATTGCAAAGTGAAACTTCAAGAAACCCATAGTTGCAGTTATTGAAAGTAAAGTCCTGAATGGGTATGACTTTGAGCTTTATGCTGGACTGATGTTGAATCTAAATAAGTTTGATTCAAGAGGTTAAGCACCAAGAAACAATGGTTCAGTCTAGATGCTAACTGGTGCAACTGGGGAGAGAAGGTATGGACGTTCTATGTCCTTAAATTTGAAAGGACATAGAACAACAGAATTGGTGACAAATGGAAAGGAAGTGGTCAAAGGCAGCTGCTAAACTATCCAACCATCCAACATTCCTTGCAAATGCATTATGCAGCATTACTCTAATTGACAGGATTAAGCAGAGATGCATTGTGGGTTCACATGAGTCTGGGGCTGATGTATCGTTTCGCATATGGGGTATACAGATGCATAGCTGGCCCACTGTTGAAGCCAATGTGCACATGAAGGCATCCACAGGTCCGTGGCTGCAGAAACTCTGTCATCAATTTCATCCCAGTTCTGATCTCTAGAATGGACACAGTGGGAAAGCACTGGAGACAGGAGCTGTAAGACTCCATTGCACACCAAACTGTGGCTTGTATCCAGGCCAGAAGGGGAGCCACACTCTTCTAACATAGAGAATGCTGCCATTTCTGTGACCCAGTGGATCTGGCATTTCAATGACTGTAATACAGATCCATGTGCACTATCTTTTCATTTTGTTTGTGTTTACCCTTTATTGTCAGTGAGTGCATTTGAAGACCCAACCTTAAGAGTCCTCTGTATTCTACATTACCTGTGTCACCATGTTCTCCAAAGATATTCAGGAAGACATCGGCATCAGTCCCACTTCCCTTCATATCAGCAGTGAAAACGCTCACAAGATATTTATTTACTGCAAGACAGAAAATAACGTCAGGCCAGACATGACTTGTGAAAAGCATCAAATGCAATTTCCAATCAACAGTGGAGAATACTAAATTGCTCTATTCCCTTTCTTGAGGTTCCTCAAATATCACCTAAGAGATGGTTCCAAATTAAATATTTATAACTCTGGGTGTGTGTTTGACAAACAGCTATGTTGCTACGATTGTCTCTTATAGCACAGTCTTTTTACAGTGCTGGACTTGATTGTCATTAGGTGCTAAGATGTTACATCGCATTACAGCAGAGGTCACAGGGACCAGTTTTACCCGAGGACTACACTGGCACAGCATTCAGTTACAACCTGAAACTATAGGACAACCTGCAGACTTTCAGGCAGAGTCGTGTCTTCTTTGTCAAACATGCGATTACTACTCAGTTGTTGTGGAAGTTTGCCTCATCTTTAAAAATGTATTGTGCCCTTTGTGAAGCCTTGGTTTATATTTACAAATCACTACTACGATCCACAACTTTTCCAAACAATGTCTTCTGAATTGTAACAACTTGTTTTGTGGTTTTGTAAGAGGAGTTTGTGACCTACATTTTGGGACATCTATGGGGTTTAGACTGCCCAGGAGATCCCTGACGAACAGGTTGTCACCCTCCTCCCGGCTCAGCCAGTTGTTGCAGGGGAAATAGAAGCGCAGATGGGGCCGGATCATGTCGGTCACCACCACCCTGTCCAAGAACCAGCTGGCGCTCATTCCTGTGTTGTCATGTTCAATTCTAGAGAAAACAGAAGTCAGAGTTTCACATTTCATCCCAGTTATTTGATTTGCACTCTCTAATCATCTCATCACATCAGATAAAATTTTATAGTTTAATACTAAACAAAGCTATTAATTTCATACAATGCCGATCAAAGACAACTTTGATCAGCATTGTATGAGTGAAATGAACTGGAACACGAGTATGAACAATGCACCAAGTAGCTAAGCTACAAATCTGGTCTTTTTGGAAAATTGGGAGGAGAAACGCTGTTGTTGAGAGAGACCTCTAAGAAGTACCAGTTGCAGTTAGCTACAACTCCTTCATATAAAATGCACCCAATTGTTAGTCGAGCGGTCTCCATGGCAACAGTGATAGCTCTGCCCGATGATGATGGTGAGACGAGATGAAAAGTGTGTGATGTGATTGCTCTTGAACTAGTAGAGGTGGTGATTTTGCATGTTTAGAGATTTGGGTTTCATAAATCCTTGCCTGATTCAACAACTCGTGTGGGCTGGCTGTGATGTAGCTCTGCTTCCCTGTCATCCACTCATAACAACAGATGGGATTTGACCTTTAGTCACTGGACAAAATCTCTTTGTGTCCAACAGATAAACACATGCTTACATTCTCCATGGTTTATTTAACTACGAAGCTTATATTCCTTGAGCGGCCTACTACTTGGGAATTTTGAACATTTGATCCAAAGATGGAAACAACTAAAGTGTCGCAGTGAAAAGAGGTTTTAAAGTGACTTTCATTTTTATATGATACACTACCTCAGCTTTTTAATTGGGCCAATATTTTGTGTTTTGATGCGGAAAACATCCGTCTTATTCTTCTCAAATGCATTCCGGCTTCTGTAAATAATAAAAAAAAAAAACACGTGAGAAAGTATTAACATTTCTGAGAAATCTGGCATGAGCAACGCCCATTATTTAATCCAGTGAGATTATAACAGACAGATAAAGGAACTGATCTCAGAATCTGTAAAAGGGCGTCACCCCAGCTGATCTGGCTTAAAGGACCCCTGTGGACTGATGGCGATGGTATAATCTGAAACCTTCCTCAGGCTCTACCTCTTCACCCCTCTCTCCTTTTTCATATATCGTACTTCTGCCCCTCGCTGAGAGGAAACAGAGTGTGTGAGCACATGAAATCCCCCTCTAACTCACAACTGCGCATCAGATGACCTCTTATCTGTTGACAGAATCCCTGACAGACTGACATCTGTCTTTTATTTTTTTATTTCTAATGTTACTCTGATAAGGCCAAGAATTAAAGTCAAGAACTGCCAACAGGTGAACATGTGCCCTCATACTCCATTTCAAGTTGCCTGTGAAGATGAAAAGGAGATACTGCAAACTTTGGAATTCATGCAATTTAAATCTGCTGTAATCACACTGAATTTCCAAAGAAGTACATTCTTAGTGTGCCTTGGAGGCTTGAAAAGGTAAGCATCTCCCTTACCTGTATTGTGTGCGAAGTGTAAACCTATCACAACACAATACAGGCAGGACCAGACGCATATCGGAGTAAGGTGAAACTGCTAACTAAGCCAGAGGTTTATTATATAAATACCAGAGGAATCAAAGGCGTCTTTGTCCAGTATTTTATCAAATTAGCTGTCAGTGTGGACATACTGAATACAACACATGTTGATGCATTCTGAAATGAATGAATGGGACCACCACAAAGTGTGGATGACATGCTCCACAGAGGTTGACAATAAGCTGTGTGTATCCTATGTGCTGCCAAGTTAGCCCTGTCTATCACTCAGCGTGAGTGGAGATAAAAGCTGCCCAGTGCTGATAAGATCCCCTGAAAGTCATTTGATCATCTGCATAAATGACATCGTGGTCTTCTTTCATTCCTTTGTGAATGGAAACGAAGACAAGCCATGTCATATAGTTCCTCCTTACTCCAGATATTCTGAGTCCAATAGTTTTTTTTTTTTGTTGTTTTTCTTTTTACATCTGTATGAAGGAGAGATTCCTGCTTCACAAGAAAACCATTTAGTCTATTTTCCAATGTTAAAGCTTTTAGAGTGACCAGTGGGGAGTTGAATAGGATTTCTCTCCCATACAGTGTCATATTCACAATACAAGCAAACACAAGTACAGAATGTTAACCATCCTTTTGTAGACCTGTTAGCAAGTACCTCTTTTCTGTGCTGAGGAATTAGGGAAAAACAGAAAACATTAAAAGTTAATGATTCACTCTGAAAATGTACGAAACATGTAAACATCAGTCGTTATGTGCATTATATTTAAAAGCATAAAAATATATTAAACTTGGTCTTAAATCAAAAGGTGGAATTGTTGGGGAAACATTTTTATTCAGCACCATAATTATACTTACTTGCTCGCCAAGTGAACCTTGGGTGAGACGCCAAAGTCTCCAAAGAGAGTAACGAAAACATTGGCATCAGTCCCAGCTCCCTTCACATCACCTGTGACTGTAACCACCTCATATACTGTAAGAAAGAAAACACCAGATATTAAATAAAACAACAAAAAAATCGACACTCCCTCTTGTATTTATGAGAAACCCTGGTTGAAAGCCTTAACCAGTCCAAATTATTTAGCTGGAGCAGTAGTTTTACTTTAGTTAAAACTGAATTTAAGCTAGTTTAGTTTTACAGCACCAATTCACAACAAAAATGTTATCCCAAAAACAGGGCCACAAAATGTATAGAAATATGTTATTATCTCTATTCCTCAGCCTACAATTGAATCCAGCCGCTATACAGAAGAAGTTCAATCAGCAGCTTTATTTGAGGTTTTGCTCTTATGTTCATGATCCATAACTCCATAGATTCAAGTCAAAATGCAGAACTGGTAAATATTTGGTGTTTGACTTCTCTGTAACCAACTGGGCTACAACTTCTATTGTTGCCAACAATGTCCCAATCCATTTTTACAAATGAAGGTGCCATAAAACTTTAATGTTTCCACTTGATGAAGAAAATGTGCACCAGCCTGGAGGGAGCAATAATCACTTTTCCGGTTAAGTATCATACCTAGCCCCTCGGTCTAGCGTATCCCAAAGATCATGGCATAAAAATAAAATAAACACACACACACACACACATTACGACAAGATATCCTCCGCTCCACACATGCCCTGTCATCCTGCATAGGCACCAGCTTGCTCTGCCACTCAGCGTGTACGCCACACAACCCAGAACCCACTGGAGAGACTCTACTGCCCTTCGGATCCCCCTGAATGAAATGCCAGGGGAACGTTTCTGGTTTTCTAAAGATTTTCTGACATTTTTAATCAGAGTAAAATCCATATTTTTGACATATGTGGCTTGTGGATTTCAATGAAAATGGTTAAGATGTAAATAGTTATTTCAAGACTAATCGACATGGTTTCACAAGGAAAAAGTAATTGTTTCAGGTGCAACAATACCAAGAGAATTTGTCAGAATTGGTTGTTACAATAATCTTTTGTGTTCTTTATAGGAATCCTATACCTGAAACTTCAAAAGTATGATTTTCTTTACCCTACATTGTGTAAGGGTAAAATTATTTCACTCAGAGGGATCAGGTTCCTCTAAAATACTTATCCATGGATGCTTTAGATTAATGAGTAACACAACTAAGCCATGATAGATGTAAGGAAGGACGTAAAAAAATATTGAGGAAAAAAAAAGAAAAAAAATGCACCTGCTGGCAACAGATAGACAACAGAAGGATGAGATTGATCCAACAAGAACAGGGATTCCTAATTAACAGCAATCTGAGCTATTAAGATCCGATTAAAGAGAAAGGGAGACACCTGATAAAATCAGATGAACAGTGGCCTGGTAAAACTGACCTTTGTTAAACTTTGTTAAACTTCTCAAGGTGTAAACTTCTTTGCTGTCTGACTGGGTGAGCCAGTCAGACAGCAAAGACATATACAAAGAGCTAGCGCTCTCTCCACTTTAAGATAAAAATATGTTCAGAAACTACAAAGCACATCAAAGTTAGAGATTTTATTATACCGATTGCTTCAATTTGTGTTGTGACTGCACATTGCACATTATATTTTGTCTCTCATTTTTGAAGAGTGAGCAAATGGATCGCATTATAGTGAAAACGGAGGAAGATGTTGAATTACTAATTAAAAACTCCCAGACAGATGGATCATCTAAAGGTTTCCGCATCACAAATCCTGAAGGCATCTTTACCAGAGGTGCCAATTAATGTGGGGGAACCGTGTTCCCATTTTCTCATTTATCACCTTCAGTTTGAAACTCTAAAATAACCTCGTGGATTTAAGAAATTTATTCTTAAACTGTATCTACAACCAAACGTATTGCTCAGAATACAACTGAATATTCTCCTGACCCTCCGTGGCCCCAGTGGTGCTCCCAGTCCCTCAGACTGGGACAGCACCCAGCTCCTCTGTTTGGCTCCATTCATGTGGAACATAACTGAGCTTTCATCCAGAACAATCACAGAGGGAGTCCCCTGCTTGATAATGGTTGGAGCTGAAGGTGGCTGGCAAGAACCTTCAACCAGGCCAGATTTATTCACTTCCAAAGAACATCAGGGATTTCTTCTTTTTTATTTATGTACTTATTTTTAGCATTGTGTGGCCCTTACCTTTCTTTTTGTAGTACTCGTCTTCATATCCATCTGAAGAGTCTGTGTGGTAGTTGAACAGCTCGTTCTGGTAGATCAAGGCGTAGTCCACCTGTTTGCTTTTGGATTTTTTCCCTTTTTTCTTTTTATCATCATCACTGTCTCCGGAGCTCTTCTTGGCCTTCTTCTTTTTCTTTTTCTTCGAGTCTTCCTCTTCCTCTTCGTCTTCCTCGATCAAGGGCTCCTCACCGTCATCATCATGAGACTTCTTCTTCTTCTTGCCATTTTTGGACTTTTTGTCCTTGGACCCCATCTCCTCCTCTCCCTCTGGAATCTCTGCGGACGACTTCTTTTTCTGCTTCTTCTTCCCCTCAGTCACTTCCTCTTTAAGCCGCTCAGATTTGTCCTTTTTGGGTTTGGTTGTGGCCTCGTTGTTGTTCTGCTCGCCCTCAGCATCCTTACTTGAAACCGTAGCATCAGCTTCAGCGTCAGCATCATCATTTGGTTTCTTTTTCTTCTTTTTCACCTTATCTCTTCTTTCTCCTTCTTCTCTTTCTCTGGCGGCTCCTGGGTCTCGGAGCGCTCTGTGCTCTTGTGTTTCCTCCGACTCTTTCCTCTTTTCGTGGCGTCTCCATGGGTCAAACCCTGGCCACTCTCCTTTAAATTTGGCTCTGTTTCCTCCACTTCGTCATCAACCTCTTTGGTTTCTTCCGAAGCTGTGGATTTTTTCTGTTTCGACGGCATCTTTTATTCATCCACTTCCCTGGCCTTTAGTTTCGTAAGTGCTGCCTTAAGTTTCTAATGGTGTAAGACAATTCATTTGACCCTTGGCTATGGTTAGATTCTGGAACAGTGAAATCTGCAGGACGCCAGGCATGTAAAGCTGAAGATGTATGGTCTCCAGGTATTGAAACGGGGGAATCTCCCCTTTGATGGCGTGCTACTTGGGTGGTACATGAACATAAACCACACAAACACCTCTCATGAAAAATTACTGGCACCTCAGTGATCACGTGAGCCACAGGGAGAAAGCCCTGTGAAAAAGGAGCCTTGCCCAGAGAACTTATCCTCCCTGCCACGGCATCCTCCATTATTTATGGTGTCAGGATCGCTTTACGAGCCGGGGGCGTCTCGCTTTTACCTGCAGACACACACAAACACACGCGCGCACAAATGCATACACACTCCTTTGCAACTGCCTCTCTTTGTTCTTGCATAGAGAAGCTAAATCTGAGTGAATGATCATTACAACAGGCTGAAAATGAATATCTCGGTTTATATACAGTAGCAATTCGGGGGGTTTTGTTTTGTTTTGTTTTTTTTCTTTTGAGAGTTGCGTGTGTAACTTTAGAGAGAAAGAAACTGATTGTTTTGATGAAAAAAAATCAAAAACTCAATCTGACTGAGCTCACAAATGAAATCGAATATTTTAATTATATGGGGCTTAATCTCAACTGGACTTCTGTCTATGATCGTGTGGATTGTCTTTAGTTAAGTAACATGCAGCCCGGGTTAGGTTGACTGTTTATTAATCAGAGTGCTCGTTAACCCTTGATCTGTTCTAATATTGATAATACAAAATGTAGCAAAATTGTGGAAAATAAAGAAAATCTAAGACAATAGTCATCAGTGTTTATATCTATTTTGGGCACAAAAAAAGTGTTAATAAATCAAACACTGGACATGCAAGTCCGTATTTTATATGAACAGAAAAAGAAAAAATCTATTTAATGTTTCATGGAGGTAAAAAAAAAAAAAAAAAACTACATATCTTCATTTCACTCCTATCCTGCTGGCACCCACATGTGCCCCTGACTATGAGCCATATCATCCCATTAGTCTTATTGCTGCCATCTGACACCTGATGCACTATAGCATCAAGGGGAAGGGCAGAGCATGGTCATATTGATCTGTCAACATCAAATTACCCTACCAAATGGAAGACAGCAGACCTCGTTTACCTCGGTGAAGAATCACTCCCCTACGCCGGGAGACAGAATGCTCTTTCATCCTATCAAAAATTTAAAGCACAGCGTAGCAAATATGATGTTTATTTTTAGTTTCATGCTGCCAAACAGTTTGGATCCAAGATCTATTTTGGAGATTTTAAAAACCTACACCAAACAGTGTAGTTCAGTGAAACTGTTAAAACATTTTTTTAATTTATTTTTTATTAGTGCATAAACTATTAAAACTGAGACAGGGCATTTTTAACTTTGAATTTGTTTACTGTCGTCTTATATTTCACTACATAAACAGATGAGAACATTTAGATGAGTTGCATTGAAAAACCATAGCAAATATGTTATTCCTGAAACACAAATCCGGTGATTGGTCAGTTTGAATTACTGTATTTGATATTTAAACTACTATGTGTAAAATTTGACCTATAATTTCCCATAGATGTTTTTTTAATCTGTCTTAAACCAAAACTTTGCGTTAGTTTTAATAAAATACTGCAGCCATCTTAGATTCTACACAGTAATTTCCACTTTTACACAACATTCTTATTTTTCATCCGATTTTGTTTTGTTTTGTCGATCCATTACATTGATTGATCCACACTTATTGCATCTTTCTATATTTTTGATAGAAGATCTTAAATGTACCTGTATTCAACTAACTTGTGTATATTTCTGAAATAAGGCAATTTACTTTTTCTTTTGTTTTAGAAAGATCCTAAAAAGGGCTTTGCCACTCCAACCCCCATGTTCCACTGTTCTTTCAATGCCTTCCAGGTCCAACACACCTGAATCAGATGAATGGTTAGTAACCAGGCCTTTGTAAAACTTGTCGACATGCCAAGTAGGTAATTCAGCCCATTGATTCAGGTGTGTTGGAGCAGGGATGCATTCAAAAGTTGCAGGGCAATGGCACTCGAGCACTGGAGTTGCAGAATCCTGCCTTAAGGTGTAATGTTTTATATCTAGCTGCTAATGATATCTATATTTTCTCAATAACCTTAAGTTAAATATATTTTTTGTCCCTTCAATGAATTATCTAACTCCTTTATCACATTTTATTTTTCATTTTGTGACAAACTAACAGGGTAGAGAAAGAATAAAATAGAAATATTCAATGCAGAAATAACTTCATAACCCTGAACATCCTTGAATCTCTGGGCTTCATTCTTTGACCAGGGTTAGAAGACAACACATTTTTCATGTGGACAGACAAAGCGCTAAAGAACATGGGAACCCTCAGCACCCTCATGTGTCGGTCATCAAACTACACTATAAACTAGAAATAGGTAGGTAACTCACACAAACATTCATTAATATCCATTTGAGAAATTTGAAACAGGTTTATTTACAAACACACAATATAAAGAATGATCAAGAGTTAAGAAGTACCGTAAACCAACATATACCTCCTACCTAAACGTAACCTTTTTTTCAGTCTTGAGTCAATCGTGATTGTTGTCAGACTTGTTCTGACAAGTCTGACAACTTGTCAGAACAAGTGTCTATGTTGGTGTCTATATTTGACGAATTCTGTCACTATCTGTGGGCAGTAAATACATAAAGAGCCTATAAAAATTATAAACATGTTTAAACTTAAAATAAACTAATAGGTTTTAGCTGAGCACAAATAGAGAGGCAAAAATAATCATTTACATTTGTCTAATCTTTAAAAAGTACAAAAATCAGCACAGCTGTCCAGTAGTGAAATATTTGATTTCTTTTTTTACAAATGCAATCAAATCTATGCAGTTGAAAGTAAGATAAAATCACATTAAATTAAATAGTTTTGTGCTACAACAAACAGGGGCAGCAGCCGTCATCATTCCTGCAGCACTAATCAGTTACTACTATATTCTACAGCAGACTTGGTCTTTCTGTGTTTCCTGTCTTCACCTCCCAATGCACTGTGAAAAGGCTTCAGTGTAAACATGTTCCAGTGACCGTTAAAGCAGGCACACACAAAGCCAAGTATAGAGTAAATTCATGCAGAGCATTTCATGGCAATGAATGCAACTTACAGAGAACGATTCCAGCAGAACATGAGCCAGAAAGGGCACATACGTTGTTTTGTTTTTTTGTTTGTTTTTTTTTTTACAGCAAGCCTTACATTTCCTTTCATTCAAGAGCCAAACCAACATTTCATTCCACTGTAAGGTATTTGTACATAAGCCGGACACACGGGTGCATTGCACATTGTCCAGAAGGATTTGATATTCTATAAGGCAAAAATGGCTTAAGACAAGATCGACAGCTGGGTTGTTTTATAGCAGCATGCTGCTTGGTTTTGTAAAAGGTCTTGCCCCAAACCAAAAATAATTACACATTGGTGTCTCAACTTAAATATTGTGTATAGGAGGATGTTTTTTTTGTTTGTTTGTTTGTTTGTTTGTTTTTTTTTTTGAGAGAGCAATCAGGCCAGGGAAAGAGGCCATTTTAACTGAGTCTGAAAGTACTCACACAGCTGAATAGGAAAGAGATTACAAAAGTAGACAAGAAGATGTTACTGCTGTATAGACTAATATAGGCTTGTTTGACACAAACGTTAAGCTGCCACACCCACGGACTGTCCAAGAGAAAGTTAAAAGACGGGGCATGAAGCCACTCCCACTGGAGCCCCGTTTCAGCTGAAACACCTGTGCAACCCAGTAGAAAACAACACCTCTGTACAGCGGGGCCACTTCAAAAACGTCACAGAAACAACACTATTATGAAGATCACTTTTTATATTGAACATGAGCATCCTATGGACAGAGATTCAGAGATCGCCACAGTGACATGACAGCTGTAGAGGCTCTTTAAAAAGAGAAACGTGTTCTAGCGAGCAATCTTCACCATACTGTTGAACTAATCGGAGCGAATAAGTGTGCACTCCAATTGCCAAGTGCATAATCCTAACAAAAACAAAACACATTTATTTAAAAACCAGAAAGAAAGGAAAAAGATTATGTGCAGCGCCCCGTATGTACATGGATGATCCCACGCGTGTGCATGTGGATGAAGTTAAAAATTTCATGAGGCATAGCGTGGAAGCCTGGCCGTGGCTTCACGTTGTCGTAGTAGTGGTGAGTAATAAAGATGCCTGCTGGGTTCATGGGAAACGCCCAGAAACCGTAGAGGTGCACCTCCTCGCAGAGCTCCATGGCGGCCGTCACGAGCATCAGGCCGCTGCTAAGGCGCTTGGCCCGGACGCCCTGTACTGCCCAGAAACGCTGCACGCTCAGGAGATACTGCGGGTGGAAGAAAAACACGCCTCTCTGGGAGTCGAAATCGTCCAGCATGTACTTAACTCGAAAAGACACGTCAGTGTTGCGGGTGTTGTAAAAGGCAGGCAGCACCACTGATGAGTTCTCGTAGTTCTGGAGGACTTCGTAAAATGGCCGCCGCCATTTCTCCAGCTTCTGAAATCTGGACAGGAAGTACAACAGAAAAATCGATGTTAAGAAGATCAACAATGCACTGCATAGGTGTTTTTAGACAATTTCAACTTTTTCACATTTTGTTAAGCGAGAACAACAAACTTCTATATATTCTATTAGGTTTTTATGTGAACAACCAACACAGAGTAGAAAATAATTTGTAAGCAATAATGTGCTCAGTAGAGGTCTCGAACTGCAGTTCTCAGGGGCCGGTGTCCTGCAACTTTTCAGCACAGCTGGCTCCAATATTAGCTCATGATAGTGAGGCAGCTATTTAATTCAAGCGTGTGGGACAACGGACACATCTAATAGCTGCAGGACTGCAGCTTAACACCACGGGTCTATAGTAGCCATGAGGCTCTTAGCTGCTTCTATGATCAATATTCTCTTTGTAATGCTAAAAAAACAAAAACAAACGTAATGGTATGCTTTCCTTTTCATTGAGAAGTAAAGTTTAAATCAATGCAGGGTTCAGATTTACAATTACATCCAATTAAAATTCTGTTCTATAAAATCCCAATAGAAATACATTGACATTGGTGGTTGCAAAACAATAAACAAAAAAAGAAAGAAATCTTCAGAGTTATAAATTCTTTTGATAGGATCTATAATGTCTTCCATGTTCACGGTACCTTTCTGTAATAATACTTGGATTTATGGTCACCAGGTCTGTCTTGGTGCCCACATCTGCTGAGTATTTCTCATTGATAGGCGGTACATTGCATCTGCAAGAGACAGAAGGAAAATAAAGAATTTCCTTTTTTTTTTTTACTTTGAATTCATAAGAGCTGTACAGTACTGATGTTTCCTGATATTTTCCTTTATCTGAAAATGAAATTTTAGGATGGGAAATACCAAGAGAAATTTTAATCAAAATATATAATTTTCACTCTGATAGCGTCTTGTTGTGATGTCCAGTCAAGTTCAAATGGTGTAAAGAAGGTAAACAGGTTAAAACTCATGGAAATTGTGCATTATATTTATGTTTTTTACAACATACCCAGGGTAAAAATGACAGGATGACTAAATAGATTAAGTTAGAGCTTTGATTTTTTTTTCATATGAAAACAAGGATTGATTGAAAGGATATTAACCTGTAAAACAATTTATTTCAATCTCTCCAGAAACATTTCTAGTGAAACATCATTTAATCTGTCGGAAATAACAAAAGACCAAAACATAATTTCCTGCATACCTGAAAACAAAATCGGCTGAATCGATTTCCTTTCCGCATTTGCTGTTCTTGATGATGCCACCATTTCCAATGACAGCACATTTTTTGAACTGGGATTTTGAAAATGGCATATCCTAGATTTCAGAAAAATCACAATAGAAGAGCTTCATAAATAGTAATAATAATAATAATAATTAAAAAAAAGAGATCTAATATGGTACAAAAACTACTAGACCGGCAGCCGAGAAGAAGAAAACAGAAAGAAAGATGCCAAAACACATGAAGAGAAAAATAACTCACATCTGGGAACATCTTGAAAATCTCAGTGGTAATAGGAAGGATGCCGCTGGTGTCCACCTCGTACCTTAGCTTGGAGCCTGAAGGAGTGTTTCTCTTGGTGGTGAACAAAAAGGATGGAGCATTACAGCAGCGGGACAGAGACATCCTTAGGATGGAAAAACATGACATCAATAAAGATACATCATCTATGATGACTGTGCTTTACCTTTCCATGCACATTGTTGCATATAAAAATGCTTTATGCAGGATGCCAAGTGAAGAAATAAAAAGTGCTTTCACTATTTTTCAATAATAAAGTAAGTTATTGGTGTTTTTGGCACAATGTTTTCTTTAACTATGTATCTTCATGCAGATTTCAAAATAAAATCACCATGATGGAATGAAGGTATAAAAGTAGAATAACCTGTGTGTTTTATTAGCTTTTTTTTCTACAATTTCCTCGTTCAGAGCTCTCAAGTACCTTAGCACTTTTCTCTGACCTTATTTCAAGGTAATAGTAGAAAATGTTTGAAAACATTATCAAGTTAAAATCAGAAAATAAAAACACCTTGTTTTTATTTATTGCATTATGGAAATTAATGCAAGAACTGCATTAATTTCTTGCATTGAAATGAATAGCGCTTACTTAAAGTTGCTGGTCTCCTCTTTGTTTTGCTCCCACTTGCAGATTTGTAGGTTTCGCCATCTTTCAAACAGCTCTGAGGTTTTAACCCTGGTAGACAAAAACCACAGATTTAGGAGCAGTTTGTTTATATTCATGTGACAATCCACAAACAAGGAGAAAAAAACTGCACTGGTAATTTGCCGCTGATAAAACCATTTCAGATATGTTTTTTTTTTTCTTTGTTGTGATTATCGAAGAATCTGACTCATGTCGTTATAAGAATGAAAGCAGGGAACCTGAAAAAGCCTTTAGTCAGAATAAATATGACAAAAAAGTTTTGACAGCCTGGACATAAAAGGTCAGTGGATAATAATCTTGTTCATTTTAGAGAGAAGAAACTGCTGAGATTGCTATTGGCACGTTGGGCTCATTAAGATGTGCAATGAAGCTGAATGAGCAACAAACAAATGCATTATGTAAATGTTATTTATAACATCCTGGGGGACAGGGGTGACCTAGTCTGGTCCTTCAGAGCTACTATATGACAACTTTTAGATGCATGCTTTTTCCAATACACCAGAATCAAATAAATGGCTCATTACAAGGCCTCTGCAGAGCAGAGTGACTGGTGGTGAGTCACAAATTAAAAGAGCAATTCATCCGCTTACTTTAAAACTAGAAAGCTCAAAATGTTTGGAAGTATGAATTCAAATGCTTCTGGGTTTATTTTTCATCTCCAACTATTTCATGTGTCTTTAGCAAAATACTTGCTAGAAAGAACTCCTTCCGTGTTGTTGCAGTATTTTGTCTTTTTCTTTAAAAATATAACTATAGTACATAAAAACATAACAAAAGTGAACACAAGACACACCAAATATGATTGCTATGGCCTAGAAAAAATAAATTTAGAGACAACTTCACAGTTTCACAGAAGTAATTCTGAAGGCTCAGCACAATGTACTTGGGGTCATTGCTATCAGTCATCCAAAGGTTGGGACACAATTATGTTTTTCATTCACTGTCTTAACAGACATCTTTTAATCCATTCCTTTCCTCAGCACGGGATCAAACTAAGACTTTTGTTGTATTTAAAGGCAAACATTCAGTTTTATTTCTCAGACCAAGCACATTTAAAGTACAATCCCCACTTATTGACACCTGGTAATATTTGGACAAAAGTCTAACATAACAGTGAGTTAGTTTTATAGCATTTTGCATCTTTTCAGAGGGTGAAAAAAGGCAAACATATCATGAGGCAGATCTGTATTGATCTTAAATAGTTAGCAAGTAGCCACGCGCTTGATACAGCTCAATTCTACAGTCAAATCAAGGCCAGTCACTGTAAACCTTCCTGGCAGATGAGTGATACAAGTCGTGTATGAACGTCGGCATCGTCATGAACAATCACTCACATCGTCAGGACTTTGACATCCATAATCTCCTGTCTGAGCTCCCTGCAAGCCGTGGAGTTGAATTCAAAAGAGCCGTCATAATTTTCCAGATACCTGGAGGGATAAACACAGTCATCCTCTGCCTGCAGCAGCTGACACACAAGAGACTCAACAGATTGACAACTGTTTCAGTTAACTACAATGTACACAAATGAGCAGTAAAATAAACACTCTATAACTTGCCACAGTATGTCTATGGTTTGAGTTTATGAAATATAAGAGTACAGGTAGCACTTTGGGATGAAATAATGAGAGAAGTGATGCAACTGATTTTTTTGGCATCACAACCAGGACAGTAGTATTCTGGTTAATGGACACTTGCACCAGATTCTGTAACATCTTAGACTAAACCAATGTGATACGAAATATTGAACCTCTTATATTTTCACATGTCAAACTAAGTATAATGACACTTGCACGGCTTTAAAGTGGTATTTTGGGATTCTAATGTGTTTTTTACTCATATAAAAGAGCATTTGAAAAGAAAAAGGGGTTGATTCAAGCTTATTAGGTTAAAATGGGGGAATGGTTACAGTGTAATATCTGGTGAATATGAGAATGAGCGTTTGTGTGTGTGTGTGTTTTTTTTTATCACAATAACACAGTAACTAACACTAAAAATAAGAGGGAATTTTAACTATAATTCATGATTTTGCACCACTGGAGACATAGACACATAAACAACTGGTCATGCAAACAAGGGATCATAATATGACGGACTATAAGCTGGCAAATTACTTCAGAAATACATAAATCACTGCACTTAGATGGTTACAATAATCAGAACATTTGCAACAAAAAAATTGTCATCCTTTTTATGCATTAAAAATCTGAATATTTTAGCTTAGTTGTGGACTTCATACTGATTTGATTAAAGATCAACAGGTATTTTTGAATATGTGATCAGTATAAGTCAGCCTGAATTTAAATGACTGTGTCTAGAATCAGAGAGCGAGAATAGGCGGAGGCATGAACCATGTCTAATGTAATGTTTAATGTCCTTTTGGTATTTTTATTCAGCTAATAGAAAAAAATCTAAACTGCAGCTTGCTAAAATCTCTAAAGTAAGTTGCATGTCGAGCAATTATTTCAATTTGTAATTATTTTCCTACATGTGTAATCTCTACTCTTAGTCAGCTTGAATATTCATTATCTTTACAATCTGGCAGTGTTACAGATTTTTTTTTATCCAACAAGACCTTATTGTGCCTATTTTTGACAACTGTGCAATTTCACAATTTTTCCAAAATGAATGTTTTGTCTAAAATACACTAGAAATAAGAACACACCTAAATATATACATATTTTTATAAATACAAATGAAAGCATCCATGTGCTGTACAAAAAGTTTCACTGCATACAAATTGCATACTGGCTTGGTCTTGCCATTATAGGCTCTATGTGGTGAAACTACATGCATGCGTTGTCTTTTACCGTTTTTGCTTTTTTTTTCTCAGTAAATCTGTAACACCTGCAAAAAAGCCACCAGTGTAGGAGAGGCGCTGTCTTCCACAGCTATCAAAAAGGTGTGAGAGTTCATAACTTCTAAAACCCAAAAATGTTTTTGCATAATAACACAATGGAACTTTCCAAGGGTGTTGATGTGCATGCAGAAGTAAGTGTCTGTATTTTTTTATTGCAAGCCTGGAGACAGCGATCCAGAGCTTTTATGAATGGTACTATATAGAAAGCCAGTGATGTCAAAATTTGTGTTTGTGGCTTTAGATTATGGGCTCAGTGCAAAATGCACTCTGTGATAGAAAGCTCTCCATGAAGACTTGTATGTCTTGTATGTGAATTCAAAACAGTTCCAATAAATTAAAAGGCTGCACTGATATTAAACAGAGACATAGATATAATCTAAAGGCAGAAAAAAAATATATATGCCAAGGCTTGCATCACTGTCTTGCCAATGGTTATTAATCATGAACCAAAAATAAAAGGTTAGTAAAAGATTTGAATCATTTCATAGGAAATGTTCCCTTCATAAGTCAATGCACGGAAGGCATTTTAAAATGATCAATTAGTATATGTTGTTCCGACATGCAAAGCAGTTGGGGATCGGCGGGATTTAGCAGCAACAACGCCAGTTTGTTCAAATAAATGATTTGTTAAATATTAAATGGGACATTGGATTTTGAAAGATGGAAAAGAAAAACATATTACCTGTGCCTTTGGAAGTAAATGAGTTGAGCGATTTCAAGAATATGACACAAACAAACAAAAAAGTACAACGAGCAATACAACGAAAGTGATGCATAAAAGGAACAAGATGCTGGGATGGAATTGAACAAAAAAGGAGTGATAAAACTGGTTGTCTACATCCACCTGATGATGCAGTGTATTTCTGAGGTTATTCAGGGTATGTATAACAGACTTGACATAATAAACCCAGCTATCGATTTCTTTTGGTTGTTTTGTTTTAGCTAAGATGATGAAACCTTTGCAAGTGTGCTCCGTTCATGTCTAAAAGCAAGACATCAAGTAATTAACTTGACAAGATGAATTTCATCTCGTAAGGCATCTAGGATTGACCAATCCAGGATTTTACCTCAGATATTGACAACAGTTATGAAGACTTGGAGATTTGAAAGGGGTGGGGTGGGGGGATTCCTGTCTTCTTGTAACAGCAGGAAAATATAGTAGGAGGGAGTAAGTCCAGGTCGCAGAGAGAGACAATGCAGATGTGAGAAGGGGAGATAGAAGGAACAGAGTGTCCACACTATGTTACATGGCATACACACAGAAAGCTGTGCAGAAACACATGACACACAGGAGGGGGCGTTTGGAGATGGGTGCTGGATGGGGACACAAAGGGACAAGGAGAAGCCAGAACATCAACAAGAGATGGCTCAACCAGCGTCCGAGGGTGAGAGGAGCTTAGGGGGAGAGAGGGAGGTGGGTGGTCGACAGGGTTAGACGGCATGCAAGAGCAAATCTTAAGTGCAACCACCACTGAAAAATATGAGAGTTTATACCTTTCAAACTAATGAAAAAGAAAGAAGCATTCTTGGGTTTCTGTGAAAAAGACTAGAAAATGCCTTCGGACAGGCCTACCTTTGAGAGCGTTTTTTTTTCTTCTTAATATCAGCTAGGCAGGGTGTGACTATTACGGAGATCTGTGAATCTGGCTGAATATTCTGACGGAAACATCTGTCAACATGCAGACAGGTCAAGTTAGAGTTAAATGTTGTCCTGTACCATCACCACCCCCTGCCAACTTCCTCAACCTGCAGATTTTCAACAAAAGTAAGAAAAAGAAAGATGTGCTGCTGCTGCTGCTGCTTGTGCTCTTTCTACAGTCTCTGAGGAGACCAGTCCACACATGCTGGCCTGGGTCGTCTATAATCAGTTCTATCTTTCTTTCTCTTTCTCACTCACACATTCTCATTCTTCTTTTTATTTTTATTTTTTTAAAATAGAGATGTTGTGTAGTTAGTCAGGATGGAAAGGTACCTTTTCCTTCCATTTCTGGCAGGCTTCAGAGATCCGTCATCGAAGAAATTAACGGGGCCGGTCCAATTTCCGGTCTCGTCCCCTTTGACTCGGCTAAACTGTTGTGCACTAGTAAAAAAATCAGTCAGTTTATTTGATATTTATTTAGTCCTTGTTCTGTGCATACATACATACAAAAACATACACACGCACATACACATCCAAGTCCATGTATCCACTCATGAATCTCAAAATTGAACATTCACATCCTCAGTCATGCACAGGTTTAAGAAAACAGAGTATGACACCAAACATGGTTTAAAATGATGTTTTTTTGCTGACGACACCACGATTTGAGTAGTTAATTCATGCTCTGCTGGGCTGTTTCCCTAAATCTGAGTGTGACTTAGACATTTTGCTGTTCAACATGGACTTGCAGGAGGATTTTGATGTACTAAAGGCAATGTACTTTAAAGCGAGAAACAATAATCAGAGTCAAATTACTGCAAATGTCAAATTGCATCTGAGGGACTGATGCCAACAGATTTGCCAAGTCTTCTCTGGCCAGTTTAAAGCCAACATAAAGATGCCACTTTTACACTTAGACCACTTTCACAGCCTGTTACTTGTAAAGAGGATTTTAAAGAGAACATCAGTTTAACTATTGGTGCTATTTTTTTATTTTATTTATTTTTTTTTTTTTGACGACTAAAAATTTGGTTTCTAGTTTAAAAGTATTTGATTTTAGGAAGAGATTATAGTTGAAACACAGCATTTTTTAAACAAACACGTTCCATCTCTCCAAGCATGACGGGGTGTAAAACTTTTAATATGCGACTGACAGTTATGCAAGTATATATGTGAGTCATTTCTGTGAGTGCCCCGTGAGCACTGAGCTAATTTCAGTGGGGGAGAGTGAACCCTAAGAGCCTCTCTGGATGCATTATGTGAGTGAGCGTTCATCATGGGGGACTTGTGTCAATGCCATTCTGCAGGCGCTTTTAGCCTCGCTGAGTGCCTCTCCAGCATCTCCGTCCTACTCTGCGAAGCAGCGGTAGGAGTGAAGATCCTCAAATCAGAGGAGTTTTTGGTGGTGGGGGGGAATACGTGCATAAAATGGAGCATAAGCTAATCAAAGCAGAACGATTAAGGCAACTAAAGCCTTCCTACTGAAAGCTGATTACATAAATCTCTTAGTCTAATATCTTGAATCCAACAATGAGGAGAACTTTATTTATCCTATTTACCACAGTGGGAGCTGGACTAGATCCCAACAAAGTGGCAACTACACCATTTATCTGCTGCTGCTCACTTAATTATGTGCTCAGTTCAGACAGTAATCCAAGTGTCAAGAGACAAACAAGCACAAATCTGTCCACTTGTCCTCCTCTGACACACCCTGAGGGCCTGCTGGCAAAGAAACTGAGATTCTAGAACTTTAAACCTGCTTTATTAACAACTTCTATGAGTGTCATTAAGTGTCCTTGCGGTTCCCAATTAATAAACATATGCTAACATTGACTCAATTTCTTCCTAGCTTGTGTTTAAATTTCTTAATGTAAAGCCCCAAAGGGCATACTTTTAGTATCATGATCATCACGCCTTGGGAGGCCGTTTAGGTGCAGTAACTTTCAAGAGAATCACAACCAAAAGATTAAGGATAACTCTAGTTTCATGCAGTGGGGAAGAGAAAGAGCAAAACAGTTCAAGTGGTTCCAAATGTTTCAAACCCCAAAAAGTCATGCAAATACCCTGTGTTTGCTCATAGTATCTCACTTTGCTGCAGCTGGTCTATCGTCACCTTAGCAACGAGTCAAAACAGAAAAACCCTAACCCTAACCACAGCACATATTCTGCCTAGGCAATTCATCAAAACAGAGTCAGACAAACTCTTAGCAATTATTTATTGGCTGTGAGATTAAATGTTCCTTTCGTAAGAAACGAGACCACAAATTCACTGGATCCCTGTCTTGAAACGTAAAGATTCAATGCTTTTGTAGCCATTGTGGCACAGCAAAATTAGATTCCAGGTAAAAAATAAACAACTAAAAAAAATTGAGGTGTTGAACTAGAGTTGGATCATTCCTTTTCAGGGTGGATTGCTTGTCCAATGAACAACTTTAAGGATTATTAAAAACAAGAAAAGGTTGCACAACTTTGAATTTATTTTAGATTGTCTCTAATTATATTAACAAGCCGTAGACATACACTCTCACTTGTATTTGTTACATGCACCCCAACCACACACTTTTTTAAACCAAAGATATCCTACTCCAAAGCTCTTCGAGTGTGACTAAAATTTGGAGCTGAATGTAAGAACAAGCCAAACGTGTCTCGGAGAAAGATTTGGTCAAGTGAGAACAAAATTGCGCCCTCTACAATGATGATAAAACATCTGCGTATGAATCAGTACGCTGCTTTCATTCCTGAAAAGAGCTGTACTGTGGCCAGATTGTTCAGAGGGTATATTTAGCTGCCATTAGTCCTGGTGTATTAGACAAAGAAAATGGAAAAAAAAAAACCGAAAGGAATAACTACCTTAATTCTTCGACATTACCTCAAGTCAACAGCTAAATGGTTGAAATTGATGTAAAATTTTAACCGATTGTCAGACTCACATTTCAAACCACAAACTCTTCTTTCAGGCGGCATAGACTGAATGAAATCTGATGCAATAAACTCTTAAAATGGATCATCTCTAGAAGCAATCAAATCTGCTTACACCCGTCGTATTTGGACAGTTACGAACCAGCCCCTTCCCAACCTGTGGCGTTTGCTCTAATCCCCCTGACAGAGTATTTTTAGATGTCACCACTGTCTTCCTTTGCAGAAGTGTGTCATTCATAGGGATCATAATAAGCTACCTGTAGCTCTGCCGTTTTCACAGTCCATCTTTCCTCATAACATGATGTCAGGGAATGCAGGCGGAGAGCTGATTCATGGGGACACAGCCCTGCAGAAACTACAGGGCCAGATTTATTGAGCGTAACAATGTTCATGCCTCTGCTCTGACTTTAATGGTTGACCTCGTGTTAGCCCTTTGAAATCTCTGGGATTGATGTGTACAAAGAGCAACAACACATCTGAGATACATTGCAGGTACCCAATTGCTTTCTGTGTCGCATGCATACATGTCCAGTTTGCAGGATTATTTGACATTCTCTTTGTGAAGCCTGAGTTTAGGTGGAGAGGAAGCTGGGTGTGGTCAGACCCATGTGGAAGACCTCCTTGTTGTTTACACTGTTAAGATGGCAGCTTCTCTTTTGTCTTCCCCGCGCCGCATTTCGCACACTCATGCAAGCACACTCATGCAAGCACACTCATTTCATCACACCCTTTCGCAGTTTCTCCCCCACCGTCTCCCCACTTGTGCTGACAGACTGTAGCAAAATGGCTGCCGCTGATCCCACTGGTATCCGTTGTGAAGCTTGTTCCTGACTCTTTCCCATATGGGCTTGGTGGAAAAAGCAAGGAGTAAAGTCAAGGGGAGATGTTAGGTGGCGGGGAAGGGGGTACATACGGAGAGAGGTGTGTGAGCATCGGCTCTGAATTCATGGATCTCTCTTGGAAGGAGTCAGGATGCATGAATCCAAACTGAGTTTCATCAAACTGGGCCCAGCAGGGTGGCAGAGATGGGGAGGGGGGTTTAGCTCATCCTGCGGCACATGTATGTTTGCATTGAAGGAAGCATATATGTGCTCTCTCTGCAAAAAGAAAAGTATTTAGATGTCCTGTTCTTGAACTGAGAAATGGGTGTTCCTCGTGAGTTTTTTTTTTTTTTTTTTTTTTGCAAATGGCATAAATATCTAAAATCCCAGCTTCTCTGCATCTGCTCGTCTCACGCTGATTCTTTCAAAAAGCGTGAATCCTCCTGAGAGTTAGGGAAAGATGGCTCGTTGAATGGGCTTTGAAAGAAAAAGAAAATAAAAGGGGCGTGAAGGAGGACTCATCACATTATCTTGCAGAGCTGCAACAGACACAGCTCTGCAGTGGCTGTGTGTGGATCACCGAGAAATACACATCATCTTTAACATGCTCCTGTCTGCAGCCATCGTAGTAGCTTTCATTTTACGCTGTCAGAATCGGATGCCTCTAAAAGATGTAGGCTATGACCAGTCAAGAAGGCTGAAACAGAAAAACAAAGGATTTTGGAAAAAAAAAAACAAACACCAACAACAAAAAAAGAAACAAAGGGAAAACATTACCATATGCAGCTGAAGCGCTGTTTATGGTATGATTCATGATGCTTAATATTCAGAAAACACCAAAAAATAAATTCTATGCTGCTGGGAAAAAAAAGATGGATGGTTAGTTGCTATTGTTCTATTAGGCCATCTAACGCTTGTTTACCCCTGTTTCTCAATGTTCAATTCAAAACACTTGCATTTAGAATGAATATTTTTTCATTTATTTCTTCTATCATGCATATTACGTCTATCATTACTAAACTATTCAGTAGTATGAAAATGACTATGAAGGCATGCTTTTTTTCTTCTTTTTTCTTTTTTTAGAGCTGATTATTTTATCCTTGCATTACAAGCCAGGTTCTAATTGGAGGAGTAGATCAATACTTACCTCTTGATGTAGTTTTTTCCATAAAGAATCTGTTGTAAAAGCGTGACGAGTCCAAATGCGCAAATAAATATGAAACACAGGGATCTACTGCCGAGTATGTCTTTGCCCGACGACGGGTCGGTGTATGCCATCCTTCGGCGCAGCATCCAGAGCTGACGGTGACACCCGGGTAGGTGTCTCTCTGCGCCGCATCCAGAACCAGGATCACAGGTGCCTCAATACCCGCCGAGCCGAGCTGGACATTGTCCGCCACCTTTCTACGCCGTTCGTCCGCCCTCGATCCGGAGCGTCATTGTTGATGGATGGAGAGCATCATCTAATTCACTAACAGATCTGATCGTTTCTGCAACACATCCAATTCTCCCCCCCCCAAAAAAAATCAACAACAAAAAAAATCAGTGGTTTCACTCGTTACTTAAAGGTGATCAGATGAAGAATCATCAAAGGGTTCTGAAGATGCACCTGATTCTTGATCTCATCGAGGTGCAGTCGCTCGGTCCGATGCAGACATTGCAGGTTGTGGAAAACAGCGAAGAAACCCCCCGCGAAGGGTTAAATTAGGAGGGATTCGCAAAGTACGATGTGAGGCTTCATCCTCCTGTTGGCTAACACTAATCTGCTGACATAATATTGACAGGATAAATTCACATCCCTTTGTGCCTCATCTCAAATCTGAGCAAGGAGACGTGACTGCAATGAAAAGAGGAGGATGCGCCTTTTCTCAGCCAGGCTGACGGGAGCGCGCCGCGCTCCCCTCACATGGTCCTTACTCAGCCAAAGCCCAAGGTCATGGACTGCTTTTCAAGGATGCACCAGGGCACTCACAACATCTCCTACTATCCAGGTCACACGAGGGTGCAGGGAATTGTGGAGAAGCTGCTCCCAAACTGTCCTGGTACGATGTGAGCTTAATTGCAAGCTCAAAGGGCACCAGGGATGTTGCTAAAAATAAAGTTTTTACAACCTCCTTTCTCCATCAGCAATGGCTCACTGCCCAGGATGACATTGTGACAGGGGGCAGCAGAAAAACAATTTATGCTGCCCCAATTACACTCTATGCACTACTCCTGTGGACTGAATGGTGTCAGGTCAGCTGCTGTTTAAAATCTAAACAATGTGGTGTAGAACAATATTCAGTGTAGAATATTGAACTTAATGGTTCTACGTTGAACCAATATTCTTTAAAAGGCTGCGGATGTACATCAAACCTTCATTCTGCTTTTCAAATCACAACCAGGAGCATTTTCTACTGACATTAATCCTAACAATGTAAATTAAAGAAGAAAATAGTGAAGGCATGAAATGCTAAAGCGTTTAATTGGTTTAAAAGTATGCACATTCACTTCTGCGACTGCTCAACACCCTGATATGTTTGTCAAATTTAAATGAGAATCCAACGTGATTACAAGATATGCATCATCTGTAAATCATTTTGAGTTGCCATTTTCCTGTGTTGTAGAATTGCTCTTTAAATGAAGCCCAATAAATTGATTCACTGACTGGCTCAGTGTTTTTGGATTTGTGTGATAATTCCTCATTGTACTTCAGATTTAATTTGTATTTTACGAGATGTGACCACAGAAGTTAATTTATTTCACAGAATGGAAATAAATTAACATTTTTATTTGCAGTTACTGAGAGGCAAGTGTAACCCACAAGGAAAGTTACTAAATTCACCTGATAATAGTAAAGGGCAGGTGAATCAATTTACTTCTGACTAATACTAATACTATGAAAGAAAAAAAAAAAAGTTGGGTCTGATCAAAAGATTCTAAATTCTCGGGAATCTCGTTAGGTGTGAATAACAACAACGGAGTGTACAAAGTGTTAACAAGAAATAATAAAATTTAATAATATAAACAATTGTGGATCCACATGTACAGTTAAGCCAAATTGCGGGTTTTCTTTTTTTTAAAAACAGAAAATAAATAAAATAAAAAACAGTCCTTTCAACGTGTCAGTCAATTCGGTGTTCGTCTAGTCTCTTCCAATGTGTCAATACTCAATTCTTCAGTATTTCAAGGATAGTGACCAGTCGGGTCACTATCTACCATATCGCTGGGTTCTCTGGGCTGGGGCTCGCCATCCAAATTCAGAAGAAGCAGTCTTGGGGTCTCTGGGCACTCCAGGCTAGAAGTGCACCATAACATGGGGAGAAAAAAACACCTGACCTGGAACAAGGCCAAAGTAAAACATCTTAGCATATAAGATGCCAATACCATGTTTCAATAAATTATGTTATAATTCAGAGATCTTCCATTATTACTCAAGTCTTTCTTTTCAAGTTTTACAACAATTGTCATTTTATACAATGTTTCCCACACATCAGTAAAAACTAAAGAAATTAGCTTAATATGTGGTAAAGAAAAATAATATAATAACAACAACAATAATAATAATAATAATATATTTCAATCTAAAAATGCCAGTACATTTACAACACTATACATTTCTGATAAAGCCAACGGAAAAGCACTTAACTGAAATAGAACCGTTGAATTATTAGGACATATACTAAAAGAAAAATAAGTACAACTACATAGAAAAAATATAATATACACAACAATAATAATACAAAATCGTATTAAACAATTTTATTTTTATTAAATTTGATCAAATATTACGTATTTTTGCCAATTTTCAACCAATTTCCTGAGCCAACTGCCGAGCGCGTGCGGTCACTCACCGATGCTCTGACTGTGTATGACGCTAACGGGGATTTTTTTTTTCCGGCCTCAGCCGCTCTCAAAGGAAACTTTCAGAGATAAAAAAAAAACGATTTTACTATTTTCTATTATATATTTTGCGAATTTATACTAATATTGTTTTTCTTACCAATTATCCAGATTTTACAAGCTCTTTCAGGCTTTAACGGAAACGACGATCAGCTGTGAGTTCGTGTCTGACGCGTTCTGAGCAGAATCTCAGCCAGTAGTTAAAGGGGCGGGACAATCAACCCCATTGGCTGATGTAATAACAGACCACGCCAGCTATTGGTTACCCAACCATTAGTAAAAACAATCAGTAAAGGCCTATTTAACAGTTTTTAAAGATTTTTAGAACTTTTTAATACATATTTATGAGGAAAATTAAAGATAAAATCTATTTATATTTTTTAATGTTGTGGAAAAAAGACATTAAATTAACATAATTAAATTTTTACTTGCGTTTCTTTTTTTTCTTTTTTTTTAACCTGGGTTACACAAGTCTTTCAAACTGTGCCCAAGCATATTAAAAACTGTCTTAAAACTGGTACAATGTCCTTAACTGTTCTCAAAATACATTTGGAAACTTTGATTAAGATATTAAAAGATAATGATTCATTTTCATATATACTAAAAAGAAGTGGATGAAGACTTGAACCTTTGGGTACACATGTAATTTTTTTAAATTATTATTTACAATGACTTCTTGCCACTTATGACAACATATTGTTCACAATTTACAAGATATGATTTACACCACTCTAAACTTTTCTTTAAAAAATTATGCTTGACCAGTTTTGAATAAAAGCATTATGGTTAATGAGTCAAATACCTTTAAAATCCAGACAAAAAAGTTCAACTGTTAACATGATATGTCATCTAAGTTACTTGATTTTAAGACATTTGTTTTAAAAAAGAAGTTGCTGCGACGTCTATGGAGTGTGGTTTGTTGGGATTTTATTTTATTTTATTTTATTTTATTTTATTTTATTTTATTTTTTTAACAAAAATTTATTGGAGATACAACCAAATAGGATTTGACATAATTTTTTCTGTGGCGTACAATGTGAATTTGTACGTGTTTTATGCAAAACGAAAAACATGCATACAAACATATAAATCTTCATGGGCCCCTGCAAAAGACTTTATAACATATAAACAACGTTGGTGTTTAACTAAAACACTATTTTTGATTATTTATGGAGGATTTTTTTTCTCCCTCCAAGCAGGAAGACGGCGTAATTTCTCTGCCACACCCGGACGTAGCACGGATGTGATTTGACGCCGTACCGGCTCCTCTTCCGGTCTCTTTTCCCACAGCCACTGGGCGAAAATGGTGAGAAGCAACGCTGACAAATATAAATCTTTTGACATCTGTTTAATCAAACGTTTATTTGAGACACAATGACGCTTTTCTGATGGCGTATAAGTAGCGGCACCTTTTAGTTAACGTATTTATAAGACAAATCAAAACTTTTATGAAATTATAGTCCGTTTCTGCAGCATCTGTGTAGCATTTTTCGCTAGCGTTAGCGTCAAGTCTAATACCTAAAACGAGATTGAATTAAGAAGAACGACGTGGAATAGCTTGCTCTGCGGATTTTAATTCAGTTTAAATAGTTTTGTATAAATATTAAGCTTGTGTTAAATTAACTTGTCGCGTGGCTTATCGTTTGTGCCGATTGTTTTCTTTAGTAAGCCCTCAATTCATTGTCGGTATAAGTTAAGAAAATTGGATACCAGACGTCTGTTTATAGACGACACCGACGTTTGCTTTTAGTATAAATAAGTCATTTGAGGTTAGTGTTGAATCGCAACCAAGTGTGCGTGGTAAAGTCTTGTCAATGATGTTACAAATATGTCTGAACCAATGACTCTCTGTGATTCATTTATTTACACTGAGACAAGACATTCCTGGATTTTTTTTTTTACATGACTTTTTAAGGTTTTAAAGAACTTGACTCTAACCTGTTTGGTTCATCCTCCTCAGACCAAGGGAACATCATCATTCGGTAAGCGCCGGAACAAGACGCACACCCTGTGCCGTCGTTGTGGAGCCAAGGCCTATCATCTGCAGAAGTCTTCCTGCGGCAAGTGTGGCTACCCAGAGAAGCGCAAGAGAAAGTGTAAGTTATGTAGGATTTATTGTATGTCCCATGTTGGGGATATTTTAGCTTGAACTTCACCTACTTAATGGGTACTTTCTGTGTATCTCGAGGATTTCTTTTCTTTTTTTTTAACAAAGTAGGATCTTGTTTTGATTCTAGACAACTGGAGCGCTAAGGCTAAAAGGAGGAACACCACTGGAACCGGCCGTCTGAGGCACCTGAAGGTTGTCTACCGCAGATTCAGGTGAGGAGTGCCAGTGGGGGAGAAATGCATGTTCAATTTAGATCACCGTTAAAAAAAAAAGTGATTTTCTTGTGGAAAAAACGGTAACAAGATGTCGGATTAAAATATAAACGCAGTGTGCCTCGGCAAGACATTTAGCTTCCTCTCTTCCTCACTTAAGTTGGAGCTAAAGTATCTTAATGAGTATGTGGAAATTCACAAAAAAGGTGACTAATAATTTTTTTTAAAAAAAGTTGGCCCCATGAGACTTGGATATTGGGAAAAACTTGTTTTGTTTTGTTGACATCACAAATTGTCAGGTTGGAGAAACACTGTCAAACTGAAACCAATTGCAAGCAGTGGGGGTTGTTGATATTCCCTGCAGGAAATATAAGCAAGATTCCTCCTGCAAACTTAATTTACAGAAAGGTTAAAACTTGCATACAGATAGACACTGTTGCACAGTTTTATTCATTATAACATAAAAGTTAAATCAGAATTTAGGGAAATTAGGCAGAATTTCTAACTATATTGTTTACGTCTTTCGAGTTTGGTTTTAGCGAAAACGTTCTGAACAAAAACTTTAACATCAACAGTTTTAACTAAACAAATTTGTTTCCTTAAGGGGATGTAGGAGTTTTTCCTAGTTTACCTAGAGATGGCTCTAAACTAAATATCCGAGGGGAAATGATCATATAATTAGACTGTAAGGATGGTTCATTTTGTGTACTTTAGTCATAAACAGAAATAAGCCATTCATCTAGAAATCCTACTTCCATTTAAAGTTTGACCTGCAGCATAATTTAGTATTGTGCTATCCACTTTACTACTGTTAGAAATGCCTCACACTATTTGTGGTAAGGAGAATCTGATTATTCATTTAAGACAAAAAAAATTCACTCCTGGGAAAACCTGATGCCGAACTTCATGACCTTTGATGGAGAAATAAACAGTATCTAGATTAGGAACATTTTTTTTTTTTGTTTCCCTTTAGAGAAGAGCAACATTTTATTTTTATATGCACGATTGTGAGTTGCTTTAAATATCTTACAGATTTTAAAATATATATATAATATTAGTTCATTTAAAGTATTGCTAATTTATGAAAAACGCACCCTTTTTAGTTAAAAATCTTATTTGCTGCTAATTAAACTTTTGAAGTTTGACTACATATTACAGTAAAACATTACCTATATATTATAGGTAATATAATATATAGGTAATTTCCAAATATTTAACTTCAGAAAATTGGAAGGGGAAGTTTCTTCTAAGTGTAAACCACATTAAAAGTTGCTCATAGTTTTATGCTTTTGACAAAAAAATTGAGGATTGTTGTTTTTGCAAGGAAGTGAAGCTATTTGAATTTTTATTATTAATTGGTTAATTATTCTGAAGGGGGCTAACCTGACAGTTTGTGTGACATTAGATCATGGCGTTCTCTGTTCCATCATTAAATGTATATTAATTTACCCTAAGCATGTTGTATCAGTCTTGTTGGTTGTTTACAAACTGACACACCTGAATGGTAACCAGTATCATGAGTTTAAGTTGAGGTTAAATGGCTTCAGCTTTGTTTTTTTTATTATTATTTTGCAGGAATGGTTTCCGGGAAGGCACTACCCCCAAACCCAGACGTGCTGCAGTGGCCGCCTCCAGCTCATCCTAAATGACACATTTTTGGTTTAATAAATGTGATGATAAATTGTTTGAGTGTTGTGTCTTTTTCTACTCTTATCTGAGGTCAAATGGAAGGAGGTGGATCAGTTTGAGGCCAGAACTTGGTGCTTGTTGGTGGGTGGCCCAATTGTATCTGGTTTTCAGATTCTGATTTAGGCTAACTTTATTTGGATTTGTCTACACAGTATTTCTCCAGGAGACTGCTAGTGGTTTTTAGAAGATAATAACTTGCCCCATCAGTGCTTCTCAGTAATCATTTCATGGATTACATGTTGTAGGGGGAGCAGACACATAATTTAAATGTCCATATCTTTGAATTCTTTGAGCATAGTGATAATTAGTCTGAAAAGAAATATAAGCCAACACCAATTTATTTCAAAGTTGGAAATGGGATTAAACCCAAATGCTTTACATAGGGGATGAATCTGAGGTTTGATGTCAGACTGCTGCATTTAGTTTTTGTTTTTTTTTCACATTAAAAATAAATTGTCTTTAATGAAAAGGTAAATTTTAAGGTGTGAATTCTTAAAATGTGTTCCTTTATTTCACCTCCATGCAGAACACACTTTCAATGGTCTCATGTTCATATGGGTAACATCTAATTATTAGCTTATCAAATGTATCCCTTTTTTAAATTGACAATCTCGCAGTTAAAAATCTCAAATGTCTGTACTAAAAGTACAATTAAAGTCTTGTATGTTAACACTTTAAAGTTGAGCAAAATAGCATTTATAAGAGGCTTTGCCATATTGATTATAATTGTACAATTATAGTAAAGCTCTAAATATGCTGTTAACATAAGCATGTTAACAGTTTACTGATGACATCCTTGAAAGGTTTCTGTAGTTTACTTTTTGACTTTAAAGTTCCAGTACAGTTATCCATTCATGATTTGAGCTGTTTCCATTTGGCTGCTGGACACAGAATTTGTTTTGCACAACACTAACAGTTTATGCAACCAGCTGCAGCTTTTGGGCAGAAATTGCTTCAACACGCAGAGAAAACATTTCTGCTCTGCTGAGCTGAGGGCATTGAGTCTGCACTTTGCTCTTGCGTATAGGGATGAATTGCCTTCAGGTTGAAGCAGCAGCCATGTTTATGTGATCTGGAGAAATCCAGCTGGGAGATGATTTTTTCGGGGACGGGAAGGATATGAAACAAGTAAATATTTATAAAGCACTAAACAATGCTGAAACTTTTCTGAAGATGACTGTTTATGAGTGAGTCAAATAATTTAATCTGATGAGTAAAGCTGGAAAATGTCAGTGGAGTCATCCATATAAAGAAAAGCAACTTAACTCCAAAGTGACCTCACGTTAAGTCAAGAAAAACCAGATGGGTATGGGAAACCAACAGATAGCACATAAAGATGCTAATGGTTTTCCAACAAATATAAATATTTTATCTGTTGAGATCTGGCAAGCTGACCTCCAACCTCTAACATCGGTCTGGTTTCAGTCACAGATAAGCCCAGCTGCATTTTCCAACATTCCTCTGCATACTGGTGCCTGGTTTCTCTGTTTTACACAACCAGCACACTCCTCCACCTCTGGCAAAGTGGTGCTTCTGGCCAGCCTCTAGTTTCAAGTTGTTCCCATTACTTAGGCTACAATTTATTTTAATAAATTGTAGCCTAAGATTGCTGCAATGATTGCAATTGCCAAACTTTAAGGTAGGAGTTCCAACAACAGTTTCCTGAAGGACATGACAGATTGCATTATGTTTTTGGTGTATACATGCACTTAGTTGATATAAAGTTAGTAAATAATTAAGACTTTTTTCTTTTTTTTTTTTTTTGTAAAAGTGCAATACATTGGAATCTAAAAAAAAGAACAAACTTTATTGCTTTATTGGGCAATAAATAATTTGCCATTACATTTCACCAGCAGGAGGCAATAAAGAGCGATTCCCTGCAGCCACTGTTCAGTCTCTCCTTTTCCCATCTGATGGGAGGTGGTGGGACAGCAGTTCTCAGAAATAGGAGGCAACCTGTTGGACAGTTCATCCAGTTGCTCTCTCTCCGCCCTTCAGCTGCTGAGTCTCCTTCCTCTGACTCTCAGCCTGTCTGCTGGAGTATTGCACTTCTCCTGCTGTTCCACACATTGGAATGACATCCTCCTGAACTGAGGCTGCTGTAATGAGAGGTAAGCGTATGCAGCTGCAGCCCCTGTTTGTGCCTATCTTGTGTCAGCATGTACTAGGATCTCAAACTATGGTCAGTGTAGTTATTACCTCTATGGTCGCCATATGTTGAGTTGTTAAAACTGATTAAATCCTTTCTTTTCTCTCTCTCTCTCTCCATAGCTTCTATCCTTGGATCAGTTTGTGCTCTCCTCTTGCTCCTGCGGGAGCCCGGATGCCGGGGAGATGAGGTTACAACCAGCACAGGTGGGTAGGGGTTTAGTGGGTTCGAACCCGCAATGTTAGTCTCAGAGGAACTGGGCAACAAGGCAGGAAAACATATATGGAGTTTGAAGCAAAGCTCTTGTTTTTGTGGTCCCTCTTGGTTTTGTTAGTTCTTAATCTGAACGTGGCAGATTAGGCTGGTGTGGGGGTATCAGATATTCCTGGAGCCAAGAAAACAAAGGCACGTCTTGGCAGGTAGACCAAGACCTGCCAGGTAGAGTCCTGGTGTTTTAGCGAGCATCAGATGTGTAGCCTGTGCACCTTTGACAGTTTTCTTATTAAGCTTTTAACAAAGATACAAACCAAAAGGGGGAAAGTTCTGATGTTATAATTATTGTCGTCGAATAATATCTGTTCAAAAATCAACGGGGTGGATAATTCTGAAATTAAAGTAAGCATGATCCTGGTGCTGTTTCAAAATATTATATGCAAAGATTGTCACTGAGAAAATGTTGGTTTCATGGATAATTTCATATTCTTTTAAAAGTTGAAATCAAAAAACAAAGCAAAACAAAAGGAAAAACTTTTTCATCATCTACTTATCATTATCTGTTTTGAAGGTGAGGAGAAATCAATAAAATACCTTCATGCGTCCAAGAAAAATGCAAGCACAATTTCAGTTTTTATCAAACATTCATAGTTGGAGGGGGGTGGGGGGAATTCCAAGTATTCACCTTAAGCAGACTTTTCCAGTCCATCTTGCACAGACACGTCCCCCTCTGATGCTCTGTGTGTCAGCTCACTCTGAATCATTTTACCTGTTGCACATTTCTCACTTTCTTCACTTCCTAATTTGATTCCATCATTTGTCATGTGTTATCTGACGCATTTCTTTCCAGACGAAATTCCACCGTTATTGTTTTTGCCATTAATTGGAGCAACTCATCTCGGAAGACTGTGTTTGTGGTTCATTTCAGGTGAAACTGAACCGAGATTTGAACCTATTTTGACCCGAGGAATCAGATAGTCCTTGTGGGAGTTTACACAGTTATCAGGTGTGATTCCTGGTTCTGATAAGGCTCAGAGAGAGAGCGAGAGAGCGGTTATGGGGGAGGTTGTCTCTTTGCATGAACGGTGAACTTTATAAAGCCACCTTCAAAGAATAGATGTTCAAGGAAGTGTTTGGATATTTTATGGTTCACCACCCATCTCTCCCTGTGAGCATAACTACAGATCAATGCAGTGTGATGCAATGATTTATAAAAGTTTATGTCATCCCACAACAAGCCTGTGTGAACCAGTTACTTTATGCCACAGAACCCCTCTTTGTTTCTCGCCTTTCTCCTGTCCAAACAAACAATGGGCTTTTCATGTGGGTTGTTTTATGCGCCGCCTGCTTCACTTGACTTGTAAAAAAAAACAGTTAATGATTATTTGTCAGTGTGCGTTCCGCCACATCTTCCGCCACGTATCTTCCGCCACGTTAAATCCTCCATCAATATGCAGCTTGTCTGAATGCACTGACTGGTAACGTTAGGAAACTGTTAGGTAACGCAGTCTGGGTGCCGGCGCCACTGCAGCTAACTAATCAACTCATTATGTTGATATTGTTGGATTCCAATGAAAACTAAAGTGGGGGAAAAAAACAAATTTTGTTTCATGTGTGGGGAATGTTGTGTTCTGCTCCAAGACAGTTCTGCCAGGGTGAGAGCGAGTGGGCAAATGTTTGGCTGATAGATGCTGAGTTTGTGCTTCAGATAAACCAAGTAAAAATAAAAAAATAGAAAGAAACATTGAAACTTGCTTACTTACTTTTTAAAAAAATAGAATACAAATCTATGCCACATGTTTCAGATTTTTATTTTACAAAAAGAAAAAAAAAACTTGAAAAATATTAAATCATTTTCATTCAATTTCATGCATACTCTCTACCCCCAGGAGTTTGTAAGTAATAAACATAAGGCTGTCGTCTACCTGCAGACTGACGGGACATTTTCAGCCGTGAACCTCTGCACCTTTCTCACAATAAAACCTTTTTCTCGTCGTCTAAATGGTAGAACTTTGGTTTCGAGGTCTATAAATCACAACTGATTTGAATTAATGTTACATGAAACCCAGTTGTGATTAACTTGGAAAGTTTGCTGTTTGGCTGAAATAAACAACAGGAGAGTAAATCACATAGTTTTATGACATTGTTTAGCTGACGTACTGTTAGTTAGTTTGTCACAGTTGATCATTTTCTTCTCTGTTTGCGGTTGTCAGACACGATGTGTAAGAAATGGTCTACGAACCCCAAAACCAAACAAATATGCTGTTTTAGATCAAACTAACTTCTGATCGGTGTATCCAGTTTTCATCTTGTATACTATTTTTCTGCCACTGCTTTCATATTGTCTGTTCATTAGAAATTAATGAAATTTTCCCTTGAAATAGTCTTGGTTTTAAAGGAAGGTGTTCATATTTGCTCAAAGGAAAGTACTGTAGTATTCAGTATGGTAAAGAAGCATCCAACTCCTGTTAAATACCGTTAGCTAATTTTACGCACAGTTATTGTTCTGTTTTCTTTCACAGTCGAGATTGTCTTGCTAGATTATGAACAAAAATGAAATTTAATTAAACTAGGAACAAAAGGAAAGTCAGAGTTCAACCCTGTTGAGGGTTGAGATAAAAACAAATCCCCGAAGCTCATAAGACATAAGACATCTGTCTCCGAAACATATCTGTTGTGTGTGAAGTTGGAAGAGTTATTGCAGGCTTGACCCGAAAAGATGGTGCTGTAGGAAGTAATTTAGTGTCAAGTAATGGGAACTGCTCACATGGAGAGAGGCAGCAGCAACAACGACTGATTTCCACACCTCTTGGCTTCATGTGATCATTCAGAAACATTTCTGTGTTTATCATGTTGCCTAATTTTTGTGACAGAAAAAAAATGGAGTATGATGAATCTTTTCAAAAATAATTCCCACCTTTAATTTGGCAAGTATGCCGCAACCTCAGCATTTTCTGTTATTTGGTTTGACGTATCAGCATTCCACAGCTTGACTTGGCGAGATTAGGCTTCCCACTTTTTAATTTTTTTCCAGGGTTGATTTCTCTTTATCACTGCCCTCTTCAGGTGATGCTACAAATTTTTTAGCGATTGGTCTTCATAGACTTGCATTTTCTTTAATTCTGGCGTAACCTTTTTTGTGTTGTTCTTTTAACTTGCATATCACTTCCACTTCACTAAATATGATATAAAAAAAGTCTAGTTAGTGAAGAAAAGTGATCCCAGAGCATAATGATACTGCCACCTTGCTTTACCATGGATTTAGTGGGTTGTTTTATTTATTCATTATTTTTTGGTGATGTGGTGTGGTGTTACAAAGTAGGTTGTACAAAATGTAGTTTTCAAAAGATGATCTTGCCTTTTGAGGGAATATAGCTGCACAAACGAACCTCTCTACAAACTAGACTTTACCTAAAGCTGCCAATGAGCAAATATCAGGAAAATCCCACAAGAACAGCTGGACTTTATTTATACTTAATTAGGTTCTGTAAAGTTGACGGCATGCGCGTAGATTGAATCCTGGAATGGACTCAAAGGGTGGTCCAACAAAGTATTACTTACATAACCAGTTTACTGCAGCTTTTTAAAAAGTTTCCCACATCTTTTCTTATTAGTTTTTTTTGTTCACTAATGCAGCGTGTTTGTCTCAGAATAGAAAGATTTTTAAAATAATTTATTTTGGTTTATGATGTTAGAAGAACTTGGCCCTTTTTGGTAGTAGTGTGTGCGAGGATCTGCTCATAACCACCCAATGATCCACCCACTTTTTTATGACCTGATGACAGTGTTTTTGACTCAGGTTTCCCTCCTGTTTTCCACAGTGAACCCATGCTGTTACTTCCCATGTCAACACTGGAGCGTCTGTGTGCGCTACGGGGAGGACAAGTATGAGTGTGACTGCACTCACACCGGATACTACGGAGAAAACTGCACCATCCGTGAGTCCACTCATTTTCAAAAGGCCTCCTCTCATTTCCTCCTTTGTTATTCAAGACCCCAGTTTTCTCCAAAAAGACCCTTAGGGATCAAGATGGATTCTTGTTATATCATGACAAAGCTCCCTGGCTCGAAGGCTTCTTGTCTAGACCAAATATTTGGGGAAAATCTGGTGAAACTGCTGGCAGGAGAGCAGCTGGATCAGAAGTTAATCTGCTGATTTCTTCTGCAGAGACTTCTACTCTGCTGGTCTGAACTGGTCTGCTTCTCATTTCCACGAAACAATCACCGTGCTGCGGTTTGCAATCCGAGGTTATGCAAACTCTGAGACTGACAGACCCGATATTTAAAGTGCAACAATTACTTTTAATGGTGATGGGGGTGGGGGGGCAACCGAGAGGGAAGTGGGGAAGGAAAAGCCCAGCAGAGTTAAACACAGAGGAGAGGGGCTGGGTGTGAACATCTGCATAGCTTTTTTATGGTCCGACTTTTCGGATGACCTTCCCTTAATGTTTACGAGAATCCATTTTCCCTCAGAAAACTGGTGGAGTCATGTTTGCAGGAGTCATTGGTTGCATATACCATTTTTACAGCAGTATTGTCATAGAGTGTTCATCCTTTATGATGTCATTTCTTTTGTGAAGAGCATCACACGCACACCCACAGAGTGGAGAACGGATGCTGTCACACCCCTTATTTTGTATTTGACAAGGGAGGGCTAGAAGCTTCCCTCTGTTTCCTCCAGATGTAGCGGCTGTCATTATGGCATAGCACGCAATACTCTCTGATGTCAAACAGAAAGACTTTAGTCTGACCTCAAAAAGGAAAAAAGTATGATGTGGCATTTTATACACTGAATGGAAATATCTCGTTTCAGCTTCAGTATGTTACAAATCTTGGCACATGATAAAGGGTTTGGACCACAGAAGACATGTAGGAAATAAAGTTTCTGTTGGTTTTTTTTTTTATGCTACATTTTGTAAGTTTCTGACTTGGATCATTATTATTTGTAGAGTAGAGACTGACTACGTTGATACTTGTGTGGCTTCTTAATAAGGAGAGAACCTCAGCGTACGCCCTGTACCCCCCAATGCAGAATACTAAAATAAAATCTTTCGGTTTATGTTCCCTGGGTTCCAAGTTGGTAGATAAGTTTAATTCTTGTAACACAGTAATTAACTTGTAAAGCGCAGGATTCCTGTAAGTTACATTTTGGTGCTTAAGAGCCCTTGGGAAAACATGCCCAATGTTAATCTTGTGGTTTAAAGGCGTTTTATCTTTTTGACAGGAAAATCCTGGGTTCAGGTTTTGTAGCTCAATAATAAAAATGAGCTACCATGTTGTTAAATGCAGTTTATGAACTCGGTGAATACAGAGATGTGGGTGGCCTCAGCTGTTAAGGCTTACAAAGGCCCCTGATGGACTATGACATAATGACTCAGCTACGTGAAGTACATTTCCTCTCCACATTCCCAGTCGTTCTCATTTCCACTAAAAAATAATAAAAAGTGTTTTTTTTTTCCTCTTTCCCCCCACCCCCTTTTTGCCCATCCACCATAGCTGAACTTTGGACCCGGGTGCGTCGGTTCCTCAAACCCAGTCCAGATGTGGTCAACTACATTCTTACCCATTTCCACTGGCTGTGGGACATCATCAACAGCACGTTCTTACGGGACGTCCTCATGCGGCTGGTTCTGACGGGTCAGATGATTGTTAAGACAAATTCACTGGGGTCAAGAGGCAAAGTGTTTATTTATGCTAACTGTCTTCCTGTTATCAACAGTGAGGTCCAACCTGATCCCCAGCCCTCCCACGTTTAATTCAAAATACAACTACCTCAGTTGGGAGTCCTACTACAACCTCAGCTACTACACCAGGATCCTGCCGCCTGTTCCTGAGGACTGCCCCACACCTCTAGGGGTCAAAGGTGAGGTCTGAGGCGCTGAGGACTGTCAGTAGGAGTCTTATTTTTAATTGTACATGCACGCTGTTAAGTTGTTACACATGTTCTCTGAGTATGAGTTGATCAGACCATCAAGCAACTTTTAATTAGTAATTGTGGGATATGACATGTTGGAACATTTCTCACCTTTAGAGGACAAGGCATCCGAATGCAGCAGCAGAGTACACCTGATCACATTCAGGGCAGTGATCAGGAAATTTCCATATAAAAGTTTCTGCTGGTCTAAACTTGTACATATTAAGAGCAACATCTCACAAAGTGAGTAACAATTCAGCTGGAAAACAGATAAATGTGTGAAGGAAAAGGTCAGGTTGTATAGATGTGCACACTATTGAACTGATACTTTGCTGAATCATCATTCAGTTCATTTTCAGCATTCAGTCATCTTGTGTTCTTATTATTTCTAAATTTTACTAATTAGAAAATAAAATTCAGCTGTTCTCGTTGGATTTTTAAAAATATATATTTTACCCTGTTTGCATCCTTTGGCTGAAACCATGTCTTGCAGAGATTTCACAAAGGATCTGAACAATTGTTTTCAGCAAAGTTGGACATCGAGGAAAAGTGGGACAACAGTGACGTAACAAAAACTGGATACTTTCCCGAGATTTTTTTTGAAAGGGAAAGCAGGAAACTGGTCAGGGAGGCCGACATCAAGAAGGAAGGAGCTGCAGGATTTTATATGAAGGACTATTTGTGTTTGACATGTGATGTGAGGAATATGTTTCGTTCTCATAACCCCTACAAGTCTATAGAAAATATGGACATTTTTTTAGTAGCTCTTCAGGTGTAACCGAGAGATTTTTCTAAGGCGGTTAAAGTTATGAATAGCTCCAAATATCAGTCAGTTTTGACCCAACACCTACAGGAGGCAGATTTCACAAGTTTGTGTTCGGATGTGTGCCAAGCACACATCCTAATATAGAAAAATAAAAAAAAACAGCTTCACAAGAGAAAAATTAAGGAATTAAAAATTAAAGGCTCATGCACAAAAGTCTCTGAATGAAAGATGTCTTCACAATCTCACCTATTTGGAGAACTTTTGTAAGGTAGAGTGAGCAAATGCTATCAAATCTAGATAGAAAAGCAGATGAGACTCCTAAAGGTAATTTAACAAAGAAGTTGTTTAAGGGTGTTTACATGTGTGCAACCAGATCGTTGCAACTTTTCAGTTATTGCTCATAATGGAAAACTAGTTGTTGTTTTTTTCTTTCCATTGTGTCACATTCCTTTTTGAAATGAGTTAACTCATTTTTAACAACTTGGAGGACGACTTCATGTACCAGCCTATGAATGTATTGTTGTGTGTCACGAAGTGTTTTTTTTTCCCCTCATTTTGTTCAGGTAAAAATGGCCTCCCTGACCCTGAAGTTTTGGTTGAGAAGCTGCTGAAAAGAAGGACATTCAGGCCTGACCCTCAGGGCTCCAATATCATGTTTGCTTTCTTCGCTCAGCATTTCACTCACCAGTTCTTCAAGACCTACAACCGCATGGGTGTGGGCTTCACCAAGGCTCTGTCACACGGGGTCAGTCCGCCAAAAATAACAAACCTTTTAGAAAAGATAAAAATAAAGAACCATAAAAGTATTTTAATCAGATCTTGGTCAGCTGTTGTGAACTAGCTCTCTAATAAAATGGAGGTGTTAAATTTCCCTCCATTGAATTTGTGTTTTATCTTGTTACCCATGCAGGTGGACGCTGGCCACGTTTATGGAGACAACCTGGAACGTCAGCACAACCTCCGGCTTTTCAAAGATGGAAAGCTGAAATATCAGGTGAGACATGCAGAGTCAGCTTTAATACATGGAACAAGATCAGAACAGAAAATAACAGTTTTGGTTCTCCAGTTGCTTTTTCATCAAACCCACAAGATAACGTTGTGTCTTTTAACACATTCAGGGCAGTGTTTTCATTTCCTGATCCTTAGCCAAGTGCAATTAGAAAAAAAATATGCTGAACAATGGTCATGTTGCCAGAAACAGGGAAGCTAATTACCTAACATGTACTGTGTCATAGTTAATTTCTGTCTTTCTCCATCAGTTGGTCGATGGAGAAATGTACCCTCCCTCTGTAGCTGATGCTGCCATCAGGATGAGCTACCCTCCCGGGGTCCCGGTGGAGAGACAGATGGCCATTGGTCAAGAGGTGTTCGGGCTCCTTCCTGGTTTGGGTTTGTACGCCACACTGTGGCTCAGGGAGCACAACAGAGTCTGTGACATCCTGAAGGCAGAGCATCCTACGTGGGACGATGAGCAGCTTTTCCAGACGACCCGCCTTATTATCATCGGTGAGCTCGACGCTTTGGAAAACGTGTTTATTCTAGATTCTGCATGAATTATTCACATAAGTTTTTCATTTTATTTGCTTTTGTTGTCAGTTTTCACAGCAAATGTACAAATTAAATAGCAGACTTCAAACACATGCAACGACTACATTAAAAACACAGTGCAGAATTTGTGATGAACATTAGCGTCTGTCTAATTTCCAGGCGAGACCATACGGATCGTGATAGAGGAGTACGTGCAGCACCTGAGCGGCTACCTGCTGCAGCTCAAGTTCGATCCCACCCTGCTCTTCCACTCCCACTTCCAGTACGGGAACCGCATCTCGCTGGAATTCAGCCAGCTCTACCACTGGCACCCGCTGATGCCCGACACCTTCCACATCAACGGAGACGAGTTGACGTACGCGCAGTTCCTCTTCAACACTTCTGTCCTGACACACTACGGCGTGGAGAAACTGGTTGATGCCTTCTCTCGGCAAGTTGCCGGCCAGGTAACGACGATCTGAAGGGAACATCTGGAAGCTCCGACCAGTTGATTGAGGCTTTACGTTTGACTGAACAGATTTAAACAGTTTCTGTTGACCACATCGCATAAGAATAAAAATTAAAATATATATATATTTTTTTCTTGTTTGCATTATGTTTCTTAGCTCCTTTCTTTCTGCAAACTATAAAACATTCTTTGGTTGTTTGTAGAGGTTGTAGCATTTTAGTTTCTCTGCTTTTGTGTGACAGCAAGTCTTGCAAGCAACTGAGGTGCTGTTGGACATCATTCATTGTTTACCGATTTGCTGCGTTATTACTAATAATATGTTGACATGATGTGTTAAAATAAAAAAAAAAAAAAAAAAAGGTTGTTGGACATTTCCCAAAGTAAGCCTCTTAAAAGACTTAAGAGGATGCCAGATCTCATATGAGTGGATCCTGGAATGTTTTCCTCTGCTCAAGAACAACAAAGCTAGAACGGTTTTTGTATGATATGCGTCTCTGCATCTCACTCAATAATTTATTGGGCACAGATAAAGACCAGACTTCAGGACTGCCTTAAGCCTTTGTGCAAGAAGGTGTCTAAAAAAAAACCCTTTGCGGTTTTGGAGAGGCTGCAGATTTGTCAACTGCACAAACATCTTCCATTCCATCACAGCCTAAAAATGCTCTGTTCGATTAAGATCTGGTAACCGTGGAAATTCCGTGATGTTAAGGAAACCAGTTGGAGGTCATTTTAGCTTGTGGGATGACGAATTATCCAACTGGAAGCAGCTATCAGCAGATAGATAGCGTTGGATGTCGGCTATAAACAATGCTGGTGCTCAGGCGTCCCAAGAAAATATCCCACAGTTTATTGCAGCACCCCTCCAGCCTTATCAGTTCATTTAAGACAAATGCTCTTTCTTTTCTTTATGCCAAATTCAGAAGCTATCAATAAAATGTTACAGTGTCCAAATATGATTTGAATAAAAAAAGCACTGATACCGTTCTGCCATGTGTTAGTTTGTAAATGTAAGCTATGCATTTAAAAGTATTTGGTTTTAAAGTAAACCAAATACTTAACTTAAATAATAAACAGTAGAACTGGGTGAAGCAAAAATTTCACTGAGAGAATATTTCAGATTTTGTTCTTAGTTTTTTTTTTTTTAAGGAAAAATAATGTGCAATAAATGTCTTGCAAGAAATAACTAAGCAATTCATTTACAGTTGTCCACGTTTCTAATATTTTTCATTTGCAGATTGGTGGAGGCCACAACATGAACGCAATTGTTTCCAAAGTCGCTGTGAGAACGATAAAGGAGTCTCGCGAGCTCCGGATCCAGCCTTTCAACGAGTACAGGAAGCGTTTTAACCTCAAGCCATACACATCATTCAGAGACTTCGCCGGTAAGACAGACAGCTGTTGTGAAACCCATGCAACTCCAAGTACAGACTACCTGGAACCAGACTTGCAGCTTTCACAGAACATGCCTTCTGCAAGTCTGTGAAAACACATGCAACTGTTGTTGAATAAAAGGTTGTTGACCTACAAAAGGTAGCAATAGAAGAGATGAACGGTTGGGATTTAATGTTATGATTTGCCATAAAAATCATTTGGAGACATTTTGTCTTCATTTCAAATAGTTCCAGAAACAAGGAAGATTTGTGGCTGAAAAAAAAACTCAGGGTCCAAAATATTTGAGAGTGCATAGTACGACAGCGCTCTCTTTGAGAGGCCAGAAAAGGCCAGACTTAGAGCAGCAGCGCTTCTGATTTCATGTCTGAAAGAGTGTTTGGCGCTGCAATGCTCAGAGCACCAATGCCACACATGCAGCTTTGAAACTTTGTTTATGGGGAAAGGCCAGGAACAGCACATAAAACAAGTGCAATGAAGCATCTGCCTTGCTGTTAAATGCGCTGGTAATATTATGGCCTGGCAACAAATCAAACCAGGTTTGAGTTTCTTTCATGCATCATATTTTGGGAAGGGCTGAAGATAATTTGTCTTCATTTAATGTTGATGGCCGGATTTGGGATTTGACCTGTGCAAAGGAGTTTTTCTACGATTGTGTTGCTCTTACAGCTTTTTATTGTACTCCTCAAACACATTCAGTCAAATTACAACCGTAAGTCGTGATGCTAACTTGTAAAGTAGAAAGAAAATTATGCATTATTTTTAAAATCTTATGCAAATAAAGGAAAGATGACTGCCTTTATTATGTATGCATCAGCTTTCCAAACCTTGATCTTTCCTCTTTCTTCTATTCATAATTGCTCAAGTTCAGTCAAATTGAATGAAGAGTAACTCTGTTTTTTTCTCAATTGGATTTGGGTCTGGACTTTGACTAGGGCATTTTAGCACATGATTATCCTTTAAACTAAACTATTTCAGAGCACCGTCTGAAGCGTTATATATTATACTGATCTGCCACCTTAACATTCACATATCTGTCAGATTGATCAATTTACTCATCTTTCTTCTACTGTATTATCATAGTACATGGCTTTATCTATGGCATAGATAAAGGTCCTTGTTATCTTTTTTGCAGACAACGAGGAGATAGCCAGCACCCTAGAGGAGCTCTACGGGGACATCGATGCTCTTGAATTTTACCCCGGGTTACTGCTGGAGAAGACTCGATCGGAGTCGATATTTGGAGAAAGCATGGTGGAAATGGGTGCCCCCTTTTCCCTCAAAGGCCTCATGGGTAACCCCATATGTTCCCCAGAATACTGGAAGCCCAGCACATTCGGAGGCAAAGTCGGCTTCGACATCGTGAACTCGGCCACTCTGAAGAAGCTGGTATGCCTGAACTCCCGGACGTGTCCCTACGTGGCGTTCAGCGTTCCAGCAGAGGAGAAACCAGTCAGGAAAGAACGAAGCACTGAGCTATGACCATGCGCAGATCCCTGGGGGTGGAGGTTTACACCAGGTGGCTGCACAAAGCAAGCAAAGATATTCGTTTGGAGAAAACAGCAGTGCTTGTTTTAGCAGCACTGCAGATTATTACAGAGCCCAGTGCTCTGTGTGAAATCCATCTCTCCTGTTACTAAACTTTCTTGCAGAGTGTCCCACACTTGAATGATCACATCACTAAGGAGCCGAACATGTGTTTTTTATTAAATGCTTTCTGCTTACAGACTGAAAAGTTGTTGAAGTTTGGACCATGCGGTAAAAAAAATTTGTATTTGCTGGTAAATAGTTTATTTTGGATTAAAACCATGTGATGTGCTGTCATTGATTAATAAAGATTGGAAGGTGACATCTATTGTTCTGTCCACTTCCATTTACTGAAAGCACTGATTCAGTATTTATTCTGGCCTGCAGTCGTGATGGGAACGGAAACTTCACACAATAATGGAGTACCGTGGGTGTTGGTTTCATGGTTAGTCACATTAAAGACCAGCAGCACATTAAAGAATGGAAAACTAACATTTAGGAAAACATTTGGCATAGATAAAGGTCTCTAAAGACAAACTGATCTGTTAAAATCTTAAGACAACACATGGTCATTTTCACAGGATGTTTCTCTAACGTGGCTGAAACTGTTTTGTTTTGTCTTGGAGCGAGGCTGAGTCAACACAAATCTTGTTACTGGCACCCTGCGCCTTTTGTAAGAACATAGAAAGGAAATTACGATCGGAATGTATGACTTGGCAAATTTGCTGCTGTGATTGCAGTTAACGTTGCAAGAAGCTCGTATTCTGGATCCCTATGCAAATGAGTGAAGCCTGGAGCTTGATTGAAGCGTTTCCAGGTCTGGAGCAGTGTAGATAAAAAAAATATATGTAAATAGAGAGAGGGAGAAAAAATATTTGTATTCAAGAACATCTCATTGTCAAAAATTTGTCTTTCAATGTTTCCTCCCATCTATCTTTCTTCTTTCCTGTCTTGTCTCCTTACTTCCTTTCTTGTTTCCCTTTCTCCTTTCTTTATCCATTCTTTTTTCCTCTTTTTATTTTTCTATCATTCATTCACTCCCTCCTTTTTTACCATGCCTCCTTACTTCCTTTCCTTATCTGCTTATCTTCTTCATTCCTGTTTTAGTATTCATCCTTTTCTTCCTTTGTTCTTCCCTGTTTCCTTTTTCCTCCTGCCTTTCCTCGCCCTCTTCCTTTTTTCCATTTATTCCTTTCATCTGCCCATCTGTTTTTATTTTTCATTTCTATTTTTATTTTATAGCCGGGACACTTTAGAAATATGTGTCATAAATTGATTTAATTTTTTACATTTTTTTACTTTTAGCGTAAGAGTAATCAGAGGTCTGAAAATATCCATGTAGAAGAGCTTATGGTCACATTGCCCTCTAGAGGTGAAAGCTCTAACTACATGTAAAGGCTTGGAGCAAATTCTCATCCCGACAACGTCACCTGTGTTGCCTTCACGTGCTTCCAGTAAACTCCAGATGACATGCAATTAAATAGTTTTTGCGGTTTTGCTTTACTATAGCATCTAATAGAGCTTGTCTATCTCAAATGTTCGTGGAAAGTTTTAGAAGATGTCTTCAGGAGTAAACATTGAAGGGTAAAATGAACTTTGAATAAAACGTGTCAGCAAGCAAAAACAAAAGCTGTTTCATTCGTCCCTTGTGACCTGATAGAAGTTATGTATATAAATCTAATTTTTTCTTGAAGAAACGACTGACATTGGCAGCATTGTCTTTCATAATTAATGACCTTTGGAACAAGACAATAACTCTGAACACATTGTTAGTTCAGCCAAAACAAAGATAGACATAAAACTTGTAGACATCATCCCCATCCTCCCATTCCAACCCAAAGCAGAATGCAACATTTTTGAAAATCACTCAAGTCACTCAAAAGTGGAAAATTTTGAGTGTTATGGTCTGTTAGCTGAGTTCTGATAAATATTAAATCTACTTCCTTTGACATATATCTGTTTGCTAAAAGGTTTAATATGACTCTTCGTCAACATGACATGAAATGTGTATTTTTGGAAGTAATAAATGTTGACTGATGTTGTTTTGTTGCAGGCCTAGTCCTAATGTGAAGAAAACTAAACAGCTTTCTGACTGGCAGTGAAATATTCTCCCTCTGAGCTTCTAATCACGCAAACTTAAAATCTGTCTTCTCCCAGACTCCATAATTTCATTGTGTATTTGCATCCTTTATTGTTTGTAAAAGGAATGAGTATAAGTTTCTTTTTTTCTCATGATGTTGCAAAGAAACAATCCATTACATCCAGGACCAGACGCATTGCCTACCCAGGTTTCCACCACAGCTTTGCTTGTAGCCGCCAGTGCAGAGCTTGTACGGGAATTACTTCAAGCAGGTGTGTGTGTTTCTTTACACATGGGACAGGGAGTAAACGAGTTATGATTTCACATTAAAAGCTTTTGAAATAAATAATACTGAACTGTAGAAGAAATAACTCACAAAAAAAAAAAAAATATATATATATATATATATATATATATATATATATATATATATATATATATATATATCCCACAACGAGGAAATAGCAAAGTTTGTGAAAACTAACACTCGCCCAGTCTCAAACTATTGGCCACGATTACACAATTACAACAAACGTCTATCTGTGTTGTGTCAATATTCCTATTCACCAAGTCTCCCTGAATGCATTATTGGAAGGGGGTGTGGCCTGTGCGAGCTAAACTAAACAGATTATAGAGTGAGCAGTCTAATCGGCGCTATTTTAAAGCGGTTTCTGGCTATACTTTTAGGTAAGTTGTTATAAATAAGCAGTTCCACCAGTTTTGTAAATATGTAGAATTTCAGTTACACGAAAGAAATTCAGCTGGTTGTTTCGTTTGAGCCCATCATATGACAGCTAGCTGGCTAGCTTCTTGGCTAATGAAGCTAAGTTCACTTTTCTCCGAAGAATAGCTTGTTCAGCCTATTTTCAACATAGAATAGTTGAAATAAGACAATTTAATATATATTCTTTATAGAGAGTTATACTATTACATTAAAGGGAATTATACTGGGTTGGCTATTGTGTCGACAGGTTTGTTTAAGGCCTCCAAGTTACTGTTTACATGTATCGCACATACTCCATAGAAATCTGGAGATCTGCTATCACTGTAGTAAATAAAACAAATTATTTATTGTGCTTGGTTTGGCTAAATGTAGTAAGCGTAAAAAACACGATAGGTGAGAGGGGTTTGTCAACAACAACTTCCTTTTCTCTCCATATGTTTCCCCGACTGGATTTTACACGGATCAGAGCAACAGACCTTTCAGCTTAAGTTAAACGAGCTATTTTCCAAATAGGTGCCTTCTATTGATCTTCTTTCATCTGTGGCGTGTTTTCAGAGCTGAGCCGCTGCCATGACGACTCTGGACGACAAGTTGCTGGGTGAGAAGCTGCAGTACTACTACAGCAGCAGTGAAGACGAAGGCAGTGACAACGACGATGAAGATGGGGAGCGGAAGACCATCCGGGACGCGGGCGCCACCGAGCCAGACATAGAGTACAGTGCAGACGGAAGTGCTGTCAACACAGGTAACAGAACGATGGGATTTATGTCTTATTCGTCGTGCTGCTTTATAAGTTGACTTTAAAATGTGTGAGGAACTCATTTGGATAAGGATTGCGAAAGTGTTCGTACGTACATCTGAACTTTTTCACTTTTACTCAACCCACCTCAAAGTGTCGCTTTTAATCTCTTTGCAAACCAGGAATAAAAAGGCTTTTGAAAGCAACCAGTCTATTGTATTTTGGAGGACGCAACACTGCTACACTCTTCAGATTTTTATTTGTAAAAATGCATTGTAGTATGTGGTTGTACTGCGACAAAATACTTTTGTAAGCTCTGTACCTTTGAGCATGAAAAATAAATGACAACATGATTTTATTGATGTTTTTTAATGTTCTGTTTCAGGGCCAAAGGGAGTCATCAACGACTGGAGGAAGTACAAGCAGCTGGAGGTGGAACAGAAACAGGAGCAGAAGAAAGAGATGGAGAGACTGATAAAGAAGCTGTCGATGACGTGCCGCTCCGATCTGGACCTAAAAAAAGACAAGGAGGAGGAGAAAAAGCTGCAGGACAAAATTAAAAGCAAAGTAAGCCGGAAAGAGCTGGATTCAGTTTATTTCACAAATCATTGAAGTAAATGTGACTCTTAAATGTAGCTGGAATAGTTAAAGTACAATTATTAAGGAAAGCTAACCTGCTTAATAAAGTTTGGATGTGGTTGTTTTTTTTCCCCTGACGTCTCAATGGTTGACACAATTAACTAAACCAAACACACCCAACACTTTTATTCAACGAAAAATCGTCTCTCCTCGGCTTTGTCTCACTCTACAGATGACCATGCAGGAGTACAACATGCTCCAGGAAGACGAGGACGACGAAGACTTCCTCCGGCAGTACCGCATGCAGCGCATCGAGGAGATGCGCCGCCAGCTCTGCCGCGGGAAGCGCTTCGAGCGGGTGCAGGAGCTCGGCAGCGGCGAGGAGTTCCTGGAGGCGCTGGACAAGGAGGACAAGAGCACATTGATCATGATCCACATCTACGAGCCGGAGATCCCGGGCTGCGACGCCATGAGCGGCAGCCTGCTGTGCCTGGCGCACGAGTACCCTCTGGTGAAGTTCTGCTGCGTGCGCAGCTCGGCCATCAGCATCAGCGCGCTGTTCAGGGAGAGCGCTCTACCCGCGCTGCTCGTCTACAAAGGAGGGGACCTGATCGGTAACTTCGTGCGGCTCACCGATCAGCTCGGGGAGGACTTCTTTGCCGTGGACCTGGAGGCGCTCCTGCAGGAGTACGGCCTGCTGCCGGAGAAGCCCGCCATGGTCCCAAAGACACTGCGCAACGGAGCCATCATTCAGAGCAACGCGAGCGACGAGGACTCGGACCTCGACATAGACTAGGCCTCTAAATATCTGATACTCTGCTTGGTAAGGCCGCACATCAAGTCTGCATGGACCATGTATATTTATTTATGTGAAGCCCTTGTTAGAGATTCTGCCCTGACCTCACAGCACCAAAGTTTAAAAAAAAAAAAAAAAAAAAAGCAGGAGAAGTCATTCACTTCATGTCATTCCATTCTGAATATTGGGATGAGGGTAAATGTTACTTATGATCATTGTTTAAGACAAGCTCTGTCGACTATTTGTGTTTTGTGTTCAACACATTCCATTGCGTTCTTCATGTCTTTTCATCCATGTTTCACTCTTGTGAATATCAAACCTTCACCTCCAGACTGACCTTCTTAGTTTTGTAACTTTTATATGTGCTGTACCCTCAAATAAACTGCGTGTTTCTTGCGTGTTTCAAATCACCCCTTCTTTTTTATTTATTGTTTTTTTTTTTTGTAAATAAGTGGCTAAGGCCACAAAGTTGTTGAAGAAAAGTTCAAGATGAAAATTGCATTGATGAGTAAACTGATGTGTGGTGGCAGCCTGAAACAGAAACCCAGCTGGGCATGCAACTCTGTAGAAACCATCCTACTAGAAAAAATGCGCATTATAAAAGAAAAGTAGCATTGCTGCCGTTTCCTGGTAACGCTCTGCTAATGGCTGAACTGTGGAAGGCCGAAATGGCCCCCGTCTGGCTAAAAAGGTCAAGCAAAAAACAATTTGTGACTTGAGGACGCCATAAAATACAACAAAAATCCCCCTAAAAACGCCTCTATGCTGTCTGGTCTCTGTGGTTTCCGTGGATCCTCTGTGTGTTTCAGCTCTATCAGCAAATTATTTTCTTGCTTCCTTAAGGTGACCCGTATTTTAGCATAAACACATGCAGGCATAAACAAGCTATTCCTGGAGCAAGCAGTGGCATAGCAAATATGAGCGCCACAGAATCTGATTAACATTTTCATTGCTCAAGCAATTTTGGCTTAAAGTAAATGTGTGTTTAGATTGAAAAAATGTAACCTATTTGTCTTATTCTTACACCAGCAAATGTAATCATGTTGTTAGATTTAAAAAATAATAAAAATCTAACAAAACAAACATTTTCCCAGGCTGAAATAATCATAAAGCAACACACAAATTAGACAATATACGTAGCTTTAATGTTTGTTTTTTTTAATACAGTTAACAAAAGATATATTAAAATACAATTTACAGTTTAGGGCTGCATAGTGGTGCAGTTGTGCCACTGTGCTTCTTGCAGCAAGAAGGTCCTGGGTTCAATACCCAGTCTGGGGTCTCTCTGCATGGAGTTTGCATGTTCTCCCTGTGCATGGAAGGTTCTCTCTGGGTACTCCAGCTTCCTCCCACAGTCCAAAAACATGACTGTCAAGTTAACTGGTCTTTCCAAATTCTCCCTCAGTGTGATTGTGTGTGTGCATGGTTGTTTGTCCTGTCTGTCTCTGTGTTGCCCTGTGACAGACTGGCGACCTGTTCAGGGTGTACCCTGCCTCTCGCCCGGAACGTTTGCTGGAGATCAGCACCAGCAACTCCCGACCCCATTAGGGACAAGGGTGTAACGAAAATGGATGATGGATTTATAGTTTAAGCACTAGGACTATCTTTAAGCTTTTATGGCCATAGTTTTAAGGGTGGAGTGACGTAAAATCGACTTTTTTGAGCTTTACTCTCACCAACCGCTGTCGTTCCAACCACCTCAGAGCTGCAGTCTCTATGCCAAGCTCCTGCCTCACAGAGCACCCCTCCTCTGCAATGCATACAACTCTGCTTCTTAAGACTAGTGGTGGCAGCAATTAGCAAACACCCAGATGTCTAGTTGTCATGATGACAGGGCAATGCTCCTAAGGCATAACAGAGGAGTGGCAGAAAGAGACAAAGGCCCAATTTCAAGGCCTGAAATTGCAAAGTCAGATTTCTATTAAGTTATGTTTGGTATAAGCAACATTTTTTACAACTGAAGGTAACAGCTACTTGATTGTGCTGTAAAATAGCACAAAAATAGTGCCTGAAAAATACATAATACTGTCCATTTAATTAACAGCTAAAGTACTTTGAAAATTGCAGCTGTAATCTAAAAAAAATGGTTATAGTTAGCAATGTTTGATGGGCTTTTTATGCATAAGTCGATTTATCACATGACGTCATAATTGTGCAAGGCACTGCTGCGCCCTTTTCAAACAGCATAATTAGGCTCGCAGGTATGATACATCTGAATAAGCTTCGCAGTCGACAAAAGCCACCCGAAGGTGATGCATCCTGAAGGTCGACTCGTCCGTACTTTGACTAATCGCTCTGATCGGGGTGGATCTGGGGAGCGATTATCCCCAGAGGCAGCAACCAAACTCAACCGCTTGATTAAACCACTGGTATAGTTTCCAGATTAATCCCACAATGTCAGGAGATGCTGAGTTGACATTAAAAGTAAATAAAAAAAAAAAAAAAGAAAAGAAATGAGTGGGGAGGGGAGAAAAACAGGCCAATTGATGACTACAAGCAGCTGTACAGCACCGTGAGGCAGGGCAGCACCAGCAGCAGGGGGGCCGCTTCCTCGTACAAAGGAGCGGCTGAGCTGTTCACGTCGTGTCCGCAGAAGGCGTGCTCCAGCAGCAAATGGGTCTCTGCGCTGATGCCTGGTGCAGGGGAGGAGGAGGAAGAGGAGGAGGGAGAAGCACACTGTCATTACCCGGGAACCGGATCCAAGTGGGGATATGATCACGTTTCATTATCTCTCTGCTGCCTGCATGGTCGTGAAATCGATGTCACAGGCTGCAGCCCGACACGCTCAGAGCGGAGAGCAGAGCTGCTGCACAACTCTCTGAAATCACGGTAATGTTTTCGGGAGACCTTGGAGGCATGCGCACCGTGTTGAGACCATTCCTCCCACAGGTGCTGGACGTCCTCGTTGTGATGCCCGTGGTGGTCGTAGTGATCCGGATCTGCGTGAGAAACACTGCAGTTAAAAATGAATGAATGAAAGAAAGCAGTCGGGGTAACTCTGGAGGAGCTGCAGAGATCCAGAGTAAAAAACGATCCAAAGGAGAGAAAATAAAAGAAGAAAATTAAGACTGGAGACTGCAGCGGAATAAACATACAGAGATCAAAGCATGTTCATATGTCAAAATGACCTTGTCAAAAGTCAAAGACTCGTCATAGTCTTCCTAGTCTCACCAGGAAGTCTAGACTTTGACTAGGAAAAAGTGAAATAACTCAAAAACTGACTGAATACAAAAGCACACCACATCTTTTGGATTTTTATTGGTAGAAAATGTTTAAAAAAAAAAACATGCACTGTTTTTCCACTGCTTCACAATAATGCACTACTTTATGTTTATCTGTTACATAAAATACACTGGTGTAGGAACAAATTGTTGAAGGGGTCTGAATACTTCTATTTTAAGTTAAAGTTGCATTGTCACATGTTGTGATCGTGAATGTGTAAAGAGGAAGAAAAGGAATGAGAGAATCAAACTCATACAGAAAACAAATCTTGTTAGTATAATAAACAATTGAGTTTTATGCTTTCAGAGAATTCTGTCAAAAAAAAAATTTGTCTATGTTGTAAAAAGCAGGAAAGAAACCCAAATATGAGGCACATTTTTGACCCCTAAAATTAAAATGTAAAAAAATAAGTTCTGATTTAGCCATCCTTGTGTTTACTTCAAGTTGTATTTGCAGTTTGTAGGATGGGGAAAAAAAGCGGCGTACCATTGGTGTGATGCCAGAGCATCCGCTTCAGCTCCCTGAGGGCCTGGGTGAGGTTTTCCAGCTGATCGTGGAGGTGAATGTTCTCCTCTATCAGGGCGTGGATCGTGTCCTGGAGCTCAAAGCCTTGACCTTCCAGCACTAGCAGGGTGAGGGGCAGGAAGAAAATCATTGGTCTCAGTCCACTCATAATGACCGAGCACACAGAGGCTTTGTCATTCCTTCACTGACAGCTGCTCATTGCCTTCATTTTGTGCATCTGTCTCCCCTGGTGATTGGTCTAGCAGGTTTTATGAGCTTACAAAGGTGGGTGGGGGCGATCTTTAATTCCAAAGCCACGAGTGGAAAGCTGCCAGCGGGGCTGCTTTAAAATCTATCAAATCATTCTACATCAGTGAACACAGCAGCACAAAGCCTGTTTGAAGCACGATCTCATTTACATGATATATATGTGATTAAATACTGTAAGTAAACTAAACACTTTCAGGACTACAATGAAAATTATTGATAATATTCTCCCAACGTGTTTGTTTTGAGTGCACAGATCAACACAGACGGCATTATTTGATTAGCTGTTGCTCACATTTGCCTCATCTGCCACATGGCAGGCTAAAACTTGCCATGCGGAAACCTGCTATCTTAGAGCAAAGTCTCTAAATGAAGACGACTGGCACAATGCAAGCTGGAGGTGGTTTAATAAGTTGCCAACAGTGATGTCAGGAACTTTCTGCCTTTAAAACTCTGGCTGGAAGTAGGTCAGTAAAGCCAATTGTGCTCTCGCTGACCCATTTGTATTCGCTGCAAAACCAGTCACATTAGTTGAGATGTTCAGAAGGAAATGACAAAAGAATAAAAAAAAATATCCATCATCCTGTTCCTATGATTTAGTCCTTTAAATCAAATTAAGTTTGATTTAAACTTAATTTTAAATCAAAATTAAAGTTTTGATTAACTTTAATACTTATTTCAAATACTTATTTCTGCAAGTATTGCAGTGCAAGTGTCTTATTTTTCAATAAAAGCAGTCAGGTTATAGAGGTTGTGTTTTTGGATAAATGACAGCTTCACTGAAAATTCATTAGTATAAGAATGTCATACAGGTCCATATGACATGTAGTTAACATGATAAAGGGCAATGGAGAGGGCAGGTCATATTTTGTACAGCGTATAACGAACCTGGTCATTTCAAAGCAACAAACAGATTGTGACAAGTAACTATACATGTACATTTCTTCAAACAAAATGATCTCTGACATGATGTTAATGTCAATATTTAATAATTTTGTTTCAGGAGCGTACCATGTTAAGAGCTTCAGTGAAATCTTTCACCCAAGAAACTGCAGATCTAAAACTACCGAAGACTCAAGACAACATACAGCATTTCTTCAAACAAAAAGCCTTTATTTATTTTTTATATGTATTAGTTTATGCTGTCTTGACAGCCCTGGTGCGCTTCTTTTTCACCACAACAGGCTTCTGGCTCTTCAGAATAGCACTGGCACGACGCAGGGCAGCCTGGAGGAGGCAAAACAAAAATAACCACCATTATAATCTTAAAAACTTAAACGTTATCACAACTTATGAAGCAAACCAGAAATAAACTGGGTTTTTCCTTGAAAAACACAGTTAGTGATCTCACCATGCGCAGGTCCTTCCTGTAGTTGTTCTTGCGAATGATGTGCCTCAGGCTGTTGAGGGTGGCACGGGCGTTCTTGTTGATGGTGACTTTAACATAGGATGCGACAGGCTTGTGCTGGCCTGAGCAACGAGAAAAGTTGTTTCACATCATGGTCACCACAGAGCTTTAGCAAATCAACACAATAAATTTGCTACAAACGCGCTATCATTAGAAAGCGAGTTTCTGTCAGTAAGATGTGTTGAGTTTTTACCTGCACGTCTCTTCAGCACCACCACGACACCCTTGCCGTCAGCTGCAGGCTGCACACCGACCGTCTTCTTGTGCACCAAGCCGTTGAAGCGGAAAGAGTTCCTGGACTTCAGGTTGTTGGGCTCCTGTGACAGAAAAATGATTCAGAAATCTACTTCTCTGCCTTATAACGAACAACTGAGTTGACAACAACAAATGCTGTTGTCAACTACAACTTCTAAATGACAAAATCTGTTTTTGGGACCTTGACTATTCCTGTGTATAAGTCTCTGTAGATTTTATAAAACAAAGAATTAAAAAGAAAAAAAAACGTTTAAAAAAAAAGACATTCAAATTGAATAAAGATGCAATAAAAAACTGGAATTGATATTTTGAGTTTGATCCGTCTTCAGTGGAGACCAGAACCTCAAAAAATATTGTCTTTTAATGATCAGTGAATGCTTTAAGAATTGAAAGGTTGTGCTGATGTGAGAAAACTCAAACAGAGATGTTAATAAGGTGGCAAAGTCTGAGATGTTCATAATAAAGTGAGGAAAAACAAATGTTTAGGCAGCTAAGCAAGGTAATACATGTGGATGGAGGCTATTTAGTAGCAATAGCTTCACTGATTATTTATGTTATGCTCGATAATTAACTCTAACCTAGCATTTTCATAATAATAATAAAACCACATCTTAAAGTGACTGCGCTCACTCTCTGCATCACTGTCCCTCTGATTCTATCACAAAATTATGACCACAATCATTGCAAAAAGGTTAGAAAAAATACAGGATTCCTTAAAATAAAAGCAAAATGGCAAGTCAAACCTTTACAAATTCAGGGATTGTAAACTGGGCACCAGATATATATTTATATTATTTTGAGAAAAGATGACATGAAGATACTTTTCCCCAGGTCCCTCTAAGCAGTATATATATATTTTTTCAGTTAATTTACAATAGACTCAAAGTCTATTTGTTTACAACTTGGTCACTTTGGAGTCGATTCTTGTAAGTACTCACAGTGCTGTAGGTCTGTCCATTCCTCTTGATGAGGAAGCTGGAGCAGTTCCTGATGACCATCCACTGCAAATGGGACGACATGATGAACCTGAAAAAGAAGTGTAGCTGTTTAAGAAACATTAAACGTCAACGGATCGGTTTTTAACTACAAATGCTCTGAATGGGAGGAATCACTGTACTATTTATTTACTACGGTAATAAAGCAGAAAGTCTTGTTACAAGACGTGAACTAGTTGGGCTCTAGTTAGATAATGTTAAAGCGTACAGTCCATGTATTACATTTGCATTAACCTTCAGTTTATTTCATTAAAGTTTAGCTCAACCAGCTAATGTTAGCTTCATCTCTCATCAGTACACGGTGAGGCCTAAGTTAGCCAACATACTGACACGTTTATCCTTAACTTTACAAACAGAACAAGATCGTTTACTGTGACAAAAAGTGTGTAATAAAACACTATGCAAAGCTATCAAGTTTTATTAGCGTAAATACAATCGTGAACAGAAAACTAATCTATTTTATTTACCGGCTAATAGCAGCCAAAGCGACCACGTTACCTTTTAGCGGAGGAAAAGGACCAGAGAGACCGGAAACCGCTTCACGGAACCTTTTCAGAAATCCTTACGCATTGAAAAACGCCGTTCTGTAAACATTTTGTAAGATTAGCGAGGAATATGAAACTTGAAAAACCAAAGCTGACTTACATATTACACTCATAAGTGGATATTTAGCGTTTTGCCCCCACACGAACAAATTATTGGTATTTTATGAAAAACTAGTTCTCAACGACAACAGCGGAGGGACACGTTTGATGAATGGTCTCTCTGGCATGACGTCATTAATATGCGTCACATGTTTACAGTTAGAAATGAACTCCCGATTACAATATATTTTAAAGCGTTTGGATAGCGTGTCACTTTATATTAAAGCGCGCTAGTAAAAGTGGTAAATACGGACCAAAGGGAGGATGCTTATTATCGGAGATGTTGGATTGTTTGACTTTGTTTCTGATCATTTTTTGGCAGATACGTTTAAACCTTATTCGAGGATGTGAAACTCAAAGTTATTTGAGTTGAAAAGTTAATTGGGAAACCATTTATCTCAAGGATTCACTCCGGTTTAAGGTGGTAGATAAACGCTGTATCTGAATGAGCATGGATAAAGAAGAAGATTTGGAGATACTTGGTGAACAGCTGTACTCTCTGATCTACCCCAAACACAAGGAGGGTGCTGCAAAACTCACAGGTGAGCTCACTTGTATGATGCATTTTAAATACTATAAATTATTTTCCGTAACACAAACATAAACAGCATTTATATTCTCTGTCCCGTTGTATAAATCCACCCATCTCACCTTCCTTGTCCTCTAAATGCAATTTAATAGTTTGGAAGTTTTGTGTCTATATTTACATTTCAAAAAAAATAATTGAAGGGCTGAGAACTTTGGAGATGAGGGGTTAAAGTAAAATCTTATTTGAACCTGGTTGTGTGTTTCAGGTATGTTACTGGAGCTTCCAGCTGCTGTTTTGAGCCAGATGCTGCAGGATGAGGCCATGCTGACAGCAGCTGTGGAGAAAGCTCTCAGAGCTCTGCAGCTGGCACCGAAGGCCAGGTATAATCATCAAGTAGAGACTGGAGCAGTGAGGATGGTTTGTAATGCTGGTGAAGACTATGAAGAATAATCTTAAAAATAGACCTCCCGTTGTTTATGTGGTTCCTTACAGTGAGGTGACACAGAAAGATGAGGATGATGTGTCCCAGTCCTCTGACTCTCTGGGGGAGCAGCTGTTTGAGTTAGTGGATGTTTACAACACTGGTCACTCACAGAAAATCACAGGTGAGTAAAATATCCTTGCTCTTCATCAACACAGAGATTACCCGTCAGCATGCATTTTCTTCATTTATTTGTTGATCCATTTGGCCTGCAATTTTTGATTTGTTAATATTGTCTTCATAGTGGTAAATTAAATAGTCAAAATACTGGACGTATTACACAATCAAACCCACATTCAGTTCATCTGCACTTATCAGTTTAGCATACAAACATCTACAAGTCATTTTTACAGAGTTACAGTGATAGCACAAATAGCATTTATAGCCAGTATATTGCTTGTATCTTCTCGTAAGGGCTCTTTTACTTTTCCAAAATTTGATTATGAATATGGTGTACTGTATTCATCTGTTTTTAGTCCTTTTAAATGCTCTTTTGCTGAACTGAAATTGTAAAAATTAAACAATCCAATGACTGTGTGAATATCAGGACATTCCTATGCCACCTTTAGTTTTTAGCATCGTTACTCAGCATTACTGGAGATATACTTTTCTTGTGCAGTGACAAAGTGTTTTGTCTTGTGCACAGGAATGCTTTTGGAGCAGCATAAAGATGTGGTTTTACAGCTTTTGTCAGACCCCAAACTCCTGGAGGAACATGTGGATCTTGCCCTGAAGACACTGAAAGAGTTTGTAGCATTTTACTCTGAATCTTGTCCTCACATTCAATTTATGTCATAATCAAGAGATGCACTTTACATTCAATTTTTTTTTTAACTACAGATAATATATTCTGCCTTCTTTTTCAGACAGAATATAGAGGAGACGGACGTCAGCGATGCTTCAGAAGCCGACGAGACAGACAGGCTGGGAGAGAAGCTCTTCTCAATGGTAGAGAAGATGGATTCACTGCATGCGAATGACATCACAGGTGAACTGACTCTGATTTATTTACCATTCAACATGCCAACATGCACAATCTCTTGGCTGAGAGATGGTGCTCCTAACTCTCATAAAGTCATCCATGTTGTTTTTCTAGGTATGCTCCTGGAGATGGATGCTGCTTCTCTCCAACTGCTGCTCAGTGACCACACAAAGTTGCAGGTTGCGGTCCAGAAAGCACAGGCAGTGCTGGATACTGAGAGCTAAATTGGATTTGATTAACCCAGATTATGAAGACTTTGTCATTTTAGACTAAATTGTGAACTGGGTATGAACGCAAGATGACAGATGAGTCTGAAAGTCATCATTCTGCTGAAATGAAGGCTCGTTTCTGACTGCTCTGTTTGCAGTGTCAGCATCTAATGAAAAACAAATCTGCACTGCTTCACTTTGGTGTCGTATCTTTGTTTTTTCTTGATAAAACTGTTTACACTAATGCATAAAAAATGATTTTCTTCTGTAGAGGTCTCAGAAATTTGGATCAAGATGCTGCTTTACATTTTACGTTATTGTAAAAAAAATTTCAGCTGCTAGGAAATATAGCCGATTTTCAAATACATTAAGGATGCTTACTGTTGTATGTAGTAGTGACAGAACTATCTCCGAATACTGATTATAAAGATATTCATCATTACTATTTCTTAGTCCCATGTTCAGCTGTAGCATACAAAAATGAATGACTGAGCTAATGTGGATGGATTTATGTAAATATGTAAGGTTTGATGTGCTGATTTATTTTTAAGTTTACATTTTAGTAATGTAGAATATGACTCACTATCAAGGAAGGAGTAATTACGACTGTTTTGAGCTCAAAATGGCCATTAGTGACACAATATAGCTAATTATGTTGGACCAATCACATTTCATCATCCACCAAAAAACATTCTTTGGGGAAGGAGCACGCCTGTTCACTTTAAAATATGAAAGTGTTTGGTTAATTCATTTCTGAACTTAGTGTCTAAAGAAGGCTTCAGAACAACTCTATAGGTACCAAGTGATTCATTCAGATTAGAGCTCAGTAACACTTTATTTGATGGGTTGTGAATAAGACTGTCATGACACCGTCATAAACATGACATAACACCTGTCATGAACATGAGTAATTCTTCATGAATATTTATGACTGGTCATAAAGGGTCATTCGGTAAATCATGACACTTTTAATACAAAGTTGACATTCAAAATGTCTGTTATCACAACTTGACATTAACCAAGAAATCATGATCTGACATAAATTTGTTATAAAAGTATTACTGATTAAACTGTAGCTTTAATAACATAAAGCTACAGTTTAATCAGTAATAATTTTATAACAAATTTATGTCACATCATTTCTTGGTTAATGTCAAGTTGAAAAACGAAGACGTTTTTGTCTTCGTTAAATACAACAGTACTAAAGAAAGATATTTCTTTATTCCTAACTGAAAACAGATGTTAAAAAATATATATCATGAGTTTGTGATTAAATTATTGCTGTATTGATTTCCATATTCTCAAAATAAATATTTTAAAACCCAATAAATGTTATCACTACAGTATCTATATATACATCTTAATATTGTCATTTTCTTTGAAATTCAAATAAAACTCAACCACATTTCATTCACCTCACAGAGCTGACCTTGACTTTCATTTTGCAGAAAAAAAGGACAACCAACTCATTTCAAAATGCCTTTTTTATGTAGTAAATGAAACGGCTAGACATTTCTATCAAAGTGCTACAGAGCGCAAAAATAACTTTATTATCATTTGTTTCCATTATTTGTACTGATGATTCTCCGTCAATGTTTTCACAGCAGAAATTCTAAAACAACAGAGATCACTGGCCTCTGCTGGTTAACAATCCGACTGATGTCTGCAGAATGAGTGACAGAGTAACATCTGGGGGTGACAAACGCCAGACTTGGGAGTTACATCTGTAAACTAAAATGACAACATATTTAAGAGTACGACTAGCTCACGGTTCACAATTTTAAAGATTTATTGGTATGCAGAAACAGGCGATACAAACGATTAGATTGTGATTGTAATTTCTTCAATCAATAATGCATCTGGTCAAAGCCTATTTGGAAAAAAAAAAAAGAAATTAGTTAATCTTCTCACACCCGCACGCACACCTTTTATGTCTACATGTCATAAATACAATCAATCTGATATACAAATATTTGGATAGATTCATTTTCTGCAATATTTAAATTCATCTTGAATTCTGGTTCCTGTTAGTTCCATTTGAAGCCGTCATCTCAGAACTTTGAGATAACCATGGACAAAAAGACCCTCCGAGATCTTTGAAGGTGAACAAGTAAGGGGGGGGCGAAGGGTTAAATAAATACCTGAAAGAAGCAGCGATCAATCCCTGCATACTTCTCTTTCTTAAATCATCCGACATGCTTTGTTTAGTGGATCTAATGGAAATATCTACACAGCAAGGCCAAATAAGCAAATCATCACACAAGTTGCCACCTCTAGCACGAAGGCTGCTTATAGAAATCTCCAGTATGAAATTAAAAAGGTGCCACTTCCTTTGTATCCTTCACATATCCGTCCAGACAGCTAGACACTGGATGATCAGTGTTTAGTGGAGCAAGGCGTGTACACAAATTTTGCCGACATGAACACACAGTTTGTTTGTGTGTGAATGTATCCATGATGCAAATCATTTTTCGGCCCCTGTTTGGTTTCAGGAATAAGCCCTTCAAGGAAACTGTGCTTGTTACAAACACACACCAGCGACACATACTGGGCTGATGAAGGTATAAGGTAAAAAAAACAACAAAAACAGTGGTTAAGCTGTTTTGACAAAAACCCACATGATGGGATCAAGCTTTTTAAATGAAGGCCAAAGGAGAAGTTCTTAAGACAGAGAGTAGTATGTCCATGTGCTTCATTTACTTCCAGGTAGACTCTCATTTTTGTCCATTAAGTCTATTAATTTCATTTCTCCGTTGAAGGGGATGTTTACTTATACACTGGGTACTGGCGCTGGCCCAACCGGCTAGACCGTTGTCCCCCTCCCGATGGTGCACTTGTCTGGGAAAGAGACAGAAGACATTCAGATGGGACAAACAGGACAAAAAAAAAAACAAACAACAACATGGCAGACAGACCAAATAAAACATGCTGCTTTAAAAACCACACCTGTGAAAACTGCGTGGGGTTATAAAAAGTGACACCTCCTGCGGCTGTAGTCCCCTGGTTGGGATGACTCTGTCCAGGGAAAAGCAGAGGTACTTTGGTACTTCGATGTTGACACATTGATTCACAACAAATTGCCAGGGGGAAAGTGGAAAGACGATGCAGACTGGATCCACGGTGAGGCACCATCACAAACCATTGTTAATGCGTATTTCAGTAGCCATGCAAACTAGATTCTAGGGTTAGAGCAACTCGCCTAGGACAACTTTAAAATTACATTTAAACCATCTCCAGCATGACTGACTCTGATCATTTATTGTTTTTTTTTTTGTTTTGTTTTTTTGTCCAAGCAAATTGAGGATATTGAATAGTGTGGTGAGCCATTGGCTTAAATAGTTTTCCCAACCGTTGCATTTTATTTTTCACATTACAACATCAAACTTTGATTTTAGTAGGGCTTTTTGTGTGATAAATTAAAACAATAGTGAATATCAGTGAAAAGGAGGGAATTCTAAGGGAGTTCTCCAACATTTATTGAATCTTGGTATGAATCCAGCTGTTCTATGAAGGAATCACAGACAACATGAGTGAAGAATCAGCACCAAGAAGCTCAAACAGGTCAGGAAGTTTAAAGTTTCATCAATGTATAAAACAATACAGCACGGTTTCAAAAACTTAAAGAAAATAGTACAACTGCAAATCAACTTAAACACTTTGCCCATTCAAGGTGAACATTAATCAGAGAAGCAACCAAAAAACCTGAGAAAATTTGCTCACAAGACAATTAACAGTTTTGCACTCCACAAATCTGGCCTTCATGGAAGACAAGCAAAAAGAAAGTCAATGACTGACTGAAAGGAAACACTGAAAAGTCTAGTCAGCAGTTTACGAGTCATATAAGGATACAGCAAATGGTGAAAGAAGGGGCTCAGGTGGACGATGCCAAAATTGATGTTTTTGGCCTACATGTAACAGAAGACCTCCATGGTGAAACATAGTGGAGGCAGCGTCATGTTGCTGGGAAGGTTATCTTCAGGAGGGACAGTAGAGATGGTCAGAGTTTAACGAGGATGGACTGAGCTAAATAAAGGACGATGCTGGAAACGAAGCTGTTTTGGGCTACAAAAGTCTTGAGACTGAACAGAACAGGAATCCGAAACATCCAGTCGACGAGAAAATATATTTATACACGACTATCTACATCACAGGGACTAAAAGGTGAGACTTGAAAATTACTGCTCACAGATGCTCTCCTGTCAATCTGACTAAGCTGGACTTATGTCGCAAAGAAGAATTAAAAATGAAATAATAATAATAATAATAAAATCACTCTAAATGTGCAAAACTGGAAGACATACTGTAAAAGCAAACAACTTCTAGCTGCAACTGCAGTAAACAGTGTTTCTACAAAGTTTGTCCTGAGGAGAGGTGGAGATGCACACAGTGCTTTTCAGACTTATTTTGATACATTTTACTTTTCTTCACATCACATTTACTATTTTTTCTATTACACCTACCCGTAAGATAAATTGGACAAGTTTGAGGTTGTAATGTGGGCATATGGAAATATATATGTATTTCAGTTTCTGACTACAGCTGTCAGAAAATGTTTTGACCCCATAAGAATGTGCCATGAATCAAATTTCATAGCAGCTGCCAGCTACTATTGCAATAACTTTCTCCCTTTAGAGTTGTATTTTCTTAAGAGTGGAGGTGGTAATGCTGGAGACAGCAGGCGGTAACAACAGGTGGACATTCTGGGGCTGGTGCTCAGCAAAGCATTGGATGTAAATGGTGAAGTTTTAATGATGAGATGCTACAGAACAGAAACAGGAAGATGGTGGCAGGGAATTATTTAAGGACAGGCTAGAAGTACCTGGTTTAAATGCTGACTCACTTCGCGTGATAAAGAACTCATTGAGCTAGAACGTGACAGCTAAAGAAAACAAGTAGGAAGGGAACAAAAAGAGAAAAAAAAAAATCCCATCACCCCATATTAATAATCTTTCATGCACTTGATTAGATCAATTTCCACAATCAAGTTAAGAATAAAACTAAGTAAACAAGCATTAAACAACTGTAGTTCTTAGAAAACAACATCACATTGATGGAATTATATTACAGAGACACATGGAATAGAAATTATAGTAATCATCCAGGCATTCAGCATGAGAAAGATGAGAGTTAAGGTTGGTATGCATGCATCCTTGAGTCCTCTCTTACAAGAACTTAAAAAAGTAAACTATGCAGACAAGCCTTATGTCATTGTGCCATAAAGTCCATTATGATGACAGATGGATCTTACCTCTCCTGACTGTGACCCATCTGGAACAGGAGGACCTTCTGGTGGTAACAGCGTGGGGTTGAACACCTGAACCGGTCAAAAGATTCAGGATGAGTAAAACTGCAACTTTGTACCTTAAAAATTGGATTTCCATCTTGACATTTTGAAGGATTTCAAGTTTCATCGCTGACTATATAACTATTGAGATAAGATAGTAAAATATTTACGTTAAGAAAGTATAATTCAAGGTGGTTATGCACGTTTTAATGTTATGCCTCCATATTTTTTCCAGAATACTTATTCAATGTTTTTGTCTACTTTTAAAGTACAAATACAACAGTTCACTTTCTGATACACAGCAGATATTCCAAAATATGTTAGGCCTTAAACACTGAAATAGACAAAAAAAAAACAACAAATCGCTTGATTCCCTGATGAGAAAAATGTCTAGGAATACAAATGTTTCCCCCTCCTCCATCCTGATCCAGACTGCTTAAAAATGCAGGATGTTGTGCAAATGTTTAAAAAAACCAAAGGAACCTGTGGAGCAGCTCCGCTGCTTGGTGAATTCTGCTCTTGATTTCCACCTTCACTGCCTTCCTGAGGCTGCTGGTCACTGGGAGCTTCACATAAAGAGAGAAACAGAAAATATTTCATTTTGTTTTAGGTATTTAACTTTATTAGCTTTTTTCAGCTTATCAACAAAAAGCTGAAAGGAAAAGATATTTAAGTTTCACTGTTATCTTGAATTTGGGCAAAAACAAAAAGAAGCTTGAAGAGCGACACATCTTATCCGTCATCTAGTTACATCTCAAGAATTTTGAACTCTTCAAATAAAAGTTAAGCTATAATGTCAAAAAACAGCAAAAAAAAAAAAAAAAAGAAGTACTTATGTTCCAGTCAGAGATGTTTTTAAATGGTCTTGGTTCGCTCGTTGTATTTTCATGACACACACCTGAACTAGGCACAAACAGGTTAGCAGGCATGGGCATGGGGGCCAAAGGAGCAAATAGGTCCACAGGAGCCGGGGCCACTCCACTCGGCTTAGCTGTTCCGCTCGGGTTCAGAACATCCACGTATCTGCTCCTAGTGCCTGAGAAGACACACACAGTCAAACAAATTACAATTAAGAATTTAAAAGATACATGGTATAAATAAATATCTGCCCTGAAAAGTATGAGGCTGAGTCAAATTTCCAGTCTACTGTGCATCTTACCTGCTTTTCTGGAAAACATGTTGATGGCAGACCCAGCACCTGGAGGGACAGTGGGACCCCCAGGACCAGGCATCTGAGGCATCTTGGGAAATCCGGTTGGAGGTGGTGGCGGAGGCTTACTCTAACAGAATAAAAACAAACCCATCAAAAAAAAGGCTTGTTTAAGATCTATATTTAAAAAATATCCATTTATTAATCACTGACCTCTTCTTCAGGCTCATTCAAGTCAACCCATCTATTTTTCTTTTCATCCCAAACAATCTGGCAACGATAAACACAAAACCCATAGATTGGTAAAGAACAGTTCTAAAGTTAAGATGGAAGGAAATAAAATAAGCACATACAACTTACAGAAGGATTTTTATCATCCGGCAAGTGAGCCTCATTTTTTCTCTTCCCAAAGGGCCAAAATGACCAGCCTTTACTCTGCTTGCATGGAAAGGAGGCACTGCGTTAAACAGTGTAATACTGCAGTGTGCAGCTTTTCAAATTGTGAGAAAGTGAACCTTTTCTGGAGAATCCTTCTTGGCTTTCCTGGCCTCCTCTTTGCGTGGCTGTTCGGGAATCGAGGGCGGAGGTGGGGAGGCCTGATTTACAGCAGAGTTGCTCCGCTCTCTTCCACCGGAGTGAGTGGAAGATTCAGAGGCCCTGCGAGAGCTGCGTCCAGATGGCTGGAAAACAAAATGTTCTGATAAGAATACGCTTTGATACGCTCTGGCATTTACAAAACAAACGAAATACTTAGTAGATAAAACTAAGGGCATCACCACATAATAGTAAACCAGGTAATTTTAGTGAGTAATAATCATCTCAGGGGAATTTAATATGTTTCGAGACATTAAGCTCTGGTGTGGAATGTCAGTGTTACTTCTATATGCAGTTACTTCAGCCAGGATACACCAACATACCAAATGCATTGAAGATTGTGAAGTTGTTCGTGATCTCCTCGGACCCTGCGGAACCAAATAAACAAGGTAAGAATTTTCTCTTGCATTAGTGGTTTCCAACATTTTTGCCACATAGACCAAAATCATCAAGTTTGTGCTCCAGAAATTCAATATATATTTCTATCAAAACGAGAAGATAATTGTATACTAAAATTTGTCATTTTCAATTCAGTTTATTAATTTATGTGGCACCAATTCACAACAAATGACATCTAGAGGCACTTTCCAATCATACATACATTCCAACTTATCTGAACAGTAAAATTAGCTCGATTAATTATTCAACATAGCTTAAAAAGTTTCTAACTGAGGAAACCCAGAGTGATTGCATCGGATCATTGACTAATTTAGGTAGTTGGTATTTCAATAAAATGGACAAAGTCTGATTTTTGTAAGGAAATGATCTATAAATCATTCTAGATTTAAAACGTAAAAAGGGCTTTGTATGTTTGCCTTATTAAAAAAATTAAAAATGGAAAAAAGATTCCTAAATTGTCTAAAATGAATCCTTTTTTGTTTTATATTTCCCTTTTGGAAAAAAAAAAAAAAAACACTAGCTGTACTGAGTCATGTTCGGTAAATGGGTCAACCCCACCTTGCCTGTGCTGGTGTGTAAAAATGTAGCCATCTGTGAATGGGGTCAGAGGCTACTGTTAATTTAGATCTCGGACAACCCTGTCTCATGTTAAAAAAATTAAAACTTATTTTAGGTTGTATTAGAACTGCAGGCTGAAAAATACTGACCATGATAGCCATGTGGTCATACAAGTCCATCTGAGGTGTGAAGGAGCTTCTGTGTGGGGAGGATGATATTGGATGTGTGGGATGCATCTCCGGGTGGGGTGGGGGTGGCTGCTCCATGGGGGCCATATGTCCAGGAGAGGGAGGCATGTGCTGAGGCATCTGAAAAGGTGGGTGAGTCATTTGAACAGGTGAATGTGGCACCTGTGACTGAAACATGTGAGGTGACATTTGACCCTCTTGTGGTGGGGGAACAAATTGCTGGTGGGCTCCAGGATAGGCCTGCTCATGTTGAGGGTGGAAAGGGGGGTGGGCGACGCCAGGATCCTGTGGAGGGAATCCAGGCATGGGGATTTGGCCCGGTGGTCCACTGGGGGCTACGGGGTAGAACTGGGGCACATCGCTTGAGGGTGGGAGCTGAGCTGGAGCTGCTCCCTCATGGAGAATGGAGGAGGGAGCTGGAAGGAAGTGAAAGAGATTCAATCTATCTGCCAGCACTAAGAGCTAATCATACACAGAGCAAAAGTTTGAACACATTCACACACACCTGGAGGCATCAACTGTACTGCCTGCGGTTGAGGCCCAGGCATTAATGAGCTCATGAGCTGGTTGTCGGGGGCCTGGCCGTCCACTTCCAGAGGCATGCTGTAAGGTTCAGGTGGACTCTGGGGCTCCAAGTCTGAACTTTCGCTGATGCAGTCAAACTGTGCAGGAGTACTTCTGTCCCTGTTGTATGTAATCACACCAGTCTTACAAAAAGAGAGAGAAGAAATCAGCAAATATGTTAATTGTTTAAAAATTACATGGTTTGTTTAAAACAATCTAAATCTGCTCAATTTCTGAAAAATAAAACCTTGAAGAGATCTATTGTTACATAGTTCCCTGTTGGAACTAGCAAGAAATGTTTATAATTATATTATGCCTCAAGGTGATGTAGAAACTTTGCTCTTCCTCACCCTGATCTGTCCATCCAGCTGTTTGAGGCGGATCAGCCATTCAGGCTCAATGAACAGCTCCTGCTCAGGTCTTTCTTTTAGTTGCGGGTCAAAGAACCGCAACTTTTCTGACATCTTTAAGCAAAAAGAAAATAAATAAATAAATCACATGGGTCAAAGAGTAAAATTTAAAAAGATATCAAAAGCAAGGAACAACTACAAACCTGTATGATCTGGCTGATGAACACAGGGGAGTAGTAGGAAGCATGCATAAGAACCGTCTTTGCTATAACTTCACAGTAATGAAAAGCTTGGGCAGACAAGCCTGATTCAGCCAGTCGGCATGCATAGATTAGTTTAAACACCTGATGGAGGACAGAAGGAGAGAGAATATAGTCCTCAGATATTTTATTTACAATGTTATTATGAATGCAAAAACATATGAAATATATTGAACAGTCTTCTAAAAATAACAAAAACCCACCTGGAAGTTGGGCAGTGAACAAGGCTGGGAGCCCAGAGACTGAGCGTACTCATAGGCCTCCGTCCTCTGGATTGCTTCATTGGTGGCAAACTGATTAAAGGCCAAACTGAAGGCAAGAGACAGAGTTAAATGTCTGGCTTGTTTTCAGCTTATGTCAAAAGACATATCCAAGATGGTGTGTGTGTGTGTTTTGGGCTAACCTGTGGTTGGATCCAAGCAACACCAACTTGGTGCTCTTCTTGGTGTAAACCCCCAGGCCAACTTGGGCCATCAGGTAGCAGAAGTGAGCAGCGTCAGTCAGCCCTTTAGAAGCTTTGCCAAAGCAGAAAAAAATGGTCAAAAATGTTAGGAATGAAGCTACCAGCTGCCATTAATGTCAATACAGTTTAAATAACTTCCACTGGACAGAGTCTTAATAAAATAATCATACCCAGAGTGTCACCCATAGTGGTGATGGTGCGAGTGTCCAAGTCCATATTGTGTGTTAGGTTTGAGAGGACCATGGCCAGATGGGGGCGCCAGTCACCCCACTTCTCCTCTCCACAGCACTGAAAATGTGAAAAAATGAACATTCAATTTAGATAGCTGGAAAATCATTGTCAACAACTTCTTCAGCGCACCAGTTTAAAAACAGGGCGTAAGGACGTACCGTAGCTGAAGCAGGCATTCTCCCTGACATCAGCTGGTACATTGTTTGGAGAGGGTCATTCATGGGCAAACTATTGGCAAACCTGAAGAAGAAAACAACATTTTAATGATGAGAAAACCATAATTATAGGTGAAGAAACTTCAACTGTAGCTACTTCACCTTGTCATGACACGTGCGTGTGTCCTGTTGTCCATCTTACTAGCCAACAGCAGGGCGTGTCCCCACAGACCTCCTTTCATGGCTGCTTCAAGTGCATCCTTTTTTCATCATACAAAGAATAAAATGTGTCAGATATGTTTGGCTTAAAATAATTACGTCATTTTGCTAATCATTATATCTCCTACTTTCTTGCGCCCAAACAGAAGCAGCTCTCTGAAGCGCTCTGTTTCCTTGCCAACGTTCTCCGGGACAATCATGAACGTGTCGGACAGAAGGGACAGCGGTCCAGCTCCAGGCTCCTCTTCCGCTCGTGCAAGTGGTTCATTGTTGAAATCAATCAAGTTGGCTTCGTTGGGACTCTTGCCAGGCAGCCAGACAGAGCGATGCTCCTTCAGCAGGAGGTCAGCGATATCTGTGCCGACCACAGTCTGAGGAAATGAAAAACGACAATAAGAAAAGACCAAATTTTAATCAAATAATAATTGTTCTGGTAGATTTACAGCTGCAGGCAGCACAGACTCACCCCATTCTGTCTACAAAGCAATACAATGAAATCCCAGAGCAGGCGAGCAGAGTCTCTGTCCAGCAAGTTGTTGTCACGGGAACACTCCAGTGCTTTGTTTTGAGAGAATTTTATCACATCAACCTTGTGGGTCTCCTCCCTGTTGGCATGACAGAAAATGTTAAGATATATATGTTTCATTACAAAAACCTAAACTGCAGCATAAAAAGCTAGATTTAGGATTCATTTCAATGTTGTTTGAACTCAACATTCACTAAAAACTGATGTCTGGTTCTATAATGAGTTTCCTTTCACCAAGATTGTGTGAAGTATTTGAGATGGAGATAACTAGAAAAATACACTTACTTAATCAGAGGTCCAGGGAAACCACGCAGCTCAGCCTGATCTGCGGTGTCCTGCAGCATCGTCTAAAAGGAGAAGTAGAAGATAAAATAATACATAACATATTTTTTACATTATTTTCTGCTCACAATTGTCTAAAATGTTTGTATCTCCAAAAAGGCAATGGAAACAAATTTTACAACCTATGATCCATAAATTAAGGAATGCCTATTTTATGATTACTGCATAATGACATAACATAACTTAATGTGTGCTGAAACTTAAACCTTAAAGCTCTGTGCAAAACAATAAATAAAATCTTTTTACATTTTTTTTATAGTAAATGTACCTCCATGTTGTGGATCTCAACCAGAGCAGGCTGCCCAGCCGAGGGGAGATTGGGCAGGACTTGGATCAGATGACCTCCAGGTCCAAAGCGAGCACAACGATGGGGCATGGTAAACTTTTCTGGGGTTGCAGGGCGAGGGGGAGCTGAAAGGGAAACAATAGGTACAGTGTAAGTAATTAAGTGAGATATAATAAAGAAAAAAAAAACATTTAGTACTTGGAGAATCGCTTTAAAAAATATATATATATATATATATATATATATATATATATATACTGCTCAAAAAAATAAAGGGAACACTCAAATAACACAACATAACTCCAAATAAATCAAACTTCTGTGAAATCAAACTGTCCATCTAGGATGTGTTATTTGAGTGTTCCCTTTATTTTTTTGAGCAGTATATATATATATATATATATATATATATATATATATATATATATATATATATATATATATATATATATATACTCCAAAAACAGAGTTTTGTAAGATTACGTTGCTCTGGTGCAATCCAGGTACTGTCTGCAGTGTACTCTGAGGGATACATGTACTGGCTGTAGTTCTGAGTAGCGTCCGTTTGATTTGGATACTGGCCATAAGAGTAATCAACTGGGAGAGTGGATTGTGTTGTGTCATAAACTGCAGATACCAAGTCAGGCTGGCTCCTGTACACCTGGCTCTGCAATTGAAGTGCAGAAGAAAAAGAGTTGAGAACAAGGTGGCAGATGATCCAGGTCCCATAAAATTGAAAAAGCAAACAGCAATTTTTATTGCCTGTGAAATAAAAGGAGCCATGACAGTTCACCTGCTGTGACCGTGAGCTGAAGCTGCTTCGTCTGCTGTGATGACTGGTGGAGCTGTGCACACTGTGTGCCGACCGCTCGCTATGCACGCTGCGCCGGTCAAAGTCGTCGCCGTAAGCATCTCTCCCGCGCACGTTGTCGTCATCAAAACTGCGATCATATCCGGGATAGTACTGCCATTGGTCGTCGTAGCCATCTTTCCTGTGAGTGAGCCGATAAAACACTCAGCAGGAGTAAACTGATAGGACTCATGCATAGCTGCGGTGGTTTACATTTTGTTGACTTCATTACTCTTTTTACTAAAATGTACAAAGAGTTTTAATAACGCATACCTGGACGTATACTGCTGATTATAGTAGCCGTTTCTATATGCGTCATTGTAATAAGACCAATAGGATTGATCATAGTATCCTCTGTATCGCTGGTCGTACTGTCCGTAGTTGTATCCTTTTTAAACAAAAAAATGGAGAAAAAAGATAATTGACAAATACATAAAATTTTTTCTTTCATAAATCATTGTCAAATTGACTATGTATTAATAAATGTGTGTAGCTCATACCTCTATAATCATAGTGCTTGGGGTAATCTGCATAATATTCACCGTAGGCACTTCGGTTTTGCCGTTGGTAATCTTCAGAATAACCTTGCCTGAACGACAAAACAAGGTGACATTTCACAGACCGGCCCATGTGTCTCAATACAACACGTGAAATTGAAACATGCACAAAGTGTTATTTCAACATGCAAATCCAAACATGATGCTACAATTAAGCAGCCTTGTGTGTGTGCTGAATAAAGACTGACAAAAATTTTACAATAAATGATTTCAAAGTAAATGATGCAAAATAAATCATCAATGCAAATTCTGTTTTGCATTAAAAATGCATAAGAGACCACTCGGAAATGCAATGTTTGTCCTTTCATATTTGCAATAATGAAAACACAAACTTTGGGTGGCAATAAGATATAGAGGCTGTTGGATGGAGTCTCACTCCAGCGAATTCACTCACTTAGTAGTGGTAACAGTGTGTTATAGTAGCATTAATTTTTAACTTCAGTTTCCTAATAATGTACAGACCTTATTAAGCATTTATTGATTGGAGTCAAAGGTAAAGTGGACAGCAGATTGCTGCTTACAGGGATTACAGCTTCAAATATGATCTGACTGAATAGACAGTAAATATACAAATATCTGCACATTTCTTATTTTTGAACTTATTTTTATAAATTATAGTCATTCATTTGTTTTTCTGAAAGATTTTTTACCTTAACATTTACATTAATTTGGCAGTTGTTCAGTTGCAGGAAAATAAAAATCATAAGCATTGTATTATCAAAAATATCATTTAAGAATAATTGAGTTCAGTAAATCAAACGGCCCTCAATAACAATCACACTTCCTCATTTTTCTAAAGATAGACATACACAAAGAAACAAAAAGGCAAAAATCAAAGGCATTCTTCTAGACAACTTTAATGGTGCCATATATGGGAATAAAGGATGATTTTCTGGAAGACAATGCATTATGATATTTGTATATAAAATTCCCCATCAGAAAATATTAATAATCAGAATGGAAATGATCAAAGTCACATTACGGTGCGATTTATCATGCAATTAATTAATTAAATGCTTTGCGACAGGCTTAGTGGTGGTACACTATCACACCTCGGAAAAAAAAAAAAGTAGCAACAAATTTTTCCAACAACTCTGACTTTTAACTATTGAATTGAAGAAGATTGTGAAGGTTAGATACTGAAGCAAGACTGACTGCTTCACTAACCTGGACGAAGGCCGGTCTGAGTACTGACTAGCCCTTGAGCTGGGTCGGTCCGACTGTGGTTCTCTGTATTGGTAGTTTGGATCACGGTAACCTGGGTTCTGCCCGTCATATCTGCCATACCAAGGATCTCCTCTGCCTCTGTAGTTTGCATCCTAACAGGAAAGCATAAAAAAATTGATTAATAAAGAGGGACACAAAAGGCCACAGTGGCTCATAAGTGCTAGTCCAAAATCGCCTCAACCCTTACTTGATAATACTGCTGCATTCTAGGATCTCCAGGTGGAGGTGGATACTGGCCTGGAGGATACTGTCCTCTGCTATCTGCGTATTCTCCATAGTTTCCATAGTAGCCGCTGTACATCTGCCCAGATCCCGGAGGAGGAGGATGCACATAGCCTTGATGGCTGCCTGCAGAGGAGGGTGGTCGGGGAGCTTCAGCTGGAACTGCTTGGGAATCCCCTGGCGGTACAGACCCCTGCGTGCCAGGGGGGCCCACCCCAGGAGCAGCAGCAAGAGGAGCATTCCCTCCAGCAGGTCCTTGTACCAGAGTTGAATATTGACCATGAGAAGGTTGGGCTCCACTGACAGGAAAAGCAGGAGCATCCCTTTGTCCCTGCAATGCAACTTGAGAATCGGATGTCTTAGGAGGTTCACTTTGCATCTGCTGAGTGTTTGGATCAGCTGGAGGAGGTCCTGGTGGAGCTTGTGAGGTGGATGTAGAAATTGCTGTCTGGATAGAGAGATTCCCTCCATCTCTTACTCCCTGCTGAGCATCCTTGGTGACCTGTAGGTAAAATCCATTACTAGACTGTGACGACTCATGTAAAGACGACGGCTGGCCGTATGCCTGGCTCTGGCCATGTGATTGGTGCATAGAAAAATCAAGCAGTTCGTAGTTTAATGACTGTTTATGATTAGAGACGGAAGCAGTCACAAGAGAAACGGGCTGTGAATTAACAGTAGAATGGCTTTCTGCCCCCAATGATTGGCCCCTTGAAAGAGGAGGGTGAACAGATTGAGAGAGCGGTGGAGTTGTGATTTCTGAAGATGCTCCAACTGTTTTGTCACGAGTCAGATTGAGCGGACCCTGAGTAGGAGCGGATGAAGAGAAAGCCGCAGACCCAGAAGAAAAGACCGGATTTTGCTTAGAAGGTAGGGCTGATGGTTGAGAAATACTGGCACCAAGCCCTTGTGCGGGAGGTCTTTCGGGGGACACAACTTCTCCATGATTAGCCTGAGTGGATGACGGAGTATGAATGCTGGAGGGAATCACACTGTAATTGGATACAGGCGGGGCAATTAAAACGGGCTGATGAAGTGAGCCAGACACAAGCAGAGAGGCGTAACCCAGGCCGCTTTGAGAGTCAACTGGCTCCACATCACTCACCTTTGGTGGGTTTTCTAGGTTCTCTGAATGCTGCTGAGAAGCTGTCTGAACTCTATGTGAGGCCTGTAGGTCCAGCGGACAATCCTCTGGTGGCTGGATGACGTCAGCACTGGGTTCTCTTAATGGGGCCAAAACTGTGGGGACTGTGGGGGCTGCAGGGGCAAGGAGGATATTGGTACCCAAGCTCGTAGGGTCGTTCTGAGCCCACAGAGTAGTGGCCGGACTCTCGCAGGGCCGATTGGCCCCAAAAGCACGAGACGAAGGTCGAGAATGAGGATGTACCACTGAGTGTGTTTGGCTGGATAATACATCGCCGAGAACAGCAGCTGGAGCTTGTCCTGGCCCAAAAATGTTCTCCATATTGTCTGGTGGCTGCTCCAAGTTACCAGATGTGGAATCAGAACCTCCTTCAGCAACCATTTTAGCCCTATCAACTTCAGCAGGACGCACCCCAACACCATGTGAACGTACGGGTTCAAACGAACTGTTAGCACTCGCTTGGAAAATCCCAGTTGGTTTTGGTGGGCTGGGCGTGGGGTGCCACATATGCTCTACTGAACCTTGCACTCCTACATTGCCACTTGGAGATGTATCTATCTGCTCAAAGTAGCCTCCGGTAGCAGCGGCAGCAGAAGAGGGATTAGGATTGTCGGCGAGGCGAGGGCTTTCCTGTTGAATAAAGGTACCTTCGACTCCCTGGTGCCGACGGGGGTCGGTTCCACTTCCATGGCTCAAATTGCTGTAGTTGGATGACACACTCGCAGATCTCATTGGTCTTGGGACTGAATCTGGAGTTTCCAGGTTGGGTCCTGTTTCAAACTGGTCAACTGGATTACATGCAGCAATAGCAGCAGCAGCACTGCTGCTGAATTCGTTGGGTAAAACTTCCTGGTTTGGAACACACTCCAAATTTTCCACATGGTCAAAGTCATTATCCGGGAGCTTCTGGATGTGCCCTTGTAAAGGTTGACTGGTTTCATTCATATAGGGAAGGCGTGACTGATCCGGAACAGACACTCCTTGGTAATCTACAGTCAGATCTGAATGACTACTATGAGATGGTGGGTTGCTGTTATGCTGAAAAGATGCAGCAACACCATTTAATGTTTTATTCCTCTCATCAGCAAGCGTTTCCTCGTTTTCCACATCACTCCCTTTGAAGAACATCGAGATTGTACCAGACTCTTGACTCTGTACATCTGTGCCAGGAACAGAACTTGGCCCAGGTTGACTGACAGAACCAGGCCCCGTACTGGAAACATGAGGAGATCCAGCAGTGTCTGTCAGTGGCTGATGATGGCTCGAGCCGGTACCCATTTGGTGGTAGCCGGAGTCCTGCACTGGTTGGTTGAACCACAAGTCATGGGGCGCAGAGCTCTGACTGAAATAACTCTGGGTTTGGAAATGTGAGTTGAGATGCTGGGGTCCATTTGGGTCAGGCAACAAAGAGCTGGCAGCTGCTACAGGGTTCTGAAGAGGAGCAGGGGGGTGAATTTGGGGATGTCCAGAGTAAGCTGGAGGGGTGGGGGCACTATGATGGGGTGACTGGCTGTGGGAGGGGTACATCTGGGTCTGTGGTGGTATATTTGAGGGCCGTGCTGGTGGATCAACAGTTGGTTGGAAATAGTTTTGAACTGAAGGAGGCCGACTTGAGTGATCAGGAGCCCACTGAGTAGATGAAGATGAGGATGGAAGGGGTTGAAAAGGCAAAGGATGACCAAGATGATGTGCCTGAAAGTCCTGGTTAAAAAGTGTATTACTAGGTGCTGGTGACGTATGTGATGCATCTGTGGACATAGCTGCAGTTGGATCTCTTGAATTAAAATAGTCCTGTTCACTATTAGCCGATGCATATCCTGTGGGACTTGGAGATGGGAAAGCACCAGCAGATGGTGTACCCTGAGGGGTGAATAAAGACACCCCTGACAGAGATTGTGCTGGGGGACCAGCCACTGCAGCTGGAACATTTTCAAGCAACTGTGGTTGTGGAGGGAGTCCAGAACCAAGCTGAGAGTACATGGCATTAGGTGGAGTTTGCATTTGTGGTGGGCTGCTGTTAGGTATTGTAGGAAGACCACCTGCAGCCATGGGGGGTTGAGCTCTGCCAAAAGCAAAAGGGTCCGTTATGGGCTGGGTAGGAGGCGGCATAGTAGCTGTCACTGCCGTTGCATGCTTCTGAGGCCTTATTCTGCCTGTCATATTAGGCATGGAGGCCCGGGGTGGTCCAGCCCGAGGGGTTGGTTGCATGTCTGCACAGCAAGTCCAATGACCAGGTCACTGAAAGATGTTACTGAAGAGACTGAAGTCAGGCGTAGCTGTAAGAAGTAAAGGAAAGAGGAAAGGGTTAATAAAAGCAGCACATGTTCCTTTGAAGGGACATTACCACACCTTTATTTGTGTAAATAGTACAACGTGGCAGTTTCTACATCAGAAAGTGTTTCAGCTATGTATATGTTCTCTCTGCATCACCCCTTTAACTTATCTCATGCACGTTAAGAAAAAGCGTACTTAAATCTGGTGTTATGCTCAAAAACAGTGATTTTATGATAAGGAAGTTTTCACCTTTCCTTAACATATTAAAATGTAAACTTCAAAGAAGTCTTGTAGAAATATGAAAAATCACATCCCTATTCAGAGGCTAAGAAGACAATGGCAACTAACTAATTTGTTTACTCTTGTATGTGATTGTAGTAGCTAGATTTGCAGTTGATTTTGCTCATCATCTAGTCGTAATGGCCCCTGCATTTTTAAACGACATTTTTAAAATACAATCAACTGCAATCAAAACAAAACTGGTTAATGAAGTACTGATCTCCTCCTCCAGAATTTTACAAAAACATTTAAAAAGTGAACTGAAAAAAAAGCCTTACTTCTACTTTCTGTATTTTTAAGTAAACAAGAAAAGAGCTGGCTGATAGGCATTAGCAAACAAAATGAAGAATAAGAAACCTATGAGATTTCCGTAAAACAATACGAAAAATGCCTTATGTGATCTCATCAGAGGTATGTGTGTTTTGTGGGAGGGTGAATTTTAGCTTCAGTAAATGAATTACTCCAATAGCAAAACACATGAACACTGACCACGTCATATTGTTGGGTAAAATCTGCATCTTAACCAAGGCTGATTCATCTAAAAGAAAAGTGCAATGATTTTGACTACTACATAGGGACGAACAGCAATATTGCTTTTAATATGAATCCATTAAATTGGAATTAGCTATGCATATCACCAGATAAACAAAGCATAAAATCACTGACTAGTAATTAGACAACAAAATGCCCTTAGATTGATAAATCTATGTGATCTGATAGTAATACATGCGATGAACTTCCGACTTCATTTAAATCCTGCCATTTGTTATTGTGCGTCTGTCACATGGAAGCTAAGAAGCTCTACGTGAATATGCTAAGCTGGAGCGGAGGATCAATAACAGCCACATCTCATACGGAAGGTAAGTAGGTTCAGTCAGTCGGAAGAGCGATCCAAGATGTTTCAGATGATCAGGTTACAAATTCATAAAGAACAACCTGGTAGGTTAGCGATAACTATGTTGAAACTCGAAGTTCCGAAAAGTCCAAAAGTTAGCTGCAACCTTGCAACTTGTCACCGATAGCTGGAATTAGCTATTACATAACCGAGGCTAGCTCTCTTTGGTCAGGCTCGACATTAAGTTACCGTTATACATTAAGCTGTCTTAAGAGGAAGGGTCCAGAGAATGCTCTGGCTCAACAGCTAACAGGAACGCTACATGTCCACAGCGGCACACAGCAAAAATACTAACACTATACATTAGCCTATACGGGACAAAGTCGAGCAAGAAGACGGCCATCGTGTTGTTGTCGTACCAACTCTTCCGTGACAGGAAAACACACGGCTAAGTTACAAGTCCATAGACAATCCTAGGGTGATTTAACAGGTTCACTGCCTGGTCAGCTAGCCTTAGCATCGCTGCTTAGTTAGCACCGCCAGCTAACTAGCCTGTGCTAACTAAAGGGTAACAGTGTAATTCCTCTTAGGGACACGACATTAATACCCTTGTAGTACAACTTTGTTAATTGCGCTATATGACTAATATTACACAATGTCAAAAACATTCATATATAAAAGTACGCTCTTACAAATATGCAGGACTGTAAGTCTCACACAACGCCACCATCTTCAATGAACACATCCTACTAGGCTACGTGTACAAGCTCCGTCACGGCCCAAACAACAATTACGTCCAAACGGGGCGGGGCTTGTTAGACTCCAGTGTTGAGAAAAAAAATAATTAAACAATGAGCAAAAAGGAATACTCATTTACAAATGAATTATACTGAGTTATACATGTTAGTGGGTTAAAATTATTTACTAAAAATTAAGTTTTTTATTAACTCATTAATGTATTTATTTTTAATGCCGTCGTGGTATAAGGATATTATGTTAACAATAACGATCATATTATTGTTCTGGTTCTGGTTCTGGTCTGCATCCCCAGAACCAGAACCAAACGAGGAGAAGCAGCTTTCAGCTTCTATGCGCCACAAATCTGGAACAAACTTCCAGAAAACTGTTAAAACAGGTGAAACACTGACTTCCTTCAAATCTCGACTAAAAACCCACCTGTTTAGAATTGCTTTTGAAACGTAATCAATTATGGCACTTGACTTACTACAATGTTTTGATTGTTGATTCTATGTTGCATAACTTAGTGTTTTTGTGTTTGTTATGATGGAAAGCACTTTGAAACATTCAAAGTGTGCACAGCACATTTCACATTGCTGCTGAAATGCGCTATGCAAATAAAATTTGATTTATTGATTGATTGAGTTATGTTTTAGTTTTCTGAGAAAGTTAAGTTTCAGTTTCTATTAGTTAGACGCGATAATCGTCGAATTTAACGTAATAAATGACTGAAATATATCACAGTGTCTGTAATAAATTAATAAAATTTAACTTTCCCTTTCTGAGTTGAATTACTGAAGTAAAGTAAACTTTAAATGACAATTTAATTTATTGTGATGCATTTGAAATGCAAGTATCCATGTTCTGTAATGCTTTCTGAACAGCACATCAGTGTAGACACCACATTTACCCACTAGGGGACGTTAAAGGCGCACTTATGGCATTTATAACCTGAACAATCTTAAAGTTTTGGCAACGTTACTTTCCGTTGTAGTTTGTTTAAATCCTCGATATCATGGTAGCGTATTTGCATGGAGTCAAGAAAAAAAAAAAAACATTACATTTTGTGATGTATTGATACTTTGAGCAAAATCTGGCTGTATATGAAGTAGTAGGCGAGAAGCATGCTTAATAAGATTGTAGGTTCTCACATTTTAGTTGGAGAACCAGGTGTGTTGCGCATTTCATCTATTTATAATAATTATTCTTTATAATTCTTACATTATTATTTGCATTCAATTCTTTTCGATATTAAGGTTGCAAAAAATAAGCCAAGATTATTTATAAAGCATATTTTACAATAATAAAACTGAACTGAACAAAATGTTGCTCAGAATTATATATATATATATATATATATATATATATATATATATATATATATATATATATATATATATATATATATATACACTGCTCAAAAAAATAAAGGGAACACTCAAATAACACATTGTGTTGTTTAAGTGTTCCCTTTATTTTTTTGAGCAGTATATATAAACTGTGTGGGAAATAAAATCATAATTTAATTTTAAACATCTTGAGGAAATGAATAAAAATGAAAAATATTTTTACAATATTAATGCACTTGTGGGTCTTTTATAATATATCTACTGATATCTTTTTAAATTGTGGCTTTTAACAAATTTTTTTTTTTTAATTAATTAATTAATTTTTTTAGTCAACCATCAACAACAGGACATTGAACACTGGGACAAAGCAAACAAGACATTGTTTTTTCTTTTTTTCTTCTCCCATCCTTCCCCCTCCCAATCCCTCTTTCCCCTTCCTTTTTCTTCTTTTAGTTTTGTCCCTTACCTCTCCCCATCCATCCACCCAGCCCAAATTGTGGCTTTTATCTATAAATATTTTAATAGGTTGTTTTGATAGGCTGCGCATCAAGTAAGGTATTAAGTGATATACTGAAACTATATGAATCTTTAAATCCCCTGTTTCCAAGGAACTGGAACATGGAACAAACAAAATCAACGAAACTAACCAAATGCTGCTGGTGTAGCGCGTAAACCCTCATGATACCAATACAACTTTGTCTTGTTCACACAACCACTTTCGCTCAGACTTGTCAACCGAAACCTGCCCTCCCAACTGAGTGTGTCTGGAGACAGTAAGCCATGGGGCAGGTTGGAACAGAAACTGCTGGTTTACATTTGAACCCCCCCTGGCTTGTCCAAATGGGGCAGGAGAAGCATGTTGAGTAATCAGAAACCTCTGCCACAGTGAAATTTCTGCTGATGGAGTCAAATTGCATTAAAATAAAGCATGCTGTCTCCATGAGATGAAAAAATGCACAATAAGTAATTTATGAAGTGTAATAAGACAAAATTGTGTAAAATTGCATCATATTATTGAATAAAATAAAGCAAGTTAGGATGATTTACAGTTCATTTAATGTGTAATTAAAAACATGACATAGTGGTTTGCACTCCTGCCTTGCAGCAAGAAGGTCAATTGCAAGCATGGGCTCTTTCTGCAAGCAATTTGCATGTGCTCCCTGTGCATTAGTGTGTTGTTTCCTGGTACTCTGGCTACCTCCCACAATCCAAAAATATGAATGCTAAGTGTCCTGGTTTGTCTACATTCCCTTTCAGTTCACATGTTTGCACCGTCATCATGTATCTCACCTTTGGCCTGCAATGGTTCTGTAGTAGGGGTAGGAAAGGTAGTTAGGCATATCTATTCAAGCCATTAGCTCAAAAACAATTGCATCTTCTCATAACACTATTGGATTTTTATTGTCTATTCATATGTAAAAATAAAATTCCCTTTTCTGTAATTTTCAAAATGCAACAACAACAGAAAATGCTTTGGATGAAGTTGATAATGCATGAAACAACACCGATGATTGACTATGGTAAATTAAACAATGATTTGGTGACAAAGAGTACATATCAATAAATGTCCTGCTTAAAACCACATCTCACCATGAGACAAAATCTCACGCTTTGCTAAATATATAAAGTCTGACCACACAACTCAGGATGTAGTGCTGGTATGTTTCGTTGCCCGTTGGGTTTCATATTACAGTGTGTCCTCTCTCTGTTTCTCACATACAGAGCCGCCACAGTAAACAACATGTGCAGCACCACTAAAAGCTGCACACTGCAACCACAAAGCACATTGCTTCTCATTTCATCTTTCGTCTTCCCTGGCTCAACAACAAACACACAGCGAACGGTTTCATCACTGCTTTAATCCCATGCATACATACGTCGAGAACCATAAAACAATAGGCTCAGTGAAAGTTTATATGACATTATTAGAAAGGCATAATTCCTTTTAAAGAATTGTAATAACATGTTAAAATTTTTGTCTTACTGCTATCGTTTAAATTTCATTTACCGCTGTTAAATGTAATTATCTTCATATTTGAACAGGAAAGTGTGTGTTGTTTGAAGACCACATCTCTTTGTTGCTACATCCGCGATCAGCATTATCTGCTCATCTGCCTCCTGTGGGTGCACAGCAATAGGGACAATGGCTTTTTCTGTCCTCTGAGACTCTGTCTACCCCTTCATTAAGGTCATTCCTGCGAGAAAGCCAGGCGCCTGGTTATTGTTTGGTTAACCACTGTCTAAACTCATGATATGAGCCCAAGCAATGTGGTTTGCTAATGGCACAGAGTCTTGAGATAATGGAGAGAAAGAGCTCAATCATGCAGAGGCACGTATGTTTGTTTGACAGGTGTGTGATGACTGAGATTGAAACCAAGAATTGAAAATAGTTTTCAATGATCAAAGAAGAGAAAAACATGTATTTATAGCAGACAATTTTATTTTTGTCTTTGTCTTCATGTCTGTTTCATGTTTAAACATAAATGCAAGCTTCATCTCTCCTGCCCTCAAACCTTATGATGGGCAAAGATTAACCCAAAATCGATCCATAACTGTAAAACCGAACTCTGAATCCAAACAGCCCATTGGAAGTGAACCTCAGGCTGCTCCACCTTAAGATAACAAAATAAGCACGCACACATACTTACAAGCTGTAAGTAATAGAGTGATTGAAAGATTGCTTGGGCAGGTGTGGGCATGGTTTCACAATACAGGAGGTGAAGACTGGGATCATAGTAGAGCACTTGCTATCAGGCGATCTCTCACTTCCCCTCATAATAAACCATTACGACCTGCTTATGTGCCCCTCAAGTTGTTTTAAAGCTTTTTGGCATGCTACCCAGTTTTTGGCATTATGCTATGGGCAAAATAATTCCTTCTTTTATTGCAATCACCTAATCCCAAACATAAATATTTACCACATATCCAATCGTGGGAGGGAGACAGAAGGGTGAAGGGATGAGGATAAAAACCCTTACTTAAAAGATGTATTTTTAACAAAAGCCGAAATAAATAAATCACTTGCACAGTTATAAATGCCCTAGAATATAACTTATGTAATTCATACTTAACTTTTGCCACCCTCAAAGCACATGTAAGTCAATGGGTTCTTGAGGACACCAGTGTCCAGTTATTGTTAATCCAGGGTTTTCTGTTTCTTGGAAGTACACAGTGCATTTGATGTGATACAGAGGCCCATTTGTCACACAATCTTCAAAAAAGGAAATTCAAATCTGTTTCAATTTAAATGATTGATATAGCAATATATAGCAATATACAAGAAATGTGATTTCAAAGTATTTCACTAAAACATGAAATTAGTCTTTCATTTTCTCTTTTGTCTTAGTATAGAAAAGCATTCAGTCTGCACTAATGTCTCTCCATTCTGTTCCTAAGAGTTCACTGCCCTGCATATTTTAGGGCAGTGACTTAAAATATGCAGGTGTTCAATCAGAACACCTGATTGAAATGATTGCATGACCTTCTATAAACCCACCCGCTGACACTTGTTAATCCCCCATTTGTTCAAGTCAGGTATCAGACAGAAGGGAAACACCTAAAACATGCAGTGATCCCTGTGGACCAGAATTGAGAAACACTGGTCTATTGTCAGCAAAAAAGGAAAAAACAAAACAAAACAAAACAAAATGTGTTTGTTTGTTTTCTTTTTTTAACATTATGAGATTTTTTTCTTTCTTAGACTAAAAAAGAGTTTTGTTTTACAATTAAAAATTTTTAAAGAAAATTTAAAAAATTTTGTTTTGTTTTTCCATATTTAATAAAAGGTTACATACAAGTCTCTTGCTAGCAAAAAGTTCCTAGGAACCATTCAGCAATTTAAAAGTGCTGAATGGTTTGATAAAAAAGTCAAACAGTATTGTTTGTTTAAGGCAAATACTTTATGTTGCTTCTAACATTTTCCATGTGAAGAACTTGGGTCACGGAACAACTTATTACGAAATTTGACCTTGTTCCAGTTCAAAACCCAAAAAAGCTGTGGGTTCTGCTAATTTAAATGCTCAATTAACGGACTAACTATCAATAACAATACAAGTTAGTAACAGTCTTCTACATTTAACAAGTTAAAAAAATGTTAATTCAAGCAGTTTGCATAATGCTATATTTGAAACTGATTTAATAAAAATTTTCAGAAATTATGATACTTTTAAATGCAACTATCACTAAGTTACTTGTGTAAGGCAAATATGTTGGGTAAAATGTTAAAAGCAATTTTCCTATCCTTGAAATCTGAGTTTACAAGACATTTCTGTAAAGTTTTATGTTTTTTAAAACACAGAAAAACATCCTGAAAAGTTCAACTCTTGGTTGCACGATTGCATCCGGTACTTATATTTGTACTTCTCAATGTGGTGCTTGTTATAAAAAAAATTGATAGCCATTGGTGTGAAGTGTGTGAAGGCAAAGAGGAGAAGACATGATGCATCAGCAAAAATACTTCACTGTGGGCCACCTGGAAACACCAGCAGATGGGGACATTTTTTAGCTCTGGCTGGTGAGCATATGGCATAAGGTGAAGGAGGTTGAATGCCCAAGAACAAAGTTTATAAAGTCAAAGAGAAACTCAAAGCCAAGATTTAACCTAGATTTAAAATGCTCATGGCTGAAGTCCGACCATGCAAAAGATTGTATTTCAACTGTTCCTATGTGAGCATTTTTGAACAACCACATCGAGCAAAAATGACAGCTTGCAGAGCACTTATTTAATTACAATAACGGTCCTGTATCAAGTTTAACGATCAGCTAAGATTGGATGTAATTTTCGCAGCACACAATTAGGGATAATCTTGTTTTAGTGTGCATTAAAGTGAGAGTGATGTGAAAGAACAATTGCAGGGGAGAGCAATGTTTTTACATGTGGAAGATAGATTGTTTTACAAGCAACAGAGGGAGAGACTGAGAGTGGGGCAGAGCAGGATAGTGCAGACGTCACATCTGTTCCTGACAATCCCTAGGGGGTTTGGGAGCATGGGAACCTGCACCAGCTCCAATGGTTGCAACAGGCTTTAAAATGAATCTCTTCACTTCTCAATTTAAAAGGAAAATAAACCTAAATAGGGGGTTTCACTGTTAGAGTATAAATTTTTACCACAGAAGCTTAACTGAGGAGCTAGAATTGATATAAAAGAACTACCAGATGGTAGTTTTGGACATGAGTGGAAAAATAAAAGCATCTGTCATCGGTATTTTATGCATGTACTGGGGTCCGTGTCTGTTATACATCCAATAGAAATGTCTCCTGAATCTGGGCTTCCTGTCTGTGGCTTGTGGCCTGCACCATGCTCAGTTTGCATACAACGGTTTTGAGTTTCCCTTACTGCCATGTCTTGCACCGGCCCCCCAGAATGGTGACCACCACACTTTAATAATCTATTTCACAGGGGTCAATTCCCCTTTCTCCACGGCGTCAGCTGGGTCGCTCCATTTACCCTCTTCTCCCCTTCCTCGCCCAGGCTCCCCTGTTGGCATGTGTTCGGTCCAGCGTTGTTTACTGGACTGAGCATTTAGCGGGGTTAGCGTTTCACCATGGCAGCTGTTGGCACCATGTGCCTCCCTCTCGAGCGGCTGGACGACAGCACGCAGGCCACAGCTTCACACACCCTCTGGCATCCCCCAGAGGACGCAGGCTTCTCTCCTGCTTGGCCTTGGTTGAAACCAGTAGCCTTGACCGGGTATCAGATGCCAGTTTAACAGGAGAGACCCAGTTTTAGCTTTAATTGATTGCTCCCTGATGGTACTCACAGTTTACAGATAAAGTATCTTACTCTTGGAATAGCAAATTCCATATTCCGCCTTTAAATAGACTAAAATGGACATGCACAGACTGTTGTCTGTTTAAAAGTTGGTATTATGTTTGTCATTGGAAGGATTAAGGCATTGTGTTAATGATTTGCCCAGACAAATGTGATCAACGAAGGTAAAAGTAATATTTCACTTTATCAGCCTCTGTTTACTGTGTCTTACAATTTAATGATTATATCTACAGAGACACATTATGACTTTCAAATACCGCAATGTGACATCTAATGTATTGCCAATTTGTCTGTACCTACTATAATTTCTTATCCAATAACTATTAGGGATTGGGCAGTTAGAGATGATTTGGTAGTTAGATATATGAGAAATTATGTATATTATCATTAAAAGGCTAAAATCCCATGCATCATTTAATTTGATCAATCTGGGATAACACTGAATGACCTCTTCCATTTAGGTTTCTTTGGAGTCTTCTCAAATGTTTTTCTATCCAAGCCCAACAAGATGTCTTTATTAAATATTTTGTATACATAGCAAGATATCACAAAAACTACTTTCTTTCAGGTGTCAAAATAAGAGTCTCAAACATAGATACAATAGAGCAAGCTTTTGAAATTCTGGGCACAAAGAAATTGCTAACAATTATTTAATCAGAAATGGAAAAGTGGTGGTATTTTTTTTTTATCAACAATTTAAATGTTTCTAATTTTGGTCATTTTCTTACTTTTGATTGTTTTATGATCACATTTGTCAATTCCTACACACCAAGTGGACATTTTATACCCACTTTGACAACTTATAAATTAAACTCATTACCTACTCATTCCATTCATTGTTTATTATAGTGAAATGTGTTTATGACAGTAAATAATATTCACATGCTAGAATTAATTAAATTAATTCTTAGTTTAATCAAGAATCATAATCTTTCCTAATTCAAGTATCGGCCAACCCAGAATAAATTAAAATACAGCATAATACAAAGATTTCAGGAAATAATTGACAAAAAATATATTAATAAATAAATACATTTACATGAAATATGAGAAATTTTGCAACAAATTACTTTTAAAATTAATAAAAGTGGAGGAGCATAAATATAGTGTTATGCAATGCATACATGCATATTTTTTTCTCTGAGTATAAAAGGAGAGTAGGAAATGGCAACCCACTGGTACATAATTGGGACACAAAGAGTAAACTGGCCCAGAGCTAACAAAATCATGTTTATAGCAAATAGTGATTTGCGAGAAAGACTTTACTAAAATAAGAGTTATTGTGGTGTTCCGATATATGGTAGCAGATCTCATAATTTTAAAATATTATGTAAAACATATTATGTATTTGAATCTGTAAAATGACACACACTTAAATGCAGACAAACTATGTTTTCAGGTCATCAGTACAGAGACAATGTAAAGTACACTAAACAGTCTGGTCAAAACACCTAATATTTTTTAGGAACCAGAAAGAAGACAGCAAAGATTAATGAAGAGAACAAGACGTACCTTAAGATATAAATTAAGAAGGCATGTGACCTATTTCTCTGACATTTAGCAGCTAATCAGAAGTAGGAAATCAATAGGCTAGTTAGTCAGGAGGACATTTCAGCCCGACTATGCCCTTTCAACTTTAATTCAAGGTGAGGTGCAATAGAGCCATCCTCTCATATGAATAAACACAGCACACTTAAAATTCATCTTAAACATAAACCAGTTTGAGGAAAGACGCTGAAATCCTAAAATGCCAGTGAAGTCAGACTATCAGCTACCTCGTCATCACTTCATATCTATGCCTGGCAGATGGCCGAACTTTGCAGACAGACAGGGGGGATTGTGAATGTTGGTAATCTCGTCCCACCCTTCCTCAAAGTCTGGGGTCGCTCTGAAAGTGGCGTAGAGAAGCAAGGTCAGGGTGACAGTTGTCCGACATACATCCATACCGTTTGGATGGAAAGTGATACCGCAGACAGCTGAGGCTGCTTCTGACACTCTCAGGGTTAATTTGGAACGTCTTAACATTCACTTTGCAAAGACGGATTTGTAATGAACGTGGAATTGGTGGGGGGGCAAGTGGAAATCCCAGCATCTGAGTCCCCTTGTGTCTCCCCTGTTTGGTGTACACATGCACACTAATAACTATCTTAAGGCCACAGAACAAATTCCTGAGGTTGTCCGGTAACCACAATCATGTGGTGTCCATAACTCTTTCAATCATAATCACCGAGGCATGTCCTGTCACTTCGCTGCATACACCCATCCTGCCCACTCTCCCCTTGGGTATGGGTCATAATTAGAGCCCCAAGGTAAATATTTCCGTCTTTCACTACAATCAAGTGGTGCATGAGGTGTAGTCCAAAAATAGAGGAACTGGTCCTCTACAAATGATTTTACATTTCCTGATTGTCTCAGTGGACACATCAGCATGAGGGGCATTGCCAATTGGCAATAAATGGTTAAAGTCAGACTCTCAGGAAGATCTTCATCTTGAATTTCATTGTGGGTTTTTCTGTGTGGAGTGTATGTGTTCTCTGGGAGCTTAAATGGTTTTTCTTCCAAATACTATCACTTCCTCTCAGATTGTAAAAACATGCACTTTAGGTTGTTGGCTGTTCACTGACTCTTTAAAGGACAAAGCAGGCTTGTAAATTAGAAACATTAGAAATGTTACTGTTGGGTCTGATAATTTTTTTATTGCTGCTTTAAGAAGTGTTTAAATGTTTAAATGTTTTGGTAATATTTTAACAAGTGGTTGAAATTCTGTGAGTATAATGGAAAACTTTACATACCTATTTCTTCCTCAATGACATCCACGGACAGTACATAAAACTTGGACAGGCGGTAAAGTGGGAACTCCCTGGAAATCAGTAACAACTGTGATAACAACTGAATTGTAGTGATGAAAATAAATATGAATAGTATGGGTAAGACTTAAAAATTAAACTTTAATCTTGTATCCATCTTTACATAAAGCTAGGTGATTTGAAATAAAATCTAAAGCAATTTAGTTTTAGTTCTATCAGTATTGACAGATCATTAACGTAAACATGAGATAAGAGTAAATGTCTCATTTTATATATATATAATATATATATATTATATATATATATATATATATATATATATATTATATATATATATATATATATATATCCATCCATTTTCTATACACCCTTGTCCCTAATGGGGCCGGGAGGGGTGCTGGTGCCTATCCAGTGGATGTTTCGTTTAAACATTGTAATTTTATATAAAGCAATTTCATGAACTTGATTCAAATCACTAAACAATCAATATGATATATATACTGTACACCACTAATGCCTACTGATGCATTTGTTACACATATCAAGGATCAATCATTAGTGGCTCTTCACTGCCATCTAGTGGTTGCTTTGATGAATAATTCAGCTACTTTATACACTAAATACCTAAATTCCTATTTTGTTTGTGGTATCTACAAATTAAAGATCTCTACATAAATCAGAATATTTGACAGCAAATTCACAACTTATTGTTTATGTGAATTACAAAACAGAAACATGGGACGTCTCAACATTCACTTTGCAAAGACCAATTTGTAATGAATGTGGACTTGGTCAAGACTTTGCTGTCTTGATGCAAAGCAGAAGTCTGCTTTGCATCAAGACAGCAATGTATTTTTCTATTGAATATTACAAGGTTAAAATAGATAGGCATAGGAATCTTTGCCCATTCCTCTTTCAAATGAGTATTCATTTATGATTGTGACTGGATGAATTCTGGTAAGCAGAGCTTCTTGTAAAAATACTTGTCCCCCAGATAAAATCAAAAGTAAATTGAAGAGCTAATTTTTCTTACATTTCTAATATTTTATAATCCTTTTGCAATATATTAGCTTATCCAAAGATGTTGTATATATACAGTATTTATCAGGAAGAAGAATGGATTGGATGGTACAATAAGCAACTGGTGTGAAAACCAGTCAACTTGATATCCTTCCTGCATATCCACAGGCTTTGTTTGTATCTTGCTGATTGTGCCATATATGTCTTTCTGTTTTTTTCTCACATTAATCAGACAATCCATATCTCTTCTAAGCTAATCTTATAAGAAAACCATGATATTAGATCTGCCTGCAGCTCCATGTGCGAGAGTTCACAACTTCATAGCTTCCTACCATCCCTGTCCCCATTTGAGTATCCCTTTTTCTAGCGTTTATGTTTAATTTCCGCAGTTGCAAAGCTCTTACCTCCAACCCTAGAACTAAATCTCATCTGAAAACCTCCCCACTGAACAAATATCTTGTTGAAATGTATTGATTGATGACAGAGAAAATGAGACTGGGGGATATCTCTTGGTCAGTGTTTCAACGCTTTGTTCCTAGAAGATGCACCCTAGCAGAGTCCTAAGAGAGCATTGGATTATAATTGGGAGATATGCTGGAGAGGCAGACGGATGATTATAAATATGAGATGTCCTGCCTTTTCTGGAAACCACTCAGCAGAGTTTAGACTTCAAACTGTGTGACCTCTGCCTGTTTGGGCAGCAATTAAGCTTTGGATCAGTGGGCCTGTAAAGACTGACTGCCTGGCCTGCTGCACTGCTCCAGACTTCTGCCAAAGCAATGCCCCTTATTAACAGCTATAAATGTCTGCTTAGTGGGGCAGTAAATCTAATGCATGCTTAGTTTGGGGATTTGTTGATACAGGTGATTTCTTTATTTAGGCTCGTGTTTATATGTGTTGCTACACTGTGAGGAGCTGTTTCGGAAGTGGCAAATAATCTGGTGAAGATTATTTGCCACTTCCGAAAAAAATATAAGTTGCTTTTTAAGCTTTGATGTTTGATTTATTTTTAGTTTGACTGGTTTTAAGTGATAGTTGTCATTTTGGTCACCCAGCTGTGAATTAGAGCCCCCTTCCTGCACTGTTCTCACTTTGAACTGTAAAGAAGGGGGAAGGACCCCAAAACAACAAAGCAAGTCCCACTTATGTATGTATGTATGTATCCCTTATCTGCATGGAGCCACCACACCGGCACCTTCCTGACATTCATTTCGTTCAAGAATTATGTAAATACAGTCCCTTGCTAAAGTGTGAACTTCTTCGTAATGAGTCATGCCACATCCATACACCTTAGTGCATTTCACTGTGATTTTAGGCAAAGCAATACATAACTAGGAAGTGAAGCGAAGCTTGTTTTTTTTACAAACAAAAATCTAGCAGCAATGATATGGATTTGTATTCAGTTCAACCGAGTGACAACTTTCTTCAAACATCTTAAGCTTCAATGACATGAGAAGATGTTAAATACACATTTATGAGACAGAGTGGCTCATTGTAGCTCTGGTGGTATTTTTAGGGTCGTTATCCTGCTGGAAGCCGGAGCCCCAACAGGGGAAGGGGGAGGGAAGGGTTGCAAAAGACTAGACTTTTGCAACCCCCTGCAGTTTTTTCTCTCCAGTATTGCTGTGTGTTTAGCTCCAGCCATTGTCACCAGATTTTCTGTCACAGCTGAATAAGTGCATCCCTTCAGCATGATGCTGCCACCACTATGATTCACAGAAGGGTTAATGTGTTGAATGTGTTGTGCAGTGTTTGTTTAACCAAATACATTGAGTTTTACATATAATCTCTTCCTGGATCCGTTCACTGCAGCTCTGTAGTTGAATACTGAAGGCAATTATTTGCACTGCTTTCAAAGTAAAGTTGGTTGAAAACAACCAAGTGCACAAAAAGCTGTTCTGATTCTCCCCCCCCCCCCCCCCCCCAGTAAGTTAGAAACTGTTTCATTTTCACTTCAATTTATATTCGTGCAACACTTGGTCTTGAGCTACCTCCTAAAAACACAATTTAACACATTAATATTGAACATGTTACAATTTTAACATTGTAACAAATGTGAGCACATCTAGGAGCCATGAATACTTTTGCAAAGCACTTGCAAATACAGATTCATCCTGCCATAAAGTTAAACTCTCCACAGGCTTTTCAAAATATTGTTAAACAATGTTCATGTGAATATTTCAAATCTGTTAATGATGTGACAAGTATGTGCACAATTAATTAGTATATTTTACAAGTGATAAGTGGGCTCCAAATTTTTTGCCATAATGTGAGCTGAATGATTGGCTCATTTTCTCACCGCGCTGCCTCTGGGGGTCAGACATGCTTGATCTGTGCCTCTGCTCTCAGCTGTAAGTGTCTGGACATGTTTTACATTAGCACTGGTATCTACATATGAGGGGTGTGTCTGTAAACTGCGGTGAAGGTTGTTTGATGAAGGTGATAATTGAGACACCTGAGGTCGCGCCAGAGTTTGGGAAAACAAAGAAACAAGAAGAGGCTCCGTAGCATGGGGTGTGTGCGTGTGTGTGTGTGTATGTATGTGTGTGTGTGGTATTACCAACATGTTTTCCCCAAAACAACAGACGTGTGCCGTCTGTAAGTATTTGAATCAAACAGGGTTAGATACAAATTTCAGGGGGCATATAGTTTCTATAAGCTGCAATTTTAGATTAAAAAAAAAAAGTTAATTGAACTCTTAAATTAACTGTGGTAAAGAGAGAAAACTTACTTATAGGTCACCTATCTTTAAGAATTACATGAAATAGCATTTCACTTTTAATCCCCTACTAATTGTAAAATAAATTGATTAAGCATTGCAGTTAAGAGATAATATCCAACAACTGTTTTATTAAGAGAAGATTTTGTTTAATTTTATTTTTTTAACCACATCTCAACTAATAGCTGTGGACTTTCAATAAAACAATAATATTGTGCTACTTATTGTGTTAAAGTTTCTTTAATAATTCAAGCAAAATAAAAATAAAAATTACTGGAGCTTTGGTAGTCTTGATTTAACAGCAGTTCTTATTTTTTGTGTAGTAAATGTTTAGTTACTGTTTTGTTCATATTGGGATCCATTGTGGAAGTTAAGCAGGAATACCTCAATAACTCCAAAACACAAGACAACAGTTTCAATATCCAAAATTGATGTTGAAACAACCTTTTTAGTTAGAAAAATAAATATTTCACTGCTCTATGAAATTGTATCAAAGTGGTGCAATTTTAAATCCCTATAGCATTTATCTTTTTTTTTTTTTTTTTTGTTCTGTATTCATCAAGTTCAACTACCCGACATTTGACACAGTCTGTTCTGAGAAATTGTTTAATCCAAGCTTGTGGCTGCATAGAGTGGGTGCCTAAATCCAGCATTGAATGGATGAGAGGCGGGTACAGCCTGAAAGGATTGCCAGGGCAACATAGAGACACAACCACACACACAAATCCACACCTAAGGGCATATTAACTCATAATGCAAATTTTTAAACAGTGGGAACACTACCTGAAAAAACCCCAGAACAAAACAAAACAAAACAAAACACATGCCTGCAGGGGCAAAATGCAACATTACTGGATTTGAATCTCCAAGTCATATTCACACTGTGATACACTCACAGGCCACTTTTTAGGTAAACCTGCTCAGTTACTTTTTTTTCTTTTTTTTTTTGTTCAGATCAACAAATAGGTTTATCTCATAGCAGAAAAAGCTATGCATTTAGGCTTGCAGAGACAGTGATGAAGACTTCCCAATATGCAAACTGAACATGAAACAATAATAGAATTGTGAACTTAGCATGGTGTTGTCAGAGGTGTGGGTTTGAGTATTTTACTGTTAATCTATTTGGATTATTTAGAGGACAGAAAAAACAAGATTAATATAACCATCAAACTATTCACCATCTCCCAACATGTTGAACCGTACAGCATTGGGCGACAGCAGCAGGAAGCTGCAATGTCTGCCACTCCGGTCGGCTAAGAACAAATAACTGCAGCTACAATCGTCACAAGTTCCTTAAATTTGGAGACTAACAAATTAAAAACCTGATCCTGTAAATCTTGATTTAGCCCCCAGATTGTAGGGTCCAGATTTCATCCTAAACTGGTTTCTTGAACATGCAAGTTCCCTTCAGTCCAAAGGCCATCAAAGTAACCAAATCCCAGTTAAGCAAAGCAGCTGTAGGATTTCCATTAATGATGTGAATCATCAAGAATTACATGAAATTCTTGATGCTATCATGTCAATGTGGATCAAAATTGCTGAGTAATGTGACTTACACCTTGCTGAATAGAGATTCAGTTTTCATTTTGCTACAGGATGAAAGCTGATTTGAAGGCAAGAGGTAATCAAACCACTATCTTGTGCCTAAAAAAGAGTCCAGAGGGTTTATTTTTAAGTAGACACTGTATCAAATTCTGGGCCAAAGTGATAAACTCTAATATTATTAATTGGATGATTGAAGATTGATTTCTATCTAATTAAGAAAGACTTAAGTATGCATTCTTAAAAACAATAAAAAAGATAGGTTTTTGGGTGAGACATTATCAACACAAATCGTTAGAATAATTCAAAGCCGTCGTGCCTGAATAAACTATCACTGTGTTTTTTTGAGACAACCACAACTGTTTTGGTGTGGAAGCAGGAATTTCACCACCCAGTCTGATATCAGGATGACATCATGTTGGGTTTGCTAAGAAAGCAACTTTCTTTGTTGCGACCTCTGGCCTCGCACTGTCCCAGCTCCGAAAGAAGGAAGGAAGAGATACTGAAGAGAAGGAACAACATCGTGCTCCAGGTCAGAAGTTATAGTTCTGACCAGCCAGAGTTCAGGCTGCAGAGGGCAGATCCATTCAATTTAAAGCTCTAATAAATAACTTTGTTTATTTGCACCCTATGTCAACCTCTTAAACGGGTTTCTAAATTAAGCCTTCACAGAGTTTTCTTCTTTTTTTTTTTTTTTTTTTACCATTTTTAGCTTTGGGTCGTCCCCTCTCCAACTGTGCGAATCAATTTTTAAGTGTTTTCTCATGGTCTTAAATGTTGCCCTATAGGAAAGCCTCTCAAGCCAAATGAGGGCAGAATGAAGCAAAAAACAGAAGCTCAGATTTTATGGCAGATAAGAAAGTGTTCTGTTTTTCAAAAATCCACACTTTCTGACTCCGAGGACTGAACCACACCTTGGGATGTCGGGAGAAGGTGCAGCAGGGCAAGTGTTAACAGTTTGCCATGAGCTGAGCTGAGCGTGTGCCTGTTAGATCTGACATTTCCCACGGTGGGTCAGGTGCTTTCCAGCATGCCCGTGCACATCTTTCTTTTTCTTTTTTTTCCATCCCCTTCAACAAATTACCTCAATGGCAGAATTTACTTTGCAGTTGTGCAATAGGCGCGTTGTAAATTACTCAAGTGTTCTCTCTTTTTTCTTCTTTTCCATGGTTTCCCACACCTTGTGGACTTCAAGAGATTCATCTGATTTGGCGTTGGTCCATGTGGCAGACACACCAACAGAGGGACATACATATGACAAAATAATCTCTGCCTTGGGGTGGTGAAACTTGCAGTTTCTCCAAATGACAGTTTCACTTGCCCTCAGGGAAGGGAAAAAAAAAGAAGGAATAATAACAATCTCGCTCAGGCATGTATTCTTAACTGTCAGGACAGTAATATATATTGCCGTGAGAACACTGAACTCCACTGACACAGCATGCTGCGCAGAAAGACATATTCCCTAGAAGCCATACAAGTGATTAAATGCTTAGATTAAATTAAAAAAAAGAATAAAAAGATGTGTGTACACAATTATGTTGAAACTGAAACTCTGAGGTTGGATTGTGTCATTTTTCTTTTAATGCAAAGACATTTTTATGGTTTTGGACTTCAGGTTTTTACAAGCCAAAGACAAACAGAAGAAGAAATGCATATAAACTCTCCTTCGGAAAGCAACCCTCACTTTGGAGGAAAATAAAAGGACTCATTGTTATCAGAATCGTCCTATTTATTATTGCAATTTTGGATCAACTTTAGAAAGAACTCAAAAATAATCAGGGTATTCACCATATGTGGCAAAACTAGATATTTGCAAAGAAAATTAGGCAAAAATGAATTAATGTGCAAAGCTAGTAAGAATATAACAGAAAAAAAAGCTGGTGTAGTTACAGCAAAATATGCATTTAAAATGTGTTGACTCAAGAGACTGAGTGAAAATGTCTGACTTACCATTAAAGCTTTTTGAAAATCTTTTGTATTATTTTCCCTTCTCGTCACCATAAAGCCTTTTACTCTATGTCAACATAAAATCTCAATGGAGTTCATTGAAGTTTGTGGTTATAACATGACGTAATTAAAATGTTTCATAAATCCTTTTTCAAGGTAATTTGTGACTTGAGAAATGAGCTGGTTCTCAGTTCCTAAATAGGGTATGCACAATATAAGTTTTTAAATCATTGCAAGTTTTAAGGGTCTGCACATTGTTTTGAGCTGTCACAAATATTTTAGTTTTAAAGATGTTCATTCTCAAAACACAATGATTTGACCTTTTTCTGTATTTTTTCTACGCTGCGCTTCTGTGGTGTGTTTGTGGTGGGTTTTAGAAAAACACACCACATAGATAGTGCTACATATAGAAATAGTTAGTTAGGATTTGAACCATACATAGCTCTGGTGACCAATATTTCACATGCACACTGCCTTAGGTCACAAAAGATGATGCCATCAACAACGCATGAGAACACAGACTTTTTTTGTCATGATTTTGTTTTTTAAATTTAAGAATGCAATTAAATTTATGAGTGGAATTAAAGGATGTTATGCAAGAAAACCAAATGCAAGACTGATTTGCTTGCTCCTATTAGGTGGATGCAGACTTTGTTAACTCTAATGTGAAAGAATTAAAAACCACAAACATAATGTATTTAGCTTCCCCCCTGCCAGCACCCTGACAAAAATAGAGCTTCTATAAATTGCATTTCTAGCTGTTTCACTTCTGGTTGGAAATTTTGTATCCTACCATCAATGGTACCAGGATGTTTTGATCTTCAAATGCATGAGATATCATAGCATCAAATCAGAAACTGGTGTAGTGAAGAAAGTCACTTCCTGTTTTTATCTTTTGCCTTATGAAGCAGAGAAATGAAACCAGTCTGAGTCAGTGTGGCAATTTATAAACTGACGTAATGCATTTGATCTTTGTTTGAACTCTGGCAACATTGATCTGAGTCAACTAAAGTTATTTTCTAGAGCAATTACCTCCGCTGGAGATAAAAGCATGAGAAAACATATTTAAAATATTATTTTGTAGCTTTTGTGACATATTATAGAATATATTAGATTTCCTGCCTTCATGTCCGAAAAGTCTGAAAGTCTGATAAACACTATGGTAAACCAGCCTGATTTAAGATTACTACCAAACAGCAGACTGATCTGTATCATTTTTTAAACAAAGCTGTTAGAAAGGCATATATGGCCAGTTTTAACCAAGCAAAAGCACTAAATTTCAAAATATACAAGTAATGTAAGCAAAAGCAAGAATACTGTGAGATTTGAAGTGGATATATTTTACAGTTTGTTACGTAAAATGCACTGTTTACTTTTTTTGGATTATAACATCCATAACAACTTAAAAATATGTCACTTTACAAACAGAAAACATCCATGCATTTTGCAGTCTGTTTTGAACCTTTTGCATATCTAATGAGAGAAATTTGTCCATTCTTCTTTGCAAATTAACTGCTTGCCACACATTCCCAATGTCACCTAGCATCTTGGTTTGGACTTTGACTGGGCCATTTATAAAATGCTTTAAACTAAACGTTCCATTGTGGCTCTGTTTGATTTCTTAGCGTTGTTATTCAGCTAGCAGGTTAGCCTTCATCCCAAGCTCGAGTTATTTTTACCCTGCAGCAGATTTTTCTGAATTTAGCTCCATCAATCTTCCTATAAACCTTGAATCCAATCACCTTCACCTTCCAGTACCTTTATTTTAATCTCATGTTTGTCGTGTCCCATACATGGCTTGTGCCAAGCAAGACTTCTTGTATCATTTCTTTCAACAATGTCTTTCATCTCACCAGTCTTCCACAAAAGCCAAATTTGTGAATTGGGCTGTGAACACAAAGGCATGTTACACTTTTCAGATTCATTTTGTAAACAATTTTGAGAAAGACGGTTGCATGTTTTTTTCTTCCACATCCACAGTGGAAAAACAAAGTGGAAAAACAACTTTGTGCCCCTTGAGTTGACCTTGTCTCATCAAATCCCAATAATGCAAATCGGGGTTGCGATGTGATAGACTGTGTAAGCCAAACGTAATATATGACGAGATAAAAGTAAAGTCCTCTATAGATGCCTCCAAGAGCTTCATAAACATAAAGTTGTCATTTTACACAACTTTCTATTATTAACGGTTTGTGTAGACCGAGGGACATGTTTCCTGGAGCATGTGGAGGGGAGGGAGCAACTCTGATTTGGCCACAGGACGAGGAGGAGGAGGAGAACTAAGAAGGGGGCGGAGGAGAAGGAGTAAGAGGAACTCGTGAAGTTGCTCGTAGATTTCATTGAGAACTCGGAGTGCAGCCGGTTAACACCTATGATCTGAGCCGTGGTGAAGACTTTCACTCTACCTGTTGGATTAACCTTTCCGTCTCAGTCTGAGGATATTCATTTTGACGCAGCATCAGGAGCCCCACACCGCGGATCTATGCGAACCCAACGCGGGACTCCTGCACGTTTGTGAAGCTGAAGAGGAGGAATGTATCGTTTCTTAGTGAAACTGACATTTCTAATTCCAGCAATCGTCTTCTCACAAGGTAAGCTCTTAAAAATAAAAGTGGTTTCCTGTTCAGATTCAGCAGAAAGACTGTGAGGAAGTTACAAAAATGATTAGAAATAGTATAAGTTGTCAAATAAGGCTGTTCTGTTTATTATATTTAGGAAATGAGACTGTTAGATTATTGCATGTCGAATAATGAGAATTATTACCCTGCTGTAATAATTTTATTAAGCGTGGGAAGAAGTTCTGTGCGAGCTACTGCAGTCTGCGCTGCGGTCGCTGCTGACTTTCCCCGTCTTCTCCAATGAATCAGAGCAATTAAACTTGTGTGCGCCGCAACAAAGATGGGCGCAGAATTAGTTTAATGATGTTTACTTCAGCCACATCATAACTTTGTAAAATATTTTATTTCGACTGTTCCAATAAAACTTAACACCTGTTTGATTAGGTCTGAGAGTTGGTTATAAACCACATGAGAGGAGTTGGTGCGTGTGCTGGAGTTGGGGGGGCAGACGCTAAAGGAGCTACGAGGCTGAGGGGGGCAGAAGCGGTGCACCTTTTGTCTGCAAGTGTGGGAGAGTGTTGTGAGTGCCGGGTGGTGGTGGTTGCTGAGGGGGCGGGGGGATCCACTTTTATCCCGTCTGCTGTTAAACAATGCCGGGGGAGAGTGTTTTATGGCTCGTGCTGGACTCTGATTTCTTTTGTTGCGCATCTGAGCCCCGCAGCTGCCGCGCGCTCTTCCTCCTCCTCCCGCAAAAAAAAAAAAAAAAAAAAAAAAAGCGTGCCCCCCAAATACCCCCACCGCCCCCCAACCTTCTACCTCGCCCCCTCCCAAAAGCCACGCACCACTCACCACGCGCTCCTCTGGCCTCACCGGTGTCCCCTGCAGGCTCCCCCAAAGCATCCCCCAAGGACACTCTCGTGATAAATCAATTAACATATAAGGAGGCGCAAGTGTGACTTGGGATTTTAAGCAAAAATGTGACCTTATATGTTTATAAAGTTAAATTTTTATGGATTTTGTGCATCTAGAGTTTACTTTAAGACTCTTTTTTTCCTCGGACTCTACAGGTTTAAAATGCTCCCTACCTACTGAGGCATGCCTAAATGGAGGAAGATGTGAAGCCACCACAAATGGAAATGGAGAGTGCAAGTAAGTGATGGGAAGACTCCTAGAGAGAGAGAAAAAAAGTGATGTTCCAGATGTTACACTCCAAAACATACCTACACGCAGTGATTATTGTTGTGTATGTATTTCTTTAAATTTGTGTGGTCCTTGAAAGTGCATTTCAGTTGGAAAGAAAAGGGGCCGCAGGTTCCCCCCTTTCCATTCCAGCCTTTGAGTGGGTGCTGTGCCCAGCAACCGTAGAGGCCCTTCTCAGAAGTTTCACTCCTGTATTCCTCATCCAGCTCTTTTTTTTTTCACCGCCCCTTACACACACTCATTCTCTCAAAAAATGAGAAAAACTTTGGAGAAGTGAAGAAACCAAAAGAGAGTAGACCCGCAATGTTCAGAATGAGGACAAAAGCAGTCCACCACTCTCCTCCCCCCTCCACAGCAGCCCATTAATGAATGCAAGACCCCCACAGCAGCAGAGTGAGAGGACGCGTCCAGCCCTAAATCTTGTTGTTCTGCTCTTTCACGGGCGACAGCTGGGGCTCGCACGCCGCCCGTCACTCCATTGTCACCGCAGTCAGAATAATGCTGTGTGACTAATCTGAGTGGGGCTTCCCATCATGCCACAGCCACCCCAGACACCTCAACACACACCGAACTCCTGCTGCCCACTCCCCCAACCTTCCCAAAAAAGGCTTGTCTCCATCATTTTGAATTGAAAGCCCCCCACCCCTCACCCCAGCTCAGTGCTTGTGATCTCCGTTTGAAAGCCAGATGGCTGTGAAATGTAATTGGATTGGATGTCAAGAGAGTGAGATTAATTGGAATAAAGTGCAGAAATTTAAGAGCAAACAAGTGGGAAGAGGAGTGTAGTGGCAGATTGGTGATGTGACACCTAACATGGCTACATATTCCTTTTTGCAGTCACTGAATCAGTCAAAGCTCAAAGTTTGAATCCTGGAGATTTTATGTGACAAGTAAAGAAGGATGTTAGTTTGCAGATTTTGCAGCCAGAACAGGTGCATTTTTTTAAAAAAGAATTATTTCCGTTGTGATTCCCAGCAGTGGTATAGTTTGAAAGAAGCTCAGAGGTGGCCCTATTTGCCCTTTGGGCATGTGGTCACGGCGGGCACTTCTCTGCTCTGTGGGGACAACAGGGAGCTATTGAAGAGCCTGCACTGCTAGCCTGGGGCCACCAATTCACAACATCTAATCTGCACGCTCCACACACACACACATAGACCTCCGCACGTGTGCACTCCCTGGCACACCGAAACTCTCCCTCCACCCCTACAAAGCTCCTATTGTGGCCACCATCTCTGCTCGGTCTAATTAAAAACAGGCAGGACGAGGGCATCACTTCACCAACCAGCACTCTCTCTTTCCTGGCTGCTTTCATTAATCATCCATCCCCAGACAAAGCCAAGCAGCGATCAGTCCTGGGATGCACTTAAAGAATCATGGGTGAGAGCGTGGCATCGACGCACCAAAAGGGTTTCCAGCTGTCATTGTTTTCAAGTCACACTCGCAAACGCTGGTGCCTCATCAGCGATGGCAGATTCACCCAGATACTGTGTGGAAGGCCTGGTTGGAAAGTCCACCTGTGGTTAGAGAAACTGAGATGTGTCCGCACATTGAAATCAAGTTACCGACAAAAGGGGTTAAATGGAAGAAGAAAAGTTTAAAAACGACCTAACACCTCATGCCACCTATTCTACCGACACACACACACACACACACACCCCCACACACACACACACACGTAAGACACCCATTGCATTTTGTGGTTTTTGCTGCTCCGTGTGAGCATTTGATGACACAGATTTGTGTGCTGAGATAGACCTAAATCCTCCTCCAGCACAGTTCCCACGGTTGAGATATTTGAGGTGGAAAATAGAATGGAAATGGTCAGTTATAATGTTTTTAAAATTGTTGAGCTAAATCTTTTTTTAATCTTTTTCACATAATATCCACAAACTTTTTTGTATTTATATCCACTGAGGTTTTAAGTGATAGTCTAACAAAGATTATTTTACTTTTATTTTTACAGGTGTCCAATAATAAAGGGTAAATAAAATATAGAGTAATTAATTTCCTTCAGAAGTTTCCTAACTCATAAATGGAGCGTGAATACCTCTGAGAGCCACAAAAAAAGGATGTTTTCCTCACGTCCAAGTTGTAAAAATAGCATCTCTCTCTTTTTGTGGACATACATCCTCCTTAAACTAAACTGGGCTTAGTGCTTAGTTGTATATAAATGTGTCTGATTCAGATCATGTTCAGCTTTTGTTCATAAGTACTTGTTTCCTGCCTCTGTGCGACAAAGATGCTGAAGTTTTCTACGCATTTGGCAATGCCATAGTCCCAAATGGAAGCCATAACGCTTTTTTGGCATGGCTGGGTCATATGATGCAAGTAAACGTGTGACTCAACCACAACAAATCATGAATTCCACCACTGTCAGACTCTGCACTTTCTAACTGGGGTAGTTCCTCCTTTTTTTTTGCAGAAATTACGATTGTTGGTAGACAAAGAAGTTTCTTGGGTTTTTAACTAAACAAAAACAAAATGTTCAGCTTTTGGTTAAAACCTAACAATGGTTCTCTATGTAGCACAAAAAAAGAAACAGCTTGGTGTGACTTAACTGCAGTGAAACAGCTATAACATACGGCTGTGAGGGGGAAACACAAGGTTGTGACTCTGAGATTCAAGAGGTTATTTGAAGGTCTGGGGCTTCCTGTTTCTCATGGTGCTTGGTAGCTGACTGCCTCTGTAGGCTGTGTGAAAGCACAAGATGAAGGGCACAGCGTTCTGTGACTCAAATTTAGTTTCCATTTGTGGGACAGTAAAAGGGACATGGAGAGGCTGAAAGGGTTATGACCCCAAAACTCACCTTTGTGTAACTTATGCTGCTTTTGAGGAAGAGACTGTTTTGGTGCTTTAAACACATTTGAAAGCAGGAAAGAACAGCCAGACTATGTGGGGTTAGTGTGATAAACTTAGGCAACTTTGGCAGGTGCTGTGTATCAACGATAGCACATCTCACTTAAGAACACCACCTTGAATGAGCCCCTCACCGCTCAAGAGATGATATGCCCTTCCACCAGGAATGCTGCTCTTCATTTGTCCTCCTATAGGATTACCAAGCAGGTCTCTGTGAAGGCTCAGCTTTGGAGCATGGGAGTGCATGACGAGGTTAAATGTGGTGACTGATGTTGGGCTTTTATTGGGTTTAAGGCTTCAAGCCTGCCACTCCCTTGGTCAGTTCCATTCCCAGGATGCCAGGAACCCCTCGAATACAGACGAAATGAAGGGTTTGGGGTGCCCTGTGGAGAAAGAACCAGTCTCTGTTACGCTGAAATATTTAAGACGAGAAATGTTTCCCATATTTATTGTTGGTGTGGCTTTTAAGTGGACTGCTCTGGATTTCCTCAGAGCAGAGCAATCAAAGCGGTGCTATCAGAAGACATAGATAAGAAGCTATTTCATTCAAGTGGGCTCTGAAAGCTCACATTCGCCAGCTGTGGCTGTCAGAAGTAGAAATAACACCTCCAAAATACACTCAACCTTGGGCAAGTCCTTGGTCACTCCTTTATTTTCTTTAAGTTTTGCTTCAATGGAGTCAGAGATTATTTTACTTATAAATCAGTAGTTCTCTGTGTTTACTGGAAGATCTTTTAAGTATTTACTTTGAGTTGTCAATGACCATTTTGAGATTAATATGTATTTGTTTAGCATTAATAGAAGTGTGCCTTCTTTAATTTAAGATTATAAAGACTACTCACAAGTTGAAGCAGAGTTAAGTCAGCTTAGCAAAGAGACATTTGTAAAAAGCTTTAAATTGCATGTTGTCTACTGATTCTAGACATCCCTTCTTATATATATCTATTGTAAAAGGAGAACTGCTATGTAGATTGAGCAAGAGTAAATTTCTTTGTTCCCCTTACATCACATCTTATTTGTCAGCTGACATGCAATGCCTTACTGACTTGGATTCTTAAGTCATAGTTTTACTAAAGCAGTCATTTTTAAGGATCCCCATTTGAAATATGCTAATGAAATGTAGAATTTAATTTAAATGATCCAACGTTCGACTTGGACAAAACATATTTTTTAAAAGTTGTTTTCAAGTATTCTAGGGGGCCTTCTGGTGGCCCGGTGGTCCTAAGCTGCAGCTTATTTTGTTTATGGCTGGGGCTGACTGTGCTGTCTATCATTTATTTTATATTTTAGCGAAAAGACGCAAAGTGTCTATAAAGACATGTTAAAACGGCTCAGCGCTGAGGATGTGGAGCTGTAATATACCTGCCTGATTAATCTTAATCAGAACAATGCTGTGTAGGTTAGAAGTCATCTGATAATAGTCAGGTGTTTTCACCGATTTCACTGTGAGATCAGACGTTGGTGAAAGGGTACAGCCAAGACAGTAATGCGCTGTCAGAAAAACAAGGTTCACTGCACTTACAACATTAGCTAAGCAACTAAATTGTATAACTATGTTTTTTTTATTTTCAGCAAAGATATGTATTTTGAATAGAATCTGTTTGCCTACAACATATAAGGTATCACTTCTCTAAATCAGCGGGTCACTTAAAAAAAATTGTAACTAAATAAAACAAAAAAATCGCTGTTGAAAGAAAGCCATAAAAAAAAAAAAAAAAAAGCATTTGTAGTTTGCTGTTATTCCTGTAGCGGCTCTAAAACTAAGCAGATAGCGAAAGGACACTCACTTTCTCAGCTCCTCTCACTGTCACACGCAAGGTGCTTTTGTCTGTAATTTTGCAGCTAAAGCCCCATGCTAAGCTGCAGTCTGTCTGTACACTCTCGACCACAGCTGGGTAGAATGATATGAGCTGGCTGTTTGAGGTTTTATGATGTCATTTTTGTCACATCTCTAATCTTAATGATGTAGCTTCCCATCCTTTGTTTTTAATATTTTGCAATAAGTATTTCAATTAGAGTTGAAAGCTTTCCATAATCAGTTAATTTCTACATTTCTATCACCAAACCACATTATTAATTTGGTTTGGCTTACACAGATGTGCACCCCAGGGGTCAGATTTTGGCTAATGATTAGTTACATAAAAAAAGAAAAAAAAAACAAAAAAAAAAACATCAGGGCCCCTTCAATACTAGAGAGAGGATTGAAGAAATATTTCATAAGCAGCAGGGGAGAAAGTACAGGAAGTTCACACGTGCACGCTTACTGTATGTTGCCCTCGACCTCCTTGCGCATTTTTTCCACAGCAGTGGCATTTTCCACTGCACAGTTGGGCTGGTTTTGTGTCGTATGATAAAGTCACCCCCAGAAGTGACAGATGGCAGATCAGGCCCAGTGGGACAAGAGCAGAGAGGGGAGAGAAGGCAAAGAGGTCGTCCCACACTCACAAAAGTGCTTAGGGTCAGAGGTTGGGGAAGCATCTGCTCCGGCCTGAGGGGACATTGCATCGCCGGGAGAGACCTGTTGCCGTGGTGTGTGCTGCTAGTCTGTTCAGCCTGTGGGTGGATCTTTATCTCTGAATGGGGTGACTTCACGACAAAGAGGATCTGTTACAGCTATTTGGTGTGTGCTGATGCAAAAAACCGGAATGCAAACATTCTGCTTTAAAGGAGGTCTGCTGCATTCTGCTGAGTGAGAATTCTTACACCAAAACTTCTCAACTTCTCTCCTGAGTATCCAGGATGTTTTGATAGTGAAACACAAAAAAAGAAGCAGGAAACCTCAAAGCAGCCTCAAATACCTTTACAGTGGTCTGACAATTGCAACTGTCTGGACTCTCTGCTTTTACAACCCTTTCCTTATGTCACACCAGACTGCTAAAACTCTGATTGTTGACTTAGTGAGGTGAGACCGGTCGAGGGGGTTTCGCAGTCCTTCGTGCACAAACAAACTGCTGGGACCTATAAAGGAATCCCTGCAAGAAAGAAGTCTAGATTCAAGTTGATGCTGAGGTAGTAACCAAACTAGAGGGAAAGAGGATGTTGGGTAAAATGAAAGGAGAACAGGTAGGCAGGAGAGGAATTAGGACTGGATTGCGTGGTTTAAGGGAGTTGAAGCGACAGAAGTTGCAACAGCTGACTTCACATGGGCTCTTTATGTCCCTGGAGGTGAGGTTGGCTTTTCAGTCCCCCCATCTGAGAAGAGGACAGGAGGAGGGGGGCCTTAAGGGGGATAAAGGGACAGGAGGGCGAGGGGGAGGAGAAAGGAAAATGGGAGGAGGAGGAACCCGGTCCAACAGCTGCCTTCATTAACATGCGCACCTGCTCCCTGTGGAGATACTCGGAGGCCAACAGATGCCCTTTCTTACACATAAACACGCACGCACGTGTGCACAACTGCACACTGTCGCACAAGCTCCAATTCAAACATAAACACGTTTTTTTCCCCGCTGACTTTAAATTTTCCTTCACGTGACAGATGGGACCTTACGTCTATATAAGCAGCATGTAAAACATGTAAGGATTTTGTAAGTGTGAAATCAAAGTTAATAAATTGTTTGATGCCTGTTCATTTGTGGAATTCCTCTCTAGCAATCTGCCTAGAGGTGTGAATATTTTTCATTACTGCTGGGACCTCGGTGTCTTTATTTCAATGATCTTTTAGAGAGGGCCAGGAGACTGATGGAGTAATTGTTCGTGACTAGATCAGATGGAAATATTAGAGAGCTTAGGGCCTGAATGCAGCGCTGCATGGGGGACATGCATAGGCGGCACAGTCGCCTTGATCTCTACAGTCATTCGAGATGAATTTGGACAGCGTGGGGGTAAAAGGTAGATGGGAACAAGCAGTTATGGCTACACTATTTAGCAGTGTCTGTTGTACCAGTAGAATGTGTTTTCAAGGTTCTGAGAGGGCCTAATCCGGAGAGACACACTAGAACAACATGTTGTCCATGTTCAGTCTAGGTTGGGGAGAAAAACTTTTATCTCCCCCCACTTCCACCCTTCTGAAAATCTCCTTTGTTTGGATGTTTGTTCCCATGATTTTGTCAGAAAAAGATCCCAGTTTTATAATCTTCACCGCCTCCTCCCTGTCTTTTCACAGGTGTCCCAGTGACTACGTAGGAGATCGGTGCCAATACCCAAGCCCCTGCAGCCCGTCTCCCTGTCGCAACGGCGGCGAATGCCACGCTGTTTCCCATGGCAATACGTTTGATTTCCACTGCGTATGCCGCCTGGGTTTCACCGATAGACTGTGTCTGACTCCCAGGAACCACGCTTGCATGAGCTCCCCCTGTCGCAATGGAGGAACATGTGACCTTATCAGCCTCAGCAGCTTCCGCTGCCGCTGCCCACCAGGATGGTCAGGTATGTGGCTAACATCACCTTCTATCCTATCTTACTTTAAACTCTCATGATTTACTCACCTCTTTTGTTTGTTTGCCCAGGTAAAACCTGCCAGACTCCAAACCCGTGTGCTTCCAATCCATGTGCAAATGGCGGGCAGTGCTCTGCTTTAGATTCCAATTTCAAGTGCACCTGCCCTGCCAACTTCCAAGGTCAAACCTGCAAGCAGGACATTAACGAGTGTGCCATCAATCCATCTCCATGCCTCAATGGCGGCTTCTGTGTCAATGAAGTTGGCTCTTACCACTGCCGCTGTCCTCAGGAGTTTACTGGTCAACACTGTGAGACCCTTTACTCCCCTTGCAGCCCCTCACCATGCCAGAACGGAGGGACATGTGTCCAGAAGGGAGAAACCACCTATGACTGCAGCTGTCTCGTAGGTAGGTGTACTGAGGTCTCACAACATTAAAATGCCGCATTTTTTTGTCAAAGTGGAGGGTGTCTCATGAGCCATTATCCAGTTATTGCATGGATATAATTTCATACTGAGTAAGTTAAATCTACTCTTATGATGAAGTAAGGAAGAAAATATTTCTTGGGTCAACTAGTGATTGTGCTAACCAACATCTCTCTGTCAGAAAATCCATTAAAGAAGCCTCTATGACCTTTAAATCAAGAACTTGATTAGATGTAAATTCACTGTGAAAATACCATGGCTAACCACTGTTGCTAATGAAAGAAGTGTCTCAGAATCTGTAGTTCTTAGACCCTGCTAGTTTCAGGCCATTTCTGATTCCAACAGTTTTTGCTTTCATGTCCCAACCCTAAACCTAATTGTAATTCTGACACCCAGCCTTACACACAAACTACTTAGTTGTTGTATTATGTATATCTTAATTTTCCATGTGTCATTGGACAGGTTTAACCAACCAATGACAATGCACTATCCACAGATTCCCTAAAATTGGAGAATTGTAAAGTATTTCTTTCTATTTGCAGAAACTATGAAATAAAATAACATTTCAATGTTTCTTTTGACAGTAGCACCACCTTTGAATGGAATTGGGCAAGCTTAAAAATAAATGTACTTGTGAAACTTTCACTTAAATGTTCTACAGTGATTATAGCTGCTTTAAAATAAAGCTTAAGGTTTGTGAAATAATTTCTCTGTTTGTGAAAACAAACAAATTTTGTTTAAATGTCATCTTATGAATGGCTTTGTTTCGTCCATTGTTCCATCATCAGCAGACGTGTTTACAAGTGAGTCTATCTGTCCTGTTAGAACTCATTGGGTTTGCATTTTAGTTTGAATGTTTGTTTTTTCTTTTAAAAAATATTTGACCTGAAAAGCAATGTGTTGTGATAAGATCTATTGGGAGGGGTGCGTGATCTTTGGGTTACCACACTTTCTGCCAACCTCCACTGGCAGGATATAGTCATGCAGACGTTTCCTTCTGATAATGAGCAAAGAGCCCACAAAGCAGTACATCATACTACCTGTGGATATACGCACCCCATTGATTAGGTCACATACGGAAAACAATACCTTGTTTTTCAACCTATTCAAACCAATCTGTCTGCCATCTTTATTGTTTGGGTGCTCAAAGCTGTTATAACATTGTGGTTAGTGTTGTTGCAGCTAGGTTAGCTTGGTCCCTCGACCCACATTGAAATTTTCTCTTTTTGCATTTACTTGATTTGTGCATTCCTTGAAACATTCAGCTTTTTAAATATTCTTGTCTTCTAGTGATCAGCACAGGACACGTTATTTAGATAAGCAGATGAATGAGGGATATTGAGGGGTTGTTGTGTGTTAAAGTTTAATCCGTGCTGTGTGTGTCCCGTCGGGGGGCCTGCGCTGGAATGCGTTTAGATTGCGAAGCTGCACGAGCACCTGCAGAGCTATGGGTTGATTGTTAATCAGACTGTAAAACACTCACTCGAGGCTTTGATGTTTGAGGAGGACACAGGCTGCTCTGTCAACTCAAAGGCTTTAAAACAGTGTGCCACGAGGATATGGAGAGCTTATCGTTTTATGTTTGCTGTGATAAGGATAGGAAGGAAATGTGATTATTAACCAAGCAACTACTCTAAGTGGTCAAGTCTGTCTTCACTATCCTCCGCTTTGTTTAAGCGCTTTTGATTGTGTCTCTATCTTTTCAGGCTTTACAGGCCAGCACTGTGAGCACAATATTGATGATTGCCCGGGACACAGCTGTCAGAATGGTGGTGTGTGTGTGGATGGAGTCAACACCTACAACTGCCAGTGCCCGCCTCATTACACAGGTTATCTCACTCTTTATTATTTTTAAATGCCCACTTTTGTAGTTGAAATAGAATTTGCTACTGTAATATACAAAGTTCTTATACTCTGCTTTGATAACCCAATCAGGTCAGTATTGTACTGAAAACGTGGATGAGTGTGAACTGATGCCCAATGCCTGCCAAAATGGAGGAACTTGCCACGACACACACGGCAGCTACCACTGTGTGTGCGTCAACGGCTGGACGGGCGACGACTGCAGCGAGAACATTGATGACTGTGCCAGCGCAGCCTGCTACAACGGCGCCACCTGCCACGACCGCGTGGCCTCCTTCTTCTGCGAGTGTCCACATGGGCGCACAGGTAAGACTACTGCCAGTCCTGCTTTCAGAACTCACTCTGAAAACAAGCTTTAATAAAAAGAGATTAAATGTGGTGCATTTGGTCATACAGGTTTGCTGTGCCACCTTGATGATGCCTGCATCAGCAATCCTTGTCAAAAGGGCTCTAATTGTGACACCAACCCAGTAAATGGCAAGGCGATATGCACCTGTCCTCCAGGTTATGCAGGACCAGCCTGCAACCTGGACATAGATGAATGCTCCCTCGGTCAGTTATAAAGCTTGTTTCACAAATGTACATTTTTCTCTGCTGTTGCATGGGGGTAACACAGGGTAAATTAATTCTTGTCTCTTGCATGTTGTAGGTGCCAACCCTTGTGAGCATGGTGGTCGCTGCCTCAACACGTTAGGCTCTTTCCAGTGCAAGTGTCTTCAAGGATATGAGGGACCTCGATGTGAGATGGATATTAACGAGTGCATATCTAATCCCTGCCAAAATGATGCCACCTGTCTAGACCAGATTGGAGGTTTTCACTGCATCTGTATGCCAGGTGAGACAATATTTAGTCTGTTTCTTTTTCTTGTGTTGATCATTAAAATTGTTGATTGTTAATTGACATAATTAAAATTGGGAAGCAGAACTTTACATACAAATGAAGCGTCTAGAAAGTAACCCTTTCTGTTGTGGTCTGTTGACTATAATATAAATGTTAAATCCAGTTTTATACTAGAAATGGAAATTACAAATCCAAACTATAAAATTGTCCTCTGCATGTTTTTAGACTTTGTCAAAGGAAGGAAGTTTGACTGCTTATTTTATGGTTTCAGGATATGAGGGTGTGTTTTGCCACATTAACACGGATGAGTGTGCCAGCCAGCCTTGTCTTAACAATGGAAAATGCATAGACAAGATCAACTCATTCCACTGCGAGTGTCCCAAAGGTGAGATGACAGAAGATAATCTGTATAACATTGTCCAAAAAGGCTGTTAGAACTCATGTGAAATTAAACTGAACTTATTTAAACCCTTTAGAGAGAAAAATGAGTAATAAAAGATGGTATCATTAACCAATCTGTCAATGAGTATAGCACACATTGCTATACTCACTGAATGTTAATGATTTACTACTTCTAATGGTGCCTCTGAATACTTTGTGGGGAGACTGGACAATGTGGACCAAGCTGCATGAACATTAGCATATTTGGCGGGCATTGCTTGGCGCCAAAATTGGGGGGCAGGGATTGGTTTAGAGCTGGTGAGTTGGGGGCCATTGTACTGTGACTTAAACTAAAGATTTCTCTAAACAGTAAAAGCTGGGAAGAGGAGGGGGTAGAGTGGAGTTAGCATTGTGGAATGGTTTGTAAAGACTTTCAGCCTCCTGCAGACCCACTTCAAATGCAAATTAACTTGTCTGTGAAGCTTTTTTATTTTACATTTGTGCATATTTTATTGTTAGCTGAAAATATTGCAAAAATATGTTCATCTTGATTTCACATACCTGTACTGAGTTTTGAAACCATACACTGAATTTTCTGTCTTTTTAAATACAATTACAGGATTTTCTGGAAATCTGTGTCAGGTGGATATTGACGAGTGTGCCAGCACACCCTGCAAGAATGGAGCCAAATGTACTGATGGACCCAATAAGTACACATGTGATTGTACCGAAGGTACTTTCTTCAAGGGCAAAATAGCATTTTGTGTTGAGATAAATGCAATACTTAATAATTACTTGGAAAATTAATAAAATAACATCTCTACATGATGTTTGAAGTAAAAAATAATCCAGCAAATAAATATTTCTACAATATATTATTACATATTTTTGTGTTTTGTTGAAATAGATCAAGCACTTAAAATACTTTCTAAAGGAACTAAAATTCTTATAGTAGTCTGTACTATATTTTATTTATTTGAGATAAACAAATAAATACATAAATATGGCAAGCGCTTGTTAAATTGTTTGAGTTATATTTTATAATTAAAATATTATGAAATATAATTTAAATTAATTAGATACAAGGCAAATTAAAATAAGCTGAAAATGTTATGTAATAAAAATCAGTCATATACTATGACATTATTTGGCAATTTTCTTTTAAAGTTCATTCAGCATAAGTTTAATTATTGTTACATTTTTATAGTACATCATTTAGCATGTCTGTGCAATTTGTAGTACAGTATTTCATATGTGTTTTGTTGATTTGTTGTTCAGAAGCACCACTTGTTAAACAATTAATTTCTTATGTTAGCATATTATTAAAAATATTAATATAAAAATACAAAAACATGTATTTATAGAAATAAAAATAAACAAATACTTTTAAAATGATTATTTCTAACTTTTTTTAAATTTATTTTTGGTTAAATAATTTACTTTTCTCTTTCAGGTTACACAGGGCAGCACTGTGAGATTGACATCAACGAGTGCTACTCTGATCCTTGCCACTATGGCACATGTGAAGATGGTCTGGCCTCCTTCACCTGCTATTGCCACCCCGGCTACACTGGCCGCCTGTGCGAAACCAACATCAATGAGTGTCTCAGCCAGCCATGTAAGAATGGAGGCACTTGTCAGGACAGGGAAAACTCGTACTTCTGCTCCTGCCCCAAAGGCACTGCTGGTGAGAAAACCAATTTAATTTTCTCATATTATGTCAGAGAAAATGTCTGTAGGTTTTTCATATCTTTTCCAACTTGTTTCGTCACACACCAGGGTCCAACTGCGAGGTGAACCTGGACGACTGCAAGAGTCAGCCCTGCGACTATGGGAGGTGCATTGACAAGATCAATGGCTACGAGTGTGCGTGTGAGCCGGGTTACACAGGTGAGTGGCTGGATGGAGTGTACAGGTGCAGGGGGCAGGGTCCCCTGAGCTTGGGGAGGGGCAGGTTCGACAGGTGGCTGCCGGGTCCGCTGCTGTGGAACAATGGTGTCAGGTTGCTTGTGTGGGACAGACAGTCAGAGAGAAAGGGAAGACTACCCCCCTGAACCTGATCCATACACACAAAGCTCTAACTTTGTTAGACTGTGAAAAGACTGTGATGTTAAGCATGGAAAGAGTCTGTAAAGTGATCCCACAAAAACAAAAGAAACTGGCTTTTAATCACATATTAGATGCTTGTTAGTGTAAAAGTGCATTTCCAGTCATTTATGCATAAGGTTTCACCAAAGCAAGTACGCGACTTGTCTTTATTCCTTTTGCTGCTCACCAGAGCTGGTTGTGGCTGGTAGCTGCTTTGTGATTATCTCACAAAAGAAGCAACAAGGACGTAACAAGTGTGTGTGTGTGCAGGCTGCTGTGCATGCCTCCTCCCAATCCTCTCCACCATCTTTTTGTACTCACGGGGTGAGTGTGGAGGGAACAGCAGGACTGAGACACAGAGGGACAGAGGTCTATTGTGACCAAATATCAGGCAGTTGGGCCCTCCTCTCCTGATTGATGAAGAGCAAAGGAGGAGGGGTGTGTAGGCCAGGAATGGTAGATCAGAGGTGGTGGGGAAGGAGGGTGGTTAATTGTTACTTGGCCATGTTTTAAATGGGTCTGGCCTTCTGTCCTCGTAAACAGTCCTGGTTGAGGTTATTTCTTCATGAAATGGGGGTGGGGGGTCTTGGTGTGAATGAGAATAGGGTGAGTGGTCTTGCCCCCGCTACATACACACAAATGCACACTCCCACTCTCTTGGCAGCACCTCCCTCTTTCAGATCCAGCTTCTTCCTATTCAGCATGGCCCCATTTAATCAATGGGTAGAAGTAAAAAGGCCTCCAGGGGCCACGAGGTTGGGTACACACTGGAGCTGCTGTTGCTTCTGCTTACTGAATGCCAAAAAGGAGACTTTATTTTGCTGTCATCCAAAAGCTGTACTGACCACAGAGTAACACGGAGAGCATACTATGCAAGATTTAAAGGATATCATACCAGACAACACCTGCTTGCCTTCTTTAATGATCCTTGGGGATTACTTGGGGATTTAGACATTTTGTCAAGTTACAACCAAAAATATTTAACCTATTATAGTTGGATTTTTGAGATGGATCCATACAAATTAGCGCATAAATAAAGGGTTTTTTGAGAGAAAGAAAAAGGAAACATAAAAGCCAAACTTGTCATGGTATCTTCAAATCCTGCTGTATTGTTTTTCAGGCACAATGTGCAACATCAACATAGATGACTGTGTCATCAACCCCTGTCATAATGGTGGCACGTGCATTGATGGCGTCAACAGCTTCACATGCATCTGCCCTGAGGGCTACCATGATGTCACCTGCTTGTCAGAGGTGAATGAGTGCGCCAGTAACCCTTGCATCCACGGCCGATGTCAGGACCTCATTAATGGGTGAGTGGATGTGAAGTTTTAAGAGAAAAAAAAATCAGTAACACCAAAGAGCAAAAAAATCCTTACTTTTCATTTAATGTCTTGTGAAGCTATAAATGTACCTGCGACTCGGGCTGGAGCGGCCACAACTGCAATATTAATAACAACGAGTGCGAGTCCAACCCCTGCATGAACGGAGGAATATGCAAGGACATGACCAGCGGGTACCACTGCACATGCAGAGTTGGCTTCACCGGTCAGTTTTAACCTTTCTTTTCACTTGCTTTTCACTGGTGGTAAGGGGTGGCTAATCTGGTGAAAATCTAACCCAAATATATTTTTTATAATCCTGTCATTGTAGGACCTAATTGCCAAACTAACATCAATGAGTGTGCTTCCAATCCCTGCCTCAACCAGGGAACCTGCATTGATGATGTGGCTGGATACAAGTGCAACTGTTTACTGCCTTATACTGGTATGGCATAGGGGGGCTTATCTTTCACTTTGGGGTCAGACTGTTTCCTGGATTCTTAACATCATGAATTGCTGTCTCAGCTTTGCATGCAGGTCTGAAAGCATAAAGATAGTCTTTCAGCTTCCTCACAGAGGGTTTGTCCTATCGTATCCTGTGTTGTCTAAGAAAACACCAGCTAAAAACAGGGATGCCTGTTTTTGGTGTCTGTGCATGGAAAAATATGCTTGTCCGTTTGGCAAGGATAACACAGGGAATGTGTTTTGGAATAACAAAGCAGCTAGTTTCAGCAGCAGACGTGCACTTCAAGCTTTGGTCTCTCTTCTGCCACGTCCTGTTTCTTGTCTAAGATCAAACAATAGCAGGAAACAGGAAGGCCCTTCCTGTTTGGCTAAGTTGTCATGGAAATGGATAAGGAAGTGGAATGGAAAATGGAACTTAGAAACTAATGGTTTGAACTCTACAGATTATGGAAGATATGTAGAAAACATGGCATTTTTTTACCATTTAGAGTTAGACATTGACATATGGTTGAAGCAATTGTTGCATATTGTTAACTATTGCTAATGGTGATGTTTGTTTTGTTTGCAGGTGAAAACTGTGAGACTCTGCAGGCCCCTTGCAGCCCCAGGCCATGTAAAAACAAAGGGATATGTAAGGAGGCTGAAGACTATCAGAGCTTTTCTTGCATCTGCCCTGAAGGATGGCAAGGTATGCATCCAATAGCATTTGTGTGTATAGTATGTGACTGTTCGTTTATCTCTCGGTTCATTGTTTTACTTATGCATATCCAATTGATGTGTTTTTTAACAAAAGGTCAGACTTGTGAAATTGACATCAATGAATGCGTGAAGAGCCCTTGCCGCAACGGTGCTGTGTGCCTCAACACCATGGGTGGCTTTCAGTGCAAGTGCCAGCCAGGTTACACCGGTCAACGGTGTGAGACGGATATTGATGACTGCAAACCAAGTAAGCTACTGACCTGAAGCATAACAGATTCTCTTCTATGAGTTAAAAGTTAAAACTTTGCCTAACATCCACTATGCTGCGTTTCAGATCCATGCAGTAACGGAGGGCTTTGCCGCGATAGTGTCAACAGGTTTACTTGTACCTGCCTGCCCGGGTTTCGTGGCAGCCGGTGTGAGCATGACATCAACGAGTGTGAGAGCAACCCTTGTAAAAATGGGGCTAATTGCACAGATTGTGTTAATAGCTACACCTGCACCTGCCCACCGGGCTTCAGTGGCATCAATTGTGAGATCAACACCAATGACTGCACCGACAGGTAGTGTGCCTAATTTAGTAATTCTATCTAACTTAATCTACTGAACTGTAGTTTTACTAATTATCTGATTTGGTTTTCCTCACCCGTTGTGCAGCTCTTGCTTCAATGGTGGAACTTGTGTGGATGGGATTAACACCTTCACCTGTCTGTGTCTAACTGGATTCACTGGAAGCTACTGCCAATACGACATCAACGAGTGTGACTCCAAACCATGCCTCAATGGAGGCACCTGTCTTGATGGTTATGGGACTTACAAGTGCACCTGTCCTCATGGCTACACAGGAGTCAACTGTCAGGTAGGCTAAAATGGCACAAAGATGGTGTGATGGTTACTGGAAATGGCAAGTTGAGTCTTAGATCTGGACTCAAATTGCAAGTTAACACAATGAACATTCAGCTCATAAGTTCTTTGCAAATTGAAGTAAACCTTCTGATAATTACAATGATTACATATTCGGGCATTAAATTAGGCTTAAGTATAAAACAATACACAATTGAAAAATGGAAGCAGTTCAGTGTTGTAGAAATTAACTTCTGAATATTCTTGAAACTTGCAGTCTATATTTAAATAGTTTCTAAAGTGCATTCTGAAAACATTTCATTTTTCAGAGTCTTGTGCGCTGGTGTGACTCCTCCCCTTGTAAAAATGGAGGTTCTTGCTGGCAGCAGGGAGCCTCGTATACCTGCCAGTGTCAGACTGAATTTACTGGACTCTACTGTGATATCCCAAGTGTGTCATGTGAAGTTGCTGCCAAACGGCAAGGTATGATAATTCACATCATGTGCCACTGCTCTAATCTTCTACTTTATTAAGTCTAAAGTGTAGCCAGGAGTAATTGACAAGTTCCTTAAGTCATTTCTACTTTTCTTGGTTCCAGGTGTGGAGGTGTCTCAACTGTGTAGGAACTCGGGCCAGTGTCTGGATGCTGGAAACACACATTACTGCCGCTGCCAGGCTGGCTACACTGGGAGTTACTGCCAGGAACAGGTGGATGAATGTTCACCTAATCCTTGCCAGAATGGAGCAACCTGCAATGATTATCTTGGAGGTTACAGTTGTGAGGTAAAGGAAATACCTTTAAAGAATACAACAGTATAAACTGTGGGCAATCTTACAAGGGTTTATTGCGCTGTACTTGATTTAATTAACCAAATGTTCTTCTGCTTTTTATTAGTGTGTCCCTGGTTACCATGGTGTGAACTGTTCAAAAGAAATCAATGAATGTCAGTCTCAACCCTGCCAGAATGGAGGGACCTGCATCGATCTCATTAACACCTATAAATGCTCCTGTCCTAGAGGGACACAAGGTACACATCTGCAAATTAAAATCAAATGCTGTTCAGATATGCAAAGGCTTAAAAGGTGTAATAGATATATTTTCTAAAACAATGCATCTATCTGCAGGTGTCCACTGTGAGATTAATTTGGATGACTGCAACCCTCCCAGCGATCCACTGACGAATGAGCCCAAATGCTTCAACAACGGAAAGTGTGTAGATCGCATTGGAGGCTACCAGTGCTTGTGTCCGCCAGGTTATGTAGGGGAACGCTGTGAGGGGGACGTCAATGAATGCCTGTCTAACCCTTGTGACCCCCGAGGGTCGTACAACTGCATCCAGCTTCCCAACAGCTACCGCTGTGAATGTAGAACCGGATATACAGGTATGGATGACGATCGATTTTTGTGTCCTTGGAAACTGATTGTGTAGGTATCCAAAAGAACAGCTGGCAAATTTCTAATGTTTCTGCTTTAAAGGACAACGTTGTGACAAGGTATTTGATGGCTGCAAGGGAAGACCCTGCAGGAATGGAGGAACATGTGCTGTTGCCAGTAACACGCCTCATGGATTTATCTGTAAATGTCCACCTGTAAGTGCTGATAGAACTTCTAGTTACAGTTGCTTCTTATACAAATCCTAACCAGTGATAATGATACAAATGACAAACTCTTAATATTATAATATTTTCTTATAGGGCTTCACTGGTTCTTCTTGCGAGTATGATTCTCGCTCCTGTGGCAGTCTGAGTTGCAGGAATGGTGGTACATGTGTGTCCGGCCACCTGGGTCCACGTTGCTTATGTCCCTCAACCTTCACCGGGCCTGAGTGTCTGACTCCCACCGACAGCCTCTGCATCTCAAATCCCTGCTACAATGGAGGAACCTGCCAGATCACCCCCGATGCTCCCTTTTTCCAGTGCAGTTGTCCCAGTAACTTCAATGGCCTACTTTGCCACATACTGGACTACTCCTTCATTGGGGGGTTTGGCCGGGACATCACACCGCCTCCAGAAGTGGAGGTGAGCTGTGAGATTCCTCAGTGTGATGAGTGGGCCGGTAACCACATCTGCGACTCGCTGTGTAACAACCATGCCTGTGGCTGGGACGGAGGTGACTGCTCGCTCAATTTTGATGATCCCTGGCAAAACTGCTCGGCTGCTCTGCAGTGCTGGCGATACTTCAACAATGGCAAGTGTGATGGCCAATGTAACAGCCCAGGGTGTCTCTATGATGGCTTTGATTGTCAAGGACAGGAAGGGCAGTGCAAGTAAGTCTGAAAATAAAAACAATTTTTGAGAATGAGTCATAGAAAATGGCTGTGAAAAATCAAACTTTTTTTTTCTGTGTTTTTCAGCCCTCTTTATGATCAGTATTGTAAGGATCACTATGCTGATGGTCATTGCGACCAAGGTTGCAACAATGCAGAATGCGAGTGGGACGGCCTGGACTGTGCTAACAATATGCCAGAGAAGCTAGCAGATGGACATTTAGTTCTGGTTGTCCAAATTCCCCCAGAACTGCTTAAGAACCGCTCTTCATCCTTCCTCAGAGAGCTGAGCAATGTTCTCCACACTAATGTAGTGTTCCGCCGTGATGCAAAAGGAGAACCAATGATCTTTCCTTACTATGGCAATGAACAAGACCTGGTGAAACACAATGTGCTAAAACGCTCTGCAGAAGGTTGGTCTGAGTGGACTTCAGTGCCATCCAATGTTTTGGGTCAGGTGAAGGAAAGCATGTCCTCCATGGTCAATCAGCGGAAACGGAGAGAGCTGGATCCAATGCAAGTCAAAGGGTAGGATGTCAACAGTTTTAACAAAAACTAGAATGAGTTGGGATTTTGAAAAGTAGTCAGTGCTAATAGTTCAACCCACTTCTGCTCACAGATCAATTGTATATCTGGAGATAGACAATCGTCAGTGCTACCAGCAGTCTACTGAATGCTTCCAGAGCGCAACAGATGTGGCTGCCTTTCTCGGAGCTCTGGCTACCAGTGGGAACCTCAATGTTCCGTATATTGAAGCTGTAACAAGTATGTATTAATATTTACAGATTAAAAATTTTTTTTTGTAATAATATATGTAATTATATACAAAATGACTACTAAATTGAAGTTCAACATGTTGAATTATTTCCATCTCTCTAGGTGTGAAACCTACTCCTACCCCGACAGAGTTGTTCCCCATGTATTTGGCATTCATGGTGTTGACTATTTTGGGTTTCATATGCCTCGGTGTGATAGTGGCTCAGAAGCGGCGTCGAGAGCATGGCCAGCTCTGGATGCCGGAGGGATTTAAAGTATCGGAGCCCAGCAAAAAGAAACGCAGGGAGCCATTGGGAGAGGACTCTGTTGGACTGAAGTAAGTGGATTTTATATTTTGCTACATACCAACACCATATTGATTTACAGGTGATTTAATCTCGTTTTTCTAATTTTAAAGACCAATGAAGAACTCAGACAGCAACCTTATAGATGACAATCAAACTGAATGGGGAGATGATGATCCAGATTGCAGGCACTTCAGGGTAAGATGAACAGTTAGTTTATGTTTGCAGTTTTATATTTATTAAACAAACTTTCTTCATTTAATCACTTGTGTTACTGATATTAATACTATGGTGATCTTCACATTCCTCAGTATGAGGAGCAGGCAATGTTAGATTTAAGTGATCATACAGACCAGAGGAAATGGACCCAGCAACACCTGGATGCAGCTGACCTCCGGATAACATCCATTGCACCCACACCTCCTCAGGGAGAAATTGAGAATGACTGCATGGATGTCAATGTTAGAGGACCAGGTGTGTTTGCAAAAGTGAAAACATAGTTTGATCAAATTGAGTAAATATACTTCAATTTCAGGGTATTGCATAATTTTACTCAAATGTCGAATCCTACATTCATTTTCAGATGGTTTCACGCCTCTGATGATCGCCTCCTGCAGCGGTGGAGGACTGGATACCGGCAACAGTGAAGAGGAAGAGGATCCGTCAGCAGAAATAATCACAGACTTCATTTACCATGGAGCTAACCTCCATAACCAGACTGATCGCACGGGTGAGACTGCTCTTCACCTGGCCGCCCGTTATGCCCGCTCAGATGCCGCCAAGCGCCTCCTGGAGTCCAGCGCAGATGCCAATGTACAAGACAACATGGGCCGCACCCCGCTGCACGCTGCCGTGGCTGCAGATGCGCAGGGAGTTTTTCAGGTAGCTTGCTCATTCGTCCACAGCCCCACATAGCTTTGGGCTTTCACTTAATTGACAGTCTAGCAGCTGAAATTCCTTTACTAAAAAAATGTGTCTCTGCGCAGATTTTAATCCGAAATCGAGCCACCGATCTTGATGCCCGCATGCATGACGGAACAACACCTCTGATTCTGGCGGCACGATTGGCTGTTGAAGGCATGGTCGAAGAACTTATCAACTGCCATGCTGATGCTAACGCCACTGATGATTCTGGTAGCTTAAGTTTTATCATCTTGTAATCTGCACAAGCCTTTATGCATGCCCCATTGTGTTTGGGAGTTATTATGATAAACTATTGTAATGTAAAATCTTTGCAGGAAAATCTGCTTTGCACTGGGCTGCCGCTGTAAACAACGTGGAGGCTGCTGTGGTGCTGCTGAAAAATGGTGCCAACAAAGACATGCAGGACAACAAGGTATGGACAAACGAGGAAAACTATTTACACCCCTTTAACTTTAGTACAAGTAGCACATCACAGTGAAGTGGAAGGAAATTTGTACATGGTCTTCAAATTTTCTTCTCACAAATAAAAACCTGACAAGGGTCACATTGATTTGTATTAAGCTCCCTTTACTCTGATTGCCTAAAATAAAATTAATGCAACTAACTCCCTTCATGTAACCAGATTTCACTTGTGCGTAAGAGTCTCAAAAAAGTGATTATTGAAAGAAGAGAAAAAAAGGAAAGTGTCTGTTTTGCAAGGGAAATGCTATGGGTAGCAGAAAACCTGTGCCACACAGCCTTTGTACACCAGTCTCATGGTGAAATATAGTGGCTGGTTTGTTCATCAGAGAAAGGAAAGGTCGTCATATTATTAACTGCTTCTAACTGAAGTTTGTGGTGTTTTGGTTGTTCTTAGGAGGAGACACCGCTGTTTCTTGCAGCCCGTGAAGGCAGTTATGAGACAGCTAAAGTTCTTCTGGAGCACTTTGCCAACCGCGAAATCACAGACCATCTCGACCAACTCCCTCGAGATATCGCCCAAGAGCGCATGCATCACGACATAGTCCGTCTGCTAGATGAGTACAACGTGGTTCGGAGTCCTGGACTGCACAGCGCCACCTTGAGCACCTCTACCCTCTCCCCTCCTCTCTGCTCCCCCAATGACTATATCAGCAACCTCAAGCCAACCCCCTCTGGGAAAAAAGCTCGAAAGCCAAGCTCTGGTGGGAAAGGAGGGAAGGATGGAGGTAAGGATATAAGGGTGAAGAAGAAGAAGCCAATGGATGGGAAGAGTAACTTATTAGACTCAACAGCTGTTCTGTCTCCTGTTGAGTCACTTGAGTCACCCCATGGCTACATGTCCGATGTGGCCTCTCCTCCTATGCCATCACCTTTCCAGCAGTCGCCGCCTATGTCCTTAAATCACCTACAAGGCAACGGGGACTCCCACACAGGCCAGATTAGCATAGGTAAGGATATGAGTTGCATGTCATTTGATCCCCCCCGCCTCACCCACTTGCCTGTGTCCAACTCCAGTAGCCAGGGCACAACATCTGTGGGTGGCAGCAGAGGAGGCCAGTGCGACTGGCTGACCAGGATGCACCCAGGTGTGAGCCAGCAGGGAAACTTCACCCAGGGGCCGCCGATTACACACAACATGATGGGTGCCCTGCATGGCGTCAGTACTGCCACTTTGTCCCAGATCATGGGTTACCAGAATTTGCCAACCAGCCATCTGGGCTCAACCGTGCACATGATGCAGCAACCTCGCTCCAGGCAGCTGCAGCACCAGAACTCCAACTCCACCACCGTCGGTCAAAGCCTGAGCCAGAGCTTCCCGAACGTTGAGCTGAATGGTGTTGACATGCAGCCAAACGGTGGCTCGGGCCGCTCGGTTCCCATCCACACTGTGTTGCCACAGGAAACGCAGATGCTCGGCACCCAGTTTCCAACTCCTCCCTCCCAACATAGCTATACAGGACCTATGGACAACACACCTAACCACCAGCTACAGGTGCCCGACCACCCATTTCTAACACCTTCCCCTGGATCTCCTGACCAGTGGTCCAGCTCGTCCCCACATTCCAACTTGTCCGACTGGTCAGAGGGCATCTCAAGTCCACCAACAAGTATTCACTCTCAAATGAACCTAATTCCAGACCAATTTAAATAGTCATGCACATCAAGTAGAAAAAGAAACACAGATTCTGCCAGACAAACAATGACAAACATTTCTCAAGACTCCAAACTCGTTTTTCATCAGTTTTTGAACTAATCGGATAAGTTTTAGTTATTTTTGTATTTATTTATGTGCTTTTTGACCTAAAAGAAAAAAAATTATATTTATGTTTTTTTTTCTAAGTATGAGAACATTAAAAACTGTCAGAAAGGAGTGTATATCAGAGAGAAAACCTCCTTGATATGTACACTGGTTATTTATTTGTTCTATGTAGATATATTCACTGGATTTATTTTTATGCCTTTCAACGGTTTTAGTCAAACAAATTTTATTTGTGGGTAACGGTATGTTTAATGCTTGTACAGGCCTTTCTCACCAATTTTTATAGAATTTTGTTAAATGTTCAGTGTTAATTATATATATTTTAACCTTCTTTTGCCTTTTTTCGGTTACTTGTTTTGCTACTGAACTACATTTTGATAAGTCTTATCACTGAGTCTGAGTTAGACATCAATTTAATATATTTATATAAAGTGTCACCTTCCCTTAAAAGCTTAAAAGCAGATAAGACGTGTTTACACTGTCTTATCTGAAGTGGAAAGCTAGAGGCAGAGTAATAGACCTAAGAGGATTTTGAGATTTCTTTGGACCTTTTTAAGAAAAAAAAAAAATCCTAATATTTCTTAGTGATTGAAAAACTCTGAACTTGCTTTTATTCAATATTGGTCTGAGCTGGTGCTGAGTTATTGATTTGTGATCATGTATGATGCAAGGATTGCTTCTTTGTCTCGTATTGTTTTATGAATCATTGATTATGGTTACCGTGTTTAACCTGTCAAGTGTTAAAATTGCAGACCTAATGTAGAATGTCAAAATGTTACATTTGCCACTATTTTAAAAAGTGCCAGTGTGATTTTTTTATTCGTTTTTCTTACGAAAAGCAAAGTACTTTTTGAGATTTCTTGTAAAATTGTCTTTAAAGAGGAAAAATTGTTTGTGAAAGTAAATGGGGGCTGCACAGTGGCGCAGTTGGTAGCACTGTTGCCTTGCAGCAAGAAGGTTCTGGGTTTGATTCCTGGCCCGGGGTCTTTCTGCTCGGAGTTTGTATGTTCTCCCTTGTGCATGCATGGGTTCTCTCTGGGTTCTCCAGCTTTTTCCCACAGTCCAAAAACATGACTGTCAGATTAATTGGTCTTTCCAAATTCTCCCTAGGTGTGTGTGCATGGTTGTTTGTCCTGTTTGTTTCTGTGTTGCCCTGCCACAGACTGGAGACCTGTCCAGGGTGTACCCCGCCTCTCGTCCGGAACGTAGCTGGAGATCGGCACCAGCAACTCCTGACCCCATTTAGGGACAAGGGTGACAGAAAATGGATGGATGGATGGAAAGTAAATGGGACCTTTGTGTGTTTAATGGCATCACCTGCTCTTTAATAAGGAGTGTGTTTTATGGTGTCTACATGTCATGTTTTATAAACTAATCCAGAGGTAAAGATGTTTTTAAGATGAATAAGTGTAACTGAATCTTCATGCACAGTTGTAGTTTGATAAGAAGTATTTCCAGATTAAAAATGTTGTAAATTTGCCATGATTGAATAAAACGATATGACTAAAACAAAAACAGCATATTTATTTTCTTTTTAATGTGTGTGCTATTGTATTAAAAGTAAGCAGACAGCTGCATGCCAAATGTAGTTACCTGGGTCATTTGGTCAGGAATATCAGGGCAAGAAAAATCAACCCTGAAGAGAGTGATGTCTTTCTGGAAACTGTAGAATGTGACAAATTACTGGATAAAATAAATTTATAGTTGCTCATTTTTGGAGGCTCATTCACACAATAACAACCACTAAGAATCTGGAAACGGATGATTTTTATTTTTACTAAGATATTTTGGGGGAACCAAAGATTTCAGCTGCCTGCAATAATCTGTTATATTATTAATTCTGTTTATTTGAATTATTTCCCCTAAATAAGCGGATTGGACCTTCACTCACACACGTTTGTTACAGTTTATCACAGCAACACAATAATTTATTATTACTTACTCTCTCTTGTTCTGTCTTAATGAGCACAACATGCAGGTGAGTCATAAATGCTATTAACTGGTGATATTACAGCCATTTTGTTCGCGGTAACATAAATATACCAATATACCGAGTTCCGTTTTCATGAAACAAAATACCGCGCAATTCATATTGAGGTGCGAAGGACAAATAAAATCATTTATTTAGAGGAAAATGAAGCCGTAGAATATTCAAACTGATCTGACAGTAATTTCATAAATCTGTTATTGTACATGATTAAACGGTGAGTGAAAAATTGACAAAATTAACAATTGGCAAGTGTCTTGCTCGTTGTCATGGTGCAACAGCACAAAGTTCTGTTAGAGGAAGAAAAAAAGGAACCGTGGCTTTTCATTTTATTACAAATATAAAGCGTAAAACTAGAATGTGCAAATGCAATTAGTCTGTCTTTTCCCAGAAACCTCTAAATAATAAAGATAACTTCTTTGCCTACAATCTTGTGTGAAAGCCTGCTGGAGTCAACCTGAAAGATAAGAAGAGGACATATACTCAGGACAACTGGATGGGTTGGACTAAAGCATTAATCATTTAATAGTATTTAATAGAATGGTTTAGTCAAAGTCCGACCTAAGTCCTGTTCATAATCTGTAGCCAGTCTTTAAAGTTGCAGATGTGGTAGGAACATTTCCCAAATAACACATGCAGTTAGTTACATTGCCGCTAAATGAGGTGCGACTGTCTTTAAGAGCGTTCACTGTATGTAAAACAACAGCGCCCCCAGCTGGTGAGTTGGTGTATTGCAGGCAGTCTGACGGTAAAACCCGTCCCCATAGAGACAGGCTCCTACAAACAGGGCTGCCCGTGCACCGGTGGACCCGTTACTCCTCTGTCCGGAGCGATGACAGCTCCAAAATGAAGCGGCCAGTGTTCACGCTTTCAGTTTTCCTCGAAGACGGACGCCCGAATGGTTCCCACGCAGATTTTTTCATTATTGGATTAACGATCATCCACTGCCAGCGACAGGCCGGAGATTTGTACCGCTGAACAGGGAGGAGTCTCCCGTTATTCCGCCGTTAAACTGGAGGAACCAGGCCCAGCATGACAACGTTTTAGCATTACACCTGCCCGAAAAGCTGAGGCTGTGACCAGGACGCAAATGTGCTCTTAAAAGTGAGTCTTTCTTTATCTAAAATGCTGCTTAAAAATGACCGTGATCGCAGGTTAGCCAATCCGACACACTGTCAACTCTCAGCTTATTATTGTGCGATCGTCATCTGTTACCGTTTCTCGCGTTGAAACTGCTGTTTGTTGAAAGGCTGTGTTTTTTCGAAAGTAATCGGTTATAAACGAAAACTGTCACTCATTTGTAGACTTTCCAACCAGACACATCAGCACCTGATATTCGTAGAAACTGCTTTAGAGTCGGAATTAAAAAGGCTCAGGGGAATAAAGTGACTTGACAGCGAGACAAGGTGAGAGAAGGTGAACCGGTGTGTTTTATTGACTCCATCGCCAAAAGCAGGTGAACCACGGGCCTGCTTGTTTTGTTCTTCGATGATGTAATGCTCTTTGCCTCCACTAGCAGGAATATCTTTGTGTCTCTTCCTGCAGGATGGATGTGAGTGCTGGCAGGGACAGCACCTGGAGGAGAACAACAGCAGCAGCTGATGATGATGATGGGGATGATGGAGGCGGCGGCGGAGGAGGAGAGAGCATGGAGGCTCAGGTTGTACAGCTGGAGCTCTATGACTGCGCCAGGGCCAAAATAGAAGCAAATCTCCGCTGGTTGTTTGCCAAAGCCTATGGCCAAGGTAAGGTTCTCTCTTATTCTCTCCTTACTGACAGATGCTTATTAAATCAATCATATGTCTGTTTAAGAGAGGAGGTAATTTTTCTTTTGGAAATATATGTAAAAAGTCTGGTTTTCCAGCCTGTGGGATTACGTTTTTTTTTTTCCACACATGGTTTTAGAGTCTGGCTAAAGACTGACAGGAAGATGGTTGGAACTAAGTTCAGGGAAATAGTGGCTGCAAAGTCTTAACCTTTCAGCAAAAGAATGACCCTTGACGTGTATGTAAAACAACTAATGGATAGGTTTGATCAAAGCATGTATGTATGCTAGAATTCCCAAAGTCAAGACTTAAATCCAATTCAGACTTTAAAAGTAATGTTTTCACAAGCTCCTTGTTTGATCTGATTGAAATAAAACATTTTTTCTAAAAAAAAAAAAAAAAGGGCAAACATATCAGTCACCCTATGTGAAAATCTGTTAGAGAAGTATCTCAAAAGATGCTCGGCTGCAAGGCCAGCAAGAAGTGGTTGTACTAATGCATGCCACACTTTTCAGATTAATTTAAAAGAAAAAAAGGAAATTTTAATTTAACTTCAAATTTATAAATTGATTTTTGTACATTTATCAAACACAGATGTCCAATAAAGTTCACTGCAATTTGTAGATGTAAGTTACGTGACAAAATATAAAAAGGTTTAAGTGAACTATTAAAAAATAAAATAAACCACACCAGCAACTGATTGCTATTATCTGTAAGCCTGGCAAATAAATTCCATCACATTTTTCATTGACTATTATTAAGGTACACAACAATTTGCTATCTACAAAAAGTTATACTTCATGCTATTTGAAAACTTTGTTCTATCTTTGCAGTACAGAACAGTAGATAGTAGTTTATTGTTTGTAGATACTTTAAAATGAAAAGAAACAATCATATGGGATGAAAAATTAAGTAAACAGAATCACCCTATAGGTGGGCATACTTCCTCTTCTGCTACGCTTTTCTATAAAAACCTTTTGCCATTTTGATGGGTTATGCATTGTTGTTTTTTGGGGGGGGGACAAAAATCACATACTTGGCATTGTAGAAATGTCTTAAATCAAGGACAGGCTACAATTCTAATTAGTAAATAAAAACAGGAAAATAAATGACAGTTAAGCAGACTTTAAATCTGATCTTACCGAAGGATTTGTTTTATTATCTAGTGGCTAACTTTAGCCACTACCTAAAGAGTATTACTCAGTACTAACTATGTGCTGTTTCTATGTGGAGATTTTTAAATTTTAAAAATATATTTTTGTTTTCCACATATGAATCTGCTGGTGAGACTTGTTTTGCAGCGTCTGTAGGCCCACTGTATGCTCAGGTTTCCTGCCACGACTAAATTGCCTCATAGGTTAATCTGTGAATCGATGTCTTCTCTTACTGTGAATGTAGACTGTAGTCTCTCTGTGTTTTTGCCCCGTGAAGGACTGCTGACCTATCCGAACTGTACTCCTGTGTCAGCTGATTCCAGGCCCCCTTTTAATTTTAATGATAAAGGTCTTCAAAAACAGAAAGGGTCATGTTGCAATTTTTTAAGGCTTCTAAGGCTTGCTTTTTAAATGAAGTAAAGTGTGAATGCACCTATTCATAACTCACAGTTGGGTGTAATTTAATTTTGTTTTTGTTTTTCCATCAAATGAGGAGCCAGTTTTTCAAGCAATAGACTTTAATACCAAGAATGCGGCTTTCATGACCTCCAATAGGGACTGGAAACTCATACAAACTCAGCATCCTTTCTGCAGAGATCATTAATATTGCTGGCTCAAGTTAAGGTCTATTAAAACATTAAAAATGACGACATGGCCACACTAGTTAGTAAATGTCAGGAAATGACTCCTTTTATGTGGGTTTCTGTGCCACTCGCTGTCTGCTCTCTGTGGAGTCTGAACAGGAAGTGAGTGGTGCTGTTCACGGACCCCAGCGAGACAATGATGTATTTGGAAGCAGCTACTGGGGCAGACCTCAAGTTGCAGAACAGTTGTTGTTATGACATTCAGTTTGTGACTCAGCAGTACTAGATGAGGGGCTTTCCTCCTGGAGTTCTGCTTTGCACAGCTCAGCAACTTGACACAGAAGAAGAGACAAAGCCCTAAATACACAGTCCTGTTAGTGAGGACTAAAACTTTACATATTTATGTAGACTGTAAAAAGATAAAACTGATATTCATCATTGTCAAACACTTGAGTTGTTATTGCTCCACACGATGGGTTGAGTCTTCAGGAGCTAATTACTTTGTTCCTGACTGCATTTGCAAATGGTATTCTGGCTTTTTTTTTGTTATTTTTAGAATAATTTCTCACCAAGGGGGCATTCACAGAGGTACATTTTTGGTATATAAGCTATTTCCTGAATCTCATAACAGAGAAATGTTTTTGTATTTCATAACTTAACTTATCTCTTCTCGGCAAAGCAACATTGTAGTGCCAGTTACATAACAAATATCAAAAAAAAATAAACCCCAGTGACTTTGTTTAATTTGAACAAAAGTGCAAATGTGTCTCTTAAGGTCACATTTAGGACAGAAGACCAAAACCACTTTGAGCAGCTTTAAATGCAAACTTGCACACAAACACAGTGGTGCTGGGAGGACTGTGTTGTCTTTCTGCTGGTGTGAAAGTCAGAGTCAGCCAGTCACATGCTTAAGTGTTTAATGGGATTGGACCTGAAGGCTTGTGTTCTGCTCAACAAAGCCTTCTTGTTTAGACTCATATCGTGCTAATTCGCGACCATTGGAGACTTATTTTACTACATTTTGCTCAAAAATGTAAAATAAACATCTTTTTTTTATTATCTGATTTTGATTCTATTATTTTTTTTTATTCATAGCTTTTGAATGAGACTTCAGTGTCCAGCAGCCAGATCATGCTGATTTTAAGTAAGAGTACAATGACCATATCAAATTCAGATTCAGATTTATTTATTTTGAACATAATAGAAATAGAAAATCAGACACAGTGTACCAGAGCTACTATATGAATACTTTTTGGAATAAAAAACACATTTGTCTGGAGCTACACTGAAAGCTTAATCCAAATTGAAAAAGCTGCCAGCCTGACTTTACACCTTCCATTGTTTTATGTTAGGTAAGACGCCCAAGTGTATCCATGCATGCATCGTAAAGATTCTGTTTTCTCAGCTTGTGCTCTTCAGAAAATATCTCCTTTATGGATCTCCTTTATCTCTTACTGGAATCGAAGAGCTGCACCTTTCTGCTGCATTGCCCAGAGTCTGAAAGCCCTGCATCGTCTGTCAGCAAGATCCCTGCATCCTGTCTGACAGAGCGCCTGAATAGGAACAAAGCCTTTCCCTGTATAAACCCACACACAGACAACCTTTCTTAATTCCCCTCACACTCTCACACATGCTCACCAGGGTGGGCTGTGATGCTTAGATCATGTGGATAATATCGACGGAGTATTAGCAGCAAGGATTACAGAGGAGCTCCTCCCTCAGTAGTTCCTCTTGCCACACACACATGCACGCACACACACACACACATACATGCATACCTCAACATGATCAAATGAGCAGGAGATGGGACAGCATCCCAGCCCCCACGATTAGCCATGCTAGCATTTCCCGTCTCATCACCCATCACCACGGCAACCAGGAAGGACAAGGGGATATTCAAGGCAGCTGAGGCCGAGGGAGAGTCAGGACAGAGAGTGGTGGAGGTTTTAGGAGGAGCGGGAGCAAAACTGGACAGATTTAATCCAACCTGATGTAGTGTGCAAAGGGCAGTTTCACACACGATCTCGGATGCTCACAGCGAACACATAATGACTTCAGCACTGAGTGAGAAAGAAATTGTGGTATAGACCATGTCAAGCATGCAGCAGGCTGTGAAATGCACAGCTGAGTCTTCACAGAGTTCCAATCTTGCTGTTTATTTACTTTTCAAAAGGCTCTGCCCTCTTTTGGTTATTTAGTTTGTGTAGAGGCAAGTGTTGAGTACTACTAAATATTATCCATTTTCTTCATACAGAGCCGAAGGTTATTTACCATGCTTGTTCTGGTTAGCCTTTTGGTTAAACAAAACAAAAGGAATTTTACAAAAGAGTTTAAGTAAAAAAAAAAAAAGTAAATAAACATAATGCCAGTCAAAAGATAAAATAATTCATGTGCAACCACTGTGGCAAACATACAAAGAAATTTGCACATATCAAATGTCTTAAAATAGAGTTTGTATATCTTTCTAATTCTCAAAGTACACTTTTGTGCCAATATGCTACTAATAGCAACTGGAAGCACTTGCTAAAGCTTTGCATAAGGCTTTATAAAACTAAAGATATCCAACAAAGACAGGATGAATCTCAGCAAAATGCTTTTATCTGATCGATTTTATGGGAGTGATCGCATCACCATGTGCAATCATTGTGAATGTGGTGCACAAAATGAGAATTGCATCACTTTGTGAACCTCCTTTCAACCCTGTTTTCCAGTGTTAAGTTTTTTTATTTACTTTATTTGTTGTTATAATTTGTGAAATTCCTGTTTTTTGCTAGTTTTCCATTAACAATTATTGGAACTTTAAATTTAACACTGAATGAGAGTCCTATTGGTCATCTCATTTGATCCACTGGGTAAATCAAATGTATCTTTAATAACAGAAGTGGGTTTGTTTCTATTTCTTTGCAATGTAAATAGATAAAAACATAAAACAACCCTGCTCTTGGCACCACCTGTCTGCATCAGCACCGAACGTGCTGGAAGCTAAATGTCGAGAGTCCTGCAGGCTTTAAATCTGGATTAACAAGTCAGAGGCATATAAAAATAACTGCCACCACGTCTGTGACCACAAGCAGGAAAACAGCAGCTTAAACATCACCTCTAAGTCTGTTAACTCATTGACTTAAAGCCTCTGGTTCACAGCATGCCTAGCTGACGTATTGTTCAGCATCTGAGTTTGTCCTAGGGTTGTGTTTTTTTTCCCCCTTCAGACAGTCTAATACCTTGATAGTCTGTGCACTGAAAGCTTTGCGGTTATGTAACATGAGCAACTAGTAAACACGTGTCAAGAAAAAAAAAGAAATGAATGATGGTGATAAGGGAGGCAATAAAAACAGGAGAAATTCAAGTGTCATGTCATTGTGACTGTTTTCCAGATCACCTCCCTTCAGATCTTCAAGACCCATTCTATACCGACCAGTATGAGCAGGAGCACATCAAGCCCCCCATCATCCACCTGCTGCTGTCCGGAGAGCTCTACAGCCGTGTGTGCGGACTCATCCTTCCCGCTGAACAGGCCGCCTACCTCCAAGGCCACCAGTCTGTCATCCAGGCCCTGTCCAGAAAAGGGATCTATGTCCTGGATACCGACAGCACACCAGTGTCTGACATAGATCTCAGCTCATCTCCCATTAAAATGGTTGGTGCCTCCTTCTGAAAGGTGCAATAACAAAAAGCTGAGACAGCTACAACAAGCCTTAGAAAATGTCTTAACGTGTCTGAATTAGAAATGATTTGTTTGCTATGAGCATTTTAGAATTCGTTGTATAAACTTAACTTAACATGTTTTAATCCATGACAGAAGTTCAGCACAAAAGTAGGAGGCCTGGAGAGAATCTGAATGTTAAAATTTCCCATTTGGCTTTTAGCTGCTTTCATCATACAAATACAAGCTTAGAATTCTGCAGTAAATAATTCAATATCTGATGTGACAGTTTTGTTGGATTTAGAGTCTGCACAAGAATATTCATGAGGCACAATGTGCAACATATTTATTTAATGGGAATCCTTTCCACGGAGATGTTAGTTATATCCACCACAGCTGTGAAAACACAGTCATCTAAGTTGGTTGAGAAACAAACCCTGAGAATAATGTTTGCTCAGTAAACGGATGTTTTTGTTCTCCAATAGAGGCACTTAAGAGTCTGACGCAGCCAGTAGAAGTTGAAACAAATGAAAATTCTGTCATTCTACTTCATATTCTCAATAATTATAAAGTAAAACAAATTCCAAATCTTTTTCTTTTTCCAGAGTGCCCACGTCCACCTCATTGATGCTCTGATGATGGCCTACACAGTGGAAATGATCAGCGTAGAGAAGGTGGTGTCGTGTGTCAAACGCTTTTCAAACATCAGTGCCTCCAAAGAGCTTCCTTACGACCTGGAAGAGGCTATGATCCTTTGGATTAACAAGGTTTTAATCAGTCAGATCTGTTCTGTTTTTATTTTTTAATGTTTTAAATTATTTCAACTTACACTATGTTTTTTTCACATTAGATCACCATAAAAATGAGGGAGTTAACAGAAAAAGAGTGTAAAATGAAGCAGCACTTACTGGAGTCACCTAGCCACCACAAGGTACACGGCTTTCTGTGCTTTCATCTCACTGAAAAGATTAAAAGGCTTGGTGTGCTAGATAGTGTTATTCTTTGGATATGTAGTTATGCTTGTTGAATATAATGGTCTTGTTGACCTTGTGAACTATCATAGCTGGTTTGTGGACACTTGTGTCATTGTGTGATCTCCTGTTGTGCTTTTATTCTCTGTTTTTCTTGTGTGTTCCTTTATGACACAATCCCATATGCCACACTTAGCCATTTTCTATAAAATACTTTCACATACATGTGAAGCTGAATTTGAGATTAGGTGCTAGGGATAATTTCCAGAAATAAACACTTGAAATCTGTCATGAACTTCAACTATTACAGAGTTTTGCATTACAGAAATTAATTAAGTTATGCATTTTTTTCTAGTTTGTTAAGAATTTATGCAATATTTGTTGTTAACTGTGCTTAAAATGACATTGTTTGTGATATGTTTCAATCTAACCCTTTTCCATTCCCATTCCTATCAGACCTATTTCCTGTCTAACAGGAGGTAATTCTGATTTGGTGTCCCTGTATCTGACCCTTTACTTGTCTGCTGGTCTCCCTGTTTGTGTCCCATTAACCTTCCTCCTTGTGTGCCTCTCGGAAACTAGTCTCCCTCCAAATGGTACTGGAAGCTTGTACCTGTAAGTGCAAATGTTTGCTGTCCTTGTGTTTGTATGCGTGTCTGAGTTGAATGCTGTTGTGTATGTATGTTTCACACTTGGATACATAATAGGAAAGTTATATTAAAATAAACTTTGAAGAGAGTTAAGAAGAGGAAAGCATAATGAATGAATAAAACACCTTGTCATAGAAGCACTTTAGTATACACAGGGAAAAATATGTACTGCCACCTAGTGGGAAGACAAGAAACAACCAATGCATGAAACTGCTTTCCCTGTTGGTTAGCTTTCATTTTGAAACTTCGTAGCTATTCCTCCTACAGTCATCTGCCCCTATTAAAATATTCTCACAGAGAATTCACTTCAGTTCACTTCAAACACATCGATACTGTCAAGCAGCATGCGTAAAGCACACTTTCAGATGGTTCCACATGTCCACTCACTGCATGTTTCATTCCATTGTTAACTTCCACCAAATTATTTCTGTCTTCCCTCACCAGCCTGATTTATGGCATGCTCTGGCCCATTGTTTATTGGAGCCTGTGGAGTTCTCTCGTGTGGTAACGTACTCATCACCGACCCCTTTGTGTTTCACTTTAACCTTAAATGTCTCTCCCTTTTATCTCAGTTTACCCTAAATGTTGTTTTCAGTAATTTGCCATTATAACTAAATAGTGCTGACGTCATGCCAGCTCCTATAGGTGAAGGCACACACTACAATAACAGATACACAACGCACCTACCAAAATAACAAATCTCCAGCTGATTTGATATAATGTAAATTATATGAATGCCATAAAACAGTAAGAATCACTTTCGGAAATCTGCTGCACAGTATGCATGTTAAAGTGAGGCAGAGGAGTATTCACAAAGTGAGGCGTATTGTGTCTGCGTGTGACAAGTGTGTATGTGGTTTTCTGTCTGATCAAATAAGCTTGTGTTCATTTTGTAAACTTGGATGCTGTCCTGCTCCGTAGGTGCGGTATCGTAGAGATCATCTTTCAGGTCGTACTCTTCAGCACTTCCCCTTGGTGGAAGACATATTGAAAGATGTGAGCGACGGCACAGCCCTGCTTGCTGTGATCCACTTCTATTGCCCAGAAGTTGTTAAACTCGAAGGTTATATAGTTTTTCTTTTCTTGATTAGAAACAAGATTGAAAATTTTCCCTTTAGAATAAAGTAGATCCATCAGTCAGAGATTTATAGCTGATGTTCTGCTGATACTGATTAGAGCTGATTACAATTTCTCTTTAAAATCTATAAAATATGTTTTTTGTGATTTTAGTTCTTCTGGTATGAGCAGTGATAAACTAATTTGTTCATTAGCAGAGGCGACATCACGCCATGTGAGATAAGAGTCGCTGTAAAACATGACATCATTAATTTAAAATAAAAATAAAATGATTAAGAGTTGATGAAAAATTAGACACAGAAGTGCAAAATTATCAAAACAGTGAAATGACCAGGTGTCCACTGAACATTAGCTTTGTGTTGTAGAATAACTAATAAACAGAACAGTTTCCTCATAAGTAGTTTCTCTTCCTCTACTTTGATTTTATAGTTAATTTATAGCTAATATCTTTCTTTGAATCCTCTTCACTCAGTCATAACTTCCATACGCACACACTAGCATTAATTAAGACAAGGACATTAACTGAATATGCTAAGAGTTATTGAGCATAAACCATAAGAAAATGTTCAAAATCCAAACACAAAAGAAAACCGTAAAAAACCCAGGATGATTAAACCCATGTGACGTAAGAGCATCTTCCAAAATGCAAATGTCTGAAATAAAAAACAGAAACATCTTAATAAATAGGGCATTTGAAATGAACAATTATTGTTGTGTTGGGTGCAGATATCTGCTTGAAGGAAGTTCCCTCCATAGCAGACAGCATGTACAACATCCAGCTGCTGAAGGAGTTTTCTAATGAGTATCTGAACAAGTGCTTCTTCCTGAACCCAGAGGATCTGCTCTACTCGCCACCTGTGTTGAAGGTAAACAGAAAAGATTTCTTTGGAGCTGTTTTAGGCTGCACTGACATACAGATGTTAGCACTGTTGAATCCTAACTGAGAAAACAGAAACAATTTATAATTTCTGTTTTCCATGTTTATGTGAGGGCTCACTAGATTGACTGGCCACTTTACATTAGCTTTAGGTTTGTATATGCGCACATTGATGTATGTGCTGTTGATCTCTGTGTTGCACTTTAAAGGTAAAGACTTTGAGACTCCTTGCCATTTGTGTCTCTTAACATTAATCACGTTGTATGTCTTTTGTCATTCAGAACAATGTCATGGTCTTCATTGCTGAGCTTTTCTGGTGGTTTGAAAATGTGAAGCCTGACTTTGTACATCCCAGAGACCTTCAGGATGTCAAAGATGGTAAAATATTTTTTTTACATAGTAGTTTCTTAGGCTTATGTCACTAAATTAAGTTAGATGAAAGCAAGACAAAGAATTACCTTTTATTTTTGTTATTAATCCCGACTCAAACAGCCGCTTTTTGTGTTTTTGTTTTTTGTTTGTTTGTTTTTTTTCCTTGTGTGTTACTTTTTAGTGAGAGTGCTGCTGCAGCCCAAAAATTCTCGGTCCTACGTACCCGTCTCAAATGTCACTAAACGAAGCTTCATGCCTTCATCAAACTCAGTGGACATCTTGACCACAACCTCCACAAATGACCAAAGGTATTAAGCCAAAAATGCTTAAATAACAAATATTATTTAGTATCATTCTGTGGATTTTTTTTGCACAGGAAATTCTACTAGAACTGGACCATTTGGATGTTTGCATGTTCTTATCTAAATTGTAACATCATTAATTATGGCTAAAAATAGGCTTTCAAATTTGTACTGTCTACATAATATACATATTAAGTAGTTACTTTTTATCCACACACTACATAACTAAGCAACTGCCTACTATTCAGAACAGTAATACACCAATAAATACAACTGGACCAAAAGTCTGTTTGTAAACAGATGTTGCATTAGTAGGATTATGGCTGCAGAAATGTGTTTAAGGCAACTTATATTTAAAATAATTTTAATCCAATACTGATTTTCTTTGTTTTTCTTTCTCAGTGACACATCAACCTCTAGCCCACCTCATTCATTACTGCCACTGAGACAAAGACAACAAAATTTGGTTGAGAAGAGCACTTCAGGTAGTACAAATTATATTGGTACACATTCTGCTCCCCCATATTCTAATAATTGTAATGTCTTGGGGACAAGAACTGTATCTTTCTTTTCCGCTTTGCAATTGTCCACTACTTAGCATTGATCCTTCTCATACAAACCTATTAAAGTATATTAAATGTTTTGGTTGCAAGGTGATAAACTCTGAAAAAAATTCTTGTGGTCATGATATATCATGAAGGAACTGCATCATGGTTTTGCTCCTGAGTGTGAACAAACAAGGGTCATTAGACCCCGATTGTCATCAACATATCTTTCTTCTGTTCCTTTGTATTTTCTGCTCACTAGCTAGTACTTGTATAAAAAGTGACTTGAGTTTGTTTGAAGCTTCCAGACTTTAAAGTTTTAATTATTTGCTATTGATTTTTCAGATTTGTCCTTGAATATAATTAATATTTGCTCCTCACAGATTTGAGAAAAAGGTCAAACTCAATGGCGCGAACAGATGGACAACGCCAGGACTCAATAGTAGCATGGCCAGAAAGAAGGACAAGGTGAGGCTATGATTACTTCTGTTTATATCTGATAAAAGCAGTTCTCAGTTTGTGGCAGCAGTAGAAGTGGGTGTACAAATTTAATCGTTCAACAGTTGCCTTGTTTTAGTCTGTAAAACTCATGGTGTCCCTTTTCTCTGTTAGACCTTTGTCCCAACCAGTGCCACATGCTGTGCATTTTGCCAAGGAGGACGATGCAGACAGCATTAGCCTCGCTCGCACCATAAGCAAGGACAGCTTGGCCTCTAACATCATGAGCATAACCCCAAAACACATGCTGGGGTCCAGTCTGCCTCAGCACCGACTCAGTGGCCAAAGTCTACTCAGTCACATGCGCATAGAAGACGAAGAGGAGGAAATCGAGGAGGAGGAGCTGGTATCTGTTATTCACCCATCTGCTTTTTCTCGACACCGAATCGGCAGTGACATGGAGCAGGATGAGCTGGAAGCGCAGAAACTAACATTGCCCGCCAGGGCTTCCGATGGCTCTCGTATTTTCCGTCACGATGCAAGCCCATTGGCTCTTGATCGTCAGAGAGACAGCTACTATCTGGAGCCTTTGATGCCAACTTTCGCTAAGCCAGCCAAGGAGAAGGGTATATCGCTGAACAAGCAGGAGGAAAGTGGGGAGAGTCGCAGTAGGGCAGTAGCTGTCAAAACAAGAACTGCAAATATTCCTTTATCCTCAAAAAAGAAACTCTGTGTGGTTGATTCAGTTCTCAGTTCTTCCAGACCTGGTACAGATGGGCCAGCTGGCAGCTCAGAGTCTCCGGGCTTTTTTCTTCACCTGGCTGTCGAACCAGAGAAGACTCCACACACCTCAGTGATAGAGGCAGGATATGACTCTGATTCAGATATTGCAGACCTCGAGGAAGATGATGAGGATGATCAGAGAGAGGTGGAGAAGATGCTGAGGGGGAATCGTTTAGTCGAGGGCTACGTGGCAGAATTCGGAGACGGAGAAATTGAGTCAGCAAAGCTTCGAGAAGACTTGAAGGTAAGCGAGCATGAGGATAAGGAAGATGCAAGCGGACGTTCAAGTCCTTGTCCCAGCACTGCGTCGTGGCCAAGCAGCTGCAGTGCTTCAGGCAGCGCGGGAATCAAGATGACCAGCTTTGCAGAGAGAAAGCTGCTTAAACTTGGCCTTCGTGATGGATACTCAAGTACGAGCAGCTCCCAAAAGACTACGCCGGATGGTTCTGAGATTCCCCCTCAGTGGCAGGCGAAGGAACCTAGCACCATGTTGGGGAAGAATATAACGGCTGGTCCGGTTGTGCCTTCAGAGCTGCTACAGCTTCACATGCAGCTGGAAGAGCAGAGGCGTGCAATAGAATATCAGAAGAAGAAGATGGAAGCCCTGAATGCTAAGCAGAGACTAAAGCTTGGGAAAGCTGCATTTTTGAACATTGTTAAAAAGGGTGGAGGGAGGAGCGACACACTTCCTTTACCTATGAAACACTCCCTGGAATCTTCTGGACCAACAGCTGCAGAGAGGAGGAAAGCAAAGACCCAAGCTTGTAAAGACGATTCCTGTCTTGATTCTTTGAAAAGTCAAACAGACGGGTGGACAATGACAAGCGACGACAGCTGGAACAACCTTACCCTAACCCAGGATAATAGCTCTGAACCGGATTTCAACGAATGTTCAAACTCCATAGACCTGCTCAATCAAGCTATTAGCTCCATCCAGAAACAGATGATGCAACTTTCCCTTCAGCAAGATTTTCTAATGAAGCAAAGTGTTGTCTCACCACCAGACCATGCACAAACAGAGAAAAGCACAGACTCTGGGATTGACCCCAACATGCCCCAAACAGTATCCTCTACCTCAGACTCAAGATCCTTTGCAGTTCACTTTGTAGATATTGGCGGCAGCACTCCGATGCCTTTTCGCCGCCCCCCCAAACTCAGCTCCAGCCAACGCAGCAAAGCAGCAGAACGCAAACAAAATAAAGCAAATAACAAGACTGCCCTAACCAAGTCCACCGACCCATTCCCAGGTAGTAACACTTCTTCAAGAGAATGTAATGATGGAGAACTGGAGACATTTGGAGTACAGAAGGTTCAGAGGAACTCTACCTTCAAAGTCCATGAAAGCAACGGGGACGGAGATGTGCACTTATCAGACAAACTGAAATCGCAAGACCCACCAGTTTTTACCAAGACATCTGAATCTGCAACACAGGATGCAGAGCAAGAGGAAAAACAAACCACCAACTACGTCGATGTCAATGAGAGCGGTAGGATCAGGAGTCAGCTGATCGAGGTCGACTTGTCAGAGCTCAAGGATCCAGTGGAGGATGGCGGTGCAGATATCACAGACGGCACTGCAGAAGGAGAGCAGAAAGGAGTACTGGGCTTCTTCTTTAAGGTAATCCAAAATGTTGTTGCTTTTGTTTGTCTGGTGCAATGACATGTAAAGAGCCTCGTCGTCACAGCCGTTTACATCTATCTTTTTACTATTTGTAAATTTGTAACTACAAACTTGCATTGCATTAGTATATTGGTGATAAACCATCATGTAATGTATGTGATGTAGAAAGAATAGGAAATGAGGTTTTCAAAAATAAATTTTGAATGAGTTGTGTGCATTTATATTCAGTTACCATGAACTAATACTGAGTAGAGGTGTACTTGACTTCAAGTGTTTTGAAACATGTCTGTACACTCAGACTTAATTTTTCTTCTTTTCATTCTTAATTTAAACCATGGCCTTTGACTAGGCCAACAGATGTAGATGATTTTATGCTGAAAATAAATTACACTAAGCAAATGCAAATGCCTAATTAGCTCACATCTGAAGTCAGTTAGTTGCACTACATTTTAAGTACAGTGGATGTGTAGACAGAAAGGCACTGAATACAAATGCACATCACACTTTTAAAACTTTTATACTCAAACAATTGCTAAAACTGTGTCATTTTCTTTCCACTTCCAGAGCTATTTTGTATTGTTCTATTACATGAATCATTTGTCTTTGTAACATAATAAAATGGGAAAAGGTTAAAGGGAAAAAATGATAAAAGATAATTTCTCAAGGCACTGTGATCTATTTACAATTTAACAGGACGATGAGAAGGCAGAGGATGAAATGGCAAAACGCCGTGCTGCCTTCCTCCTCAAACAGCAGCGCAAAGCTGAGGAGGCGAGACTCCGGAAACAGCAGCAAGAAGCAGAGAGTGAGATCAAACGTGACGAGGCACGGTATGTTCTGGGCAAGACTCATGCACAAAAAATAACATAGCTTGTCCTTGGACTGTTTTCACAAACAAAAATAAAATAGGAAGCCTTAACTGTTATGACGTTTATTCAAGGCGTAAGGCAGAAGAGGAGCGCATTCGTAAGGAGGAGGAGAAGGCCCGTCGAGAGCTTATTAAACAGGAGTATCTGCGGCGGAAGCAGGAAGCCCTTATGGAAGAGCAGGGTCTGGTCAAGCCCCGCACCAAGACCAAACCCCGCGGGAACAGACCCAAATCAATGCACCGGGGATATTCCAGCAGCCTTCCTAAAGGGTCCACCACACGTAAGACCATCTTTGGGGCTTATAAAGTGTTGTATGTTGTTTTGATTGGTTTACATGTTTGTTTAATTATGACTTGGTTGGCTTTAGTGTCCTGTGTGCTTGCTGTGTCCTCCTATAAATGTGTGCATGTGTGTCACACAGGTGATTCTCTGAAGGTGTCTATGTTAATGAAAAACCAGAGTTCAGGAGCAGCCAGCAGGGGAGGTGAATGTCTCTAACCTGCTCTGCATAATGTCAAACAAGCATGTACAACTTATTAAGCAAAAATTAACAAAACAAAAAACAAACTACATAATCTATACGTCCATATATGTATATATGCTATATATAAAGTTACTACTTGTTCTAATTGTATTGTAGTTTAGGATCAGAGTGGGACAATCAAATGTGAACTGTAAAATACACTAATGCTACCTTCTCTCATTCTTTTTAGCTGATTTAAGCTTCAGTCATCGTGGATCAACGCTTTCCCTGGCAACGGAAGCAGACAGCATTGTCTCTGGCGGGGCAGACTCAAAGAGGTAAGAACATCTCTTTATTATGTTAAAGAGATGTCATGTCTGATTTTAGTTATATATTTTGTGTTTATTTATTTATGTCACAAAGCTGAATTAGAGAATTCACTAATCAGATTCTAAATTTTGCGCAGCTTTGTGCTTATCCAATTGACTTGTGTTTAACGTGTCAACAAGGGCTGCATCTGTGTGCTCTGTGGATTCGTTCCCCATGATGAGCAGAGCTTCCAGCAGGAACACGGATCGGGACTGGGAGATCGGCTCCATAGCCTCATCCGTCACTTCAGTGGAGTACAACGGTGAGAAGAAGTGTGGAAATTCAGAAGGATTATACTGATGAGTAAAAGAAAAGACACATAAGACACACAAGTAATTATTCATTACCAGTGATTCTACAGGCGAGAGATGGTTGCTATGAGCACCATCCAATATCCCTCTTACACGTTGATTGGACATTACGTGATACATAAGGTCACAGTGAATGGAAGATTTAAATGTATTCTCTGTGAAGTTTTTTGTCCCAATAATGAGTTGATGGAACAAAATGAGAAAGGAGCAATTTTTGGTAGGCTTCCTGCTGTAGAGGTTATATCACACTGCTGTTAGAGAGAAATCACTGGAAAATTGGACTCATCTAATATTTTAGCCCTACAAAAGTAATTACACGTGTTGAAATCTGACTTTAGGATTTTTTCTTAGCAATTTGCCCAATTAGCACAGCTAGCGAAAACAGCAGTCACTGTATCTCAGAAACAAAAGTTACACTTATATCAAATGTCTGATCCAAATTATTGAGGACATTTAGAAGTACACACTTAAAAAAATAATAATAAATAACATTTTGTTTGCTTAAAGGTCCTAAACTCTTCAAGGAGCCTAGCTCAAAATCCAACAAGCCAATCATCATCAATGCCATCGCCCACTGCTGCCTAGCTGGAAAAGTTAACGAGGTCCAGAAAAATGTCACCCTTGAGGTCAGTGAAATCTCCTGGAATCAATCCAAGCTGCACGCATAAAACTTGAGTGATTTTCAAGCATTTCGTTGCGTTCTAAACAATTTCTTGTTATAGGTCCAGTCTAAAACTCTTGTTTGTGTTTCCCAGGAGCTGGAAAAGTGTGAATCCAACCACCTGTTCATCCTCTTCCGCGACGGCGGGTGTCAGTTCCGCGCCATTTACACATACTCGCCAGACACCGAGGTGATCATCAAGTACACGGGCATTGGGCCGCGCACCATCACTCAAAAAATGATCGACAAACTGTACAAGTACAACTCAGACCGCAAGCAGTTCACCGTGATCCCCGCCAAGACTGTGTCCGTTAGCGTGGACGCTCTGACCATCCACAATCATCTGTGGCAGATCAAGAGACCAGGGAGCGCACGCAGAAAATGAGCGGGACTTGCACAGTTTACTGTCTGTGTTTAATAAGCTACAGTTGGGCAGGACCCAAACATCTTGAAGAAGCCTGACAGGATTAGAGAGAGAGCTAGATGGTCTGTGGCAGTGTGAGTACCAACTCACCGACCCACTGTACTCGCTGTTTTCATTTTATTACCCGGTTCTTATGCATGTCACACTTCGATAATTTAATTTCATCATAACGTGAAGTCACCAAATCTTATCCCGCTGAATCTCCTTCCAGAAGCAAAGTGCAGCTTACGGCAGGCTGTGATGAACCGAGGCAAGTCATCAAAGTTTGCTGGCTCAGCTTTGCATAAAAAAAGCAAAATAAAAAATCTACTGCGACTCCGCTAGACTGTATCTGCTTTTATAAAGAAGGAACTTTGAAGATACTTTGAGTGTATGTACGGGATAAGTATTCGTCCAGTTTAGTGTGTTTGCAGGTGTGAGTGACTGGTGGGATAGGATTCATCGTTCTGATGATTATGCTTTAAATCTTAACTATGAATTTATTTATTTTTATTTTTTTATTATAATTTTGGACCTGTTTGCTGTTGTCACACAAGAGAACAGAACCATAAATATTGGTTCCAGAGTAAGGGAAACGTTCTACTATTCATCCTACTCATATAGTATTTTTTGGACTGCATTAAGCTATACCATTTGTGTGTGATAATTCAACTAAATAATCCATTAATCAAAACAACTAAGTTAATGTCGCAAAGCTGTTTGCTGCTCATACTTTGTTATTACCTGTTACTACATGGCACAGCTCTTACCTGCTAATGACCAGTTGTCAGTATTGGTATACTGTTTGGAAAAAAACCTGCACTACACTTGATATATTTGTTTGCTGCATTTTGTACATTTTTGAACAGTATTTTCTGTACATTACGTACAAGTTCTGTTTACTAAAAAAAAACAAAAAGTAGGCACTATTTTAAAGTTTATTATGTTAAAGAGATGTTATGTCTGATTTTAGTTATATATTTTGTGTTTATTTATTTTGAGGATATGTAATAAAGTGCACCTAGGAACATTTTTCTTGCTAAAATTGGACCAGATTGTATCAGTTTCTTATAAAAACAGAAACATTATTTCTATTCTTATGATACAGGTCTCTCAGTCTGAGTCTAATAACACCTATTTAATCTTAACTACATAAAATGATGATGGTTGTGTTTGTGACATCTCAAGTGACACAACCAAAGCAGCAGATAAAAGGGAGAAGTCACATCAAGATAAGGAGCAAACAAGCTTTTGGTCGTTTATAAAGTGCCTTGACAAACTGTTCATAACCCTTTAAATCTGTCCCTGTGTTGTCACAATACATCCATTATGTTAGACCAACATGCAGTAGTGCATAATATGAGGTGGAAGGAAAATTATACATTTTTTTCTTTTGCAAATAAAAATCAGAACAAATTGTTGAGCATTTCTATTTAGCCACACTGAGTCAATACCTTTTTCTGCAATGACCTTCCTGAGTCTTATGAGCCTTACATATCTACAGACTGAAATTGTTGGTCATCCTTATTTTTTCAAACAGATAGGATGAATTTTAATTGTTGAAAGTCTGTCCAAATATAAAACCTTTGGCAGGTTGTCTAAGATTAACCTGTATTGGTATTGACCTGATGATGGCGCCACCGTATATCATGAGGGTGATATTCAGGGTAATGTGCATTGCTCCTTTTCTTCTGCCTGTAGCACTTTTGCTGAGGAATTAATTTGACCTAAGCACCTTCTGCCACATGTTTGCTCCATGGCTTGTATCAAACCATGGCAAACAAAGCATCATGTAATTTATTTCTTCTTGCTGCTCTTTCAAAACCAGAATTTTAGAGCTTGTTTCCTCAAGTGCCCATTTTAGATGAAAGTTGACGTGATGTTTAAGCAATTTCCATTAAATAAGGAGAATCCCTGAAGGGTAAAATAATTTGTCACTAAACTTAACTATAGTTCACAGTTTATCTATGCAAATCTCAAAAGTAAAATAAGTTAACCTGAAATGTCAATTCAAGAATTAAGGTAGTTGTTACCTTTAAACATTATGCTTGCATGTAGACATGTCTGTGTAATAACAATTTTAATTGTAGGAAATTTTACTTTTTATATTAAAGTCACCAAACACCCTTCACAAATCATTTATAATAGATTGGGTCCAACATTTACATAGAAAGAAAGGATCACACAGCTCAAAGTGATTTTATGTATTTTAGAGCACTTTAATGTGCACATAAAACTGTGATCTAGTACAAATATTGTAAACACTGAAATTGGTACAAAGTCAGACCTAAATGCAAAAAGATAGAAGAGGTGCACACCTGGCTCAACAGTCAAACAATTAATAAGCAACGCCTTCATAGAGCAACACGACGTTCTCTAATTCCTGATGTGGTACAAATAGGCATGAACCGGTATGAGATTCTCACCGTCTGCTAATCTGTGTCACTGATGTGACTAAAACAACATAACATGTAAGTTGTTAGATATATTAATGTTGTCAGTCATATATATAAATTTGATATATGTACAAAGGCATCAGGAAAGTTTTGATAGAAACCCACTTAGGTTCTGAAAGTTTTTAAGCGCTAATGGTGCTGAATATTAAACCTTTTTTTCCTCGGTTTTGCTCAACAATTTGAAATTAGGTGGCGAATCAGTCATCCTCGTTGCTCAGGTAGCCAGCTACTTAACCTGTTATTTGTAGGACTTCTAGGTGGACTTTTCTCTCTTGAAAGGTAGGAAGCTTCTTTCAGCTAGCTGTGACTAGCATTGCATTGCACAGAGATAGATGGACAACCTGAGCGTCTTGCCACAACTGATAATTGATAAGCCATGCGTTCTGTTGTCTATCATCAAATCCAGAAGGATAGAATAATTAGTTTCTGACTGTTGTGGCAGAATTAAAACAATTCTGCAAAGAAGACTGGGATGAAATTCCTCAACAGTGATGGAAAAAACTCATTGCCATTTGTCAAAAAGTTTGATATCACGTGTTGTCGCACGCGTAACTAGTCATTTGGTTTACAGGGCAATTAGTTTTTTCACATAGGGCCAGGTTGGCTTGGACAACTTTTTAAAATAAATTCAATCTTAACTTAAAATAGCTTTTCAACACTGCACACTCCATACATCTGGACAAATCTCTAGTCTTCCTGGCACTATAGGAACTGCAACTTTCTAAACCTTTGACACCAACAACCAGTCCATACCTAAGCACAGCCAAAACAATTAAAACAAGCCTGTATGATAGGATGCTGAATATTAACACAGCCAGTTTATAGAGCTGAATTGAGTCATTTTTGAGTTTTTAAGTTTTTCAAGTGAAAACTGAAAAACAAAGCAATGATCTGTTCTGACAACACTGTTGTTGTCAGAGCAAATAACCGTCATTATTTGTACATGAAGCATTGACTTAGGTCTTAGTGGCACTAATGAATACCTCAAGGATTTATCTATAAAATATGAGTCTGAAAGCTTTAATGCACACATTTAGCTTAAGTCACTTGGGGCTTTTTGATTGTAGCTGCACGATTTTAGCAGAGTTGTAAACGTTCAGATGTGTGAAACCTGAAAAGTTAATCATCCGCCTGTTGTACTCTTTGTTTCCAACAAGAGACTTAAAAAGTGGAATAAAGCCTCTAACTTCATCACCAAATATATGAAAATCAGATTTAAGTTGAAGTGTTAGGTAAAGTGAAGATACGAATCTCAGAAGTTCATTTTAATTCTAATCAAACACAACAGCAAGTAGGAAAAGCCTTCCTGAAATCCCTGCATATTCAAAGAGCGGAAATGAGAGTGATGCAGTATTCATATGTACAGCATTTGCAGCAAGATGATGGAAATGGGAAACATGATATTCAATGTGATCAGACAGGCAGTAGGCACTCATATTATACATTTGTGGGCTTCAGCACTCGGAGAGCTAAATCCCAACTGAGAGGGGGGCCGATCCAGTTAAAGGCCAGCGCTGCGTCAGAGCGGGGTGTCCTCTTTGGTGTCTATGCTGGACTCGTGTCTCTCTTTCAGGCTGCTGCTGTGGACAGGAGGCTCCTCGGGAACGTGAGCCAGAGGGTCAGAACGAATTAAGTATCTGTGAGGGAACAAAGATGTCAGTGCTAAAAACATTTTCCTAAGGTGCTTTAATCTCATAATTGTTACTGAAAAAGCACAGAGAGCTGAAAACCTCTGTTGAAATCCATAAAATATTTACTTGAACTGCTGGTAAATCCTATGCTTTAATATGCTGTTCTGACAATGATGAGCTACAGCAAATATTACAAGGATGCTTACAAGGCACAAAAATGTTGGTAGCTGAGAGTGGATTTATTGTTGCAACTTATTTCTGTGAACTCACGTGCATTCATCATTACAACATATAAAGAAACGAAGCCTAATCTGATAATCTATAAGACATTAATTCAAAGACACGCATAGGCTAAATGCTGCACAATTTGCATAAGCTTTCTTTTTTGTTGCTATAATAATTACGACTGGCACGTTTCTTGCTTCTTTAGTTCCTATTGTGGTTTTATTTTTACACATTTTACACAAGACTCTAGGAGGAGCCAAAGGAACAGATTTTTACTGTATATTCACTGCTCTACTGTGTATTTATACCAGTGCTTGCAAAAAGTAATCATACCAGTTGAACCTTTGTTACATTCTGCCACGTAGCAACCACAAATCAGTGGATTTTCTTTGTGTGACAAATCAACACAATGTGGTGCATGATTGAGAAGTGAAAAAAATACATGATTTTCACATTTTTTCATAAATAAAATTCAAAAAAGTTAAAGTCATAGTTTATGGGGAGATGGTAAGGTAAATAGGGGCTCATGTTGGAAGAAAACCTGTTGTTTGAGGCTGTAGGAAACTTAAGACTGAGGTTTAGGTAAGTCTTCCAGCAGGATAACGGGCCTAAAAGTACAGGCAGAGCTACAGAGGAATAGTTTAGATCAAAGCATATTCACGTGTTAGAATTGCCCAGTCAAAGTACGGACTTTGAGCAACCCAGAACCCGTGATTACAAACTGCTGATAACTGATGCTCTCAAGAATAATACGCAAGAATTTCCACCTACTGCTGAGCAAAACTGGTAAAGAAATATCCTAAAAGATGCTCAGATGTAACTGCAATAAAAGGTAATAACGCAAGAAGGTAAATAAAATCACCCACCAAGATTTACAGATTTTTTTTCTTGCAAAGAACATTAAAACCATGTATAACTAACTCCTTCACATCACAATGTGCTAATTTATGTTAGTAGGTCACATGAAATACCAATAGTATACATAAAGTTTTGTGGTTGCAATGTGATGAAATCTGAAAAAGTTCAATAAGGTTGAATACTTTTTTAACTTATTGTAGTGAGAACGAATCTGCATATTGGTGCCATCAAAAATTATACATGTTGTCCATGAAACAAAGAAAATGGTCACATGGATCATGAAGTCGTTTTACTTACACAATGTCATTGATCTCCAGCCTGGTGTCATGTGAAGGGTTAATGAGGACATAGGACAAAGTGTTCTGGTGATCATTCTGTTCGTCTGAAACAAACAAACACAATCAGTTTAAAACCTGGCCAATGCTCTTAACTGTACCAGAACAAGTTTAAAATGTTGTACCTTGTAAGTATCCCAAATTGACTCTGTTCATGACATCACTGGCTGTCAGATTCGTCAGATCATCTTCATGTTAGATAGGGAAGAGACATGAGTCAAATAAAGTAGTGCATTAAAGTTACAGCAATGTTGTCAGAGAGAGGGAATGTCCATGGTTACCGTATCCTGAGGTGGGGAGGCCCAGATGCCTCATGCGGTTCCGGACCAGCTCGGACAGCTCTTCCCTCTCAGAGCGTCTGTAGAGGTTGAGACGCTGCTGGGCTATGCGCTGGGCGTGGTCTTTACTCGAGTCCCGGCTTCCCCCCTGCCACCTCACGCTTTTCTTACTGAGACGCCGCGCCCACTGCATGCTCTTCTTCCTCAGCAGGGGGTGATCCGACTGCTCGTTGCTGCGTGGCTCGTCCCCTCTGTCTTTTGTGTCTTCGCAGTCGTCAACACTCATGGACACCTGGGACTTAATTAGGACGGAAGTGTTTGTGTTTTCCTTGTGATCCCAGACTGGGATTATATGTTAGTATTAATGCATTAATGTTCAGAATCTCACCTCTGAAGTGGTGAAAATGTGAGACTCTGTGCGATAGATGCCGATGGGAATTTCAGCACTGGAGGAGCAAAGTTTTTGGAACAGTCTCCCGTAGGTGCCGATCCATAGATCTTCCTCTTTTATCTTCATCTAAATAAGAGAAAAGGACGTCAATTTGAAAAGTGGCTTGGTCAGTTTAACCATTTTCTCTTCCACAAAGGCATCTTCAAAATTATTCTAACTCTGTGACCTTTCACTTTTAATGGAAGTTCAATGACCATGTCCCGTGTTAAAATTGTATATATATATATATATATATATATATATATATATATATTATATATATATATATATATTTAATATATATATATATATATATATATATATATGTGTTATATATATACATAATATTGTGTAGCATTATATCTATATATTTATATCTATATCTATATATATAATATATATATATATATCTATGTATATATATATCTATTTATATATAGATATATATAGATATATATACATAGATATGTATATATATATATCTATATATATAGATAGATATATATATACATATATATATATATATCTATATATATATATAGATATAGATATAAATTATAAGATAATAATGCTACACAAATAGTTGCATATGTGTGAAGTGGAAGAAAAAGGAACAGATGGATTAAATATTATCCTAATATAAAGGAATTTATGGAAGAGGTTCAAGAAGAAAGCCATTGAGGAAAGAAAACTAAAAGTCCCATTTGTGGTTTGCCACAAGCCTGTAAGTAACACAGCAAAGGCGAATGGATCACACAGGGCAACCATAAAAGAAAACTTTCCAGAGAGAAAAGACTTAAAAATGGTACATCGCTTCAGCTTTCAGCAGCATCAAGTTCATGTGTTCAAATCAGAAGTTGTTGTAATATTTCAAAATTCAGATTCACAAACACGTTCCACCCAATTTGATTCAACTTGAACTATTCTGCAAAAAAAATCTGGCAACTTCTCTGGTCTCCTGACATGAAAAACTGAAATAAAAAATAACACACAATTCCTGTATGTAATGGCAGCAGAAGTTGGCTCTGCAAGTATTAACCAATGAGGGCTATTTACAAACGCAAGCCACCTTTCCAGACTTTTATATTTGTAAAATAAAATTGGAAAAACAAATAAACAAAAAAGACATGTGTCATTTTCCTTCCACTTCACAATTATGCCCAGCTTTGTGCACTACTTTTGGCATTGTATATGTGACTCACAGCACAGAGGAATCCTGATCCAGGCGTGGTGTCCAGTCCCAAGAGCAGTCTAGCAATAAGAATCATGTAGTCCTTTACGAAAGACTGAAAAAGTAGCACATGTAAAACACTTCAAATCACTTTGCAACCTTGATTACATCAAACAAAATAAAAAGCTTACGACAAAGAAAAGAAAGAAAGAGAACGAGCGATGCTTTAGTGGCTGAGCACAAGAGGGCAGCTCTGCCTTCTGAAGCCAGAGCTGTGTGAGAGGCAACCGTTTCTCTGCTGATGTGAGACACACTCACATACCTGATGCTGAATAAAGTCACCTGAGGCTGCTGGGTTTGCCGTGGATGCCTACCAACCTGATAGAGGAGGGTGTCCAACATGCTGATGCTGAACACTCTGCCTGCAGCGAAGGGCAGGCGGAACATGAAGGCCAAGTTGGAGCCTTTGTCTCTCTCTTTCTGCGCAACATGAAATGGTCAGAAAATCATTTACCCATGCAGTTCCCCACTCTGGTCCCCGGGTATCGACTGACCTTCTCCAGCTTGGACAGAGCCAGCGAATAGCAGTCCTTCGCTCTAAACTGCATGAACCTCATGTTGGACGGATGTGTGAGCTCGGTGATAATACTGAGACTTGGAAACAACCTGCGTTGTTTTTTGGAAAGGGGAGAAAATGGGCAAAAAAAACAAGTTAAGTGGACAAGATCAATCATCCAAGCAGCGAATCACACACTCAATTCAAAAATCCTTTATTGATCCCAAAGGGAAATTAACTGTCGTAAAGTTATTAATTTAACAAGCAACTAAAACGTTTAATTTACCTGAACATTGTTTGTACATTGACAATAGTTTTGGCATCCGCCATGTAGTCTTCCTCTGCGCTCATCGTACTCTCTTTATCCACCACAACCAAGTTATCAGCATAGATAATCCCACACTGGAGCAAGCTGTCCAGACTGCAACACACACAAAAAGATCATTTGACAACAAAACCACCGAACATATGAAAAAATAAAAGTAGGTACCTTCTTTAAATAACTGAAAACGTAAAACAATTTCAAATAAAAAAACAAAGACTAAGCGATGGCCTTACTTGTCTATCGACCCACCCATGTAGTACACCATTGGGAAACAACAAATGGCCTCCAGGAAGTGATTATCAGGACTGCGGGAAGAAAAATCCTAATGAAACTCAATGCTGTTTTGTTTGCTCTTGACATTTTTCAAACAAAAGACTCTGCGCCAAACTTTGAGTTTGGTATACAATCAGTGAAACATTTAGTATGTTAATAAGTCAGAAAAAGCCTCGGAGAAGTCAACAAAGCAGTTTCTCACAAAAGGATTTGTCCTTTGTTTCCTCTGTTTGTCCCTGCTACGGTTCAGTGCAGTTTGTGTCTCCGTCAGTCATTTGTTTTGTTTTCAGCTTTTAGAAAGAAAATCTTACAAAATCTGCTGCAGTAAAAAGTCACCTTGTTGTTTGCGATGTACATGTCTATTTTGTGCATCGACAGCAAAGCTCTTTGGCTAGGACTTTGTGTACGATTGTATTTTCAAAAGAACCTTTGAAAAAAGAGCTGTATACTTAAATGATATTTTAACCATCAAATCAAATAAGGTTTTTTTTTTGTAGTGCCAAATTACATCAATGTGAAAAGAGGTTCGATATTATTTAATTTTAAAAAGCACTCATCAAATGCAGAGAGAGCTATTTATTAATATTTTAACAATTTGCTAATGGATTTTATCAATGCATTCACACGCAAGTAGCTCTTTGAGAACATTCATGATTTCGATGCGGCCCAAAATGAAAAGGAGTTTGACAAACGGGGTTTAAGGAGTTTGGGTTTGTTCCCTGACTGGACCACAGCCAAAATAGGCACTGAATTAAATAAATGCAATTTAAAGTTACAGGTGAATACCCAACAGTGGCTAATACTTATAAATGCAGGTAAAACATCAATGAAGTAATGAGCAACATTTTTCAGAAATCCTTTGGCACGATTTAACTTAGATTTTTCTAATTCCAGTGGACTAACCTGCCATTAACTTTAAAGCAAGATATAGGAGCTTGTTTTAAATAAATAACTCATTAATATTGGTTTTTACAAAGTACCGGGTTGATTTGATCAGCAGATATTTAAACTAATAACAAGGGAAAAATATCTTGGTATAAGTGAAAAAACTGTCAAGGGAACTTGTACTTCTTTATTTCACTAATTAAGGAATTATTTACGTAAAACAAGCTGCTACGTCTTGCTGAACAGTTACTGGCAAATTAGTTTTGTCTTATTTCAAGTGTACCAATATATTTGCACAAAAAACACTTTTTGCAGTGCATTGAAGTTCATGTAATATAATCTGACCAAACGAGAAATGTTTCATGAACAATTTTTCAAGGCACTATACACCAAAAATACAAATTAATCAAACATTTTAGGGTCTGATATTCACCAAACGAATCTATCCTTTCAAAGCTGCTTCAGAAATGAGTCTATTTCTATTTCCAACAACCTGCACCAGACTCTTGGGAGCCTCTGTGTAGTAGTTATCTCATTGGTCAGAGTGTCTTCAGGCAGAGGGACGAGTCCATCTGGTGCCGAACACATTCAGAGAGAGATTCAGACACTTTATTAGTGTCTGCCTGCACCTCTTTTGACATTGCATTACTTTTTACATGTTCCCAATCCTGCTGACACGAGACCCAAGGCTGTTGTAAGTGATTGAATTCCAAATGCGTGGGTGTTTGCATTTGTGTGTGCAACAGTGATGGAGAAAGGGGGACGGGGAGGGTGGCACCGAAACCAGAAGCACGCAGGGAGCATTTATTGTTGTGTGTGTGCTTCTATGAGAGATCTTTCAGTCGGCATGTGGGGGCTGAAAAGGCGACGCATCAGGGCTCTTGATGGAAGTTAGAGCTCTCAAAAGAAATCATTTTCTCCCCTAGTGGCAATATATATCACCCAAGTTCAAGGTAGAGCAAGTCTCCATGGTTACTGTCTGGTTACTGTACAGGTTTTTTTTTTTTTTTTTACTTTGTCACTAAAAACACAGAGTAACACCGGTAATCTAATATCAGAATTAACAATGGAGTCCCACCTCCACAGCCTTGTCGTAAGTGCTTGCTGACGTGCGCCTTTCAGCGGTCATAATCTTTCCCAGCATGACACGGAGGAAGTCTGAGTGAAGCGAAAAGCGGAGGAACAATGTACTGCGGTACGCGTGTGTTAAGAACTCACGGGTTATCCAGCAGCAAGACAATGGGGTTCAGCTCTTTCCTGGGTCTGTAATAAGCTCTGAGAGGCACAATGAAGTTATAAAGACCGTTCCCTGCCGTCTCAGCCGACACAATGATGAGCTTGTTCTTGAAGCCGTAAGCCTTTGCATCCTCAAAGCTGTTGTGCATGCAGCCCTGCAAGAGGAGTGGAACACAGAGTGGCATTTTAGGTATGCTTTTATGATGTGAAGGACAGAGAGAGACGAGAGGGAATGATTGAGGCGGCCTGTAATTGAGTGACTAAGTGGAAGGAAAAGCGACTGCCCACCTGGTCTAGTCGTAGGCAGCAAAATGGTGCTTTTTCAGCCAACAGATGGCATAAGGTGGGCGAGCTCCCAATGTACGGCGAGTTGGGAGGATAACCTTTAACATACCTGACAACAGATCCAGAAGGAATGAATGATGCACTTTGTCAAATAAAAAAATATGCTTTAATGGACTTTATTTTCAAAAAAACTCAACCTATGACTGCAGAATACCAAGAAAAACATATGTGATATGTAAAAAAAATGCATTTAATAAAATTTTTATATTGACTATAGCATAATGCTAAACATGCTAGCCCTGGTTACGTGTAATTTTGAATGTTTAAAGCCGTAAGATTGTTTTTCCTGTTCAAAAAGATCTGCATCCATTAGACTTGCATAGTCTAATTCTAAAGCAATAAACAATAATAATATGAATCAAGTATCCCACCCTGTTGAGACGTTTTATTTCTTTGCAAAACATCCAATATAAATTATTTCCTTTATATTTATACCCCTTAAAAGGAGACAGATGTTATCAGGTTATAGCAAAACAAATGCTAATTCCCATCTGCAGTTCCTGGACAAATTTATGTAATCAAGTATTACACCAGTGTTCTCCCACCAATGCTACTAATAATGCAGGTAATGAAATAAAGTATGAAAAATATTAAGTCAGAAAGAAGACACTGGGGTGGGACAATACAAGAACACCTGTTATAGGCTGCAGAAGACAGAGTAGGGCAACCTGCTACCAGAACAACAACCCTACAGCCAAAGCAGCAATTAAACGTCTTAAATCAAAACCTGTTAGTCGATGAGAATGACCCAGAAAAACTCTAGGTCCAATCAATAATTTGTGTTGAAAATTGCAGTTCAAGCACTTTCCTCCAGTCTGATTGAGTTATGTTGTAAAGATGAATCATTGACGAGATGTACAAAGCTGGCAGAAGCACATCACAAATGACTTGTGGTTGTAACTATGGCAAAAGTGATGTGATAACGTACTGACACAGGAAATCTGAAAAAAAAAAGAAAAAGAAATCCTGCTACACTTTACAGACTTTTATTCGTAATTAGGCCCGAGCAGCAAAGCGCTGCGAAGGCCTATTGTTTTTGGTTTTAAAACTTTATCACTTCACTTGAAAAAAGTATGTTACCTATTTTTGACCAGAAAAGGACTTAAGCTGTCAGTAAAATTTAGCAAAAGGAAAACAAAACAACTTTCTGCTGTTGCAGACAAATGACAGGAAGTTGTTTGCCTGCAACAACTTTCTGTCGCAGACAAAACTCACATGGACCGAAGTGTCTTTCAGAACTTGAACTCTCTACATTTCTGCTCTAAGCTGAAATGTAGAGATGTCTCATAATGTAAATCTAAATATTTCATAATAATTACAATCTAAGGAAAATATTGCAAAGCAGAAAAAGTACTTATCCCGACTTTAAAGAAAAACTGTCACATTTTTTTTTTGGTCTGTACCTTTAAGTTCATTCAGTGCGCCCATTTGATACAAAAAGTATATTTGAAAAAAAAAAATTAAACTTGAAGAGCTCTTTAACAATTTCTATTTTCACTTCTATATCAAATTAAAGCTTTTTTTTTGTAAATCTGATTTTGTTCATTGTATGTAAGATTTGGGAGTCACTGGGGAAAATGAAATCCTTACTCAGTGGACGAGCTTCTCTTTTCATCTGTAAAAACAGTGTCATCTTCTGACTGATCGCTCAGGAGGTCACACGGCAGGATTGCGGCAGAGTCTGCAATTTCTTGGACTGGTGCGATACTGGGTCGGCGGCTGCTTGTCCCGTTGACGGTGGGCGGGACCAGTTTGCCCCCTGAAATGTTGGGTGGACTTGTATTCTGAAGATCTATGGCAACAGTACCTGCAAACACAAGCATTGGGCCTCAGACCTCACTGCATGGATTGCCTTCACCTGTCCAAATGTTTGTACTTTAATGCCCTAAAACATGCACGTATCTCTCACCCATGCTTGCAATGATGCTGTGCACAGGAAGCTGTGAGGGCCCGTCATAGATTCCTCCAGCAGGACGGCCCTTCCTCTCCTCCTGGTTGAAGATGAAGGCGGAGTTCTCCTCTTTGGTGATGTTGATGTAGTAGCAGGTATCTGTGGAAGCCATGATGTGGTGTGGACCAGGGTTCAGCAGGATGCTCTTGTTCTCCTCCCTTTTTATCCCGATGAGACACACCCCGTACCTGGAGACCAGAAATCCACCGTATGTGAAGAAGAGAATGCATTTATTATAATAACACCTGCAAAGTGTTGAAAATATATGGCAACAAGTGAGCAGATATAAGTGGAAAGCAGGATGATGATCTAGACTGGTTGCAAAATCAGCCTGAAGGAAAGTGATGCTCCCTGGTGAATAAAAGCTTGAGTAGAGCCACCTACATAGAAACTGACAAGTTTTCATCCCTCATCTTCCTGCTGGCAGATTTAGATTTTCTATCATTCTGACAAAATTCAGTTAAAAAGAAAACCGTTCCTCATTTTCAGCCACTAAGTTTCAGTCTAACTAGTTATCCCTGTCATGTTCCATGAGAATAAAATAAAGAAACAATTAACCAAAACAGAATCTGTAAAACCTCAACTTGCCAGCCTGCTGAGGGGGACATTATAGTGCACACATCAACTCACTTCTTGTGAGCATGAAACGAGGCGTACGTGAAGCTTTTGCCATTGTACTCCCCAAAGAACTTGCTGTCGCACAGTCGGATGTGGTAGACCTCGTTGCCGGAGCAACATCCATACATCCTCTGCCACTGCTCCGGAGATTGCTGTCCTTCTCTGCAATTAATTCAGAGAAAATACGGATGGATCCATAAGCCAAACATCTTCTCCATAAAATACACCGACAGACAAGACATGGTTTAAACCCATGTGATAAGATCAGCAGCAAAAACGCATGTCTTTATTAAAGTAGTTTGATTGATCTATGTCAGTCAGCTCGTTTGCCTTTTTTTTTTTTTTTTAACTCAACCACCAATAATAATGTAATGAGGCTTAAAGTGGTGGGTCAAAGTTAAGGTGACTTTTAAACTGAATTTCCTTCCCTGACTTCATCCATCCTGTTGTAGAAAGCAGAATTACATACCTAACTAAGAATACTATGATTGATCCATCAGCCAATTATTTGAGCAGACTGTCATTTAAAAAAAAAAAATGGCATCAGCCACACATGAGTGTGCACTGAAACATCTGGGAAGGACTGTGTTTTCAAACTTAAAACTATCGATTAATGCAAAATTTCAATTAGGAAATGTTATCTTTTGGGTTAGGGTTAGGGGATAGACTTAGGGTTATCTGTTTTTGCTGTGGAGGTGAGTGTCTTGTTTCTGCTGTTCATGCATATGTCTGTAGAGACTCACTGCATCAGCCAGCGACACTTCTGCTGTAAGTCTGCATGCTGTGAAAAATCATTTGCCTCTGGAGAGTTTTTCAAACTGCCTTACAAAGAACTCTTGGCAAAAATATATATCCAACAAAGAAAAAAAAAAAAGAAACAGCGATATAGCGTGCCGCTGTTCTCTCTTGTGCTGAATGCTTTTCATGTCCTGCTGTGTTTCACAATACCCAAGATTTTTCTTCTGTACTCTGGCTTTTCCTTGGCTCCTTGGAGCTTTTATCGAACATCAGTGGATGTGAGCATGCGAAGAAGTTGAACTTTTCAGTCATACGGGGGAGAAATAAACTGGCTTATCGGAGATTACCTACCGTCCGCGGGAGGTGTGAACTAGGAGTGTGACCAAGGTGGAAGTGGCAGGACACACACAGTTGAGAGCCAACATGGCGTACTTGAATTCCTCCTCACACACAACTTGATCTAGAATTGGACGACATGTTACAAGTGTGTAACAATGATAAACTAATATGGCCTTGGAATGAAAAATATACAATGGTATGCAAAAATATTCATGTCCTTTTAACTTTTCCACACATTATGTCACAATTTAATTATGATCAGAGTAATGTTCACTTTTGTGAGACAATAATTAACATAGTCTGATTTCTAATTTTTTAGCTTTTTATACAAGTGATGGTCAGAAAGTTTTTTTTTTTTAAAGTCTCACCTGCAAATTTAACATGAAACTTATTTTCAGGTTTGAGTATCTGGACATAAAGAGGACAGTTTGGAGCAAAGTCTTTCACAGCCCAAGCTCTCAGGATGGTCTGGTGGTCCTAAAAGAAAATATTGCAATTTTTTTTACTAGACTGTTTTCAAGAAATATAACTTTTAAATGTAAAAAAAAAAAAAAAAAGTTCAAGCAGGATACAATAACTACACTTTATCCTACCGCGGCCATACGATCAACCTCGTTGCGACTGCTCAGAATGAAACAAGCCTCTGCGTCATCCATTCTGCAGCATTTTGATAAAGACATGAAAAGATCTTTATAGAAATAAGTCAGTCGGCAAAAAAATAATAAAACTTTTGCCACACAATATTCACATTAAATTTGACCGATTCAATATTCCATTTTTTGCATCGACTGTGTAAAACACACAAACAAGCTGATACGTGTCGTATATTGAATGTTCAGCGGCTGTAGAACTGTTTTTGCATACGATTAACACAGCCAGAGGAGTGCAGAATGCAAAACAAGTGTGGGAGGATTTGAAAAACTGCCAGAGGAAGGATGTAAGCACGACACACACCCAGTCCTTTGCTTCTAATTGCTCTGCTAAAACCATGACAAATGTATACAGTGGAGTTATGTAATGTGCTCCCGTCAAAGCAGCCGTTTTGAATGATGTACCTGGTGCAGTGCTGTAAATAACTGCTACGATTAATCTTGACAAAGAAATGGTAACGTTACAGAGACACATTAAGCCACATAAGTCTGTAGCTACCATTACCGCAAAAAAAACCTAAACTGAGTGTAATGATCTGCAAAATCAGGTCACTTATGGCCGGCTGAAGGTCTGCAAAGAACATCTGTAAGCGGTTTACAATCCTGTGTTTACTTGAAATGGAATTCCACAGATGAAGTTTGTTGCTGCAGAAATAAGTTTGGCTAGACGTGCTTTTATTCCTCTTTATTCATTCTCTTCACCAAGTGCCATTTATTAAACCTCCAGGATAAAAATATGACAAAGATAACGTTAACCTTTTGAGAAGGAGTCATTTTACCAGTCAAGTCATAAAGCTTTAAAGAACAATTACAGTGTTGTCATTGTATTAAGCCACACAGTAGCTCTGATAAGCTTTTATCTGAAAAATGGAATGATAGAATAAGCTAAGTGATATCTAAAATGATGTACCATGTAATAAAACAATGGTTTTTAAAGCCGTCCTTTTGAATATTTCAAACACAATTCATCTCAAAACCTTTGCAATAAAACAACCTTTTTAATTTGTTTGAACTCAACCACTGCAGCAGACCAACAGGCTTAGTAATAGATGAACTTTGACTTCTCTTTCTTCCCCTTTGCCTCTGTCCCGCATGGTAAGATTTTTTTCAGAACGATCGGTATCAGAGTCGCTGACAAAACTCAGCTTTTAATAGTTGTTGGTCCAATCTTTCAATATTTAAAAAAATCATGGCTGTTTTTCATTTTCATAGCTTGCAAAACTATTCAGGGCCATGAACGCTATTTTATTGAATTGCACATCCCTTTTGCCTGCACTCGGGTCCTTCATTCAGATCATTTTTATCTCACATTTTATCAAAAAGGGCAGGGAATCCAAAATTTAGAAAATGTATAGATATATCTGGAAGGTCACTCAAATTTTAAAAATCAACAACATATACGTGGTACAAAAAAGAGCTGAGAGTCGTAACATTTTAAAGATAGCACAGCCAGGAAATTTATTGGCCAAACCAAAATGTTCGCCCACCTACATTACATATCTTTTGATATTTGTTTGTATCTGTTCTGTGCTTTCATGACGAAGCGTTCTTACTTTGCAGCTGTTAGAATCCGTCCACACTTTTCAGAAGGTGCCACTCACTTTGCACGGAGCAGATCCTGGTCTTTGAGGACCGACCCTGCAGGTAGATGACCCTCTGAGACCACAAGGGAATCTGCAGCACTCTTCGCACCTGAAGGTCCATTTCACTCGGGCACAGGATCACCACATAGTAGTCCTTAAAGATTTTTAAAGAATCGTGAGGTTGCTTGCATGGCAGAGCATTAGGTACGTACATAGATGCTAGTAGGCACCTGCAGTCTGGGGTGTGCATAGAATTCGTTGAGAAAGTCCATGAGCAGGTCTATTTTAAGCGCGCTGACACATAAAACTACATGCTTCTCTGTCTGAGCTCTGTGGCGGCTGTAGTTCCCTCCAGACTTCTGTCTCTCCATCCACAGGTAGATCAGCTCCTCAAACTGGCAAAACCACATATAGATTTCTATGTAAAAGGAGAAAAAAAGCACTTACATCAAGCATAAAAAGTTCAAAACTTGCTTACCTGGAGAGGAAGCACCACAAGAGCCACACAATCATGATGACGACCAGCAGCTGAGAAGGCCAGATGCGTGGAGTCACGTCTCCAAAGCCAACGGTGGAGAAGGTGACGATGCAGAAGTAGAAGGAATTGAAGAGGGAGAGGTTCTGACCCGCTCGCTCCAGGTGCTGAATCCCACACGTGCTGAGACAAATAGGTGACAGCAGGTGAGCAAGTTAACTCAATACTCAAGGAAGGATTTACAAAGTTGTATGGTGCACTCTGCACACGTTTTGCAGTCATGACTCGCTTTGTTTCTCTCACAGATTCACTAGGAAGGTTATATTACGACTGCAGAAAAGATAAAATCTTGCCAAGTACTTTTGGTTCAATTTCAAGAGCAAGTATCTCCACTTCAAATAAGACTAAGATAACTTATAAGTAACTTTTCACCAAGATGCAAGAGCATGTTTTAGGTAAATAGCTTCTTAAAATTGATGAAAAAGTATGAGTAATATTACAGATTATTTCACTTATAACATGGGAAATATCTGGTGTTTTAAGTAAAATAATCTGCCAGGGAGACAAGTATTGTCTTTATCAATACTAAGGAATTTACTTCAACCAAGCTCCCATATTTTGCTGACACGTTACTTGTAAGTTAGTTTGGTCTTATTTCGAATAGACCAATTCGAAACTAGACCAAAAATACTTCGTAAGACAAAAGTTAACATGGACATTCAGACGTTATTAAAAAGACAGAGAAAAAAAAGAGTATCTTCATAAAGAGCGCCAGGTGCTGCTCTGACAAATATCTCTCAACAAAATCAAAAATGTGTGACTGGAATCACATTTAGTGTCATTTTAAATCAACAAGTCAAGTGAATGTTTTCAATTTTAAAGAATGTGAAGTGTTTTCACTCTGATTCAATGAAAACACAGATACATCTGAGGTGAAAATATATTAGGCCTACAACCAAAAAGAAGAGAGATTCATATGTGTGCTAACCTCGAAAACAAGTCTTCATTCCGGAGTTATTTTTTTTAAGCAAGGTTGACTAACTTCTGTTTGTGAAACTCTTATCACTTGAAACATTTCAAGTGATAAGAATTTATTGTCGGTCAAATTATGAGGTTTAGTAGATCACTTTATCCCTTTCTTCTGCTGCATTAAAATAACCACAAGTTTCACCAGAAAGCCTTTTTTCCCCCAATCAAACTTTATATTACAGTAAAAAAGTAACTTTATCTGAATAATTCTTGCTAATCCTAATTAGCCTAAACAGCAAACTCATTTAGTATTGGCTAAAAAGTAATGGCTGAGTGTCTGCTATAGAGTGTATGTAAGTGATCTTTCACCTTTACATGCAAAGTTATGTTTTTATATTTCCTGTTTGATAAAGTAGGAGTTAGATGAAGTTAGACTTTGTAAGCACAGCTCTTTACTGAAAGTGAACTTTGTTTTTTCAGACTATACAGCTAAACACCAGCATGTTAGTGAATATAAGGGTTGTTGACAGCCTTATTTCATGTTTACAGAACATCATAGTAGCTCTCTAGCTCATTACAGAGCTTTTTAATAGCAGCTTGAAACACATCACGCTGCAAAGAGAAAACGCATTATGGGTTTAGTGGTGATTTCCTGGGAAACCTGAAGGAAAAGAGCTGCACCATGTAAACATATTGAATTTGTTCTGTAATAATGTAATAATGTAACATTAGAATATTGCTTGAGGAAACTTTCTTTCTCCCCAATTGACCAACAGTGAGTCAGTAAAATGACACAAGCTCAAAAACTTGAATTAGAAAGAGGCGCAGGAACTTTTTACCCGACTGTTTTTTCTCTCTCATTACTTTCTTTGATTCATCGTTCATTTGTGTTTACTTCACGTTCTGCATCCTATTTTTACATTTCCAACAGTGTGCACTAACAAGCCTTACCCAGTGAAGACGAGGCACAGCAGGGTGCAGATGAGAACGATGACCTGGTTGAACATGGCCGAGTTCGTCCTCTGGATCGCTCTGTGGACATCATTCTGCAACACAGTGAACAACATCAGATGAAGAACCGGTATTGTATCTGACTATCTTATGTAAGTAATCCACGCTGCAGGGAAAAATCCCCATGTGTCATTTCTCACTGTACACACAAGTCAGGAGGAGTAAGAGAAAGGATCTGTTACTTGTGAATTAGCGTGAGCACGAAGTGAAAACATTGCAGTAAAACGCCGACCCTCTTAGCTAAACAGTCATCATCCGACACATTTAAGAATATGGATTTTACTCACAATCATGTTCTCTAATGCACACTTAGCCAGCCAGCAGTTGAGAAACACAGGAATGAAGATGTCCTTTATTGAAGGCCAGAAGATCTAAAAAGTTTAAGTTTAACAGTTTAACAAGTTGGATTTCTTGTGCAATACAAACAACACATTTGAGAGAAATTTAGAATAATTCCCAATTGTTCTACTTTGATTACAATCCTTTTCCTTTTCCACATTGCTCAGGCAAAAATACACAATTTTCTGACTACAATTAGACTTCTACTTGCACAAAGAAGTATACATTTTGTTTACATGTTTCCATAATTTCTGATTGGTGATGAGTGTTGAAAGTTGGAAGGACTCTTTTCCATCACCCTAATGTTTAATCTCTTCCTTAGGTTCTCCATCAGATTCAAATGGAGACATTAATATTTCTTCTAGTCATAGAAAAATGTTGGCAAAATTAAAATATTACAGCAAAACTTTAATCTTTCAAGAATCAGAATAAATTTGGGGTTAATTATGACCTATTTCCAAAACCAATATTAAAATGAATGTCTTGTGTTCAAATTTAGGATGTGCAAATATATTTTTTTAATGTTGAATATCAGGGCATTGTCATAAATGATTGTTGGTAGGCAAGATGCAGCGAGCCTTACTAATCCCACACATTTTTTCTTGTTCATTCATAGTGATAAATATCTGTACAGACAATGACTCATTAAAGCAGACAAGTAACAGGAGCGATACCCTCTGACAGGACAGATAATGAGTGTTTTAGGAATAGCAAAACTTCTTACTGTAATAATGAAAGGAACTGTGTTGATCATCTCCAGAAGAAAGGAAACCTGAAATATCTGCTCCCAAATGTTCCCCTAGATAAAAAAAAAAAAAAAAATTTAAATAAAAAAATAAATAAATAAATAAAACATGCACAAGCACTTCCAGTTTTTTATCTGCAACCACACAAAGGAGTGAGTCACAGCACAGATTCAGTTTTTTTTTTGTTTTTTTTCCCCCATCACAGTCTGTCATCCTCATCAACCACTTACTTTCTCACCTCAACCAGATCCTGTAATTAGCACAGATCCTTACTGTTGCTGTGACAAATGACTGGGGCTAATTGCACCACTTACGGATTGTCAGTCTTATGCTGGGAAAGCGATTAATTGTACAGAATGCCTTAATCATGCAGGACCGCCGAGTGCGTTTTTATTCAGTTGCGTCTCTAGCTCACCTTGTAGCTCAGATACATAAGCAACATGGTCTCCAGGAAACTGATGATGGCCACAATCACCTAAACAAAGCAAAGAATAAACATAGCTGCTAAATTCAAAACGAGAGCAGCACCATGTTAGATACAAGCACTGATCAGGTGGAACGCTCTTTGCTCTTGATTTTGTTGTGACTCACTTGAATGGCCCAGACTGGAGCTTTCCTCTCCACCCAGAAGATCAAATCCCTAACAAAGAGAGAGAGAGTGCAACATCCTCCATTTTTACATTAAGAACTCAAAATAACAAGATCTGAGTTGAATAAAAGATTAAGCTTTTATTTAACCCTCAACACTCTCTGGCATCCCTTTGCAAAGATGTGCAAAAACAGCTTCAAAGTTTAGAATGTCCTCACATTTCAGCATCTAAGAAGATTAACAATGACTCCGCAACCCTAAAGCATGACATATCCTCCACCAAGCCTACCAATAGTATTGCTTTTCTACATAACAATTACACAAGAAGCCACCTGGAAAATCTATTGCTCAAAGGCTCAATCTGTGACACATCGGATCAAACCAAATGGTTTCAGTAAATGCTGTATTTAGCAGAACAGAAACTATTTATTTTTCTGCAATCCCTCCCAAACTTCATTGCCATGTAGATATACTCGAATGGCTGTTATGGGGGCTTGCTGACCACAAGATCCCACTTATTGCTGCAATATTCTAGCAGAAAACTTTGAAGTTATTTTTCTTCTTTTTTTTTTTTACTTCCCATACCCTGCTGCTATGTGTGTGGTGGCAAAATAATTTGGGTTCTCATCCGATCTCATTTGCTGCAGTTCTAGTTGTGTTAAACTAGGATTTTTCTGATGGGGGGAAGTTTAGATCATTAGTTATTTCTCTCTGGTTATTTCTGGACATATGAATATTACCACACATGTTCTTTACGTGAATGTTCCTTATTCTTTCCAGTTTTAAGAGTGGCTATGAAAAGCAGTGTCATAATATATGACGTGGAAGGAAACAGAAAAGTAAAATGGGTGAAGTACTACTTCCTCTGTTACAAACTATAGTTTTCTTAATGTGGGATTTTGTTTTGTACTTCAAAATAAGTGCACTTACAGTTTTTACAGAGCTTTGCCAGGGCTGCCAAAAAGCATAGCTGACACTTTATCAGAAATTAAAATACATTGCACCAAATTAACCAAGAAAATAACTTTTGCTATCTAAAAGTTAGATAGCAAATGCAATCTCACCAATTAATTTCTCTGTCCTGCACTGACCCATTCCACTGGCAGTCGACACTGCAACGCAACGATGACGGTCATGAAGAGAAATGAAAACAAAATGGAAACAGAAGCTGAGAAGGGCATGTAAGATCTCTAGTTTGGTACTTTAGTGAGGCAAATGCATCAGTTTCAAAGTAAAATTCTTCAACATTCTCTAGTTAAAATATAATTTTTGTAAAGTTGTTGCATGCAGGATTTAAGCGACTTTCAAAATTGTTTTAATAGCTTCCTGCTTATATTTTTGAAAGAGTCTTAAGTTCCAGTATTACCAAAACGATGCTAGTTTACATGCTTCCTTGTGACATGAAAGCAAACTACTGTTGTTTAAATGCATTTAATCATTATTTAACAATAATCTGACCTTTCCTTCATTATATTGACCCTCAAGCCACTTAGTTCAGTCACATCTTTACACTTTAATGTGACTTCATTATCATTTAAGTCATATTATTTTCATTTTACTGGCTCTGAATTTCATAAAGTGTGCAAATAGAGAGAAATGTGTTCAGTATTACTGCGTTTAACCCAACTAAGACTCGTCTCTTGGTGTGATCTAACCATTTGTTGTTGCCATTTGGAGCGTTTTGTTGCACTGAGCTGTGGTTGCCGCCTGTGCCCTGACCGGGTCTGTCCGTCATCACTCTGATTATGTACAGCAGACATGTTAGCAGCTTCAGGCAGAAGTTGAACACACGAATCCTGAGGCCTGGAGATGAGAGAGAAATCAGAGCAGTTTCTCCTCGCTGCGGCTTCTACAAATGCTCACAGTTGAACAGTTCTAGCCCAAAATGCTCCATTTTAATGCACTAAGGAACATTTCAGGCACATTAAAAATCGCGCCACTGCACGGCCCACTTACTTGATCTTTGGTTTTTGATGAAAAAAAGCTTCAGACGTTCCTTGAAGGTGTTTTCATTCACATAAAACTCCACCTGCACCCTAACAGGAAGCAACAGTGACAACTGTCAGAAGAGAATCGGCTAAAAAAAAAAAAATGCACGGCACACGGATGGTTTTACTAAACAGGGATGGGAAAATGGCTTGAATATTCTTCCTGCTGCTTTTCTAATCATCTTGCCTAAGGAGAGTTAGGTAATTATCCATGTCTTATTTTCTTCCCAATTAAAAGGCGGGGTAACTGCAGATCATGCAATTTGAAATAAGCCATCAAAGAGCAGCTGTTGCAACTCTGAGGAAGGATTTAGCCTGAAGGAAATTAAAAAGAAAAGAAAAAAAAGACTAATTGTTTTATTATGCAACCACTTAATTTGTCAAGACTTCTTGAGTCAAGAGAACATTTTTCAGAAACTATAACCCGCTTTGCTTAGATAGTCACGCAAAACAAAATCAACATCTAGATGTAATACAATTGCAATGTCTTTACACCAGTATTTAATTGCATACTTACAATATACGTATACCGGTAGTTGACAAAAACACTGCTTTTTAAAAGTATTGGGATTTTATGCGAAAGGCAAATATAAATAAAGTGCTTAAATGGACAAGAAGGAAATCACAGGTTTCTGATTTAATATAGACCATTCCATTGTATGTACGACTGTATACTTGCGGTCTAAATCTAATGCAAAATTTCCTAAAAAGTGAGATGTCAAATCCCTAAAAATGTCATTTTTTGCCAAAGACATAAATACTAAATGAATGCATGCTTCTGCGTCATTATGCCTTCCTTTTCACAATTATGTGCCACTTTGCGTTGCCCTGTCATATGAAATTCTCACAAATTACGATGAAGTTTGTGTTGTTTAATCATAATTTTGTCAGAGAACACACAGGCAAAGCTAAAAGCAAACAGAGATAAGAAGAGCCACACGGCCATGCAGCTCAGAAACAAAAGATGAATTCAAACAGAATTAATAAATAATCCTCAAAACCTTTCTCTTAGGAGAGAATTTGCATGAGGGGAAAAGGCAAAGTGCAAGCCTAAGAGATTAGAAGTGATTTAGAAGCGCACGTGTGTGTGTATGCAGATTCTGCTACTAATCTAAAGTTTGAGCTTAAAATGACTGTCATGGGCAGGGAGAATAGTGCTTGAAGGCTAAACTCTACTTACGAGTGCAGAAAAAGTCCAACAAAGAGTGAAGGACTGAATGAACATGTAAAAAGAGCAAAACCATCTAGACTGAGATGAGCAGAAACCCAGAGAGACAGAGAGCTGCTGAGAGTCCTACAGACTGATCTCTGTATGTCTCATTTCTCTGCCCACACATGGGCACATGTACGGAATGCCCCTTTATTAGCTCCCATTCCAATTATGAAGCTGAAGTAGCCCTGACATCAATCACGCTGTGGAGTCACTTCGGTGTTTCAGGGGAAAAACACTAAAACAGACAAGCTTTCAGAGAGATATGCATTAATAAACCAAGATGTGATTCATATTTGGCTGGTCAACTAACCAGCTAGTCCAATGAAATACAACAAATTACTAATATTAAATGATTTTTTTTTTTTTTATTGACTGGATAACAAAAGAAATACAAGGAAAGCTTGAATAAGAGCATTCTGGGATCATCCATGAAACTGAAAATGAACAAATAAGTGAATAATAATGGGAACCTATGACCAGAACAGTAAATATGGATTAATTAAAAATCTGCCTTTATTTTTTATTTTTTACATAACAGAACCGAGACCTGAATCCTTTACTAAAGTTGAAGTGACTCTGGAAAAGGTCAGTGATCCTTCTTGCGGTTTGCTCCAACCTTGTAAAATGTTACAGGAAAAGTAACATTTTAAATGTTGTGCAGAATATTGACAGCAGGGGCATCAATAGTAATGCTATTACTGAAAAAGATGGTTTCTCAACATGAAGTTTCCCTCCTCTTAATAAAAATCTTGGCTGGATTTTTCTTAAATTGCCAAGGTGGGGAAGTTTAGCAATAAAACATTAATTTATTTTGAGCCTTTTTATAGCATCTTTACGAGGGTTACCAATACACTAAATGCGGCTGGCACGGTGTATTTCAGCTCATGGGATAAAGCTGATATAATTATCCAGTTGCAACAATTACACCAGTGCTGAGCTGCAGCGCTAATTGCACTGGACATGTCAACAAACAAGATAAATAGATTCACTTAAGGTTATGATTCGTAACAACACGTAAGCATCTGGAAACTCATCCTAACGGATTAAACTTGTTCATCACATTATTTTTGTTTTTATCATTCCTTAACGGCCAATCCCATGTGTAATCTATCTCACCTGAGCAGTGAAAAACAACATGGACACCCCACAGTGTCAGTCCACAGAGCTCACCTCCACTATTTTTTATGACATCAAACATCCTACCTCTGGCCAGCATCACTACCGAAAACGTCCGACCTCCAAATCCCCACAGAAGGACTGATCCAGGTGTGGACGATGGCTTCTGAGTCCATCGCGTAGAGACACCTGCTGCTGCGTCGTGCAGAAAGTCTGAACACCTGCACTAAGCCTTGTTGAGTAATGCACTCCCATGCAGATCTGTAGTAACACAGCTCGTCTCTGCTGGAAAATGATCACTGTTGAGCTTTTTGAGGAAAAAAAAAAAACACACACACACACACACACGCACTCACGCGCACTGATTAGAGCTACAGGGAGAGAATTTTGTCTGTGCTGCATTTGATCATTTTTATTTTGCGGAATGGGAATATTTTTAGAGTTGTATACAGTCTTTTCCCGCCCAGCTTGTGTGCGAACCTGTTGCCACAGCAACACTACCATGATAGGAATAACCGTATGTGATGGTGCTGCAGCATGGACCTCTCCAACTGCACTGCAGCACCTGGAGAAACTGTAAACATTGAAGGACAAAGAGAGACGCTTGTGTATGCTTGATCGGATTGTGTGCAAACTGTGATGGCATGTTGATTATTCCAACTTGGCCAATAAAACCCAGAAACATGTTTTTTTTATAATTTGATTTTATATGGTTTTTATGTATTTGTCTTGCTAATGATAATAAAATGAAGGCCAATATCATCATTATTGCTATTATATATGTTGTTGTAAATCAATATTTCCTCACTTCCTTTCTTTTTGGGTATTTGTTTTTCCAATAACAGAAAGGAAGCAAAGTATTTGGCTGCGCTGTTGATTTGGGGCTCTTCAAGCTCTAATGATGTGAATGGTTTGGTGAGAAATGACACCTGCAAGCCTGGAAAAGATCAAAGAATCAACGAACGAGAGCTTTTCTCTAATTTCTCCCCCTATTTTTCTTTCCGTCTCCGCCGAATAGCGGAGGGTGGGAGGGGGAAAAGTCTGAAGCGCTAATTTATAGATGACCTCCTGCATGAGTCAGTGCTTTTGAAAACACCGGATGAGGAGGTTCCACTTGAACCTCCTCTCGCCCACACAGGTACATCCATTTAACGTGGCTTCGCAAGTTACATGCGGGCACTTCGCGCCGTCCTGTGACTTGTGCCGGCAAAATATGTGACATTTTCCGTCGCTATATTTAGATCCGAGAGGCTTCCCCTTAGTAACAGGATAATGAAAGCACTTAAAATGGGGGGAAAAAAACTGCAGCGCTGCCAATTGAGGATGGCGTTTTAATGTTTCTCTCTGTATGGATTGACGCTTTTTTCTGTAGCATGCCTTCACCTTTAAGAAAGGAACATTTGAACGATGGACGATCCCTGTTAAGATGTGATCAGTGACATTTGTTTACTGATGACCATTGCAAATATAACCTGAAGCATCATTCAGCTCCTACAACATTATCGACTGGGAGCAGGAGACAGGCCCTTACAAGAGCCCATCTTGTAAGGGCCTTACAAGATGGGTTCTGGCCCATCTTGTAAGGAAAACGATAATGAGACCTCGCAATGTGCTTATCTTTATCAGAAAGAAAACAATTATTTCTGCGAGGACAGCCAGTTAAAGGTCATCTTGGAATAAAAGCTCAGCTCAGACGTGGTTTTCACTTAACATTGAGAGCAAACTACTTTTTGCTTTTTTTTTTCTATCACCACATGCAAAATCACATTTAGTTGTTGCCATACTCCTAAAAATATGTGTAACAAAAGGGAAAAAAAAAATCATTTTTAAGATGCTGGACTTTGGCTTCACTGGAAAAGCTATTCTCAACAATATTGTGACTGTCAGAGAGAAAGGGAAACAATAGAGCAGGAGCAGAAGTATAAAACCTGATGAAAAGAAAGGAATCTCTGATCTTAGATGTTTCTCAGTCAGTGTTTTTTGTTGATTTTTTTTAATCAACAAAAAACATAACAATAGTAGAAAACAATTTCTTAGCAGCTGAATATTCAAGCTTTCTAGAGACACCTCAAACAGGTATATCATTTTCACTGCTGCACTTTTCACCTTTTTCAGATGTAAAATATGTAATAAAACCAAAACTGCAAGTAGTGTTTTATTCATCTGTTTTTCTGCTTTTATAGCTTGGATTATTTGTTGAAGCCGATCTAAAACATTTAGCATCTCGGGCAGATCAGCCAGCAGGATGGCATCATGGGAGACAGCTTCCAGTGAACCATCAACAATAAAAGGAAAGTAAAATACACTCATCACTGGACTGAGAACTCATCAGCTGTACTGATTCAGCCAATCATCCATTCATTTAGCCAGTGACTCATGTTAAGCAGATTCAAAACCAGGTGACTGATGATGGAGCTTTGTCATTTTCTCTGTCATAAATATCTGGAAAAAATAAATCCATAAACTTTTTGTTGAGCCGGAATCCATTTTCATCCCCAACAATTACTTCATCATCACCAAACCTGCTTTCAGTTGATACGAATTGCAAAAAGGTTTTTCCAAATATCGAGTGATTAATTATTGTAGAGCATATGAACATTGAGCCGCTCTGCTCCTTGTCCTGATGTTATTATCAATGAGGATAAACAGTGGGTTTGTCTGACCCTGAATGCTTTTCCTCAACCCCCTTAAGTTATGTTTTGGTATTAGCAATGGTTTACTAATAGTTTTTCTGTATTTGAACTACATTTTTTCAAGTGGAGTTAAGATAGAAACATTGGCTCCTGTTTCTGCAATTAAAAAAAATATATTTTTCTTGTGTATTTTTTATTTTAAACTTAACTTGTTTCACATTCCGAACCGGATGCTATCATTGGTCCACCAACATTATTTTCTCCCACAATGTTCCCAATATCGTCAGTTAACTTATAAAAAAAAACACACATTCTTGAATGAAACTTTGTAACCCTTATTATTACAACAACTCTCTAGTTGGGGCCCAGATATCCTGTCAGTCGATAACTCTCGTTTATTTTAATTAACTCTTGTTTTTTTTTAATTCTCGTTAATTCTTGTAATTCTCGTTTTTTGGGTTTTTTTCTTCTTTTTTTAGAAGAAAAAAAAAAAGAAAAGTTATAGTAATGCTATAACTTTTCTCTAAAGATTAATGACATGAGTTATTCCTCCATTTTAGCTGAAAAAAGTGATCTGTCACTGATTATTACAATGCCAATTATTATTACAAAAAGACAACTAAACATATAAAACGTATTTGCAATACGAAAGGCCATCGCTTCTAGCTTTAAATAGAAGAAGAAGGAAAAAATCTTTAGTCAAATACATTCTTAGGTCCAGTCTTCAATTTCAGCACCATGGTCAGCATCACCCAAACCTCAGTTCTAGATCTAAATTACCTCTAATATGTATTGAATGAAAAACACAGCAAGAAATAGACAGGTTGAAAGAGAACAACTAAAGTAAAGAAGTTAATGTGCGGCCTTAAATGTCACCACCATGGGCAACATCAGAGGCAACACCCAAAATTTAAGGCACTAACACGTGAATGCAGTACATTTCAAAAATATACTTTTGATTGCTAAACGACTAAAAAGTGCTCCAACTAAAATAAACACAATTACTGTAGTAAACTGTACATAAATCTCAGTTTACAATGAGATTTCAGCACCATGGAGAACACAAGCACCAGCAGGATCCAATGGGTTTGAAGGCCAATTAGTGGTTGAATAAAATAAATAAGATTAACAAGCACAAAAACTGACGCTGTAAGTGAATTCAACAGTACTGGTTTCAAACCCTACTTTAAAATACTGCTGCTGTTTCTGCTGCTGGTGCTGCTGCATTGTAAACTCTGGTAAACTATTTAATCAGGAATTTAAGCTTAATTCATGTAACAAATGGATTATTTTCAATTTGTGAACAAAACTGTGAGATTTTCTAGCTATTTGCTTCCAAAACCCCTTCCAGTTGACATCGGCAGCTGTGACAGTTGCGTTATTGATATTGGGTCAGACTGGGGCAGGTGTGGCCCTGCTCTGGCGTCTCTGTCTCTGCCTACCTGTCGTCGTTCTGGAAGTTCTGGTCCCCCAGCAGCAGGTCTCTAAAGCGGAAGCGGGGCGGCAGCGGAGGCACTTCGCTCTCCAACTGCTCCATCTTCAGCGAGGAGATGTCCAGGATAACTTCACTGCTACGGCTGGTGTTAGTCGGAAGTGGAGCAGGGGAAGAGCTAGAAGAGACAAGTAAAGAGGCAGAAGGGAAATAAAAAGGGCAGGGAGGAAAAAAGGGCTTTGTACAAATGGAGGGAGCTAGGATGGATGGAGAGGGAATGATGAAAGAAGCGCAGAAACAGAAAGAGAAAGCGCAGAAAGGGAGTGGAAAAGTGAAAAACGGTCAAGTTTTACAGAAATACACACAAGTATGGTTTACAGAAGATCAGAAAACAAGCAACTAACAAATGTGTCTTCAAGCTATTATGCATACAAACTACTTGACACAAATGGGGCAGATGCAATAAAAGACTGCAACTTAACACGGATCATTTAACATAAGAAGCAGAATACGAATGTGTTCTGGAAGTCCCAAACAAGGGTTTCTGCTTCATTTTAACAGATGTTAAAACAATATTTCAGACAAGCACAACATCTGTATCAATAAGCTGTTAGACACAGTTAGTGTATAGCATTAAGTTGATTGATTCCTAACAGCCTTGAGGACTGAACTTTGACTGGGCCACTAAGCCACAAGCTAACACTTTATTTGACGGGTTGTGAATAAGACTGTCATGACTTTAAAAGTTGTGTAGCTTTATTTTATTAAAGCTAAAGTTTAGTCAGTAATACTTTTCTGACAAATTTATGTCAGATCATGATTTCTTGGTTAATGTCAAGTTGTCATAACAAAGACATTTTGAATAATGTCAACTTTGTATTAAAAGTGTCATGATTTACCAAATGACCCTTCATGACAACGGTCATAAATATTCATGAAGACTTACTCGTGTTCATGACAGGTGTTATGTCATGTTTATGACGGTGTCATGACAGTCTTATTCACAACCCGTCAAATAAAGTGTTACCAAATATATATACATATATGCGTTTTGCTCTAAACCGTTCCATTGCAGCCCCATGTGGTCAGAGGCGTTGTCCTACTCGAAAAGATTTTGAAATAAAAAAGGATGTTTATTAATTCAAGGAGCAGATTAAAATGGATTTATTGATGTATTTGCCTTTGCCAGCATGAATGGGAGTCTCTTACAAATTAATGGGTTAATTTTCACACTTGTTAAATAGCCAGCAGCAGCAAAAATAAATAAATAAATGAATTTTTTTTAAAATTTAAATTGGCATAATGAGAGAAGTGCTGATGGTCGGTGTGAAGATTGGTGCTGCATTCAGTCTCCTAGAAACGCAGACTGCATCATTCACAAAACAGACTGGATAGAGAGAAACACAGAGAGAGAAAAACACCTTGAAACTCACATCGTGTCTCCATCGAGGGCTGTTGGCTGTAACTCTGCATTTAGCTTGTCAGAGGTGTGTCATAATTGATGAGTGGTATATGTTTTCGCTGTGGTTTTGTAAAATGCACTTTGCTAAACAAATCAACAGGAAGCACTCATGTCTCTTGAAGCACACTGGACTTCATTGCTGACTGAAGCATCAAAATGAGGACTGGATTTGTATTTGTATGTGTGTAAGAATCAGAATAAGAATACTTTATTCATCTCAGAAAATAACCAGTGTTGGCTAAATAGTTTAGAATACAGAAAATATAGAATTAAAAAAAAGAAAGAAAAGAAAAAAACAAAAAGTTCTCCAAGCAGATTAACAATAACATGATGTTAAATAAATGTGTTTTTCTCTGAATTTATTGCTGAAATATAACAAATGTTATAAACAGGGACATCATGGTGACGTTCTTCAGTTTTAAACGTGCAATTTTTGGAGCAGTACTGTAAAATGTAATAGCTGTAGGCTGAGGCATTGAGCAGCTGAACAAATAACAGCGGGGACAGGTGAGTGCATCGTGTGTGTGAATGGATGGACAAACAAACAGCACATATCACATTGTCACTTTTCATATTTGTCATTTTTAAAAAAATCTTCTAAAAACCACACAGCTTTTTAACCTGAGTGTAACTTTTAATTATTAATTAAAACAACAACAAAAAAAAAAGAAAGAAAGAAAGAAAAACGGTGTCTCCCTCACCTTTGCTTTTGGGTGCTCACGGTCCCATCGTCGTTCACAAATGACTGATTGACGTAGCACTCACTGCACATCTTGGCCGGAGATCCGGCGCTTCTGTGCGACTGGGGGGCTGCGGTGGTCGGCGTGGGGTCCTGCACAAACTCGTCTTGCTGGGTTAATTGCATCGGAGGGGCGATCTGCCAGGTAGGAGCGTACCCACGAACTAAAAATAATGAAATAAATAAAAGACGCTCTTGTGAAACAAAAGTTATCCCTTCCTCGCGCTCGCGCCTCTCACCTATGCAGGTGCATTTTGGAGGGAAAGTGTTTTTTGCTTTCTCCACCAACGCACTTAAGAGGCTGCAAGCCAAAGTGAGGACTGTGTAACGAGATTATAAAACTGACAAACTGAAGGATGGAGGTGGGACTATTGAACGGGAGGCAGAAACCGAGCCTGCCAGCGTCAGAGGCGCGCAGGAGAGACAGGTCTGCAGCGGTGGACATGACAGGGTCCTCCTGCTTCAGCACAGGCGAATTTGAGAGCAGCACCATCTGGTGGACTTTATGTGTACTACCACATAAAACATTCAGGCAAAATACAACAACAAATGAATAATTGCACATTTTCTCACATATAAAAACTATTTATATTATTATTGATTTTTTTTTTTTGTCTTGAATTTGCATCACATCCCTTCACGTGTCTAGTTAGTAAAATGTGTTTTGATTTAAGTCTGGGTTTCATTGAATCCCCACCTAAACTTATAGAGAAATTAGAGCAAATTACACAAATTATGGGGGGGCTGCAGAGAGCCACTACTCAAATGATCCGCCCAGATTTAGGAAAAAGCATATTCATCAGCCAGAAGGGCACAGGCAAAATTCAGAACAAATCAAAATGAGGTTATGTGGCAAAATGTGAAAATGTATGTTATGTAGACACTTTTTATGCAATCAGACTGAAGTTCAGCTATTTTGCAAAGAAGAACAACGGAAAATTTGCATAAATCGATGCAATAATAAAAAAAAAAGCTGTAAGAAATAACAGCTGAACTGACCAAGTACAACAGCACAATTCCCTTTTTACGTCTTTTACTAATAACTTTTTTCTCTTCACAATTATACACTGCTTTTTGCTGGTTTATCACATTGAATTATGATCAAGTATATAGAATACGTGCCAAAATTGGAAAGCGATAAAAGCTTTTTGCAAGGCATTTATCTATTGCCAAAAAAGTGATCTGTTCCGCAAGTGCTCCGAAACAGACGCCACTGAAATAAATTGTGATGATGGGTACTTTGCTCAGTTGTGTTACTGCAAAGTGGTTTTGAAATCACATTAAACCAAGCACTTACGAAATGTGTGGAAATGGGTTTAGGCATTAGACGACAATAAAGTCTATAAAATGATGGTTCAAGAGCCTAATAAGAAACCTGCTGTTGAACCCATGTGATTGACACAACCTAATTGATGATGGAGGGCTGATTCACCATTGAAGCAATTTCACATTTCCTCCTACTTTCTGCATTATTGTCAATCTCAGATCCTCCAACCTTTAGAAAATATGAAACCAATATAAGAACTGTAAAATAAAAAACAACTGGTAGAAACATCTGCAGCATCACAGAGTTTAACAAGACACTCTAAAGCAAGAAAAATTCCAAGGTTTCTGCTTTTACATTTTGAGAACAGATTTAATTACATGGGGGACACTGTGACCTTGGCAAAAAAGCACAAAGAAAAAGCATCCTGCACGGTTTGTTCTTTTTCTTTTCGTCCCTGTTCTGCCTTTAATGAAGCAAATGTCAGAAATCAAATATCAAGTAAAAAGACTGACGGGATATTTTTTTCCGATGATCCGACGGCACACGGAGGAGAAGACGTGGGTGAACTGATGAGTCACAGGGGACACAGTGACGTGAGGGCGCTCATGAGTTTCAAGCTTATTATGGATGCTTGAGGTTGAGTCAGAGCTCACAGGAGAAAAGTGTTTTTGTTGTTGTTTTAATGCTGTGGCGATGGAAGGATGTGATATTCCACCTGCAGACGTTTTAATGCGACCAGTGGATGTTGGAGCCATTTTGCGCTTAGAATGACTCAACAGAGTACACTAATTGTATTTTAAAATGTTCAAGAAACTGAAACGCTTAAAATATTATGTCACAGAAAAGACTACATTAAAGTACCTGGAAGGTTTAGATAGTTAGATATACAGCTCTGGAAAAAATTAAGAGAGCACTTTAAATGATCAGTTTGTCTGATTTTACTTTCCATACGTATATTTTTTGAGTAAAATGAACATTGTTCTTTTATTCTATGAACAACTGACATGTCTTAGAAAGTCCGAGCAAAAATTTTGTATTTGTAGAAAACAAGAAATGGTCAAAATAACTTAAAAGTGTCTTAGCCTAACATTTGAGGGGAATATATAAAGTGCCTCAAGACATTTGCATATCATTGCACATTTATGCAAATAATGTGCCATATATACACAAACGAAGACAGTCGATTTGAGCAGCTTTACACAACTATGTATTTTCTCTATGTATTTATTATCTCCATCTCCTCTAAAATATTAAAGTGCCATTTTTTATCTAACATTAAGTCACTGAAATCTCAACAGGAAAATACATCTTGATAGTGGGATTTCTGGAAGCTGCACCATTTCTGAAACATGGCATGAGATAATTTAATTTTGAACAGACAACGGTTTAAAATAGAAGAGACTGCTACTGTACTATATGTTTCCATTTTGTAAGGACTGTCATTTTAATTTAGAAGTACAAATATAAATTATTTAGCTTTAAATCAATTCAATTCCATAATTGAATTGATCCCCATTGCAGGATTAATAACGTTATGTCTTATCTTAAAATTGAATTTCAAAGAATGTTATTTTGAATCTCCCAAACCAAATTTATTTGTTCTTGGTTTGTTTTTCTATACAGGAAAGGTAAAGAAATATATATTTGTAAACATTTATTTAAAAAAAAAAAATCACTGACACAAAAGGAAATATAACTTTGGAGAGCAGTGCTGTTGTCATAAGTTCAAAACTTGTAATATCTGACATATTATAGGGTTTATTGCTTAACTAAGTGGTTAAAAACATGAAAACCTGCTTTTTGGTTCCCTGCTGTTACCATTTTAAATTTATGAAGTCATTCAAGTACTTTTACTCCAATAATTTATCTAAAAGTATCTAAACAGCTTCAATGGTTAATAGTCTTTTATTTATATGTTATTTTCTCAGGATTCATGGTGTGTCTGCCAATTTAAGCCAAAAAATCAGTTATTTTTTAAATCAAATAGGTATTAAAATGAGGTGTATTTTTAACAATGAATTCACCAATACTTAAACAATAAAGCCTAGTATATATGCCGAAGAATTAGTCTGCTCCTTCTGTGCTGACGGAGGCCACAGCTGATACGTAGTAGGGTCCTTCACTCAGATACGTCTTCAGGCGGATGTAGTTTTGACTGCCCAGTATTTCTGATGCTGTCGATGAGCCCAGAAGAGATCCCACCAGTTCAAATTTGGCATCTTTTGCGTCCTTTGATTGGCCAGTTGAGCGATCCAAAATGAACTCCATGAAACCAGGAGTGTTAACCATCATCTTCTGACCCCACGGCTGGCTTGCAATGGCCTAAGAAATACACACACAAACATGGTATTAATTATCACTTGTCACCATCTGCTCTTGTGTAAAAATGGTATATTTCTTATGTTTTTAAGATAATGAATGGGTCAACAAGTAATGATGGTGGCTTTTTACAGAGAAGATCCTCAAAGCCCCGCAGTGCAGCTCTGGAAAAGGCTGAGTGCTGATGTTGCGAATCATATCCATTGGCTGGTTAGACAGAAGGTGGAACCAGGACTCCGTCAGGGACAAAAGGTCTTCTGTTTGATGCTCTGGCTGTAAAAATAAAAAATAAAAAAATAAAAGAAAAAGGTAGAAACTCATAAAAATGTCAAAGTTGAGTTGACTAATTTTGTGTAATTAACAGTATTACAGTAAAGTTTGACCAGATTGTTTCTTTAAATACCTGAAGGGTGAGCAGCTGTGATATGGCGTCCAAGCTTCGAACTCTGAGCTCAGTAGCTCCATAACTAGCAAGTTGGCTGATTCTCAAAAACACAGATTTGAAGTTTTCTCCTGATTACAAAAAAAAAAAAAAAAAACTGAAGTAATAATTAAGAACTTTGTAGACGATAAAAGATGGTTATGGCTCCTCTGCTTGACTGAAGAATTGACTTGGATGTGATCTCAGATGACCAGAAAACTTCCCAAAAAAAAATCACTAAATGTAAATAACAGAAAATTATAAAATGTCTGTAAATATTACAGTAACTGGTTCTTTTATTTCAGGCTTTACAGTTCTTTTAACACCAAAGCCTTTTTATTCTCTGCAGGTTGGTGTATTTACATTTAGTTTTGTCCTGCTAATAATAGTTATTATTCAAACAAGAATTTACTGAATTCCCTTGGCCCACTCGCATGAGTGATTTTGGAACACTTTTGTTCATTGAAACTATGGAGAAAGACACAAAAAACCAGACCTACCCGTCTTCTGGAGAACCTGTTTCCCCTCGACTGTAGAACCAAGTAATCCCAACGTGTCCAGGGCCACTCCGACCATGACGGGGTCCGAATCCATGGCCATGTGAAACACCTTGTTTAGGAAGATCGGGTAGGATTCACAAACCTGCTGGGGGCTGTCCATAATGGCCAGGTTCCCAAAGAATTTCACCAAACCTAAACCAGCACCATATATGTAGTAAGGGTCACAGTTCTGATTAACATTTTCTGAAAAGTAAAAACAAGTTTCAAAGTGCCCTTATTAAGTCAACTAATTAATTTTTTTTCAGATAAGAACAATAAGGACAAAAAGGGCAAAAACATAATTTAATTGCTGGTACTGAATTGTGAAAGTAGTTTTGAAAATGTATTCACCTGGAAGGTAGAGGGAGGAAAATGGGTCCATATCGGCTCCTCTGATCATGTTGGAAATTTTATCCATTATACCCTGCTGGGCCAAATACTGGCGACCATGCTGACTGTGAGCCAGAGTGGTCACCATCTCAATCGATGTGGCCCTGATGGAAAAGACATGAATAAAAATAGTCTCCACGAAAAGCATGAGAATCCTGTCAGAAAGAAGACAAACAAACATGATATGTCTTGTTTTTACTGATACGAAACTGTCGCTACCTGATTAGGACATCGTCTCCAGTCAGCTCGCTGAGCAGCTGGGAAATGAGGCCGCTGTTGGCACAGTAACCGAGAGAAATTGGAGAAAATGATGAGATTTCAACCACCAGCTGCAAGCAGAAAGAAGAACGAGAGGAACTGGTCTTATGACGGGTTTTGAAAAACAAAAACAAAAAAAATTTAACAAAGTGGAGAACACTTATTTTTCAGCAATCATGTCATTTTACTTGGTAAGCAAACTATTTTCATGCGAACAAGTAAAAGTAGATGTCAATGGAAAATTAGCATACATTCATCTAGTATTTTCGGAAAGAAATGAGGGAATTTATGTCACCTCATGTATTCTGTATCTGATTATGTCGTTTTTGCCCATCACTTCCTTCATGACTTCAAGGAGATCACTCTGAAATAACTTGTCTAATCCAGGCTTGGAGTGGCTAATTTTAGAAAGGGACTTAATTGCCTGGAAGGAAGAAGGAGAAGAAGAAGAAGAAGAAGAAGAAGAAGAAGAAGAAGAAGAAGAAGAAGAAGAAGAAGAAGAAGAAGAAGAAGAAGAAGAAGAACAAGAACAAGACAACAACAGTTATTGCACACCATGTTGGATGAACTGGAACAAAATCCTTTCAGTGTCTAAAATTTTCACCTGTTTTGCCACAGCAATTTTCTCCTCACTGATGCAAAGGATCACCGCCCGTAAAATGTCATGATTGTTGAGGATTTGTGTGACAGCCTCTGGGTGCTCCACCACCCTGCCAATCTGAAAGGAAAACAAAGGCTAATGTAATATTTGTTTTACTGGCTGCTGTCTACTGTATGTGCCCGAACTCCTTACCTGTGTCAAGGCCAGTATCTTCACTGTGTCGTTAGGATGGCTCAAACCCTCTTGCAGCTTTTCTCTGTAGTTCTGCACCAAATGCAAAGGACTGAGGGCTATTAGGATGCGTTCGAGAATGTCCACACACAGATCAACCTGTTCCCTGTGAACACAGAACATATTAATAACTCAAAACCTCTGTAACAAATGGTTTACATCCTCAACTACCAGCTTCTTATTAAATCTACTGTATCTTTTCAAAGTCATCGTAACGTATTGGTGTATCCAGTGGCTATTTATCCATTATATTTCTTAATGGATGCTTCAATTATGATGCAATTTACTGCTCCTTCAACTCCGTATATTTCTTCCAGCAACCACTTAGTTCGTACAGTAAAAGTTTGTGCAATTAGACCTAATGCTGAGAGGCAGACTTGCAGTAAGTCTGAAGTTGCAAGGTTAACACCTATAATGGGCATCACTGAATTAGGTTTAAAAGTAAATTAAATATCCACCCCCAACTCACTACCATATGTGATCTTCAGCATATTCACCATCATATTATTCTAATTTATCTGGAACTGTAAAGTTAGACCAAACTATCAAAGTTTCATTTTAATAGAAAAATTATGTGTATTCTTGCTGTTGCTCAATTTAAGGTACAGCTGGAAAATGTTGGAATGTAAAAAAAAAAAAAAATTCTTATGAATAATACTTAAAATTATTTCTATGAGTAAAACAGGGCTGGTACTGCTAAAAAAACAACAACATTTTAGTTTCAGAGAGCATGACTGAAAATGAACTGAAGTAGTGCAGCATTGTGGCCACTTAGCATGCTGACAAGCCTTAGTTGCATGCTAGGATACAGGAGAGGTTAGCTAGCCTCTCCTGTCGTTATTCTTACGGTTATGCTAACCCATTAGTTGTTCAAGCAGCTCCAGAGCTCAGTAACACGCTCTCTGACTCAGCAATAAATGGGTAGTCGTTTAGTTCAACAGAGTGTAAACAAGATTGACACACACAAACCAACCTTTCATTAGTGTTCAGCAGAGAGAAAATCACATCGAAACGCTGTCCGCTCAAGACGTCTCTCAGGGCGATGACTGGTATAGACAACACAGCAGTTTTTAAGCTCTGCAACTCTTCAATTGGGTCTTCAACTCCGGATATTTCTTCCAGCAAACTTTGAATGGTGGCTGCCATGACTGTTTCTGTTTGGAATCCTCGACTTCCGCTTCTTCTTCATATCACATTAGCCTCATACAACCAGGAGCGCATTACCACCACCTGGTGGACAAACTGGGAATAAAACGCCCTTACTCTATTTACCTTGCTCGACTGAGACATTATTGCGCCATATAACACCAGCCACAATTTTATGCTTTTAAGATTGTCTTTGGTTTTGTTTAAACAAATATAACTCACGTAAAGCAAACAAAGTTACTGAAAATAAATTTTTCACTCACTCCTGCATTAATCACTTTTGTTTTTTGTTTGTTTCTTATTTCAAAACTTTACTTTCAAGCATAAATAGGAATAAAAAAAAAAAGTAGGCTACATATAAATTTATATTTTCTGTACTATCCATTTATCCTATTGAGAGCTTGTACAGCTTTTACCATTCATGGTCACAGATTTTGTAATTTAAAACTCACTGCGATAGTTGTTTTGCCGTAGTGGGAGGAAGTCATGTATTTGCTGCAAGTAAACACTCAACTCTAAGATTTAGTTAGGAGATGTTCCATAAATCAACAGTGTTAACCACCACATTCAACGTAGTTGACTCTTAAACTACACTCTTAAAATACTTAAGACATCATGGCCTGTGGAAGTATTGTTGTATCAGCATTAGATTGAATGCAAAATTTGCAACAGTTACAACTTTCACATGGATTCTCAATAAATGGCTTTAAAGACCCATCAACTTTTTTTTGGCCAAAAAAATAACATTCGACTAGAACGTGATTATGTCCCACTGTACCTGTAAAACTTTTCATCTCTTCACATCCCTCCAAAGTTTCAACAATAAAGTTTTATAAGTCACAGCTTCTCTAATAATCAAATTCTTTTCCAGGGCCTATATTTTTTATTTTAACTTCTGCAACATATTGCTTGCAAAGTTAATAAGAGTCCAGAAAGGCAATGTATTAAAATAATGTTACTTACATATTATCTAATATGTCAAGCTGGTCAATAAAATCTTAAGAAAGGTTCACCTTTTGGAGCTACTGTTTAAACATGTCAGTAAATTAGATACACTCTTCTAAATGAGGACATGACCACAGGGTGCAGAGTTACATGTTTCTTAAAACCATCCTACAGCCTGTTTTGTAGGCCAAAATGTTCAATTTTAGTTTAATTTCATCAGTGTATCTTCTTTTACAATATTTTCTTATGCGCATGTATGTAGCAGCTCCTCCAGGTACAATAGTTCATTTGGCTGCTTCTTTGATTACCGATGCCTTTGCACAATGTGTCAGTCCTGCTGGGTTTGCAGTTGTGCCTTACACTACTCATCTTCAATGTTTTTGATATATTTTAAACTCCCATGGTCACATGAATTAAAACCCAACTTGGGAAAGACACAAGCATATCTAGGGCATGATTACTGAAATTTTAAGAATGACAGTAAATTTTAAAAATGTCATTTATTTGCTTCGTGGTGAATGGTGAATCTTCAACGATCTTTTGGCTTTAATCATCTGCTCTTTCTACATGTCACTGAATTGGTATGCATAATGTAAGATGGACTCCTCGAAATCAAGATCTCATTTGGGAACAGGGTGCACAGTTACATGCGTCTTGGGTTTCATGAAAGTGGAAACCCTGTGTGATCAGCTGTTATTGTTGTAGAACCTTCTGCCGTGGCGAGTGCAATCATCGCTTACAGCTAATAAACAGATGAGCAACAAGGCTTTTGCAGCAGCTGTCATGCAGGTACAAACTATTTCTTTTGAACTCATAAATGTAAAATTTTTTAAAGTTTCATATACTGCATTTAGAATAATTCATGCTTTTTTTGACACTGCAGTGCTGTTTGTGTAAGCTGCGTACCCATCAGTGGTGTTTCCTCCTGTTCAACATCTTGCTGTTCCATGCATTGCTGTTCGGGGCAGATTTTGTTGAGGAGTACCTCCTGCAGCCGTCCCCTGTGGTTTACACTGATGGTATGGTTGCAGATGTGAGGGAGAGAGCAAGAAAACTGGACTTGAGCGCCATCAGGCAGAATGTATCGAGGGATTACATAATTTCTAATCCTGATGCCTGCAGAAAACCTGACCTCTTCCTCCTCGCTCTTGTCTTCAGCTCTCCGGCAAATATCACCCAAAGAAATTCAGTGAGGAGAACGTGGGCAAACCAAACACAAATTCAAGAATCCCCCATTAAGGTACTCTTCTTCACAGCATCAACTGAATCTTCCACCACCCAACAGTATCTCATCAAAGAGTCTGAACTTCATGGTGATTTGATCCAAAGCCGTGTCGTAGATGTGTCATCCCTCTATGGAGCAAAGGAGAACACACTGCTGGCTCTGCGTTGGGTAATCACGTTCTGTCCTCGAGCACATTTGGTTCTGTTGACTGACGACTCTATGTTCATAAACCTTCCTGCCATTGGAAGCTACCTGCGGGGGCTTCACAGGAATGCAGAAGACCTGTATCTAGGCAGAGTGATCCAGAAAGAGTCCCCTGACAGGAACCCCAATAGTCCACGCTACCTGTCCCGCGTTCTCTACCCTGACAAGTATCTACCAGAATACTGTGAAGGAACTGCTTATATTTTGTCCCAGGATGTGGTCCGTAAAGTCTACGTTGCATCGTCAACAGTCCTTACCTCCATGCCGGTTGACGTTTTTGTAGGTTTCTGTGCTCAGAAAGCCGGTGTCACACCAACTCACAGTGCCAGGTTCTCAGGAGAGAGACACATCCACTACAATGCCTGCTGCTATCGACATCTGTTCAGCTCAGCAGGAATGGGGAGCAAAGACCTAGAAAGAGTGTGGCAAGACCTTGAACAGAGAGGTGGAAAATGTTCCCTACTTAAGACATACTCTGGCCTTGTGGCCTGCAAAGTCCGCACATATTTGGATAAAATGTTATTACAAAACTCAAAAGAGCAGACTTGATTGTATAAATTAAAATAGCATAACACTATGTTCAGAGTATTTCTGCTAGTTTCCTTTTGTCCATTCTAAAGTGTTTCAACAAAAATCTAAATCAGCTGAAGTGTAGACTTGACATCTGGAAAGATTAGTCTCTGAGTATTCAAAGGATGGATTAGATGGAAACCGGTTATTTAAAATCTTTTCTCTTGATTACTTTGTGTGAGAACCTAATTTGGCCCAGTGAACGTCATACTTTTTCTGGTTTTCACCTATTATTAATTGTTAGGTTGACTTGCCTGAAACCTGAAATCTGGAAAGTATTTAGCCATACGTATCGGATTGCTTAATCCCAGCAGCAAGCTTTATTTTATAAGCATGCTGCTTGACATAGCAGGATGAAGCTGTGCACAATTGTAAAGTGGAAAGAAAATGTAGTATGGTTTTATTTTCTTAATAAAAATCTGAAAAGTTTGTAGGACAAAATTGTGCAGCATTTACATCTATAAATATTTGCTAGTGTGTCTTTACCACTTGACTCTTGACATTAAAAATGTTGCCTATTGATTAATGCTATTTAATTTAAGCTCAGTCAGTGGAACAGTTGAACAGAGACTGCAAAGTCTCTCTGCAGACTCCCAACCGGATTAAGCTCTAGACATTCATTGGGCTATTCCAGGACATGAATATGGCCTCATCTAGTTCTGGCCGTAATTATCTCCATCCATTCCCACTGAAGCTGTTACCATAGTTCATGGTGGAGATGTGGTGCTCAGGGTGATGTACAACATTTCCCTCTAAGAAAGCATGTTACTTTCAGGCTAAAGTGTTCAATTTTGATCTCATCCAATTTATAGATGAACTTCTTCCACATGCTTGCTTGTTGGATTCCAGTCAGGACTTCTGCCTCTCTGCTCAGACGCCAGATTTATGGCGTACTAGTTGTCCTATTGACAGATTCTCATAAATATAGTGGCTGCTTCTCTGATCAGTGCTCTCCATACCATGCATATCAGTTTGAATGGATATCTTGATTATTCTACATTGTAAACTCATTTTCAAATGTTAAAATAAGGTTAAAATGTAAGCTTATTTTTGTATTTTGACGATGCATTCGGCAGTGCTCTGTAAGATGTTCAGAACTTGGGATAGTTTTCCTAAGCTTAGTTTTATTTTAGAATTCTTCATAACTTTATCTCTTCCAGTTAAAGAAAGCATTGCCACAGCATGATGCTGCCACCACCATGCTTGTTGTTCAGTAGCGTTCTTTGAGTTCTTCACAGAACACTTGTATTCATATCAAAATTAAAATACAAACAGGTGTGCTGTCTTTACAGGTAGTTGGTTATATTGTTTTTTTTTTGTTGTTGTTGTTTATTTTTGTACATAATGTTAAGAATGAAAATATATAGAAAATAATGTATATTTTATTCCTCTATATGTGCTCTGTGTTGATCTATCATCTTACAGTTGTGTGCTACTCTGTGTTGATCTAAAGTATAAACTCCATATAAAATGCTCTGAAGTTATATTGTAAATTGTGATAAACTTCAAGATGTATAACAACATTTTCAAGGCATCGCGCAGTTTTTCAACTTTGATGGTTTTCCTCTCGCTCTGTCAGAGGACACAGGTTTTTTTGTGTTAATGAGGACATCTGGTGGTTAGTTTGAGTCATAGCCAAATAACGCTGGAGTTGCTGAGTATATTATGTCCTTTATTCTGACAGAAAAACGGACAGAACAGTTTTTACAATCTGAGTTGGAGTTTTATTTGATCTGAAATAACATTTGAGTCAGCTTAGACATTACATTTGTAGTTGTTCTCCTGTCTTTCTTTTTAAAGACAGCCTGAATTTCATTTTCACCATCAGTCAGTTTATAAGCAGCTAAACATGTAAATTAAGGAGAACAAATTTGTGTCCCGTAAATGTTGTTTTTAAACTTCATTTTAAATTCCACCACGGGAACGTTTGGCTCCTGTGCTGGTGACATGATCTACCCAAACAAAATGCTTGGCTGTACTGGCAGCAGTTCACGCTGCAACACTCCATTCCACTTTGGCACACTTCCACTGTGTCTGCTAAGCTTTCTGTCTCAAAGCCACAACATTTCAAAGAATAACACCTCAGCATGTCAAAAGTAGCTCTCGCAGATGATTAGTCATGTCAACGGTTGGATTTGGATGCCATCACAGAGAAATGATGGACAAATTTCTCCAGATGTAATTCACCTCTGCAGGTTACTATCCAAGTATTTCTTTTTCTTTTTATGCAGTACATCAAAATTACCTTTATTTATTTATTTACATTTTTGTTATTTTTATTTATTTATTTTTCTTGCTGTTTTCAGTTCAAAAATCACTTCCAAAAGTAAAATATAATGTTATATTTCCAGGGTTCTTTCAGACCAAAAATGAACTGACAAAAAACTTCTAAAGACAAACTACATTAGATGCTATTTCTCGTTTAAGACACACACAAATAAGAATATCAACAAATTATGAGCCATATTGCTGCAAGCAGACAGTTGTATAGTGTGCATTGTACACACGTAAATTCAAGCATAACTACCTTCACTTGCTGATTCTTTGACTATCATTAAGTGTCATTATGACAAAAAATGTAACGTTAGCTACCAGTTACATTTGTTCAGACGAACATGTGGTAGTTGCCGTGGATCACAGCTTCATTCAACTGGACAAGAGGCCGGCTGCAGGCCTTGATCCATTTCTTGCATTATTCCAGCTCCTTTTGGGTTTTGGAAATGTAATAAATTGTATTCCGCCCAAACAAAATAGAGCTCTCATGACTCAAATGGTCAAGAGAGATTTGTTTTTTTTTTACAAAACAGAGACTGTGAAAGATCCGTCCCTCTACTCCAAGATCATGACATTGTTGTACAGAGAATTACTGGGGCTCCAATAAACCTGGCCTATTGTTTTATATGCAAAAAATTTAAAAATCGTGAAACTACTCAAATATTTGGTCATTATGGTATCCAAGACATTGCCATATGTGAGTTGTTCGTTAGTCAAAGTTGGCAATACAAACTACTAGCTCCAGACTTTGTTGAGGTTTGGTCGAATTTTCCAAGAGAAAGTGGAAACAGGGAAAGGGAAATGGGGGGAAAAAAACAAACCACCTCTTCAAACCATATGCAGACCTGATTGTAGGCATGAACACACAGTTACACACATCCACCCGTGAGACAGCCTGCAAAGATTGTTCATGTGAGGTTGAAGGAATTGCACACTGCATGTGGGTGGTGTGCTCTAATGAATAGCTCTCCTCAGAGAGAACACTCTCTGATGGGAGGGACTCATCAAACCAAAAAAGACTGTTTTATTTAGAATGTTTACACTGAAGAAAGACGTCTGAGACTCCATAGCATGGGCAACTATTTGAGAGGATGGTCAGAGGGAATTAAAGCAAGAGCTGAAGAAAGAAATATTTGTCAACTTTATGCATGTGTTCTATTCGAGAGAACGTGCAGTGTGCAGTTTCATTTTATGCGTACAAACCTGATTGTGAGATTTATGTCGGGAGTTGAGGGTCAGTGTTCATGTGGCCCTTTAGCCCAAGACCATTTACGCAGAAGCTGTAACCTCAAGGATAAACTCTCGTTTTGACGACATCTGTGGTTTCTGGTGCTTTCCCTTTTTACAAACTCCATAATCCATGCTTTGAGGTTTTGGTAGCTTTCCCATGCCAGAAGCTGGTGCCTTTCTGTGCAGCTGCTTTTGACTTCTTGAGTTTTAATTATTGATTCTATAGGTTTTGACTTGCTTTCTCCTCAAAAACCACTCCATCTGGAGAAAATTGTATGCATTAATCATAAAACACTACTCTGTGCTTCACAGCTCAACAAGTGAGTATGAACAAAGCTGAAAACGTTCGGATTATGTAAGTGCATTGCTGCAACCGATCTTGCTTCTCACTTTGTTACATAAAATGTAATGCATCTCATTGATTTCTGTGCATTGTGTCGCATTAAAATGAAAGGCAGTGTCAACTTTTAAAAGGTGTAGAAGGAACCACACCTTTCAAAATTGAATGGTTTGTCATTTTCCATCAACAAAATGTTTTGACAAATGTTTTTAGGAATTTTGAAAAGGTTGTTTTTGTTTGTTTGTTTGTTTTTCCAAATGTGAGATATGGCTTTGAATTCCAGTCTGTGTGTTTTTTGTTTGTTTGTTTTTTTTTTTTATCCTGGACCTCTTTCAGGGATGCCAGTTTGTCCAATCTCTGTCTTGCTGCTGGATCGTGAACAGTTATGTTATTGTGGACAAGTGAAGCCTGCAATTCTCTATGGATGAGTCACTGATGTGTTTTTGGAGTATCTTTTGGCCGGCCACTTGTAGTAAGGTTTACCACTGCTCCTCGTTTTCTTCTTTTGCTGGCTGTCACTCTTTTCCGCTGGAGTCCCAAAGCCTTTAAAGTGACTTTGCAACCGTTTCCCAGTGCGATAAATGTCAGCGACTTTGCCTCTTTTCTCTTCTTGAACCTCTTTAGATCAGGATTGGTGTTTGATTCCTTGTAGAATGCTTCATGCTACATAGACATGTAACATTAAGTATCCTTTACATAGAAATCATTCTATGTAAATGATTTCTTGATTTTATGGGTCTGGTAAATAGGTCTGGCTTATGTTTAACTATTGAAAGCATTGCTTTGATAGCTCTTTTTCTTTACTGATTTATAATTAGTATAAGTAGAAAACTTCATCTTTGTCATATATCAAACAATCTGCAATCCAAAGCATCTTTGTGTAAGAAAAAGGAAAAAACAGAAACTATTCCTAGTACCGCATAAGACAAGTTCCCTTTCGTGATTGAAGTATATCAGTTCGAAGAGAACACATGGCTGGTTTACTGGCTACATTGGGAAGGCCTGTCAAGCACCGAGGCACTGGAGGATTTATCAAAGTGCTCCTCACTCACATCTGTCCGAGGCAGCACTGGGTGGAGACTCAGTCTGTAATGGAGCATATCAGATCGCATATTATTACAGGCCTTTTTGAATTTGTTGAAGGTTTCTGGATTGCAGTGCAGAATCAGTCTCCCCAACTTTGTTTCAACTACAAAGTACTTTTACCTACTGTCAACATCATTATATCAGCAGCACAGACTGGCACTCCATGCCCTTAATATGTATTTATGGTTAAGTAAAAGGGCCCAAGGTTGTGGGCTTTTTACATTGCTGCATTGGAATCATGTGTAGGGTGTGGCATGAAAAGTCTTTGTTGTTTGTGCTTTTTATTTCTTTTAAGATCTATTTTTCTAAATGTATAAAGTCTTTTTTATTGCATTGTAAAAAAAAAAAAAAAAAAAACTGTTTGTGATGATTTAATGGCAATAAATAAATCTAGGTTTGGGCAGCAAAAGGTGAAATTTTGATCACTCATAGTACATAAATTAGAACAAGTTACTTAGATCGACAAGTAACCATCCTATTTTTGCTGCAGCTGGTTGCTTTCACAGAAATCAAAATTCCTTTTATTGTCATTATGCAAGAAAGAAAGCACAACAAAATTCAAAAGACTGCGGTCTTACAATAGTTGAAAAAAATAAATTAAACTGAGCTATATTTTTCTCCTTAATTTTTCTCTAATATATTGATCTTGATTAAATCTTCATCTTAATGTTTGGGGTTCTGGTTGTGTTATAGTTTCCAGAATAGTCAGTCATGGTCCTTTTTTTACTATACTGGGTTTTGTGTGACATGTCTAATGGGACATCCTCCCAGCTTCCTCCTTCAAGCTTGTTGACCACAGCAAAGGAGCTGAGGTTTAGTGGTCAAGCTGGACAGGAAATAATGACTGTGTTTTAAAGAGAGACCTGATTTCTAATAATAGTCATTGCAAACAGTGGCTTTCCAAGAAATGCAACTCAACTCCTTACATATGCCTGAAAATCTTATAGTAACCGACTATGAGTTATGAGACTGTAAGAATTTGTGTATTTCATGTATGTAAGTAAATCAAACTATTGTGGTTGAGGTTTAGGAATCCAGCACAACAATGACCACAGATTTAAAACCTTTTTTCTGCTCAGAGCTAAATATGCCCATTTTATTTCCCTCAGGAGATCCTGTTCATCTTGCTTCGGGCAACAAGTTACAAATCACTGTCAGGCTCAGTCTCAGACTTTAAAAAAGAAGTTGTCACCTTAAATTACTGCTTGTAACATTCAATTCACTTTATTTATATAGTTCATTTCACAACAAATGTTTTCTGTGGGCCCTTTTTTAAGAAAACCTCTTTCCTCTCCAAGTGGAAAGTTACCACCATGTTTAAAAATACATATTTTCCTCCAGCTTACTTTGGTACATTTCCAACCATGTTCTGGTTTGGTGTCACCCATGTTGTTTCTGCTCTGAAGTTCTTTGAGTCTGGTTAACCAAACTTGAAACGTCAAATAATTAATAGTTTTCGGAGAACATTTGTAACTGAAGTTATAATCTTTGTAAGCTGTGTGAAGCCCCAATAGGAACAGAAATATTCTATTCTCTGTTTTTCCACTGTGCTGCAGCTAACATTTTATCTCTCTTTTAAACACAAGTTACATCAATCAAACTTCATTTAGAGAGCACTTTTCATACAGTCGCTTGTAAAATGGTGATTTTTAGAAATTAAAAAACAGAGTTTCACCATCCAGGGTTATTTAGGTTTTGGTTTTTCTTCTGTTTGAATTTTGACCATTTTTAATTTGTTTCTTTAGTTCCCTTTAAGTCTTGCCCTATTCTATTCAGTTCCCTGCATTATTGTTTAAAATGTGTTCTCCACATATTTTAATTTCTTTAAGCTTAGTTTCTTAGTTTATTCTTGTCTTTTGTTCTTTGTGATGTTGGCTTTAAAGTGAGAGAAAAATAATTTCAACACAACCCTAATCATCCAAAACACAGAATGCAGAAACCCGTTTCTATTGTGAAATTAACAAAACTTTAAGCAAAAAAACAAAAACAAAACAAAAACAATATTTTTACTGTTAGATATCAGTAAGTCAGTTGTGTTGGGTGTAGATTTTTATTGAAATGTAAATGTGGAAGTGTTGCATGGTGTAAGGCAAAACCCAAACAAAGCATAGCATAACCAAACTAAAACCAAAATTACTGCTGTGAGTAGAGCAACATTGGGCTCAGGTAGTACGATTCAGCAAATACTATGGCAGCCAAAGACAGAATTTGTTACTATTATTTAGCATGAGAAACTATGGAAACATAACTGTGCAGATTAGTGAGAAAACACAGTAGATAGATTTATTTTTTATATGTAGAATGGTGAAATTTTTAAATACATTTGTAAGGAGACAAAGGTTAGGACCGTACCTACCGAGAAAGGATCAAGTACAAACAGTAAGTAGACAAGAATATTATTAAATATAAAGTATAAAGTATTTTCAGTTATTATTCATAATTTAAACAGCAACAATAAAATAGTGGCTCTGGTGGAAGGGGTGATATGCAGCCTTAGTTTTCCATTTTCCTCAGTATTTTGTGTGTTGAACAAAAAGTTTTACTTTGGTTTCATCTAACCACTGACCCTTTTTAGACATATGAGCTGTGTCCCACAAATTGCTTATGGCAAACTGGTGCTTCTTATTGCTTTCTTGTGATAATGGTTTTATTACATTCCCAAAAATGCCAGATCCATAGATTACACAACTACACAATTGTCTCCCACCTTATAGGTGATGGAGCTGTTGGCCATCTTAGCTGCATCTGTGATTAATACTCTCCTTTGCCGTCCTGTTGGCTTAGATCAAAGGAGCCCAAAGTCTGTCGTCAAGGATGAGGATCCTCCATGTTTTAGTTTTCTCACTGGTGTTAGTAACCACCTCTTCGGCAATGTGATGTTCTGCAGAGGTCTGGTAATAAGCCATCATTTCAGCCAGGTGTGTTGAACCAGGTGGAGTATTAAATGTTGTTTTGCTGTATTCTCACAGGTAACCCTACAGATGGTAATTCTGCAAATGCCCATTTTCGTCCAATCCACGGGTGGATTGGATAAATCCAGCCGTGGACTCATCTCTCTGATGTTAGAAAGTCTACAGAATGTGACTCTCCCATGTGACTGTGTGTAAACCTATCTCCCATTGGGAAAAGGGAGTCTCTTTCTCTTTCTCTCTTGGTCTTTTTCACTCTCTATATTTATGCTGTCATTCCTGTAAAATAATGACAAGTCTTGCAGGCATGATCTTTGTGGTGCAGAGATATTTTATGAAACAGTCAACAAAGACACCAAGAACTGGGATTAGCACTCAGTTCTTGGTGTTGGGATTCAGAGGTAATAATCAAGCACTGTGGTAGGGGCCAAAATTAAAACAGTCTAGCATTACACTATTTGGACTAGAAGCATCATCTTTAATATTTTTAATATTGCACCAGGAAGAGAATTAAAACATGCAGCATACTGACTCTATGATTAAGAGTTCTGCCATTCTCTTTCCATTCTCAATGAAATTTTGCACTTCTCTTCCACACAATCTTTCAGCTGTCTAGTGTGTTCCTATAACACACACACAAACTTTAATTACAATTCAGTTGTGAAGGTGACTGTCAGAACTGTTACACTGGACTTTTATGTGGGGCGTCAGCGTAAAAGGGCGTTTAATAAGAATGTAAAATACAGTTTCTGAGATAATTACTCATTGAAATTTTTAAATGTGTATACCTTTCTTCCACTTCCCGGTGATACTTTGTGTTGGTCTGTCACATATAAAGCTTGATTTTATTTATTTATTTTACATTAGCTTTTGCTTTAAGATAATGCAAAGCTGGAGTACAGAGACCTCCATCTTCTTAGATGGAAAATTTCTGCTTTAATGCACTGTACAAAGTTATTATAAAAATCTGTAGGGCTCCAGATTAACAGTTTACCCCCAAAGTATTATTAAAGTGATCTAATGATTATTCTTCAATTACCTTGTGAATGTAACAGTTGGTGGTAGGTGGGCTATCTGATGGTAAAGACAACATTGCAGACTTCTCTATTACCACTAAACTCAAATCAGAGGTCCCATTGTGCTCCTCCAGAAAGTGATCTTAATCTGAACTGAATAGGGTTTTGTTTTACAGCGACTTTCTACCAGTCATACACAAGATATAGTGCAATAAGCAGCTTTCGGTGTGAAGGAGAGATTTTATTGCAGCATTTGTAGGTCCAGCTCCTCAGCTGGTTGAGTTTTAAGATGCAGCCTCCTTCTGCAATACATCACAATGAATTTCATGGCACTTTTTAGTTGTTTTAGGCTGGAATCTGTTGTTTTTTTGCTTGTTTTTAAAAAAATCTGTAATCTTAATTTCAGATTTTAGGAACTTTCTTCTGTTACAATCAATACCTCTATTGTTTCCTAATATGAAGAATAACTATTCTGAAAAGAAACCTGTGGAATAAACATGATTTCTTCCTCTGTATAAAACAATCCTGTTTGATAGACTTGATGTTTCTGATATTGCTTATCTACAACCCAAACCATTAATTCTCGAAGGTGCTTTTTTTATTTTGTGTCTATTTTGTCTATCTGTTCTTCTACAGTCAAGTTGAGCCTAATGGATCAGAGGAGAACCCCAAGTGAGGTGCATAATATTACATGGAAAGTAATTAATAGTAATAATATATTTATTTATTTGTTTATTTTTGCCAGATTATGACTTCTACTGGCCAGAGTCTTAACAAGCCAACGCTGAAAGCCATCAGGATGCTACTGAACTCCATAAAGACGTCAGGTCAGTGAAGATGAAACTTTCGCAATGTTACAGGAAAAGTTCCCACATCCAAAGCAGACATTCGTTACACCTGTGAAGTGTGTAAAACAAACATCTGTCAATCGTAAAGCTGCTGTCTTCCCAGACTTCTTCCAGACTTCCTGACTCTTCATTGCCATTCAATTTTCATAATGGCAATTGAACGGCAATTCAACTGTCTCGACATCTTCAATTCTAGACCTTTGCTACAGCGTTATTCCCTTAGTCCCATAGTCCATCATTACAATAACATCCAATAAAAACATAGAATAAAAGAGGAAAAAAGTGACACATTTGTTGTCTGTTCAGACCATGATCATCCATGCATCTTTTCCAGAACATTCATTCGTTGAAGAGCTTTGTGCATGGCTCATTCCTCTTGTTCCCCTCTCCTGTTTTTTCTCCGTCTTGAAACTGTCTTTTCTTTTTTTTTTTTTTTTTTGCAGTGTATGCGTTTATAATCAGTACTGTGCATCTTTTGTCGCAGCTCGGCACTTTCCTTTCATGTGCTATGTGTTTGCAATATGTGTTGTACAGTGCATAATTCCTCGAACACACCCAGAGCCACTCCTTGAAATCCTGTGGCAGCCTCACTGTCGTCTTTTAACTAGTGGGAGGGCACATCGCTTTATGAAGATGTTACAAGCTGTGCTTGCTTTACTGCATGTCATGGAGTAAAGCAAGTTTACTGTTTCTTTGTAACATTAACTTGATGAATGAGCAGAACATACAATTTTTTTCTCCTTTCCAATGTTTTTGTTCTAGCAAAATTGTTGGGTGGAGCAGGTTTAGAAAAAATACACTATTTATTGCTGTTCTTTAAAAGTTTAGGTCTTTATTTGATGGCAATCATGTTCAGAAAATAGAAAAGTAAAAATAGATTGGTTAAATCCTAAATAGCAGACATGACTTATAGCTGATGACAGTTGTGACATCTCTGCAAAATCATAATTATTAATTATTGATCACACAATGTAGGCCTTGCAAAAGATTATAGTTAGAGCAGACTGCATTAAAGCAATTCTATACATCTACAATTATTGACAATATTTGGAGGCCACAAACAAAGTAATAGTGAGCAGGGCCGACCCAATGCATAGCAAACTAAGCAGTCACTTAGGACCCCAGGTCTTTGTGTTTGTGTGAAACTGAGTTTAAACTTTAAATGAGTTGATTCTCATGGTTGGCTCTGTATGTTTCTGAGGTATTTTTGGCTTCAAAACGCCATTTTGATAACTTTTGATAACAATAATTAAAACTTCTCAATGTTTGACATGTCTAGCAAAATGTTTTTCCGTCAGGCTACATGATTGGCTGTGATTGGCATTGACAGCAAATCAGTGACTTAGTGAGAGGCCACGTAAAATCACAGTGCACGGTCAGCACATACTGCGATGCATGCCATGCGCTGTGCATCAAACTTCATGTGTCCTTCAAATTAACTCAACCACAGTGTGAAGAGAGTATGGTTTTCCATGGACAACCATGTGCATTTAAGCCTCACTTTATCATGTGCAATGCAAAGCTTGGATATAGTGGTGTAAGGTACTCTGCCATTGGACTGCAGAACTATGGAGATGCTCTGTGGAGTGATGAATCATCTCTCTCTTTCGGCCAGTGACAAGTCTGTGTTGGCATTTGCCTAATTGAACTGTGTCAAGTGTGCAGTTGCTGCAGAGTGGATTATGGTGTACTTAAGTCTTGAATGGGTGAGTTTGATGTAAAAAAAAACAAACAAAAAAAAAAACGTGACTGATCTGCACAGAGCTTGGACCAGAACAGAGAGAACACTGTTGGGAGAAATCAGAGTCAAGAAGACAAACCAGACAGTTTTGTCTGACATAGTCCAACAGGAACGTCTTGAACAATGGTCAGAGATTCCTATAAGACTCACTTCTACAACTATCTGGAAAGCCTTTCCAGAAGCAGTAAAACTATTATAGCTGCAATGGGGGAGTCAACATATTAATATTAAAATATTCAAGTTTAATTTTGCGTTGAACAATATTTCTGGCAATTATGCTGCTATTCTTATGCGGAGTGGTGCAAAAACAAAGGATTCAGTTATAGAGTGATTGTAGTGTTTTGTTTTGTTTTGTTTTTTGAGGTTTTTTTTTTTGTATTGTAGAAAATATGGCACCTTGCAGACTAACACTAATCATGAAGGAAGGAGCCTCAGAGGTGCTTTCCATGTTTGTGCATCGAAACATAAACAGATGACAGGCCAGCCTGGGTTTCAGGTAGAGGAAGGAGTTAAAAGGCTCACCTTTCAGATCTAGTTAAATGAAGCCCTTTGATGGATGATTTCTGTGAAATGAGTCACAGTGATGTCTTAGTGAGCGCCCTTCATAAAGCAAGGCACTGGCTCTGCACAGGAGGCAAATATGAGAAATTCTCAAGTCAATCTGCCTCCTTCTTCTCCTCATACCCTGTTTGGATTTCTGCAGGAAGTTCAGCAAGCCAATATAGGTGTGACTGCTATGATATTAATGAGTTTTGTTGAAGGACTCCATTCAAAGTAGAAAGAAAGATGAAAAACAGAGCTTCCCTGTGATTTCATTTGAACTGGCATCCTGTGTGCTCCTGCAAAAAAACAAGGAAGGAAAGAATTAAAATTGTATCAGTTTCACGTTTGTCTTTTACTCCGGTTGCAGGAGGCAGCAGAGTTGCAAGATTGTACTGGTACCATTCTTTTTTTTTTCAATTGAAAGCTGAAATAACATTTTCTTTCATAGTCAGAAGCATAAACCACACATATAAAACAAAAGTACACTTAAACTCAGAAAAATAGATATAGGAAATAGACAGAGACAAATGGAAGTACCCGGAGACATTTTTACAGTCTCCAAGTTTAGACAATCCTGTCATTAAGGTTTGGTTTACTGAGACAAGTGTGGTGGTTTAAAGCCAGTAGGCTTCATATGAGACGAGACGGCATAAGACTGAATCCTTGTTGGGAAATGACAGTGGCCTCAGCCTGGTCGCTGGCACCAAAAATACACAGCTGGGGATGGCTAAGGACCGGGTCTGGGAACATATATATAAAGTTAATTATTGTATATGCTCAAAGAAAAATATAGTTGGCTGGAGCTAGCTACTAATTTTCTTTCTCTCTCTTGACTATTAGATTTTAAGTAACAAGCCCTCTCCTTGTAAAGTCAGATTATGGGATTGGATTTGTTTAGTCAGTCCTTGTTGCAGATATGTTGCCAACTTTTCCTTGTTCTGTCTTGCATCTCTTTTACAATACACAATACGCCATGAAAATACATTAATATAATCTGAAAGACTGCAACATTTTAAACTGTTCGAATTTATTGAGTAAGTCATTAGCCACTGAAAGAGTCCAGTTCCAGTTTGATATGATGCACATAACAACCAGAAGCTGATCTTTTGGTTCTTTTAAGGGGCTATGTGGGACATCCATCGGATTAGACCTATTTATACAGCACAGTGTTGTCAAATGTGAACCATATTTACACATGATTTAAAGTAAAAAAAAAAATAAATAAATCCTTGTTTTGTGTGTTCCTTTTTCATCTTTCTATGTAAGTTTCTAAAACTTGCCATTAAACATCAAGTAAGAAATACAATTTGTACTGCATATATTGCTTCTCTAAATTGCAATAATCATGCTGAGAAATTTTCCAACATGACCAAAAGCATTATAATTAAAAAATATATATATTTGTCTGTAAAAAAAAAGAAAGAAAAAAAAAGTGTGTCATGCATTTTTGCTCAGCTCAGACTTTCTGAGCCAATACTGTGTGAAACTAACTTTTACTGAAGTTCTAGTGGGTGTGTCTCCACCAGCTTTACGTGTAGAGACTGGAGTTACTCTTAATCTGCTCGAGCTCATCCAGAGTGAATAAAAAGTGTATGTGGAGTTAATTTTCAAGTCTTGCCACAGATTCACTATTTAACTTAGATCTCAGGGTTTTAACACGTCAAAGGGCCTTCATCTAAGCCAGCGGTGACTAAATTCATTCCTCCAGTGCTGATATTCTGCACATTTCAGTTCTTTCTCTGGTCCAACACACCTGAATCAAATGACAGTTCATTAGCAGACGTTTGAAACACTTCATCATGTATAGCAAGTGATGAAAGGAATTAATTTAAATTTGATCATTTTTATAATTCTTTTTTTTTAATTATTATTATTTTTTATTGATTTTCCATCATTTATACAGCCCTTATTTAAATTACGTCCATGGATCATTGAAGTATATCAATTTTATTAAACTGATTATGTCCAATTTTTCACAGAAGGACCAACAGGACTATTTTCTGCAGCATGCATTATGCACAAACAACCACCAGAGGTAGCATTGCTCCCAGATCTCTCTGTGGCTTCATATGAACACTTAGTTATTTAAACTTGAACAGCATTTGCTTTTATGTAAGAAAGCAAAGACTGGGGTATTTTTCTATTTTATATTCCCAATATCTTAATTTTTCATTATTTTTTTTTCACAGCTGAGACACGTGTCGGAAACAAAATTGTAGAAACTTATTTGCTTCTGGCTGACACATCCAGTTTCTCGCCTGAGAAAAGAGTTTGAGCATTTGTGTCAAGTTGAGCCAGTGGCTATAATCACCTCACACCCTCTCAGAACATTCATTTACTTTAATCCCAGAAACACTGAAGACACAATAGTGAAAGGGTAGCGCAACATTTTAAACGAAGATGGAAAAAGGAGGAGTGAGGGAGTTCATGTAGAATTAGGTTGAATTATAGACACCATGAATATAAAATGAAAGAAAAGGCGAGTAATTAGAGAGAGTAGGAGATTACAGGCACGTAGCTAATGGTAAGGTTAAGTAAGAAGACAAAAATGTAGTTTTGAGGAAGAGGACAAAAGAGTTAGCATCTCCTTGACGTATGAATACAGCTTTTCTGATGCAACAGCGTGTTGACCCTTGGAGGGGCCCTTGACCAAAAGCAAGTGTTTACTTGTACACGCAAGGAGCTGCAAGCCTTTCAAAGCCTGCTTAGCTCGTAGAGGACAAGCGTTTGTTGACTGCTGCTGGAAATGCCACTGGAATGGCCTGTCCCTCTCCTCAGCTCCCTCCCATTGGAATAACAGAGGCACATAGAGCCGGTATTCAACATAAGTACAAGTCACTCCCGCTATACTCGCTCAAATGTGGTTGAGCACCAGATTAGCATGGCTCTGTATACAGATGGGGTCCAGTTCAGCACAAAGTGAGTTGTGAGTGTTGACTGATTGTTTGTTTGAGAGAAAATCAGCAATCTGTCATCATGGCAAAATGGCAACGATACGGAAAAATGAGGCTCGGTTGATTTTGGAGTTTTTAATATCAAATTAGAGGAAAGGGAGTGGACATGGATTCAGATTGCCCCAGGCTAGTCTGAATTAGTCCCAACAGAGGACTACTGCTCCTACAGTGTATATATTAATATTTGTAGAGGAGATACGTCTAGATATGTTTTCTTACATAAAGCATATTTTACTGCTAAACTGCAGGTAGCGTTGTATCACCGCATAGCAAGAACTGGTGAGCTCAAACTTCTGAAATGTCTTTTGAAATATTCCAGAAGTTAGATCAACTTTCCAGAGGTCAGATGATTAAACATCCCCACAGAAAACCCAAATGAATGAGTCACAAAATGTGACTTTTTTGTCTATTTTTTATATATTACACAAACCATTTCATTTCAGTTCTTTGGTTTTTTTTGTTTTTCTTTTTTTAACAATCTGTATTTTAAAACGTTAGGGATGTTGTGTTTGTAGGATGCTGATCTCTGGAATGAGAGAACCCAATAAAATCTTGATGGATAGAATTTGAAAAAAAAAAAATCACAATGTTCTAATATCCAACTATGATGATAACATCAGACCTATACAATGCTTTCAAAGCAATTATATATTTTGAGGAAAGATCCCAGAGGTGATTTTGCTGATTCTTCTGGACTATAATCCAAATCCCACCTCGAAGTCGAACGCTAAAGTTTCTGTCATTAGTTGCACAAAGAAAGGCCAAGAGTCTCAGAACCTGGCACCTGCTACTGAAAGAATGGGCAAAAGCTTCCCCAAAAACATATAAAGAATCCCCTGAACGGCCTGAAAAAAATTATTTACAAGTAATTTTTTGCCAAAGGGAATGTTGCAGAGACTGACCGTAATGCGTCCAACTATTTTATAGCAAAAATTAATGAATAAATGTTCCACATAAAACATTTTTTGGAGTTGCAGATTTTGACTGCATGCCCGTGGACGTCATTCTTTTACTATAGAAAGACACAGTACAGAAAAAAAATTCAAATCTGAATAATTCATTATGTGCTACATACCGCATGTGACAAATAAAATTAGGGTTGTTTTTAAGGGACAGTATTATGTGTTTTCCAGGCATATGGCACCATTTTATACCATAATCAAGTAACTATGTTACCCTTATTTGTTTAACAAATGCTATATGGCTTGAAAGAAATTTTACTTCCTGATTTACTAACTTGAAATTGGGCCTCTGTCTCTTTAAAAGCTCCTGCTTTTTCTGTAACCCTGCCTTCAGGAAGTCATCAAAACATTGCTCCTCTGTTAGCTCTTTAACAACGTTACTGCCAGCGATTCAGTGAGAAGCAGCGCATATAATGAGCGCAGCAGATGCACAATTTCACCCGATGTTTGCTCATTTCTGCTGACTAGTCTGAAGGAACTGAGCAGAGAAACTAGGAGATGGAGGGGTGATATATGCGGCAGAACCTTGGAAGTCTGGAAACTGCACCTCGAAGGCGATGCTAAGTCCAAACAAACATTTTGCACAGCTAGATAGTTGCCACAAGAGATGAAAAGATTTCTCTTCCATGCATGAAAGATTCAAGGTAAAACTCCAGATTTGTTTTTGATGAGGGAATAAAATTATTCCATGACATAAATCTCCAAAAAGTTAATTTTACACGACACTCCCCCTTTAACAGGATGCACTGAAAATTGACTGGTGAGTTACAACAGATAGAAGTCATTGGTTTAATGTTGGTTAATCTGGTTTAGATCTGAATTTATTGCTTCGTGCATCAGCTTCTATAATTATCTTTCCATTTTACTGTTTTTTTTTTAAATTATTATTTAAAGACATTTCTGTTGTTTTAAATGTAAACCAAGGAGAGTTATTTTTTAGATATTAAACATCTGATTAGGGATTTAAAAATACATACATGGTAAAGCAATTTTTAAAGAGGCAATATTATGTAAAATTAACATTTTGAGCTTTACATTGTGTTATGATGTTATTCTCTCACATCAAAAACATACCTAGAGTGTTAATTTTGATAAATCATTTAATTTCCCATGGCAACCATTCTGCTGGGTAAAACGCTGAGTCTGACATAGCGCCACCTTCTGGGTCTGCCAAGAAATGATCAGAAATTGCTAATTTTCTTTTTAAAAAAAGGCAAATATAGGTCTAATAGTGGCAAGCCAATAGCATATTTAACTGCCTCCTCCATACATTCACATGACACATTGCAAACCATGTTTATGAAGTGTGTTAGTATATTTTAAAGAAGCAATGCGTCTTTGTTAAGATTCTAGACTGCAAACTGTTGCTTGTCAAAACTAAATTCACCAAAACACTGGCCTAGTTTTTTAAAAAAGTAAAAATCCCCCAAATTTCCATTTGAAAAAAGTAATGCCATAGAGGAGGTGTTATCAAGAAAAAGTATGAGTAACTATGATCTCTTCTGCTGAAAGCTGAGAAACTCCTGGGTTTCTCACACAAGAAGGTGACTCACTTTGAGGAGTCAGCCTAATGTCTGACATTAGGCTCTTTTATTTCTTGGTTTGTTTTTTTTTTGATTTCTCAAGTTATCCTTTCCTCTGGTATGTCCAAAGTTGAAGTTCATAAAAAAACCTTTTTCTTCTTAACAAGATGGACGACTTTAAAATTTGTGAATATAAATGATTTTGTTTCTATATAAAAATAATGAATGTTGTTACCATTACAAAAACTAGCAATTAAACATCATATGACTTGTTACAAAACAACAAACTGGTGAACTTGCTCTGAGGCGCATTTATCTCTGATCGACATTTATTCATTGTCACTGAATCATTTTCTACGCAGAATTTCACAGTGAAACAGAGGACTTTGCAACCATTCATTTCGAAGTGTCTTTTTGACAGCAGAAATACAAATAGGAGCAATGTGTTCGTTTCTCAAGCCTATTTTAGAACAACAATATGAAGTCATAATCTCAAATAAACTTGCCCAATGGTGGGGAGCTATTAAACAATGATATTATGTGATTGTACACATTTTAAGCCATAAGAGGCAATGGCAACATTGCAAAGTGGTTCAACTTTTACCCTTCAAGATTTTTTCGAATAAATATTCAGGTTATTACAGAAATGCACAAGGCTGAGAAGACTTGGTTTCACACTGTTGGCATTGTGAAATAAAATTTGGGTTTCTCTCATTCTAAGCAATTTATTTTTTGCACCACTAAATAATAGCCAGGTAAGTTTCAGCAAATCGTCTCCATGCTTTGCTGAATCTCGCTTCTCCAACCTACCGCCAAGAACTGCCTTAAAACTATAATTCTTTTCCAAGAATAGGCGCCAACATTGCGGCGTCATTCAAGCTCACATACGGATGTTTTTCAGGGTTTGGGAGAAAGCCAGCTCATCTCCTCCAGGATACTATTACAGGAAAACCTGCTCCAAGTCAGCAGGTTTGACTTCTTGCCACCTTTCTGCATTTTAATGCTGTTTGTCTCTTTGACAAAGGATTTGATATGTTCCTATGACATAGGAAAAGGAAAGAGATGATTATTTAAAACCTGGAGACTTTTATTATTGACTCCAACTTTTTCCAGAGTCGCATTAAAATACAGGTAAGGAAATCTATAATTCTGGCTTGATGGGTTGAAGGTGTGCATCCACTGCCGGTCTGAACTTACCGACGAACAGACAGAGACTTCTGATCTCAAAGCTATGCCGGCTTCGTGACCGAAACATAGTCTGTGAACCAAAACACAAGGCTTTAGACGTGGCGGCGACTTAAGTCAGCAGTCAAACCCTGAATGTGGATTAGAAAGCAAACGCAAAGAGTTTTGATTAGAATGAACAAAGGGGTGTGAACAGGAACAGGAACAGGTGCCCATTTCTCCAGGAAAATAAACATACAGTTAGATTATCCCATTTTCCTCCTTTCATCCTGCAACTGTTCAATGGACTGGATGACAATTTAAGAGCGATAGACTACATCCTCCTCCAGAAAACCTACTTTAGCCGTATTTATTTCTGGCTCCAATATGGTACCATATGTTGGATGTAACAGTCTGTTAGAGTAATTGGCAGTCTGGCACTGAGAGGCTCTGTGCTTGTCTAGCCAGAGAAAAAGAAACCATCAATTAATGACTTGCTTTATTAAGGCGATATTGGTGATAAAAGGTTTATGCCTTTAGTTAGCCTATGTGTATTGCATTCTATGACTTGATTTCCTGTGTCCTTGAAGTATATATATGACACAGATGCCAATGTTGTAAGCCTTTCTCAAATTGGAAAGGACTATTGTACATATTATATATATGTATAATATATATATATATATATATATATATGTGCAGCAACATAGCAATTACATAAGCGTTATCAATTACACAAAAGTGTGTTGATTTTCAAACATCAAGAACAAACTACATGGTGAGGAGCTATTTAATTAAGCCGACCCATTTCTACACCCAAAATTTAAAAGAACAGAAACTGGATATAATTAAACTGCAGTTTCAGACGATCCTGGAAAGGTTTACCTTTTCTCCAGGCACAACAAGCTTCATCACAGCCATTAGACATCTACATCCCAATCAGTTGGTTGGAAAGCATGCTATCACATCTGCTTTGCTGCATTGTTTTTCTAAACACATCTGTTTGAACTGATTGTGCATTTATTCATAAAATCAAAACACGTCCCAAAGCACGAGTGTTGGTCTGGATTTACCCAGATATATTCCTTATTTCCTCCAAAGTTACTCTTCGTTGCCTCCTTCTTTGAATAAAACATTTTTCTTTGCATAATCTACTCACAATAAAGCACTTATATCCTTTTTGCAATATGAATCAAATCCTCATTAATAGATTTAGGCTTTAAGGTCCAAGAATGACTCTCTCCTCCCCCCCAAAAAAATAGTGAATGACAAGGATTTTGCATTGGTCATTTCTGAATTTTTACATCATGTAAGCCGACCCAGAGGAAATACTTGCCAGAGGAAATGAAATGTTTATTGTGTAACCAAGGGGCTTTCGCAGAGAATTTTGGTTGCCTTAAAGAAAGGACAGGTTTTCCATTCCTCGCCTCTAAATTTGGCTTCCTCCTGTGGAACCAAAGAGACGTGAGGTAGAGGCAGGGTCACAGAAATTACATTGAAAGAGCAGCAAGACAAGATGAAAATTGAGGCCTGAATAACATCCTGATCTTAAATTCACTCAGTGGAAATTTAGATTCCCAAAAGTCATTGGTGAATTAAGGCAGCGATAGCAATTACATAACAGTAATGAATTAGGGTTTTGTTATTGTACATTTCCTAAATGTGAACATTTTTAGAATATGTAGAACAGAAAATGTACCTGAAATAAAACAATTGTAAAAAAAAAAAAAGTCATATTAGGGCACAGAAGCATTCAATTCTAAAGTAAATTTTTTTAAAGTCATGTTTGTAACAACTGAAGGTAACATAAGGTAACTATGTGCCTAAGAAGAATATGTAATATTGCCCTATTTAACTGTAGTTTTCTTAAACCATGTTTTCTGAAGTCCAAGCTAATAGTACACATGCAAGGCCAGAAGGGGATGTAAAAACACTTAAATACAAATAAACAACTACAACTAACTATTAAATTATATTGTAGAACTAAAGTGAAGTTAGAGGTTATGAAGTTGAGCAATGTTACAGGTTTAAGGAGATGTTTAGTACTGGCAGAGGACGTGTTACATGTAAACTCTCTTGAGAAACACTGCATTTTCTTGCCCCCAAAATTGTCGGCCTTCCCCACAACCAACATCTCCCTTAGCATCACTTTGGTGGTTCAATTGCTGAGTACACTCGAGCTATCTGTCAACGGTGCAGCATGGCCTCTGTTGTGGGCTCGTACTTCTGTTTAGGCTTGTTTTTTCTTCTCTTAGAGAAGCAATTTCAGTCTTGTCATAATCTAAACTGTGAATGAAATTAGTCACAAACAGGTTGAATGTTTAGTGTTGGGCACCGATCCATTTGGCGTATTTCCATTAGAAAGGCTGTTTTGGGAAAGAAAAGGTTTTGTGGTTGTGGGAACCCATGCTCTGCTTTTAAATACACCACATGTTCATCCATGTATAGTGGTGCACTTTTTTTGTTTTACAGAGGCTGGGCTCCAAAGAATAAAAAGGTATAATTTCCTAACTCGGCAGAATGCTTTGTCATGAAAAATTTGTTGAGTGGATGCAGAAGTACTTCTTGGCTTTTAAACAAACTGTTTGCTATTGTTCTTTATAGTATTACATCCCTGACCACTACCGGGTCATTTTTATTTATGGTGTTTACTGTGATTTGAGCTTAACTCCATATCAGTCATGCTTGAGTTGCTCTCATCCCATAGCAATGCTGTAGTGGATTAGAGCACAGCACTAGATCAGTCATGTTCATGCCCCATATTTTACCTTTTCAAACAATATAAGCAAAAACTATCACTCTAGCCTTAAAAAATGTCCTTTAAGGAACATTATGGCTGCCATACATAGTTAGGTATAGAGAGTTTTACAGAGCATGTATAAAACTCTGCATCTTTTTCCAGTTACATAACCCAATGCAGTTGTAGTCTTGTCTTAAAAAGGAAAATTTGTCTTTTAAAAATCATCCTATCAAAGGATGATTCACACAGAACTACAGTGTTCTTCATTATGGTCTGCTTATTTTTTAAGTATCCTTGTTTCACACAAATGCTGCACGTCTTACAGAATCTATTTAGATCTACTTCTTTTAGCAATATTAAAATTATTTTCATTTGAGTCTGATTTTGTCTATGTCTTAGCTGCATTTGATCATCAAGATTCCAGTCTTTAGGCCAACCTTTGTAGAATACATGTTGCATCGTCAGTCTGTTGCAAAAGCGCTGGTGGAGGTGGATGGCATGAAAGTGTTTCAAACAAGTTCTTAGACCAAGCCAGTTGATATACCTTGGATAACTTTGCTGCAAATAAAACTTAACCAGCTCTTTGCCTGGAGGCTTTCATTCAGATGGATAAATTCTGAACATGTTCAAAGCTTTATTTCCTTTTAGCTCCCTACTCCATATTAATGATTTATAAATAAACACAGATGAATTGAAAATAGCTAAGTTAAGCCAAGTTTCTGCCAAAAAAAAAAAAAGTATATCTATGCATGTAGATTTATTATAATAATATGAGATTTTGTAAGCCTAGCCCTTCAGAGCTAAGTGAGCCACAGTAAGCCACATTTTGCTGAGTAAGAATGTAAGGCTCCAAGAAAGTCTCTTAAATAAGAAGCATAACCCACTTGTGCTCATAGTTATGACTAATGTCAGAAGAGGAAAATGTAATTTCAGTGACAGGACACTAGGTCAAAAAACTCATCACTTGGCCTATAGCAAAGTCTCACAATTTCCTGTAGTCTACACGGCGCAGTAAGTCAGATAAAAACTCCACTGCTCCTCAGCTGAAAATAATACTGTCACAGCGAAGATTCATTCAGAAGACAAGGTGCTTCCAGATTAAGATAAGTTCTTCCGAAGGTTCATGCAAAATGACAATATGACATGAATCTGTGCAGTAAAAAGAACCCAATACATTAGGACACAGAAATAAAAACAAACTATTCGAACCATGTTGACATTTAAAATGTGCATATATTTTTGGATGGTGAAAAATAATGTATTTGCACATTACAAAGAAGAGAGTGATAACTCAGATCACCGCAGAAAACCTTTGGCTATATAACTTTGGGCATATTCAATTTACAAAATCTCTAGGTTTGATGGTATTTGAAGAAACCCATCCATTGGCAGGAGATCCCTTGATCTCCTGACATATCATTAGACATCATAACTGTTTTGATGGCAAAGGACAGACCTCCTTAACTTTAGGCAGCTGCACGTGGTAAAATATATAATTTGCAAAAATACAAGATGCAGTGTCTTGTGAAGCTATGAATATAAAATTATTTGCTTGCACAGACAGGAAGGAGAGAGCAAAGGCCGGGGATAAGTTATTCTTAAGTACATTGTCATAGAATTTTTACTCAGAAATAATAAAACAGATTTAAATCCTCAAACAAAACCTTTCCAAGATCGATTATTGATTTTGCTGAAACAAAAAATAAATTCTTTCTTTTGTTTTGTTTTTCTCATTTGACTCATGAGGAAATAATGGAGGCATTTCGTGGCGATTTCTGCGATGCAGAAACACTGGACCTGGTGTAAGACCTGGAGAACCATGGAGGTGTGGACAGAGCATCATAATGACCAAGCCAAATATTTGTGTAGTTTATATTCTGAGCGCATAATGAAGTCCTTTTACAGAAGGCATCACTGGAATCTGGACACTGATTTTATGCCAGGGAGAGCAGGTTTCACTGGGCTCTGCTGTTTCAAGTACCCTGTCCCCTAGTGGCCCAGAGCAAATTGAATATAGAGCCTCAAGTTCAGGATAAGAATGAATTCTGGCTCTGTTTGACATATGATGAGTGCATTAGAAAAACTGTACAATAAATGTATATTTTGTCAGCAGATGAAGTGAAAATTATACAATAGACTCCACAGAAGGTTACCGACGAACTAAAACAGGGTCTTTTTTTCACTGAACACGGTCACAGTGTGTCCTGTTAATAGAGAGAGGAGCAATTTCAGGAGTTCAGTTTTAGAGTAAACCATTTGAATGTGTTTATACTGTATGCTGGAGTTCAAACGTTTGTCAAACAACCTCGTGGGATGTCGGAACCAATAATTTATCAATATATTGTGAATTTCTGCAACTGGGAACATGGCACACTAAAAGGAACACAGGTTTTCTGATTTTAAAGAAGCCTTAAAGCATTCACTAGCACACCGTTTTTACCTTGTAAATATTGGGGATCACACTCTGATGAGGGACACCAGACTGCATAATTTAATTTAGCTTTCACCAATTAAAGCTTTCATGCAAACTAAGGCAGGCGTTTTCCCCTCTGTTTAGCTAAATAAAACTTATTTAGAGTCACATATTTTGCATGGCTTTCTGGAAAAGACAACTTCTGACATCTGCTATGGGAAATTTGTGTGCTTTTCTAAGAACCATCATTTTTTTTGTTTATATTTTAAGTTTTAAAATAAAGAAAAACTAAACTTTTATGGGGTGGATTTTTCTAGGATAATATTTGTGGAAAATTATGAAAGAAAAAAGACCACCATTTTTAAACAAATGACAAGAAAAATGGGTCTAAACAAATATTACTGGTACTTTTAGTGTTACTATATTGTGAAAATTTAATGCGATTTGTTTTTGTTTTTTTTCATATAAACTACCAAAACTTGTGTTTACTATAATATCTAAACTACTACCTGGTTCTTCATCATTTCTAGTGGAAGTTATTAAGAATTGTTGTTGAAGGTCCAAAGAATCCACTTGAGGCTCAAGAACCGCAGGTTGCAGACACATAGTTTAGGTCAAGTCAAGTCAAGTTTATTTGTATACCACATTTCAGCAACAAGGCAGTTATAAAAACATACCAGCTGGTTGCAGTAATGCACCAATTTGTTGCTTGCGAACAGCCTATAAAACTTTGTGCAGCAGAAGAACAGGACAAAGAAGTACACATATGACACTATCTGGGCTTTTCAGTCCTTTTTTTAACATGACATGAATACACTTGTTAATATTTCAGTTTTTTTTTTTTTTTTTTTTTTTTTTTTTTGTAAGATAGACATTTGTGAGACCTTGGCAAAAATACATCAAGATAAAAAACGGGTCTAATACATTTTATACCCCCCTCTTTCCTTTCATTGGCTGTAGGCAGCAAGTTTTACAGCTGAGTCAATAATTAGTCCACACTGGGCGACTACATCCAGATTTGACTTTTAAAAATTCAAATAAAGGTGATTGAGGATGGGTTTGGTGTGTTCCTCTCACCTTCTAACATATTTTTGTTCCAATGCCAACTGGCCCCGACTAGTGCAGACTGGTTCAAACTTTGCCCAACGGAGAAAAAAAAAAATCTTCAAGTATGTTCTCACCTTTAGTAAGCCAGATCATTTTTCAGCTGCGATAAAACTGCCAAGCCACACTGTGTCTCCCCTTTTCTCTCACTTTAAAAAAACCATAAAACTCACACCACTGCTATGTGTTCTTTTTTTAAGAGAGTCAAAGGATGGACAGTCAGTAACTGACAGAAACTGAATGCATCACATCTCAAAGTGTCTGCTTCACTATTCTGTACAAATTTAACATTTCAGCTTTTCAATTTTTAAAACTACAAAATGTTACATTTGACTGGTTCAATTTGCATACATGGAGCACTTTGTTAAATCAGCAATCAAAATGGTTTGTTTGCTTATTTGAACAATGTAGCTAATTACATTTAGTTTCCCCAAGATTGTCAAAATTAATGTAAAAGTTAATGTATGTATGCAGTCATTTATGTCAGATTTTCTGCTTCTGTTAACATGCAGATGTGGGTTGACAGAGATCAAATGTAAATGTTACTCAACGAGTTTACATTATCCTGCATTGAGCAGCCCTCCCTTTTATGAAGACTCCCTCACCTCCACACAAGAAAGAACATAAAGCTGGCAGCATATCACCTACAATGCTGCTCATCTTAGTTTTTTGCAACAAATTCTGCCAAAAAGTAGGAAGATTGCAACACTGCAGAATTCAAACTAAGAAAAACAACACTGTACGCCGGGAACATATTTCACACTTCAGCAATTGCTGTTGTGCGCAGTGCTGACAGTCCAGGCCGGTCCAGTCTCCAAGCCTACCCCAAAAGAGCATTCCTCCCCCCTATAGGTTATTCTGGTGTTATTATGAGAGGTCAACGTGCTCATTATGGTTGTGGCAAAGATTTTCGGGGTGGCTATCTTCTTCGTCATGCCAACAGTGGGAATGCTTTGTTGAAGAAATGCCAGCAAAAGGAAGAAAGATAAACATAATGAGGGAGAAAGAAGCTGTGAGAAAATTATGTAGACAAAAGTTAACGTGAGGAATGTTATGAAAGATTAAACAGTAAAGAAAAGAGAAGTAGATATAGGATAAGTCGATGCAGCTTGGTGTGACTGTGACTATTTGTGTGTTTGACCATTTTCCACACCACAGTGTGTCACCAAACCATCCACAGGAAGGACACAAAACCAGGAACACAAACAAACGGACTGAACCACCTGTAAAGGGAAAAATACAAACCACTGAGACACTCCACACACATACACACATGTCTGTATGCTTTCCACACTGTCAGTTTCACACTCATTCCTTGTATGAACAGTCTTCTTGTGCTCCATGAAGCTGAGAGAGACAGCACTGTCTGGGTTCGTGCCGCCACCTTGCTAACCTCTGCAAATGCCCACCATGGAAATGCATGTACACAGAGAGGGCTGTATTTACACAATGTTTATTTGTTGGGTGGCATTACGTTATTTTTTTATGCAACTGGACTTAAAATAAATCGGTTAAAGATAATAATATGAGCAAAAATAATATGACCTATTACATATGTAATTTTGTGTACTTTCTATACCCAAGTAAGAAAAACTGTATTTAAAGGACGTGTCTTTCATATATACAAAGCCTTGTGAAAGTTTTCAACTTATTTACGGACTTATTTACTGGGAGTCTTGCAATTTATTTATTTATTTATAAAAATGAAAATATTATTGCAAAAAAAACACCTGGAGATTGGTGTGCATTTCATGCAAACTGACCCTTTCCCTGTCCTTGAACACATCATTCCTGCGAAGAAATATGTTAGTGGCAGAATCAACTGTGGGGAAACTGGTCTTCAGCAGGTTAGGGAAGCATTCTGAGAGTTGATGTAAAGATAGCTAAACAAATACATGGCACACCTTCTATATTTTCTTTGATAAAATGAAAATATACAAGTATAGAAGCAAATCATTTTCATCCATTGCACGCCTGTCTTATATGTGTTATATGTGTAAGAGTACAGGTTTATCTATCACCTGAAACCCTAATACACAAAAATTATTCTTTCAGCATTCTTTGCAAAGCCTAGACTAGAGCTGTGCAATACTACATATTTTGGTACTGATCCGATACTAAGTGGCAAGTAGCAATACCAATACTAACACTGATGTTTGTTACTTAAGTTTGATATATCATCAAACTTCTGACCGTTGGTAAGTTTGACCTTATAAGGGTTTTTTGTGGTTTTTCCTATAAATTATTTTGTTCAAATGTAGGACAGAATTTGGACAAAGTTTATAGGTGTCTACATAATATTTTAATATAATATTTTAATTTAATTATATATGTATATTTATACAAACATAAATGCAAAAAATATATAATTTGATAGCAAATCACAACAAAATTTTTGCAGTAGAGTTGAGAAACTAAAATACAAAAATAGAACAAAATTTCAAGAGGGAGCACTTAAATTAAAGTATCAATCCGATACTGATATGGATTTGGTATCGATATTTTGGATCAATTATTTATTGATGAAAATGAAAATATTGCAAAAAAAGACTGGAGATTGGTGTACATTTCATGCAAACTGACTCTGTCCCTGAACACATCATCCCTACAAAGAAACATGGTAGTGGCAGAATCAACTGTGGGGATACCGCACACTTTCCATGCACACTTTCTGTGATATATAACTGTAAATAGGCATTAGTTTCTATTTTCACTCATACACAGACAGATCTGATACTTCCTCTCAGATCAGGCCTAAGGATGGACCTGACTACTTCCCATCTAGGAGACATCCGCTCAACATTTGAACTAGGCACAGTACTTATTTAAAACAGCACCAGCATTTAGATAAATATAAACCATGAGAAACTTGTGAACACCCGACCAAGCCCAGCGTCTAGTTTTCTTTGCTTCAAATCCGCAAAACACTTTATTGGATGTTTATCTGTATGTACAGCACATAGTCGACTGTAAACAGTGGTATCCAAACAGGCTGTGTTGCTGTTACTCTTGTCATTCATCAAAGAAGAGGCTTGTGTCCTCACCAGGCCCAGGCTGCAATTTGGGCTCAAGGCGTGGCCCAGCACCCATTGGGTTGTGTCCGCCCTGCGTACCAGTAATGACCCCTTCCCTATGGGGAGCGTTTGATCTGGGCTGCCTGTGAGCTTCGATGAGGACCTATTTCGGGAGCGTGGGGGGGATAAAGGGAGCTTTCATACTTGGTGCCAATGACCATAATTAAGCTGCTTTAAGGGGTGGCAGTGAGCGCACTAGCAAGCACAGAGTTTGTAATTTTGAAGATGGAGGCAAAGTGGCTCATTGGAAGCATGGGAGGGTCAGGTGGCACCCAGTACTGAAGCACAAGGCCCAGCATGTGTGTGTGTGAAGGCCTGTAAACTAAATGTTAATGACTTGTGTCCATTATCACCCACCCTTGCGGCCAGCTGGCCAGCAGCCTGGGGTCGAAATGAGTGAAGATCACCAACACTGAGACAGCCTGTCAGCCTTATCTTCACTGTGTGACTAAAGACAACCTTTCAGTTCAAAATACCTGCAGCCAGTCAGCTCAAAAAGTAAGCAGGACGTACATACGTGTCACCTCCTTTGCTATTTATCCACTAATTTTGGAGAATACACCCTTCATCAGGGCCTTTGCTGTAATAACAGACTCGGAGTGCTAACATTTAGTCAGAGTTAAACTTTAATTCCTCCCTATCGAGGCGTCGTTACAATTTAATCTCTTTGATCAAATTACCGTCTAAGTAAATCTTTATTTGGGCTTACTTTGAAGAACATTGAAATTGTGATTTGGTGGAGCCCAATCAAATATATGTTTTTTTAAAAATGCTTCCCATTTGATCAAGTTTCACAAAAAGGTAAACTCATTGTGTTATTGATATATTGAATTATTTAAAATATTTAGTTATCTTCAATACTTATATAAATAGGCACAGACATCTTTGCTACAAATAGAAAATAGCCTATTTAGGTAGCTGTAAATAGGTTACGTTTTCCATATTTTAATATTTTTGTAGATGTATTTCCTAATTGTTGAATAAGTATGACATTTTTAACATCTCCTTTACAAGTTATTGTTTGCATTCATTCTGTCACTTCAGCATAACTAACCCAAACTCGCTCAACTTTTCCATATCCTGAATAAAAACTGTTCTGAAAATTTGATGGAAAGAAAGATACACATTTAAGCCCAGAGGGTTGTGAAGCAAAAGTCATTCAAAACTTTGGGGAGATTTATAAGATGTGGATGGGAGTCAGTGTACATCATGTGTCAATCCCTTGAGTTCATCTCCTCCTAAATCAGAAACTGCATCAGAAATCTCTTAGCTGGGGTAAGGATAAAGATGACGGTAAATTTTGCATTTCATTTGGAAATCAAGATCCTGGAGTCTTAAAAGGAAAAGTGGAAAGACATAGCATCTGACTTTCTGGAAAGTGCAAAGGGAAACTTCCACAGTCAGTGGTGATTTGGAAAGCCAAATTATTCACTGATGGCGTCCCTGTGTTTGAGTGGCCAGCAAAACTGACCTAAAGTATTCAAGCAGTTTCTGTGGAGAGTCTAATACTGTCTAGTGTTTAGAGGAAAATGAGTACATGAACAGTTTTCAGTAGGTCAACTTTTCTGTATTCAGCAAAAATGTGCAGAAATATATGCTTGAAATACAGTTTATTGAAGGAGTATTTGCCACTGGGTGTGCATGTGCACATTCAAATTAATGTGTTAAAGGGAAAAAAAGCTATCCACATCAACCTGCCCCTTAAACATAGTTGTATCAAGACTGCCAGCAACAACAGGTATCTAGCATTAGCCATATGCAATGACCCATTGTTCTGGACCATAATCCAACATATTCTCTCTGCACTTTTTGGGATTCCACCAATTATTGCAAGTCTGAGGAAGCAAACGAGCCCCAGACACTGACAATATCACCACCATCTTTGACATGAATCTTTTTTGACGTTAATGATAAACTTCATCTAAAAAGGGACAAGGTACAACTCAAACATAAATGTCATGATCTGATATGCTGTACCAGATTATAGCATGAACTAATTTGCATCTGCTATCCTTTGACTATTTACAAAAAAGTATATTTTCAGAAATATTACAGTTTTAGTTGTGGTTTTTAAGCGACTGACACACACATTGTCCAAAAAGTGTGCCTTTGTCTCATCAGTCCACAGACTGTTTCCCCCCCAAATATTGGGAAATATCAAGACAATGTTTTCAAAGCACATGTGCAATTGTCATGCTATAGTGTGGTGGATCAAATGCAGACTCGGGATGTGATGGTGGATGCAGTAAGGATGTTTGATAAGTGAAGCCGAAACTTCCAATAAAAAGTCCAGAGTCCAAAGACCAAAAAAAGTTGGCAGGGAGGGAAATAAAATAAGAAAACATGGGCATAAAGAGAAGACCAACAGACAACAAAGTCAAGCAGCAGCAAGTTAATGGACTAGCTCATTGACTTTTAGCAGAGAGGTGATCATGAAAGTAGGTAAAATAAAACAGATACCTAGAAACAGAAGACTAAAGAGTACAACTCTAAAACCAAGAGCTCAAATACATAACATTGTAAACCAAATGTCTAACAGACAAGTGCTTATGTTTATTTGTAGTCAACAATGAATATAATCTTGGTAATCCAATGAATGCCATTTTTGTCTGGTCTCTTTCTTATTGTTGAGTCACACACATTTATCATAAGTAAGGCCTCTGGGCTTTAGATGCTCTTTGTTCTTTTGTGACCTCCCAGATGAGTGGTTGACATGCTCTTTTGGATGGCTGGCCACTCCCAGGGAGGTTCACCACTACGTCTTGTTTTCTCCATTTGTGGATAATGGCACTCAGTGTGGTTCTCTGGAATCCCAAGGCCTTAGAAATGGCCTTTCCAAATGAAAAGAAATGGCATGTCAGTGTGTTTGATTCTCGCCTATTTCTTTTTTTTATTAATTTGGATTTAGGCATGTTGATACATATATATATATTTTTAATGATTTCTTGACTCACCAAGTCCGGCTGTAATTAGGTGTGGCCATAAAAACTAAACAAAAAACGTTAATGACTTAATATTAGTACCAGGAGATTTATGTTTAGCACTCAATAAAAACAGAAATAAATAAAGCCATCTCTAAGGGGGGAGAGCAGCTCTTCACAGCACTGCCTTCTTCTAAGTGAAACAAATCTGCATATACGCTTTATTTCTAGACTTTAATTCATAAAATAACTCAATATTCCAAACACAGACTGACCACCAGTGGCATCACAGTTTGACAGCCTCAGGTGCAGCTTTGGATAGACCCTCTTTGTGCGCCCTGGAAGCACATCCTCACTCCGTGCCCATCCAGCCCAATTTTGTCACCGTGGTTCATTCATATGGTTAACCAGAGTTTCTGGGACAGAATCCCGTGTGGCCACCCCCTGGAGAAAGAGGCGTGTAGTTGCTTTCTCCAACCGCTGGGCTTGTAACTTGACACCTGGCCGCGCGGTTCGTTTGCCATCGTTTGTACCCTCAGAAAAATCTATTTAAAAAGGAAAGCGATGAGTCCAGCGCTTCTGACTCCGTAACCCCGCTGAGAAGAACCCACGCAGCTTCCCTCACCGGCCGCAGCGTCCCTCAAATCTGGATCGGCATAAATGAATGAGCCACAAGGGAATATCGCCAGACGATCGCAACCTGGAAACTCTCTCTTGTCAAACAAGACAACCAGGAGGATTCTATGTCGAGCTTGACAGGCAGCTCAGCATGACTTTTTATGTCTGGAACTTCATCTCAAGATTGTCAAATGCGTGAAACGGCGGCCGGTGTTTTCTGCCCCCCTCGCAAAGGAGTCACGCTGTGATTAACGGATCAGGTTTTTGACTGGCAGGACAAATGAATACAAATGAATTTAGGCACCCGAAGGAGAGATTGCAGAACCTCTCATCTAGATACAAAGTAAGTAAGATTCTATTTGTTTTTTTAATTTTTATGTTTGATGCTTTTGTGGGATCCGTTCAGACCCACTTACCTGTGATACCGGCTTGCTTTGGTCCAGGCTTGATGTCCGCATGGAGTCAAAGGAGATTCTGAATATTGATCAGACATTTTCATAGCACATATTGATGTGATGCATTTAGTGTTCCAGCAGGAATTAGTTAACATAAGTCATTATTAAAATAAAACATGGAAGTTATGCAATACATGTATAATTCTTGCATTTTTTTTTTTTTTATGTTGGAAAAGGTAAATGGTTCAGTCTTCCATGCAAGATTAACTAAACTGACTCATCTGACAACACAGGGGAAAATGAGGGGCAATTATTAGGACCTATAAAATGCAATGAGTGGCTCATCAGCATCCTCTGCGCCGTCGGATATTTTCCACTTTCCCGGCTATTCCAAGCGGCCACCTTTACACACTGCCAATAAGGCATAAGTGCTTTAAAGAAAATGCCATTAAAACTAACCTTATTGCTCATGTAATCTAGAATCAGTGTTGAAATTGTGGTGGGAAATAGGCTGCAAATGTCCACAGATAGACTGGTTCTAGCGATGAATGAAAGTTTCATTCATTCATTCATTCATTCATTCATTCATTCATTCATTCATTCAATGTTTAGGACATGCATGCTTCTCTCCTCACGCTATTTGCTCTAAGTTATTATTAACTTTCTATTATCTCCAGGGATGTAATCACGTGTATGTTCTTTAATTAAACAAAGAGATTATCACAGTTGAATCATCAGAACAAGTTGTTGAGCTTCATCCATAAATGTTTTGCCCTTCCTTACTGCTGATGTAATTGCGCAATAAAAGCAACGTACCTGAGTTGTTTTTCATTAGGCGTCCACATGGTGTCGCCCTTTATATTTAATAGCTTTTGTACAGGTAATTGTTTTTTTGGGGGGGCAAAGGGGGATAACTCAATTTTAGTCTTGAGAATTAGCTGCAAAATCAAATTCAGGTCTAATATCCAATGAATTTCCCAGCCTTTAGGTCTGCAGGTATTTATCTATCATTTGCAGGAGTGAATTAGGTCATTACTGAAATTAGTCACCAAGTGAGCACAGACAGACCTAGTGATGGAGGCGTGAGTGGCCTTCACATTAGTGTCATTAGTGTCTACTCATCTATAGGAATTTTCCACTGCGTGCGTGTACTTGTGTGTGTGTGTGTGTGTGTGTGCGGAAGGATCTCCTTTGGGAAACCTTTGCATGGAATCAGTCAGTAGTCTAAACACATGAACAGAAATGGAAACTATACACTGGGCTTTCTGTGTCTAACCTGTACACTCCCCCCTCCTCCCAATCCTGCACCTCCCTTCTGCAACAAACCAACCTCAACTGATGTCTGCAGAAAAACAGTGCAGGTTTCAGGACAGTAAGAGTAAAACCATTGCAGACGTAGTGTCTACAAGGAATGTAAGCTTTATTAATCACTGTTAAAATTAAATATGCTACTTGAATACTATAAAAATGCAAAAGGAGTACGCGTGTAATAATCCACTTTCATCAACTCGGTCTGCTTCCAAAAGAGAAGTTTCAAATAGCATAAAAATCATTGTCTGTTTTATTGGATAACATCATCTTGCATTTTGTCCACTCAGCTTACGGTAGAATTTCCAATGCGAGTCATGTCATTGCTCATGGTTGCAGCAATAAAACCACACTTGTCTGAATGTACTGATGTTAGCCTTTCTGATTTATGACTCATTTCGAACAAAAAAACTTCAATTGCTGTGCAAAAGGCCTACATGTCATGGGCACTTCTAAACCACGCTAATAGAAACCTTAACAAGCTGCTAAGAATTTTGAATAAGCAGAAGCCAAAGAAAACAACGTTGCTTCCTGGGTAAACTTGTTCCAGTTTCCACAGATGCAAACGGCCTGAGGAATAAAGCGAAAGTTGTTTTTACTGCAACAACAGCCAGTGCATTCATGACTCGATTTCAGAGGATGGGTTTCTCAGTTGATAAGACAAAATCAGACTGTAATTATCTTGGAGGCATGGAGATAACACACACACCTTAACGTGCGCGCGCGCACACGTGCACACACACATCTTGTGAAAACCACAGCCAGCTGTGTGTGGGGATGGCTGTGATGAATCTTTATTAGCATCTAGGGGCTGAAAGAGCAGACGACGCAGACACCACAAATGTACATGTTGCACACATACTCTGATTATAATTATCCCGGTCTGAAGGGGATTCAGATGCTCGTCAGTGCTTAGACTAATTGTTGACTCCTTTAAACACAGAGACAACTTTTTGTCAGAGGTGGTGCAGGTAAATACATTTTAAGATAGCTACCTTCATTACTTTCTTTCCCACATTTCTGTATTTGGATCCCTGGTTGTCTGCTTCTCTGTGGCCCTCTAGGCACAGCTGCTATACACATTTCCTCCTCCAATGTGTGGGACTATGTGTGTCTGGATGACCTCCAGCTGTAAACAGTGGCTCCCCTGCCTGTCACTAGAGCTTGGTCCCCCTGTTGAGCTCTCAATACTAACATGGGTCAGTCTTTAGGTTTTGCTGCACACCTGGCCCTGTACAGACTGCTGAGAGAGATATTTGTGTTTAGTTCCATGTGTGAATGCATATTGGTTTGGAAAAATAAAGTTATTGGATAAGTGTACGGTTGTATTTTTGCCTCCAAAACCCACAACCTGCGGCCCTGTGTGTGTTTGTGTTTGGGGAGGTTTTCAAAGAGGTGCTCTAAGTGCTTTTGCAGAATCATGCTTCTCGTTGTTACTCCCATGGAAACTCAGTTGTTGACAGTTGTTTTTGTTAAAGATTGTGTTTTGGTTTGATGTTAACGTTAATCTCAGAATAATTTATGAATTTGTGCTGTAAAGCGGGCATTGAACTGACAGTAATTGTATTAGTATGACAACAGAGAAGTGTTCTTTGTAAATATTCTATTGATTGTCAAATCCACTATTCCTATAAACTGAAAAATAGTATTTTCACTAGAGACTTTCACACTGCTACAGAATACTCCTTGATACAACTATTGTTCAAATAACATGGGAATGAACCAATGATAATCTTACTTGATCTCACCTTAGCTTATTGAATACTGAAACTGAAACTTATGAAACGGCTGGCTTGGATTACTCCTGCTAACTGCTTTGTTTATTTTCAAGCATTTTAGTATAACTCATGGGTAGTCCGTTAATCACTAAAGATGGAAAACATAGGTAACACAAGCCACCGATGTCAAGAAAGGAGTAATCTACCCTATCCTGATTTAGCAGAAGTTGATAATCCCAACATATATATGTAAACTTCTGATAAGGGAACATGAAAAGTGACACACACACCTAAAAGATGTGACACAATTTCATGATCCACAAAATGGCCTTCATTCCCTCACAAGCTTTTTGTTAATGCACCACAAGGCAATGTTTTTGTGTTATGGCCCCTTTAAAGATTCTGGTCTAAATATTAGCTACTAACTCTGAATGAAATTGAATAAGTACATAAATGCAAAGCAAGGTTAGTCATTTTAGAGGCTTTCAGATATGTGAGTGTGGAAGATGTTGTCTGAAGAGATAAGTCTACAAGTGACTCCTAAAGATAGCAAGTGTGAGGACGATCAAAATATAGCAGGGCTTGCATCCAAACCTTACTGAAAGCCGAACTGAAAAGTTTCTTTGCATTTCCAACAATAAGTCTAAATGGCCATTGCTGAGTCAGTGTTTGATGATGTAATTCTAATTATAGTTAGGCTGTGCTCTAAGTATATCACTTAGGAAACTCCACTGGTTTACAAGCCTAGGACTGGAACACATTTAAGATTGGATTGATGTCATTTTTAATTCCATTGATGTGTTCTAATTGTGGGAATTGTTCTTTGTTGTGCTTAATAGCAGTAACAATACAAGCCAGTTTTGTTTCTAATAGCATTGAAAATATAGTTTATTATTCTCAATTATATGCATTCAACCGCTAAAGGAATATGTTCACAGAGACTGCATGTCAGTCTTTTGAATAGATAAGCTGTCAGAGATGCTGATAGACAGTTTATACCTGCAGCTTTTACTCTGCTTGATGTATTTACTAATCTGAACTTTTGGGGGGTTGGAACTCCCCTGGTCAAAATTTCAATCCTGGAAACATTTTGGTTGCATTTCCAACTGGGAACTTGAATAATCCTATTAGTTTTATTATGAATTCACATTTTGAATGCCAATTAAAGCTGCACAATATATCAAATGACAATCAACATTGCAATGTGAGCGATACTGATTGATAATGATGTAATAATTTCCGAGAATATTGCAATTAGATGTTTTCCTAATATCAAAAAGTGCTAATGTCAATAATATACTTGGCAGGTTGCATGTACCAAAGCTTCCCTTGGTGCCCACACCTCAGATAAATATCAGTGACAAAGATGCTGCAGCTCAGAGAAAGTTGTTGAAATATTGTGGTGATGAAAAGGAAGATGCAAGATTATTAAGAAATTCATAATATCATAACTGGATTGCAATTGCATGTTCCCGCATTATCAACCCTTAAGGAAGGATTTTAAAAGTAGATGTTTTTAATCAAATGAAAATGAAAGAAAATCTCTGACTCCATATACTGTAACTGTTTCCTTTTTCTAACACTATTCTTCTTTCTTTTACCAGGAGAGCCCTATTGCTCTGTACAGTTTTATATTGTACTTGTTACCTGGGATTTACACAAGTACACTCTGAAGGTAAGACTATTATTCATCTCCATTCATTTCACATCTTCCTGTTCTTTGTATATTCAAAACAGTTAAGGCAAAAGAAAAAAATATGTAAGGTTGAAGTGATTTTGTAGTTATCTTTTGCCTGTTCTGTGGAGCTGTGGAGAGTTCAAAGCCGTAGCAAGATTTCTTTGTGAATATGGAGCAGCTGTTGCAATGATAATGAGTTCAAATTGATAAAGGAAGCAAATTTAAAGAAAATTGGGATTAGAACATTTTAACTACAAAAAAAACCTTGTGGTTCACTTCACATTTATGAGCTACATAACTCCAGCATTCAAGAGGGTAAGAGGGCAAGAGGTGAGGCAACGACGCCCTGGACAGGTCACTGATCCATTGTTTTAGAACAAAAAACCATTCACACTCACGCCTACACCTAAGGGAAATTTAAAGTGGTTCATTGACCTAACATGCATCATTTAAGACATTTGGAGGAAACCAGAGTACCTGGAAAGAACCCGTACAAGAACTGTGAGAACATGCAAAGTTTTTTGAGATTTGAACCTATGATTTTCTTGCCAGGAACCAATACTGTTAATTACCTTTTCACTGTTTAGGTGGTTTTCCTTGCTGAAGAAGTTCTAAATTTACTCCAGTATCACCTATAGAAAAAAAAATATTATGTAAGACTTAGTCTCTTTGTTAATTCTTAATTCATAGATTTTTAAATAAAACATGTCTTTAAGAGTTTTTAAAATGTTTTTGGTAAACATTTTTTTTTTTTTCAATTGAGGTTAAAATGATGCCTTTTGCTTTATATGTTATTCCTAAGATGTTTTTAACTCAGTGTGCAGCCTGGTTGTTGTTTCTACAGATGTATTTTGACTGAGAAAGGTTACAACCTTTAGGAAAAGCATCTTTTCTTGACTTTTCAGCTTTAGTAGCTGAAAGAAAAATGTGAGAATATGAAGAATGAGAATAATCATAACTGCTCACACTGCAGTGCTCAAGGGCAGCTGAGGGGAGATCTCTTGAGTGAGAATAGATGACTTCATCCTCCACAGTGGATAAAATTACAAAGACCTTTGGTTTTTGTATTTGTGGCTCTTGCCATGTGCTTGACACACTGACGTTCAAACACATACATTATGCTGTAAAACCACTGGGTTAATGTACACTATGCCCGTGTAATAGTATAATTTGTTAAGTAAAGACTTTGGAAACATCAGTATGTACGTTACATGTAATGCATGCCCTGCTTTACTGCCCAGTCCTGCTGTTCCTTGCTGCCAAAGAGACCACACAGAGAGGAAAATTTACTGAGGATGACTACACAATACACTCAGTGTATTCCGTAGTTCTATTTTACGAAGTTCTTATGTTTTGAGGCAAGAAAAAGCTTTAGAAAACCAGACTGTGAAGACATCTTAAACCTTTATTTGGAAAGATTTTTCTTTGACTCATAAATTCAAAAACTCTTTTTGCACCAAAGCAACTGTTCCCTATCTTAGGTCCATTCTCTTCACAAAATAAATGCACATTGCATTATAACTTTCAGCAGTTGTCAACTACTGTGCAATTCAAAAGTCTGAACGTAATCATTTTTTCGAAATGTTATTATTGTAGACAAAGATTTTATGACCAATGCTTTTCCGGAACATTGCGCATTAAGGCAACTCATCCCTCTTCTAAGCGCACGTCCCCGTTAAACAAGCAACCACAAGTCAGAGTTACCCTGAGGACAATAAAGATAGTGCAGATCCTGTGGGTCACAGGTCGTTGGGAGGATGAAAGCTGGGACTACTTTGAGACTGAATGCTGACTGAGTTAGAACTGTATATAAAGCTGCAGACTGTATTCTGGCTCTAGGGAGGGAGATTGTGTGCTCAGTTTTAAATATCTGAGGAAAACACAGTGTCAATCAATGACCTTGAGTTATTTTGGTAAAAGCAAGTCAAATAATCCTCTGTTCATATCCAAAACTCCAACTGGGATATTTTAATGTGTGAAAAGAATATATCAGGCTTTCCAAAGATAATCATTTTGATATTGAACTTTAAATGTAACATATTCTGTTATGCAAGTAAGCTACTGTGTGCAAAATACACAGAGCATTTATAGATATACTTTAATTAATCAATATGGATCGTTCAGAGGTTTTGTGGCAAAAAATCAGTTTTTTAAAGCTTTGAACTGATAGTATTGACTCCAGTCTATTCTTATTTCTCTTACCGAACTGTAAATAACACTGGCACATTTATAACAAATTCCTTAGAACACCTCTGAGTTACAGAGCTGTCTCTCTTTGCTTCACTAATAAACTAAAAATTTGGGAAATTACTGTATAATCCTCCGGGTTATGGAATAGATGTATGTGTTCAAATAAAACCAAGCAAAATTTTATTTTCTACTCCTTTGCAAGACACATTATAGTTCGCTGATGGAAATTAATTTTACATACTTCTTCGTTTCTATCTGCAGCCAATTTCTCAGTGCAACTTAATATTTAGTAGTTCTCTTCCAGTTGTGGCAAAATGTGCTGACGATTAAGACTATAAAAGAAAGATTTAAGCCCCTTTAGGATGCAGTTGCATTCCTAGACATGCATGCAAAGTTCAGAAAGATGTTGCTTTAGTCCCAACATCTACATTTGCAGATTTTTTATTTATTTATTTATTTTTTTTAATTTGGCTTCAAAGCAGCTGAATTTTAAATAACCTGATTTAAATCACATGAGGAGTAATTCAAGCCGTGTATGCTGTGGGCAACATAGTTTAAAATTAGAGCCAACACTTACAGACGTTGCATCACATTTTATGTCAGACTGCTCCTTTGACAATTTGCAGACCATTAAAGCAGGAAACATGTTACTGTTGTGGCCAACTTAAAGCCATTTAAGACATCACAAGTGGCTTATGGGCTAAGACTGAGAAAGAAAAAAAACAACTTTGTTTTGAGGAACATTGCTGAAACTGCTCATTCAGTGCAGTGACCAAGACAATAGATAAAATTATCAAAATAGTCTTACTGCCCTGCAGTGTGAAGCTGAAAGTGTTTTACAAAGTAGCTCATGTGTGATATGTTTACATTCTTATGCTTTGTTTTGTTAATAAGAAGCATCAGTAAAGTTATTTCATATTCTAGAAGGTTGATTATATAAAGCATACTCCACAAATATTGACACCTAAAAAAAATAGATGATGAGATGTGGAAGGAAAAGCTTTTGTTCAAGTTTTAGGTGTTTTTAATACACTTTGAAGTGGGTAGGAATTCTTTCTGCAGATGTAGAAATGTAAACAATGTAAATATTCTTGCAAAGTTTATAGCAAGATACAGGGTAGGAGAAGTCTTTTATTAGGCTATAAAATTGTTGTAAACCTGATTGCTCTTCTGCAGTCTTCATATTATGGTGCTATTTCATACCACAATGTCCATTGTATCCTAATAAAATTGCAATGTAATACAATCTATTTAAATGATCTAAAAATGTTTACACAGAATGCTAATGTAGTCTTCGTTCTAAACATTAAAACTCAGCATGCTGTTCAGATAATAAATGGAGTACATAGCGACAGGCATGCATGACTAACACTGCATTCTCTTTTTTCCCAGATGTTGATATCCTCCAAAAGTTGGGGCTTAAGGGACAGAAGCCGTCACGTTCTGTGCCAGAAGGGGTCATTCCATTCAGAGCAGGGATCATCCTCAACCAGAGGGCGCATATTGAGGCTCCATTGCACTCAGTCCTTCCAGCGGCCATCTGGCCCAAGTTGGCACTGGTCCTGAGTGTACGCTCACATCGTGTAAACAGTGCTTTCCTCTTCACTCTGCTTTCAAGCAACAAGAAGCTCCTTCTTGGTTTGCAGCTTGTACCAGGTAGTCTTGTCCTACACACAGGACTGAACACCTCAGTGACACTGCCCTATGAGCCCCATGATGGCCAGTGGCACCAGCTGGCACTAGGAATTAATGGAAAGACAGTGACTCTATATGCCTCCTGCGGAGAGCAGAGTGTCCAGGCGGACTTTGGGTGGGACAGTGAGGAGGGACTGGCTCCAGAACTCCAAGGCTCCTTCTTGCTGGGGAAGTCAAGCCAGCACCAAGCATCAGGATACTTTGAAGGAGCAATTTGCCAGTTTGATCTGGTCCCTTCTGCACAGGCAGCTCACAACTACTGCAAATACATTAAGAAACAATGCAGGGAAGCTGACACTTACAGGCCTAACCTTTCTCCTTTACTACCTATTCTACCAAGAGTAACAAACATTTCAGTTACTCCTGCTACCCCTAAGAGTGGTGATTCAGACACCGCAAGGAAGACCACAAAGTTGAGCCTTGCAAGGAATGTCGCCGCTGCTGCCTCAGCTGTTAGGTCTGTGGCCCCCACCCATAAAAAAAAGCTAAATCAGACAACCATACCCACTCCCCTGCTAGTAACTGTGATGCCAACCACATCCCAATTGGGTTTGGTCGTCCCTTCTTCCATAACCAAGACTGAAACTGTAACAGCACCACTCAGGACACCAACGCCGCACACAAAATCTCCGACCCCAAACTTGAAAGCGTCAGATCACAAAACTGCTAAGCCCACACCACCACCAAAGCCTACTCATCAAAGCAACTCAAAAGAGACTATAACAAGAACAGACAAGAAGAAATTTACCACTCCAGCTACCAAATTACCAAAAATCAAAATTGACACTGTTTTACAAGACCAAGCTAGAGTCTTGAACCAACCTCAGCCCACAACACCCAAGAAAATACTCCCCAAGTCTAAGGTTTCTCCATCCAAAGCTCCTTTGCCCAATTCCAAGTCAGACCATGTCAAAATTACCCCCTCTAAACCAACACTATCCAAACCAAAATCACCAGTTCTGCAAACTACAACTGCTAAGCCCCCAAAGCCAATTTCTAAACAAACTACCAAGCCAACAAAGAAACCCAAAACTACCAAGGATTCAGTCACTCCTCGACCTACCAGGCCTACAGACATAGTAACGCCACCTGCCACCGATGGTTTCCTGAGCTGGGAGGTGCCACCAACACAGTTTTCAATGCTGACAGGACCAAAGGGAGAGAAAGGAGACCCTGGCCCACCGGTAAGAACATCTGTTCACCCTTAATTTGAAGTAGTACCACAAAAAAGGTCAATTAAACTGAGAAGGACATCCAATTTATGTTCTCTGTTGCTGGTTCTGAGTGGCCTTTTATATATATATATATATATATATATATATATATATATATATATATATATATATAAAAAGAAAATTAATGTCAAGCCAGTCGGTTCTGAAGTTAAGTCAAAACCTTTTACAGATGCCATTTAAGTTAAACACAAACACTTTAAATAAAAAAATCTTCTAAATACATTTTCTGTTGTCTTAAACAGTTTAAGAGTTCATAATTTACTTCCTTATATTCTCCATTTGTTCATTGAACCATCCAGGATGGTTGTGACGTGCCGCGTTTCACGCTTTGCCATCTCTTGACCAGATTCCTTTGCTAGAGAAGGCTAGTCAAGGTCACACTAAGCCCCTTTCAGCTCGAGGTTGAAGGTCAAAGCAGTTGGCAAACACTGAGTTTCTCAATACACGCACAAGGTTAGGTCAGGTCTTGAGTGTGTCGCCTGAAGCTGAAACCCAGCTTAACCCTTTCAAGAGGTCAGCTCACACTCAGCTTCAGAATCTGTCTGCATTACAGCTGACCACTCAGCTTAAGTAATTTCTTACTTCCAGGTCTCTGTTTTTTGCAGATACACTGAAACTACTTCTTAACCATTAATGTGTGCATAATACTATTTACTTTTCTTTATTTTTTAGCTTTTATAAGTAACCTGTGGTTTTTGTATTGTTGATGCAATGTGCTCCAAACAGGGCATAAGTTGTGGGATAGACAGATTAGAGGGAATTACCAGTGTTTCTTATGTTAAGTAAATATTAAAAAATTAAATTTACACTATGTTTGCTACAACAACTTACTATTGTTTGCTTAATTTAGCAAAGCAAAGGTAATTTCTTCAAAGAAACCACTTTTTCAAATTCTGAGTAATGTTACAAGCTTTACTACTGCTTTGAAAAAGCTTCCCATAACCTTAGTTGTGCAGCTGAATCTATTCCATATAGCATATAAATTGATATGTGCTGGAAGTGAGATTGTTAAGCTAATGTACTGGCCAGATGTTTACATTTAATGTGGTTATGTGGCAATTAATTTCATTTTCAGTTGTGTGGCAGCTTTTAGGGACATTTAAACAGTGAGAGCTGAAATACTCTTGCAATCAAGAAAACTTAATTTGACTAAACCTCACAGCATAAAGTGCTTTAAATAAACATTTAAGCCCATTTTGCTTTTGTACAATTTTTGATTTTATGGCTGTTTCATTTTATTGTGGAGAAGGAGAATATCAACCAAAAAGCCAGATAATATGAATTATATTGAAGCTGATCTGAATTTACCTTGGTTAGTATTTGATTTCCAACAAAACATGTGCTAGGACTTCATAAAACCTTTGTTGGCAGTCAAGTAGTTACACATTTCTTGTGGTCTCCAAGTTTGCTCAAAATCTCAAGAAGGATTTTGGCCCACTCATTTGTACAGAAACTCTTTAAATCTTTTAGGTTTCTTGGCTGCCACTTGGCAATTCAAAATTTCAGGTCTCTCCTCAAATTTTCTATTACATTGAGGTCATACGATTGGCTAGGCCCCTCCCAGTACTTAATGTGGTGTCTCTTTGGCAGGGTGTTTTGATTCGTTTTCTTTTTGGAATACCCTTCCACAACCAACTTTCTGTGTTCTGGCTGAGGATAAAAATGTATCCTCCAGGATTTTATGTTACATGGCTCCTTCGACTACAAGATGCATTAAAGTCATCCTGTACCCTTATTGAGAAAAAAAAAAAAGAAAGAAAACCAAAGCATAATATTTCCATTTCCATACTTAACTGTGAAAATTATGTTCTTCAATCTCAGCATTTCTCTTCCTCCCAACAGAGTAAGTGGTGTTGATGCCAAAAAGCTTGATTTTGATTGCACATTTCTTATTTCCAAGCCTTCTCTGGCAGGGAAACACCAAGGACAGTAAGGATTTAAACCCAGTGCTTTGAATGTTTGCTGGCAAACGTAAAACTGACTTACATATGAGGTTTGCAAGATTACAATCCATTTGTGGATATCTTCAGATCTTGGATAAGTTTCTCCAAGGTAAATGGTTGTGGGCTGATCCCTCACTTTTTTCTTGATCACCTGCACCCCATAATGTAAGATCTTTCCAAATGTTCCAGACCAATTGATGGTCTTTTCCTATTTTTTCACTTCTTTGCTTTAGCTTTACTATCTCATCTTCAGTATTCTCTGCCAGTTCTTTAGTCCTGTACCTGGTGATGGAGATGAAGGACTGAAAGAGACAAATTCTGTGGAAAGGTCTATTTTATGTACATACCACAAGTGCTATTAATGAATTAATTTGAAGCCGTTCTTATCCAGCAATTTTATATACCCCCACAGAGGACTGAAAACGAGCCACTGTCTCCTTTCGCTGACTGGTTGCTGACTGACTAATCTGCCCACCAGGTCACATCTGCATGTGTGCAATTAAACAAAAGTCACCGTGCAACACAGTGTCAGTTTTAAAAAATTGGATAAAACAGGAATCAGTCGATCACCAATCTTCTTATACCAGAGATTAACTTGAAAACTGCAATCGGTGCAACCCTGGTTATATTTTTAAGAGGTATAGAATCAGTTGAAGATGAAATTCATGTGAACATGAATTTACACTTCAGAACATACAGTTGTGAATGTGAAGTATTTCAGGAGATGTAAAAATGAAGTTGTTTTTCCTTATAAATGCTGAATGTCTGACATTAAAATGAGGAAACTTGTTATTTTAAGTTATGTGACAAAGATAAATTGAGGATATATTTTAAATGCAGAGCATCTATATGAAATATTAATCATGGGATCCACAGGCCTTATGATCCACAGCCGAAGCAGCTACCACTGCTCTGTTTTCTTTCCTCCTGTCCTTCTTTTCTAATTAAAAGAAAACGAATGAGCAGAAGCCTGAAAGAGACACACAGAGGCATTGAGTGGCACAGGAAATGACCTGTTATTTCTAGTCTTTCTGCAGTTTCCTGCCGCATGGGCTCTGACAGTTTTGATAAATACATTTTAACTCTTATCACCCGGAGATTGAATTACTTCAGAGGGAAAGAGGATCACTTTTTTTTTACACAGAGCAGAACCATTTAAACTGTAACCCGTCAAAAAAACCTGAGCTGGTGGATTTGACAAATATGACTGTGGAAGACTACTGGGGTACTAAAGAGACTGTTTGTTTGGTATGTCAGCATGGAGCACTGATTGAAAATTCTCTCTCCAGGGACTGCCAGGGCCTTCAGGGAAACCAGGCCTACCAGGCAAGAGGGGTCCGCAGGTAAGTCTGGCTGACCAAACACATCTAGACATATTCTCTGTGTCGTTTCTTGACACATTCTTGCATAGCTTATTATAATAGCAAAGGCTGTATTTGTGTGCTGAAGCAGCTAGATCCCACATCATTTTAAATCACTCTTATTGAGCAGCTGATGCATGCTTGCAGACAAAGTTCTCCTATGCAGGCGGATTGACCATGTTCAGCACAAGGCTGCGAGTGCCGACCTCCCACCCCTGAGCATAAACAGGAAAGCTACTATAAAGACGGCCTTTCAAAAGCATGTCTGTGCCTAATAAGAGCACAGTAAACACACAGAAAACACATGGCTTCACTGGACTTTCTCCTTCCAACTGAGCTGTTGCCGCAGGCCTCACGGACACTTCGTAGGAATCCCGCTCTAGGCTATTGAAGGACCGAATTTTTCCAAGCCAGTTTGTCAGATGTAGTCTCATTCAAGAGTCTTCATTTAGCGACTGTCCTTCCACCTCCTTTGTTTCTCCTTGCGACTTTTGAAAGTTGGTGGAGAATTTGGACAACCGTATTCTACTACTTTTGTCAAAAATGGAAATATTCTTACAACATCTGAATCCCTTCTAATGAGGTGCTGTGCCAATATTTATATAACTCACTTTATCCACTAGTGGCACAATTAGAGTTGAGAATTTTAGTAAATTGCCTCAACAGCTGTGAGAGTGTTTGCCATAAAATGTTCTCCCCGCTCAGAAAGAGCTTCTTTAAACCTGGTGAACTCTTTAACTTTCCTGCCAGTGCAATCAGCATCTCGAAATTGTCCCGTGGTGTTTAGTTTAAAATCCCAAAAAACACATGAAACTAAAATGCAGCCCTCCATTCATAGTCTCTCACCTATCCAAGATTGGGGTGTAGAGGTAACAGGTCCAGCAGGGAAAGGCAGACATCCCTCTTCCGTTCATTTTGGGGAAAACGTTCCCAGGCAGGAAGGGATGGATTGTGGAATCTGTGTTGGCGTCTCTACCCAGTTGGACCTGCTCAGAAACACTTCAGTGGATCCAGCCTGGCCAGATGAACCACCTCTATGCACTGCGGAGGAGCAGCAGCTCTATTCCAAGTTCCCTTAATGTAGGACTCAAGCTTAGCCACCCTACAGAGGAACAGTTGCTACTGTTCACAGTCTCACTTTTCATATTTTATGAGAATAGGTGAGGGTTAAGACATAGATTGACCGGTGAGGCTTTGCTTTGTGGCTCAGCTCATTCTTCTTTAGATTACTGACTCTGTGGTTTTTGAAGAAAGCTCAGATAATTTCAATGTTAAAGCTCTAGAATTTACTCTGGAGTATACCTTTTAATAAATAAAAGTATAGGAGGATAAGAAGGTCTTTTTCTGGGTTCATTAGAGATAATTAAACCTAAAGTTCCACAATTTCATCTCAGATAAGCAATGCTTATTATCCAAATCATATTTAGGTAAATTAAACTTTAATTGAGCTAGAAAGGCCTCCTCGGTGTAGTGAAACCTAGTTAGACCAAGTGTAATTCAGAGGCCAATATTTTGTGCTTTCTGAAATTCAGCAGTGTTTTCAAAAAATGTAAATATAACATATTTATCTTCTGTCAAAATTTTGCACAAACTTTGATAAGGATTTTTATTTTTCAAAACAACACAATACGGAACACAACTATTAAGTCAAACAAAAAGGATGCATGATTTTCTAGATTTAAAAAAAGTCTGGAAAAATTGTTGTATATTTCTGCTCTGTCCCCCTGAGTCAAAATGCTTATGCATTGTCTCTACTAACTTTGCACATTAAGGCTGAACCCTCAGCCGATTCCTATTTGTAAGATAATTCCATTTCAGTCAAAGTGGAGATAAAATGTGTGTGAATTGCACAGTTTCTCATGCAAAACCTATGCAATCTTTGTAGGTTTTGCCAGAGATTCCTAATTGGATTTAAAACTGGACTTTGTTCCATTTTAACAGATGAAAAGGCTTTCCGCTACACAGTTTCATTGGAGCTCCGGCTGTATCTTTCAGGGGTTTTATTCTGCTGGAATGAGAGACTCTGTTCCACTCTCAAGTCTTTTGTAGCCTCAGAGAGTTTTTCTTTGAGAATTTCTCTGCATTTATCTCCATCCAGCACAGATTGACTTCTCAAGTTCCATTGCAAACAACAAAAAGTCAGATGACACTGCCTTCCATACATCTCCACAATGCAACTTACCATTGTCCCTTAAACATATTCTCTAACCTGAGATGTGGATCTCCATTTCTCCACCACAGATAAGAGTACAGGTTAATGGTCTATATGTACTTAGCTAATTCTTATAGTTGTTTTCTCCTGCCCTGGCTTCCACCCTTCATCCTTAAATGTTAATGCAGGTGAAAGTCAAGTCTTCCTTGTAAGTATCAATGATTTTGGTGCAAATTTAACAAGGGATTCTTGCAAATACAAGGATCTCTTGCACGTCACAATGTCTGACCTCACGGCCATTTTATTTATGACGTTACAACATGGGATCGTGCACATGCCTTTGCACTAATTCCACACTGTGAAGCAAGGATGTATGCATATGTGTTTATGGGCTTCCTATATTAAGAGTAAGGCCAATTATGGAGCTTTTCCTGTAAACAAAATCATTTATCAAGTTCAACTGCAGCTGCCAAGTGTGTGTGCTAACACATGGATGCACGTACACATATTTACACAGATGGAAACACACACTTTGCGCAAACAAATGCTCTCCAAAAGCCACGCCTCTTAACCAGATGGACGTGTGGTTTCCATTTAGAGAAAGGGATTCACCACATCAGGGACATAATCAACTCCAAATAACAGCTCTAGGCTTCAAGCTTACAGGTGGTGAAATATAAATTGACATATTTATATTTCACCACTCGTAGCTTTGAGTGGAAGTGTTGGAAAAGCTTCCACTCAAAGCTTTTTGAGTGGACCCCCAAGCTTCTACTCTTGGAGGTCAGCCGGAGAGTGAACTTCTCCATCATTTTTCCGCCCGACCTTCTTTAGCCCTGGATTACTGGAGTTCTGTATGGTAACACACAGAGGCCCATTGAAGCCCCTGAACTGTCACCCATGAACCTTGACCTCTGGTCTGGCACATGTGAGTGTGAGATGCCGTTGTCATAGTAACACATGTCTGCTTAGACGCTTTGCAAGGTGTCCATGAATGACCAATCCGACCTTTTCCTCCAGGCGTGTTTGTGGGTGTGCGATGATGAGGATGGTAGGAGGGTGTGAGAGGAAAAGTGGATGCTTCATGGGCGTACAGGCCGGTATCTGTCTCAGGCACTGCCTGCACAGAGTTGTCTGGAGCCTCCTGGGTCAAAGGGGTCTTTGTCTCAAAGGAAGAAAATCTCCGTCACCCATCTTTCCTCATGCTTCCTCCTGCACAACACTCCTCTGTCCTTAAATAAATCCCTGAAACCTTCCTCCACCCATTTGAACACAAAGAAATTAGAAAAACTGAAGATCTGACCAGTCCGGTCAGAGGTTTACATAAATGCATCAGTAGTAAGATTTTATTGGCTTTTATTGATGCATTTGAATTGTTTGTTTTATTTTTTTAAGAAAAGGATCATCGAACAAACAAAAATAATGTGTTTTTTTTTTTTTTAAACCAAGATTTGGATGCACAAGTCTTGTCTTATTGTGAGTTTTCTCTACTCTAGAGAAGATCAAAATGTTATACCGAGAGTTTTAAATGTACACTTACACCCTCACTAACACTTGGATAAATGTTCCTGAGCAAGTCACAGAGATGCCAAACTGCTTTTAAAGCCAAAACCAGACTTCAGGCTTCACGGTCTTATCAAAATTGGTGGAGTTATTTAAATATGTTGGTATCCTGACATGGTCCCAACTTTTCAACACATTTTCAATACATTTTCAATTGGTCTGACTGAGGGACCACTCTAAAATGTTTTGCTACACAGCTTTGTTTATTCTAAAACCAGCCTTCAAGCATGTTTGGGACCATTTCCTTGGCAACGGATCAGCTTTGTGAGAGTCTTGATAATCCTCTAAACTGTGAATAATGCTTCCTGTGCTGGAAAATGACTAATAAGTTTCAGGATAATAAAAATCACAACCACTTTCTAGTTGTTAACTTTTGCAGTCCCTGTTAGCACCTTCATACATTTTTACATTTGGGCAAATAAATATCTCAATTTTTCCGTCATCAATTTCAGACTTGTCGTGGCTTTTATGAGTTTTACTGTTTTTGTTGTGCTAATGTGTTGGATTACTTAGAATTGAAGTTGTCCAGGCCTCGGCTTGGCGTATGATGTATTTACCTCTGAAACAGGCTGTTAAAGCCGCTCATTAACACAGTCTGCTGCTGCAATTTACGTGACATAATTAAGCTGAGAATTCCACTCCTCTCAATCAACAATGGCTAGACACGCTTTTGAATCTCTAACGAACAGTGAAATGTTTCCCCTGGAGGAAAATGTTGTCTTGTGTACATGTCCGGCTCACAATCTGTAATTATCAGGACATCAAGTGGTTTCGCATGCTCACTTTACTTTATGTTAGGTCATTAGATGTTGTCCCATAGAGTCTTGTTTGGCTCAATACCACAGAGTACTTCTTTTATCTTTTTTTTATACTTTATATGCATTTGAAGTGTGTTTTATGAGCCAGGGTCTGTTTGTTGCGTAGCCTTTTTTTTTTTTTTCAGCATGGGAATGTAATAATAGAAGTGATGTCACGCAGCGAGAATCAAGTTGTATAACATATAGTGTAGTGCATTACAAAAGTTTTCACCCCCTTGAACTTTTCCACATTTTGTCATTTTACAAACTTAATGTATTTTGCATAAAGGTGAAGTGGAATATTTATTGCTACAATAAATCTGAAAGGTTTGGTTTGTATTCATGCTCCTTTCTGCTCTGACACCACTAAATAAAATCCAGTCCCATCTTCAGAAGTCAGCCAGTCCGCTTGTTCAGTTCGGTCAGATTGATGAAAGGATTCTGGTTTTCAATAAGACAGAAAGAGGAAAAAATAGCTGAAAGGACGTGAACATGAATGCTTGGAGTCCACAAAGAATGTGTTGCATTGGAACATTTTTTATAAGAACCACAATGACGCCCTGGATCCCTGTTCACTGAATAGTGGTTTATTTAATTTTTTTTATTTAGTAGCCCTCAGCTGACTTGTGCTCCACCCTAGTGCTCTCTAATTAGACACCTGTTGTAAGAGAAAGGCACACTACATAAAAACAAGAACATATACAACCGAACCCCAGTGCCAGCCCATGCCCGCTAGTGCACTGCCCAACCTGTGGTAAGCCGCTGGTTTAATTTTGAAACATGTAATTCAAGCGTGCCTTGTTTGTTTAAGTTTATTTAGGGCACAACAGCGTTCCTTAATGCTGTGTGGACAGACCGCCTCCCATGGAATGCCAGCTGCACACAAACTCAAGGCTGAAATGAGAAGTGTGTGGGATGAAAAGATCTTTAAAACGTCACAGCATTTGGAAGAGAAGAATTGTACATTGTGAAAAGGAAATATTTATTTAATAGCATTTTTTTTTTCCTTAAAGTAATAGGAAACAAAAAGTCCTCTATAAATGAAGTAGGTTGGACTTCCAGTGCTTAGCAACAAGATCTAAAGCCCCTCAAATTTAGCCATATTACAACCACAACCTGTAATGTATTTTAATAATTTTTTGTGGCAGATCAGATGGAAATATAAAAAGTGTATTGCCTCAATAGAGACATAAATCTTTCAGTTTCAAAATGTTTCTTCCAGAATTGCTCTGTATTTAACTCCATCATTTCTTTGCCTACCTAAGAAAAACATCTCCACAGCATGATTCTGCCACTGCTAAGTTGCATTTTGTAGGAGCGATGTGTTCAGGATGTGGTGCATTGTTCAAACCTGCGTGTCTATCAGGATCTTATCTGATCAGAGCATCTTCTTGCAAATTGTTGCTGTGTCCTCTATATTTCTGTGGATGCCTGCAGCTCCTCCAGAGTTACCAAGGGCTTCTGGGATTGCTTTTTGATTGATGCCGTACATGCCCTAACGATCGGTTTAGGTTTGCAGTTGTTATTCGCTGGTGAGCAGACCTTACCATGGTACAGTTGTGTTTATACTGAGATTAAATAACTCAGATGTAAACTTTATTTATTAAGTAGATGACTTCAAAAACAAGTCCACCTGTTCTGACTAAAACAAAATCCAATAGCTTCATTGGATTTTGTTTTAGGATTTCAAAGTTAAAATGTAGAACACAAATGCTTGTATTTTTAATTGTAAAATATTTGAAAAACATGTATTCTTCTCCTTTCCATTGCATTTCTGCTGGTTGGTTATTTAAAATCACAGTGAGATATTGTACTTTGGATTTTGTGGAATAAAGTGTCAAAATTGGCAAAGGTTTTATTTTTTTTAATTTCCTTTATTTAACCAGGTAAACCCCGTTGAGATCTGGATCTCATTTTCAGGAGGGACCTGGGCTGATAGAGTATGAATGATTTGGCAAAAAACCTGACCTTGACTCTACATCATAATAAGGAAACAATCTTATCTTTTGAAATGTGCAAAAAGCAGAACATCTCTTGTATTTCAATGCATTTCTGCCTTAGGTGATCTAGACAAAACTGTCGTCAGTTTCTGACAGAACGATCAATTACAGCAGAACGGATTTATGCAGTCTTGTCTGCACCAAACCAGAAAGTCTGTTTTTGAATTTTTCTCAAAGGGCATTTTTGTGGAGCTGGATAGTCAAGTCCAAACCCCAAAGTGTTTTTCTTTTCCCTCACTTGGAAAAAATCAGTCTTTGAGGGTCTAGTTGACAGTTGGTGTCGGCTTTTGATGCAGTTGATCAGACCTCGACCATTAAAGCCTCGTTGTTTGTTTGACCCAGTTCCTAAAGCACTCTTGGCTATTCTTCTACACTCAACACAGCCAACCCTTGACCCCTGAACTGGGATAGGTTAGGGGCCTTAAGGTGCCACATCACATGCAGAGAACAGGGGGGAGGTCAGAACTTCAACAGAAAGGACTTTCTCAGGGTTCCTGAAAGCAGACAGTCAGACGGGTTGATGAGCGTTGTTGCAGCCCACCCCCCACGCTCCTGTCTGCAGGCAACAGCTCAAACCCAAAAGCAGTTATAGATTCGTTCCCTGGCTCCCAAAGTTTCTTTGCTGAACCTTCCCATGGGGTGTGGGGTGCTGGATAGACTGCGAGGGTTCGCATTACCAACGCACTGCCATGACTGATCTTGCTCTGTTTCTGTCCATCTCCTCATAATCTGCCAGCGCAGACAGACACAGAGATCTGCGGTGAAGTTCAAACTCGCTAGTCTGTGACATTGGACTGTCAGCATTAGTCATTAACATGCCTGGCTCTTGTGTGTTTGTTTGTGGCTGGATGTATGGAAGTGGGGGTTGGATCATGAGCCAACTATGGACAGGAAAACGCAGCCATATGTTGGAGCGGCTCCAGGGAGCCCCATTTTCCATGAGCCCCCCTGCAACATCAACCCCAAATACCACATGCACACATCCACCCACACACAGAAAGTTAAAACATATTAGCAGAATGGCTTAGTTTCTCCAGACTTTCTTTAATCTTGTCTTTGCTATGGCAAAGGCACACATCATGCATCTTTATATGTAGACTGAAATCAATCCTATAATATTTTTTATGTGTTTTGTTTTATCTTATGTTTTTTTCTAGGGCGACCCTGGCCCCCATGGGAATCCTGGTAGACCTGGTCCACCTGGGCTAAAGGTAAATGGTCTTAGTCAGACTTAAAATCACAAGTAATCATTTTGTTCCTAACAAAAACAACAGTAAACCATGCTTTTATATCTCCCTAATTTGCTTGTATGTCTGCAAAGACATGTTGCATATTAATTTTGTGTGTGTGGGTGTGTGTGCAAGCTTTAAGAAAAACAAGGCTATGGAGTTTTACTGCTCCAGAAGTGGGGTCACTAAAGTTCAAAGCAAAGCCACGATACTTGACAGCTCATTAACTCACTAACACCACTCCGCTTATGTTAGAATATCCAAACTGAACTCAAGTTATTTTAGGCTTTAATTGTTGACACAATATTATCCAATGTTTGAATAACTTTAAAAAACCGTGCACAGATTTTGCAGTTTCTGTATGAAGGCTGACTCTGTGCTTCCACCGTAACCTGAGTACAGAGAAGAGAATAGTACATTGACACCACAGGGGGGGTCAAAATGATTTATCCAGGTGTCAGGGAAAGACATTAAGAGTCGGAAAATAAGAACTCCAAATAAATCTTACCTATTTTAATGTGTGAAAAAGAGATGACCTTGCCTGAGACAAATTCTGCATCCTCCATAACAGTCTGAAATGTTGTATGCATTAGCAAAGACTCCTGACCTCTGACTTTCTGAGTTTGGAACATAGATTTAGAAGTACAATCTTTATTTCAAGTTTTGTATATATAAATATATATATATATAAATATAATATATATATATATATATATATATATATATATATATATATATATATATATATATATAATATATATATATATATATATATATAAATATTAGTGATAAGTACTTCTGGACATAGAGAAGAATGGGGAAGAAGATAAGGGATTTAAGTAACTTTGCCAGACTATTATTGCCAGACAACAAGGTCTGAACAATTCAGAGGCTACGGATATTTGAAGACTTCCATCTACAACTATCCCATCCAGTTTGGTGGCATCTTGCCATGATGAGACAACATTTTTTAAATGGTCTTTTTTATATGAGAGGTTAGAGAAGAATGGGTAGACTGGTTTGAGACAAGGCAATGGTATCTCAAATAGCAGTAATACATGTATTATACATTACTGCCAACATATCAAACCCTGAAGTTGGTGGGCTACACCAGCAAAACAACACATGGGTGTCACTCTTGTCAGCTAAGAATATTAAACTGAGGCTACAATTACACTGAGTCTACAGGCTCACCAGAATTGGACAAATTGGAAGGGTGTAATGCTGTTGGCGGTATTTTACTGGGACTTCTTGGGCACTTTAGTTTAGGAAACAGAGACTTCCTCAGTAATGTTTTCAGTCATATCCATCTCTTAATGACAGTAATGTGTCCATCTTCTAATGGCTACTTCCAGCAGGATAATGTATCATGTCAAAAAGTTCTTATCAAATTAAAGGTTAGCTGCTCTACAGTCGTAGAGAGCTCAATCCAATAAAAACACCAGTGGGAAGTGGTGGATTGGAAAACCATTTTAACTTGGTGTAGCAGACGAATCTGCATCACCACTGTTTGGCGCTGTCATGTCAACATGAACCAAACTTTCTGAGGACTAAGTGGGACCATGTTGAACCTTCGTCATGAAAAATGAAGGCAGTTCTGAAGGAGAAAGGGATTAAATTCTATAAATGTAGCTAGTAAATGTAGAGAGCTTTTCCTTTTGTTTCACTGATATAATTAAATCAACATTTTACTTTAATGTTCAGATATCTGCAGTTTGCAACTGCATTATAAGAAATTCTGTTTATTGTGTTTCTTATTTAGAGTTAATCTAGTAACTATAACTCCCAAGTCTGCAGTAAAAATATTTAGCTCAGCCTTGCACAAAAATTTAGAAATAATTTTATATTTTTGATTTGTTTAATATCTTGCTTACCCCCCACATTAGAGAAGCAGAAGGGTTCAGACACCTCTATATCACCAAGGAAATTTTGAGGTTGAGTTCTGAGGTGATGGTTGGATGAAGTGGGACAAGCATTGACAAATCAGGACAAATCCAGACTGTTGACTGTTGAGTCAAACAACAGAGTTCTCGCTAAACTGATCGAACCACATTGTTTCCCTCTCTTAGGATCATGGGATATGAACTGTCAATGAAATATTGAGGTATTGAATACAAGCACCTAAAATGAAGTAAACTGAGAGAGGAACTTTGTCGTCATGGAGTAGTTTGAAGTTCAGTCCCTGTGTCAGTTTTGTTCAGGCAGACGATTAGAGCGCCTCCTAAACACTTCTATATTGAGTTTTCCCACTGGGAGAAGACCCCAGGGTCGACCCAGAACACACCAGAAGGGCTGTACTTAACCTCTAGTCTGCAAACGCCTTGAAAACCCTAAGTATATAGTGGCGAGGGAGAGTGGGAGGGATGCCTTTGGTTTCCCCCTGGACCTTCTTACCTGCAGATCTAGTGTTGGGTCAACAGAAGACAGTGGACTGATGGACTTTCTTACCTTTCTATTGTTGTATTTCAAAAAGGGCTGTGCACTGAACCAGTAACAAAATTATAGCCATCTGCTTAATATTAAACAGTTTAATTTTGTTCCTCATAAAAGACCGTGGATCATTAGAGAGTTGCAACCGTTTTGCATATCTCATGTTGCCTTACACCAGGACGTGTTTCATTTGTGGATCTGAAACTTTATTTATTTTACAGTAACATATTATGACTGCCAGGTCCGACATCTCCTAGAAGAATGTTTCACTGATCTTGCTTCTTGTTCTTTAGTTGTCAGTGTTGTGATTTGAGTACGCCAGTTGTTAATGAAATCCAATATTACACACTTCGACAAGGTTCATCGTAAAAAACTTCCCTAAAAGTCATAAGATATTAACACGTAATATGAGCTGCCACGAGATAATAAATCTTCCCACCTTATCATCCTCACACTCATCCAAGCCTCAGAAAGCTCATTTTTAGCTTTTAAAAGAAAGAGAAAATGAAAAAAGGAGCTATGTAGAATGATCATGAGTGAAGATTTAAAATCCCCCCACATGAATCATCAGTCAGGTCTGTTGTTTGGCAACCTGGCAGAGATTATGCTCCCTCTACCTGGTAAGTGTGTTGAAAGGAAGATTATGAGGTGTTTGATGTCTGGGTAGGGTGGGGGGGTCACTGCAGTTTTTGCCCTTTCATCATTAATAAATGAAGCAAAGTTGTAAATGCTGGCAGCCCGAAGGGCAAAGAGAGGGAGCCAGCACCCAGTCGGTGTAATTTCCGATTCATTGCTTTGATGTGCTGAAACCCTGTTATTGTTACCTGCTGACAATGAAGGTTGGTACGTATGTGTGTGTTGCAGCCGCCCGTAATCAGCTAAGAAATCTATGCCTATTAATGTATAAATTTTACTTACTGTGTAGCTTTAAGTTGTGCCTTTTCACTGAATAGTATAATTTTGTAATTTTTTATGTTTGTCAGAAGCTGTGGGATTAAAATACCTACCATTTGGATATACTGTACTTAATGCATATAAAATTATCGTTCTCAGGGGAAAAAAGGAGATCCTGGCATTTCACCCGGGCCAGCACCTAAAGGAGAGAAGGTATGTCTTCTTTTATGGCTCCCACTGATCTGCAGTGTTCTTCTATTCTTGTCCTCACTGATCTTCTTGCATTGTATTTCAGGGAGACTCAGGGACTATTGGTCCTATTGGACAGCCTGGACAAGAGGGCCGAAAGGTAAACTTAAATAACTACCTCATACAGGATAAATGTCCTTAGCTGACCATTTACCAGCTTTTATTGTAAGTGAGCACACCAACCAAATGTCATAGAAAGAGTCCCTTGAAATATCTTGGAATCAGATTCTGTATGAGTCACTTGCATCACTTCATAATCGTTCAGTGCCAATGCTGTGTCAGAACGATGTGTTTGGAATGTAAAGATTCTTACTTCCTGCTTGTCTCCTCCTCTCTTTCTCCTGTTGTGCATCTTTAGTTTTTGAATGTTCACCAGATTCTGTGGAGATGGGTTCTTTCACATAGCACAAAGGACTTTGTTTTTTAACAAATAAAGGAAGACTATATTTTTCAGCAGTGAAACCGATTATGTCAATCTGCTCTCACTCGAAATTACACACATTTGGTTTTCCACAAGAAAAAATAGCGAAGTTGGAATTGGAAAATTCAAATTGTGCAGTTTCAAATCAGATTTTTGTATGATCAGAGTTCCTAAAACAGAACTGAGGAGCTGCACAAAGAGTTCTCTCTTAACTGAACAAAACGTCTTTAGTTAGTCAGATAATGGCCTTGGTAACATTCATCTGGCCTTTGCAACTTTTCGCTTTGTTTATGTCTACCAGGTCCATGAACTGCCATATTGGAATGTAAATGTTGCTATTGCAGAACTTGAAAAGACCCACGTTGCTCCAAATTCCTCCGGTTGCTTTCAATAAGAATTCGACATAAAAAGAATTAGACAAAATAAGAATTAGACAAAAACTGAAATCATTTTATTGAAATTAATGCAACTGGGAAAGTTAAATTTATTCCACATTCCCCAAAGTATTTTGGTGCTTCTTACTGCCGGACCTGTCTTTTTCCAAACAAACAGAAGCAAAGAGGAACCACTGCCAGTCACGTTTTGTATTAGTTACAGCTGATTCATGCAACCTTGTCAAACAAAGTCAAAGCATTATTGGGTAATTGAATATAACAGGCCGCTTATGTGCATTTCAGTAGATGTGGAAAGCTTGTCTGCATGTAGTACCTTTCTTCCCAGAGTCACAATAGTGTATGGATGAGTGTCAGACTCCAGCAGGTTTTTTTTTTTTTTTTACCTCAAGCTTGACATGTGGCTTTTGTTAAGAGGCTGCTTTTCCGTATGCGTGTGCGGGTGTGTGTCTTTGTGTGTGTGTGTGTGTGCGTGTCTATTTGAGTGTTTCTACCTCTTTCTTTCACCCACACTGACACACTGAGCCAGAATGGAAAAGAAATTAGGGTAGTGGAAAACATTTACAGATTCCTTTTAAGCGAGATAGAAGTGATTTTAAGGCCTATTGGAAGGTTAGCCAGTGATGCATCAATCAAGTTGACAGTGACGACTGATTCACATGTCGTAAAGCTCATGTACCGTGTCTCTCAAAAGTATTTACACCCCTCCAATGGTTCCGATATTTTTCCATGTACCAACTGGAAACTTTTAATTTATTTTTTGATAAACCGACAAAGAACAGCGCATCACTTTGAAGTAGAACAAATGTAAAATCCTGAAAAGAGTTGCAAGCTTTTGCAAACAGGCCCATGGTGACTGGAAGAGCTGCAGAGATCTGCAGCTCAGGTAGGATAATCTGTTGAAAGGGCAACTAACGGTCAGGAACTAAAGCAATTTTCACCTTTGAAAAATTGATAAAAAGAAAGGCAATGGATTTTTGGTTTGTCATCACAAGAAGACAATCAGTTAGAGGCTGCAAAAGACTTATGGATTGGGATGGAGGATGATTTTCCATCAGGGAAAACCTAAACGTGAGCTACAATTGAATGGCTCAAATCAAAGCCTGTTCGTGTATTAGAGTAGCCCAGGCGATGTTATCACTTCAATCACATTCAAAATGATTGCTTACTATAAAGATGAAATCATCAATCAGAAAGAAGGATGAAGTGTAAATAACTTGATCGTGCACAGCAGCCTAAGTGCTCTGAAGCTTCTCTTTAGTAAACCGCACAAGCGAAATATAGGTGCTATATATCAGAGTGACATAATAGCTTGGCGTCTGGATCTTTATTGCCATAGCAACATTAACAACATGCACTCAAATAGGCTGACCTCATTCAAGTAAGACTCAGATATTGTTCAGTGGAAGGAAGCTTGTTAAATTAACCCCAAGGAGGTAACATCTTTCCATACAGGACACAAAAAGGTTTACTCAGCAGAGAACAATACACAGGAACCAGCTGTAGCTCCACTTTTGACAACTTTCCATCCAATGACAAATGCATGAATCAGTCGTCTGACTCTGCTGTTATACTGCGTGTTTGTTCTTCCACTTCATAGACGGCTCAAGTGGAAAGTCCCAATGCAGGTCTTCCCCACCAAGACATGCACTGAAATACTCAAAACAAACATAAGCTTTTATAGTTATGTCATTTGAAGGTCATCTCAGAACTGTCTGCATAGCTTCCCTGCTGTTTAGCTTTGAGTTCTGTGGTCGAGGACAATGGGAAAACATAGGGTTTTTTCTATTTCTTTTTTCCATTCCACCTTTTTTCAAGACACTGTTACACACCCACCCCGGTCCACACAACAGAGCAGACCCTAAATCTGCCTTATGCTTGATGCTACGAGCGGGAATTCAGGAATTTGGCTGTGAGGTTTTCATGGAAACTTTAATGGAGAAAGCAGCGGTGCTTTAAAAGCGCCATAGTCGAGTGTGACTTTACACCACTGGCCAGGCCGAGCATGTTCCGCTCTGTACAACATTTGTTCTACTAAGCAGACCCTGAATGGCTTTTCAGTATGGCGGGCAGGGTCAGGGAGAGGGGGACATGCTGCGAGCCAAACCTCAGCTACAAGGCCACAATGCAGGCCACACGTCTCCCCGTTGTGGCTGCGTCTCCTCTCTCTGCTACATAAGCTGTCTCTTCTCACTTGTCCAAGCTTTTCCTTCCTGAAGATGATGTGCATTTCATGGCATTTCAAATAGTTATATCATTCTTGTACCCATTTTTTTAGACAGCTTTGTAAAAAATAGTGACCACCATCAGACATGTTATTTTTAGGTTGTGTTATTAGCAACTCTACACGTCTCTTTTCTTTTCACACGTGCCATCATTTGAGACTTTTTCACACAACAGTCTTCAGAATTACTAATCTGCATGCACATTTAGCAGAACTCAATATTTTTCATTGCAGAGGGGTAGCTCAGTTGTTTTTAAATGGATTGCATTAAAATGATTTTTCATGCAAAGAGGAACTTTAGCGATCCCAGAAAGATTACCCCATAAAACATAAGTAAAAGTATTTGATGTAATGTCCCTGAAGAAGCTAAAATAACTCATCAATCATTCCATTTTTTATGCATTGCAGGTTTTTGTGTGATCCTCTCTCTGTGGCTACTCAAGACCTGTTTCGAATAAAACTCCCATCCTGTTCCTGCTCCTTGTTTTAAGCAATGCTGGTCGCCTTTTTTCTCTACGTTTGACATTAAATCAAATGAAACCTTTCCTGATGCAACTCAATCAGGATTACTACAACGTTACCATGGTTATATTGGTAAATAATATTTCCTCTTCCTAATTGCCAGAAAATTAAGAAATATGCTTTTTTTTTTTAGAATTTTATTACTTTCTTCAACTTTTCAAGGACTTTAGGCATTTTAAGAAAGTCCAGACTGCGAGTTCATGGTTTGTAAGATTCTGGTTGGTTAATTTACAGCATTTCAATTAAGAAGAGCCACATTTGTGGAAGTATTTTAACACACTTTGCTAGCGCTGTCATTGACAAAGACCTTAATTTTTGTAGAAATATCCTTTGCTCCGATGAAATAAGCAAACGTTTGGACTTCTAATTTTTGATTTTTCTTCTTAAACCTCAGTCTGGAAGAGTAAGACATTTTTAAATGGAAAATTTGTTGGAAGCCTGTTATTTGAATTTTTCTAACAAAATGTTTTATATATTTCAGTTACTGAATTAACTCAAATGAAACATATATAGTCCATTTACACAGACACTGATATTTTCAAACCTTTATTTTTGTTAATTATGACGAATCTTTGCTTACAGTTTGTGAAAACACATTTAATTTCTGAAAAGATCAGAATATTAGATTATGTCAAATCAACAAGGAACATTTTTTTTCTCCACAGAAATATGGGATCAATGAAACGTATGTGTAATAACTACTCAAATTATAGGTACTTTTAATCTGTCAACCGAACCTTATTGACAGATTAAAGTTGGAAAACATATTGTAATTTACAGTGAAGTAGCTGTAATGATAACACCACAAGCTAAATTTTATCCAAATTGTCCATTTAGTTCAGACTGTTTATCTGTTCCAGGCAGACATCAACGTTTATATTCTACTGTACATGCAAGCGTGCAAGGAGCCAGATAATTACCTAGCGACCTTCTGGCTCCATGCCTTCATGGATCTTGGAGAGATGAAAGCTTAAATGAATGAGGTGTTTATCTGGCAGACCACCAGTGTAATGTAAAGTGTGATCTTTGGTGTAGGAACAAGCTCATACTCAGTTGAGCAACCAAGCAGTCAAACGTGTACAGTAAAGAGAAACTAAATAGCCTCCCATGTCTTATCATGGGTAGACACAATGTGTCTTCAATTTTCTTCGTGCAGAAATGTGCTTTGCCCTGCCTGGAGCACTCGCTGGCATACAGAGAAGGTTATAGGGTGCTACTGGAGAGCTGCTGCAAAATAAAAGCATTCTGGTGGGCTGATGTGATTGCACACACATGCTTGTTAAACAAGTGCTACTGTAAATACACTCGCACTGATGGGAATGGATGCTCTCATTAGAAAAATAATAACGAGTGAGATAAGGATCTGAGACGACATGGCTTAGCGTTGGAGGCTCCAGTTAATGCACAGGATCCACAGCATGTGTTTGCATGTATGTGTACTGGGGGTTCTTTGATCAGCCTGGGAAAACAGATCTTGTAAATGTTTCTACCGCCGGGTATATAATCTAAAAAGATGCAAAATAAAGAGGCACACACATCACAGCATGCTCATTTATAAGGGAGTCCTACTTAAGTTAAAAACACATTGCTCAGCTTGCGCAGGTAAAACTGAATTGTTTCTTCTTTTTTTTTTTTTTTTTGTCCCGGTTATTTAAATTAACATTTTTATAAACCTTCTTCAAAAAGTGAATAAATCTTAATTTTGTGACCTAATTCTGATATAAGATTTTTGTGAAGTTTTGACTAACACCAGTAATAAAAATTTACTATTTTCTCTTTCAGAACTATAAAAATACATCAGAACATCATTATAGCCTTCCCGTCCTCTGGGGCGATTAGTACTTAATTTTTTTTTAACAGAGATTCAGACCTCAAATGGTAAAAACAGAACAACTCTGCAGAACAAAAACTGAAAAAAATAGCCTTCCTGTTATCTACTGAAAGTTTTATTCTCTGTCAGTGTATTGTGTACAGAGCTAAATACAGGATTCTTTATTTTATGTGGTCTAAAATGCACAACGATTCACCCCATCCACAAATTAATAGTGAATATTTCATCTTGGGACATGACGATTATGTAATTTGTACTAATTCATGGACACAAACATATATCATGCAACTGCATTTGTCGGAGGTTCTTTGATTTTTGAAGACAAACCATTCACCGCTGCATAAACATTTATTCAATCTTACCACAATGTGGTGGGCACAGTTTATACTCTTTTTACATTTAAAGCTGATAAGACTCAACTTTAAAGATTTAGAACTCTGATTTGGGGATGCGAGCTTTGGTTTTCTTTCTGCACAAGCAAAAACGTGTGTGTGAGTGTGTGGAGAAATGAATTGAAAAGCTAGCATGTAAACTGGACTATCATCATTTTCTTTCTTTTTTTGCAGTGTTTTTCTCTCTCTCTTTGCTGTATGTGCCACTCCTCCACTACTGAGCTCACTTGACTTCTAGTGACACTTTTTAAATAAGATCATAAGTTTTAAGAATGATGGTGGGACTCAGGCCTTTTTGTCTTTCATGTGTTTTGCAGAACTGTTCTTAGTTTATTTACTTTCAAATGTAATGCTTTGTTGATTCATTTTATAGCAGCTAATCAGAAGCAGAGATCCATGTTTAAGATGATATTTTCAAGTCCTGCTCCTCTAAGTCAATGATATTGACCATGTAAAATACTTGCAACCTGGTTACTTCATCTCTTTTCTACTGCTGAAATCAAATGGTTTAAGCCACTCTGAACCCAGACAAGCTGAGTTTTTCCATATTTACCATGTCTGTTTTTACTTTATTTTTTCTCTCTTTCTCCTTGTTTCTGCCTTGTTCTCTCAATCTTTCAAGCTGTGGTTTGCGGTGGCATGTCCTCCCACATTTTATTTAGTTTTTCTACACTCATTGACTGGGGTTTGTGTTACTGGAGTCAGCAGATCTGTGGAAAAACACAATCGGCTTGTCTTTCGTCTTGCAGTTGCCCTGCACGCAGTCCGGGAGTCCTGATATCTGACTCAAACAGGAAGGCATTTATATCCTCAACATGCCATGAACCTGGCAACAAAACTCTGTGAACGCAGCCAGTGGAAACTCTGATCCTTTGATAGAAGAGCAGATTGAATTCTTGCATATGGCACTAAACCGGTCTGTTGGTGTTGTTAATTTTCACATGCATTTTCTTTGCAGATTTTGCAAATTTGCCATTCGCCGACTTGAGAACCCTCTAAGCATGTGCCATAATTGAAGTGGAAATCTTTTTGTCTCACTTTGTGCTTTCTTTTATCTGTTCTACCCACGCTCATCTTTTCTTATTTTTGTTTCTGCAGGGACAGAAAGGATACCCCGGTCCACCCGGACTTCCTGGAGAGACAGTATGTATTTTTCTGCAGTTTATGCATGCTTAAACTCTTATTCCTGTTATTTTTCACATGCTGTTGACTTTAGGTTGGCAGATTTTTCTTTTTACATATCTTCCTCCTGGTGCCACAAAATTCACTGTCTGTTTATTAGGGTTTTATGTGACAAACCAACACAAAGTAGTGAATAATTTTGAATTGGTTGGAAAATAATCACAATTCTGTATTTTTAAGAAAAATGGAAAAGGCACTCCATGCATTTGCATTCAGTCCCCTTTACTCTGATACTCCTAAATGAAGCTAAGTGCAACTATGGCCACCTGGGGAAAAGAGCAGACATGTGGATGAAGGTTTTCTTATTAGATGAGACATCGACTCATGTGTGTTGGGGAATAAGCTTTGAATCATCACTTAGAGCAATCTGTCTGTTCAGTAAAACATAGTGGTGGTGCCATCATGCAGTAAGGATGCTTATATTTAGCAGGGACAGGGAAGCTAAATAAAAGGAAAAGTAGGTAAAAGTAATCCCCGGAAGAAAACCTGTGAGACTTTGAAAAACTGAACTTTGTGGTGAAGCTCAAAGCACATTCAGACGCTGAAATGGCCAAGTCAAAGTCTTGTACTCAATAAAACCGAGAAGCTGTGTCTAGACTTGAAAATTGATCTTCACGGATGCTTTCCGTCCAACTTGACCTGAGCTCAGAAAAGAAAATTCAGTCTCTGGTGGTGCAAAAGATGGTCCCACAAAGTGTTGTCTCAGTGTTGCTGCATGCAAAAGCATGTCCACTTTTTATATTTTGATTTTTGGAAAATCTTCAGAAGCATGTAGCCATATTCATCAATAACATATATAATATAAAATATTCACATTTTATAACATTCACATTGATATTTTTTTTCAGTGCACTGTTTGTACAGTTTTTCACTGGGTCTGGATCCACTCAACAGCTTTCATCAGTGTCTTGCTTTCATCTTGCGTACTTGACTGACCTCTCTGACTGTGTGTGCGTGTGTGTGTGTGTGGGTGTGGGTGTGTGTGCGTGGGCGTGCGGGGGTGTGTGTGTGAGGACCCTACCTTTCCCTGCAGGGAAGCCTGATTAGATTAGCCTGTTATGAGGCACTGGTGAGAACTCACATCTGGCTGTAGCACTGTGTTGCAGTGACGCTCCTCAGGATATTAGAAAGTGATGCCAAAGAGAGAGAGAAAATAGAGTGGAGAAACGAGAACACGCCAACTAGGCCAGCAGTGACACATTCATGGCTATTAAGCTGCAGCCCTGTAGAAAGTCTCCCCATTGTTGTTTTTTCTGTCTTCCTGTTGTTGCCAGGATCCAAACAATCACATTTGTAAATCCAGATAATTTACTGTGCAACATTCCTCTCACTGCTAAGCTTATTTGTCTTTTTTTTTTCTTTCTTGCATAAGTGCATTGAGAGTGCATAAACACTCAGATTCCTTATTAGTGTAGAGAAACTTGGATTTAATTAAGTAAGCCTCCATGACATCATCATCTCAGGGAGTTCCCGCTGCGCTCTTTACAAAGAGTGAGCTCTTCTTCTCTATATCAATATCTCCTGCATGTGTCCACCCTCAAACACCCCCCAGTTTCCCACAGATCTGCTGCTGCTGCTGCTGGTTATGATGGTGTGGATGATGATAGTGTGAGTTTGCAGTTTGAATCACCATAGCATCTGACTAACAGGCACAACTGTTTGGCATTGTGCGCTCCACAAGCCAGCTGGTGCTCATGCAGTTCTGCTGACTTTGTTACTGTAAAGTACGTCTGGCTGAGCCCTCAACCCCCTCGCTCCTCTCTTACACACACACACACACCCACCCTCTTTGCTGGTCAGTTAAAGATCTGAATCCACCCCTGGCCAAAGCCTTGTCTCCTTCTAACTAGCAGCATTATGCACTATATTTATCCAGGAGAGGGAATGGCAAGTGGCAAGCGTGGGCTGCGTCAAAGGAAGTTATAGATGGATACTGGTTCTCTGTGAAATTCAGACACAACCTGCTTTGAGTGTGTGTTTGTTATGCTTTCCAGAAGTTACATAAACATGCATAACCTCCTAATCAGCATCTACAGGGTTCTGCACAGAAAACATTTGGGAAAGAGAGGAGGAAAGAACAGCTTTCATCAAAGGCGATGCCTGTAATGTGTTTTTAAGCACATCCATAAGTCATTGCGATGCATTACGAGGCTTTACAAAGCTAATTATCTATCATCTTAATCTTATGTTATTGCTGGTAGAGAAGTCTAAGAATTATCCTGATTAGTGAAACAATGTATTTTATGGTTTATGATGTTACAGAAATAAACAGAAGAATTTCATTTCTATAAACCTTGTTTAAAGTTGTAATCCAATATGAATATCAGAGCCAGTCCATGGTGCCAAAACAATTTAACTGGAGGTCCATCAACTACCATCGTTCAGATAATGTTCTCTATAGATCACTGTAATGTAGCACACACATTGGTAGTGAACTGCAACCGACTGAATTGTTTTGTTTTTGCATGTAATGTCTGATGGTCTAGTAAGATCAGAAATTTAGTCAAATCAAACTTTAATCCACGCAGGTTGTATTTCGTTTAGTATTTAGTTCCCTAGAAAGATATATATTTACTCTGGAGATTTATTTTAGTAAGTTATGAAACTGATTTGTGGACATTAATATTACTTTAAGCTAGCTTTAAATGTATTACATCATGTTGAAATGCTTATGCATTGTAGTACATCTGCATTCACAAATAAAGAAAAAAAAATTGTTTAATAAATAAACCCAAACTAAAAACAGTTACAGCATATATTATCCAGTCCTTTATAAGACAACATTAGTGAGGAATCTACATCAAAATGTAAAAATTAATCATTTTGAAACATGGTTTTCCTTCCAGGTCCATTGAAAATAAAAAACACTTTAATTCAATGAAATATCTGAATGGAAAAAGCTAAGATTTACTAGTATAGGTTAGATTTTTTGACTCATCAATTTCACATATAGTGAAGTAATTCAGATTTTCTAGAACCTACAAAATCTGAATTACTTCACTATATGCTGAAAATACTTACTGGAAATAGAAGCTTTCAGCATTTTTTACACAGCAACAACTGTCACACTGGAATATTGTCATTACAAGTTGTGTAAAATCCCATCACTTACTGGACAAAACACAGGATATTTAATTTCCCATCTGCTGACCACAGATTAAGATCAGTCAGGTGTAAAAGCATCCAGTGTATCAAACAAGTCATTGGTACATGTCTGGTAAAATCCCCAGTTTAACGAAGATTTATTCCTCTTTAAAAATGTCCTCACAGCAATTTATATTTGCAAAAAGCAGTTTGAGTGCTCTTTGGGGCTCCTCAAGTATCTGCTTATGTGACTTATAACTTAGACCATATCTGATTAATTAAAAGCTTGATTAGCATTTACAGATCAAGTCACAGTTGTGTTAATTTTGCTCATTGCTCATCTATCCCACTTTTCTTTCTGTCCCTTCCACTTCTTTCTCTTTCTACCCACCAGGGAGAGCAGGGTCCAATCGGAAGCCCAGGTGCCAAAGGTTATCCTGGCAGGCAGGTGCAGTAAATCCTCTGCTGTGACTGGTACAGTTGTGGTCAGGGCCAAAGAAAGGCAGAGAGCCAGAGAGGAATTAGCTTATACTGGTCAGATGACCTGGAAGAAAAAAGTCTTGGAAAACACTAGGCAGGTTACCTGCATTAGTCAGAAAATGTTCAATACTCTCCCTTACTGGGATGCTCAACTGGAGTATTTATCAGATATGAGATAGAATTGTTTTCCCACATATCATTTTGAATGTGTCTTTGCCTTGGATGGAAATGTTGTCATGTTTTTATATTGTATCAACATGTAACATAAATGCTTAAAGTCAGATTTGAATGATCATGCATCCCAGAGCCAGATTGAGGTTTAGACTGAGGCTTGTGCTCTTGACGTAAGGACTAGAAAAAAATGAAGGTGTTAAATTTGAATTCATTCTTCTTACTTCTCAGGGTTTACCAGGACCTATTGGACCAAAAGGGCTGAAAGGCATTCGGGTAAGGGGATGTGCTGTTAAAGTTTGATTTTATCTGATAAAATTATAAAACGTGGTGCTTTAGCGTAATTAGTGAATGTAATGATCAGCAAGGCAGCTCATTGGCGCTTCTCTCTCCACAGTGTTTGTAGAAGGGGGCACGTAAATCTTTGTTTAGCCAGATAACTTTTTTTTTTCTTTTTTTATTTAGAGCCTCACACTACGAGTCCTTTATGCTATAAATGCGGTGCTGCATGAAAGCATGCTTGTCTAGCTCAGTGAAACAACATCCACATGCATGCGTGCATGAAAAGAATGCGTGTACTTAGTGCTCCAGCATCCACCTCTGCACACATAAACATAATCTTGGTAAGCGCTGCTATTAATAGTGGGCTAAAAAGGTAGCGCCCTCACACGAGGTGTAGACACTGCGTTAGTTCATACAGTAAGCGTTTTAAAAATCTTTTAGTCAATAAGCTTCTGCATACAAACAGAAAGAAACATAGTCAGAGACACAAAGTGATTTTTATGTTGTGTTACTATAAAGGTCCTTTATCAGCTCTCCTTGGCTTGTCCAAAGTCTTCCCTGCCCCCGAAGGCTGGAATTTCCTGTTTAAGCTCCGTATGAGGCCCTGCCGTCTTAAGGAGGCATTCTAGTCCCTTCTCCCCCTCTCGCTGAGCCACCTTTTCACATTTCCCCTCCCGTTTGGTGCATATTCCACATTGTGCAAATGTAAACCTGCTCAGGTTCATGCTCATCAATAACACGCATCTCGACTGTTCCCCTACAGTTCAACTGTGACGTTTGTGCTTGTTTTCCTCTGTGTGTGTGTGTGTGTTGTCTCCACTGCACTGACAGCCCAGTGTGTCGCCCCCGGTTATCTTCAGAGATCCCTGGCGTGAGGGTATGTGCCCTTGGACTACATCGTGGAAGCCAGCACCATGCAGTCCATGGGCATATACACTTGCCTCATGGCTTGGTTCTTCATGGAAGCCCACCCCATGCTGGAATGTCGGGCCCTGAAACCCAGCCTCAGAGCCGAAGGGAGCTGCTCTTCTCCTAGCTGCTTGTAGAGGGTCGAAGCACTCACAACTGTGCCCTTGCTTTCTTCTCTTTTCTCCTGCAGGGTTTCATTGGAATCCCAGGCCTTTTCGGCCTGCCTGGTCCTGATGGCGAAAGAGTGAGTTCTTCTCAAATGTACACACTGTCAAGTATTGTCAGACGCTGACCAAGTGAACCTTAATCCACATTCTTTAACTCTTTCACATTTTCTATTGTTACAACCACAAACTTTAATGTATTTTACTGCAACTGTATACGATGGATCCTTTTTTTTTAGCACTTTGTAAAATAAGATTCTGCTGCAATTACAGATGGCCTGAACCGACCCGAACCCAGACTGAATTTTGGGCTGGTGTTGAGCCAGAATTATTTGCTTTAAAGTCAGGTTCGAGTTGGACTCGGGTTTCTGTGGCATGTTTAATAAGCCTGCGATACGTACAGCATATAAACATGAATGCGCGATATAACGTTGTGTTAATCTACTTATATAGTCTAAATAGAGAAGTTGATAGTTTAACCGGTTGAGGAAATAAAGAAAGCAAGTACGGTACAGAAAGTCCTCAAACTGTCAGAAGCAGCATAGGTAAGAGATCATATGAGTCAAACTTCAAACTGATTTGCGCTTGGCTCGTCCTGCTGTTACAACAAACAACAAAATAGAGGAGTACAACGTTAAACAAAAGCTAAAAACAAGAGAAGTAAAACTGTTTACCCAAATTGTGGTCTAAACACAAAAGCCGTGGAACCTTAGTTAAAATATGTTGGGTTTACTTCAGGCTCAGGACTGTATTTAAAGTTAACAGGTCGGGTCGGATCGGGCTCAGAACACAATGCCTATGGCCTCATGCCTGGTCATGTTGGATTTTTTTAGGCTCGATCTCAATTCTAATTTAGGTTTGGACTTTGGCCAGGACACTTTAGCACAGAAACATACCCTGGTCTAAACTTCTGCAAAGTGTCTCTGGTTGTATGTTTAGTTAGCCGGCTGACAGCTCAACCTCCACCCTAATCTCAAGTGTTTCGAGCCTCTAACCAGTTTTCCTCCAGAATGGTCCAATCTGTTCAGCGCACAAATATCCCCATAGCATGATGCTGACACCATCGTGTAGTACTGTAAGAGAGACATCTTCGTCCTTTTGTGTATGTTTGCAGTGGCTTGTGGCAAACTTTGAAGTGGATTTTTTTGTTTGTTTTCAGCTCTTCTTACCTACCAGTTTTTTAGCTTTTTTACTGACCGTTGCTTTAAGCTTCTCCACGACTTTATTATTGAACTGCCTTGTGTATTCCTTGGACTTTGTGGTGCTATTTCTTCACTAGTGTTCCCTTGCTGTCCTCTGAGAACTCCACAGCACAGCTGTATTTATATGAAGATTAATGGGTGGTCTTTATTTTTGACTTCTGAATGCAGTTGGTTGCACAGGATTTTACAAGCGGGTGTCAGACGGAAGACTTTTTAGACTATTATTTTGCAAAATGTTTTGAGCCATTCATAAAATTTTTTATACTTCACAATCGTTATCTAACTCTTGTTGATCTTTTTACACCTAATTCCGATAAAAGACATTGACCTTTGTGGTTGTAATACGACAAAAATGTGAAAAAGTTAGACATGCATGAACACTTTTGTAAGGCACTGCAATTTCCCATTGAGATAAAAAAAAAAAAAAAAGAAAAGAAAAAAAGAAACGATGGCTCTCCTGCCAATTCCATTCAGCTGTTTTGAAGTTGTTATAACACGAGATGTAATCTCCAGCTGTCTAGGATGTTGGTGTGTGGGAGTGCTGATGACTCATATGATAAAACCCCCCTCTTGAAACCTTTGAACTGCCTGAACTCCACACCCACTGCTTGTGTACAGCCTCGAAAACACAAAGCGATTAGCCTAGTTAAAGCATGATCCGGGTGGGTTGGGGGTTGCATCACAGCAGGGGAGGCTGTGATCAGTACCCCTTCATCACCAGACAACAAAATGGGTCATAAACCCTACAGTGCCTGTCTACCCCGGAGAAACTAGTGGCTGTTCTCAATATAAGTGTAGAAAACCCTCCATAAGAGTTTGGAAACATGTTTAATGGGCTGCAGTCAGCTGCTCCTCACATCTGGCGGCGGATGAAGTGGGAGACACTTAATACCACAGCTTTTTAATGGTGTGTTTTGAGCTCAAATCAGTGTTGTCCATGAGTGTTTTAGTTGTAATATGTCTTTTGCGTATTTTTCACTGACTTCATCTTTTTTTTTTCTTTTCTGTCCTTCTTGAACTCTTTTTTTTTTTTTTTCTCTTTCTTCCCTCTCGACGTTTGGATTTTCAGGGAATCCCGGGTGAACCAGGGAAGAGGGGCGAGATGGGTAGGCCGGTAAAGTTTTGTCTCAACATACTTTACAGATAATCATTCTTAAATGTGATCATGTGTGTTATGATAAGTTTTTATGTGTATGTATGTATTTTTTATTTTTTTTTTTTTTTTTTAGTGGACGTGTTTAGTAAAACCACTTCCATACCTCACAGACACGTAAACCATAAATCATGATCCGCCGTCACTTGAACCAAAGTTTGCAGTTTGCATAAAGTAATACTCAAATATCACACTAGTGTAAATTATTCCACATGAGTGTTACACTAATGCAGAGGTTCTCAACTTTTCATAACCAGTACCATTTCAAGAAAAGCTTTCTAAGTACCACCACACTGAACGACATGTTAACAGTAACACAGGAGTTTTTTGTTGTTGTTGTTTTTTTACTTTGTTGCCATTTGTATTGAGAGAAAAAATGCTGTTCTTATACATTGACACCAGAAATATGGCAAAAGTTTGAATTTCTAAGTTCCAAAAAGAAAAAAACATCAACCAAAAATCCACTAAAGTCAAAATCTGAAGTAGAGGTTGCCATTGTTGCCAATTTGTTTTTATATTTAGCACATTTTCAGACCCCTTTAGTGACATTTTCAACAAAGCAATTCTTGACAAATCTAATCAACTTTTTTATGGTGTAATTAGCAACCTTTAAAGACTTGTGAAAGCACACATTGCTTAAGGCTGCTTAGATATAAAAGAAGGCATGAGATGTACAGCCAGCAGGCCACAAATATGTCATTGAAGGTGTCTTTCATCACAAAAGAATGGCTCTTCACTCCACTTGGTATTTACTGATACCAGGGCAAATTGACTGTACATTTTCTCTGGAGATAAGGAGCCTTGTGTAATGTGAGAATAAAAAACTGTTACTTTGTATTGTAAAAATTAAGCCAAACCCTCCACAATCTGCCTTTAAATAAATTAATCTTTTAAGGTAGTGGTATGATGGCATACTAAGATTGGGGGGGGGGGGGGGGATCAGCCTTTAAGTAAATTGAGTAACTTCAGAAAAAAAATATTCCCCAACAAGAAATAATACATTTTCACAAATGTATGGGTGATTCACTAATGTAACTAATGTGGTAAATATAATTGTATTTCTTTCATAGGTAATACTTTTCAAAGTGTCAAATAGCCTTTATTTAGTAATCCATAACTTTGCAGAGGCTTATTTCTTGCAAAAAAAAAAAAAAACATGCTCTTCAAGTAGGAAAGACAAAAAAAACACGCTCTTCAAGTAAGCTTGTTGACCTTCAAAAGAGAGGAGTTCCTTCAAGTAAATAACTACTCTGCATACAACATTTTAAAATCTTAAAGCAACTCTTGCTGGAAGTGGATTGTGTTTATCTTGCCACTATGCATAATGAGGATTAGGATGATTAGGAAGGAAAAGAAATGCCGTATGTTGACTGTTTCTTATAACAACTACCTGTTTTAAGGATTCTGTATACACCTCCACCAGCAGTACTAGATCTGAGAGTCTCCTCCTCTCGCAACCCAGAGGATGGGTGCATCCAAGAGCAAATTTCCACCATCCAAAGCAACTCAAAGTCAGAGATTTTCAGAGAGTATTGTATAGCTACTATTTCTACATGTTACTACTTTCTCTTAAACAAGGTTTTGTTGGAGTAAACTTGTTTGCTGGGTGTTGGGGGGGCTTTTTGTGTTAAATAGTGTTTAAAGTCAGTCTGAAAGAATGCATTGAACTGTGTAACCCCAAAACACATTGCTGAGATCATTTTGCAGCTGTTGCTTATTGACTTTTCAGTAAATATGATATTTGTGTTGCCAAAACTTCTTCAAAGCTAAAAACATTTGCATAGAAGAGTTGCCGTCACATTTTTATCGCTCCCCTCCTGCAGGACATTGCAGATGATGTATGACAGCAGTAGTTGTGTATTTGAGGCATCACCTTTTCGATATGAAAGCCATAAATTTGTTTGTGTTTACGGAGGAGGTGAGAAAAAGGTGTCAGGAGGAGTTATGTAATTTCAGTGGTTTTGGAATCGGCATCTAATTGCTCCTGTAGGAAAAACGGAGCATGACAGGATGATCCTTAAGAGATCGCTCTCGTCTTCCAGGAGGAAAAACAGGAGAACTGCTCAAACCTGAGCCAGACATTTTAATGGCCATAACCGCAGCGCTTGTTCTCTCTCAAGGAAGCACATGCACGCAGACACACATTCTGTCATTTCCCACCGATCAAGATATATCGAAAACGGTAGAGAGTGTGCAACAACTTTCCAAAGTGCATTGCCAGCAGTTCTCCTTCTCCATTTGATGCTTCTTTTTAAATAATATATCTTTATTTGTTTTTGGCAGTTCTCTTTCCCTGTTGTCAAACTCAGTGCCATTTTTTTTTAATCTTACATGAATCTGTCTGAAGTTGTTTCTGAATAAAAGTATTTTTCTATGTCACATGATGGAGAAGGTTTCCTTAAAGTAATTATTCCAGGATTTTTAAAGTAAGACTATCTTTAGATGTTTTAAGCAGTTCATATCTGACCTGTCGTAAATAACTCTTTTGAATTTGAATTTCAGACAAATCCAGAATACTTCCCGAAAACTTTAACCCCACCTGGTTTCAAAACGTCTTGTCGTCTGAGAATCCGATCACTTGGAGACATGTAAACATGCAGCTGGATTGCAACAAACATGTTGGGGTTTCTCTGAAAATTGGCTCCGTGCAAACATGGCCTCAAGTCTGTGATAGAGGCTGTAATTAATGAGCAGCTCAGAGTCAAGAACAAAATTGACCTCTGGGGTCTGAAAATAACTAATCCCTAAAAAGACCTCAGTGGTTTGAGTGAACCTCGTGGCCTTTCAAACTATTGTCATGTTATTTATCAGGAAGCCAGGATCTGTTTGCATGATGAATGGATGTAGAAAGTCTTCCTGAGTGAGAACATATCATGTGAAATATTTCAAACAACAGTAAAACTTTAAGTTTAAGCTATTTAATGGATCATCCTTAACTTTCTATAACTAGCTATTTCAAAACAAGAGGAATTTAAGCAAATTTGAGTATGATAGTGACAGTTTTCAAATGTTTTACAGAACTTCACTAAAAAATACTAAGCTATTCCGAGATGTATACAATTTGTTTTGAATTATTTTGCAACATGGCAATAGCTCTTTTTATGTCCCCAGTAAAAGAACCTAAGCTGTTGGGTCACTAAGTTTCTGTTCACACAGCAAGTCTTGATTTATTTATTTAATTTTTTTTGCCAAAATCCAATTATTACTTATTAATTAAAGGCGACCACAATCAAACTTCTGTATGAGTGATTTACAACTCACATGTGCAGAAGAAGAACTTAGATGTCACACAACAGAGTAATGTTTCCAGAACGAACAAAGGGTCCAGCCATATATGTTTTAAAGTCTGTTGAGCAATGGGAGCTGACAGTATTGTCACAAGATCATAATAAGATGAAAGGAGCTTATAAAAATGAAGCACAACTAAAACCAACAGACTTTTTTGCAGCATTTACTGAAACTTGTGTACAGAAGTCTGTTTGGGTGTGTATTCAGAGTCAGGAGTGGTGGGACTCGAATGTGCTGCGCTTCTTTCATATTTTCATAGTTATAGTTTTCAGCAATTATTCACATCTGGGTGATTGCCGCGTGTCTCGTATTGATGACGTAAAAGTCGGAAAAAATGTGACATGACCAATCCGACTTTGAAAACAATCAGAAACAAACTATCTGATTTAATGGCACATATGGAAGTGGCTCAAATCAGACTTTTTTCCTGGGTGAAAAGATTGGACATCCACTGTTCTGATTGGCGGAAAAAGTCAAAAAAGGATTTCATACGGGCAAAAAAAAGAAAACTAATTTGCGTCACATCTGTCTGCTTTGTCACACAAAAATCACCAACACTTAATTGATTTCTATTTGCACTTGCATTTGTACGTTCTTACAGCTGCCCAATCACTGACCCTATTTTCCATGTTTCTTTGTTGGTTCTTGAAGAGTCTCAATGACCCCTTTTTAATCCTCTATTGAATGAAATTAAGTTAAAAAAAAAACTCTGCCTGACTTATTTTGCTCCGAATTGAAATGTCAAACACAAAGAACTACATTTAGTAGGGAGATTGTGTTTCTAAAATGACTCAACGATTAAAATAAAACATACATGCAGTTTATCTGAGGGATCTCTGCTCTGACAGAAATAACTGACATTATCTGGAGGTCACAGTAATTATGTTAAAACAATGCATTGAGGCCGGCGTAGCAAGAAGTAGTCATTATGAGTGTTGAATCGTCTCAGTACTAAAGCTCTTAGCGGTAGGGCTTTTTGCAGATGTGGTTGCTCTCTGCTCCAGCACCAATGTTTGTAAAGCTTAGATTAGCCTCCCGATTACTGCTAAGTGGACAGAATAATCGCTTGGCTCACTTTCTCCCCATCTTAAGTTTAAAGTTACCAACAGCAAGCTACCTACACCCTAAAGTTAATAGATTTAATGCTTTTAATAGGACCATAACGGTCTCATTTTAAGCAATTGATCTAGTAACATTATTACAGTTCATTTGCAGCAACAGAGCTTCATTTGTTCAGCAAAAAGATTAAATAGGTAAATGTTTGCTCTAAATTTGAATTGTAAGATTTTGTTGTTATTAAAGCGTGTTTGGAAATTTTCTGCCTTGGCAATGTAGAGCAAAATGATTTACTTTGCGTTCACTTGCAGCAAGCCATTGTGTAAAATGAAGGTCAAAGGTTACTTGTACCGTACAGTCAGTCTCTTCTGACCAAAGCACGCGGTTCCAATGAAAATCTCAGTTGCATTTAGCAAACTCCACATGTTTACATTTTTGTGTGTTAGGACAGAAAATGTAAGGGATGCAATCCCTTTCGAACAACTGGTTGGCATAGATATATTATCTCATGGTTTCTATGGAGACTTGGTGACCCAGAGATGCCACTCTTTGTCGCAGTGCTCCAACACTGAGATTTGGAGATTTTTTTTTTCTCCTCCTCCAGTGTCCTGCTTACTGTGAATCGCAGCAAGATACAAATGAATATGCAAATATTTTTTTCATCACTGAATAAATGCACCAATAGAATTTATATTATTTTTAATTTTTTTTACACATCTTTAGCAGGCATGCCTAAAGATTTGTCCATGCCTTCATACTTAGCTAATACCTAGTCCTTTAACTGCTTGATATGTTTTACAAAAGTTACTGAGTTACGAATACTTAGCAAAAAATTTAATAAATAAAACCTAACCTAATATTGTAAGAGCTCACAACAATCTGTAAAATGCTGGATGTGTAATTCGCGTCCAAGTTTTTAAAAAAGCGTCACACTATCAATCTAAGCAACCCAAATTGCTTGTTTTTGTCGCCACCAAGTGGTAGCAAATTAATTTCTTACATACCTAATGGTGTCATAGAATTGAAGTTGTTCTCTTTGTTCTCAGGGGTTTCCAGGGGACTTTGGGGAGAGAGGGCCACCTGGACCAGATGGAGAGCCAGTATGTTCCACCTTAACCTACTACACATGTAAAACCATTTCCGGTCCACATTTGAACACACACAAGCTGAGAGTGAGAGTTTAGCACACAGACTCACATTCCCCCTGGTGTTTTAGCTGCTGGTTATATGATGTGGCTTTCTACCCATTTGTCTTCTCTTTCTTGTTTGAAGTTACCCTGGACCACTTTTACTAGTGTATTCAGTTTCATCCCATGCTTTTGGTCTGTTGAAAATAATTTAAGTTGGTTTTCAGTTTCAATAAGCCCACACTGTTAAGTGGTGAGCAGTTTGCAGGAAAGGCCTTTTTACGTTCACCACTGTGAGCTGTCCACCACCACACATGTAGACCTTTTTACAACCTCATATCCAAAAACACCAAATGATGTAATAAGATGTCAGTATGAGTAATTGCATGTAATTCATCAATGCAGCCGTTCCAGATCACATGCAAATAGTATTTTTTTGTATATTCACTGTAATTTTTACAAATGTGTCACTTCTTCTGCCTGAATAGAAAAATACAAGCCTGCCAGCAACTGGCAGTTTGACCCAGCTATAATTGAATAATGAACATAAGGTGCATTTAGGTTTAGAGAAAAACACCAGCTTCACTCCCCCAATGGTTTGGGCTTCTAGATCAGGGATTTACTCTAATGCCTCATCTTATTAGATTCTTGCTCTGTATTTTTCTGAGAATAAGTATTGTCATCCAACTAGAAAAGGGCCAGTTGCTATCATGAAGTTATACTTGGGCATACGTAATTGTATGCTTTCAAAACTTTTTTATCATTTCATCCCTTTGTTGCAAAGGCCATTTAATACATGGAGCTTAGAGAGTGAGACAGGGCTGCCCCTGCACCGTTTATTGTTGCCCACTGCCAGACACCTGGCCGAGAAAAGGCTCCTATGTTTCCCCCTGTGGTTACGAAATAACACATTCAGCCACTTGGAAGCAATTCTGGTAAACCTGAAGCAGAACGACATCAAAATGTAAAATACTCTGCATCATTAGAACTTCAAAGCCGATAATTTAACTCTAAATTATATTTTAAGATTGGATTCTAGATTTTTGATAGCTTTTTAAATAATAACATTAAATAAATATGTTAGAAATCTATAGCTGTGATAATCCGTGGTTTATATTAGTTTAGCTCCTGCTGGAAAAATTGAAAATTCAGCTGGCATAAAATGGACATTTATTTAGCAACTAGTAAAAACAGATACTACACGTAAAATCAAAAAAATCCACACAGCCAAAATAAACACATCTTTTATGTGTATAATGTGTACACATCCTCGAACATATGCATACACACACACACACACACACATGCACACACACCATTACATGCACACAGCGGCTTCACATAAGCTTCAGTGAAAACTAAGTCACTCTTCTGGACTTGTTTTTTTTTTGTTTTGTTTTTGTTTTCATGAAATGCCAATAACAGTTGTGCCTCTCCTGCTCCTTCCATCTTTCCCCTCCTCTCCGATTAGGGTGACCTAGGAGCCCCGGGTCCGAATGGAGTCCCTGGATTAATTGTGAGTAGTTCATCACAAATTTCAACCCGTCGTCATTTTACTCTGCCAGGTACTTTTGTGATAAACTGCCCACAATCTGAAGGTCGCCATGAACATATTTGAAACACAGAACCAGGATTGACTGTAAACGACGAGTACACAGTTGACAGTTCTAAAAAGTTTGTTGAATCAAACAAAATTCTCAAATTTTGTTCAAATTAGTTATTTTTGTCCAGTAGCTGCCCGCTGCCCACCCATCACCTTATCCTGAATGCCTCTCCGACCCAACAGCCACATAATTGGACCTGATTATAATGTCTCACTGCTTTCTCTTGTTGTGTCCCATCCTCAGCTGTCACTGTCTCTCCTAGCTGGTCTATTCTAGGCCACTAGCGGTTGAAGAAGGCCTGTAATCGAGGGACTGGTTGATTATAGCTCCGAATCCACATTCATGTCCTCTACACCCATCTGACTCCACTGCATGCCGTACCAGCAGCAATGAGCTGCACTTAAATGATTTAAGTATACAAACACCCTCCTCTGGGGAGTCGTTGCTGAAAGCTTTAAATGAAGGCTGGCCACTGAGGAAAGCCGAAAATGTCTAGACAGCTGTTCTTGTTTACGCAACTCCAAATACAAAAGACAGAAGTTGTCTCTCCTTGTCTCTCATTACGAGTGTCAAAAATGTAATTTCTGGGCCATGTCCTTAAAGTAACTTTTTCTTTCTTTTTTTTTTTTTTTTTTTTGCAGCCTGGCTGCACAGGTTGTTCTGGACTAAATTTAAACCGAGGAGCCTTGTTGTTGTAGCTTATAATTCACAGCTCTTTGAAAAATAAAAATTCTACACCTTAATTTCCACATATTTTCCTTTTTCAGGCACAAACTTTAATGGTTTATGGATAGATCAATAAAAAGCAGTGCGAAATGGAACACGGTTTCCAAAAGCTTTCAGAACTAAAATGTGAAAAAAGATGCTATGCGTTGGCATTCAGCCACCCTTATTAGATAAAACCCATTAAAACAAATGCCTTCAAAGATCACTTAATAAAGCCCCTTCTCCGTTGCCAAGTCTCAGTCTAGTCAGTTAAAGTCTGGCTTGGTTCTAGTCGAGTTGGGTGTATCTGCGTTGGCGGAGTGTTGCTCACTATGTGGTATAGGCAGGAAGGTGGGTGGGGATGTGGGAATATGGGCGGGATGTGCAGGAGCTAAATACGACACTCCAATAATAGTGAATGGTTTCTCCAAAATCTCTTGGTATATCTACTGGTTGTGGGTTGCCATTGCTCATCCAGTGACATAAATCCATGGGCCAATAAATGGAGAGGGCTCACTTTTGTGAAATTTAAGACCTTAGACGTTTGTCAGAGAACATTATGAACTAAATAATATTCTGAAGAACAAGAAATGCATCAGCTAAAGATGCCCAGTGCGCTGGACATGAAGTAGAGCATTATTTAACTCATCCAACAATGGAGTGGGCATCTTCCAAACCTATCGGGACAAGGCTGTCCTCCTAAACTGGCAAACTGGGCAATAATTGCTGTAATCAGAGACGCAGGCAGGAGTTCCCATAGTAACTCTGGAGAAACTGTGTAGAACTCAGTTTGGAGATCTATACAGAACCACTGCTAACAGGCCCTCCACAAATCTGGCCTACATGGGATAGTGTCAAAAAGAAAACCATTTTTGAATGTATGGAAGGAGGTGCTTTGGTCACATGAGACCAAAAAGTAAGTAGAACATTATCTATTGCAGAAAATTAATGTTACACATCTTCCTGAACACACCATCCCCTTCTATGAAATATGGTAGACTGCTGAGACAATGAAGCTCATCCATGAGAAGAGCTAAACACAGCCGTCCCAAAAAATGAAAAACTGTTCTTGGCAACAAAAGATTTGATTCGGGGTGGAGCTTCACCTTCAAGCAGAACACTAAAAGTGCAGCTGGAGCTACAGTGTAAGGGATCAATTCAAAGAACGTTATTGGTCTAGTCAAAGTCAAATGACTTGCAGCTGTAACTGGACTGAGTTAACACATCTGCAAAATATAAAGAAAAATAAAAGAAAAATATAAATATAAATACTGCACTTTTTACATTTTTATTCGTGAAAAAAATTGGAAACCATGTATTCTTTTATTCTACTTCACAATATATTACACTATATGCTACTTTGTGATGGTCTGTGACTTAAAATCAGTGAAATAGTTAAATGCATTTAAGCTAGTAGCTGTATTGTGACAGAAATGTGAAAAAGCTAAAAAATAAATAAAAAATTGCATTTTCAAAGCACTGTTTCATAACATCATTCCTCTGCATTAGATTTTCCCAAATAACAAGGAAGAAGCTTTTCTCCATCTAAGGTCTCGATGCCAAAGGATCTGATTTGTTTTAGGGGACTTTTTCGGTGCCATGTTCTTAAATAATCTACTTTGTCACATATGGAGATACAGCCCCATTCAAAGAGGCAAACATTGGTCTCACGCAGCCAAAACTCCTTTATTTCAGGCTTGAGATGAATCATAATCTTGGCCTGTGAATGTTTGCATATTATCATGCATTCTTCTCTGCAGCGTGATATGTGTATGATCTGGAAGCAATGATTTTTGTTCTTGCAGTTGATAAACAAAATTCGATGTTAAAGGAATATTTTTGAACATATCTCTACTTTATGCGTGTGTTATCACTAAACGGTTATTGTCTTTTCCCTTCTTTTTCCTGGCTTTAGGGTGATATGGGGCCTGTGGGAGAAATGGGCCCTCCCGGACCAACTGGACTCAAGGTAATCTGTGAAACGCGCAGACGGAATGTCCATTCCTGCATTGCTTGTTAATGGTAGCCTTACATGTGCTATGAAACAAAAGAATGGTTGAGTAGCAAGGCTGGTCATTCCTGGTTCTCGAAAGCAGACGTCATGCATGTATCATGTGTAGCCTTGCTCCAACACACCTGAATAAAATAGCTGACTTGTCTCCTCCACCTGACATTCTGCAAGGGTATGCTAACGACCAGTCCATGATTCAGGTCTGTTTAAGCAGGGAAACATCTAAAACCTCCAAGACCCGGACTACTGACTCCTGGTCTGTTGTCCTCTAAGCAAACTGTATGTTGTAACTCTAACCTGCGTGTGGGTCTTTTCTCCAGGGGGTACCCGGAAATTCTGGAGAACCAGGACTGAAAGGTGATAAGGTGATCTCAATATTCCTGTTATTGGCCTGTGTTATGTGCAGCATGTTGTTATCATATGCTCTTTTTATGCAAATGTACCCAGCCGTTAGATATTGAGCACATTTTAATTGGAAATTCACTACTAAAACAGACTTTTTTTTTTCTTTTTTTTTTTACATTGTTACAACAAGACTCTTGGAAGGTTTTCTTTAAACCTGGCTGCCATATTATTTTTCTGATCTGCATTTGTGAGAAATCTTACACTTTCTGAACACCGAATATGATTAACCATTTAAAGGATCAATTTTTGAAACATTTCATGTTCTGAAGCATTTTGAAACAGAATAAGAGACTTGTGTGTGTGCACCATATTGCACACAAGCTATAAAAATTAGGGTTAATGGTAATTTCATCTTGTTGTAAAATGACTGTTCAGCTGAGCTCTCCAATCAGTCGAATCACACTTCTTAAAACCTCCATAGTTCTAATCAACTTTAAAAAACTGAAGCTTGTGCACTTTTTAAAGATTACTCTCTTACAACATAAAAAAACACAAATAATGCTCTAATGTACTCCAGTGAAATTAGAGGCCACTGGGCTTCATGTATTTGCATTTGAATTTGAATAAAACTGTATAATGATGTTATATTGGAATGAACGGGATTGGTTTGAACTGAATTTAGCCCTAGAGCAGCTTAAAAGGTGCACACTTTGTTAAAATGCCACTTTATTGTAACAGAAAAATCAAAGAGCCTGAAATACTTTCTACACACATAATGTGACATAAAATGAATTTATACTTTATCCTGTTCAACTGGACTAACAGCAAGCATGTCTGTTTGAGGGAAAACAGGTTTGAAAAAAAAAACGTAAGCAGCCTATTTAGAACTGCTTACAATTGAGTCCACCTCGTCAGAAAATGTCTTGTTCAGTCTAAAGAAACCTAATTCTACAGCATGGTGCTGCCACCTCTGTGTCTCATATTGTATAGTTTGCTTATTTGCTGATGCTCACTGTTGTTTTTGACCAGAACTTTCCTTTTAGAGTTGTGGCCGTAAGTTACAGTTTGGGTTCATCAGCCCATTTAGCCTATTGTTGCACGGCGTTTTGAGAAACAGCCAAGACCAGGTGTTTCAAAGAAAAGAGTTCTGTCTTTCACTTCTGCTCCTTTATCCAGACAGTGCAGAATTCAGTTGATTGTTGTCACATGTAGAACAAAAACAATGCTAATCAGAAAATCCTGCAGTTTCTTCAGTGTTACTGTGGGCCTTTTGGCAGCCTCTGTGACCATTGTTTGTCTGTCTGTCCTTTTAGCAGTTATGGAGAACAATTGTCACAGTTGTTTTGTGTTTTCCCCCTACTACAGATTTGTTTGTGTTTCAGTTGAATGATAAGGATATGTGTCACATAGAGACGGAAAATGTTTTGAAGTGACTCATTATGGTTAAATACGTTTACATCAGAAAAAAGGCTTTTTTAATGTCCGATTTATAGTTCTTTTGAGATTACATTTCCTATAATTTTATAAACGTTGAATAGAAATGAGTTCAGTTGAACTGCGTAAAGGATTTGCTAGCATGCCAAGTTCGTTTGACTAAGATTCAGAAAAGATTTATAGTCAAATCAGAAAATGAGAAAAGCCAAACAGATTTCAAGACATGTCTTTCACCAGCAATAGAAACCTTTCATTTTGGTTGTCTCTGTTCAGAGTGGAGCTAAAATGAGCAAATTGCTGCAATTCTCAATTTGGTGAGATCTGACTCACTCTCTGAAACACATGGCGCAGTGGAATGAAGCGACTGTTATCAGACAGATTGACACCACATGAAAACCTTGGCTTATCCATTGAACTACATTCATTGTGCATTGACAGTTGCAATTTATAGGGCATTAATTTGTTTTGTGGGTTGAAAAAAGAAGAGTATTTATAAGGTAGAGTGTTACGCCCCCTTCCCTAATGTTTTTCTTCCACTTTTCTCTCTTTTTGTTTGTCCAAAATCCATCCGTCATCCTCTGTGCATTTGCATCGTTCTCTGCATATCAGGGGGACGTTGGGATTCCTGGACAGCAGGGGGAGATTGGGTTCAAAGGAGATAAGGTAGGCAACTTCTGTAGCACATTTTATAGTGGAAATCCTCTTGCATTGTCCTCACAAGGCCCCCCACTGACTAAACCTCATTAGGCCTTTCTGTGCACACTTGCTTTTAATCATGCATGTCCCTTATTACACAACCGCTGTTGTGCTGCTGCCTCCACAAAATGACTTAGCCAGATGTCTGCTGTCCACCTTATGGAAACTCTTATGTCAGTCTTTCACATTTGTCTCTCTGTGTGTAAGTAAAATCTAGTGCAACAGAGACCTAAGTGGCCTCAAGAGATACAGACTAGGGAGCAAAATCATGCATGTCTAATGTATGTTTCCCTACAGAGGAATCAAGTGTTTTGTTTAGAAGTTTTATTGGATACTATTTGTTTAATGTGTATTGTTTGCCCTGGTTAGGGTATCCAAGGAGCTCCAGGTTTACCGGGTGTTCGTGGGAAACCAGGACCACAGGTTAGATCTGATCAGACTGCACTCACAAAGATTACTTTAATATGTTAAAATGTTTACATAACACTTTTTATCTTGAGGGACACACTAAAGGCTTAAAATTATATCAGTTAACATGAATTAATCTCTTAATGTGATTTCTGGCAACAACAAAAAAAAGTCATTTTTTGTACTTATTATTTTTAAGTGCTGCCCATTTACTATTAAACATTAGAAGTAGTCAGTTTTTTGTTCTTTTTTTATTGGACACACCTGATAATGTTTTATTAAAAAATTAATTAATTAATTAATTAATTAAAAAAACTTTAATTTTAATCTGACCTGATCCAACAATTCCTTAAAATTGAATATAACTAAAGCACTTTTAAATTTTTACTTCACTTCTTTTAAGTTTATGATAATACTTGGGAACTTTAAATTTGTTATTCATGAGTTTTCTGAGCATTTTAGGAGCCCCAGTCAGAGTTGAGTCTCAGAAAATCTGTGGAGGTAGATTGATGGATAAACTGTCACTATGCCAGTGGAAACATGAACAAGGCAGGTCATTTACCTGCCATTTTTAAGCAAATGTGAAAAGCATAAAATAAAGTTTTAGCACTTCACATTTGCACATGAGCACAATGCCGGCACAAATATATTTCATTACATTTTGCCACTGTTTTAATAGGGGAAACTAGGAGAGAAAGGTCCTGATGGAGCACGTGGACCACCAGGCCCTGAGGTTTGTGTTGCACCTTGCTTTCTCTGTTGGGGACGTTAATCATTATTCTGAAACAAAAAAGATGTTCATTCTCTTATTGTTGGTAACAGGGTTTCCCTGGTGACATGGGACCACCGGGAGAGAACGGCGTCGAAGGACCAAAGGTGAGTTAAACCGTCCACTTAACATGCTGAGCTTTCAACAAGCATGACTTAAAGCACAAATCAGAACATGGCAGTTGCCCTCCATCCTTGTTGAGGCACGGCAGGGATTTCCACTAATGTTAAACTCAGTAGAAGTCAACTTTTTTAGAATTAGAGTACCTTGGATGGACACTTGTGTGTTAAAACCCAAATTTACACCCCAGCTTAGCCTAAAATTGCATTTTTTTTTTCCCAATCAAGGGAAAAATAGGAGATCGAGGTTTACCGGGGCCCCGAGGGATTCCTGGCCTAGAGGTAATTCTGACCGACGCTACCCAACATCAAGGGAAGACATTAACATTTCAAGGCACCAGCCCCGTCTTCAGCTAGCGACATTTGATATCCCAAAAACATAAGCTGTCCTGAGATCTGTATTCTCTGTTTCCAGGGAGACGAGGGTCCAATCGGGCCACCGGGACCATCAGGACTTGAGGTGAGATCAGAAATTAATCTGAGTATTTTTTTTGGATTGTACAAAGTTAAGATAGATGTGACAAGTGCTAACTCTTTAATCTCCTCAAATCTGGTTATTCCTTTCAAATTAACACATGAGAATAACATACTGGTTTTCTTTTTTTATTAACTGCAAATACCTACATTAAATAATTTATCTGTAGTGATAATATTAAATAGTTTTGTCCTATATTACAGACATGACTCTTACTGTAGTTTTGTTAACGGAATCTTCATCCTCGTGTGTTGTTTGTTCATTATTGCCTGTATTAAAGTCATTTTAAAAAGAAAGTTAGTAAATTTAAAGTAACATTGCTGGGAAATCAATAAATTGGGCAGTAAAAATGTTATGCCTCTGCAGTCTATTAAATGCAGTTCAGTTTTAGTACTCATATTTAATTGTGCATGGAAACTTTTATTGTACCTCTTTTTTAATCATAGACTGCAATAACGTGATTTAAAAAAGTTTTTTTTATCTCTCTCTCTCTCTCAGGACAAATAAAAGAAATTGCATGTTTTTGCCGTTTTATTGAGACTGCTGCAAGTCTCTATAACATGTGCAGTTCTTCACTTTGGCCGCCAGGGGGTGATAGCGTTCATCACCATGTTCAGAGATGACTCAGATTTATAGCGAATATAAAAACACTGGAATGTGGAAATAGCAAATATAGGTTTTTACTTTATTTTTCTTTCAGACATTTTATTAACTGATGAAGAAACATACTCTGTTATATATGTTTCCAATTTAATTTTCTGACTTAATTATTATCCCAGATATAACATGTGAATCTTCCTTTCTTTCTCTGCGCTTTCTATCAGTCTGACTCCCTCCTCACTTGCCCACATTCCGCCCACCTGCTTGTCTCATAATCTGACTCGGTTTCTTGTCTTCTGTCCGAGGGGAAGTAGTGTTTGGCTCCTGCGGGAGCTGTGATTTATCTCTGGCCAGGTGCCCCGAGTAGACCTGCACATTCACTGCTCGAACAGGAATGATTCTTCATCCTTACCTTCCTTTTTTCCAGCGCCTGTGCATTTTTATATGATGCTCCTTGCACCTTTTTTTTTATATTATTATTATTTTTTTTTTATATATCGGTTTGGTCATAAAATTGTAGGCATGAATATAAATCAAGTGACAGGAAGTCACAAGTCCAGGAGAGCAACTATTCATCCTCTCATTGCAACCTAAATTGACTTTTATTGGCTGTCTGAGTGAAATAAAGTGTAAGATTTAACTTTTTAAAAACGGCTGCCAACCTATGTGAGCTAAAACTTTGGAAATACTGAGTCACACAGTCTCACGGAGTTTGGCTGAGACATTTCTGACCTCGAGGTATTGCTGGTTCATATAAAAATAAAAAAACAGTTTTCAGTCACTGAACACTTTTGCAGCCTGCCTAAATGTCCTGTCAGGATTACCTGCCTATGTCATCAGCATGCACCCTGGAGATTTTCCACTGATCTCTCTTTAAACTGTCCGTCCCGTAAACAGACCCTTTCCATTAACAGAGCGTTTGTGATGAATGTTAACGATGTGTTCACTTCTCAGTGAATGTTTGTTCCTCACTGTTAGTAGTCCTATGGCTCTTTTGATTTTTTTTATTTCAGGGTAGAATGGGAAGAAAAGGATTTCCTGGGAAGGTTGGCCCAGAGGGAGTGAAGGTGAATAAACTCAAAATCATTTACCATTCTTTTCCATTTTCCAAAAATACAAAAGTGATGCATATTTCATAATAACTCAATGAATGACACTGGATTTGCGTCTGCAGGGAGAAGCCGGTGTCCCAGGAAAAGTTGGGTCCATGGGAGAACGAGTAAGAATTTCTGACATTGCTCCTTCCTGTGTTGAATGATGGTCAACCCTCCCCCTGCATCCCGGCCACTTATCCAGGAAACTATTTCCATTCATCCATCCAATGCTTAATTTTAACATTTCAGGGATTGGTGGGTTTCATCGGACCTGTGGGAGAGGCAGGACTGGCAGGAGAGAAGGTAAAACCAAAAACTAAAGGAAATGAAAATAAATGGGTTAATTCATTTCTAAATGCATCCTTAACTTGAAATTAAATTTTATACTTGTGCATTTTAGGGAGACCGAGGAGAAATGGGCCTTCCCGGACCACCCGGAGTAAAAGGATCAACGGTAAGAAAAACTAAAAAAAAAACAAATTTAACTCATCAATACCACTAAATATCTGAGAATGTTCGATCATAAACTCAAACATGAATATAGCTATATGGTGGTTTGTCAGTAAAGATCACAATGTTTCATGATACCCTTTGCATTACAAGGGTTGTGAAAGGACACAGCTCTTCATCTTGACCTTCTGATCCTGAAGAGTGACTCCCTACACTGCCACCTACTGGGCAGCTATCATAACTAACCCCTATATTTCTTCAAATTCACATGGCCAGCAGTCAGTCACAAACTTTGTGTTAATTATCTGTCCTTTAAAGTGAGCTTTATGCATTACTGGCTTTGTTTCAGTGCTTGTTTAAAAACAAAATTCTTTTTTTTCCCCCCACTTGGTAGGAAGATCTAAGCTAGTTTATGATAATCCAAGTCCAAAAAAGTTTCCTTACCTTCCCAAAGGTATATGCTGAGAACGAGTTAGGTCAACAAGGAGAGCAAAGGCACATCACTGTTTGAGTTATTTGGGTCCTTACTGTTACATCTCATGTTCACCATATGGCCAAAGAAGTCTCATTGTAAATGGTGCAATACTGACTCAAACAAAGGGGTGGTTATTCCAATAGAACCCATACAATGATTTATTTTGCTATTGGGATCTTATTACTACGGAAAGTTTTAAATCATCCCAAATGCCAAAAAGATCTTCCAAAAAAAATAAAAGAATGAAAAAAAAAAAAGAATAGTCCTGCAAGAGTATTGGCATAGTCCCTAGTTCTGCAGGACATGATCCTTTATGATGGCTATTGGAGGTACAAGCACTTCTTTTCCTTGAGATTATTTATGAATTCTCAGGGCTTTTTTGTTTCTAATTCTGTGACTGGATGTGAAACGTTTGAAAATCCTTGAATTTTTTCATACTTTACCTTGCAAAAAGATCCACACTCCTTAATCATTTTTAAAAATGTTCTCATTGCACCCAAAAACTTTTTTTTATTATTATTAATTTGGGGGAGATGGTGTGTGTCTGCATTCGTTTGTGTTCAGCCCTACTAGAATAGTGCTTTGTAAAAAAAAAAACATTTTGCTGAAAATTCAGCAGCAGGACTTTTAGAGTATTGGTCCTTTAACTTTGTACATCCAGAAACCAACATTTTGGGTCATTATTTTGTGTAGACTATATCAGGATTGGAAGAATTATCTTCAAATCTTTTCACAAATTCTCAATTCAATTTGGGTCTGATATGAATACATAGATGTCTTTTAAATCATTCCATAGTGTTTGAAGGTGACCCTCTCCCTGTGTCATGTCTTGTGCGACTTCTGACAGATCCTTTTCCACAATTGCTCTGTACGTTTGCTCAGTCCATTTCCCCATCAACTCTTATTAACTGCTGCTGGGAAGAAAATAAGCAACCCTGCAACCTGGTGCTGCCATGACCAAGTCTAGCTTGTTCGGGGCGATGCGCTGTGTTAGTCTTCCACCCCATGCAGCCAAAACAAGCACATAAATTAATATCACCTTTGTGACTTGATTTATTTTTAGGTTTTTTACTGCACACACTTCCCTTTTGTTTCAACAGCTACAACTGTTTATTCAGTCTAGACACATGTGAGGCATAGCTGAGATGCTTTCTTTGACAAAGCTCCAAGTTGGTCAGAAAAATAAACCTATACAATCCACTTGCAAATTCAGAAAAATGGCTACTTTAATGTTTTTTTTTTTTCTTTTATGGACCACTCAGTGTATATGACTGTTTGGAGAGGAGGAAGATTTAGTTATCACTGCTGTTGGTTCACAACCAGCTGGATTTCCCCTGAGGGCATTACCACTCATACACACGCTCACTTTAAAGGAAGCTCTCTGTTGGCTCTCTTCCTCATCTCCAAAGCAGAAACAGACCGTTTGGAAAAAGAAAGCATCACTAAAAATGAGAGAAGCTGCTAACAGAAAGCTCTTACTGTAAGCGCCGATGTTTTATTTCTGTGGGCTCATGACGTCAGAGGTGCCTGCTACGCTGCGAGGCCAGCAGACTGAATGGATTTTATTGTTCTCAGATGTTCTGGGGAGTCTGACCAAAACATTCCCCATTATTCCGTTCGACTTTTACAAATGGGCCGGCCGGTAAATCGAGTCCAATAAAATAAAGAAAAAAGAAAAGAAGCGAGAGAGAAAAGGAGCCAGAAGTGGCATGTTTTCTTATATAAAATCAGCTCCTCAAGCTGTCCTCTGGCCTCTCTGATTTTCTCCTCTTGCGCATTAAATCTGTTTTCAAGCACAGTCTGACTGCAGCAAGAAAGTTGATCTATTCCTTCTAAGGAAACTCTGCACAGTCTAGTTGATTTACACCCAATTAATGTGAACACGCCTGCAATTAATTCCAAATTGGAGAATTAACTCCAGAGAAACTTTTTTCCATATACTGCAAGATCTGCAGAATTAGCGATATGTGTTGTTAATAAACTATGAAACTCCTTTCTATCATTTTTTTTTTTTTGTAATTTAAAGTTGGATTTTATGTCTTTTGTGCATTTGTGCAAACACAACAGGGCCACCCAGGGACGCCAGGTGAGACTGGACCTCCTGGACCACCAGGAAGACCAGTAAGTCATCACTTTTTCTCCCCCCTCCTTTTTTTATTTTGCACTCAAAAGAAAATCACTGAATGCTCCTTTTACTAGAACTATAAGTTTAGCAACTGTAGACAATCTCACTCTGTAGGGCTAGTATCCCCAATATGCTGCAGAGTTTTTCTGAGCATTATGAACTTTGACAGCCTCCCGCTGAATGCGCATTATCCGCCTGTCAGTCATAAACCCAACACCTATAACCAATTACAAGCTGCTGCCAGCCCCCCTCGTCCCTGAGGTGTGTCTCTACCGTGGCTGAGAGCAGGCCCTGCCCCGGTTCAAAGTGGGGGCCACTGAGCCACCAAAACAAACATAAACATGGAACTTTGGGGGCAGCAGGACAGGATTCCTGAGCGGGCTCTTTAATTGGTGTGAGTGACAGATCTAACAACAAACCCTATACTGTGTTCCCGAGGTCAGGCTGCTCCCTCCATGGGGTCAATAGCCAGGGGGCCCTGTGGTCTGTCAGTGTAAACCTTTGTTTTATCTTCCCATCCTTTTTTTTTCTACCCCATCTCCTTCCCCTTTTATTCCCTTTTTTTTTTCTTTTGTTCATTAGGGCCCTGCCGGAGCAAGTGGGCCAGCCGGCACCAGAGGACCCAAAGGCTTGCGGGTAAGCTAGCAGGTTGACACAAGCTTTAATCGCTTATCTGCTGGGAAGGCGTCCCAGCATCAGCCAGTTTGGCTCAAGCAAGTGTGTAAATATTCTGATGTTTGTTTATGAGAGGCATAAACAGCTACTTCTGCAACTTCTGCACTACCAGAAAACATCAGGAACCCAGTGAGGTGACATTAAGCTTCCTCAGAGACATTGTTTCACTTTGCATCAGCAAACTTAAATCTGTTTTACAGGCATTTATGTGATGGATTAATAATTAGTAGTATATCATTGTTAAGTCACTGCAAAAGGATACATCCATTTACATTTTTAACAAATAAAAATCTTTAAAAAAAACTGTGGCATGCCATATATTTGATATTTGACTCAGCTCCCCTGAGTCAGTACTTTGTTTAACTACTTTTACATGTGGCCACGTCGGCAAGGCTTTTGGTTTGCATAAAACAGCACATTTAATTTGCACATTTAAAAATGCCCTCTATTTGCAAAACACCCTAAGCTCAGTAGCATTGGTGTGTGAGCATGTCATCTTTCTCGTCCCAGATTCTCAATCAGAATTAAGTTTGATTTGAAAAGTTTTCAACCCTCTAAGAAGTTTTCCTGGCGGGTTACCTAGATTGTAGCTCCATCCATTTTTTTGTAACAATTCTGATCATCTTCTATGTCAGAGCCAAAGATAATCTTCCACACATGACAAGGATGATGATGATGATGATGCCACCACTACCATGTCTAACTATAGGTGTGGTGTGTCCAGGTTGATAATCAGTTTCGTTCTGGCATTTTTTTTTCCTGTTAAAAATAGATAGACAATCTGAAATTAATATACACCTGAAGTCAACCATGATTATATTCATTTCTTTAAAAAACAAAAATAAAAAGGATACCTTGCTTTCAAAGCTTATGCACCAATCATACTTTTAAATCTTGGAGACAGTGGCTTTAATATAGTCTTGTTTGTTCTCTGTTTTCAAGGCAAAGAAGATTAAGTCAGCTGAAACATTTTAATCCTATGCTTATGTAATCTAAGAATCTCAGTTCTAAGTTTAGACAACTTTTTTTTCCCTGTTAAGCATGTGAGGAGGAGAAAATAACCCTGAGGTTATTTTTTTGTCAGAAGCCTTTATGGAACATTGGCCTTGCTGTGGTTGGCCTGGGCACACTCTCACTCCAGTATGTGTTTTTGGTTAGTGCTAATGTCAGCAGGTTCCCCTGCTTTGTCCAAGATTAGAAAGCTGAATGATTCATTTACCTACACAAAGCATTTCATCACAGCAAGAAACAAGTTACAAAAAAAGAAGCTTTTTCTTTTTGAAAGTAACACTCAACAGCAGCTTAAAAATAAAGCTGAAACGGCTTATAAGAAGATGCATGATGAGACTGGGTACAGTTAAAAAAAATTAGCTGTACGAACACCATACGTCTTTCATGTGTAAAGCTCGATGTGGAAAATAATAGTGACAGAAAAACATCTGCCTCTACTCAGATTCAAAATTTAAATGCCGAATACTGTGAAAGTGTCTGCAGGATGGCTTCAGAACATAAAAAAGTTGGATTCAGTGCTGTCTTTATTTTCACTTTCCGAACTAAGTACCTTCATATTGCCATGTTACAACCACAGGCTTCATAATGCTGGGTTAGGTTTCTGTGTGAGAGACGTGCACAAATTGTTGCATAAGGTGAAATGAGCAAAACGTTTTACCAAGAAATGCCTCAAACATGTAGGGTATAACTGTATTCAGCTCCACTTACACTGAATACATTTAGTTCAAATTTTCTAGAGTCCCATAATTTGGAAGTGTTCATAACTTTATTCTCAGTATATGTCCAGTAGTTTTGTGAAGGTCTAAGGTTGTTTTTTTTTTTTTTTAGAACAAACCACATAATAAGAGGAAAAGAACACACAAGATAGGTCAGGGATGAAATTGTTTAGGGGATTAAGACAGGATTAGGTCATACAGTCGTGCCCTCCGCAAGTCATTCCTGTGTAGAAGAAAGGCAATGAAAAGCACAAGAAGTCCTGTTTATAGTTTGTCACAAGCCAGAGGACCCGGAAAACATGTGGCAGAATGTGTTCAGGTCAGATTGACACAAAACACTGGAGACTAGAGCGAAGATTCAGCGTCCAGCAGAAGAGCGACAGAAAGCCAGAGCAACAATGAAATGGTTGAGGATCAAATTCCAGCACATTTTCATGTGTTTGTCAAAGTCCAGACCTCAATTTAATTGAGAATCGAGACTTGGAAAATGTCTATGTATGTTCACACCAGTTCTCTGTCCAGCCTCTAGGTTTTTTACCTGCGTAGAAATGACATAACTTTCAGTCTCTAGATGTGAAAAGCTTATAGAGGCTTATTGCAAATAACTTGTAGATTTAATAGCAATAAATGGCATAATTGACTGAAAAAGTGGCTGAATATAAATGCATATTACACTATGATGCTTTTTACAAAGAAAATATTAACAATACATATTTTTCTTCCATGGCACAGTTATCACCCTTTTGTGGTAATCTCTCACATAAAATCCCAATGAAGTATGTTAACATTTGTCGTTTTAATGTTACAACATGTGGAAAAGTTCTGGGATTGCATTATATCTGTGTGCTTAAAAACTACTTAAAAGAGAGTCCCAAGTATTACAAATCCAACACTGTATCCAATATTTGCATTTTAAGATATCTGGAACAAATGATTTCTCTGGCTATCTAAGGAACAAATCCAGAGTTAATATGTACCATGTTGCAGAGCATTATTCCTACTACTCAGCAGTTTGTGGTTGCTTCTGAGCTGGTTTAAATTGAACTGGTTGAATTCATGCTATTGGTATTTATTTTGTCTGCCATTTTTGTTAGTCAGAAAAGAGCCTTGAATCCACGGTACATTAAAGTTACTGGATGTAGCTTGTCTCTTTTTGTTAATTATTTGACTGGAAGTGGAGGGGGGAATATTTTCCCTAATCATCAGCTAATCAGCCAATGTAAACGGAACCAGCGGGAAGCAGGTACCCCAGACAGGAATGTTAATGAGCAGTGGCCATCCAGCTCTATGTATAATAGGCTTATAGCACTTCAGCTATTGTTATTGCCTCTGGGCCAGACTCCCACTGCGCCTGGTCATCAATCAGTCAAACAACAAGGCCTCCTTCAGTGTGATGTCCTGAGAAACTTGCCATGAAAAAAAAAAAACTACTTGTATAACAACCAACAACTAGGAGATTGATAGAAATTTTTAATGTATTCACTGTTAATTAGTGAGCGTCGCTATGTCGGTAATGCTGCATTTTCCAGAGTAAAGCTATGAAATTTGACTGGATGCAGGTGCAAAGCAGATGAAGTGTGCTGGAACGCTGCCCTGGCTTATATTTGTTTTTATTGGTCACTGGACTAGCAGGAGTTTGCAGCAGTTTGGACTAATTATATTTGAAGGTTTCACTCATGTAAGATAAACAGTTGATCTGTGTTGATCTTTTGTGTATTTAAGTTTGAACTCTTTTGCCCTGAATCCAGCGGTAAAATCAATGTTAGGATAAGGTCAGTGAGTTTCACGACTAGAAAAGCCAGCCACCTTTTAGTATATCAAGACTCTGCATATATGTTTTTTTATTTTTTTTGCTGTTGTCGTTGTTTTGTTTTTTGTAGAAGTGCAGTTTACAGATATTGCGACCCTTACATGAGGACATGCTGGTTGTTTTGTCTGGTGGTGCTACAGTGACCTCTGTTGGTGAAGTGACACGTGTCTTGTTTTCTCAGGGAGCAATGGGGCCTGATGGTCCAACAGGAGAGATGGGGTCAGAGGGCAAGAAGGTAAGAGTGCTGGCATGTACTCAATAAAATTATGCAGCTTAACTGTATGAACATAACAATTAAATTTTTTTTTCCAAAGACAAACACTTAAAAGAAATTAGTGGTGAACTGCACTTGTCTTCTGTTTTATCTGAGGAATAGTACATATACCTTCAACTTGACACTGATTATCTTGTCTTTTCTCTTCACTGAAGGGTTCTGATGGTCCTCCAGGAAAAATAGGTTTCCCAGGATCACAGGTGAAGCTCCTAAACACCGTTCTACTTTTCATTTCTATGTCAGGTGTTTGTTTTGTTTTGGCTACTATGTTCTCAAAGAACCTCTGCTTTGAACCAACAAGGTTGAGATTCAGACTCAAATATAAAAAAGAATCACTTTTTATTTTTTCATAGTGTTTTTGTTGGGTTTTTTGTAGAGTTTATTACTAGATTTACATATGTGACCATAGAACATTACTCCATTTTTATTGTATGCTCATTTATCGGATTTGACCATCTATAAAATCCCATTCAAAAGTATTCAACCCTTTGAAAATGTTTTGTTGTTTTAATACTAAGTGGAAGTAAATATAATGTTATCTATTATTTTTTTAGTAACACTTCTAATATCTTGTCAGACACAAGTCAAATTAATAATTTTAATTACCTGTTTTCATTAATACGTTTAGTCAAGATAAACGAAAATATTTTTACAACAAGTTTGATTTTAACCAGCTCTATATTTCCATAATTGACTTTTGTTAATCTTGTCTTGCCATCCTTTATGTCCCCACAGGGAAAGATCGGAGAGCCGGGAGACACTGGACCAAAAGGTTTTCCAGTAAGTTCAATGTTTTTTTTTTGTTGTTGTTGTTTTTTATTTTCAGTGACATAGATCACTGAAAATAAACAAGTTGTTCAATAAATTGATAAGTCAGACATACTGTATGTAGAGGAGGAGCAGTGGATTTATTGGACAGAGCTTCATCGATGTAGTGAAGGAACATTGGCAGAGGGCTGGTGTAGCAGATACAGATGCCATGAATATGGTAATATCTGCTTCGAAAGCCAAAAGAAGAAGAAACTTTCTAAAATCTGGTTCATAATGCTTTTGTATACCTGCTAAAAAATATATATAAAAAATAAGGATTTTGTGCAAACAACTTGTATTTCTTGACAACTATTGTGTTAATTTCAGATGATGTTCTGCCATCTTCCTAAACTCACAGATTGTTTTGTTGTCAGGGAATTCAAGGGCCTTCTGGACCCCCAGGGGACAAGGGAATAGCCGGCGACCCGGTATGTTTAGACTTATAAACTCTTGACTATGTTTCTCATTTATGTGTTTCTATGTAACATTCCCACTGAAGCTGCCACAAAGTTGTCTCATTTCTCTTTTTTTGTTGTAGCATAAATTGCAGATAACAAGAGCATTGAAAATATAGCTTTAGTAGACATTGCCTCCATATTTGTTCATTTTCCAAATTTCTGTGCTGATAACTTTTGTAATATTTTAATTATTGCTACAGCCTTGGTTGTCATGCAAGGTCAGAATACTCCCTTTAAACATTCACTCTCAGGCAAGCACTGCACATTTGATTTTGACCTGTGATTACCAATAACAGATTGCTGATATATAAAGATTTTCTGTTTGGGAATTAAATTTGTTGCTGTTATATATTTCCTTTCTTTTTTTCTTTCTTTCTCCCTTCCTTCCTTCTTTTTGTTTCCTTATCCTGAGTGTTTTTTCTGAAATATAAATGAATGAAAATGTGGGAAGTCTGAGTGAATCTTCATTATTTGGATTTTTATTCATCATTTGGGGAGATATGATTTCTATTTCCCCCTCTAGCCAGCATTTTTTTTATAATAGAAGACCAACCATCATAGACATGTTAAGCTTACACTTAGAGATTGTATTTATGATGAAACATTATGAATAAGTTGCGTATTATGTTAGTTCGGCCATCAAATAGGTTTAATCCATACATTCTCTGCTTGTTTCTCTATTTATGTTGTTGTTTCTTTGTACAAATAGTGTTATATCTGATTTCTTTAATGTAATGATCATTCAAGCTACCATGTTATCTTCTGCAGGGACCACCCGGACCACCTGGGACTGTTGGATTGTTAGGAGAAATTGGTCCAAAGGTAAGAAAATATACAACACCTTGCAAAGCTATTCAACTTTTCACATCTTTTCACATTGCATCCAAAAGTGTCAATGTGTTTTCATGAGCTTCAATGTAGCAGACCAACACATAATTGAACACACGTGTTTTTCCAAATAAAATCTGAAATGCGTATACCATACCTATGTGTCAATAATTTGCAGAAGCACTTTTTTCTCTTAATTGCAGCTGCAAGATCAGTCAGATGGAAAATCTATTTTATAGTTTTGCCTCAGCTTCTCAATACAATGTCTAATCTCCAGATGTACATTCAGGAATGTTGTCTGTCTGGAAGGTGCTTCTCCACCAAAGTCCCAAGTCTTTTGCAGCTTCTAACAGGTTTCATTTGAGCATTAGCCCTTGATTTAGTTCCAATCTTGTTCTCATGATCTCTGACCATGTTCCCGGTCACTGCTGAAGAAAAGCATCCCCACAACATGATGCTGTAATCACCGTGTTTCATTATGGGGTTGGTATGTTCAGGATGATGGGCACGGTCAGTTTTCCTACACGTAGCAGTTTGCTTCTTGGTCAAAAAGTGAAAGTCTGGTTTCATCTGACTACACCTACCTGTTAATTGTGACCTCTACATGACTTACAACAAACAGCAGGATTTTCAACAGCTTTCTTCCAACACTTGCTTCCTTATTGCCACTTCTCCATAGCAGCTAGATTTGTGGAATGATTAATATCTGTCTTGTCAAGAGATTCTTTCACCTGACCTGTGGATATTTGCAGAGAATTACCACGGGCCTCTTCTGTGTTTGATTTATTTGTCTCTTCCCCAGCCTTTCAGTTTAGGTGTTTTGGCAGGTTTTCAGGTATTTCATGCTCTTAACAATGTCAGAAGATGAGCTGAACAGTGCTTCATGTCATGGGCAAAGCTTTGGATAGTGTTTAATCACTTAACTCTGCTTTAAACTTGTCAAAAGGTTGTCTCTGACTTCTAAGTTACACTTTTAAAAGTGGTCTCAAAGCAAAAAGGGCTGAATACATCATAAGATTGTATGTGACAGACCAACTGATTTGATGTGTAAATAAAACAAAAATGATAAATTATGAAAACTTTTTTTCCACAATGTTGTGTTGGTCTGTCACATACAATCTCAATCTATGCATTGATGTTTGTGAGAGGACAACATTGGAAAATGTTGAAGAGATCTACAAACTTATTCAAGGAGTTGCACAGATAAATATATTTACATCTGTTTTTATTACAAGTAAAATACAAATATGTGATTCTTAGCTTCTTTTAGTGGATTAATAAATTATATCAGCAATCTACAGTATTAAACTAATTAACTGCAGCTGACATGTGTCCTTTTTCATTTTGTCTACAGTTAAGATAGTAAATAATGGAACTTAGTATTGATGTATTGTTTTCATGTAGTGAAACTATCTTAACATTTTAAATCAGGTTTATAATTTTAATATGGACACTTTTCTAGGGTCCTGATGGCAAAGAGGGTGAACCAGGACTTCCAGGCGAACCTGGGGAGAAGGCAAGCAAACTAAACCATTGTAGTTATGCCCAAATGTTTCATGTAGGTTCTTTTTATCAACACAAAACATTTGCTGTTTCTGGGCCTCAGGGGGGGCTTGGACCGTCAGGGAACATCGGAGAGCAAGGACTCATAGGACAGAGGGTGAGTTTGTCTGAACTAAGTTATGAAACAACTTGGTTTACTGAAAAGCTGGAGAGTTGGTTCACTTTGGAGTTTTGTATGTATTTATGTGTGCAGGGAGAGCCAGGCCTAGAGGGAGAAGCTGGTCCAGCTGGTCCTGATGGAGCAAAGGTAAACATACTTGCACACAATACTTAATGCTGCATAATTATGTTATTGAGAAAATACATTACAGAATCAATCAGCCAAAATTCAAATAGCCACTTGTATTTATATGATCAGGGTGAAAAAGGTGACATGGGTCAGGAGGGTGACAAAGGTGAAAAAGGTGAAACTGGACTAAAGGGAAAGGAAGGTCCACCTGGTAGTCCTGGACTCACTGGCGTCCGGGTAAGTCATATGTCTGCTTGAAATTCATGCACAATCCATTACCTTCACCATAAAGCATCCATTTGAGCTTTATCAATTTATTTCTTTACTGTTTTTACTTAAGGGTTCAGAAGGAAAGCCCGGTAAAATCGGTGAAAGAGGCAAACCAGGCCTAAAGGTACAAACATAAAATTACTTAAAAATCACTTAGTAACAACAAATATTCAAAGGAAAAAAAAAGAGGGGCCAACAACATCTGCTTCAAATCCTTGGAGTTAATTATCATGCTTTATGCATGTCTAGGGGGCTAAGGGTCAGCTGGGTCACCTTGGAGAAACTGGAACAGTGGGAGAGACTGGACCGCCAGGATTTGTAGGACCGAAGGGTTCCAGAGGGACTATAGGACATGTGGTAAAGTAGAACAGTAATGATGAAGACACACTTAAAGCAGCCATTACTTAAACTGAAAACACTTGAGATGTTATAATGGATGGTGTGATTAACTGCATATTTGTTTGCCGCAGGGAGCTCCAGGCCAAATGGGTCAACAAGGTGAAATTGGTCTTCAAGGCTATGAGGTTAGAGAAATTATTAGCATAATATTCAAAAATATTCATAAAACTTTAATTCTGTCATGTTTATTACAACCGTCAATATATTCTGTTGGCAGTTTATGTGGTGGACCAACACAAAGTGGAAGGAAATTGATTAAAGGTTTTCACAATTTGTCACAAGCATAATTTTGAGATACCCCAAACGAAAATCTGCTGCAGCAACTGAAGGCTTTTTTATGAAGACCGAGCTAACCCAAAGGTTAACGTAGAGATTAGCCAGGCCTCTCTAATGATTCTTTTCTAGCTAGAGGTTTGCTAGCTTAACTTAGCTAAAGGTTGACATAGGTTAAGAGATCGCATGGTTAACCTCGAGGTTCTTTTTATAGAAAAGTTGCAAAGAGAAGGTTATTGTGGGGAAAAAAAACATAAGGAGTCCATTACAAGTTATGAAGGCAACACATACAGGAAGTTCTTCTAGTCACATGAAATGAAAATTGAACTATTGGAAAACATAAAACGATACCTCTACTGTAGCTCCAAAGTCATGCTGTGGGGAGTAGTAGATCTGAGCTAGTAGGATAGATGGCGCTAAATACAGGAATACGATGGAAGAAAACCTTTCTGCAAAATCAGCAAAAATCTTTATTCTGGGAAGAAAGTTTACCTTCCAACAGGACAACAAACCTAAGCAGACACATACAACTAAAGAGGAACTGTTCAGATCCCGACATATACGTGTCTTATGATGGTCCAGTCAAATTCTCCTGCTGCAATCGCAGTGGAGGTTGGTTCTATAAAGAGTTCAGATGTAAACTGAGTTTATAAACTGCATGGAGATTGTGGATCGTTTAATAAGGGACTGTGGTATTTCATTACTTTTTGTTGTCACTTTGGCACAGGGCCATCTGGGACCACAGGGCCCCATGGGGCGTCCAGGACCAAAAGGTGAAAAGGTACACCTCATTCACTTTATGTGCAATGTTGATCTCCAATTTTTTGAGTAATAAGTACAAATTGTTCAGTCTGACTTCAGCCTTAACTGAACATGTCCTGATGTAGAAGTTAGAGTCTCGAAGGCATCCCAGTTTGATTTTACAACTTTTAAATTGTTTCTATTCAGGGTGAGCAGGGTGATGATGGGAAGCAGGAAGGTCCTCCTGGTCCGCCAGGTCTCATGGTAAGTCCTGTATAACTCTGATTCTCTACATTTCTATTGGTTGTTCTTCTACAAATTAAAATTTCATCAGAAAATATGTTGTTTATATATATGTTTTGTGTTATCAGGGACCTCCAGGTGACAGAGGAGAGAGGGGTGAATCAGGAGACCCAGGGTACAAAGTAAGAACGACAGATTATTTCAAAACAGGTTTTTTAGGTGTTTTGATAAAGAGTTTTAACATTATGTTCTTAAGGGTCAAATTGGTTTGGATGGAGAACGAGGCAGACCTGGAGCTCCTGGACAACCGGTGAGTGACCAAACTTTAATGTCATGCAGAGCAGAGTTTATGCAAAACAGACACCACATCTATTCATACATATTTCTTGGTATGCTTTCATTTACGGAAAAAAAAAAAAAAAAAAAATTCTATTGCAGGGTCATCCCGGGCCTCGTGGACAAAAAGGACCAAAAGGGGCCAAGGGAGACCAAGTAAGGACGTGAAGAAATGCGAGATATCTGTAAAGAAAAGTTTTGCAGAAATTCAAAACCAAAAACTGATACTTGGTGGATGTGAATCACAAAGCATAGCATTAAAATAAATATTGTTCAACGGGGGTTTGGGGCAATAATTTGACAACAGATGTTAAGTCACCGCGTCACACGATGTAGTTTAGAAAATTGTACTACTAAGCTATGTTGAATTGAAAGTTTCTAAATCTGTTTCAAGATAAAAAAGGAAAGAAAGAAAGAGAGAAAGAAAAGACCATAAAACAAATTTTGAACAATTCAACATATATATCCTCAGAAATGTGGTTTAGTATGAAAAAGGAATTGAGCACCTGTAAGGTGGATTTTCTGTTAAGACTAAGTTAACAGTGTTTACCTCTCTAATTTAGAAAGACGTGACGTTTCAGTATTTTGACACAGTTAGTTTACTAAAGCAACAGACTGGAGAACTTGTTGCACTGCTGCAATTCTTTTAAGAGCATTTACTGAGCTTGTTTTAGATTACTAGACTATTGACTGGGTAGTGTAACCCATTAAATAGGGTTGCATTATTTTATTTTAACATAACATTATGTTAAAATGAACAGGCCTTTGACAAAACTAGAAACTTGAGGTCAGAAAGAGCAAGTAAAATGTTGATTCACTCATAAAAATAAAGACAATTTAGAAGTGAAAATTGCTTAAGTATTTCACATTTAAAAAATTTTTTTTTTCTTCATCCAGGGTGAAAAGGGCAAAAAAGGACAATCTGGACAAAAAGGCGCTAGAGGAACTGAGGTACGTCACTGACTTCCTGTAGGACAAAGCTGTTCAAATTTTCTACGGCTAATGACTTGTTCACTTTTTTAGGCAGGGATTTTCACTGATACAAGTTCTTCCAAACAAAGAAAGAAATCTTTCCAAGAATAAAAAAAAACATTAAGTTCAACATCAGAAATTCATAATTTCAAATTCAAAATTCATATTTTATTGATGACATCACTTGCTGTCATTTCAGCACCATTGACATCCAACAATTTTTACTCCAAGGCATATTATGGCACTATTATGGACTATACTTAGCTAAATACAACAAGCGACTCACAACCATTTTAGTTGCATGAACTAAAATAAGGATAAAATCAAGACAAGAAATAATAAAGCATGAAATTTTTTAGGACATTTTAGGAGTAATCTTTTAATAAGGTGAACATATGAGACATTTTTTATTAACATTTATTTTACAAAAGTAAACCTCTACGTCTTTTTTTCCAATTTATTTTATATAATATTTTAACATCCTGTTTTGAATAATTGCAGAAGCAAAATTACACATTTCTAAACATGTTTTAAAAATGAAAAACCTGAAAAGTGCAACATCCGCTTGTTCTTTACCGCCATAATTTATTCTGACACCTGCAAATAAAATCCAATGTAACCAATGAACTTCAGAAGTCACCTGATTAGTCATGTTTACAAGGAATCCTTAAGCCAGAGAAGTAAAATAACCAAATGTAGGACTCAGGTATCTAAATGCTTTTGTAAGCCACTGCATCAGTGTGAAGCATGTAGCTCAGTCTGATTGTAACGCCTTCATTCTCCTCAGGGTGGGGGTGGTCCTCCTGGTCCCAGAGGTGTGGTTGGTCCAGAGGGCCGTGAAGGAGTACCCGGAGAGGATGGAACCACGGGAAAAGATGGAAGCAAAGGCATGCCGGTGAGACTTCTTTACAACTCGTTTCATAAAAATTTTCATTCACTCAGCTGTTAACCTTCTGGACTGATTATATGTAGTTTTTGTATAAAATTGTAATATTCCATGCAAACAACTTGCCATATTTAACTCTTGAAACATACCCAACATCATGTACCGGTTCAAGGTGATTGGATATTTTAAATGCTGGTGCTATGAACCGATCATTAACTTTCTCTATTTGTGAATAGGGAGAGCACGGTGATGACGGGGTGATAGGGCTTCCTGGTAAATCTGGTGGACGCGGCAAAATTGGCGTTCCAGGACTCCCTGGGGATCAGGGAGGCGTAGGACCAAAGGTGAAAGGACAAAAATAAATGGGAACAACTGCAGCTCCTTGGTTGCCATTGCATTGACATATTATTGGTCATGTCTTCACCAATAACGTAACTGTTTATCCGTCCACTCAGGGGGAGCAAGGTCTTCGAGGCCAGAGTGGATCTTCGGGAAAAAGGGGTTTCAAAGGTGGAATGGGTGAACAGGGGCCACAGGGAGACAGAGGACCTAAAGGACAGCCTGTGGGTGTTACTCAGACTTAATCATTATGAATACTGTATAAATCAATCGATTCAGTTTATTTTAGATGCCATGTTTTTGTTTGTTGTTTTTTTTTTTTATTTTTAAACTTGATTATTTTTTCAACAGGGTGATGCAGGAGAACAAGGTTTTCCAGGAGTTTTTGGAGTGTTTGGACCAAAGGTGAGGTCATCTCAAAATAGCAACTCACAAATTGAATTAAACATTGTATTGTCAAAATGTATGAAGAATTTAGAGTTGTTAGAACACGACCACTGTAGGGAATTTATATGTATATATAGTATATGTATGATATATGTATGTCGGATCTTATTTATGGAAAATAAAATCTCACCAAAAACATTTACTTTACTGTGTGTCACAAAAATTGTCACATTCATACATGGATTGTTAATATGAAATCTTAAATTAATTTAATGTCCATCCATCATTCGTCCTTTAGTTCATCCCTCTATCTCTCAATCCATTCACCTTCTTACTATCCATCTATCCGTTGTTTATCCATCTCTCCATGAATCCATCCACCCATGTTTAAGGCTGAAGTGATGGTGCTAATATAGAACTATACGAATTTAAACCTGGGAAAGTATGGATTTAAGAGAATCCAAAGTGAAAGTGTGGATTTTTTTTAGTTCTCATTACAATATTCTTTTTATTTTAAACAAAGCAATAAAGATTTATCCATTATACAAATTAAATGACATTTTTTGTTTGAGAAAAATTTTAATTAAGTCCTGTCAATTTATAGAGATCTGCTTCCATTTTCAGGGTCCTCCAGGAGACTTTGGGCCAAAGGGCATACGGGGGCCAAAGGGGCCACAGGGTGTAATGGTACATGGCTTAATAATCTAGTGAGTTTTCCAATGCTTTGCAATCCATTCCATTTTATCCTCTTGTGTTGTTTTCATGCAGGGTGGAAGAGGAGTTGTCGGCCCTGTTGGAATTATTGGTCCCAGTGGAAGTGCAGTATGTAGTATACCTTAAATTTCTCTCAACTTTTCTCATCTGTCATTTTCTCGCCTACAGTATTGACTAGTCTGTGAATGTCTTAACAGGGTCCAAGAGGACAAAAAGGCAACCGTGGAGAGAATGTAAGTATTTCAGACTTGTTTCTGGTCTATTTTACATACAGTCAACATTACGCACCTCATGAAAGGAAAACTATGCATCATTCCCAAGCTGAATCCATGTCTGTATTTTCTCAAAACAGGGGTTTCAAGGTCCTAGGGTATGTCTTTATATTAACTTTCTTTCCTTCAAATATTAAAAATGGGTGTTTTAGTGTTCCCATATGTCAGAGCAGTTTACAAGTTTCCAATGGATGTTCGTTTTTATTTATTAGGGATCACCTGGACCTCGTGGACGTCCTGGACCTCCAGTAGGTTTCAACTTTAATACATAATACCAAATTTCATTTCTGCCACTGAAAACTCATTGTCTAAGTAACTTATTTTCCTCTCTGTAGGGTCCTCCTGGAATCCCTCCTTCATTTGTAAGTACCTTAATGCTAATTGTTAAAGTTTACAAGTTGTAAAAAGGGATTTACTAAAACATAATTTCCAAAAGATGGCACTGAAACTGATTAAATGAATTAATGTGAGATTTCTGCTCTGCAGAAAGAAGATGGCCTTATGATTGTTGATTCACCCACTCCTGTCAGGACTCAGGTTCGTCAGATTTGATATTTCTGTTATTTTGTGCACCGACTGAATTTTAGTAGTTGATTTCCAATCTTGAGTTTTTATATCGCTTTGACGTGTTGATTCCAATTTTAGCAATTTGCAATTTTGCTTTAAAAACATCAACATGGATAAAAGAACAATATTTAAAACTTTTTTGGTTGCCTTAAAGCTATTACAGTAGCTTTTCGACTTTTGTCCCTTGTTGGATTTTTAAAACCATATTTAACAGGCCAACTATCTGAAACTACATTACAATGAAATACATTGTCAAGGCAGTAAATGTAAAGTCAACATATTTAAATGTTTTGCGAATGCATATTTAAGAAAATAAATCTTTGATTCTTTTCATCTGTCCTCCAGCATAGACCAGCAATGGACCTGCCGATGCTCGACCAGGGAGCAGAGATCTTCAAGACCCTCCACTACCTCAGTAACTTGATCCAGAGCCTGAAGAACCCATTGGGCACTCGGGACAATCCCGCCCGTATCTGCAGGGACCTTCACAGTTGTGAACAGAAGTTAAATGACGGTGAGACGGGATACTTGTTACGTTAGATAGAGTGAGTGTTTTATCGCTTGGATAGTTTTAAACCAAATTTGTGTTTTTTTTCTCAGGCACTTATTGGATAGATCCCAATCTTGGTTGCTCATCTGACACAATAGAAGTCACCTGCAGCTTTACTGGTGGTGGACAAACTTGCCTGAAACCAATAACGGTTTCCAAGGTATACAAGATGCAACTGCAGGTTTAATGAATATTTACACAAATGGGCAGAGTTACATTGATCTCTTTTCTTCTACAGCCATCAATCGAGGTCGGTCGTGTCCAAATGAACTTCCTGCACCTCCTGAGCTCAGAGGCTATTCAGCACATCACCATCCACTGTCTGAACATCTCAGTTTGGAGGTCAGCTGAGGATCAGCTCCCTGACCATCAGTCTGTGAGATTCAAGGCCTGGACCGGAGAAGTGTTTGAAGTAGGAGGGGAGCTCGAGCCAGATGTTTTGGAGGACTCCTGCTGGGTAGGATTTAAGATATTGTAATCTGGTGTAAAGAGCTTCAGACCTCACGCTCTCACACTATCTTCAAATCTGCTGACTAAAATGTATTTATTTATTATTGTTATTGCGTTTTTAGGTAAAAGATGGGCGCTGGCACCAGACACAGTTTGTGTTCCATTCCCTGGATCCAACCCTGCTCCCTGTGATCGACATCTACAACCTCCCAAAAACAAACTCTGCGTCACATTACCACCTGGAGATCGGTCCGGTTTGCTTTCTTTGAGGGCCACAGTGTCGGTCTTCTGAGCACAAAGGGATGGACAACCTCCCCCTGCAAATCACCTTCATGCAGACACGGAGACCAGAAAGGTCATGTGATCGTGGCCAAACATTGTCCAAGTGAGGAAAAACTCACTGCCTTCCCTCCCGCCCAAAACAGACACTGCTTCACAACCAAACTCCTAGTGGACTGCAAGCAGAGAAAAAAGGAGGAAGCAGGGAGAGCAAGGCGGCGGGGTTACAGGAGCAGGGGAGTTCTTGCACTACTGGCTTCTGAGACCAACAAATGCTTCCTCAAGCTCCATCAGGAGGATCTCCATGTTAAAGGATAAAATACCACGCAATGTCTCCAGGACATTTTAAGTGAAAGGAGGCCAAGTTCAGCAGTGGATATTTGAAGTAACTTATTTCCACAACTGTATACAATCTGTATACTTTGTGTAATATTCAGATTTTGTCATAGCACCTAAAGTAATTGGGATTTTGTAAATATAGATATATATATATATGCTCTATCATTGATTTTATACATGTATATCTTTTGTAAATTAATCATCTTTAAGTGCAATAGATAAAAGTAAAAAAAATATATATTTTGGAACATAGAGCTTAAAACCAGAGGCTAAAGTACACTGTGCAAAAAAACACATAAGCTTTTTCTCCATAATGTCTGACATCAGATTAGACTACGCTTCTCTTGTTTTAGCTGTGTTATTTGGATTTGATAAATGCCAGAATAGTAAGACATTTTTTAGAGATTTTTTAAAATGCTGTTCAAATTCAGAGGCTTGCATGCACTATGTGGCTTTAAGAAGGTGGGTAAAGTCCAGAGTATGTTGTCATTTTTTGCAAGCTTCTGGTAGGTTAATTCATAATATTTTAGTTGAATGAGGAACATGACTGTTGCTTTATTGTAAATCAATACCTTAAAGGCACTGCTTCCTTTTAAAGAAAAAAAAATCTGCTAGGATAGAGAAACACAGAAAATTGTGGACCTTCACAAGTCTGGTTTATCCTTGGATAGCAATTTCCAGATTCCTGAATCTGTCACATTGATCTCTTCAAGCAGTTACATACAAATACAAACACCATGAGAATATTCAGCCATACTGTTAAAGAAAGAGGCAGGTTATGGATCCATGAGATGAACACATTTTGGTGCTAATGTGTGTATCACCCCCAAAAACAGAAATGTAAGGCTGGAAAGAGGAATTCATTATCGACTGTGAAATGAGTCCTGTGCCAAAATGTGGTGAAACGCCACTCTCCAAAGAAGAAGTCATCATGGCAAAAGCAACATAAAAAGTCAGATTACAGTTTGCAAATACACTCAGGGACAACTTTTGGTGAAAAAGAAGGAAATTTGCAAGACTGAGAACACCACTCCATGCATGAAGCATTGGGTTGGCAGCATACAAACAATGTGTGGGTATTTGTTGCAATTGGGTGTTCTGCACTTCACAAAATAGATGTGATGATGAGGACAGAAACATTATGTTGGAATATTGAAGCAGCATCTCAAAACATTATCCAGGACGTTAAAGGAAATGGACAATGATTGGCAGAGCCCCGATCTCAGCCCCATAGAAATCTTGGGAATTAATATTTACCACAGTCATGCAGTTTAAATGACAAATCTACCAGATACAAAGAAAGTACATATAAAAAGTACAAAGCATTGTTTTTATTCTCTTTCTGGTCATTCTGATATTCAGCATATATTAATAATTTTGATAACTACCCTAAAACAGGAAACATTCAGCATAATTTAATGACAGACAATGAAGAGAAAAGTCATTGTGTCTTTTAATACAATGTATGCAAGTATCTGGTTTAAGCTGTTTATGGAAGAATTTTTTTTTTTAATGTCAAACGGGGTGCCATTTTACTTGCCTTTGGTGCTCATCTGTTCATGGTATTTCATAGGTGAATTTATCCAAAAGCAGAATTCATATATTTATGTACTCTGAACGGAAGATTTACATTTTCTTCTTGCTGTGAGAAGGACAGTGGTCACAAACCAAAGCCAAAAACAAACGGATGCCACTGATGACTGGGAGGGCTATCGATGTCAGACTGAGGAAGAGGAAGACAAGCTTAAGTTCTCAGTAGTGTTTTAATAAATCTTCTCTAACTGTGGATTACAGCTTCAGGTTCTTGCTTCCTCATTAATGAATAAAAACAGAATACAAAGTCAGCACCAGCTGAGCAATTAAAATCAAAAAGAGTACAGGTAGAGGCTGTCCATAAAGGAGATCTGAGCCACGGAAGAATGGAGAGCGGGTACAGGAATCAAAACGGAAACCTCCATTTTTTTATCCCGGTGCTAAGAACATTTTCAAAGGTGCTAGTGATAGTGCTGTTATACACCACTTTGCTAAATTATTCATATGCATATAGTGCATGCTGGCTTTGCTTAGTAAAAAAGTTTATATACAACTTACCCATTCCATTACACTGCGCTACATCATGAGCCCATTTATCATGACATAATTGCCTAATTATTTTTCATTTCCACTCTGCATTTAAATAAAAGTTAAATTTAAGCTTCTTTTTTTTTTTTTTTTTTTTTTTACAATTCTCAAATATTTCAGTTTATATCCGGCATAAATCGCAGGGTTTAAACCATTTCCAAAAATATGTACAAAGCCCCGCTGAGCTGTATGTAATATTTTTAGCAACTAGAAGATAGTTTTTAGAGGGAAAAAAAATAAAAATATTGTAGCTGGAATCAAGTGTGTATAATTCTGTAAACCTTGCTGTATACAGTGGATCCCCTCTTGCTAATTTAATGTTATTTAATGCTGTTAATGTGGTTGCAGATTGCGCAAATTTCTGCTAGTTAAAGCAAAACTACTCTTATTGACAATGTTATATAGCCGTGCTCCCAACTGGTCTTGGAGTTTATGGGGTTTTTATGTGTAAATTTGGGGCTCCAGAGAACAAATTTATTGCAATATTATTTCTTTTATTTTTCTAAATTTTTTATTGTTTTTATTTCTTTCATGATAATCAACCATGTACTGTATGAGAACTGTGCTCTTCTATAACTTGTGTTTTAAGGAATTATGCAAATATGTGAAAATGGTTTCTACTTTCTTTTGTAAATCTTTCCTGAAAATGAGCTAAGAATACCTCATAATTTTACATGAGCAAAGATTTTCTATTGCATTCATAATTGAAACCTTGTTTGAAAGTATCAGACAAATGCAGCAAACCATCAAACTTTGAATGAGATCATTTCTGGTGCATTCATCTCTTATTTGTCCGCTCTTTAGTCATTGTTCAGTGTCTGTTAAATAAATACTTTAAATTTTTCTGTGGATTTTTATTGTTTACCTCACTGAAAGTATTCCGTTAAATGTGTGTGCTAACACACATTTAACTGTAATAATGTCATCTCAGGTGTTCATACTGATACGGTATTTGTTCTATTTAGACTCACATTGAATTCACACAATTTTTCAGACGTATTCGTCTGTATTGAAAAGAAAACTGCTGAGTAAACAGTTTGTGACATAGCGTCTATGAAAAATAGCCTAGTTATAGTGGTTTACTAAGCTAAGCTAAGCTTAGGTACTTTATTAAACACTACAAAGCGAGAATATTGTGCTTTCAAAAAGTATTAATAATATGCCTTGAACAAGCAAACAAGGTTTAATGCATTTTATTTGGTATCTCGTAAGATAGACCTACACAAATTTTTGTATGATTGTGAAATAGAAGGCTAAAGATAAATAGCTTCTTCATCTTTTTAACAATACATATCTAAGAACTTGGTGTCTGGTTAACCCTCGTGTGAGCTTAACATTCTGTTTACTCCCCTTGTCCTACAGGTCAAAAATGACCCGTCCTAAAAAAAAAAAAAAAAAAAAACGCCCCAAAATAAAGCAGCTTTATTGGCAGCCCATGGAGAGGAAAAAACAAAGCCAGAAACAGTTCCCTACTCTGAACTGAACTGATCTGGAGAGAGGCCAGAAGGTGGCACTCTGGTGTTTCTAACCACACAATCAGATTAGTTAGAAACGAAGCTATTTGTTTTCTCAGTTATTTTTCTCTCCACAGAAGCGACACCTCGTCTGGCGTTGATTAGCTGTAGTTGGTTCTTGAAAAAGGGTATTGGCTGACATGATGCTGCCATCACCTAACCATTCTCCCTCTCCTTTTCATTTCCACGAACATGGAAAGTTCTCCTGGATCAGTTGACGTGTTGTGTCTCTGCTCTGTCTTCTCTCACCTCCAGTCAGTGATGGCAGATGGGTGCTAGTACTAAGCCCAGTTCTGGTTCTGGTTCTCCTGTTAGAAGGCAGTTCCTCCTCTCCACTGTCACAACATGCATTCTCTGTAGGAGACTGCTGCAAAGTCAACAACACAACACAAGCGATTTGCTGTCACCCCCTGCTGGTCAGGAGGAGTGAATGGTATAAGTAATGACTTCATACAATTTTTTGGGTTTTATTTGGTACAAACTTTTACCATGTCTTTGCTTGTGTGCAGGTAGGATGTATTGAAAAGAAAAATGCTGAGTAGCAGTATGTGACATAGCGTCGATGTGCGCATGCGCATCGGGGCTAAATCTTTTTGTGGTACTGCTTACTTTCACTACTGGTTGAAGTTAACTTTTACACCACATGATGTCGCTAATGATATTTGGATATTTTTCATTTGAAGCTGGACCAGTTAAAAGACTGTTTGTTTAACCTTGCCTCTACACCACTGTCCTTACAGTCATAAAAAGTCCATATTACATATGGCTGGAAACTCTTTTCACTAAATAGCATAATTACCATTTGCCTAGAGTAAGTGTTAATTATGCTGTAACACACCCAGCTCACCACAAGTTAGCTTGAAGGAACACTTCAGTGTCAACACGGTCACAGCTTAGCATGGTGCTGTTTAGAGATTTTTTAACTTAAGGGATGGGGAACACAGATACAAGCCCGTGCACTGCCACACCACTGTTAGCCCTGCCATGCCACTAACTTTACAAATAGCACTCATTTCTGTTGTTTGGCTACATTTTATGTGTCAAACAACAGCCTTATTGCTGTTTTTAAGTAATGTTTTCATTTGATCAGAGACAGTGACGTGCCAATGTAGGTGGACTTCGCCTGGAACAAATTATTTAAAAATGACAGCAATGATATTTTTGAGTCTCACGGCCCTCCCTTGAGTGCTTGTTTTGACCAATCGCTTTTTGCTTGTATAAACCCATCTCAGTGCCTCCTTCTCAGCTGTTTGAAATTTTCGATTTTCATTGTTGCATAAAATAATTACCCACATATGTATATCTAGATGCAAATATGTTGTGGAGAATCGAACATTTATAGCGTCCCTTGTCTTGTTGCAAATGTAAGTCACTCTGCTTAGCTTCTGAAATTGTCCAAAAAAGACTTCTTTCAGGTAGTTTTAAAAAGCCCTACAACACTCAAACGCACCATCGGTTTTCAACGTGCACAGTGGTGACGTTTACCATATCGTAATGGCGGTAGCCTGAGCTATTTTGAATTCTTATCTGCTTTTCGAGGTTTATAGCGCGTCTGAGTGGTAAAATGACCTGTTTTGTTGGTAAAAACGATTTATAAGTTTACTTCTATAATGGATTCTGTTGTTGGCGTCGACATGACCCTCCCTGTTGATGTCAACGGAAGGTAAAAACTAAAACAAGGAAAGCTAGCGGGCTGCCGCTAGCTAGCATGTCAGACCGTTGTATGTTGAAGCTAAGTCATATTATAAACCTGTCACCTAACGCTCTATTTGCTTCCACTTAGTCATTATTTATTATACAATATTGACTTGTATGTTTCGAGTTATTGAATAAATTACTTTTTGTATATTAATATATGTAATATGCCTTTCTAGGCGTTAGCATTTCATCTTATGTGGTATTGTTTTATTTTAAGTCTTACGTGAAATTTCACGTCATAATGGGGAAGCTTTTTAGGATATGTTAATGCCGAAAACCGCTTAAGGCCAACTAAAACATTGTTAGTAACGTATGCTATTAAGTAGTTAGGGTTGCATTGGGAATGAATAGTCCCATCACTTGACATTTTGACAGTAAAGAATCGATCTGTATTTTTACCTAGCTTGTGTAATAAAATTATTTCCAGTAGATCAATTAAGCAAATCGTTTAAGGACTAGGCAATGATGCCTGTAGATGTAAACAGTGTTTTTTTAAAAAAACAAAAGAGATGTCATATCAATCTGATTGGATGATGCTGTGATATGACTGTGATGGTAGGGCGGCATTTGAGATGTCATTCTGGGTGTATTAAAGCGGAAATTATGAGCCAATGTGCTCCGACTCTAGCAGCGACGTCTCCCTCTTTGCTTTGTGCAAGAGGGGTAGTTATCATGCTGAATTTATTTTCAGTTTGGCTTTTTTTCCCCACTCGTGCTTTCCCTAACCGAAGATTGTGATTGTGGTAGGTAAACATACATTTTTACAGCGTTTGTTAAATTAGCTAGTTCATAGCTTTCCTGTTCCGCTGTGAAACTAGTATATATGTGCTGTTTCGTTTACACTTGTATCGATGGCTGCTTAACCTTAAACTGACACAGTCCAGCTGTGCTGTGGAAAAGCGGTCACGCAGGTGGTAAGTTTGCCTCCGTAATTTAAGATGTTAGCTGATATGTGTGGTGTGAGTTACTTATTGGCTAATTCTGAAACCTGATTCATGTTGCTGTTTCAGTTTTGTTGAAAATATGAACTTTGTTCTGATGGATCGTGTAATGGGTGAAGTTTTTTTTAAATAAGATTGTTCAAAATTATGTGTGCTTAGCTGCTTTTGTGTTTGACATCTACAGCTGAACAAAGTGAGAAAAAGAGGAAGTCATTGTTTACAGAATTTTGCATTTCCATTGGAGGGGTTACTGACAAAACACTGAGCAGTCACTGTGTCCTCTATTTTGTTTTAGTTTCAACACAGGCCGTTTTTGTTATGCTGAATATGTTTAACAGTCTGTTGTCACTGTATTGTGTTGACTCTTCGTTTACACAGGAAGAGGCTGCTTGTCATGTGAAGCCTCAGTAATGCAATGATTGTCCACACAGAGTTAATGGCGTTCAGTGTTTTTTGGAGGAATATTACACTGGGCAGTATTATGATTGTTCTCACATTCTCACATTACATCAATTGTTTTATTTTATTGAGCTTTTATTAAAAAAAAAAAAAAACAGTTGTAGAAAGAGATCAAGACTTCTTTCACAAGAGTGGCTGAGAAAGGCAGCTGCATATATCATATTGGACAAAACAGATAGACAACATAAACAAACATAGCAAATATATATATATATAGTATATTCAGTTTGGTTTTTGTAAATTATACCTTTACAAAAAAGTTGTACTTTTTGTAAAAACAAATTCCAGATTATTTTTTTTAATTCATGTTAACACTTATGACTCCAACTTACTGTAAAATGTTATATAACCCTTTATACAAATGTAATATAACAGCAAACACCAACATAGTGTTTGCTGTTAGTTAAAGCAGAACAAAGATAGGGAAGATGTGTCATAGGTTGACTATGGAGATTATTTAAATATGTGCTTTATAACTCTGGATATATTTAAATTCCTTAAAAACACAAAGAGTGGGCAAAATTTTAAAAACTAAATAAAATATTCTAAGATGTGCAGTGTCTTACAAAAGCACTCATAGACAGACCATGAACCTTTTCACATTTTTGAAGTTACTGCCATAAAGTTGAGGGTGTTTTATTTGGATTTTATATGATGTTTTGTTCCCCATCATTTACTAGTTTTATACAAATAAAAATCTGGAAAATTTGATGTGCATGTGTATTCAGACCCAACTGGTCAGTATGAAGCTGTGCTGACCAGATTCCCTGTTCCTGGTTATCAAAATGTATGATGCTGATACCACCATGGTGCATTCAGGGTAGAGTGCAGTGTTAGTTTTCTTTTTATGTGCTGGCTCCCTAAATGGATGTCAGAGCAAATGGGAATGAAATAATTATCCATGTAGCACTTTTCAGTTTTTTATTTGTAAAACATTTAGAAAATTATGTTTCATTTTCCTTCCACCTTGCAATTATGCAATACTTAGTGTTCTATTTCACAAAATCCCAATAAAATTAATTGACTTTTGTGGCTATAAGGTCACAAAATGTGGAAAAGGTCAAAAATACTTTGGCAAGGCACTGTAAACATCTGACTCTGTAATTATGATCAAAATAGGGTCGTTCTTTTATTACATTTTGCTGTAAGTTTTAAATAAATAATTATTTGTCTTGCTGGTATGGCTTTCATTTAGAAGCTGAAGTATGGGTAATGTAAAACAGTGGGAGGAAGTTTTTCAGGGCTTTGAAGGTCAAAGGGTGTGGAACTTACAATTGGAACCACTTAAGTCTTTTGTTTTTATATAAAGCTCTTTCTCCTGCCTTAGGAAATATTTTTTTACAAATCAACTATGATACATGTGGAAGTGATGGACACAGGCATACACATTTGTGTTCTTGTTTGTTGCTGTCCAGATGTGTGTTGCTTTGTTCTGAGTTAGAAACGCCACTGTCCCTTCACTGTGTGATGCTTTGCTGATTCTGGGCCACAGTACTCTGCTTGTCTAGCAAATGAAAGCTTCTTCCAACCTCTATTTTTTGTCTCCTCCTCCCTGTGTGAACACAAGAGCTTGGCTGCCTCTGGCACATGATGTCACTTACACACAATTCTTGTTTTTATGTCTTTGAAGGGACCTCTCATTAAAAACATGCCTTTTCTTGCACCTTAACCAGCACACTGTTTGCATAAACCTAAACAGAGTTTGGGTACTTAAAAAATCCAAGTAAACAGTTTGTGTTAAACATTTTAGTTCTAGCGATCAAAGTCCAGCTCATGGACCATACATAAAGAAAAACATAGCCGCACACACATGCAGAGAAAGGTCTCAATGCCAGAGTGAATGGAAATGAAGCGGATTCATTCTGAAGCTATTTATGGAGCGTCCTTAGGGCTCAGTGGAACTAGCCAGTATGAGCAATACCTAAACAACATGCGTCCCCGCTTCTCACATGATGTATATTGAGAGCTGAGCTCATTGAATATTTTTTGATGCATCTTTCTTTTTTATATCAGCAGAATTTCAGGGAGAGATAAGAGGAGAACTGCTAAATTATACTTGCGTATAATTTAGTGTATAAAACGCTGCATGATTAACAAATGAATGTTTATTTCCAGCTGCCAGCTCCCAGACTCCATAAATGCAGGAGAGTTTTCTTCAGACAACATGACAGGTATGGTAAAGCTTCCTTTGTTTCTTTTTTTGCCCGGGTGTGTGATTCTCATGTGTATTAATTAATTCTGCTGCAAAAATGGCATGCCCTCCCACAATTTTATCTCCCAAAGCCTTAACGAGGAGCAAACAAGGTAATTGTTCTATTAGCAAATGCCTTTCAAATTATATACTCACCTCTTTGTTTGCTGTATGTTAGTAGTTAGCAGACTATTACATGCAAATGAATTAAAAACTATAGGTCATCATTACATGGAGCTGTTTTTGTCAAGTTATTTTCACTTTATGTAAATAGACACAAAAAAATCTGGCATTTACATTAATTTAGTTTTTTGATTGATGTGTATTTTCTAGAAGAGACAGAAACAGGGGGTCGGGAAGATTTTGGCGCACTTGCGTCAACTCATCATTTTAATTTTAACCTTTTAAACCTTTATCTCAAATAAACATCCAATTAGAAATCTTTATTTGTATTTGTTAGCCTAAGTGATTATGAGGGATCATCTTAAATAAACTGTAATTGTAGTCTCTGTTATTTTAAGCAAACCCTTCCATAGTTTGCACTCAATGGATGTACTTTCACAGATTGATAGTGAATTGTTTGCTTTCCTAAAAGAATAGATTTTAGCTATTCTTTTATTCTATTGTTGCAGATTTGATTCAGTTTATTAGAAACAGATGGTAACTGATTTCTGCTGTTTTCTCTTTCATTGCTAAAATGAACAAAAGCATGAACATGAGCATGATAAGCTGTTGTTTTATTATATACATTTCCATTACTTAAACATCCGTTTAGTAATTAAGTTTAAAAGCTTGTTTGGCTTCTCCACTTGTTTCTTTTGATTGTCTCGTGTAAATCTGGTTTTGGTAGCTGCGGTTGAAGTATTGTGCACCAAAAATATTATTTTCTGTTTAGTCCACCTAAAAATGCACTTCTCCATTTTTGACACTGTCTGTAAAATCAAGCGCTAAACTAAGATGGACTGCTTGTTTTTGTCTCAATAATCAATATCAGTAATTTTGTAAGGACTTAGGTTCTAAAGCACAAATTAAGAACAATTGAATTTATTTTGCTAATGCTTCCTTTATTAACTTAGTTGTTCTTTTTGTTATATTTTAGTAAGTTAACCCTCCTTTTACTGCATCTTCTCAGTATTCTGCAGAAAGTTGAACGTTGCAAGCTGCAGTTTCTTTGAAGTCCTGTACTAGCCTTCCTCTGCGTTGTAGGCAGCAATTAGCTTTAACACTTGACAAAAGTGGTTCTTCGTGGTGCCAAGAAGTTCTGAGTTAGAGATAACATCAAAGCAATGACCTGCCATAAAATTGTCTGGAAATAAAAGTCTGTAAAATGTTACATGTCGAGAATGACTAAAAGTTTATGGTATTTCACATTAGTGGAGACAACTAAAACAGAAAAAAATGGATCATTTTTCAAGACTGCTTAGGCAGCCTTGAAAAGCACAGAATTTGATTTCATCCTGTTTTGAAGTCTGAAAAACTATGAAGGAAATTATTATAAAACAAGTTTGCGTACAAACTTAGCTCTTGTCAAAAATGTAAGATAAGTCTAAAAATATTTAAAGGACATCATTTACTATTGATTTGCCAAGGAGAACTTGGATATGTGTCCTAATGCATTGATCATGCTTTTTTGTTTTTAAATTAATTAGACAGAGAACCTAAAGAAAAAATTTCACTTATATATATTAATTGTTGAATAATCCAGAAGTAGATCATATTATAGATTTTCAAGTAGAACTGATCTAAGTAAGGCCAAAAACCAGAAAAACAACAACAATAGTGAAATATACACTTTACTATATTAACAAAATGGAAGTCTTCTTCAGCTTAGGCTTGATCCATTATTTGTGAAACTCAAGGCAAATGTTTTACACTCAAAAGTTGAGAATATAATAAAAACTACAATAAATCTGGAGAAGTATTAAATACAAAAAACTAAGAAATAAGTTCCTAACGAACATATTCATGACCATCTGCTGAATTTACTTTAATTACTTGTATGTCAACCATGTCTGTTGGGTTCATTTCAATGTAAAAAGTAACATAATGCTTACTTGGTAAAATATCCTACTCGTACTAACCCTTCTAAAGAGAATCATTTACTTCTAAAATATGTTTTTTATTATTTCAGAAGCATTTAATCTTTGTATATATCTTGGGAAAAATGTAAGTAATAGTCTGTGTGATACACATTCATTGCCTGTTCCTGTTGAGCAGGAGCGAATCGTGAGTGACTGTTTTGTTGTTGCGCGGTTACACGATCAGCTGCTCACTGCTTCAGTTGGCTCAAACAGGGAATCCCTGAGAAGCTGTTTCTCCTCCTGTGTCTCTGTACTTAAAAAAAACAGAAACTTCTTTCTCTTTTGCTTTCCTTCTCTCTGACATAAAGGAAGGTGATTGTTTAGCTTTTAATGTAACCTCGATGGTTTCCACTGTGTTATAAATTCTGTTATGAAGTTTTACCTTAATGTGGTGAAAATGAGCTGTTTGTTCTTCAGCTCCGTCCTTTCCTGAAAAGATGTCCCCCGTCAAAGCTCTCACCATGAAGGACTATGAGAATGTGAGTCAATGTATCAACTTTACACTTTCTTTCTTGCATATAAAAAATGCTTATGATTCACTGCGCTGTAATGAAATAATTATGGTACACAAGAAGCCTGTTGATAGTTTAAAGCTAACGCCTTAACCCAGCGCTTTAAATAAGCAAGTTTTGAACTTTTTTGAACTATTTCCTTTAAACCAAGACACTCCATTTATGGACATTTGGAAGATGGAGCATGTGTGTAGGAGGATGAGGGTAGAGGTGGGTTAAACTCTGATTTCAGCATTTGAATGGAATGCATGTTCAGGTTCTGGGCTCATGCCTCAGACTGGCTGCACGATTCAAGGCTTATAGAGGGGGCCAGACTTCTACCTCCTCCCTTCAGCAGTGCACCCAACCCCCACTTACCAGATGTATGCTGCTCTGACCCTCCAGCACAATGATGCACAGTCTGCTAAACACATACAAGCTTCCCTTCCTTTGAAAATAACCACACATGCCCCCTTTATGCATTTACGTAATTACTTTTTTTCACAAATATTGTTTCAAAGATATGACTCGTTGCTGCGCAGATGTCTTAAATGCATTTTATGTATAACAAGATTTGATCAAATACCTTTATGTTTAACAGCAAATCACAGCTCTGAAGAAAGAGAACTTTAATCTGAAGCTTCGCATTTACTTCATGGAGGAGCGTATGCAGCAGAAATGTGATGACTCCACTGAAGACATTTTCAAAACGGTATTATTTATTTTGTATCAAATGCATCCTGCCATGGTATTTACGCAATTCTATCAGTGTCGAGTTTCATGCCTCCGACTAAAGTTGAAAGAGTTTGGAGGAACAGATCAAAAGATCATCTAGATTAAAGGTCCTAAGGTTATCTAATGGGATCTTAAAGCCTTTCTGTCCTTGGCCTCGTTAGTTGAACCAATCAGGCTTTTCCTGGCCCTTAAAGCTTCCAGGTTTTTGGTGCAATCTGACCTGCCAATTTTAAACTTTAAAATATTGTTCTTATTTTTTTAAGGATTATAAAACAAAAATATGTGTTGCACTTTCCTTCATAGTGATGAAAAAAATGGCCAGTTCTGATATCCGGTAGATTGATTGGTGCATCTCAACTTTGAATTATTTTTTTTGTTTGTTTGTTTGAATTTGCTCTGTATAAAGTTATAACTCTTTGTAGAACATAGAGCTTAAGGTGGAGTTGGAGTCGATGAAGAGAGAGCTAGCTGAGAAACAGGAGCTGCTTGTGTCTGCATCGTACGTATTTCAGAAAACTCATGTCGATTGGCAGTAAATTTTCTACTACTACATATGGATGTCCTGATTAACGTGAGGTATCTGTGAACGTTCATTCCAGTAAAGCGTTGGAAAGTCTAGCAGGTCGAGAATCAGGAGAACCCCAGCGAGTGAGAGAGCAAGCTCAGAGAGAGATGGGTGCATTAAGAGATGTATTCAACAAAAGGATAGCAGAACTAGAACAGGTGAGTCCAAAATACCGTAATTCAAAAGCTAACGATCATGTACTTGTCATACAATATAAAGAATGTGTCCAGTTCCGTTATTTTTAATTATTTTTACTAGATCAACATTAGTTTTGCTAGAAAACCTAATTAGTTCTGGAAATGTACAGTAGCATAAAAAACAGCATGTTTTTCCTTATTTGCAGAATTTACAGGCAGCAGAAGAAGAGGTTGGGAGGATGGCTGCCATTGCTGAAGAGGAGAAGCTTAAGAATATAAACATGGAGAAGCAACTTCAGGCTGTTGCTTCAACAGACGTCCAAGCCCCGTTTTCAGTACAGGATTTACAGCAAGCTCTACAGAAGAGTGACAAGTAAGAAAGAATAAGATTAAAACTGGAGTATGTAACTTTTATATAAAAAAAAGTATAATTTTTACATAATTTTTAAAACTATCACCATGTCATGACAGTATAATATGAGACAGATAATCTGGAAAAAGTGGTGTATTGCTGCAGAAATACACCACTTGGTCAGAAACACCCAATCAGAGCCAGGAGCCCTTATACTGATCAAAAAGTTTAAAATGTCTTTCACATGAAATGATCTTTGTAACTGTATCAATGTTCTAAGCAGAAAGAACATTGTCATTTAAGAATAGCATATTTATTTGAAGGTGTAATACTATCAATAATAGATACAGAAATATCTGCTCATCTAGAAATAAATCTAGCTGTCAAATGGGAAAAACATCCCATTTGACAGGGGATGTCAAATGGGATGTTTTTTACTCATTTCAGTGAAATCAAGCATCTCAAGATCACCCTAAAGAACCAGGAGGCTGTGATCCAGAAGAACAGCGGAGACTCACAGACAGATCCACAATCAACCAAGCAACTCTCTGAGCTTATTGTAGAAAAGGACCAGCAGCTTAAGGTATGAATTAAAATTTCTCATAGAGATTATTTTTTTTCCAAATCTTTTTCTGTCACATCATCTGAAATTAAACAACTCAAAGGTTGTTATGATACAAATATGGAGAAAACGTAGTGGTAGTAGAATTTCTGCGAGAAAAAGTATTTTTCCCCTAGCATCTTTCATTAAAAAACATTTAGTCATGTCCCAATTGTGCTGTTACGATCACTGTCTAACCAAGTAGCAAATTTGCTGGACCCTCCATTTTCCCTGTGTGTTTATTGTATAAACATTCTACTTGTCAATAATCTTTCTTGCAGTAGAATTGTGGACTTAATTGTTTGGAAATGGTCTTCCAACCTTTCACATACTGATGGGCAGCAACAGTTGATTTTCTAAGGTCACTGCTGTTTTTCCAGCTGGGCAGGAGGGTGGACACATTTGCTGATTATCGGTTAATCACTAATCCTTTTGATCAGCTGCTCCTGGCTGATGCTTCACCTTTTAAAATCCTGAGAAGTAACAAGAATATTTTTAGTTTTTTTTCCCCAATGGTAAGGAGAGCGATGGGGAGTTTGTTTTCCAATGTCTCTCTATAAGCAACATTAAAATGACTCTTGGGTCTCTCTTTTCCAGGAACTGAGGGACAAGCTTCAAAGAGAAAAAGACAAAGTGCAGCCAGACCAACAGGTTGGTGGTTTATAGATATTTCTAGAAACTCTTTAAGAAAATGTTTAATGTTTTTGGCACAGTGACAGTGGTTCCGATTGGACCATTTGTTGTGATTTTTCTCAAACGCTTTGCCTTCTTTGTCAAATCAGACCTTTAATGTATATATATATATGTATTATATATTATATATATATTATATATATATATATATATTATATATATATATATATATATATATATAATATATATATATATATATATATATTGTAAGTGTCCACGGGCAGTGTTCTAAGTAACAAAGGCTTGCTGTTGTGGCAATCTGGAAACATTTAGCTGCTGGATTTCTGTCTTGCTTTTGTCTACTAGTGTGTGCCTCCTTGGGCTTTTTTTCACCTCAGCTTTAATAACGAGGGACATCAGACTTTCTTTACAGTAAATTTGGGGTTTCAGGTGTTGCCACTAGTTACACTTAAGCTTGTTTTTTCAGTAGATTAAGGCTGATGCTTAACTGTGTTTTTTTATTTTATTTATTTATTTATTTATTTTTTTGTCTGATACTGAAACATATAGTGCTCAAAACATTACATAACAGTCTGATGCATATACAGATTTTTAATGTCTTGGTTTCTGCGAGAATTGGGTTGATATGGATTTAAAGCTCTATCACAATATGTTGTGATTCTGTTGTGATAATGATAAAAGTGAAGTCACACAAAGAAGTGAAATTTATATCACTAAAGTGCACACAGTAACTGCATTTAATATATTTTATAATTAATTGATATTTATTGATACTCTCATTGAACTAACAGTGGAAAAAATATATATAATTCTGACAATATTGCTAGTTTACGGGATTTGTAACCATCATTAATTGGATTTTATTGTGACAACAATAAATCAAAAATACTTATCACGATAAATGACAAACGCCCACCCCTACAAAATTTGGTTTTATTGATTGAACACTTCTTGACGTGCACAGAGTAGTACTGGGTACTTTTGAAATGTCCTGGCTACACCACAGATACAAGAGCCTCAGAGGATTTGATCTGACTGAATATGTGGGGGAGAGGGAAAGAGAGGCGGAGGCAGGGATTATTAAGGCTTAGGGCTTATTGTGCTTTGCACTCGGTCATTCTCCGCTATGCTTGCTCGCTGATGGAGAGAGAGGAAATGCAACATGGCTGGACTGTAGCTGTTAGGATGATAGCCATTAAGTCACGGGACAGTTGATGCTGCAGACATAGGTCTTCTGGACTTAACCGAAGCGGGTGATTGTCAAAAACCCAAGGCTCCATGAAGGACCCGTGTCGTATATGTGGTGTCCGTCTGGTGGGAAGCCAGTGCCGCTGGATATTTAGTTCATCGGGGAAGAGGAAGCTGCAGGTCATCCTGTCCCACGTGTTGGGTCGGGAGGTGATCCGTGATGGTCGTGGAGAGTTCCTCTGTGGAAAATGTGTGTTCCAGCTGGAGAAGGTCATTCAGTGTGATATTAATATCAACCAGTTGCAAGATGAGCACAACAATAAGATTCAAAAATTCTTGACGGAGAAGGAACACTTGATCCAGTGCATTGTCCATATCTACAACAGAAACAACCCTGGGAGTAGTTCTAGGGGAAGCGCCCGCTCCAGGACTCCCCTCAGGTCCTCTGAGGTTGGCAGTCCTGATGTGGATACCATGTGTCAGCCACTCCACGAAGGACTGCTTTTCAGGGAACATGGGACCCTTGACGGGGAGAATCGCATGAGAAGGTGTGTGAGTCTGGACAGAATCGTTGGTAAAGGAGCACTACCTGGTCGCGCTGGGCTTCGGAGCAGCAGACTGGGATCAGGCTCTGGGCTAGATGGATGCATGAAGAATATTGGACTGAATGGCACACGTCACCGCTCACAGAGCATGTACCTTGATTTGGTGCAGCGCAAGGGAACGCTGTCTAGGCAGGGATTCAAAAGTCACTCCACTTCTCTACAGTCTCTCAACAGAGACTTCTCCTCTGACCATCCTACAGATCGTCCACACAAGCGAAAACTTTGGGACTCAAAGTTGTTGCTTTCTGGGCACGGTACCAACAGTGACCCAAGAAGAAAAGTTCAGCCAAAAGCAATGCTCCACAGGTCCTCAAGTCAGCCATCTGTAATCTCTGACCTAATCCAGCTCCTGCGCTGCATCTCTAAGCACCAAGTGTCTGCCCCCTCAGGCAGTCGTATTCCTGTGCTGAAGAGGTTAAACACCGGCGCTGCTATTACTCGAGCCAGACTAAGAAACAGAGAGACAGAATGGAAGACTCTGCAAGATCTCACTGAGGAGTTCAATGATCAATATGCCCCTGTCAAAGTAAAGGTAGATAATGTCAGTAATGGGGGCTAGGTTGATCTGTGCCCTTCTAAGTGAAGTGATGAATGCTTTACAATAACTTCTTTCATTTGATTTTTATTCTCTTTTTGTGTGTCTTTTGATATTATTTAGAAGAGTGATATAAATCGATTGGAGTCCATCAATAAAATACTGACTGAAGAGCTCAACCGGGTAAAAAGCGCCAATGAAAACATGACAAAAACACTCGAGGATTCACAGAATCACAGCAAGGTACAAGAGGCGTTGCATTCTGTTACTTGTTCCCTAAATAACTGAATGTGAAATATGTTATATAACTTTATTTGCTGTCTGTTGTGGATAGACCCTGTCTGTGACATTGGAGGAGAAGGAGAATGAGCTTGACACAGAGAAGAAAAACGCTCTGAAGAGAGATAAAACCATCCAAGGGCTTACGCAGGTCCTCAAAGAAAAGGAAAAAGAGGTTAAGATATATTTAAGAAACAACACCATTATATCACTGTTAAGTCATGCCGTGCTCTTAAAATGAATGTGTATTTTTCAGATTGAGGAACTTTGTCAGGAGATTGAGGACAGGGATGATGCTTTGGCCAAGGCCAGAGAGGCTGCACATAAAGCCCAACTGCAGAAATACCAGGCATGTTGTTCCTACTGTATGTTACAGAAATTAAGTCATCAAGCCTTCACTCTTCTCTACAATGGAGGTTTCACTCTTCCCTCTAGATCTGTATATTCACAAGTTTCTTAAGATTCTTTGGTCAGATTGAAATGTTTTTGAAAAACAATTTAGTACAGGTTTGATCAGCTTATATAGATTTAGTTTGATTCTAATTACTCTCTTTGAATAACTTCAAAAGCTTAAGTGGCCATTCATTATTTATATTATGAACATAGGCAGAGTCATACCACATATATCAGAGAGCTGTCACTATAAAACAAGGCTTTACTATTACTTTTAAACAAATAGTGGACATTTTTAACTGTTTTGGTCTCTTAATTTAGTGGTTACTGTGGCTTTTACACCTCATCTTGTTCCATAACAGAAAGAGGCTGAAGGCCTTAAAGCGTAAAACACTCAGCCTTCCTGTTTTCTGTTGTTTTCTCTCACACTTTCTCACAGGATAAGTAATCTAAGCATACATCTTCCAAAATCAGCCGATTCACATCAGCAGTTGATTTTTTTAGTGCATCTTTGTATTGGTAAAAACAAAAACAAACGGCAATCTTAAATTTAACTTAAAAAAATTTTTTTTTTTACATTTTTATTCAGGGAGTAGAGGAGCATCAAAGCCTGTTAATGGAAAAACAAACTGAGTTGGCCCAACTCCAAGGAGAGCATCACACCAAGGTGCTCGAAGCCCAAAAACTGCAGCGTGCCTTGGACAGGAAAGAACAAGAACTTGCTGATTTGCAGCAGTCAAAGGACCAACTTGAGATGGAACTAGAAGACATGCAGCAACAGAAAAAGAAAGGAGACAAAGCCCTAAACGTAAAGTATTATAAAAGCATTTACTGTCTTTACATTTTTCCTCCCTCCAAAAAAAAAAAAAAATGTATGTGATTATTTTCTTCTCCCAGGATCTTACCAATCAGCTGAAAAAAGTGAACGGTGAGATGAAAGAACGAGAAAGTGCTCTGGAACAGCAGTACCAGGAGATGCTGGACCAAACCAAAAGAAAGCTGCACAGCCATGAAGTCACCATCCAGAGGCTCACAACCACACTGGCTGATAAAGAGCAGCAGCTACAGGTGACACAATCTATGTTTAACCAAAAGAGCTCTTTGATTTTAATTGAAAAAAAAAAAAAATCTCCTTTGGAACATTAAAATATATGTTTAACTTTTGTTTATCAGGAATACATAAACATGGTCAGAGACTTGGAGCAAAGTAAAAGCCCCGGGAGTAATGATGGCATGCTTAACAAGCTGCGGCAAAGGCTAAAAGAAAATGAGAGCGCCCTGGAGGTTGGGATGCCTTTAATGTTATCTGCTTGCCAGACAAGACAATAATTAGATTTTTTACACTTTTTTGTTTGCTCTCCCACAGCGAGCTCTGGATGACAAATTTGCTGCCATTGAGGAGAAAGACAATGAGATCCACCAGCTGCAGCTGTTGCTCAGAGAAAAGGAACGGGACTTGGACCGGCTCAATAACCTGCTCACTCATAATGAGGAAACCATCAATGTAAGTAGCTTTTAAAAAAATTTTTGACTAAAAAATCTTAACATGAATGTGCTTATAGCAATTTCTTTTTTTTCTTGCAGAACTTTGACAGTCTTATCAAGGAGAAAGATGTGGAGCTGCAGCATCTTGCCAACACTCTGAAGAACCTGCAGAGAGCCAAGCAAGATGTAGAAGATAATCTGAACAGATCACTGAGGGAGAAAGATTCCATCATCCACCAGCTACAGCTCTCCTTAGAGGGCAAGACTAAAGATATGGAAGTTAGTTTACCAAATTACTTTTCTTCTTTGATCCACGTTCAGCAATGGAGATTTTAGCTTTCGGTTGTTGTCACAGCTGTCTAATTCCAGCCTGGTCTGGAAGTTGCAACGCATTGTCTCTAAATCTGTCGCTTTGTGTAGGAAATGGCGAAGAACGTTCTGAACCACTCACAAAGTCACACTCAGGACCTGGCTGAGCAGATGGGCCAGAGGTTAAAGGTCACAGAAGCAATGCTGGCTGAGGCTGTGAAAGCCAGAGAAAGACTAATAGATGACAATGAAAGTGCTGTGACGGGATTGTTGGCTACAATTAACAGCAAGGACCAGCTTCTTAAGGTCAGTGCATGGGCGTAACTGGTGGGGGGTATTCATGGGACATGTCCCCTCCCACCTTTTTGTGTGTTATGTTCAGCAACTGACCTGAGCCAAAAGACAAAAATAATTGCAGTTTTCTTCCAAACAAATGTATAATTAGAGTAATGCTGCTTCATGCAGATAATTTTAGCGAAATGATAACTAGATAATCCATTCCAGTATATCTTATTAAGCTAGTTAACAAGATATCAATTTCACATCTGTTGCAAGTTAGTTAATGCCAGGAATAAACCTAACACTTTTTAATTTCTGTACAAAAGTTATACTCACTGTTGCTTTCCACATATTTAAAAAAAAATCTTTATTGTCACAATAGAAAGATCAAAATCAGGAAGGATGTATTAGACCAGAGGCCAGCAGCAGTGATGATGATGATGCAGGGTTTTCTCAGGTAGGCATAAGGAGAAATCCTGACTTGCTTAGGAAAAGATATTTGTTTCCAGGTATTTTCCAGGTATTTATGTTTTGAAAGAAATAAATTAGAGTTTGAAAATGTTTGGATTTCCAGACATTAGTTGGATCCCATTGTCTAAAAAGTCTTCTATCTGGCTATCTTTGTTTAGTATGCCTCCATTCATTCTCTCTTCTGTCCTTCCGATGTTTTGTCTAGTCAACTTTTTTGTTTTTCTTACAAAAGATCAGCTATCAAAACAATACTTTATTATTCTTCACATTTCCAATGCTAAATACTTGTTTATGGAGTGGTGGGAAAAACAATCTAATGTGTGGTTTGCGTTTATTTGCTGTTTTCTCTCCTAAGGAGTCTGCAGAGCACTTTAACCGCATGCTGTCTGAGTGTGCTCAAGAGATTCAGGAACTGAGGAAGCAGTTGGCTCATAAGCAACAGGAGCTTGCCAAAGCTGAGAGGAAAAGCACGTCAACAACCCAAGAGAGTTATTTAGAGACGGCAGAACTAAGAACCCTGCTTGTGGAGAAAGACAACCTCATTGACGTAAGATCCCTTATTGCTGTTAAGCTGTTGACTTGAAATGTCCACAAAATATGAACAACACAATTTTTTGGGTTTCTTACATTAAAACAAAAGTCAGATATTATCTTTATGTGTTGTAATGTTATTCTGCAGAAGCTTTTGCAGCAGGGTCAGGAGAGGGACAAGGTCTTGGCAGAGATGAGTCAGAAGGCCGGCGGAGATCACATGCTCAGGCAAACAATTCAGATCATGCAAGAGAAACTTGATGAGAGAGATGGTGAGACTTGGGTCTGCTTTAAATCTTCATTTTGGATGTTTAAACCTGGTCTTTATATTTATCCTACATTTGATTCTGTTTTGTCTCATTTGAAGCTGAGCTATCAAGAAGAAACACTGAGGACAATCAGGAGAACATTCCAGTCTCCAAGAAAGCAGTTGTTGTCCTGAAGAAGGAGTTGGCTCAGAAAACTGAAGCACTGAACAGAGCTCTGAAGAGGGAAAATGAACTGAAGGTCTGTGAGCAGGAAGTGCAGTTTCACATTAATTGTTTCGATAATGTTAGCAGAAGCTTATTTATTGGTTATTCTGGTCGTTTATTTTCACTTCCAGATTTCTTTGGCTGATCTCCAGTCACTGCTGTCTGAGCTCCAGGGTCGCAGTGAAGGTCAAGCTGCTAACATCGATTCCCTCACTGCTACACTGAAGGCCAAAGATGAGATTATTAATGTAAGAACTAATTGCGTGGTAGGGGTCCCACATCGAACTTTATTTAAATTTAAAAGTAAATAAATATTTTTTTTTCCAGTTAGGCCAGTTTTTATTCTGGCTTTTATATATGTGGTGCACATTCATCCATATGTTCATTTATCATTTTATCTGCCTTTAACTTTTCCTTGTATCCTTTGTTGGACCTTTTGTTTATTTACTGCCTCCCTTTTTTCCATTAATTCGCCAATCCTTCCGTCCTTGAATCCTTTTATCCGCCCTTCCTTTGCTCCTACAATCTTTTGTTCAAACCTGCAAAATTTTCTCAGAAAATTACAGGTTCCATATTTGAAGTCTAACATAAATTATTGGGAACTTTTTTATTTTCATTTTACAAACAAGCCAGAACAAGACTGCAAAAGCATTTCATTTTGGAGTTGGTAGGAGTCCTTAGAATTTGTTATTGATTAAAGCAAATAGTAACTGGGATTAAAGGAAGTTGTTTTTAGATAGACTTCAGGCTTTGTGTTCTTTAGTCATGCATTATGGTTCCTTCTTGATTTTTGAGCAGGCTCTCCATCAACGCCTTGGACAGGGAAGTGACAGCCAGAATGATTCTACTCAAGACCATCTGATTGGCTCCAACATGGATAGATCCCTACCTGCATTGCCTCAGAGAGAAATAACCATGATAGGAGGAGACAGCCAGCAAGACGTAAAGCTTTAATTGTCTCATCATCAAATGATTGGTAACATTTTACTCACTAGTAAGCTGGTTCCTGTTTTTGCCCTCAGGCTTTGCCCCATCGTTCAGCCTTGCAGCAGGAGCATGATGCTCTAAATAAAGCCCTGAGAGCTGAACAACAGCTGTACTCTAGTTTAGTAAGGACTGTGAAGGAGCCGGATAGGTAAGAAGAAGTGGAATGAGCTGCTTTATACTGTATCTTCTAATAAGCAAAATAATAAAAAGTGACTTAATATATTCAGAAAATATTGATATTTTTTGGTAGGGTTGATGCACCGATTTCTTCTGGCCTAAAACTTTATAATCCATACAATCTGAATTGTGCTTTTGTTTAATTTAACAGTTAAATGTAACAGAAATTGAGTATTTCTATGAAGAAAAAAGGTTGTGCTGCAAGTTTATTGTAGAGCTGGTTGTTTTTAATCCGACTAAACATGAAGAGATTAACATATAATACTTGCGTATTAAAGCAACAATTTGATTACGTTCGTGACTGATTTTAGGTTGTTTGTGTGGGTGTTAACTCTGTTGATCCTCTTGTGCTTTTCAGTGGCCAACGTCTTCATGCTCTGCAGCTGGAACTGACAGCAGTACAACTGCTCAGGCAGCAGCTAGAAGACAGCGTCAAAACTAATGAGGAGCTCAGGGATGACTTGGAGAGAGAGATACAGAGAGCCAAACTCAGAGAAGGTGCAGTCAAACACACTGGGCTCTAGATGATCTTGATCATTAAACACAGAAAATACAAGAAATGATGGGAAACAACAGCTTAATGTCAGTGTGTACTCAGCTCCTAGGAAATATAAAAATGTCTGTCATATTTGTGCCGTGTTTTAATTCATGACTCAACATCACATCTGTCTGAAAAGCTTGTGGCTCCGGTTTGTTAATGCTGCATGCACATCTGCTCTATCCTCCTCGCATCTGTCTGCTCTGTTTGTCTGCTGCTTTGTACCCAATCATCTTTTCATCTGCATGTCTTTGTCTGTATTTGAAATGCAACTTGTTTCACTGTCACTAAATACATGTGTTCTCCCGGAACCCATTACAAATAAAATAAAAATAATGCTTCTGTTGCTCTATATTTTCTCTGCTCCACTGTCGGGGCGAACTGTTCCTTTCAGATGTTTGTGTACACGTCACCTTTTCATCTGCTTTGCTTTACTAATCTACCCATTCTAACCATGTGTGTTACACTATTATATAAGAGCTCCAGTGAAAGATTGATATGTTATATTTTTCTGGTGGAATCAAAAATTGAACAAAAAAAGAATAAATAAATCCTCATCCAGAAAGTTTTGTAGAATGCAAAGTCACGCTTCCATGTAAGGCTGCAAATATTAACCTATTGATTTTTATGACGATTATTCAGATTAAATTAAAAAAAAAAGAAAAATGGCACATTCGGCAGATTTTTCATCAAAGCCTTTTTTAATCAGTATTATAAATATATTAAAAGACGCAAATAAACAAAAAAAATTTGATTTTTAAATAAGTAAATGTTTTATTGCTTAAATACAGTAACGGCATTCCTTTAGTGAACACTTAGTCATTTGTAGCAAAGAAAGTATCTGCAGCTGAAAAATCAGCATGAAAAGCTCAGCACTTTCTGCTTGACACTTTTCTGCTTGATCTGTTGATTAATTTTATATTAACCGATCAATAATTGGATAGAAAAAGGTGTGTTTTTGTTGTTTTTTTATCATAAATGCAAAATACAAATATTTTTGCACAGCTTTGGCTTAAATACTAGTCTTGTTTTCTGTGAAATTTGCTTTTTTGAGTTTGCATACTCTAGTTAACGATTAACCGATTACTGCATTAATTTATTATTTCAGTAATCGATTCATCACAATTAATCCAATTAATTGTTTCACCTCTGCTTCCTTTAGTTAGTCAAATATAACATGACTTCAGTACACAGCCTCATTTACGTCCTCTCTGAGGGCTGAGGTTGTTGTCTAAACATCATAGCTCAAGTGTCTGCATGCATGCGTGTCTGATGCCAGTGGGCAGATTAAGCGCATGCTCCTCCCACATTACCATCTACAGGGCAGCAGGTGTAGAAATAGGTCAACCGTAAGAAAAGCAGCCATGGCTTATATTCTGCCAGACTGCAGGACAGACAACTTGGGCTAATTGGCTCCGATGACATTTTGCTTTAACATTTAGTTACATAGTTACATAATCATTATAATTATGTAAAAATTGAAAAGCTGGCTTTTTATAGTCATCTATGGTGTTGATAATTACACTTTTTCATCTGAAATGAGAATGTAGGAATATAATCACTGATAGTTAGCTTTTATTTTTATTTTATTATTATTTTTTTTTTTTAGATCTGCCACTAATTTATTATATAAATCAATGATTCCCCCTGCCCCCATTTTCCCAAAATGTGAATTATTCCAAGAAAATATTCCCATCTGATCGAGTCCACATGCAGAATTTCAGTATTTTAATAACTATGACATTTAATTGCTTCATTTAACTTTTTACTAAAATTTATTCTAAATATAAAGATGCAAAATATGCTTCACTTTCAGGTTATTTTCGAAATTTTACTTTCACTAAAAATCTAAATAGAAATGTGGTGGCGTTGTAAATAAACTTGCATGTGGATCTGCTCAGGTATGGACCTCATTGATCCTAAGGAACTGGAGAGCATGAGGCATCAGCTTGAGGACGCCCAGCGCTGGAATGCGTCCCTGCAGGCTCGCTTGGGAGCAATTCAGAACCGTGGAGGAGGAGTTGGCGGAACCAGTGACGGTAAGACTGAAAATACGCATTGTAATAATTTCTCCACCGTTTTACTTGTGAGATTTAAATGCCGGTTTTCATGTTCAGGTGAAACCTTGAGTTTCATTGGAGATCAAACTTCTTACATGAGTATCTGTGTGGGAGACGGGCCGGATGATAGCTTACCTCAGCTTTCTCCTCAGGAGCTTCAGCAGAAGGTGAGCTCATACCAAATATTTAAAGATATTTTAAAAATCACAAACTTTTTTTTTTTCCCCTCATTGTCTGAAGTTAAATCACACCAAATTTCTTTAGTTTTAGGTCAGTTAGAATTACCAGAAGTACTTCTATTTTCTTATTGCCAGAAAATGTTCTGAGAACATTTTTCCTTTGAGATTTTTTTTTGTAACTTTCTCAGACCAGTGAGGTGTATAGGGTATGTGTAAGAGAGACATTTGAAACAGAAGATTTAAAAAATAAATCCATAATCAGAACCAAAAATAGAATGTGGGACAACCGTTGTTGTCTTCTCACCTCACCTTCTCCCCTTGACAATAAGAGTATACATTCGGGTGTGAAATATATACGTTGTATCCGCCACATTGTTATGATTTTAGATTACCTACTCCCTGCTGCAGAATGTAGAATGCTATACCAAGACATTAATGACATTAATACATGATATAAAATAGTGAACTAAAACAGTTTTCTATAGTTCATTTGTATTGTGTTTATCTCTAACGTGAGTTGCTGGAAAAGTTCGAAAACATACCTTGAAAAGTGTTTGAATTTTACTGTGGGAAAAGTGTATGAACCTTGTATATTATTCTGTGGTTGCTTAATTAGCACGCGCTATATGACTTGAATATAAAATGGATTTAATAAAGAAACAAAACAAAGAATCTTTATTAAATTGAGTCTACTTTTTAGGAAGTGAAGTGCATTTGGAATACATTGATACATTGATTATTAGCACTGATGGCGAAAAATTTAAAATACACAAAAGACACCCTAAATCCAGGTTTGCTAAAACATCCACTGATGACTGATCTCATAGGATTTGGTTGTTTCTCATGCTAGAGCTTTATTATTAGGCTTATTTTAGACTAATTTTAGAGATATTAGATTAAGAAATGTCACCTTCTTTACAGTGTTATATTTAAAATACTTGATTTTGGTGAAACGCCCACTAAACTAGTTAAATATAATGCATCTGTCAATAGCATGTATTATGGAGAGATAACTGCACTTTGGAAAAATGTGTATGCTGCAGGATATAACACAAATGCAATGGTTAGATTGGATTGTTATTTTTCTTTTTTCTTTTTCAAATGTAAACAAAATGATACATTAAAAAAAATCTTGACAACAGTTCCCTTTATGCTGCAGGTGCTGGATTTGCAGGAGCATGTCGCTGGTCTTCAGAGTTTAAACAGTGAGCTGCAGAGCAGATTATCACAAATGGAGAAGTCGCCGCGGGATGCTTTGGAAAGGGAAGACAAAGATCTGACCAGCAGAAGCCGGTTTAAACAGGTTAGGGGACATAAAAGACAGCTCCCAATACATGAAGTTCAACAGGAATTTTTTTATAGTCTTTGGCTAAATCCTAGATAATAGGAAATTGTTGCTATTTAGAGTTTGTTTAAAGTTCAGTCAGTTAACTGAATCATAAGTCATTGTCTAACATCCACCTTTTTAGCTCCTTTCTGAACTCCTAACCTACATCTTAACCTCTGCTCTGTTCAGCCTGTTACTGATGTCTCTTTGGTCTGTAGAGCTGAATGTCTAGTTTCTCTAACAAGTTAGTTGTTTGTTTATAGTAGAAGCTGCCCCTTTTTTCTGTCCTCCCTTTTCCTAACCATTCCTTGTCTTTTTTTTTTTTTTCTTTATCTCTGTGTCCCATGAAACGGCTTCTCTTCACCATACCACATTAGACACATCATGCCATTCTGCTGTTGCTGTGCAGTGTTTTATGGATTCTGTTCCCTCTTTAAGTTTTCTTTTACCAAACCATATGTGTCACACTCGCCTCCCATCCCATTACTCTAGCAGCTCGAGGAGATGTGTGACAGGCAGACGCAGTGTGACACTGAAAGGGAACATGTTCCTGGTCAAGATAAAGAGATCCAGACAGAGACAAGCATCTTAAGAAAGGTCAGATATTAACTACTACTCAAAATTATTTTTTACCACTGGAGTTTTTATTAATTTTTTGTCTTGTCACAGTTTTGCAAATAAACATGATTTTTACTATGATATGGACCAACACAGAGTCCATACATTTTCCTTCTATTTATGAAGTAGAAGGAAAATGTAACATGGTTCAAGGGCTGCAGATATTGATTGTTATTTATTGATTAACCTATTAATTATTCTAATGGTTAATCGAATATTGGGATAAAAAAAGAAATGTCTCATTCTATAGCCTTTACAATAGAATGAGACAAAAGATACATTGGAAATACATTAAAATAAGCAAATTATCTATTTAAATAAGATAAGATATTGCCTAAAATGTATTATAACTTACCTTTAGTGAATTTGAAGTATACTCCAATAAATAATTATTTGATTGCTAAATTAGTTGACAATTATTTCAATAATCAGTTCATCACGATTAATCCGAATAATTATTTCAACCCAAATTCTTTTTCCCAAAAAATTCAGAAAAATGTAATGAGTCCCTTTACTCAGATGACCGTAAGTAAAATCCATGGGAACTAATTAGTAAATGGTCCAGCGACATGCAGCGTGAGGCGGAAACGCGGATGGATTTAAATGTGCTGCAGGGAAACCTTTTAGAGGTTGCAAAAGGTGATAGTGGGATGACCATTTTTAAATAATAGCATTGTACTGCAAGTGCATGCTTTCAGAGATCAATAAACTATAATTTTTGGCAAATATTTAACATTGTAACTAATGTTAAATGTTAGTTCGTATTTTTAATATCCAATTTGAATGAACAAAACAACCGAAACAACAAATGAAATGGATATTGAAGTCCCTGTAAACAGAGAATCCTTCAAAAAAAAAAGGTGCTAGTTGAGACCAAAGCACCAAGCCTTTTGTCATCCTATCTTTGGTAGAAAGAGAAAAACAAACAGTTATGTTTGTTTTATTGAGCTCGTTTTAATTTATCATGCGATTAATAGATTTATTGCTTATTGCAAAAGGCTTGGTTGCAAGGGACACTAATTTACGACATTCCTTAATTTAGTAAGAGTTTTTATTTTACAAAATTGTGAACACAATGTTCTGAAAATTGTTTGCCCCATTTTTACCAATTTCTTCTAGACTGCACCTAGAAATCTGCTTGGTGATGAAAACATGACCAGCCAGGGTAGAGAGGATCCTCACTCTGACAGCATCCTGTCACACAGCGAAGACGACAGTGCAGAAAGTAATACAGAGGCTTTGGCGCAGATGTCTGAGCTGGCTGTGTCAAACTCTAGGCAAGATCAGAGGTTGGATCTTTTGTTTAGTCAAGTCAAGATCTTATTATTTTCACGTTCTGTTTCCTGAATGTCACAGTAATCATAAGCTGCTAATTGCAGAGAGGAACTACACCGACTTCGATCAGAAAATCTGAAGTTGTGGGGTTTCCTGAAGGAACTGAAATCCACTGAGTGTAAAGAAATAGAGAGCACCGATGTCTCAGGGAGCAGCAGCGATGGGCAGGCTGAATTAAGGAGGACTTTGGAAACGCTTCAGTCTAATCCTAAACGCAGTTCCATGGTCTTTAAATCACCAAAGCAAACTACAAAAAAATCAAGCAAAGCATTGGCTGGCGAGACCGCCGTTGCTAATGTCAGCTCTGCAGATGAGAATCCAGAACCTCAGAGTAAAACACACCACAAGTCTCCAAAGCAGCATATCACAAGACACAAGGCAAGTTTTTACGCAATTCTAGAAATATAAAGGCAGAATATATTCTTTTAATTAGCTCCTATCTAGCAGTTCTCCTAATATCTGCTTGATTTCTGTTGTGTCCAACGTAGGCTGGTGTCAAGTCTCGCCTCCCTGTGCCTGTGAGGCTCAGAGCAGAGGGCAGCACTTGCAGGCGGTCTGTGACCTCTGACCCAATGCAGACTGACGCACAGCAACACTCTGCTGTGGAAGATGTTTTTGGTTCTGACCAGCAGCTGCATACCAACTCGGATTCAACACTGCAAACCAGCGCTTCCCCTTCCTCCAGCGTGAGACATTCACACACTAGCTGCAGCTCTGCAGACTCAGACGGGGGCTCTGACCCCAGAGCACCAGTGGATCACACCCACAGCGAATCTGCTCTTCTTTCCCAACTCGAGCTCCTCCACCAGGAATGCCAGGAAAAGGAGGTCTTGATAAATAAGATGAGGGAGCAGCTCAGCGATGTAGAGGAGCTGCATGCTCAACTGGAGGAAAAGAAGAGACAGAGTGCCCAGCAGACTGTGGCCCTGCAGGCTGCAGAATCCACCATCGCTTATCTGACAGCCTGCAGTCTGGACAACCAGGGCAGCTTTGGCCCGCACCCTATTTCTGGCTCTGTGGGTTCTGACGTTGACCTCCACAGTAGATGCATGGAGTTGCAGAAAGCGCTACAGGAGAAGGAAGAGCTCAACAACCAGCTCATCGAGCTCCTGAGCATGGCGGAGAAAGCCATCGCCTCTTCTCAGAGCCAAGATCAGGAACCTGTAACGGATGGTCTCTCTTCACGGATAGAAGGTGTTTTACATGAGGTTCACACACACTCGCACAGAGAAAGCTCAAATCAAGCCAGCGACCAAACTGAGAACTCTATGCTTGAGTTGCAGCAGCATGCAGACTCTTTGCAAAAAGCCCTTTTAGAACAAAGCAAGCTCAACGCAGAGCTCCAGGAGCAGTTGAGGGTTGTAAATGAAGCTGCACGGCGTGACGGCTCTCATTTAAATGGCCCCACCTGGAAGCAAAGAGGTGGAACTACAGAGTTGCTTGAAGATGATGAGTCAAGGGATGACCAAGATGCAAAGAAAGATTATCATAATCCCGATTTAAATCAAGAAATGTTTAGCATTGCATTAAAGTGCTTCAGTGCAGCAGAGGCTGCTGTTTCCTCAATAGCCGACCACTGTAAAAACACAGCCTCCCCGACCTCTGATAAATCAGAACTAAACGCCAACCTCCAGAGAGATTTCGACAATCTTCAGAGAGCGCTTCAAGAGAAAAGCAAACTGACTCAATCTGGAGAGCAAGGAAGGAGAAGCAGCAGCAATCTGTCCTCTGCCTCATCAGAAACAAAAGGGCTGAAACTCTATCGGGATCTCTGTCACCTTTACAAGGTTCTCAGCGATTACTCTGAAAGATTAAATGACCTCCAGGCCTCCGCGCAGCAAGAGAGCGGTCACAGAAGAGAGGGCGAGGTGCGTGGGGTCGAACACAATGACAAGGGATTACCACCAGATGTTAAGCTCCAACTGGAGACGTTGCATAAGGCTCTGAGGGAGAAAAAGAAAGCGTACAAAAACCTGGAGGCAAAACTGGCCACTGCTCTTACCAGTACATCCTCTACAGAAACTATAAGAAAAGGTCAGATATCTTATGTTGAGTTAAATGTTCTGATTCTGTAAATATGATGGAGTATCAGGACCATGCCAAATAAAAATGCAAGCATAAAGTCATAAGATTACAGGAATAAATTTGTACAAGAATAAAGTCATAAAATTACCATAATAAAGTCATAGTCATAGCATTATGACTTTATTATCTTAATATTTTGAACGTATTGTTGTTTTTCTTAATATGGCCCTAATACTCCATCTTCCCTGTGCTTTCTAGGATTTCTGTCTAACATGAAATATATTGCTTCCAATAGCAGCTCCTGAGCAGGGACACAAAAGCGTGCAGGTGGATTTGCAGGACCTGGGTTACGAAACCAGTGGCAAGAGTGAGAACGATAGGGAAGAGAGCAGTAGCACAGGTAGACAGTCTATAGGCAGACTTTGCATGTTGTCTGCTGCGTGGACACTAATCTCACATGTGGGTAGATTCTTTCACTTTTTGTGCACATGAGAATGGAAAAGCAAAGTGTTTTTCAGTTTGGGTCTCATAATACACAAAACCTTTTTCTCTGGTTTTAACTTTGGATTTCTTCTGCACTAGCCCTCAGCTCCCTTAAAGTAAAATGTTTCACTGATCGGTTCTTGCATGTTTCACTCTGAGGTTTGGGATGTCTTTCAAACACTTATTAACCTCTCAATTTGATTTCTTGCCTTGATTAAGTCTGGCTGCATATAAATTGATTAATTATTTTGAATATGAAGGTGTCCCTTTTTTAAATGCCTGTATTTCTGTTTCACAGATCTAGATTTGGGGGTGAACCCTATCTGCAGTGCGTCCAGCCTGCCTTCACTCTTGAAAAATGAACATACCACCTTCTCCTCCACCGAAAACTTGGACTCAAACTCCAGCACTCCTTACCCAAGTTCCCCGGCTCTCAGCTCAGCCAAAGTAGGCATTTTGATGTTTGCTATTATAACAATGAAACGTAATTAAATTCTACTTATTGCCTTGGTCAGGTTATTTAAATTTAAGTGCCAGTCCAATCGTTGCAGACACTAACGTTAGCCTAGCGTCTGTTTTGATCAGGACTGGGCGATGTGGCTTAAAAATAAAATCAAATGTTTTATTTTTTTCACACCAGGTCTGATTTCTGATTTTAATAGATTTTTTTCTTGATTTCTTTTTTAAGAAAAGAAAGCTACTGATAATAATGTGTTAAAATATTAAGTATTTTCTTATCTGTAAAATGTATACCAAGACTAACTTCACAAGATGTTCAAGATTCCACATTTAAATTTTTTTTTGTTCATATAGTTCTCATAAAATTACGTTTTCCTGGTAAAACAATGATTTTATTCCAGTATTAATGCCCAGCCTTAGTCTTGATGTCACTCGTTGATTGTTTTAGGTTGTAACATATTCTCAGTGAATTAATCTGCTGAGTTAAGCTTTTATCTACCACCCATTGTGTCTATGTAGGTTAGCCTGAAAAACTTACAGATGTATGATGAGTTCGGGGCTTCAGAGGACCCGCTGCAGCTTCAGGCACAAGTCAGAGAGTTGAAAGCCCACCTGGAAAACCAGGCAAAAATCATCCTACAAATGCAAAGCCTCCTGCACAGAAACTCCCTCTCCAGTGATGTGGTTGCAAACACCTCAGATCCGCTCTCTGCCAAGGAGAAAGATGGCGCACACAAAGTAGTCTGCAGTCAAGAAAGGGTCGGGCAGCCGAGTGGGAAAAAGGAGGCTGAAAATCAGTCAGCTACGGACAGAGCCGGTGTTGTGAATATTGACCTGTGGAAAGAGAGAACACCGAATCGAAGCACAAACGAACAGCTGCAGCAAACCCGCAGCCGCTCAACATCACCTGCTAGGTAAAAGCTCATTGCGCAAAATGTACTCTATTTATTGATCAAAGCTTGAACGTTGTAAACAAATGTGTCATGTTTTTGCCACTTGACAGGCTTGATTCTCTGGTGAAGTCTCAGGCCAGAGAGTTGTCACAGCTGAGGGAGCAAATCAAGGAGAGCCGCAGGTTGGGAGTGTTGCAGCGCCGCCAGCTGGAGGAGCTGAGCAAGGCGTTCACAGACCTGCTGCACTCTGGAGATGTAGACTACTACATGGGGGAGGTGGTGAAGGAACAGCTGAACAAAAGTCTGAACCTTCTGGACAAGCTGGAGGGCCGGCTGGACAAAGGTGGTCACTCCAGTTACTGTCTAAGAATATGATATCTGCTCTACAGTTTGCATTGCATGAACAATTTACATTGTAACCTTGTACTTGGGAGTCAGTACTGAAAAACATATCTATATGAGTTATAAAAAGTTATGACTGAGTTACTTTTCATAATTATTGTGCCGTTATGTGTCAAAAAACAAAAAAAATAATTAGAAGCCAGCACAAACAGATATTTATTTCTGATGCAGACAAACTTGTTCATGACAAATGTTTTTCTTTTTTCTGTCCTCCAGAAGAATCTCATCCGGTTAGTGAGGATGTTTCAGCTTTGGAACTGTCTCGCAGGTACGCTACATATTTATCACGGCATCTAAAATGTTAAATGTAACGAACATGCTAGTAACATTTAAAACTTATATATTTGGAGTAATAGGTTTCAACAAGCATGTAAGGTTGGAGTTGAGAAATGAAATGAATATCTAACATTCCGTTGTTTATTTTTTCTTTCTTGGATTAATAATTGTATACCAAAATGTGCTTAATAGAAGATTTTATTTACAAAATTTGAACCAGATGAAGCTGAAACTGCCACTGTTTTCTGATGAAAGTGTTTCAAGCCAAGCTGAAGAGGCCGCACCACCTAGCTGATATTTACGATTAGATCAGTATTGTAGTTATTTACCTACTCCAGAGAGTTAAAAACCTTTCACAAACTTTTCAAGTATTTAAAATTTTTCCTCAGTGTGATGAAAATTAACCCGTTACTAATGGCGACAGCCTTGAGGAGCATCAACAGGTACCTCTCTCTAAGGAAGAGAGCGGGATCGATCCCCATGACAGCCTGTGTAGAATCCAGCAGGACATAGATTATCTGCGTCTGGAGCTAGACGTTGAGAGAGAGCTGCTGCAGCAGCACATCAGGCTTCTGGTCCAGCAAAACCTGAGCCTGGCTCAATGCACTAGGGAGCAACTGGACCTGTGAGTTGGTTTCATTCAGACACACAGCATGACGGTTGCTGTGGTGATTTCCAGCTGTGTGTTTTCCCCCAAATGTCAACTAAAAACCTTCTTGTTAGGATCACTATATAGTCTTCCACCGTCTCCTGATTTCTCTCTCTCTTTTTGAGTGCCTTTTTTATTTTGCTCCACTGTCATATTTTCATATTTTGTCAAGTTCCAACCATGATCGTCAGTGTATTTTATATGTAGAGTGGTAAAAGGAGAGCTGTTGTTGAAAGAAAATTGCATTAATGTTTTTTTTAATTAGTGTAGCTAATTTTTGAGATATTTAGCAAAGAAGACAAAGAAAGGTTTGTCCCCAGATGAGCTGGGAGAGATTTACCAGCTGTAATTGGAGCAAAAGATTTTTCTACAAACTACTGACTCAGAAAAGATGAGCGCAAACACACGTTTTTGTTTTTTTATATATGTATATAGATATAAATGTTTAAAAACCACGCATCTTTTTCCTTCCACTTCACAATTCTGTGCCACTTTTTGTTGCTCTATCACATAAAATATAAAGAACATTTATTTTTAACCTTTATTTTACCTGGTACGTCTCATTGAGAGTAAAACTCTTTTTGAAGAGAGACCCGGCCGAGAACGGCAGCCGGACACCAACAATTACAAATCACGCAAGTATAGATGTCAAAACCCAATTAAAAGACAATATACCAATGAGCGACCATACCCATACAGGTAAAAATAGGTCTAAAATACAACTTGATATTAGTCAAAGCATTTACAAATACTTTATCTACAAAATGATTGAGTCAGTGCGAACTTTAGGCACAGTTAATAAAATGAAGGTAGTTGTAATGTAATTAAAGATGAAGAGGTTCTAATTGTACAAACTTTTACAAAAGAGCCAACACTCACACACTGAATTTGACTTGATTACTTCTAGACTGGCAAAGGAGTTGCAGGAGAAGAATCGACTCATCCAGAGCCTCCAGAGTCAGATCCGTGGTCAGACTCCCAGCAGCCACCGCAGTTCCCTGTCCGACCTCAGCCGCTCGGACGTGACGATCTCCTCCTGCAACAGCAGCACCACCGCACAAGGCGGCAGTAGAGCACACAGTGAGTTTTCTCGTGAAATATCGAATAACCTTTAAATGTTGGAGATAATTGTAGGTGTGAAGTGTAGTCTTTGGTGTCAGAGTGGTTGGAGAGATATAATGCAAGTGATTAAAAATGCATGCGTCTCCACTTCCTGCCTGATGTAATGTCACTTATGATCACTTCAGTCCTCCTCTCCGACTAGTTTCTGCCTGTAATGGCAATTGTTTTCCACTCAGGTCCATTCTGTCCCACTGAGGCGTGCTGGATGACCAAAGCCAGAGCTGGTGTCCAGTTTCAGTCCACCGCCCCTCAAAGTTGCATTATTCAGTGGCACCTATCTGGTTCAGTCCTCAAATTGTGTTTCCCTCTTGTTAAACAAAGCGTGTTTCGAACACCCTGTAGACATCTCTGGAAGCTGGGTCAAAGTGTCCAGAAATATTAGTTTAGGACATTTTTAATTAAAGTTGGTTGATTAACTACATCCTCCTGTTTCTGTTCAGGCCAGCAGAACTCGGGAGCAGCCGTACGTCCTGCAGGAGGCGCTGCGGAGAAAGGTGCGTCTCTTCACAGAGCCGCTTCCAGCAGTCTGCAGAGGGAGAACCGGCGGCTGCAGGAGCAGCTGAGGAGCAACGAGGAGCTCAATGTCATCTTACGCAGCGAGCTGGACCTGCACCGCTCCATTATGGCGCAGACCAGCCTGCATCACCAAGAGCAGGAGCCAGGCCCGGATGAGGAAGCCGCAGAGCCTCAAACGGGAACACATGAACAAGGTGGAGACGTCGACTCACAAGGAGGAGAACAACCTCGCACTGTGAATACAGGTAAATACGAGGCATTATCATTAGGATAATCAGATTAACTTTTCATTAAAGTAACAAAAACACCAAAAATGTCCTCTACTTTTGTAAGTTGTTGAGCAAAATGCATAGCCAGATAATGCCACCTGTAAGAGTTAGCTGTTGTTTTCCACATGGTACAACTTTTAATAAAGATTTTCAAAGTCCAACAAATAGCAAATATTTGGAGAAGTTGTACATTACTATGCATAAATCAGTCAAATGCTGATTTATGCAAATGAATACCAGTAAAACATTTGTGCAGCAACTGTTTTAGTAGCGCAACTGTTCACTTTATTCTGAGCTTCTGTAAAGGTTTTAATTATATGCCCATATATTTATAGTATATAGTTTGTAGTGATCCAACTTTTTCTGGATTTTCTGATTTCCTTTCAGGACCAACCTGTCGATTCAGATTTTGAACGGTTCAATTTTTTAGTCTAAGCATTTATAACAATTAAAAGGTAATAAATGTGCTTCCGGTTGTTTAGATGGAGGTAGAAAATTTTAATCCAATGGAAGAAATGGCGAGATTCTCCTGATTCAATCTGATTTTTACTCAAGTTTACTTAAGAAAAGTGCAAATATGTGCTTTTATTTGTTTTTGATGCATTTATCGAACAAGGGGGAAAACAGTTTTTTCAGGGTTTTACATGCAAATCAACACCGGAGCAAATCAGGGGAAATTTAACTGATTCTTCTATCTTTTCTTGCTTGATAGATTGCAGCAAACCTATTTTCAGCTAAGACTTAAGTAATTCTGTAACAGTTTTGAAAATTAAAGCATACAACAAATATTCACCAGAAAATCCCCTCAAATTCCAACTGTTAAATTATGATAATTTAACAGATAATTTATGATAATTTGCTGAAGCAAACTACAAGGATTCTAAAAATGTAGTTTTGCGGGATCCTGTAAAAGTCCAAAACAAACAAACTGCATGTGCTTTTAAAGGTTAGCCCTATGTTTACATGCACACTTTAGTATTTCCACATAAACTCATTACACTGACCAGAAGAACAGTTCAGTGAAAGAACTACGAACATCAGTGGGAGTTATCTTATCTTGGAGAACCTCTTTCTAATTTAGCTGTGTGCGTCCGTGTTTGTTAGACCTGCTGGCTGAACATCTCCAGGAGATCAGAGCGTTACGCCAACGGCTGGAGGAAAGCATTCGCACTAACGACCGCCTGAGAGAACAGCTGGAGAGGAAGTTAGCCGAGGTGGAGAAAGACCCGGGTACGTAAAGCCGACTGCAGCCCCGGTTCATCGCTGGTTGCCACAGCAGAGATCTCTCTAAATATGTTTCTCTCTTTTTTTTTTTTTTTTGCAGCCACAAACATTTTTATCCAGGGCAGCGAGGAGCAGGGTCAGCTGGTTAATGAAGTTCGCTTCCTTTGGGAACAAAATCGAGTGCTCAAAGAGCAGCTCAACGTGGGATCTCGAGGTAAATTTGCTTTCAAGTTGTTGATTCCTTATTTTAGTCCCGAAGGCTCCTTTACAAAACGCCTTTGTTTGTTTTTAGACAAGCAGAAGGAGAACGAGAAGCTGCGTGAGACTCTGGCACGGCGGACAGCCAAGCTGGAGCAGAGCAGGAAGGAGAGTGAAGTTCTGCGGAAGGAAAACCTCAGACTGCAGGAGACACTGGAGCAAAGCAGCCAGGAGAACGCGCGGCTGCAGAACTCCCTGCAGGCCAGCAGAGAGGAGCTGCAAAGGTTAACACTGACACACTTGCGTCATTTAAAACGGTCGTGTGTGTGAGCTTAGTGATGGTGCGTGACCTCCTGACCCCAAGTCAACTGACACACTCCAGTGAGACTGCAACCCAAAACCAGGAATCGGGTTTACTTTTAGATCTCCTCTCCCTTTCTGCCACTTATCACTCCTGAGTGTTTGGCTTTTCAGTCCAGTTACCACTCCTTTTCTATATAAACTATATAAAATACATCCTCCAAGGTTAATCCAAGCATATTTATATTCACAGTTGAATCAAAGTATTGAGACTCATTCCTAGTTTCTTTCCAGGTCACAGTGTGAGGTGAAGCTCCAGAGGCAGCAGCTGTCTGACTCCCAGCAGCTGCTGCAGTCGCTGCGAGTGGAGCTGCAGGTTTATGAAAACATCAAGAACGACTCCAGCCAGCATGGTAACCTGCACCAATCACTCAGATTCATAACATTCTTAGAAGAAATCAAAGAAACCCAAAGTAACGCACACTTGACTTTTTAAGATCTCGGCAGATATCAGTAGTGAACGGATTGGGTCAACATGGAGTCTGTCCAAAGTTGTAGATCGAGGACTACAACTTTAACCTTCCTCATGCAGTGCAGTTTGCTTTTCTTTTGGCTCTCTGTAACACCTGAGATGTTTGTCTTTGTTTTCCTATCAGAACGGCGTCAGGAGGCGCCGCATCCTGACCCCATGTCGCCGTCCGGCTCCATGAACCTGGGAGAGCTGCTGTCCGAGATCAGACACCTGCGGCTGCAGCTGGAGAGGAGCATCCAGACCAACACGGCGCTGCGGCAGAGACTGGAGGAGCAGCTCCTCAGAGGACCCGGTCACTCTGAGACCATCAACATCAACTACCTGCTGTCGTCTCCTGGTACGTGCAGCGGCAAAACTAAATAACTTGGGGGCGGGCGATGAATCGATTTTTAGTTTTTGAAGCTGGGTTTTTCTAAAAACAAATTTGTCACCAATGGGTTTCTATGGTTGATGTTAGCCCGTCCAAAGCCCGTCATCTGGCTTAATAACTGTGTTTTACAGCTTCTATTTATCTGGGCTTTGAATTCAAATCAAGTCTATGCCAGAATATTTGGACCAGACAAAGATTTTATTTTAATTAATTGAAGTTGTATGACTGTAAAGTTGAAATAAGAATAAAGGGTTAATATTACCAGAACAAAGTCATGAAATTAAGAGAACAAGGAAGTAATTTTATGAACACAAAAAAACTAAGATTTTAAGCATCTTGTAAAGTTATACTTTGGGGCAAGATTTACAGATAAGGAAATATTTAATCTTTTAACACATCAGCATCAAGTTATTGGTAGCTGAACATTGAAATTGTGCAAATAAATGCATCTATTTTAAAGAAAGAACCACACAGACTGATCCTGTCATATCAGATTGTTATAATTGTTGAAGTTCTTATCACAATTTTAATATGTTCTTTTGGTAAAAACACATCTTTATTCTGTTAATATTATGACTGTATTCTAGTAATTATTGGTATATTTTATTCCTATTTTTTATGGTATGAAAATATCATAGATTTTATTTTTAGGCCTCTTGCTCAGCCCTAATATAAACACAGGAGATAGGACATGAAAATTCCAGTTTTCTGCGTGTGTTGTAGATGAAGCAGGTCGGCCACCGGCTCGGGAAGGCTGTGATCCTCTGCTTCGATCCTTCCGAACCCGCGAGCAAACCAGTGTCCATCATGGTGAGACAGCCTGCTCGGTGTTGGCATAACACTCCATAACAATCCAATCAAATCTATCGTTATTGTTTCAGTCTCCTCAGAAGTGAAACATCAGGCTCAGTCGGAGAACGACGCCGACTCCGTCTGCAGCAGCTCCGAACAGAGCGTCTCCGGCACTCCTTCCCGGTTGGTCCCAGGCCACCGGATGTGGGCGACCCGCAACGGGCGCCACGTCCTGGGTTTGATCGAGGACTACAACGCCCTCCGCAAGCAGATCTCCGAGGGGAGGAAGCTGTCACGGAGCATGGACGCACAGCTGCACGAGTGTCTGCACGCGCTCAGACAGCAGGGCTCTGACAATCAGGTAGCGACCGCACCGTCGTGATGAGGCTTCTTTAGGAATGACACAGTGAGACCAGCAGTTTGGTTTTCTGTATTTTAGATGAGAGAAAAGCAGCATTTGAAGAGTTTATCCAGCAGCAGCAACACCATGCAGCAGGTGTTGGAGGAGGCCGGCCGGCTGCTCAAGCTGCTGTGGAGGGTCTCTCTGCCGACTGCCGGCACAGCAGGGGGCAACACCGACAGCCAGCAGGTGGGAACCAGCTCACGCGCCGTGAACGCTCTCGCTAATGAATCTTCTGAAGACCCGAACCTCCTCTGCTCTCCTCCGACTCAGGATGAGCTGCTGAAAAACGAGATCGCCAGACTGAAGAACAGACTATCTCAGCAGGAGAGGATGCTGAGCGGAGCCGTGAAGCGCCTGCGGACCACCAACCAGCTCAAAGAGGGGATGGAGAGAGTCATCATTGACCAATGTAGGACTTTATAAACTGTTTTATAAGTTTCACAGCAAAAGTGCTTTTTAGGGCCCAAATTAAGGATTATTCTATTAGTCAGTATTTCTATTCATTATTTTTATGAACTAAAACATTTTTGACATTCTGCAGCTTTTTCATTTACACTGTTTTTATATAGTATTAGAAATGCATAAAAATGCAAATAAGTAATTGGATTCTTTTTATAGATAAAATAAACATTGTATTGCAAAGCTCAGCCCCTTCTCCTAGACTTAATAATGTAGAGTTAATCTGCTTATCTGCTACACTTGTGTATCTTAGATTAGATATTTTGCATGTAAAGCATTGATTTGTTTTTTCTGTGTTTAACTTTCAGAAAATGGCCTTTCTTAGTGTAGAGATGGGTTTACGATTAATTGATTAAATTAGTTGACAATTATCTCAGTGATCAATTAATCAGTCTTTTTATTTTACCAGGCCAACTTATTACAAACTGTTAGTTCACCATTAAAACACCTTCACTGTCTTACAGTGTCTCTGACTCATGGAGTGTTGAAGAAAGCTCGGGGGAATTTAGAGGTGAGTTCCCACTCTGCAGTTTTCTCTGGTGTTTCTTCCTCGGTGGTAAATTGTCCTCCAGTGAATCATTCTTCTTTGTCCTTTCTGTGACGAAACATTAGACAAATTACTGCACCCTCTTTGGGCAGAAAGGCCCGTCTGGAGGAGCAGGCGCAGGTCAGTGCAGTTGGGTTGCAGGCCGAGACTTTGCATGAGTTTCAGGAGCTCTCGCATGAGGTGGAAGCAAATTGAAAACTCTTAGTTGTAACTACAGACTTTAATGTGTTTTATTGGGATGTTATAGACCAACACCAGACAGCGCTTGATTATGAAGTAGGTGGAAATGTGTTTCATAAATAAAAACTATTAAGTGTTCATTTTGTTGGCTAAACAGAGAGTACATTGTGGACATTTTTATTTAGTTTACTATTAAAAACATGTTCCTTTCAGAATAAGTGAACTTTATGCTGGTCTTTCACATCAAATACCACTACATTAAAGTTTGAAGCGTGACAAAAAGTCAAAGCATTAACGTAATTAAATCTATAGTTTTTTGACCTAGCTAAGTTGCAAAACATAATAGCAACATAAGGACACTCATATTTCCCATCACGGTAAGTCACCATGTACTTTGTTTTTATCTTGGATTAGCATGTTTCTGGAGCTTGTCTTGCATGTTTGCAACCAAAAGCTTTATTTTTGGTCGCAATAGTGCATCCCTTAACTATTTTGTATGTGTGTTCCAGGAGATCCCAGTCGGTGTGCAGTAGTGGAGGCTGAGCAGAGAAATTTTCCTGTTTCCAGTCTAACTGCAGACAGAGACTCTGATTTATCGGATGGAAACAGCGCTGCCTCTTCGCGCTGCAGCGACTAAACCCACCGGAGCTCTTTGATTTCAACCCCACATTACCCAGCCTTCATGTCCTGCTGTAAAACAGTCACCTTGTCCCCCATAAATCCAAGCCTTTTTATACCTGAATTGCACAACCTTTGCCTTTATTTTAATTGTGGTACTAAAGCTGTAAGTTTATTTTAAAACAATACCTGTGTAAATAGCCATCCATGCAATGCAGCAAAAATATTTTCCTTTATCATTTTTTATATGACGAAAGTATTTTACTACTGTTTTAGTTTGTGTAGGAGCGACTGTGAGACAAATATGTTCAAATGCAGTAAAAAGTATCATGACGTACCAGGAAGTCTGTTTGATTTGAAGGAAAAGCAACCGTAACTGTGGTACAAAACTCCCTTTTAATAGCATATACATTTTTGTTTGAAAGTACAAATTTTGGCCAACAATTCTGAAACAAGAACTACTTTTAAAAGAGTTTAACAAGGTCATGCAGAGATTATATTTAAGTAGCACTTGAAACTTTTCTAGTCATAGTGGCCTATAAAACTAGGCCTGGGAATAAAGAAGGACCGTAGTCAGCGACAGATGAGGAACGGCACCAAGATCCCTACAGACTCACTTCCTCATCAATATAAACCAGTTTGAAACATATCAGGCTGTCCTCAAGTTTAAAATTAAATATTAAAGTCAAATGTTTCTACGCCTTGAACCACAAGTGTTCACTTCAAAATAGGGCTCGATACTAGAAAGGGTTTCTTCTGAAAACATGTACGAAATGTAGGAGTTTTTTTGTGCATTTATCGTTGCACGAGTCTGACAAAGGCCTGGACCAATTGGATGATGGGTTCCTGGCCTTCGTGGCTCGCCTTTGATCCGGGTGTGGAGGGTTTGGTCTGAAGGGAGGGGAGGATGCCACTGGCTGGAGATGACGGTGAACCCCTCCTGAAGTGGCGCGACAGGCTGGAGAGAAGAGTGCTCTAATATTGGGGGAGAAAATTTGTTATTTTTAACTTTAAAAAAAAGTAATTGAAAAAACACTAATGAGAAAATGTAAAAGGGATTTAGATTACCCATCAATAAATAAAATATTTTGTCACAAGTATTGGACTAGGCCACTAGGGGGCAGCAGCGAGTGACGCATATTTCACACATACCAAGAATCATTATAAGCAATAGGCTGCCATCTAGTGGACGCTATTTAGTATCTACACAGCTAATTTCATGTGTTCTTTTCTAATATGTAAAGAATTTAACATTAGTTTGAGGGGAAGAAATTACTCAAAAATGGAAAACCTTTGACTTTTTCCTTTTTAAAACAATATACAAATTATACAATATTGGAATAAAGTGGAACCTTCTGCACAACCAAACAAAAATACATTGATACTAATGTCAGTATTTAACAAAAAACAAGCATTTACCATGTGAATTAACTATAAATCAATTTGGAGGGTGTGGCTTAAATCTGTTCAATTATATCTGTAATCAAGATTATCCACATAGTTAAGATATTATTAAAACATTCGGAGATTAAATGTCACATAAAATCTGCGCATTAACACAAGCCAGATGGGCTTCATGGCCAACAGGATGGAGGTCTCACCAGTTCAGAGCTGAGCTCCTGTTTGAGCCTCTGCTTGTCACGAGGAAGGATGGCTGGATCTTTGAGACAGCGGACGGCCTGAGAGATCAGGACGTAGAAGCAGTTCTCCATGGTGAACATCAACAATGACCTGAAATCCGAAGAAAATGTCACAAAAAAATTATGTGAATAAGAAACTGAATCAATTTTATTACATGTGCAGGAACTAAAAAAAAAAAAAGCTTCACTTACTTCAGAGCTTGGATTTCCTCCAGCGAGGCCAGCGAGGCGATGCTCAGAGAGGCAGGCTCCTTCCTCTTCTCCATCTGAAAATAAGCAGCATCAAGTCATCGTTGTTGAGCTTTTGGCTGATCGATGAAGACCTTTGAGGCATTCCGCAGCCCACCTCGCTCAGCATGCCCAGGGCCACGTTGATGGTGGCCAGCAGGGTCCCGAATGACGGCGCCACGTCCGGGTCGAACGCGGGAGTCGTGAAGCTGAGCACAAACAAGGTCCTGTACTCAGCCAGGTCCATACACTGAGAAACAAGATGGACACACTTAACATTTTATGATCCTGCTGATATAGCTCAGCGTAAATAATCAAGACTGGTCATTTTATCGGGAACTCTTTGAGGGAGTGACCTGGTCCAGCAGTATCTGGCAGCAGTCTGGAGTGAAGTGTTGCAGTGTAGCCAAAGTTTTACTCAGGATCTTCAGCAGGCTGCACTGAACGGCCAACAGGGCCTTTTGCTCAGCCTCCTCTCTCTCTCCTCCTCCTCCTGATGATGACGACGATGATGCTGTTGCTGCCGCTGCATCTTTATTCAAGGTTTGAGGCGGCCGCTGCGTCCTGGTGCTGGCGGGCAACGCCTCACCATTCTTAGACTGAACAGAAAATGCACATTTAGTGATGCCATCATCATCTTCGTCTGATTTAAAGTAATAAATACTCAGATTTTAACCTGCAGGTAATGGTGGAGCATCTTTTTGCTGTGGAGCAGGTATGTGCACGTCTGGCACAAATAACAAAGGTTTATCTACGGAGAGCGACCAGAGAAATGGTGAATGAATTAAAGAGCTTGCGGTTTTGGATGAGGCTGCGATTTCCGCCAGACTTACCTGCACGTCTCTGAGCAGATTGGGGAGATGGAACTGCCACTCCTTGCAGAAGCTGGAGAGCTGCAGCAGGAATCCCACTGTGTGATCTGCCTCGTCTAAACAGGACAGGCTCTGCACGGTGCGCACCGCGTTCAGACACTGAGCGGAGAGGAAACACAAGGCGGGAACTTCTGGTGATCCGATCTCAACTAGTTTAAGTTGCTTAGAGGCAGCCGTAACAGCAAAACTACAGCTGTGAGCCTTTTCAGGAAAATGTAGCGATAACGAGCTAATTAACAGGCTCGCAAACGGATGACATGGACTGCAATGTTTTCAGGGGTCCGACCTGTAATATGCGTTCCTGATGCACTCCAACAAAGTCCAGGGCTTCATTGATGAAGTTGTAGCGAAGCGTCTTGAGGAGACTCTCCATCAGAGACATGCAGAGGCGGTAAACGCCCGGCCAGCAGGCGGAGTCCTGCGACTTCCGAGAGAAACTCTGAGAAACAGGAAACATCTGGTTATCAGAGACATGATGCAGCTCTGGAATCTGGGTTAATATCAGGCCTGAAGGGAAATCTGTGATTTAACTGTTTAAAAAAATGTTAAATAAAATTGTGATGCCGTCATATCATCCACGCTGAGATGTGCTAATACAATCTTTTCTATATATTAAAAAAAAAAAAAAAAAAACATAAAAAGCTTCTCTGGATGAAACTGATTATTATAGGGAGACTGACATTCTTCAAATCCTGCAAAAAAGTAGATTGAATCTATACTTTTAAAGTTTGTTTAGAAATCCTCTACAATAACTACAAGCTGTTCCTTCAATGTAAAGTCTGCGTTTTTTTTTTGTTTTTTTTTACCTGCGATGTGCCGTTTGAGGAAGCCTCATACACGCTCAGCAGGGGCAGGCAGATGGTTTGAACAACGCCTGCTCCAGCAACAGCTGCTGCCCCCTAAAAAACATTAAAGACACCCCCTCGTTCCTTTACATCACGATGGCGTAGAAATGAAGCGATAAGGTTTAAAGATGTACTGATGGGTACCTGGGGAGTGCGGGCCAGCGTCAGCAGCAGGTGGAGCGCGGCCTCGGTGAAGAACAGGTTGTGTTTGCAGCGCAGGCTGATCTCCACGGCGCTCAGCACCGACGGCAGGACTGGGACCTTCCTCATCACCAACACCCAGTGCTCACCGTCCTCATCGCTGCGACACAGCTCTTTGGTCAAGTGCAAGGCAAGCACGCACACCTGACGGAGCAGGGGGGAAAAAAAAGACAACGGGGGCATGCTGAGCTGAAAACCGACCAACATCTGAAACCTTCTGGACGGAGAGAGCTGCTCTCAAACATGACGCGCGTTCTCTCGCTCACCCCGTCTCTCTGGTCCTTCTGCAGGCCGCGAGGACAGTCCGTCTCCATGCTGTCCTCCTGCTCCAGCACGTCTCCCGTCTGACTCATGTGTCGAGTGTTGTCGATGAGTGCCAGCGCCTCGTCCTTCACCGTCTCGCATACAGAGAGCAACAGCTGGGGCAGCTGGGAAATATCTCCGCCTAGTCGACCAATCAGGCAGATGTCAGCCACTGAACGTTTGACTCAAATGCAGACAAGAGAAGAGGGACGTTTTGTACCGTTGAGACCCTGGATCTGAAGCACGGAGATGAGTGCAGAGAAGATTTTGGCTTTGGTCCGGTCCATCATCTGCTGGTCGACCTGCAGGACGCTCTCCAGGATCAGGGCGAGGGGCGAGAGGATGTCAGGAGCCGCTGCCACCACACTACGCAGAGAGAGGAGTTATAGAACGTAATCAGGAAATATTTAAGCAAAATATTTCACCCGCAGGTACAAGAATCTGACTTGGCACAAATGTTCCCCCAGGTCTTGCATTTGTGATTGAAAAATTCAAGATGGCAACCAAGAAAAAATGTTTTATTACACTAAATGCCAATACTTATTATAGATGAATACTTTCTATATCAAATCATTTTAAAATCACACATTTCAAAATATTAAAAAATTTTGGAATAGCTAACATTGAACTGCTGGGCACAAAAAATTTGCAGAGGCCAGTGCTAAACACAAAAGAATTAGCAGGAGCTGATGCTAACCGCTAAAAGCATTTTAAAAAATTGCGGAAAAAAGCGCTAAGGATAACAAAATTAGCTGAACCTAACGCTAATTGCCTCCAAGTCTGAGTCACAGATTTTAGTCTCCTTCCAGGTGACGACTGGCATGAGACTCCAGATTAGGCGTCTGACTGTGCTGCATAGTTTTACTTTAAAGTTGTAACAACAGGATGAGCAAAGTCAAAACAGATTTTGTGTCATAAAGTCGATCCAAATCATGAAAATGGTAATAATTGTTTTAAAAGGCTCAAAAACGGCGGCCGTCTTCTAAGATGCCATCCTGAAACTTGGGTGGCTAATGGGGAATATGAAAGACGTACGACCTGTTGGCAGGTTTGAACACAAGCAAGATGCAGCGGTACGTAGAAGATGTCAAACACACCTCCTCCACTGTTTCAGGAGGATAAGCAGGAGAGTAGCCATCATGGATCCCAGACGAAGACAAGGCACAGATGTGGGTGTGGTGAGCTGCAAATCAGCAGAGGGAAAATTAAAACTGGATTAAAATGTAAAAAAAGACAAGAAAAAAAAAAAAACAGTTTTAAGTCACGACTTACAGCAGCTTTAGTCCCATCTAGAACATCCATAAACATCTTCAGTTTGGTCGAATCCTCTGTCAGATGCATCACATCCGCCTGAAAACATCAGAGCACGACGACTCACATTTTATGTTTCTCTACAAACTATCCAAATAAAACAGATTTCAAGAAAAAATAAAAAATAAAAAATCAATATTAACATAACACACATGGGTGGTGGAAAGAATCAGCAGCATCCGCCACGCAGAAATCAGCATCTGTGTCTCCAGGAAGCAGCAGATGCCCTCCTCCTCCGTCTCTGCCACATGACACACCAACGACTTCACGTACTGGGACCAGTAGTCGTAGCGCCGTGCGTTAGAGAACTTTTGAAGTCCATCCTTCAGAGACTGCTCCAGAGAACCTCTGTAACATCACACACACACACACACACATTCAGGGTGTTTTGACACTGCAAAAAGACAAAATACTACCCTGTATTTTTGGTCAAGTTTTTCAGGCAAATATTTTAGTGCACTTGAAGTAAAACAGACCTAACTTACAAACAACTTTTCAGCAAAATATAGGAGCTTGTTTCAAGTCAGTCATTTCTTAATATTGATGGAAGAGTACTAGTTCCACTGGCAGATTCTTTCACTCATAAAAGGGGAAAAGTGTCTTGTTATAAGTGAAATAATCTGCCAGTAGAACTAGTACTTTTTTTAAAATCAATAGTAAGGAATCATTGCTTTAAACAAACTCCTACATTTTGCTGAAAAAGTTACTTCTAAGTGACTTACTTCAAGTGCACTAAAATAATTTACCCCAGAAACCAGACCAAAAATACTTGGTAAGATTTTGTGTTTTTACAGAGTAGGATTGATAATAATGCGTGTTGAATTTCATTGATGTTGGCACAGATTCAGGTCGACCAGCTGACCTGACGACGTAGTAAATTTCCAGGCCGATGATCTTCATGACGAATGCGCAGGCCTCCAGGACGCATGACTGTGGATAAATCGTACAAGTCGGGTGGTTATGAAATAGTTGGTTCAGAAAAGTCAAAAACAGGATTTAACAAAGACCTCTGTTGTCTCCGACGGCGGGGTGAGAGTTCCAAAAAGAGGCGTCGTCAAATTCTCCCAAAATCTTTCCCTGCACAAAAACAACAAAGCACCATGAGATTGTTCCACAACACACACTTACGGTAAAGTAAGGTTTGCTTCAGCTGTGTGTTCTCACTTTGTACGAAGGACGGAGATGGCGCTGTCTCTGCGGTCCTGCCACAGCGCCAGGAGGAAAGCCAACGCTGCGCGGTGGAGCAGCGGAGGACACCAGTACTTCCCCTGCTGCTTCGAGTCGATCAGCTCCAGCACCACGTGGAGGCAGCTCCACTCGCCCACCAGAAACTCCTGGAGGTCCGACACAAAAACATTTTCAATCTAGATGCTCAATTGCTTAAAAAAACAAAAAAACAAAACAAAAACAACGAAAAAAAACCCAAAAACCTGGAGTTACGCCAGGGTTTTGTACCTTTGACCCCTCGTTTCCGTCTTTGACCTCCAGGTTGAGGAACAGTTCGATGAGGCCGGGTTGCGTTTCCACGGCCACCGTGAGGAACTCCAGGATCATCACCTTGATCCTCATGTCTTCCGTTTTGCTCTGCAGCCGAGCGAGGAAGGCGTCCCTGATGGCGGCTGCGTCGTTACCGAGGCAGGCGTACACCGACATGGGGGCGACCTGCGGATGAAACCGGTTTGTTAGCGACATCAGCTGTCGCTAGGGATAAATCGATGAAAGGCCGGGGGAAGCCTCACCGTGGCGAGCCTTTTCAGCAGCTGGATGGCGAGGCGGGGCAGAGCTGGATCGTGTTTGTGGTAAATGTATTTGGCGAGGACGACGACGAGGTTGCTGCCGTGACCGCCATGCTGCGTCAGCGCCTGCTCCAGCGGGGACACGGCGTCGGACGGCGGCTTCAGGCGGATCACGTTGTTCGTGACGGAGAAAGCCAGTTTGACCGTCTGGATCAGGATCTGACCTGGACCCTCAGAGCCACAGCTGCAAGAGGACACAAGATTAGTCACCAGTTTAGGGGAAATGGTGGATTACTAGGACAAACATGTTGAATTGTTCACCTGCTGGGCTGAGCAGCCAGGACGACATCTATGGTGTCCACTCCGACAGCCATGATGTTGACGACGGCCTGGCCAGCCTCGGTGTTGGCCAGGCTGTATATGCAAAGGGACTGCAGAGTGGGAGTGCTGCAGGGACACAGGAACCTTTTTTGCTCACTTTCTTTTGGGATAAAACATTTTCAAAGAGTGGCTTTTAATTCAATCCTCCCTTCTGTGAGTTGTACAATGGCATATCAGGGCCAGGCTATAATTTCTATTCAATTACAATAATAAAATCATAACATTAGCAGAAAAAAAAAAAAGATGCAATTTTACCAGAGAAAAAATTTAGTTACGAGAAAAAGAGCTTTAACGAGGAAAAAAGCAACCAGGATCTGATGTGAGCAGCTCAGTTCAGGTAGTTCATCAAAACTGTGATGCTCTAAAACTAATACCAAAGTGTAACTTTGTAACTTTACAAGATGCTCAACATTTCTCATTTTATTTTCTTATTTTTTGTGTTGGAGTACTCATAAAATTACGACTTTATTTTGCTAATATTATTATCACATTATATTCGTAATGTTTAAAAAACATCTTAGCGTGACCCTAATACTCCATATATCCCTAAATCCAAGCGGCCGTCTGGTCCAGCTCTGAATCGCCAGAAAACTGATGATATTTCTGAACTCCATCCATACCTGCCCTGGTCCTCTCCTTCTGGGCTCAGATTGAGAATAGCGTGTATCAACTCCAAAATATAGCAACCTGTAGAGATGCACACAAGTCAACTTTTACCCTGGTTTCTTTGTTGCTCTTCCAGAGTGACACAAAGGAAAACAGGAAAGTTCACCTATTCTCTCTCTCACTCCATTGGTGTTGTAGCGCCACTTATGGTACGTTGGCAGCATCTCCTTTAACACCAGCAGCACACAGGGAATCAGGCCTTTGCTCTGGGTGTTTCCAAGCTGCCCCTGAAGGAGATAAAAGCGATGCAATGCATTACTAAAAACCAGAACTAAGACTCAAATATTATGCTTTTAAAAAAAGAAAAAGTTTACCTTCACCAAGGTTGTAATGAGACGAAGGAAGGCGATTGTTACAGCGTACTCTCCTCTAGGTTGCTCGATCTGCACCAGCAGGTTCCCGTAGTTACCTGCCTTCATTCCCTCAGCACTAAGTCAAAAGAAATATTATTCTGTTGTTTTACAGATAAAATCAACATTCATCAGAATTTGATCTGGGTTATTAGGGGTGGGGTTACCTGATACACTGGGCCATGTTGGTCAGAGGGTTGGAGGCAAAGGGGAGGAAGCCAGTGTGATGCAGACTGGACCATACCTGAGAGGAAATAAACACGGTTCAATTCAATTTAATCCAATTCATTTCAGAAATACTTTATTGATCCCAAAAGGGAAATTAAATCATTAATTCAGATTCTTCAAAGCGTTATTGTAGATAGTAATAGCCCTGCAAACGCTCGACTGCACTTTATTATAAAACTGTGCGGTTTGGAATATGCAGGACTTTCAAGGACGATACACAGAAATCAAGCAATTCCCAAACCTTGAACACACCTAATTGAAATTGAAGCATTTTCAAGGACTTCAAGCCCCTTTACAAACCCTGATAAAGGCAGGAAAATGAGAGACAAACGACTTGAATCTCCCTGCTTCAATCATACACACCTTCCCTGGCATCCTTGCAGCCAGCACAGAGAGACAGTTCACACAGGAGGCGATCACATCCACCGGGGGGTTGATGACTGAAGTCAACCTGACACACGAGACAGGCGCAAGATCAAGAATATAAAAAAAAAAAAAGAACCTACAAGTTTTGATAAGTTTGTCTAACGTTAGATTACCTCTGCAGCAACATGTAGATGCGTGAGGTGAGAGGCAGCAAGCAGTCTGACACGGTCCAGTCGGTGCTGATGATCTTATGGACCAGATCCAGGATGGGCTTCACACGCGCACAGTGAGCCAGGACGTCTGGCACAAACAGGTTTACAGTGCTGAATTAATCAGAGGGCTGCGACACACACTCCAAAACTTGTTTTTAGATAATTAACTGTTTAGTTTAAATAAACTAGAAAAACCTTTTGATGACAAAATACTGTCAACGATTCCAAAACGGCAAACAGCTGACAAACTTTGGTAAACATTAAAGATTGTTTAAATTATAGCAATATGCAACAATCAAATCTGGATTTCTAAATAAGTAAGTGGTCAATAAAGTAAGTTTTTTACTTTTTTTTTTTTTCCCAGGAAATTTTAATGCAGCATTTATGCAAAAAGGCATTGAGTCCTTATATTATATAATATACAGACATATTTTTCAGTAGGCTTATATTTCTGCATTAAACATTTTTTTTTCTGTTTGTATTGGGTACTTTCACTGAAATATACTATATTGTGTATGTGAGATATCGATATGAAACACATTTCATTTTTTTTAATTATATTTCAATACATTAAGTATTTGTGCTTACTCACAAAAATGAACTGGAAACTAAATTCACTGAAGTCCACAGAAAAACTTTAAAAGATATGTAGAAAACCTGGTGAGCTTCTGATCACAACCACTTTAAAAAATTATAAATACATACATTAAAAAAATTGGAATAGCTTAAAACCTCTCTAAAGTACTTAACTAATGATGAATTAAAAAGTAATTTGTTGAAGGATTTGTTGAGTTTAAATATTTAAGTGCAATTTCAGTGTAAAAAATCTTTTTTGCGTTCATTGACAATTCTCTGTTCATATCTAAAGTTTCTTAAGTTGATTGGAGCTGGACTAAAAAATAACAAAATAACAAAAGTTCATTTAAGAGGCTTCAGGAAGTTTCCACTTAGGAATGCTTTGGTTGATATCAAAGTGACACTTTTTCCTGCTTTAATATTCTTGAGCCCCACTAGGAATCTTAAATACAGACTAAAAGCATCACGGCTGTATATTTGCTGTGCTTCCAGCCTGTCGCTCAGCTGTTTGACGTACCTGCAGTGGAGACGACGTGCAGCAGCATCTCCACCTCACAGGTGAACAGAGTCCAGGCACTGTAAGAGTAGTCCCACCTCACCATGTAGCCCTGTTCCCCTGCAATCATCACCTGGCCCAGCACTCCCTGGGGCATCCACAGGTTAGCCTGTCCTGAACCTAAAGAAAGATGATGGGATAACGATGCTCTTATTTATGAACTATAAATATGTCTAACATCTGTGTATAAATGTGAACCAAAACAAACCCAGAGGGTAGAGGAGTTTTGGAGCCTGTCTCCTCCACAATGTCTCATCGTCCTTAGAAATTATATCAACGGGTTTGTGTTTGTAAACTTGTGTGTAGAAGGACATCTTGTCCAAGAAGTTATACACCTGCCAAACACAAGCATAAACACTGAGGCGTCTGTACAAAGAGAGGCTGCCATACATCTGGTCAGGGAGACATTTTACCTTCTTTACAGTCGACTTGTTCGACACAAGTGCGGTCAGCAGCTGCAGCAGAGGTCCGATTTTGTGAGGAAACATCCCAGCTGCACTGTCTAGGATCATCCCTAGTCCCCTGTTTGGCTTCTAGATTCAAATTTACACAAACATGACGGATTAATAGCAAGAAATACACTGATAGCTATATTTTATCTCCCTTCCTTTGGCATTTTGTCTCACCATTTCCCAAAAGACTTCAGCTAAACTGGGAGCTGAGAGGACCTCACAGGCCGCATCAATCAGGTGAGAGCCCTCCACACCATTGGCCTGCAGCAGATTACCAGTGAGCCGGTTACCAACACATACATCGATTTCTCTTAAACACATAAACGCCAGGCAGAACCTGTAAGCTCTCTTCTTCAAATGACGTGATCACGAATGACAGCAGGCCGTAAATACACATCTTGGCTGTGCTTGCTGTACACTGGAAAAGCAGAATCAAAAAAGATGACTTAGAAAATTAAGTTACCTACACAAGGGCAACAACAAAAAATGCTCAACTGTTTTTGCATGGGTTTTTTTTTTAAAGCCTTTTGTGATGCATAATTATTTGCTTTCTTACATTATTTCCTGAGACTCCGAGGCCCTTCAGCATCGATGAAAGGTACTGGAAGACCCCCAGCTGCAGCGCCGTGTTGCCTATCCTCCGGATCACAGGATTGGACTCGTCAGGTCGGAGGGTGTGTCTCAACAGGACCCAGGACAGCAGAACAGGGCCATGATGAGGGATGTCCCCAAATGTCAACAGCAGCTGATCCATCTCCTGGGGAAAAAAAAAAAAAAAAAAAAACAATAGAAAAAATACAGATATCACAAAAATAAATTAAGAAAACTTCTTCCATATGAATTCACTCTGCTCTTATGAAAACTGATTATCTCTTTTTCAATTAAAAGTTTGTGTCAAACCTTAATGACGTCAGGAGCCCCGGAAAACTGGTGCTGTTCTGTGCAATCCTCCAGAGCGCACTTGTGCAGAAAGTCGATGTCCATTCCCTCCACCAGGATGAGAGAGCTCAGGTATCTGCCAGCCGGAGAAACACAACAGATCAATAAAACTACATCAACAAGAACGATTAGAAAACTAATCATGAACAAAATGGAGATTCCAAGTAGAAGTAGGTGTGCAGCAAACAAACAGATAAAATCAGATCATGTTTTTGTTTGAGATGTTTACATTTCATGAAATTGCATAAAACTGGTCAATATCATCATACCAAGCCGACTCCCTGTCAAGAAACCTACCCGATTCTGTCAACCAATGCATCCATGCTCTTGTCAACCAGGTGCCTGTTGGTCTGCCGTATGCCGAAGCCTTGTTCTTTGAACATTTTGGTGAAGTTCAGAAGGTCAGACGGGCTCATCTCAAAGTAGGCGTAGTACAGGAAGATGATCTCCAGCAGCAGAGACTGCTCTCTCAAACACTGCATGAACCACCGGGACACCTGCCGCTCGGTCTGAACAAAAACACAACTGGTGCTTATGACGAAAGAGGTCACACTTCGTTGTGCGTTTTCCACATACAGCATGTTGCAAGAATTCATGTAACAAACATTTTAAATACAACATTTCTATCCCAAACATTCTTGCAATTTATTGGGATTTTGTGCAACTTCACTGCAAAAACAAAATCTTATCAAGTGTTTTTGGTCTGGTTTCTAGTGCAAATATCTTAGTACACTTGAATAAGAAAACTAACTCACAAGTACTTTTTCAGCAAGACACAGGAGCTTCTTTTAAGTCAATAATACCTTAACATAGCAAAACATTTTTCTGTATTATAAGAAAAATAATATGCCAATTAATATTGATTAGAAAGTACTAATTTCACTATTTACTTAAAACAAAGTATATCTTGCTGAAAAATTGTTTTAAGTTGGTTTTGTCTTAAAACAAGTGTACTAAGATATTTGTCTTAGAAAACAGACCAGAAAATACTGCTGGTTTTACTATTTCACAATTACTAACTACTTTGTTTTGGCTTGCCAGACGAAAACAAAAGAGTTGTGCAACACAATTACCATGAGGTTGCCGTGGGTTTCCCATGTCGGTGCTTCAGCCTTGAAGAGATTCTCAAACTGTGACTGATAGCTGCTCACCAGGTCTTTCTCCAGTTTATTGACACAGTTACTGTACTCGGTCTACACACACACACAAGCAAACACCTGAAGTTGATTAAGAGAATCCACAACCTTTGTCATCAAGAAGTGAATGATCAAATGTGTTTGTGACCTCTCACCCGATAGGGATGACGTTCATCCTGAAAGTATGTGAGCAGCAGCAGAACACATCTAAGCAGACACATCCGCTCCTCATAATAGTAATCAGCTATCTGTGGAAACAGTTACAGAACCAGTCGGATTTAAAAACTGCCATCAGAAAAGTTGCAATTGAGCTGCAGATTTTTAGACTCACTTTTAGAAGGAGTCCCTGGCTTTGCCGCTCATCCTTTAGAACAACCTGTAGACACAAACTTTTTTTTAATCATCACCATGAATGCAGCAGTTCTTCCTCTTTACCTCATGTGATTTAAAAAAAGATGATGGAGACAAAAAAAATAATACTTTTAAGGAATCTCGGGTTCCTCTGTAGTCCTCCTGAAGATAGCACTGTAAAAGCTGCACACTCTGCTGCTCATCCAGATTCTGTGAGATTTATGAACACACATCTTAGCACACTCACTGAAAGCTGGTATGTGTGTGTTTACTCAAAGAAAACTCTGAATTCGTACCAATAATTTACTGATCCTAAAGCCAAAGTCCTTCAGAGGTAGTGCCACATTTTTCTTCTCCTTCACTTTCCCAGCAGAGGATGAGCTACAGCAAAAGAAGCAAAGTTACTCTTTCTGTGAATAATAACGTTGAATGTGACGTGAAAATACCTTGCTATCTCTACCTGGGTGGTTTGTAGTAACCAAGTCCTTGATGCAGTCTGTCCCAGTGTCTGTCAAGTTCTCCCTCGATCTGAGCCTGCGACCATCCAAAACAAATATTTGGGGGGTTTTTATTCGGTGTCCTTATTACCAGAAATAAATTGATAAATTGCATGCTCAGCAAGGTCACAAAAGTACAGAGGACACATACCGGCTCTCTCAACGCAGATCTCCCCAGCAAAATTGTCCATAACTCTCGACAGCTCCTGAAAGAAAGTGAAAGTGGTGTATTTAGGCAAAGTGATGCAGAATGCTGCGTTAATGCACATCAGCAGCACTGAACTGTTTTCAGTTTTTATACTCTGAACATTTTAGGGATTTTAACAACTGGGCTCTGATAGCTCTGGACGCTTCGATGTGTTCTTAGTGACTTGATCACCACTTTGAATATAAGTTTGTATTAAAGCTACGCATTATATCAAATTGGATTGTGTTTACAAGATTGAATCTTAGATGCTCTACATGGTAGGATGAATGCAAATTTTGCCTGCAAAAAACATACTTGTTCTTTTGGATAGACTTTTTTGTTGCAAATGATTATGCAAATGTTCTAACATTCTCAACAACATGCCGAAATTAAATTAAACTGATACCAAAATAACATCAAAACAAGTAATGGAGACATTAAATGAATGTAATTCAATGAATCTTGTTGATTTGGAACAATCACAATCACTGTCATTATAGTTACTTGTCACCTGCAGCATTCTCTTACAAATATAATAAACTATTTCAATTGCGCCGTAAGTATCAGGTTTTTACATTTATTTTTGTTATTTAAAAATTATTTCCTTTTCCAAACTCAATGTTAGCACATTTACAATATAAATACAAAACTCACTTTGTAGAGCAAATATGTAAACACTGCGTAACATTTAAATATGCAAATCACAAAAACCATGAATAAACACAAACATGGAAAACAGACATTTGTTCTCCAAAGCCTTCTTGGTCTAAATAAGACAGGCTTCATTACTGCCATTATCCCTAAATAAGACCTATCCATAAAACCTTATGGTGTCTGTGCCCACATACATCTATGGTTTTCAGTTAGTAAGTAAATACTAACTGTAAAGTATTTACTTACTTACTGTCATATCAGTATGACATAATATTCATACTGATATTTATGTCATGATAACTCAAAACCTTTAAATAAAATGCAGTTAGAAAGAATATATATTCCATAATTTCAAATATTTTTTATTCAGACAAACAGGACATGAAAAAGCCTGACAACATTTTGTTCAATTTCACTTTTCCATATATTTTTTTTAAAACAGAAAAAAATGCTATAAAATTGCAAATTGTTGAAGAAACCACGGACGGGACTTTGAGATTTGAAATGGTCTTTTCATTATCCTGTTTAGCACGCTCATTGCGAGAACGGCTGTTAAACTCTACTCCACATATTTACAAAAATAAATCTGCTGTCGTTTTGATCCGGCATCATTAAGCCTTAAAAAGGTTATATTAGATCAAACTAATAAATTGTGACAGTTAAAAGACTGAATACTGAATTCAGCTCTCAGATCGACCTTCAAGCTGTAAAACTCTAGAGATTATTTTACACGTAACTAACTTAAGCTAACTTCGTTGTCATATCTCTAACCAACAGTTCCGTTAGTTTGTCCATTATCACATAACTTTATTTAATCCCTGACGAGCAACGATAGTTGTTGACGATAATTCAGAGATAGTTTAATTTAAAATAACTTATTTGTCCCTTAAAATAATGAGTAATTTCAAAAGCTTTTTTTATAGCTATTGTTGACATGCGGCGCCGCGCTGAAGAAAAGCCTTTCAAACGTTAGCAGCAGTTGCTAAGCTAACTAAGCGTGGCGCTAACTGTTACAAAGACGAATAGTCAAATGCGTCGGTTGCCTTGAATTAAAAGTTGAATCTAAGTTTATACATGTTTACTCTCCAGTGGGTTCTGTTAAGTCTTCAGACCTTATTAATGTTAAATGAAGTTTGTGTGGCTGTTACTACCTGACGCTGATCTCTGATTCCGCCATCTTCACCTCGGCCCTGTGATTGGTCGGTGAGAGCTGGCCCGTCACAGAAGGTTCTTCTTCTGGAGCTGGCGTTCAAGGTCAGAATTGCTCTAGCGCCACCTTCTGGAAGGAGATTATTAAGTCAATTCAAAGCCTCCCCCCTTTATTTTTCGCATGATTTCATGATATGAACTCGGCAATAAAACACATTTTTACCGAGAGCTTTCAAAGAAAGAAATATTCCATCTTAATTTCAAGATCCTCGGTTACTTTGCAGCCGTATAATCTATTTTAGAAAGTGATATACATTTTGAATAAACACACATTTTAATTTTAACTAAAATCTATTTTCAAAGTTGGAAAATATTATAAAACATAAAGTAACAATAAATCATGAACGTATTTGCCAATGTCAGCTCTCTGTTAAGATAAGTTGAATTTTGGATCTGAAAGTTATTCTCCGTGGCCAGACACACACTCAAATGAAACGTAACTAAATATCTTATTATCTTAGCAATATTTTATTAATATTTAATTAATAAGTCCTACAAATACAGTAATTGCACCCGAAAAACAACAAAATGCTAAAGAGAGATGTGGGTTTTGAAAAAAAAAATTAGAAAATATATTATTGTTATTATTATTATTATTATTATTGTTATTATATTATCATTATCATTATCATTATCATTATTATTGTAACAAATAAACACATAAAACTGTTAATTTCAGTCTTTTTATGACCGCTGTGATGACGGTACCACGTGACCATGCTGTCAAACATGGCCCCTTCCTGCAGGCTGTGAGAGGAGCGACAGCTGACAAAGCCAACAGGTTTACACAGAAACGGCGGCAGCTCGTCCCGTCAGAGCGCCCGTTCGTCCAGATATAGCTGCATTTATGTGGTGGGTACTCTTCGTTTGTCTTTATCGGTGTGGGTTTCCCTCTCACAAAGCCTTCTGTCGGTGCTCGGTGGCTAACTTGCTACAATCAGCTGGGTTTTAGTGTTAGCTCTGTGACGTGTGAGGTCGCAGCATCCCGTCTTTAACCCGTCGCCTCGTTTCTGTAAGAATGCAAGGATTTCTGTAGTTTGTGTTTTTCATTTTCGGATGTATCTGCAAAGGAATAGAGATCATCTGTCAAAAAAAAAAAAGGACAGCTGATCTGTGGTTGCTTGTCGCCCCGACTTCCACGCATACGGGAGCAAAGGTTACAGCTGGTGTGGAAAGATCACCCGTGTCTTTCCACACACCAAACGCCATTTTTCACACTGACTGTATTTTGTTGGTTTTGCAAGAGTTCAATATTCCGTTTGAACTTTAAAAGCGATTTTATGAGCTTGAATACAGTGATTAACTTTTATGACACTGCATCCTTCAATTGATTTGTTTATACTTTTATGTTTTTGTTTTTATCTTTTATCTTGTAGCATGGGAAACATACCTGCCACACGATGAAGAACGCCATCAAAAGGAAGTGACAAGGTGTCCCGTTCTGCTTCAGACCCATCTGTTCAGATCAATCCCTCCATCCTTCTTTGGCCTCATCCTCCCTGACGCCATGCAGGTGAACCCAGTTTACGTGGAGTCCGTCGTTGTCCTGGCTGTGGTGCTTTGTGTCCACATGGCCATCTGGAACCAGCACTCCTGGTGCAGCATAGCTCTCGTCATTCAGGCCTTCTACGTCCAGCACAAATGGGACCGTCTGCTCAAGTCGGGAGCCGCCGTGTTCCAGTTTCGCCTGTCGGCCAACAGTGGCATCGTTCCCGCTTCCATGGTGATGCCTCTGATGGGCTTGGTGCTGAGAGAAAAGTGCTCTGCCTCGGGGAATGTCTACTTCGAGCGGTTCTCCATGGTGATCACCATCACAGGCATGATGCTGGCGCTGTTCCTCTCCCTGATTGCACTGGGTGTTACAAGACCCGTCCCGACCAACACTTGCATTATCGCGGGGCTGGCCGGCAGCGCGATCCTCTACACGACAAAGCAGACCCTGACGGTGTCAGAGGTCATCGAGGTTCTAGAGGTGTTGTTGATCTTTGTTTATCTCTGTTTGATTATGCTTTATCTGCTGCCACGCTGCTTCACGCCCGGAGAGTCCCTCCTCATCGTCGGTGGAGTCAGTTTCATCTTGAACCAGCTCATCAAGCGCTCGCTCAACCTGGCAGAGGTCAAAGGTGACCCAGTGAACTACTTCCTGCCGGTGGTGGTGGTGGGTTCACTGCTGTTGGGTGTTTTCTTCGCCCTGCTCTTCTGCTTCATGGAGTCTGAGACTTGGGTGTCCTCCCTCTTCTTTCACATGATGACCGCCGTTCTGGTTCTGGGTATTCTGATGCCGTGGTTGTCGCTGTTCATCGGCCGGCACCCCATCATGTGGCTTTTGGACTTTGTCACCCTGAATGACAGAAGACTCTGTTTGCTGGGGTATTGGGTGTTTCTGGCAATCGTCGCAACTAGTGTCGTGCTACATCAGAACTATCAGCGCCAGTCGGGATCCAAGAAGCACCAGGCCTCTACCATTGTCAGGAAGTATTTCCACCTGATAGTAGTGGCCACCTACGTTCCAGGACTGATTTACGACAGACAGCTGCTACACGTGGCTTCTGTCGGATGCTTAGCAGTTTTCCTGTTGCTGGAGTATGTCCGTTACTTTCGTATTCTGCCTTTCGGCCAGCTGCTCAGGCAACTTCTCACCTTGTTCCTGGATGAAAGAGACTCTGGCCCTCTCATTCTCACTCACATTTATCTGCTGCTGGGCATGTCTCTGCCCATTTGGCTGTTTCCTGGACCCTGTGCTCCCAAGGGGATCCTCACCGGGGCTGGGGGTTTGGTACCTTATGCGGGCGTGCTGGCTGTGGGAGTCGGAGACACCGTTGCATCTGTCTTTGGCAGCACCATGGGAGAGATCCGTTGGCCTGGCACCAGGAAAACCTTGGAGGGGACCGCGACGTCCGTGTTCGCCCAGATCATCGCCGTGGCGATGTTCCTCATCTTTGATGGAAGTATAAATCTGAACTCTACCTACTCATGGATTGTTGGCTCCATCACCCTTGTGGCTTTGCTGGAAGCCTACACCTCTCAGATTGACAATCTTTTGCTGCCGCTCTACCTCTTCATCCTGCTGTTGCTTTAAATGAACAGACGGCAAAAAGAAACATTTCCCATTTGTCTGTACTCAAGTGTTTCCCGTGGCAAAGTGAAATTGTGACTGAAATGTCTTAAAGAAAAGCAAGTAACGGAAGCCCTTTAGGATTCAGCAGACAGGGGGAGGAAAAGATAGAGCATCTCGGCACAAAAAAATCTGCTAAAATCTTGATCTCTTCAGAAAATGATGTTGCACACGTAAAGTCTGTCACTGTACATCTTCACGTTACAATAAGGAGATGTAGAGCAGATTATAAAGAAACATGAGCTCAGTGTCAGTGGTGGTGTACATTTCTGTCCTGCCTCTGAGGAACTCGACCACTGACGACTATAACTCTTAAATTATGCAAACTGGGTTTAGCACAGTGGGAATGAATTATTTTTGTCCCATATGGAACTCCTATGTATTGTTTTTATTTTTGATATCTTTTTTTGTACAACCAATACATCTACGTGCATTGCCTTGGAAGAACATCATTTAAAGTTTTCTCTCTTTATCAATTTTCTTGTTCTTTGATTGTCAGTCTTGACTCCCCTGAGGCAATATAAAGGACTGCCCGCTATGCTAACATGCCTTAAGATGTGTATTTTCTCTAGCAGGTGATCACTTATTGTAGAAGTTGTAGATAAAAGCATGGCGGTCCAAATCAACTTATTTGTATAAGGGCTCGCTCTCCTTGTGATTCTGCATGACACTGATGTGAACTCTCGTACTGTAACATATTTATATTTATATGCAGCTTTCCTCAGCTACGATTTTGCTCTAAATGTTTACTTTGCTCTGTATGTTTGCGGTTTAACTGGACCATTTCTTGTTAAACTGATCATTATGATTATGACGATGAATCGGTATGTATGGTTTTAGGTCAAACTATGAACAGACACCCTGAGATTTAATTTAAGATGCTTTGTAGACATGTCATCAAATGTCATTATGTTGGACTTCATCCTTTATACACACTTTGTACATTAATTTATTGTCTGATCTTTAATTTCAGTGTTGATTGGCGTTATTTTATATATGTGTATCTTTAAGTTGTGACGTGTTTTGGAATAATAATATGCTGTTATCCTCTTGATTCTTTCCTTTTTCTGTATTATTGCATGATCTGCGCATCATGGCAGATGCCCGCTAAGCCTCCTGTGTGAATGAATGACCATACAACAAAAACACAAAAACGAACTTTCTCATTTATAATTTGATTCTTAATAAAAATGTTTCCATGTTTGTGTTAAAAATCATTTGGCCTTGAAGTTTAATAAGTCAGGCTGAATCTTAAAATGGACATCTGCCGGACCTTCTTGCATTTTGTCACACCACAATGACAAATGTCTCAATAATTTTATTGAGATTTAGAAGTAAAAATTATGCATGGTTTTTCAATATTTAAAAAAAACAACTAAATTATAAACTTTAAACAGACAGGTTAAGGTAAGGTGAGTGCTTCCAAATATGCATTATTAAGAGTAGGATTTGTTTAATAAAATCCCAATAAATTACATTATTGGTGTTTATAATTTCTGAGAACACTTTTGTGAGGCACAGACCAATGGTTTACAAAATTAAGATTACTGACATAATCTATTTAAAATAGCTCACTAAAAAAAAAATAAAACATTTCTATCCCCAAAGATAATCCTTGGGACAGTTATTAAAATGCTAAAAATATTTATTTCAGTAATTATTGATCACATTAAAAAAAAAAAATGGATATGCTGTCATTAAAAGTGTTTAACCATTATTTATGGACCTACATATTCCTGCAGTGGCTTTCTCAATATAATGCTTGGTGCTTTGATGGTGCAAAGCTACACGGTTGAAAAACCACTGAGCTGATTTACGCACTAACAGACACTGAGGCGTGAAACATTGTTCCCAGAAACTTTCTGCAGACAGCGTCGAACATCTTCCTTGTATGTTCCTCTTTGTAAGCTGCCAGAGACGTTGTCATTTAGTGTAGAGAGTGGGAAAGGCAGCTCCTCTGTAGGTTGCAGCCTTGAAAAACAAAAAGAAACATGATTTATAGGCAACACAGACAAATCCAAAAGATTTTTGTCTGTTGTGTGGAATTAAATGATTGTTCACAACAAGTAAGCCATATGCTAGATAAGAACTGTGTGAAAGTAAAATGCAAGCAATGTCAACCCCCACTTAGAGGGGTCTGACATAGAAAAAAAATATATTTTCACCAGTTGTCGGGGCTCCAGCAAGTGTGCAGGGCCTCCATGATGTGGAAGGTGTAGACATGGCGAGAGTCTTCAGAAGTGTTTTCAGCACTTCTGTGCACCACTTCCCCGTGAATCAGAAGCACACCACCTGAACACAGAGAGACGGATGAGAAAAAAACATCAATTATTTCCAGGTGAACCATGTAAAGGCCTCAATCCATTTGTAAGTGGTTAGTAATTATGACTGCCTTCCAGGGCCACAGATGGAAATTGGCCAATCTATGCTGATAAAATAGAGGCGGCACTTCAATAAATGTTGTAGCAAAATCTTATTTTAGGCACAAGGAGTAAATAAGTATTTTGATACTTTAACAAATCAGACCCCTTTCCTTGTATACATCTTTATGTCATCCGAACACGACCTCTTTGCCTCGTTCACCTTTTTTAACAGGTGCAGCTACAAACTTGTCCTCATCGTAAGTTGGCTCCCTTCCGATGAAGTCTGTCAGCGGGAAGGTGCCTTTCGGGGTGCGCACCATTCGACGGGAAATACCGCCTGAGAAAATAAAGTGGTGACATGATGAAATTCACGTAAAGACAAATGCACCAACAGATAAAGTGTCCAGTGTTGTACTCACTACTCTGTGATCCTGGTATGAACCACAAGCAGCCATTGTTAACAGTCGCGTCCTCCAGAGCGATCCACAGTCCCATAACTCTGCCCAGGGGCTCCGTGTACAGAAACGTGGCGTCCTGGTGCGACGTCACTGTGCAACACACAACGACCGACTGCAGGCTTTAAAGTTACATTTCATCATGTCGCGAGGGACCATGGTGATTCCCCACTATCACTGAGTGCATAAGGTAATGGTCACATTTCTGTATTATGACTGATTTAGTGCATACTGTCACGGTGAAACACAGTTAGTTTGGCTGATTTAAATTCCCATAATCAATATTTATCCAGTTTTGTCAAGAGGAAGACACAGTAGTCCCATCTGGACGCACATTAAATACCTAGAATGAATAACGGGATTGAGGGAAACACTTGGGATGCATCAAATTATTATATTTGCATAATTTCATTGCATGCTTTTACCTTTAATGATGTAGCAATAACATAATTTCATCTTTTTGAATGCCACACACTGCTTTGTCCTATTTTTAATTTAGGCAAAACCTGATCATTCAGGCTACGGAGGCCATTAAAAATATCTTAGATGCTTTTATTATGAGTAAAGTTTCTTTGGAGGCTCGGAAATAAAAGATTCAACTAAATATTATCCGTTTTCTTTTATTATCTTTTTAATTAAACCTCAAATTGAAATTAGTAACTACAACCTGGGCTTCTAAATGAACAATTCTTTGCGAGCTACAAGGAAAGCAGTTTTTTGTTCTGACCTGCTAAAGAAACGGTTAAAATCACAACAATGGAGATATGAAATTATTAAGTATTCATAATATTTCTTCTGTTTTAGTCAGAGCTTATGCTCTGGAACATCCTTGAGCCAGTATGATCACTCGATGTACAATTTTAAATTATAATATGTTTATCATATTCCTTTCTCTGGTGATAAATTAAGAAATAAAAGCTTTCTTACCTTCGCCACCAATTCCTGGTTGCTAGAGTAGATACAACAATGAATGACTTCTCAATGCGGTCGTGCACTAATTGCTGCGTAATGCTTTCAGACAGACACATCCTTTACCTTAAAAATGTACATACTCTGCAGTATCACAGGATTAACCAGGCCCAGTTTCTTGGCTATACCCTAAAAGCATAACATTTCATTTAAATGATGATTATTCTTTGACCATTCTCTGATATTGTATTACAGCTAACTCACCTGAACCTTGGGTGAATGTGTAACTTTCTTGTACAAAGATTCATACGCATGTAGGGCTAGAAGGAGAAAGTGTCTGTCATTGTGTCAACAAGGGGATTTTTTTTTTTTTTTTAATTATTTTGTTTTTGGACATGAATAAATAAATCGGGATTTCTTACCATGCCCAACTTTGTTGAGGGACTGCTGCTTCGGTATGATGAACTCCCCTGCAGGTCAAGACATGCTGCAGTTCATGTGGCTTTTCATTACTCGTTAAATATTTGACAGGACAAGATAGGGTTTCACAAGAGCTCACCTTTGTCATCGAAAACACCCTTCTCAAAGAAAAAACGGATCTTATCTCCACTTGTGATGAAATAATCCGCATTCCCCTGCAGGACGAAATATTAACAGCAGTCAACTGATGCATCAGAGATGAGAGGCACTCTGCCTCTAAACTCACTGTTGACAAAAGAGTTTGGCATTAGTCTGGCACAAGGAAATTTGGGGCAAAGGTGCATACTGTGCCTTGCAAAATATTTTCACAATCAGTTGTGTCATAGCCACAAACCTCTGTACAGTTTGTTGGCATTTTGTTCGACAGACCAATATGAAGTTGTGTGTAATTATGAAATAAAGGGAAAAAAGTTTTTCTCAATTGTTAAAAATACAAAAATATATATATATTTTTAAAAAGTGCAGCAAAGATGCATACTAAGTCAATATTTTGAAGAGTCGGCTTTCGCTGCAATTTCAGTTGCAAGTATTCATGATGCTGCTTTTTCAATGTTCTCTACTCCCAGAAAAACTGTAATGCAATTTTTTGCCGGACAATAACCGTTACGGGACTTTCTGCAGCCCTACCTGCATCTTTTGCACCGAGATGCGACGGGAAGCGTGCGAGAAAGAGAATCGGGTTGAATGAGCTGTCAAAAGCTGCCAGAGTGTCAGCATGTGTTTCTGACCAAGTCACCTGCTTTTTTAGCTGCTCGTCGTGGTAGGTGGAGAAGGTGGTCCGGCAGTGGTCCGGCACGTCCATCCGGTCCACGATCTCAGCCATTCTCTGCCTCAGCTCATCGCACTCCTGAGAGGTCAGCAGCCCGTCCAGGACCACATATCCATCCTGCTTGTACTTTTAAAAAAATATATATATATATATTTTTTTTATTTTTTAAACAGACACAGTTAAATCTGTATTTGCACAATAAATATTTATACTTTTATATCCATACATCCATCCATCCATCTATTCACTTTTATATAAGAATACATTTTCTTGATAAAAAAAAAAAAATCATTCTAATTCTTATTATGCAATAAAAAAACCCCAGCTAATTATATAAATAGGTGAAAGCACAAGGTGTTTCTACTTGATTAAGGTTTAAATGATCTCTGTAGCTGAAAGGATGTGAGAGTAGTTCAGTTTCAGACAGTACAGACTTGAATAAAGTTTTAACTGCTTTATATCTTCTAAAGGTTAAAACCACGTTGGTAAATTATTTATTTTAGATTTTGTTTGTTTGTTTAAAACTTAATTTGAGTTTGTTTGAATCCTTTCCAGTTGCAGTGGCGAAACTGAGCACAAACAAATATGACACGAGTACCAAACTGTGGCGAAAATAACGGATTCAGCATTAATGTGAAAACTCGAAGCAATTTTTAGTTGCGTTATGTCACCATCTGCGCCATCTGGGTTGGGGAATGCTACTTTTAAGACATCGGTCGCCTAATGTTGGCGATTAAACGGAATATTGACTCATCTGTTGCTCTAAAACACAGTTTGGCCAACATGCTGCAGCCATAAGCGGCCTCTTGTGCATGCAGGGTTCTTACGTAATGATCCCAAACATTTGCACTTTTTTTCCCTTTTTTGCGCAGAACGATCCTGGCAGAAGACACCGTTTATCAGAGTATTTCAGAAAGAGTTGTAGCTTCAGCAGTTTTGTTTTGTGTAAGTTAGCATTTTTAAATCAATGTATATAGTAAAAATAAAAAATAAAAAATCCTCACCTTTTGCACGTCTTGGTCTGTCATAAAATCCATTATGATCTACTGGGAAGCGATCCGTGTGTGTAACCTTTATCATCCGGGTAATCTGCAGTCTGAACACGTGAGCTGTCAAAACCAATTTAAATGCAACAGTAGTAATAGGATTTCGCACGTTTAACTCTTCCCTTGCATCACAAGGCGACCAGCAGATTGAGCCCTTGTGTCAGTGTAGTGGCACAGTCTGGCCTCTGGGTGTCACTAACGTGACATAAAGCATACATACATAAAATCTAAATCTTATGTAGATTTAGATAAGTTTAATAAAGAAAACAGTATATATATTCAGTTCACACTCTTGGAGTGATTATTATTATTTCTTTCTATGTTCAGCGTAGCCATACAATTTTAAAAACAAAATAGGAAAACATGCCTGATAATTATGAAAAAATAAAAACCTCATCAATCCTGTCTGAGAAACAGACTCTTAAGAAACAAAACTTTGTACATACAATTGGTCTGAATTATCAGAAAATGTTTTTATTTTTTTTTCCAAATCCCCAGACCTAAATTCTACGTCAAATAATACATAAAAATAATGATCAGAAGTGCACCTCATTCAGCTTGCAGTCTCTGGAAAATCTATATACTGTGGGAAAGGGAATCAATAAAGACCATTCTCTGTTTGGACCAAAATATTTTAGATCAGATGAGATTAGATAAGAACTATATTTGCCCATTCTGAATATGTATGAGTAAAGTCTTTACTCAATTTACTCAATGTGAGTAAAGTCGTGCTAAAAATATTTTTCTGCTCAAAGAATGATAAACTTCAGCTACGGCTTTCCCCTTATTTTTAGAGCATCACCATAAAGCTATCTCATAATAAGGCAAGGGCAAGCTAAAACATTATTTTTTAATTCTTAAGGACTTTATGTTGTAACCTCTGATATGCTCCTATCCCCTCATCTTTACTGGAAGTGTGTAAGAGTAGCGTCTCAGCAATTTTTAACTTCTCCTTGAAACAGGAACAAGCCCACATGACGAATTAATAGTCAAACACAGAAAATAGTGTTAACTGTTCATTTTATTATCATGTGTACAAAAGTAGGATCTGAACATTCGCCGTTACAGACACTTAAAAAGCCAGTGTTTCATTCACTAGGCAAAAACTGTCATCATAAAGGCATTGTCACGTATGATCCAGACAAAAATGTGTCCATTTAGCTTGCAGTTTATATTCAAAGAGACGGTTTTCGAAGGGTTAATTATGTGGTTTATTTTTAGTATGGCTATACTGCACATCAGTTTAGCTTGAACAAACCCATGCTTTATTAAGAAGTCACATGAAGAAAAAATAAAACCAACAGTTGTTTTTTTTTTTTTTTTTTTTGTAATTCCCTGATCTACAGGCATCAGAATACAGAAATAAACTCACTGTAGACAGTAAATACAATCATGTATTTAAAAGGTACACAGACAGCCAGAGATTAAATGAAATCATGGCAGTTCAGCACTTAAAAAAAAAACAGAAAATACTTTTTTCTTCAAAAATAAGTTAATACTGGAATTATGAGGAATAAAAATGAAAATGTGACCACCTCAAAATGTAAATACACACATATTTTAGGAATTAAGAGATGTCAACGCAGAAGGCAGAGATCGCCTTCGCTTCCAGTTAAGATTGTCGTGAGCTGATTCTGGTTCTGTTCAGCCGTGTCAGCATATCTATGCACAAACAAATAAAAATAAAACAAAAAACCTGAAGACAGTTTGCTCTGACTGTTGATGTGGAGCTGAACCTGTGAAACTCAACCAAGTAAACACTCACTCACTGACCGTGCTCTTTCGCACAAACAAAATCACTTAAGGCGTACAGAACATATACACAGGGCACCTTTTCAGATAATGTTGCACTTTGAAAAAGGCAGACGTTAAATTAAAAACGTTTAGCACATTTGCACAGATTGACAACAAAGCTTTTAAATGGCTTAAATAACTTCTTAAATAGAAATTTGCCGCCCATGCGAGTGAAACAGAAGTGCTTGACTTTACTTCCCTTTTTGCTATTTTTTGGTTTTACACAAGCATCTGATTGACCTTAACTCAGACCTTCACCTGATTCCCAAACGCTGACACGAGTGGAACGGGAGCTCGCTGCCATAAAAAGCATGACTCAGAGATGAAATGACGTCTGTGCAAAGCTCTGGAGGTCAGAGAAACAAAAGCGAGCACTGATAGCAATACATAGAAAGGTGTCGGTGAGGAAATCTGAATCAGCTGGAAGGGATATCCTGGGAAAGCTTTCTGTGACTACCTTAGCACTCAACAGTATTTTTTAACGGAGGACGAAATGCAGATTAGATATCGTCGGGCGATGTTAAAAAGTACTAAAGAAATGACAACGAAAGCTGCGATTATGTTTTAATTTGACACTACAGGACGCTGCAGAAGAGAGGGCTGCACTGCACCACCTTAATGATCGCTTACAATATCAAATTTACTCTGGAGTGACATAAACCATCTCCTGCATCCTCTCCCTGTACCTAGTCACCCACAGCACAACTGTCTATGCAGCTCTTTGTGCTATAGGAAAAAAAAAAAAAAAAAAAAATCGCTTTTTCATCTACTTGATGGGCTTCAGTCTTGACCCCGCAACGCGCAACTTTTTCACACAATCTTCAGTCAGAAACCTCCATGTTTGTCGTTATGATCTGTCCACTTCACGAAACTGACTTTGAAGGAAGAGCGGCGAGAACAAAGCAATTCATGAAAGGGACACAGCAGCAAACATGCAAATGATGGTGCTCTGGTCTGATTGGACCAGATTTGAACTTTCTGGCTCACATGCAAAAACACTATACATTGCAGAGAACGAACACTTTACTTCACCGCGAAAACACCACTGAATATGGCAGCCCTGAATGTAGAATGTATATAACTTGTTCATTAGCAACAAGTTTACTGATATTAAAAATAGCTAACCACATTTTCTCCTTCTGTAGCACTATGTCTGACCAGTGGCAGACATAGTGCTATGTCTAATTAAAAGCATTTTCCTTTCATGTTTTAACATATAATGTGGAGAAAAATACATTATTATCAGCTTGCGTTATGAATAGCACTTAAAGAGAGAACAATGTGTAGATACCAGTGAATTCTGATTTGCAACTACATCAGCCTCAACTGGAGTGTCATGTTATTCCAGCTTCCAACATCCAAGACTAAAATCATCTTACACATGTACAGTGGAATAGTTTAGATAAGAAAAAAAAAACAAAAAAAACAATCATAAGTTAAAATGGGCCAATTATAGTATAGTCCAGACCCAAAGTACATCAGAGAAAATATAAATGCACACCACACTTTTCAGATCTGTTGAGTAAAAACCTGAAAACCGTCCTTTCCCTTCCAGTTTGCAGTTATTCTCTACTTTCAGATACTTTGTTGTTTCTGAATCTCATGAAATTTGAAAGAAACGCATTAAAATTTGAGGATGAAACATGATGAAATGTAAAACAATCTGTTTTATAAGGCACTGTATTAAAAACCATTGAATAGTCTCTTTATAGCACACTCATTAGGATGGATTTGTCACTAAGGCAAACGCAATTGAAATCCTTCTTTCATGTCTCCTATCACCTCACACATAACAGACTCAAACGTTTCATAGATATATAGAAAATAGATTGAAACACACACTCCATTATGCAAGCATTTCACCTGCGATCAGCAGCATTTAGCCAAGGCCTCGGTGAAACAGATTTCACTGAGGAGAAACATTCAGCTAAATGTTTACAGGAAAACTTTCTCTCAATCTCCAAAGAAATCAGAGCGTAAGAATGTCAAATATTAAATTTCCCCACTGTGGGACAATAAAAGATATTTTTGATTTTATTTTATTCTGTTCTATTTTATCTTAAAGTTCTTCAAGATCTGTTAAACATTAGCAAAACTCTACCTCATTATTAAAGAAAAAAAACAACAATTTGATTATATGCAACTGATGACTGCGTTCTTGTTTTTTTCAGCTTGGCAATAAATTTTATTGATGTATTTACATGCCTAGTTTACTTATTTACAAGTTTGTATTGACAAGCATAAAATAAAATAGTTCCTCTGCTGTTCTTTTGTAGAGATGACTTAAGCACAATTTTGTGGTCAATTTCCAATCGTTGATTTTCTAAATCTTTCATCCGTTAGTACCAATTTCATCCAACTCTAACATCTCTTTAAACAATTAAATTTAAAATGTGCACTGTTTCCCCCATTCTTTTAGGATAAATTTCAGTAAAGCATTTTGCTGTGGTTTTAAAACAAAGAATACATATTTATGGAGTGGGCATTTGAAATAAGGTCTGTTTATTTGTAAAATAAATGGATCCTTAAAATGACTAAGATTTCCAAACCTTTCCAGATTTTTTTTGGATCATGTTATTAATATTAAAAATAGCTAACCACATTTTCTCCTTCTGTAGCAACTTCTACACTGAAGAGAGTTGTTGTCAGCACGAGCTGTTGTGCGTAGGTATTGGATTTTCACTGCTCACTTGTCCAGTCATTTACTGTCTGATAATGATAACTAGATGATTTATTAGACCATATCTAATTTCTCAGATTCTGCGCATAAAACTAAGTCTTTAAAATTGGGATGCACCAATTAAAAATTAATGTTGCCATGCTGGTTAATAACTGTTACCGTACGTTTCCTTAAAAATGACCATACTGCTCACATTGCTTCTCTGTTTCAGTTAGAAACCAAATAATCCTGTGGTGTATCACTGTCACAAGCAACAACAATTTAAAATAGATAAATTAGTAAAATCAACTCAGTTCTACTTATCGGACCAATACAGGTTGTTGAATACTGACTCCCTAATTTGAAAGAAATCACAAAAATGACGTTTCTGCAGAAATTATGCTGATATTGCTGAGGAATCTCCCACTATCTATGACTGTACAAAAGTTTTAAAAAGTTACAACTTCAAACCGGCTATAATCTTCAGTCAGGTTATTCCTTTGGTTTCAAGAAATTTTACTTTAGTGTGACCTTTGCTTCTACTGTTCACATGCTGCTGGGCACTGCCAATCAGCTGACAGAAAGAAAGCAACAAATACAGAGCTAGCCACATTTCTAAACTATTTTTTTAGCGGGTATTCTATGATTTTTGCTTTAGCGTATAAAATAAGTGTATGTCATAAATAACAATCACATAGCTTTGCCATATCTTCGTCTTTATAATGTTGTACCAATAGCAGGAAGCATTACTTAAATAAAAGAAATTATGTCATTTGTTTTACACAAGGTTACATACTGGGAAAGTCTTTTACCAGCCCATTCCTGTCTGCTACTGTACCTTTAAAAAGCTCAAATAAAAAGAAAAACAGCTGTGAAAAATAATTTTAAAAAAGCATTAAATATTCAAGCTATACATTTTACAACACAACAGAAAAAGCCCTGCCGATGTTTGTGATCATTAACAGGATATAGCCAGTAAAAAACTAAGGCTACATTAGCAATAAGATACATTTGGCAGGAGTAGACGTAAGACATTTGCTCCACATTATGCCATTAAATCCCAGGTCTAAACAAGAAAAGTGTTTCAAGCAGACAAGGCATGCTGCACTAATTTGGAGCATGGAAGGTGGATATAGCTCTCTCTCGATCTTAGTCGACAAAAAAAACCTGCTTCCTTTGAGGAATCTGGTCGAAACTAGTTCCCGTCGCTTTGCAATTTCCTGTTTGTCCTCAGCGGCATCGTGAATGAACAAACACATTAGTGACAAATGTCTACTTCTTTCCATGAAGCATGATGACTATACAGCGAAAGTCTGCAGACAACTCCTCTCTCCTTCGGACTGATTCACATCCAACATGCTTCCAAAATTAACTTTCCAAGATTTCCTGATTCAGAATGTAAGCCGTGGTGTGAATCAGTTTGGCGAGTAGTTTCCATGATCTTAAGGTTTGCATGATTGGCATATATTGGCAGGAAAAAGTTTTTTTCCCCCTTAAAGATTTCTTCTGTTTATGTGTTTTCAACATATTTAAAGGTTTCTGATCATCAAATATATCTGCATGTGGATAATATCTAAAGTTAGGATTTGATAAGAGTTCTAAATCATTGAAAAGAATTGTGATCCTTTTCACATAAATATCAAGGACTTTATTTCTTTTTCTTGAATTTTTTTCAAATAGCGTATTGAGATCTTCTAACCTACTTCATGTTGTCAAACAGGTTCTATTTAATTTGGGACAAGTGAAAGTAATCCAATATATGCTCAGTCACAGTTAATTACAGGCCCATGTTAGTTTTTAATAGCTTTTTTTCTTACTAAATCATTAAATCCCTGTTTGAAAGCAGCTTTTTGTGTTTACTTTTGATATTTGTCTGGTATTAACATTTCTTTGATAATCTTACAAAAACAAAAGAATTCTGCAAGTAAGTTTTCATGACATTGAATATGTTAATCTGAAAACAAATGGTGCTGAATAGTTGGTGCCATAATGTGACTTAGTGTACATTAGAGTTACATTTCATTCTTTAAAGTAAAATATGTTCTGAAATGAACAAAGGTCACTTCAATTATCTGACTAAGTGTACATGTTCCAGAAGTTCGCAGGAAGTGTTCAGTGGGCGGTTCTTTTATTTACTGAAACTGTATTTCTGAACCCCCCTCTGGTTTTATCTTCAGTCATAATACTTTGTCTTCAAATGAAGCCAAACGTTAACAAAATGTTTATAGTGTTTGATTCTGAGTCACATTGTTTCCTTGTTGCACACCTAAGCAAAAATAATATTTGGTGATGAAAAGAACGGAGCAGAAGACAAATACTGAAGCCGCTTCCACTTCTTCCGGTGCAAGTTACAGCTTGCCACACGAGCTGATGAGATAATTTATAACTGCAGGGTGTTTTTAGATGTAGAGTTTGTTCTTAATTTTTTTGCAATCATTTCCAGCGGCTTTCTCAGAATTAAGTCCGAAGCTGCGAGATTACCTGTGTGATGATTTATTCGTGGTCAGTCATTTTGTGCCCATAAGAAGACGCATCAAAGCATAATGAGATTAAAGAGACGGATGGAAAAAAAATAAGTTCATGCCTGACCAGATTAGGTTTGAGTCGAGAAACAATTGGCTTGATAACATCCTCAGATACAGCGAGCCACGTTGTGCTACAACTGCAAAAACAAAAGTTCCTCCAAGATATGAAGTCCAGAGGAGGGATGAGTGAATTCAGCATTAAACATGATTCATTTGTGCAAGTACCCTGTGCTCAGTAAAAAAAAAAAAAAGAGCACAGTTAGCTCATTGCCAGAGCAGAGTCGTGCAAAGTCGTCCGATGAACAAGTTTTGCTTCAGAATGATCCCACTGTGGCATGCATATTTAACAGCAGCTTCCAGATTCTCGGCAACTTCACAATCAAGAAAAGCTTACTAATTAATCGTATGTGTAGATGTTCCACGTTCTGAGTTGTATGATCCTGTCTGCTCCTGGAACAGACAAGCTGTCAGTTTGCTTTTGCCTTCACGGCCAACGCAGCTGTGTCTCTCTTTAAGGTTGTCCTCGCTTCAACAAGCCTCTTTAAATTTCCCACCAGCATTTATGTTTTGGCTCAAACTTGCTCCTTATCGGCCCTCCACAGATGCTCCTTGACTTCCGTCGGCAGCGTGTTGAACAGGTCTTCCTCCACCACCAGGCCGCTCTTCTTCAGCAGCCGGCACTCGCCGAGCTCCACAGGGAGGCACTCAAGACGGTTGCCCCTCAGCTCCAGCTGGGTCAGCCCGGTGAGTTCCCCGAAGCGCGACGGCAGCGTCTGCAAGCAGTTGTTCCCCAGATTCAGAGTGCGGAGTTTCTTGCACTGAAACAGCTCTGGAGGCAAAGTCTCAATCTGAAACAGAGAGATTAAAAAAGCTGTTGCAAGAGGAGTAACAGGAAGGCTTTGCTTGAAAGTTTTCATCCTTTGTTGTGTTACAGCAAATGCAAATAATGTGAAAAGTACAACATAACTGTGAGACACAAGGACTATGTATGACTATACATTGTTTTAATGTATTTTTGATATTGCATCATTATTGTCTTAAGATTTCCATCTTTAAGACAACGGAGGTCAAGACCTGAAACTTGCAGAAGTTTCAGCTTTACAAGCAAAATTTCATTTCAGGGTTTCAAAGGGTGAGTGTCAAACTTTTTAAGTTTCATTTGTAAAACAAAATGAGTTCAAAACTATGCACTACACCGAGTTGGTTCATAACAAGGCTCCTCAAATGGTGGCCCGAGGGCCACTAGAGGCCCAAAACCCATTTCCAATTGGCCCAGACCAAGCTTTTACTAGGAAAAACAATCACCATATTTCATTGAACTCTGTCTGCATCCCCGAGAATACTGTGCAATTGTGGTTTAGATTTGACTGAAATTACAGAACATTTTATTACCCTACTTTCTATTGATGCTGATTTATTGCCCAGAGCTGATTTATGTAACTGTAAAATTTACAGCAAAAAACTGTAGATTTAACCTCACTTGAACTGACAAATACTTACCTATTTTACCATAGCATCCAAATACAAATGTTAACTTTGGCATATTGGAGAAAGGTCAAAGATAATGTCTGCAGCTGTAAAATTTCTGGCCCATCTTAACATGTGATGGAGTAGCCCATATAATCCCCGTGAGAATTCATAATCTGAGCAGTTCAAGGGGTGTAAATACTTTTGCAAAGCAGTGATTACATTAGTAAGCAATAATACATAAAAAAGCCAGCTGTTTCTACTTCATGTCAGAATGAAACACAAACCAGACATGAAAACAGGCACTGTCAAAACAACATAAAAGGCTCCTTAAAATGCAGCCTGCCTCTTTGAAGTCTCATTAAACATGTAAATCACAACCAAAACAAGACCCAAAAAATAAATCCAGTGATATATATTTGTATTTATATTGTTCTGATTGCTCCAAGAGGTTGATTCTCCTATTTAATTTCATACAAATCACAGCTAAAATAGATGGCATTACCATGAATTTCACCTTTAAAGCCTTCTTGCACCTAGTAATATTTTGAAAGTGTAAACAAACTAAAAGAAGCAGTACAAAGGCTTGGTCCTGAGCTATTCGTGGCTGCTCACAAACCTGCTGGAGGTTATTTTCAGCAAGAAGCCACTGGAGCCAGCGCAGTAAAACAGCAGTAATAGTAGTGTTAACTGAAAACACACCATGTTGTTTGCACACGGAGCTCAAAAGCTCCTTCTTGAGAAGGAATCAGGTCATTTTTTATCTGAATTCTTTAAATGCATTTTAGCAAGTTAGATTTTTCAGTCAAACGATTCATATACCATATGGGATACCATGGGCAAAAAGACAGGAAAAAAACAATGATAACGGTGTTGTAAAAAAGTGTTCTCTTACTTACGAGTTTCAGATCATAAATTCTCATTTAATTTAATGATTAATTCTGCTTTTTTAAGCCGTACAGAGGTTGACTTGATTGTCTGCTTGGATAAATTGTTGTCGTGTGTATTGTAAGTGTTTTCTCTGTATTTTCTGTCAGGATTTTATGGTAGTGAGCAGCATTCATGGTTCCCTAAAGTACATTAGGCTGGAAAACTTAGAAGAAGCAAAATAATCCCAGATCATCACACTTCAGCCATCGTTTCTGTTTCTGAAACGCTGTCTTAGTTTTAAACAAAATGTAACTGGAAGCACACCTTTCAAAATAGTCCATATTTGTGTCATTAGTCCAAGGAATGTTTACCTTGGACTAATGATGATCATCAATATGGTCTGCGGCAAATATGAAATGGGTCTTTGTTTTCTTTTTGCTCGGCAGTGGTTTTGGCATTGGAAGTCTCCAACGAAGCCCATTTTTGCCCAGACTCTTTCTTGTTTTTGAATTATGAACTCTAACCTCAACAAAATAACTTGAGGTCTTAAGCGATTTAGATATTGTTCTGAGTTATTTTGTGTCTCCTGAATGAGTCATTTACTTGCTTTTCAAGTTGTTTTTGAAGGCCAACCTCTCCTGGGAAGGTTCACTAGTGTCAGAAATTGCTTTAACAGGTTCTACGAGACTGATTTCTCCATTCTGAACTTTTGTGAAAGTTCAGAAAACAACCAAAGTGATTAAGGAAAAATAATGTCCTTAATCACAGTTACTCACTCTCTCTGGGTCAGGTTAATCTGGATAGTTGTCATTTAAAAACTGGAAGGAGAAACTGCTGAAAACTTTGATCGCAAGTAACTTTACAACAAAACTTTAAATTATATAAATAGGAATGTTTCAGCTTCTTACCCTGTTTGCTGTCACAGCGAAATACTGCAGGTTTTGGAGGAAGCCGATGTCTGGGTGGATGCTCGTCAGATTGTTGTGGCTCAGATCCAAGAAGCGCAGCTTGCGACAGAAGAAGAGTTGGCTGGGAATTTTCTCGATCTTGTTCCTGTTCAGGTAAAGCCTCTCCAGGTTGGTGAGTGTTCCGACCTGGATGGGGATGTAGGCGATCTGGTTGTACCAGAGCTTCAAGCACACGAGGCGGTACAGGTGCTGAAAGCTGATGATCTCCTCTATCGTCTTCAGGTTGTTGTCCTTCAGGTCGATCTCCTGCAAGTTGTGCAAGCTGAAGATGGAGTGCGGGATGCGCTCGAGGTCACAGCGAATGAGCTCGAGCTCTGTCAGGTTGACCATCTTCTTGAGGCTGTTGAGCACCATCAGCTTGGTGCCCTCGTTGTTAATGGACAGCTTCTGAAGGTGCACGCCTACGTCAGTCACCACCTGAGGAAGCTTGGTCAGGTTGCTTTTCAGACGCAGCACTTTCAGGCTCTTGAGCTCCCGGAGCCCGTCAATCACGATGAAGCGATTATTCTCAGCGCTCAGGTTTCCGGTCAGGTGCAGCTCGCTGAGGTTCTTCAGGCTGTAGATCCACAGTGGGATCTCCTTAATATCCGTGAACTTGATGTGGAGAGACTTGAGATTCTCCCTTAAGAAAGCCAGAGCTGGAGCTTCGATTTTAGCTGGAGTGTGGTAAAGCCACATCTCCCTCAGGTTGGTGAGCTGGGCAATGATGGGGGGTATCGTCACGTCTGGGATCAGCTCCAGCTTCAGGACCTCCAGCTCCACCAGATCAAACACCGTGTCGGGGATCCCGCTGAGCATGAAGAGATGAAGCTCCAGTTTCTCCTGGGAGTTCTTGGTGATTCGCTGCCTCAGCTTCTCTAACGTCCACTCGTTGTTGAGGTTCAGTTGCCTCAGCTTGTTCTCGCTGACCTCTGACAGGAACACGGCAAAGCGCTTGGAGTACAGAGGGTCATACTGATCTATCATGTGTAGCATGAAGGCAAAGTCGTTCTTGAGGTCAGGGATGTCACTGTAACTGCTCTCCTCGCGGATCGACTCAAAGGAGTAGCGTTTGAGGGAGCGTCTCACCATCCAACAGAGCGTGTACATGCAGATGAGACCGTAAACTATAACCAGGCTGATGTAAAAACAGGCCAAGATCTTGAAAAGAGTCGCCAATGGATGTGCACAATGAAACAGACGGTACCCTGTCAGTTTCTCCATGTTCACTGAGCACACCACACTGAACTTGATGCAGCTTACATAATAGCCTGTGTAGCTAATTATCAGTATGAACTTGATTACTTTGATGATGGTCTGACGTATGTAAAGGCGGTAGACTATGTCGCCTTCCTCAACGTGAATCCTGAACTTCTTCACTTTCTCAAAAAGCGCCTTGGCCTGCTCCCCTTCCTTTTTGTCCAAAACCCCAGTTTCAGAGCGATCCACGATCCCCTGCTCGATCCTGGACTTTGTTCGCTGGAGCATGGGAATGCTGGCCTCGACATCCTCGCTCACGCTCGACGCCTTCTTATCCATGGAGCCGTTCGTTTTCCCCACCGGTTTGGGGTCACTCTCCTCCACCACGGTTTCAGACAAAGCCCTCGTTGTCCATGGCGAATCGAAGCACTTGAGGAGGATGGAGACAAAGTGTTCCAGTTTGGAGCTCGTGCGTGGGAATTTGAACCAGAAGTTACTGCAGGCCAGGAAGATGAGAGTGTGGAGCAGCACCAGATAAGGGAAATATTTAGCAAACCAGTGCAGCTTGTTCTCGTAGCAGACGGCGTCGACATAGTTGTACTGGTGTCGATCCAGGTCGTATTGAATGCCTTTAGGCACTGGGGCATAGGCGCCTGTCGCATTTGGCATGGCATCGCAAGTGTCGTTGAGGATCCACTTGCAAGGCAGGCAGATCATCTTGTCCTGCGTGACCTGAAGCGTCCCGCCGAACACTGCGATCATCAGCATGATGATTGAGATGTAGTCGGTGAAAACGTCCCACCATGGCTTCAGGATGCGGTATGTTGGCTGGGTGTCAGCAAAGTACCGAAGCTCTGTGATGGGAATCATGATGGTTTATCTGTAAAAGCAGAAAGACAAAAATATTACTTATTTTTATTTGTTATGGCTTAGAGGAAATGCACAATTTGTTCCTCCAAACTTGAAAACATTTTCAGGGAAATGAATCTCAGTCCAGTTTTCGTATTATCGCTTAGGTAAATAACAAATTTTGCTGGACAATAAACTGTCCCAGTATTTATTGCGATAAACGATAATATTGTTACAAGTGAGATCATTTCCAAGTAATATATTGGTAATGGCATAATAATGAATGTTCACCCTCTTAAAGATGAATTTGTACAGAACACTAAGCACTGGACCTGGAATATTTCAAACATCCAAAATAAAACACAACTGAAACCAATAAGTAACAATCACCATCTTATTTATCACGAGTTTAATTGATTAATTACTTATTGTGACAGGCTTTCTCATAGAAACTCATATGCATCTCCTGCTTCAAACGTAAATCTTTTTGCCACATAATCATAATAATCATGCAACTTCTTTTGCGCTTCTACAATGTGCAGTATGCAACAATACGTAAATTAGCCAGGTGTTCATTTTCTTACATCAAATATTGCTCTGTGCTCAGTTATGATAACAAGAGAATAGGAGATACATTTACTCAGTCACCCCTAACAAAAGTCATTTAGCCAAGATCCAGGTATTTCATCAAAATTAATTAATTTATAGTTGTAGCATAATGCAAAGTTGTGAACTCACTGGAAAAGAGAGTTTAGTTTTAGTTAAACTAAAACTAATTAGAAAATAACTTTAAATAAAGAGTCCACTGGTATGCTGAGCAGGTTTTTTTTTAACATTACCACAGTGTGTTGTAGTTGTTGCATTAAGAATTCAGGAAATTGTGTACAATTTTTAAGAAAGGGTATCTGAAGGCCAGCAACACTGAACAACCTTAAGTTTTTTAGGGTGTTCAGCAGCCTATATATTTTCATGTACATAATGCAAGATTTGATTTTCTGATACAATTCATGATGAGAAATCAACAAATGCTAGGCATTAAACTCCAAAATATGTATCGTCATCCTCACACTCCATGCAGAATGTACACGCTAGCGATTGTCAAACTAGATACAGGTGCCTGCAGACATCCAGAAGTTCAGACAATTTTCAAAATTAGCTTCTTTTTCTGAAATAATGTGCAAGTTTGAACCTTTGTCCTTATTTAAAACCCCACTTTACCATCTTAGAAAAATACATGGACCTTCAGATGAGCTCTGTCAATCAGGTAACTCTCACTGACAAATCAGAGCTAAGAAAAGATGCTGATCTGACATCAAGAAACTGTTTGAATAGAAAATGACAAACTTTCTACTTAAAAAGGAAGTGAAATGTATCGTGCTGATGGCAGCTTAAAAAAACAGAAAACTTTTTCCATTGTTCATTTATGCTGAAGCATGATTGGAAGACAACAAGGAGGCTTTGCTAAGCAAATGAGAAATGCAAGAGCTACCAATGCCAATATGGCAACAATTAAATCTTACAGAACATTTATTTTAACTTTCTCAATATCAGTAACAGCCATTGTAACTAATATTTTCATCTTATAAGACCTGCTTGACCTTAATAAAGAGACACATATAAAAAAGAAAAGTATGCAAATGGTTTTAGTTCTCCAGATTCTCTCTGATTTGTCTTTAAGAACCGTAACATAATATATATGAACAGCATTCAAAATATTATTCCAGCAGTCCTGCAGTAAGTATTGATGAATTATTTATATAGCAAGCAGAGGCAACACCAGATAGGAGACAAGCCACTAACAAGGTTTTACTCTTAATTTTTAAAAACAGACAAAATGGTTACAGAGTTATTCTGTAGATTTAAGCAAAAATAATTCAAATTCAAAAATACCTCATTGATCCAAAAGGGAAATTAAATAAGCCTGGTAAGTCATTCAAAAAAGTATTGTTAACTTGTTCTTGCCAAATTAGGAGTCACAGAACCTTAGGCTTCACTTCCCTGCAGCTGTTAAAATAGCCTTCAATAAGACAATTCACATGGTATTAAACAACAAAACCAATTTTGTGACACAAATAGGATTGCTCTGGAATATGAATCCTAAGATTAGAACTACATCTGACACTACACGCAACATTAGGAATGTTTATACTGACAGTATGCCACACTCTTGATAAAGGGAACGAAAGCAAGCGGTGGAACTAGAATAAATAAACTTTGTAATTAAACCTGCACACGGTGGCCTGTTGCAAGAATGTACTGATATGTTCATGTAAACTATAACAAAAAGGTTGTGTGAGCTAAAAATGTATGATATTATCACAGTCAGCTTGTTACAAAATGGAACATAAAAATAAGATTTTATCTGGAAGAGTCTTATTGCTATCTGACAATGTCTCTTGTCTATATCCTGACAGAACGCAAGTTTAACTTTTGCTACGACCTAAGCAGCCCAAAGGAAGATGACATCATAAGTGTGTTCAAAAGGAGAATTTCAGAACTGGATTAAACAGTCGATCTGCTCGTGGATCTCCTGGTGCATTTCTTCTAAAATAGTTTTTTAAACAGAGTATCTATTGTCCAGGCTGTGCTCCACAGGCTAAGAGCAATGCAGGCAAGACCAACCTTTAAAGCAGACATGCTTTTTTTGTTTGTTTTTTTTTTTTTTTTTTTTTACAGTTGATCAATTTCACCTGTCTACACCAGTTACAATTACAAAATTAACTTTTTGTTTTTTATTTATTGAGATTATATGAAAAATATTTCATTTATCCCAGAGGGAAAAAAAAACATATTGTTTGATGGTGATGCTGAAGGCAGGAAAGATCTCCAGTGGCAGTCAGTCTGGAAATGACTGAAAAAGGCCTCTGACTGAAGACGCTGTTGCTGTATGACAACCTTAGAGTGTGATAATTGTTGGCCAGTACATTGCAAGAGTTATGAACTTGCATTTTCCATGCTAACATAATATTTGGCCAGTTGGGCAGAGTGTCATGGCAGCAAATGCAAACACAAGACCAAAATGACAATGCTCCAAAATGCTAAAGGTCACAGAAGCACAGATGAGAAAAATCAAAAACTAAAATGGGAATATGTCGCCACTAATATTGTTATCGCAATATTTACTAATATTATAACCATCATAAAATATTCAAAATATTCTACTCTTATTCTACCTCTGAAAAATTACACAGGTTCAAACACACTTGCAATATGCCAGGTGTTGTCATTCTTCTTGCATGCTATATAAAATGCCATATAAATAAATAGCTACGGTAAACAAGATCTCCTCTGGAAAACATCTTAATCAAAAATAGTTTTCATTGTTAACGTTCAATAGTACAAACATGCTGAATAAATAATGCCAAGAGGGAGGATTTATGAGCAACCTTTAGGCTTCACTGGAAATGGTTTTGGGTTTCTGTATCTGATTTTCCATATCAGAGCCTAGTTTTGTTTTTAAGTGTTTTTCCATCAGTTCAGGGTTCAACTGGCAGCCTCTGTTAGGGTGTACTTCTATTTGCAAGGAGACCATAAAGGCACAGGATTCAATCTAGCTGAACAGGAAATGCGGTTTGGAGAAATGCATAGATTGAGAGACGGACGAATGCCAACATTCCTGGCACTTACAGTAGGCTTTGAAGCTCATTTATGTAAAGCACAACTGTTAACATTTTCCCCAACAACTTCAAACTAAGTGGTTGGAAACACCCACAGGACCCAAAAGCATCATCGGCACCGCTTTCTTACTCCTTCACGCCACATCTGCAGATTTCCAGAAAGACGCTGGGGTTCTCTGTGCACAAGTTTATTTTGGTTAACTCTCTTCTACCAGTTTCACATGTAGTTAACATGGCTGCCTAATGGAAAGCAATGAAAAAATATCAAAACAATAAGCTTTAAAAACCAAGAAGGGCTTCTGCTGCAAGCGAACAGATGATACTGACAACAAAAATCTGGGTCATAAACAGAGATTTGTTGAGCACAGGATATCATTTTCTGATTACTAAACAGAGTTATCGCAGCTTTTAAACTCAGATCCTTGTGAAACTCCGTAATGGTCCACAAAAAAGAACAGAGACATGCCTCCAAGGTTTGAACAGACTAGAGTTTCTCCCAAATAGACCTCCTCCTCCCCTCCATTTGCCAAGCAGAGTTAGGTAACACACCCTTCAGTCCCCACCAGCTTAATAAATTTGTTATTTGTTCTCGCTCCCCGTTGGTTCAGCAGTTTTCAAGCAGGTTAAGGTTAACCCCTGTACTTTACATTTATAATAAGTTCAAGCATTACTCTAAATCTTTCTGTGATAGCCCTTTTGATTTTTAGCAAATCAAAGAGACTGCAGTGGATTTTATCTTTACTTGTTTTGACTCTTACACCTTCATGTTGGTTTCAATAAATCCTTGATTTACTATGCACAACTCCCTGAGCCTCTCTGCTGAGGGAGTTGGATGGAAAATGCAAGATTTTGTATTAACTGGGTCAAACTGGTTCTGACTGACATTTTTTTTTATGACAGCTTCACTGAGCTCATATATACCCACACACAGAGATGCTCATAATACTGATCTTGGAACAGAGTAAAATCAAAACTTTAGAAAGCTTGTAATTATATGTTGAAAAAATTATATTATTAACTTATTATTTACAGAGTAATTTTCCAAAACAGAGAAAAAATCCCAATTTTATTAGAATTGACCTCAACAAAGCTTTCAAAAATCTAACATATTGACAGGTTCTTCTATGGACTGTTGACTCAAGAAACAACTCTGACCTGGCCAGTCTAAAGAGAAACATCCCCGCAGCATGATGCAGCCACCACAATGTTTCAGGGTGAGGATGGGGTGTGTTGCAGGTGTGTTCAGTGTGTAGCCCAAGAAGTAAAACTTTGGTCTCATCTGACCAGAGATTACTTTAAATTGGACGTCTAACAGCTTTCTATCAGTGTAATCGCTCCACTCTGCAATATAGACCAGATTGGTGGAGTGTACAACAAATAGTTGCCTTATTGGCAGATTTGTCAACTTGAGTTGTATATGTCAGCTGCTCCCCTTGAGATATAATAGGCTTCTTGAGTACATTTCTGATTAAAGCTCTTCACACCATTTTATAACAAACAACTAATATCATCTCATTTATTTATTAAATACTAAATGCAAATAAATTTGCCTTTTATTATAATTAAATGTGTAGTTTATTTAAATGACATCCCTCAATATACTAGCAATATCCAACATAATAACAATAATAGCCTGAGGCAATAAATTAATTATACCTCTATTCTAGCATTAAAACCAGACCTAAGAATGAAGTCTCTGTCTGATTAAGACTTAATTATTTTATTGACAACATTAAAGTCACAATGTATTACAGAGGCCTTTCTTTGTATCTGTTTATAACCTCCGAGAATAAGCAGCAGTATGTGATTGAGCCAAAATAACAAAACACCTCCCCGGCCTCCAGCTGGAAAGAGTTCTTAGTTTTATTTCTAATAAATTACAAGAGAGCTCCGACTCTGGCTATGATTCCATTAGACAGAATTGGGTGGGGTTTCACCAAAAAGAGCGACCTTTCTCCTGAACAACAACCCGTCGACCAGAGACGGGAAACGATGTCTCATCCCGACTCCACGGCAGCGCGCTGCGGCAGTAACAGCTAACTAGGAAAAACATGCACTCATACTAAAGACAGGAGGGGGGAAAAAACTCACCTGTGGTTTTAACACTGGTGTGTCTCGCCTCCTCCGTACACGGGTGACACATTTCTCTATCGGTTCTCAGTGACTGGGGCCGCTCGGACACCAGGCCGGAGCCTCGCAGGACAGCCGAGGAGCAGAGCACAGCATGAAGACCCGAGAGCGAGCCGAGCAACGGTGCGTTCACAAAGCAGCAGGAAGTGCTGCAAGCGCCCCGCCTTCAAAATAAAAGCACGATTGTAAAGAGGGCGCTAGTGTTTACGTCACTGTTTCTGACAACAAACGTCCCTTTGCTCATTTGCAGTTGTGACTTACTTTTCACATTTTTAGATGTCTGTCTGAGGTAGTCAAAGATTAAATTATCTCTGCTTTAGACACATCTAATGTTATTTTAAAAAGTTTTAGCGAAAGAAGACCAGTTTCCCTTTATCCATGATGCTGCTGCCTCCATGATTCACCATGGAGATGGTTGAGTTAGGTTTTATTTACACATAGCTCCTTGCATGTAGGCTAAAATAATAAAATTAATGTTTGTCTTATCCTACCAAAAAACTTTTTTTCCACATGTTTGCTGAGTTCCCTCCATGACCTTAGAACAATTTTAAACAGGAGTTGTATATCTTTCTTCCTGTAGTGGGTTTCACAACTATAGCTTTCATCACTGTCAGCTTTTTTTGAAAGCTGACAAAACAGGTCAGTTTTGTAGCAGGCTGACTTAATAGTCCTTAATAATCAAAATATAGTTGTGACTTTTTTGGCCTCTCGCTGCTTCTCCGATCAGTTTAGATGATGATCAACATGTCATGGAATGAATAGAAAGATTCAGATTTTTATTTGAAAAAAAAAATTGAATTGAATGCTCTTTTACTCCCACTTTATGTTTATGTGCTCCTTTCTTTTATTAGTCTATCCCATAAAATCCCCAAATAAAACACACGCCACGGTATCTTATTAATTCAGCAGAGGAAAAATACAGAATTTACCAGCTACTCAGGATTTTAATAGTCTCCCAGTTTCATGTATGAGTTCTCTAAAACAACCCCGTCCCTTACCCCCTCCATTTTTTTCCCCAACAAGATTAAGCAGGAAGCGCTTTAGTAATCTCAATGAATTTAGCATTTCGTTTGTCATTAACTCCAGCTCTATATTCTTTTTCCTGTAGCCACAGCAAGTGAAAGTAAATGTTTTAATTAACATTTGCAATATGTGCGTGCTTTTGTTTACTTCTGACATTTGGCCTTGTGGGTAGAAAACTTGAGGATTTAATATAACACTTATAGAGATAATCGCAATATGCAAACATGATTTGAAACAACCTAAAACTGCAAGAGTATTTCAATTTCGGGAACCGGAGTTGATGTCAAAATATGTTTGTCTCCCCCTGGTGGTGCTATGTGGAAAGAAATATTTAGCTTCGCTCACTTTCCCTGAACCAGAAAATAAAACATATTTTCTCCTTTATGAAGTCAAATTAGTCTTTCACTCACAATAAAGTATTATCACAGAAACTAAATTTCAGTAAAATTGGATTTTACTGAAAGTAAATCCAATGTCAAATATTTGTTCCAAGAGTGTGTGTACATAGAGCACAAGTCCTGAGCACTTTTAGGCTGCCACAGCAGAGATTTGCCATGAAAAGGCACAATGTATTGAAGAGACACTAAACATAGATTCAGAAGCATTTCTTTAGTTCATGTTTGAATAGCCTCTAAGGCGAGTAATTGTAATAACTTCCACAAATACGTATGAATCATGATCATGTGATCCAATTTCATTTGCAACGAGAGAACGTTTGCAACAGTCAAATGTAACACAGAATGTGTTATAAATGTAAAAAGTAAACCAACAGAGGAACGATCATGTAAACAACTGTACACACAGACAAAAAATGCTAAACTGAATAAAATATTATAGTAATGAAATGAATTTGGACAACTGGAATCATAGAATGAGAAATTTAAATATTTAAAAACTTTACGTTAACCATAAAACAAATAAATATAAATAAGAAAATAAAACACATATATTTCATTCACAATGAATCTTAAAGCAATAAGCCTGATTAAAAGATTAATAATATTGATGGCCTTAGAGTTAAATTAACAAATGAAATAGAATCAAATGAAGGCAAAAATTACAAGACTTTTGACAGACAGATACAGAAATATCTTATTTTTCTTTGATATTCTACTTTAAGAAATACATTGTTTACTATTATAATCTAAGGTTAAAGTTATCTGGCCTTGTGCCTCACCCTTTTGAGTAAATGAGCACCTTGAATGATTTGTCGTAGGTGTGTGCTGTTTGTTTTGTACAGCTATGTGTACAGGATGCCTATCCCGCTAAATTTTGAAAAGTTATTGCGCAATTCACTTAGGGACAACAGAACACTTACAGTGAAAATTCAGTTTTAAATTGAAACTCTACTGCTAAGTTTCTGATAAGCAATAGATCATTTCACTAAGCAAAATTGGTCGTTGGCAGGAAATAAAATTACTAGTTCAAAGACAATCAAACCCAACATTGAGATATAATTTTCCGAATCAATATTTAATACATCAGCAGTAATTGTAACAGTACGTCTGGAAAAATTGTCATAGATTAATGTGTTTGACGTCATTGCATAGCTCTTATTTTGAAAAACCAAGGATGGATGATGTCATCAAAGCGCGTCAATTTCTCCCCGGTTGATGAAACTCAAAACTTCTGAGCCCTCAAACTCTTTTTCGTCTCTCTAAAAACAGCAGTTATTATGCTAGTCCTACAAAGATGCCTTTCTTTATTAGAGTTTCCCAGAGGGAGGCTCCCTGGCAGCCTGTTATCGCGGTGTTACCACAGTCGGGTTCATGTATCCAGACCAGGTGTATTATTTCACCGTCCGACCGTCAGAACCAGGTTCGGTTTGCTGTCGTCACAGGACCATCATGTCCTACCTGCTCACCCCAGCTCCTTCAGAGGATTCTCATCTTCGTCGCCAGCCAGAGAGGAAGTTCTGGGAAAGGTCCAGTCAACACATTATCATCTTGTTTACACATGCAAGGTAGCACAACTATTCGACTGTGGGTTTTGTTTCTGCTCTGTCCTCTTAAACTGTAGTCGTGTGATGCGGTCTGCGTCATTATGATTAGGTAACAGGTGTTGAAGATTCGGGCTGTGCCATGTTTGCAGGTTTGCTCCACGAGGTCCATGCAGAGGATCTCGAAAGTGGCCTACCAGAAAGGGGTGGTGATAGTGACTTGTCAAGGGTGCAAGAACCACCATATCATCGCCGACAACCTCGGCTGGTTCTCAGATCTGGAGGGGAAGAGGTTGGTGGAGCTGCAGGATTTACACCATAATAAACATAACAAAAGACATAAAGATTTTGAGCCACGTACAGTGCCTTACCAGTGTTGCTCTGCTTCATGTTTCAGAAACATCGAGGAAATCCTCGCTGCCAAAGGGGAGACCGTGAAGAGGATTGAAGAAAGCGATGCTTTAGAAATAGTCGTGGAGGAAACGAGCAGAGGCTGTTCACAAAAAACTGACAAAGAAAAAGAAAATGAGCCAGAAACAACATGATTTAACTTAATTGCATTTACACTTTGTACTTCTATGTATATGTATTTATATTTACTATGAAGGCAACTTTTTGGCCTTTTTACTGTGTTGAAGGAAAGTTAAATGAAAATATGTTTCAAACCATATTTTAAAAAAAGTTACCAAACCATGGAAACAGATAAAAAGTAAAAGCTTGAACAAATACATTTTGAAATATGTGTTCCCAACTCCCGCCTCCCGAACTATCTACTGCATGTTATTCCATATGAATAAGGGAGAAACAGTCCTGGTTCGTTTTTGGTTACAGTTTTTTTTCGATTGTATCGTTCTTATGACCAACACAACTTCTATTTTATTTCTATAAAAAGACGCCTCAGACCTTTGGCTGTATTTTATTGTTCATTTTAGTCGGCTTTAGTTTATTATTTTTCTTCCTACATATTCAGGAAAAAAAAACAAACAAATAACTTAGTTTCTCAAAAATGAACAAACCAAACTAAAATGTTTTGCATCGGAACACCGGTGTTCGAAGTGACCCAGATGGCTTCAGTTCTCGCGAGAATGTCAGTAGTTGCCGCCGTAGCTGTTTGCGGGCTGTTAGCTGTCGGACACGCTACCAATTTTCGTTTCTGCTGCCTTTATTGTTGGACTGACTGCGATGGAAGAACTTGGAGTGACAGACGAGGCAGAAAAGCCCAGACACCGACCTTTCTTAATCGGTGTTAGCGGAGGCACGGCCAGCGGAAAGGTAAACTATTAGAAACGTAATTAGCATACCGGTTATCTTAGCTCGGAGTCAGCATTAGCATTCATCAAACTGTCAAAACAAGTGTCACGCCCACTTGATTAATGTTTTACTATGTTGCTCAAACACTCTTGTTAAGGTAAAGTTGACCTAGGCCTTTTCCAACCCTGAATATTTAGAAGAAAATACAACACAACTCACGTTTGTAACGATATTGACGTCAAGTCGTAAACTTTGACCTCGAGGTCACGAATGCAGAAGAACAACCGACCCAGTCAGGAATCCTGACTGTTCAAAGGATTTATTGTTGCCTGTTTACCGTAATGCATTACGGAATAGAGACACTTTTCTATATATATATATATATATATATATATATATATATATAATATATATAATATATAATATATATATATATATTATATATATATATATATATATATATATATATATATATATATATTATATATTATTATTATATATATTATATATATATATATATATATATATATATATATATATATATATAATATATATATATATATATATATATATATATATATATATATATATATATATATATATATATATATATATATATAATATATATATAATATATATATATATATATATATATATATATATATATATATATATATATATATATATATAATATATATATATATAAACATAAACATACCGAGGTGTGTTGTTACAACGGCGTGGCTAATAATAGTAGGATAATTAAGATGTATTGTTTACAGTCTACAGTTTGCGCCAAGATCATGGAGCTTCTGGGGCAGAACAAGGTGGACCATCGCCAGAGAAAAGTGGCCATCATCAGCCAGGACTGCTTCTACAACGTGCTGACTCCAGATCAGAAGGCTAAAGCCCTTAAAGGACAGTACAACTTTGATCACCCTGGTAAATAAATCTACTTTCACTTTTGCTATTCCATTACACGTGCTTTGCTCAATGCAAAGATACATTTGAAAGTGTGATTGTGAATAAAATCTGCTGTAATGGAAAATGAATTTATTCTAGGCTGTTTGCAAATCTTTAAGCAGTGTATATAAGACTAAAACACAAAATTGTACTTTTTTTTTTTAATTCTCACTTTCTTCAATGCCTTGCAGAGGCCTTCGATAACGAGTTGATGTACAAAACCTTGAAGGACATTGCAGAGGGGAGGCCGGTCGAGGTGCCAACATACGACTTTGTCACCCATTCCAGGTTGAAACAAAAACGCTTTACAATTGTGAAGTTGTGACGAAAAACCGGCATGTTCCCTTGTGTCCTGAGAGCTCATTGTTTGTTTGCAGGTTGGAAGAGAGGATCACAGTTTACCCAGCGGATGTCGTCCTCTTCGAAGGGATCCTTGTTTTCTATCCCCAGAAAGTGCGTGAGATGTTCCACATGAAGCTCTTCGTGGACACGGATTCAGATGTTAGGTTGTCTCGAAGAGGTACTCGAGTGCCGATCGCACATATTTGCAAGGTTTCCTTTCTATTTCAAACAACCTTATTTCTTGTAGTGCTGAGAGACATGAACAGAGGGAGGGACCTGGAGCAGATTCTGAATCAGTACACAACATTTGTGAAGCCTGCGTTTGAGGAGTTTTGCCTGCCTGTAAGTACAGTAGTCATCATGGATGTTCTGTATGATTTCAACTAGATTTCTATGTACTTTTATTGTGTTTTAGACTAAAAAGTATGCAGATGTCATCATTCCGAGAGGGGTTGACAATATGGGTGAGTAATCTTTAAAAATAAAAAATCCCAACTTATATTCAGTATTACCAACATAGATAGCAGCGTTAATAACTTCCTAATTTGTAATTTAGTGGCCATCAACCTGATTGTGCAGCACATCCAAGATATTCTAAATGGTGACATTTGCAAGTGGCAGCGGGGAAACATCAACAGCCATGGCAGAGCCTGCAAAAGGCTGACCTCAGAGCAGAGTGACCTGCAGAATGGATCCACCAACCCTCCAATTAAGAGGGTCCTGCTGGAGCCTAGTAGTCGGCCCCACTGAAACGGAGCGGCTGTAGACGTGTCTGTGTGTGTGTTTGTGTGTATGCGTGAACGGGAACAGATAGTTATTAACAGGGTTCCTACAACGTATGGAAGTAACCAGTGTTCCCGTAGGCTTTCTTTGTTTTGATTTTTAATATGGGTAAATAAGCAGTTACTAAACCAGGTCCTACGATTATTAATAAGAACATGTTTTTTTTTTGTTTTTTTTTTGAGTCATGCTTTTGCACTTTTAAATGTGACCATGCAGACACCTTTTTTGCTACTGTTAGGGTAGTATATTTAAAGTAAATTAATACAAATAACGCAGTTATGTTGACATACCTGTTCTGGTTTGTAATAGCTTCTTACAGTGCAAAAGTATTCATACTTATTCAACTTACCTGCGTTTTGCCAGATTACAAACTGATGGACTAAGTAGCGCAGAGTGTAGTGAAAGAAAAATTATGTGGCTTTCAAACCTTATACAAAATCTGACAAGTTTTGTATTCAGCCATATTTACTCTCAAGTAAATAAAATCCAGTGCAACCAGTTGCCCAAGGATGTCAATCAGGAAATGGTCCTGATTGACAAATGACTTGGATAACATTACATGATAACATGTAATGTTATCAAAGTCTTAACTGGTCTGTGAAGGCCTCTGAGGTTTGTTAGAAAACGTTATTAAAGCATTATGGAGAGCAAAAATCTGTTAGATCTTGTAAGTTGGTAAAGACATGTGGTTGATCGCATACAATCCTTTTAGAATACATTTGTGCTTGTAGATACGTTTAAGGGGTATGAATACTTTTGCAAGGCAAATGGGGGGTGGGCGGGTGGAAACCCTCCCAGTTTGAAAGCATTTGCTTTCAAACTGGGTAAGCAAGTTTATGCCTTAACTTTTTTTTCATTTTATGAACAGTGTACATCAATAAATGAAACTTCTTTTGAAGGATATAAGTGTCTTCATTTAAGAAACCAAAGAAACCTCTGCAGCCATGGTTTTAATATAAACAGAGCTTTTTGTTTTATTGGAGTTTGAGAGCACAGTGTGATGTGTTGGGGGGGCTTTGAGGGTTTCCGTGATTATTATCCCAAAAAGGATTCCAATGACTTCCTACAGCACATGGAGTGACACACACATGCACACACACACGTCACAGAGGACTTCTCACAGACACACACTCTTACGCACCGACATGACTGGGACATGATTGCGATTGCTTCGTGGTTCTCTACACTTGAACACGGCACTCCATGATTCAGTATGATGTACATAGATCACAGCATCTTTAGTAAATTTCTTTTTCGTGTTTTTGCCTTGCTTTTTTTTTTCTTTTCTTTTTTTTTAGTGCACATACAGACGGCACTTAGGAGAAGCTAAGCTCTTCTCATAAGCATAAACGTCCTTTTTAAGAACAAAAGGAGCACTGTATATAATACATGTCATAACCATACATGATTCTTACACAAAAAAAAAAAAAAAAGTTTCAAAACAAACTGATTCCAGTCCGTAGGGGCCGTCCTGCCCTTTCGGTTCAGACGCAGCAGATTCTCAGTCGGCAGCCAGCGTGTGCACGTCACAGTTCGCGGCAGGTTTGCTCCTGAGCTTCTGCTGGTTGAGGACTTGTTAGTGTTGTAGAAGGTGACCAGCAAATGGTACATACATAAGGAACAAGGGGCGGGGGATTATGGACCATTCAAATTGTTCTCTCACACGCGACAGCTCCACTCTAAAAGAGTCCAAGGAGCAGACTTTGGTAATTTCCGTAGCGTCTCTCCCCCCTTCCCACCGTCTGCTCTGACTCCTCGCTCTTTCACTACCAAGTCAGAGCAACAGTAATCCCAAATTATAATCTCCCAGAGCGGCCGGGCTCTTTGTAAACCTCAGTGACATTTCAGTTGTCTGCAGTTTGTTCTGGATTCCTCGCGAGCGAGTCTCCCGTTAGCTTCCTTGCGTCGTTCTTTTAGTGTGTAATAAAGTGGAGTTAGTGTCATAAAGCACAGTTGAAGGTCAGTGTCGAAAGCCTGCGTGGGGGGGACCCTAAGTCTTCTCCCCGCGGTCGGTCTTGGTGCGGCTGATGTTTCGGGGCTTGATCTTCAGGGACAGCTCCCACAGCGCCTCCTCCGCCAGGTGATCGCTGAAGTCGTTGAAGAAAGAGATGATTTCCTCGTTGCGCTTCAGTTCGTAATGCCTGAGGTCAGAACAGGGTAGACAGCATCTTTGATACAGATTCTCAATTGGACTTAGGTGTAAACTTTGACTAGATCATTCTAACACATAACTATGCTTTAAATCAGGGGTGCCAAACTCATTTTCATTTTGGGCCACATCAAGATCAAGACTCTCTTTAAAGGGCCGGTTGTGGCAGAATATATTGGGAAAACTATTAAATTGTTACAATATGAAAAAATATCGTATGTATTTGAGTCAACTATTTGAGAAATTAAATATTAAACACCTTTTCACAATAATGTAATTTGGTCGTATTCAGACAAAAATGGCACTGATCTGGTTATTAAAATAATAATATATTCTTTGAAATTCTTTCTGTGCTACCTACATGGTTTGTTGCAATCTATAAATGGGATTTCTTATAGTTTTCTTTCAACAAAGGCTTTCTTCTCATTAACTCTACTACAAATGCCAGATTCGTGGACTGCACAGATAAAAGTTTTCTGTGATGATTCTTGCAGTTATGTTATCATTAAATCTTAAACTGCTAAAAATCTTAAAACTTAAAATTTTAAGTTTAAGACCAGTTTTTTAGTCAACTTTAAAATTACGCACTTGTTTTAGTTTTTGCCTAAGAATTCTCTTAAAATGCCTAAGGAGAAGTTCGAAGGGTGTGACCACAGTAAGCAGCCTTACACTTGTTGGAAGCGCCGCATGCTGTCCAGAATATTGAACTGCTGCCAGCGTTTGGAGAAATTGACCTTCCCGTCAATGAGGTCGGGGTTCCCCAGGTGGACGAAGGTCAGGTCCTGGAGGATGAGGCCTCTGCGGGAAGGATGGAAGAAGAAGGAGGAGAAATCAGATAAAACAACCAAGTCGGTTTGAGTTGAGTGGCAGCAGATCTGTTTAAGTCTGTGCTGGAAAGTTTACTCACAAGTATGGGATGCAGGGTGGCTCCACCTCAGCCAGAGCAGCTCTGTAGGCTCTGAAGGACGAGGAGCTGTCGATCAGCGTGCAATACTCCTCCAAACCCTGGAGCAGTATGAAGAGATAAGCGTGTTATTGTAAAGAGATTATTTAAAAAAAAAATACTTGTATTAAAGGGGCAGTATCATGTACTTTTTAAGCATATAGAACCATTTTATAGCACAATCAAGTAACTATGTTACATTCAGTTGCTATAAAAATCCTGCATTTATCAAATATTACGCAAGAAATTGAAACTGGGGGTTTGTCTCTTTAAGAAACTCCTGTTCTTTCTGAAACGCCGTTTACAGGAAGTCCTCACAACATTGGTCCTCTATCAACTCTAACATTATTTTAAGCAGCATGTCACTGAGAAGTAGTTCATATAAAGAGCTCGGCTGATGTGCAGTTCCACTAGGTATTTGCTAATTGCTGCTGGCTAGTTTGAAGGAGCTGAGTGGAGGAGTAACTGGGGAGGGTTGCTCTGTGACATGGAAGCTCGGTAGCTTGGAAGCTGCGTCTTAACGGCGTTCTGCACGGCTGAATGGTTGCCACGGGAGGTTAAAGGATTTCTCAAACATAGATGAAAGAATCAAAGCAGCACCCCAGGTATGTTTTTGATGAGGGAATAACATCATAACAGGATGTAAAGGTCAAAAAGTTGATTTTACATAATACTGTCCCGTTAAAAAAAAAAAAAAGCTCACCTCAGAGGTCTGTTTCTGCCACTCTAATCTCCTGATGGGAGCAGAGTCCAGAGCAGACAGTATTGCCAAATACGAGTTGAAATTATTTAACTTTCTTAAGTGCTGGAATAAGAAGAGGAGAATAAAAGTTAAATGCTGCCATCATATGAATTTGTCTTTTTAAAAGTAAGATTTCTTACCTTCATTATCTTAATGAACTTGAGAAGAAGCTTCTCTCTGTCCTGAGCTTTCTCCTGCTGAATTATCAAAGAGCGCACCCTGTAGGCCAGAAGGTAAAGGCATCAGCATTTAAAGAGAGACTAAATCAAGAGATGGCTGATCTAAGTCACGTCTTACCAATAGCTCATGTTGTTAAAGTGCTCTGTAAACTGGGTTAGGTTGGGACTCTTTTCCTCATTCTGCTCCTTTGCCCAAAGCAGAACCTCTGGAATCTAAGAGAAAGCAGGACGAGGAGAAGATAACAGATGACTGTGTTTATTCTCCATGCTTCCAAGAAGTAAAGCAGAGTTATTCCAACCAATAGGAAGAAGGGAAATCACTTCACCTCAATCTTGTAGAAGAGTTCAGCATCAAGAAGCGTGAGCTGGTCAGCAATCTCGTGACTGCGAAAGTCGTGAAGAGTCCCAGGCCTTTAAGAAAACACAAACCATAAAGAGCCTCAGCTTCAGTTATATACGAAACATTACACAACACGATAAAGGAGGAGAAACAAGACTACATCAGTTTCCCTTTCTCTCAGCAGTACCTCGCCGAGACCCCTCGAGCAGCGAGCGGCTTGAGGGAGTTCGTGTACCGCAGCAGCTTCTTTTGCTCCACCTTGTCCAGGATGTTCTTGCGGAGAACACGGGCGAGGCTGAGCTCGCCATTACACACGAGCGTGAACACCAGGTCCATGAGCTGCTTCAAGATGTCCTCGGTCAGCTCCACCAGACTGCAAGACAGCGGTGGTCAGGTGGGAATTATTCGTCGTGTGACCGGTTTAACTGACATGCAAGGCTTTATATTGACTGATTCGGCAGTTCAACTCACCACAGCTCATCAACGACACGAACCAGAACGAAGAAGGTATTCTTGCTGACTCGCTTCTTGAAGGTGTCTGGACTGTGGCAGAATGTGGTATATGTGCTGTTGTGGTTAAGGGTAATAGTCTATAAAGTCTCTCGTTTTAATATGAAAGGCCAACTCAAAGTGCCACATAACAGAAGTGAAAGGAAAATGATTAAATTGTTTTTGAAATTCTGAAACGTGCAGTGAGCGTTTGTATCCAGTCAATATTGGATACAAACACTCTATTGTCTCTTGGTTTATGCTCATGCTGTTGTCTGCTTCTGCTGGTTTTACATAGATACTCAAATCTTCCCTATTCTTCTTTACTCAGACTCACTGAAAAGCGTCTAAACTGTATTTTCAAGTCTTGCCACAGATTCACAGATTAGGCCTGGACTTTCACCATTCCACCATGTGAATATCCTTTCATCTAAACCATTCTGTTGTAGCCCAGGTTTCTTATTAAGTGTCTTTGACTCCCAGTATGATGCCGTCATCACCATGTTTCACCATTGCGATGATGTGTTCAGGAACAGGGAGTTGAAAATCCAACGGCACCATTAACTAATCTTTTTTCTTTCAGAACCAAGAAACAAGAGAACAGAATCCAGAAAAGCAGCATTTTCAACTTAGCTGAAATTTCAATATATTTCAGTAAAGATTTAAATAAGGACAGTCTTTTCTGAGTAAATAAGGATTAAAGCAAAAAAAAAAAAAAAAAAAGGTTCTGCCAGCAAAGAAAGACGATTAGGCCAGCGTGACATGTTGAGTGATTTGGAAAGGATATCTGTAGTGTAGCTTCTTAATAAGGTCTTCTGGGGTTATAAAAGTCCTATATGTAGTGAGGAAGGCTTCACAGTACAAAACAAGATCTGTCGAGAAAAAAAGGGGAAAAAAATAAGAGGGCAGCATTTTTTGAATTGACGTGCCACCGAGATTAACCAATACAAGCTGACAACAAATCAAACATGACTGCTACAAGCACAGGCTGACTGTTAATGACAGACTGAGGCCATTTAATGCCACTCACACAGAGAAATGTTCTCAACAAATTGGCTTTCTAATGTGAAATAAATTCAGATCTTTCTAGCGATAAAAAGATGAGACACAGTAGGTAAACAGCTTTAATACCATACCTTTGCGCTCTGTTTCCGTAGCATGGACTAGAAGGATGTCTCCCGATCCCGCACGAACATCAGGACCGTCGTCATTCTGCAAAGGTTCGGGGTGATAAATAAGGAAAGGATGAAGAGCAAATCAGTATGGAGACTGATGCAGTTTAGCCCAAAACGTTGCATGCACATTTTCTCCTCTTCTCCCCCACCAAGCCTCCTATTGCTGCACCGGCTCCTCTGATGACGAAGAAAAAGTCTGACTTGTGCAAAAAAAAAAAAAAAAAAAGGAAGGAAGGAAAAAAAAAAATCACTGGAATAGGTGTGTGTTGTAACAGCGGTGAATTTCCTCCCTGGTCAGGAAACTCCTCGCGTTTCCAATCCCCCTCCCTTCATCTCTCGGTAAACTGCAGCTGTCACAGTGCCTCTAACCTTGCAGAGAGGCGTGCAGCATTTTCACACATCTGTACATCAGACTGCACCACTCAGGACAAAGCAGGAGGAGGTGGTGGAGCGGGAGAAGGCGGAGGAAGTTTTAGGGCAGCAGCGGCTGAAGGGCAGGATCTGACTGGACTCAACGACTTCTGCTTCAAAGACAATTGGGTAAAATGCGCTGGTGCTGCTGTGAGGTTTTGTTGTAAGAGAAGTCTAAAAATTGGCTCATCATCTAACGATTTCGATTTTGGCTGATACTGATTTATTTTTAAAGATATCAAATTGTTAGAAGCTCACAGTGCACCTTACATCATACAATTTGTTTCATAGAAAAGAATCAAACAGTGACCGAGAAACAACACACACGTTCATAAATGAAAAGTTTGGAGCCAAACTACTCAATTAACTTAAATTTATGAAAAAAATAAATTCCTTTAGTCTTTCATTTTTCATATTTAAAAAAAAATTGCACAACAGGTTAAGACTACAGACCTGTTTAGATTCCTCTAAAAAGGCAAAACCCCCCCCCCCAAAAAGTCACAGAAAGAAATAAAGTAAAAAAAGAAACAGGATTTTCAGACCTTTGCAGAGGTGGATAAGATCGGTTTCACATGCAAGAATCGACTTATCCCCTAAAATTTAGGTAATTGGGGCCAATTGATTGGCGAACTCCTACTAAAAACGTCACACACCACCAGAAGTCGACTTACCTCTTGTTTTAGCGTTATCCTGCTCATGATCTCCTTGTGGTCTATGAGAGACAGCTCGTCTACATCTTCCTCAACACTCCCGGCCGTTTCTGCTGTCTTTTGCCTCCTAAAGCAAACCACAGAGTCTCTCATCCATCTGCATGTTTGAAACGGTTCATTCATAAACCAAAAACTAATATTCCATATTGTTGGGGGGTTTTAATCAGTTTACAGCAAAAAGCAGCACTGATTCTATTTGTCTTCACAAATTAAATTAGGATGTTATTCCCTTTACTTAGGAATGTTTAGAAGAGCTCCAAGATTCATTAAAATTTTTTTTACAATAAGGGACGTTTAATGTAGCATTAAACGTTGTGATACTATAAATGACAGACATGACTTATGGCATCACGGCCATAACAAAGAGCACATTATCAGCTACAATATAGAGTTTTAGAGTACACACATAGTAGGAAGTGAGCATGATCACTGTTACCTTTCTTTGTCTAAAGCCTCTTTACTATTGCTGGATGGCATCTGAGGAACAGGGTCTTGAAGTACGTCATCAGCTGCGATGGTTTCCTAGTAGTTGAAGAAAAGAAAGCAACCGTCAGCCTCTGATGTTTACAGTTCTGCTGAGAAGTTTGCATCCACCCAACATTGGCATGAATGTCACTATTGTTGGGTCTCTATTTATTTGAACCACTCTTTTTCAGGTCAAGCTGATTTCATGTCCGATGCTCCTGTAGGTCACACAAGCTTGAATTTACTGTAATCCACAAAATTACACATGCAGGCTCAAATTTATAAAAAACATTTTTTTTTTGTTTTTGGGAAAACTATCCTGTCTGTTCTCCAGAAAGAAATTGGCCTGTCTGTGGTGGGTAGATGCTAATCTAATCTAAGTCATGCTTGAAGGTGTTGACTTTGGAAAACATGCTTCTATTCTTCTATCCTTTTTCTCAGAGCAAGCATTGATGTCAAACTCACTCCATCATTACAGGGACTCTAGTATTATCCAGTTAAGTTTAAACACTGGTTACTAGGGTGCTTAGACATAATAACTAATTTCTCTTCCTCTGACATCAAAAGTTTGGGTTAGGTCTAAGCCTGTTGCAATAAAAAATTAATTAGTTGATCAGATGACAAATTAAAATTAGATCAAAAATGTCCATTTTCATGATTAAAATTTTTTGAAGGGATATTTTGCCTACAGAGATTTCATAATCCACTTTATTTATGGTTGTGATTGTATTTTAATTTAACATCTTCCGTTACCATTTCCATTATTTAAAAATAGCCTCAAAAACATCAATATTATTGTACAACTTTGACTAAATATGGATCAGAGAAAATCCACAACAAATTCAAACTTGTTCATTCAAGTCTTTTTCTAATATTCAACACAGTTACATTATTCTACCTTGGAGAAAACTAGCTGAAATTAATCATTTAAAAAAAAAGCTCCTATTCATGCCTACGATGGATTTACGCAACCTTCTAAGCAGAACTGTGTGTGGAACAACATTCGTGAGTGATTCCATGCAGCAACAACAAGCTAGCTGCGGATGAGCTCATATGATCCCACCAGGATGTCATGCAACACACTGGTGGAGAAAAAGGAAGAATGGAAGTGTTGACGACACATTTACCACATCGTCCCAGAAGTGGTGATGCAGACTGGGTGTGAGGTGTTTGCTTAGTGTGAGTAAAGAAAACCCAACGCACAAAAGCCAAAACAGAAGGAACACCAAAAGGGGTAAAACTCAAACTCAAACACCGTCTGAGCCAGAATGCTACCACACACACATCGTCTCCTTTGTATGTTGACCAAAAACAAACAAACAGAAAAAAAGAATAAAAACCTGCAACGAAGGTACAAGCTGACCAAAAGAATAGAACCACACAAATAAATAAGCTGCTACACATGCACAGGTGCACGTTATTCATTAAGGCAGATGTTACTGGAAACCCATTGAGAATCCTACTCTGGGAGCAGAGAGATGTCAGGAGTTAGAGCAGAACTGGGTTAAATGTTCACCACAGCTGAAGCAGCAGCCAAAGAGACACCAGTCACCAGCCAGGCAGTCAAAACAACAAAAACCCCTTCCCTCCCCCCGCCCTGCCACCTCTTCACAAACAACAGCCCATGATTCAGTCCAAGGCGAACCTGTGAACCTGAAGTCATGATGTAGTCCGGTTTGGCTACACTCACATTGCATTTCCAATCGCCTTTTTTGTCCCGGGGATGAATCAATAGGAGGTGCAACACGTTGAGTGAGATGTGTCAAGCGACATGGTCCGGAGACCCTTTTACTTTTAATCGCTCCCCCGCATCCGAATTGATTCATACCCCGAGGCGATGGGACGTGCAAATGGGATTGGCCTTTCACCTCGCGGCAGTCCGCTACTTACTCTTAGGGAGAGCGGCAGCTCCCCATTGGCCTGGCTGGACGAGTATAGGTTGACATACTCCCCCTCCCCGCCCTCGTCATTCACGCTTTCGCTCTACAGGAGGGGAAGAGAGGAGGGACACAGACCGAGGCGTGAAGCAGTAGAGAGTGTTTGCTGAGGCTTTAACGGCCTTGAAGGAGAGACAGCAGCTGGCTGAGGTCAGCTTCAGGTGCATCTCAATAGTTTAGAACGTCACTGAAAACCTAATTTGTCACAATAAGTAAATTCAAAAAGGGAGACTCATTTCCTGTTTTATAAAGACCCAAAAAAAAGACAAAAACTGAATAATCCACAAGAGAATTAGAATTGGGTGATATGGCTTTAAAATAAAAACAGATTTTTGATTTTTTCTGGATCTGAGGTGAGCAGCTCAGTTCATTCTTTCTTCAAAATAGTTGTTTGCGTTATCTTGTCAAAGATGATAACACTGATAATAATTTGATGATTTGATAAACGATTAAATAGTTTCCATTAAGTATAGTTTGTAAAATGTATAAAGCATAACTTCACAACATGCTCAATATTCCTCATTTTAATTTTCTTACTTTTAGCATTGGCATTCTTATAAAATTGCTACTTTATTTTCCTTGTATTACAATAGAGGCTTTAAAACACACTTGTCAAAGATGGTAGTAGGCCTTAAACATACTGACATCAGTCTGACAGAAATCCAGCGAGTGTATTGGTGACAAAATACCAAATATTTGATAAATCAATAAATGTTCAATGAAGTATTATCACCTGAATCTTGAGTTGCCAGATCAAACAGTGCAGAGGAGCTGAAGGTTCGTCAAAGCCACGCTGCAATACTGATGCAATATCTGATGCAAAAGGAGTCCCACCAAAAAGTGACTGTATATACCGTTTCTGATAGGCCTCCCTTTTAATTCTATAATTGCTTTTTTTATTGGTGAATTTTCAGAAGAACTGGGTCTTGTGTTAGCCACAATCATAAAAAATAAACTATCATACTGTGGGTAATTAAGCGAAACAAGTTTCTCTTTTTGGGCTTAATTACTGAAATAACTTTTCAGTCACAATTCTAATTCACTGAAGTGCACCTCAAATCTGCAAGGAGCAGCTGTGAGTCGTCACGACCAACAGGTGGCACTGGAGTGCATCATAAAAAAAAAAAAAAAGAAATTCTACTGGCAAGAAAAAGGCAGTGTAGCATCCACTGGGATTATTTTCAGACTAATAATAAGACAGAACACAGATTGCGGGACGTGATAATGACACCTAGATGCTACACGGCGAATGACTCACTATATATTTTCATTACATGTGCAGCAGTAAAAGAAACCCAAACAGCTGTTATCTAACTTGAATCTGCAGAGGCAGGAGGGTCGGCGTTCAGATTTCATTAAGGCCTAAAGAACTCCGTCATATGAGCTCACCGCCGAGGTGTGGAGCGAGTCAGTGAGAGAAGACTCAGAGGGAAGACAGACGGCCACAGAGCCCATTGAGCCAGCCAGGGAACCGTTGGGACCGCCCCCGCTGCCATCCAGAACGGTGGCATTGGTCAGGGCGACCTGGTCCAAGCTCTGCGATTGGTGGAGAGGAACCAAAGCAGGAAAAAATAAATAAATAAAAAGAGAGGGGAAAAGTAAAAAATAAATAAATAAAAATAAAGGAGAGAACTGAGAGATCAGAGAGGAGAAGTCAGAGCAAACAGAAACAGAACAATAGAAAGCAGGATGGGAAGTAGTGTCACCTCTGCCAACTCGGGTTTATGAGGAATGTGTCTGAACATGAAATGTGCTGCATGCACAAGTACATCTCTATACACAAAATTACAGACAAAGACAACTAATAGATTTACAGTTAAAAAAAAAAAAAAGGAGGGGGGTTAGGGGGTAAATCTTGCAGAGACATTGATTAGCTTGGATTATAAATTAAAACCGGAGATGATTCAGTGTACAAGTGTGTCGCCAGCATAAGAGATGCCTGTCAGCAGGGAGGTAGCAGTAACCTGTTAGAACATGTTTCACATACCAACCCTGTGCGAGCATACCGGCACCGAGCCATGCAGACACAGATGAGTGGCAAATGCTGCACACGCTCATGCGCACACCAATTTTATTTTATTTTTCAAACAAGGTCAAGGCCAAAAAAAAAAAGAAAAGCCCCATTAAAAATCTTTGAGCAAATGTGCCTCCGATGAGCTGAATGACGCAGTTATTGCAAGGGAGTTCACTAAAGGGAAATTGCGCAAAACTCGGTCGATAGAATGAGGACAGCGATTGACGCTGGAGGACGAAGAGAGGAGCAGAAGAAAACAGGGGAATGTGTTTTCCATCAGGCCCATCTGGTGCCGCATTCCACCAGAGATATCCCGGGGGAAATCCACGCCATGTCTTAACGTGCCTCACGCACCATGTTGTGGGGTTATCAAGGGTCGACCCTCCCAAACACACCGAGGGGGATTTTACATTTAGCCACACCAGGCTAAAGTCAGGGGACATGGAGAGACGTTTTGACTATAAAATACCAAATTCATACAAACCGGTTAGAGGCTGAAATGTTTTGTTAGCTCAAAAAGGAGCCAGATTCCAATTACATTTTTATTCACTCGTTTCAACATAAGCAGAAAAAAACAGGATGAGATCAAATACACCTCTAATTTCTCCACCCGTTGTGAAAATAATAAGAGACGTAATGATTCACCCAGGTAAAAAAAACAATATGCAAAATTTTTAGATCATTTCCATGTTTCGTAAATCACAAACTTGGTTTTAAATGATCTGAAATCAGTGTAAAATAATTCAGTTCAGGCTGACTAATACTTGAAATTGGGTTTTTCATTCTAGGTTGATTCTAATGCCAAAATAAACATTATAAATCTTTCCTATTTATAGCAAATAAAATGAATGCTTCATAAATCTCACACTGGGTTTTAAAGAATATTTGTACTTCCCCCACAGACGAATTCAGCTCTACTTTAATCAGTGATTTATGGATTAAGGATTTTGAAATAGAGGTGATCAAAAGCAGACCAGACACATACATTTAAACCGCAATTAGTTAGCCTGTGGAGGGACAGAAAACTGGCAATCTGATGTGAGACCACAAAGCATAAAATACCTTTGATTTGGTTTAACCATTCCTAAAATGTGTGCCTTTATTTTGAAGGCGGGTTTTTCCTACTCTTTTATGAAAGACCCGTCATTGGGGCGATTTAATGGGAGCATGCTATTCCATTCTTTTTCACATGACAAATAAACAACATGACTTGCGACAAACTGTAAAGTTTGAATGTTTTTGCAATCAGTTCGTAGAAAATAGACCCCAGTTTATGAGTAGATGAAAGCATTACTAAAAAAAAAAAAATTTTTTAAATTCAATCTTAACAAGGAGGTTTTATTGAAAATATTGCTCCTGTTTGACATCTGTTGTATTTATTTTTTTTAGCACTGAAACCACTTAGTTGGAGTTCCTTAAAGACCTGACAACTTTTCCTTCTATTTACCTTCCAAAGCATCTTCTGCTGTATTAAAACAACACGTATTAACTGTAAATTAATGTATTTAAGGCATTAAAGTAAAATCCACGCACTAACTGCAATTCAAGCAGGTCTTGCATATGGAAATATTGTGACAATGATACATTCACAATATATTGTGCAGCCTGACTTGTGACCACACAATTAAGCAGGTAAAACTAAGCAATAAATCAACTATTCACAAGCTCAACTAAAATGTTAATTTTAATCTGAATGCTTGTTTGTGTAGTTCACTTTAAAGAGATGCTTCCCTTTAATATTATAGGTAAGAAGTCATTTTGAAAAATGCTGACAATATTTGACACATGGTATATAGTACGATATTAGTTTGCACTGTATGTTTAACTGAAGTCATAACTTGCAGTTTTGCATGTTTTCCTTGTCTAAGCCAAATGACTAATATGTTTTGAAGGGTAATTCTGTTTTGTTGAGGATTCAATAATCTGTTTTATTGATCATTTCGGCAGTTTCTTTTATTTTTCATATTTAAAATATCTTCAGTGTTAAGCATTCTGCACAAAATGAAGAGGGTGTACTTGCATCTTTATGCCAGTGTCATTACATTAGCTATATTATCAACAATACTGACATTTATCGCAATAATTTCTGGGACAATTTTATCATTCAGCAAAAAACAGTTTTTGCCTCCTGCAAGATTTGTAGCATAAATATAATTTTTTTAATGTTTTTTTTTTTTTTTTGTATATACTTTGATTACTGAAGACAAGCTTAAGTTTTGTTGACGTGGCCCCAAGTCAAACTTTGGGAAATGCTTCTAAAGTGGGATAGCCACAAGCCAGCAGAAGCACACAATCACAAAAACTAGCAAGTACTCGATCACAAAAAAGTGCATTTTTATCATAACTGAACAGATTCTTTCAAGGAATAATAATAATAATAAAAAAACAATATCTGTCAGCACATGGATGGGTGGTTGGATGAATGAATGAAATCAAGGACCACACAGCAACAAAAACAGTGATGTTTGAGCTCCGTCAGTAACTATAAAAGATGAACAGTCTCAAATGTCGAGCTACCTCAGGACCACTGCACCACACAGCATCTATGCCGGGACCGCCGACGTGTAGGAGGAGGAGAGAAGAGGGGGAAGCGACTCACCGTGGGCGTGGTCAAAGACGCCTGGCCGATCAGGTAGGAGTTAGAGACGGACATGCTGAGGCCCAGCCCAGAGCCCGCCTCCTCCAGGGCCGCCACAGACGGCTGGAGGTGGCAGGAGAGAGAGGAGGAGGAGGAGGAAGAAGGGGAAGAGGAGTGTGAAGCCTGAGGAGGAAAACAAAACAAGGAAGAGATAGAGAAGACAAACAGAAATAGAGGAAGTGAGAGTAGTTTGGGGTCAAGGGCAGGTGAAGAGGGAGTAAATGGTGTTAAATGAAAAGAAAAGAAAAAGAGTGAACAGTTGATTACTCGAGTAAGCAAGATTGAGTTAGAGCAGATTGAATCAAAAGTTCAGCAGCAGCAGAGTGGTAAAATCAGAGATAAAAGCTGAGACACATCAGCTCAGACTGCCGGATTCAAGACTAAGAATCAATAGCTTGCAAAAAAAATATTCATACCTCTCAAATTTTTCCACAAACCCACATATAGAGGCTAAAATCAACTTTGATCAGGTCCCTCACACCTACAGGAAAATAAAGGATGAAGACAGAATGAAGCTGCTACCACTGTGCATCACAGTGAGGGTTTGTAGTGTTAGATTTCCACCAAACGAGGTCAAACTGTTTTGCTGAAAAATGCTCATCCCTATTTTTTCTGTAAAAAAAAAAAAAATGCCACAAACCATGGTTTTATTTTTTCCAATTTGTGTTGGTATGTCACAAAATTTCAATAAAACCTGCTGACTTCTGTGGTTCTGTGGTAACAGGTATGAATATTTCCATAATACTTCTTCGGCGTTCTCTCGAGAAACCTTATGTCCTCGAAGGCATTCAGGTAACACAAATCATCAGCGATTCGCAAATAAACCTTTGGATATTATTTGCTTTTAAACTTTTAGGCTTTAGAGAAAACCAGGCCAACTACCATATAGTCCAAACAGAGCCAATATGATGTGCTGTAGGGTTTGATTTCCAGCCCTTATCCACCCAGCAGCTGGAATTACTTTTTTTTTTTTTTCTGCAAAGCTGTGTAAAGTCGCCAAAGCATGTAAGCCTGTAACACGGGTTTATGCAGGGGGCAAACAGGCTTATTCCACCAGGCCTCGAGCTCATCAAGCCCAAAAAACACGAGGCCGGATTAGGGCCTGCAGCAGCGGCACAAATGTGTGCAGTGTGACCAGAACACTCGCAGACAAAAAAATGATAAAAATAAAGATCTGTTTTAAATACACAGTCAGGGCGGTAAAAAAAACAACAACAAACAGGACAAACGCTGATGAGGTGTGTTATAATATGCCAGTGCAATACTAACAAAAAGCTTAAGCTTAATAGATAGATTTGTCACCTCTTAAGCATCTAGAGGAGTGGTCAATCAAAGAAAAATGTATATGGCATCTAAACTTTCTTTAAAAGTTTTTAGCTCAAGCTAATAATAATTTTAAAAAAGCCTTTTTTTACTTGCAGTGATCTATCCTTTGTATTTCGCTTGCCGTTGATTCATTGTCAGGCGGTTGCCTCAATTAACCCAAACACCACCTCAGATTAAGATAAAATCTCTGAATCTGATGCGTGGCTGATAAAATCTTGTCCTGTCTCCCGCTGGCGAGCTAACGCCTCAGGATTGCACACAAATGTCTGCTTTGGCTACAAAAATAGCCAAGAATAAAGACGTAGAGAGAGCTGTGTGGGTCAGAGAGATGACAAGATAAGAGAAAGCCTCAGAAAGAAAGAAAAAAGATGACAGGTTCTCCATCTTTTCTGAAGAATAAAATGCCTGTTTTTAGACGAAACCTGGAGTTTCATTGATTAATATATCACATCCACTCAGTCTAAACTGGGCGGGAAAAAAAATGCGAGGAATTTAAATTACACCTCTGCTCATGCAGCTCAAATTAGTGAATCCAGCTGTTTATGTACTCCAACCACAGTGGTAAACGAGACCGGGAACAGTATGAAACTAACTGGCTTGCAAACTTCGAGAATGGCTGCCTGCACGGAGCGCTTCTCACCAGCTGTCTTTGTTTTGGAGGCAAGGCTGGCGGCTGTAGGGGCTCGTGAACCGAGTCGGTGCTGCTGAACGAGTCGTTGAAGCCGTAGACCTCCTGGAAAAGCTTGTTATGCTGCTCGTAGATCCTCTCGCTCTGTGGCATCTGGTAAAAAACGGAGGGCTGCGGCTCCGAGTAGTCCTCCATAAACTGCATATACTGGAGAACTGAACGAGGAAGAGGAAAGATTTAGAGCTGTGAACTCAATTGCATAAGGATGGATTTATTTTACAGTTTGATTTCATCCACTAAAGTCTATTAGATCCTATTCATGCATTTTCTTGAGGATGTATTATTTATTTAAAACATCTTTAAACTTCTTCTTACAACACTGCGTAATACACACTTTTGATATGTTTTACTGAGATTTTAACCAACAAAGCAGTGACAAATTATGACGCTTTTAAGAAAGATGAACCCTGAACCCACCATTCCCTACAATAATACAAAGATACATTTATTCATAAACCATTCACCAGTTGTTAAACAATTTGTAAAATCAGGTTTTCCTTTCAGTTCATACTTATGCTCTTGCTTGTGTTGGTCTAACTATCACTCAAAGTTCCAATAAAATACATTGAGGATTGTAGTTGCAACATGACAAGAAGGTTAAAAAAAAAAAAAAACTTCTAACAGTATTTCCTGCTTCAAAATGTGTCTGTAATCCGTGTCATCCACATAAGGAAGGTCCCCAAATACATTCTTGATGATTAAATAACCCAGCTGTCTATTGGTGACAAAACTCCTCCACAAACACAAAAGTGAATAATAATGACCAAAGAGCAGAACTTGTCTTTAAACTCACAGGAAGTTTTGACATTCTACATGACTGCGGTCATGCTCAGTAAAAAAACAAAAAGAAGAAAATGGTCTCAACAATGAGGTAGGACTGATTGTATGGATGACATAATACAGTAGCGAGTGAGGAAGTGACCAAATATTGCCCTCTGTGGCCTCTCTCCCAGACTCTATTGTGGCACATCCTAGTATTTACTTCCTGTCTCTATTCACACTGAATATTTCTTTGACATAAAACATGCAACAATGAACTGATGACGAAGCGCTGCAAATGTCCGGCTTTTCTTTTCCTAATCAACCTCATTATTTACTCCTCTCTTGATTAGTCTTTGTTCTTGACTTTGCTTTCTGCTCCTGTGTCCTACATTCATCTCAATCAGAGGGCGTCCTTTTTTTGACCTTCATACTTCATTACTTCCTAGGGTTGGGCAATATGGCGGAAAATCAATGTCATGATATATTGAGCAGTGCATGTCGATAACGATAAATGGACGATAACACTATAGCCTACCTACACACAGCCAAGTAAAAAGACAAAGACAACTTTTCACTGTTTAAAAACACCAAAAATGCAGATATGGTTATTGTCATACATTTCGCAGAATATTAACTTTTGGTTTATCGCCTGGGTCTATTCCATCCACAGCATCTCCTTTCCCCTTGCTACCCTCACTCCACTTACTGTGTCTGTTTTTCTTTTCAGGAAGTGGCGGAGGGTTTGTGGGGACATCTGAGTTCTCGCTGGCCATGTACTGGGAGACAAAAACTCCCCCGTTGGTTTGAGGCATGGGGGAAATGGGTGTGAAAAGGGGGAACGGTGGCGTGGGGTGAAGTTCCTCTTCTGACAAGTTGTCGTACTGGGAGGGGTAGCGCTCATACAGCACCCTGGAGCCTCCGTCAGAGAAGGACGAGGTCTGCGTGCTGCGTCGTTTTTTCAAAGGCAGAGCGGGCGGTGCGCTGGTGCGACAGGACTGTAGTGGGTTACTCTGGTTGAGCTGTGGAGTCCAGGATTCTGGATGCTGGGAGGGAGGAGCGCTCAGAGGAGGGTGCGTGAGATGCTGTCCGGGAACAGGGGACGAGGATTCGCTGTGAGACTCGGGCAGGGGGCTCAGGCAGCCCCCTGCCTGTACCGCAGGTAGGTTGTCCCCGGCAGACAAGTCCTGGTGGAGAAAGTCGTAATCCGGGTCATAACTCTCTGTGTTGTCTGAAAAAGTAAAGACAGATGAAAGTTAATCAAATTACTGTGATAAAATTATTACATCCTAACTCTAAAAAAGTAGTTTTTACTAATTAGAAGTATTTATAAAGCTTTATTTGTTGTACCAACAAAAGTTTATGATCTTTCTAGGAAAGAACCAATTCGATATTAATAGATGCATTAATATCAATATGCCTGGTCTATAAGGGCAGATCTATTCAGTCTAATTCTATGCTTTGTGTTCTGAGTGATGTCATTGTTTATTATGTATTTTACATTATATTTACGATTCCTAACTGCACGTCTTGTTTTAACATGTTTGACCAGACTTGTATTGGTGTATTTAAATGTGCTAAATTTATAATTTGGTACATTTATGTTTGTGTTTTTTTTAAAAAAAGAAGTCTTTTATGTCAATTCAGCACTGTTCTTCTATATAGGATTGGTATTGGCAGATACAAAACCCAAAATATCTGTATCGGAAGTGAAAAAAGTGCATCGGTGCGTCCCTAGATTTTTCACCAAAATTAATTTCTGATCACCTATATCCATGCTTTTCCACAGTTCTAAATCGCTTTATAAATATTATAAGTACAAATACAAAAGTTTGCTATGAGTTCATGGCAGACTTTTGTTTTTTTTTTCTTTGTTTTTTTTTTGTTTTTTTTTACAGTGGTCAAGCTTTAAATAGAGGCTGCAGAATGCGCACACTGGAGGAAAGGAAGAGAGGGAGAAAGCCAGGAAGGAAGGCAAGGCAGACGTGAGAATTTTATGCATGTATGGGTGGATGAATGTATAGACAGAGGGAGGGACGGGTGCATCAACAGATGAAAACAGATGTTGGTCAACTGGATAAAAAGAAAGTCTGGAAATTGAACTCTGATTTCTTTTTTCATACTTGTCTAGAGTTGAAAATTACTTAAAACCTTAATTTTGAACAATATAAGATAAATCCAGAAATGAACCACAAGTGTCCCATGTGAAAATCCACAGAATGCCAACCGGTGGAGTTCTGTTTGCGTCCTTACCCAGCGTCTCACAGCTGGTGTTACGAGAACACTGACCGCTGTCCTGATCCATGGAAGAAAGCTGTTCGTCCGACTTGCTGAGCTTCCCCATGCTGCTGCAGGGCGATAGGCGAGGGGAGTCTCCGCCGCAGGAATGGCTCCCCCCAGAGAAACGCCTCTGGAAGAATTCCTGCTCATATTCCTGCGCAGAAAGAGAAGATTCCCATGTCGTGATTCTCATTAGCTAGGAAACATTTGTTTGCTGTGGCCTACATGTTCCCAGCATAGTTAGATTGTGAAGGATTAGAACACTGACACTCTGCCAAAGGGGAGAGAGATTGTATGACACACTTTGGCAATCGCTTTTGTAGCTCCTCGAGTTGAAAAATTTGAGAAAATACAGGAGACTGTAAACACAAGAGGGATTTTACTCTGGAAAATCCATAATCAAATCAATCCGTCACCTGTCTGTGGTCACTGCATGGTAAACTGGAGCCACGGCTCATCGGTGCAACCACTGCGACTGGTGTTGGTGAAGGCGCTGACTGACGTTTCTTAGGCGGAAGTGCTGGTGGTGGACTACAGCGGGGAAAAAACACATTGAAAAAAATTACAAATACGCAATGAGTGATGAAAGTTTTCTTAAAACAATCGCACAAGCATAATAACACACCTTTAAGCATATATGCAGCTTGATTATGCATGTATATTTACATGAACACAGACATTATCATCCCTGCTCTCTAAAGGTGAGATAAAATCATAAGTGTTTCATGAAAGCCACTCTTGTAAATGGCATGGAGACATCCTGTCTGTCCAACCTAAACACTCTCAGAGTTAATATCGGGTCAAAACAGGAAAACAAATCGGGAACGAGCCAACAAAGGTGACCATGATATGGAAGCCAGCAAAACGACAATTCAGAAGTCAGTCACACACTCTCATGCACTGGGCGGCCTTCTGATTGGATGAGGAAGTCTTCGGCGGGTTACCAAGGACGACACACACGTCAGGGTAATGAAACCATGCAAGCCAAAATGCCTTCATCCAATCCAGAAACGTTGTGAGGTTCGAGGGTGGGATGTTATAATGAAATCAGACGACCCTACGGGTCGACATACTTCTCCTTCTGAGAGGGTCTCCTTTGGCCAGCGTCAGCACTCAACTGTGCTCTGTTCCCAGAATGAGAGACCAAGGACGGAACAAAGATAAATAAATAAATGAGAGAGATAGCAGGAAGAGTAAGAAAAGAGGAAGCACTAGTCTTAAAACAGTTTGAAAGTTGTGCAAGAACCTGGGAACATAGAAAGTGTAATCAACATCAAAAACACTGAAACCCCCCCCCCCAGGCACATCTATATCTCAAGATTGCTGAGGACTTTGGGTAAAAATCTAAAAGTTTTTTTTTTATTTTTTTATAATTTATTTATTTTTTAATGTTCAGTGATCAGAAAGAAGGCGTAAGGCTCCGAATAGACGGTGTGAGATTGTCACCTGAGTTCTGCCACTTTGGCCTCAGGAAGAGGAGGTTTGGGTGGGGCCACATCCTCGTCTTGTAGTTCAGGGGCAGCCTTAGCAGGAGAGGTCGCTGAAGCCGTCCTATTCGACACTTCCTGCTCGCTATTTATCAAGGGCACCTCCACGGACACGTTGCTGCGCACACAAAAGCCGTGCGGGTAAATTAACTGCTTCATGTGCTGGTTTTAGTAAACTGAGTGTGTTTCATGCCCACCTCTCAGCGGCGGTAACAGGTGGGGCTGGTTTATTGGGGTGGTGGGCGATGGTTGCTCTTGTTTTTCAATGGTCAGCTTCACCAGTTCCTGTAGGCAGAAATACAAAAACAGAGTTTGGGACTCCTTCGTGAATACTCTACATGAAGAAAAAGAATGGCAGACGGTGTACCTTTACTCCATCCAGCACCGCCTTGATGACGCTGGTCACTGCGATTACGCTTTCTTTGTCGTCCAAGTCGATGCCGTCCAGCATCACCTGGTCTGCCCAGCGGATGAGATTGCCCAGACTCTGATAGACGCGGCTGTGACACGAAGAGAGCGCCGAGCTGCCGACGTTGATGAGGGTTAATGTGAAAGAAGGCAGGAAGGAATGAATGAAGTGGTTTAGTAAAGTAATAGATGGTGAAATAACAAGGGTAGAACAGAGAAATAGGTAAACAAAGTGGGATTTGGGGAAAAAAACAATTTTAGATGAGGAGACATGCTATAGGAAAGACACTTTGTGAAATAACCCAAGAAACAACAGCAAAACTTCCCTAGCAGGAGTTTGCAAAATTAATAAACGTCAATGTATCTTGTAGCAATTTTATACATTTCACCACAAAAGTGTAGTAAGTGAATTAATATTCAGCCCCATTTACTAGGAATGATAAAATACCTACAGATAAAATTTTATGTTCTGAGCCATAAAAGTTGCAATTTTTTATAAATACTTGCTTCCAGGAATTTGTTGCCATTTTTTAAAGAACCCCATTTTATATGTGGTTTTAGGTTTAAAAGAAAGAAACACAAACTTTCCAAGCAAAGATGGATACATTTCCTTCTGTTGGACGTTTAAATTTATGAAAAAACATGATTTCAAATTAAATTACAAATAAAAAAAAATATCACTAGTGTTTTCCGTGTAATTCTGTCATGGAAAATCAATTTATTCCATGAAAAAACTGCTTGAATCAAAACTTGTATACAAGAAACACTTCCTAATGTAACTGGTGTCTTATGTATCCCACTTCATAATTGTTACAATCTAAAAAGAGCACTATTTGTGTATTGACAAGAATTAATTTTTGCTACTTTTTGTTAGTCCATCACATAAAATCACAACAAAATACTCTGACATTTGTGGGTGAAGTCAAAATGTGAACGAGTTCAAAGAGAAGGAATACTTTTGTGAGGTACGCTACTCCAACTGCTGACTTTTTGGTCAGCCATGACAGATGTGTGTGGTGTATTTAAAGTAAGCTTTGTAGCCTGGAGAGCAAGCAGCTCGTTGTGCATTCAGATCCAATGCTCAGGTGTGGCATAAGCCTGTAGCAACGTGTTGCGACTGATTCACACCGCCGGAATATTCTTCGACTGTCTCTGCAGGGCTTATCCCTGAAGTAAGTGGGAGACAGCTGAATCTACTGGAATTAGAAGGATTTGAGGAATGGAAAGAAATGAGCTATAGGTTACAATACAGCTGGGTATACTGTTAACCTAACAAAGGAAGCAGCTTTTAGTCTAGTTTTTGGAGAATAATAAAGGTCTACTTTTGGAAAATAGGCGCTTTTAGTGTTAACATGTTTTGGCATTGAACAGTTTGATTCACCAAAACTCAAACCTAGGTGAACAAAACACTGGCTGTAAACTAGGAGGATTCTACTTCACAGGCTAAGGCCATGAGTGTTACAGCAACTAAATATCGACTGCTTCTAGATACAGGGCTGAGGGTGAAAAGACAAAAAATCCACCACCTTTGGCCTCCATTCCTTTATCAGCACTGATGGAGACAGAAAGGATAAAGATAAAAGACAGAGAGGTTCCAACATGCCCCGACAAAAAAAAACCAAAAGAAAAAAACAAACAAACAAAAAAAAAACTGCAGGTGAGCTTTCTTTCCAAGGTTTGACTCAAACAGCCAGACACAAAAGTAAAAGAAAATGACTTGCATTAAATCTGAAAATATAACCTTTGAACCGAATAAGTCAAGGAGATGTCAACTGCAAGCCCCACATTAAATGTATGAGAAGCTAAAAAATGAGGAATGTCAGTCACGAAACAAGCAATCTTGGTCGGTAAAGTCAACATCCTATAAAATTCCCTGTCTGCTATAAACTGTGTCAAGGCACAAAATAAATAAATATACTGAACAAATACAGGAAACAGTTAAGATGAACACTGCAGGTGGTCCAGAATTTCAGCAGTGGTTACGTTCATACATACCTATGCTGTATCCGGGCCTCAACTTGGACCAGAGGCAAAATTGCTTCGAGGACCTTGCTGGCGGAGCCCGGCAACATTTCCAGCACTTTTTTCTCCACCACCATTTTGTCCACGATTGTCTTGAAGTATTTCAGAGCGCTGACCACCTCCTTCTCGTGCTCCTCCAGTCTACTAACCTTCTGAGAAGAAAAGTGGATGTGTCATCAAATAGTAGCTTTGGATGTAACCACTGACATTTTCAATGCCAACTAACAACAATTCAACCTTATTATAGCAACTCAATATATTTAGTATCACAATTCTCCAAGTCAGTGGTTCCTTAAGGATCTTAACTGGGGCTCAAAGGCCTGTAACAATAACAAATTGTGATGGACAACAAATTGTCCCAGTAACTACTACAATAAATGATAATATTGTTGTTTTGATACTATTTTCAAATAAGATATTGTAAGTTTCCCTCCTGAAAGTCCAGTAAATTTTCATTGTGTAAAGAACGCAACATTAAAATTGGGTGACATTTTAAATATCCAAGATAAACAACAAGCAAAAGCAATGAATCCACACAGAACAGAAGCAATGAATAAAATGGATTCATCTCTGTAAACCAAATTGCCCTTCATAAAACATGCAGAATGGAAATTATTGAGCTCATTTTAATTTACCATAAAGTTGATTGCTTATTGCAACAAGTTCAGTCAGAAATCAAAAACTGTTGGGGTTTAAGATCCTCTTCAGAATGTAAATAAAAATTAGAACATGATGTAGAAGAAAACATTTATTAGCAAATAGATAAAAATAATATTCACGCAATTGATGCATTTACATTGTCATTTAGGATCAAAAGAAAGGCTGAAGTAGAGCTGCTCTATAAATCAAACTGCAAATCATCATCGCAGTACCAGCACGTCCTTTTACAACCACGATGGACTGCTTAGAAGCAGTATTTGGCAAGATAGTATATTTCTAGTGTCATGCATTTAAGCTCTCACATTAATAATTCATATGGTCAGTTGGATGGAGTCAATTTACTCTTAGGTCCAACACTAGATGTCTTTCTTAAGTAGTCAAGATGCTAAAGCTCAGAGAGTTGGGAATGTTGTTCAATTTGGAAAGACAGAACATAATCTAGAAATTGAAGGTTAATCACAATTTTTAGCAGTATTGATGTAAAGTAGTAGTAATTACATATTTTCCTTCAAATTGCGTTACCTTAGTCTGAAGTTAAAAAGTTTAGAAGCCTTCCAGTTTTCTTCTGTAAAAATATCACCACTGCTGTATTTGCACAATAAATATCGCATTGCTTCCGAACTATAAGCAGCTACATTTTTCACATGCCCTGAAAAGTGATGCGTGAGCATTGAGAGTGACAACAAGAGACTGAGGAAATGTGTCACAAAGTGATTCAGAGGCTGCTCAATTACAACACTGATGAAGATGTCTTCAATGGTTGTAGTGTGCAGGAGAAAGATGAAGATATTGATCATTGACTTTTTCTAGTAGGCTACTGAATTGAATTTAATTCAATTTATTTATTTTTTTTAATAATAAAAAATATTGTTTTTCACCATGATACTAAAGGACAAGTTCAGTATCATGAACTGAACTTGTCTGTTTGGAAAAAAGCTTTAACACATTTGTGCATCTTACCGGTACATATTTTATTGAATATGAAATATTTCATTACAAGTTCATAAAATATGTACCAAAAATCACAGAAAATCTTTTTTTCTTTTTACACAGAAAGAACATTTTTCTGTGTAAAAATCCACAAATATCATTGCATTGGTTTATTTACTGGCTTCCACAAAGTGAAGATTTTCCCAAAACAATTTTTAATTCAAATTCTCTGAATGTTTGAAGATATGGGCCATAAAGTTCATATTTTGAACATTTTGATACTTAGAGCGGGACATTATTAAAAACAAACAAAAAAAAGGCTCATAGAGAACATGATATAACAGTCTGAACAGTCTTATGTTCAGAACTGTTACCAAGCTACGCCTTGTCTAAAGCCTCATTCAAAACAATGTCCCAAGCCTCATTGCATCATCCTGGCAAATAAACTCGCACACTGTGAACCCTAAAAGACGGACGAGAGCTGCTGCTTCGGGAAGCAGGGAAGAGTTGGTGTCTTTATAAACTAAAACATCTGCTCTAATGGAGCCTGCTTCCACAGCAACTGGAAAACTGTGGGAACCCACAGGAAAACTGTCACACAAGTCCACAGCGGGCACAAAGCACAGAACAGAAAAACAATAGACTCCTAAACAAACGATGTAGATAGGAAAATATATGAATTTCCTATAAGAGGTGGGTAACAAGGTGCACAGTCACCTTGTTAGCAGGTTTCTCAGTACTCTTGGCTGCTGGCTCTGGCTGCAGCTGCTTTGCCTTCTTGGATGGAGTCCTCTTGATCTTGGGTGAGTGGAACTTGTCCTTCAGTATCATGGTGAAAGTGGATAGATGGGATCGTTGCGAATCTGTGGACAGAAGGAAAACAAAGGAAGTCGAGTGGTCAGTCACGGCGTAAACATGCTTGAGGGGAGAGAATGGAAATGATCTATAAACAAATGGCACAAGCTCAGTGAAGAGCTAAATCCACTATCTCACAATGGCGCGCTTGTGAAATGGAGCTAAAGAGAGGATCAGATGTAGACACAAGCGAGATGCCGGAACGAAAGAGGAATCTTAAAGACGCCGGTGCACCAGGGATTTTGATCAAGTATGTGCAGCATCTGTATTTCATCTGTTCAGTTTGTCTTGGATATAAATCTGTCGGACAGTAAATGCTCTTCCAGTGGCCCCGACGTGCATGCGTGTTTGTGTGTGTGAGAGTCAAAGGCAAGAACAAAACAGTTAAACGTGGCCAGAATGAAAACAATGACATGGTCACTAGTTTATCAGGGTAACAAGGTGCACAGTCACTTGCCAATTTAAATTACTTGCCAATTTGATTCATTTACAGAGAACAGAGACAGCTGCATTTAAAAAGTGTAATATTCAGCCTAAAATTGTTGTGGCAGTATGAAGGTAGAGCTTAATCATCCTATTCCTCCAGGATGTTGTAATGTTTTTTTTTTTTAACATTTTCAAAAAGTTGCAGTCAAAAAAAATAACATTTTCAAGTACCTTCTTGAAACAAATAAATCATACAGTGAGGAGTTGTCAAAGTGCAAAAGAATAATTTCATGTTGGTCATTCAAGTCAAAATAAACTAGACACACCGTACAAGCAAATCCTATAGCACATCTTAAAATAATTTTTTACAAAAAAAAATATCTAAAAATGTCACCATTTAGCGCCACAAGCTTTCATCTTGCAGGTTCGGCTTTCAAGGGATGTCATGAAACCGAAAGTTAAACTAGAAGGGAGCTAAGTGAACTGATCAAAATTCAGTCGAGATGCAGTGATAAGTCAGAAAAGAAGGAAATGCAGAAAACATTAACATTATTGATCAGTTTGCGAAAAAAGTTTCTATGAAATTGCAAGTCTGTGCAAAATTTGAAACCGATGACTGAATTTGGATTAATAGTTGCCATCGCAACATCTTGGGAAGACTTTTAATGCAGGCTTAATGGAGGACATGACAAGACAACTGCTGTCCTCAGATGCTCTCCACTCAATCAGACTGAGATTAAACTATTTTGCAAAATAGGAGGGAGAGCCATTTCAGTCTCTGGAAATCTGGTAAAGAGATCCCCAAAAGGCTTATTGCTGCTGTAATTGATGGGAAACATTCTTATATAAAGTATTGACTCAAGAGAGATGAATAGAGCAATAAAATTGCTCCAAGGCACACAACTAACAGTAGCTTTATTATGGCTAAATGATTTACTAAAATGATGCAACTGAAGAAGTGCCAGCCAGCTGCATTTGAACATTGAGCACCTCTTGATTTCTGTGTAATCCTTTGCTCGCTCACTGCTTGTTTTCACCTTTTTCTCCCTCTCTACATCGCTACCCCAAAGTAATTCAAGAGATAAACGCTAATAACAGCACTGGGAGTCAGCATGAAGTGTGGGTTTTATCAGTGACAAAATTACCCCTCTATCTGCGGTGATCTCCCCTTAGCTCAACGACAGCGGGATCTGGCATTCCAGGGCCAGCGGAGTAAAAAATGAACAAAACAATGTCGAACAGCAATCAACAGCAGGTAAACGGCACACAGCACACTTCCAGCCACGCCGCGCTTTCATCGGCGCCATCGATCAATGGGCCGTGCACATATCCGCCTCTCTGGTCCCGCTCTCCGCCCTTAATCCTCCTCATCCTCAACCCTGAGTGGAAGCGAAAGAGCGCTGAAGCAGCCAAACATGGCTGTGCGTCTCATTAAAAATGTTGATGAGGAACGGTCCCAGCAGCGATTCCTCCTGATCCGGAGATGCAAGAGGGATATGAAGAACAGACTCTTCTTGTTTTACATTGAACAGTCAGAGTGGAAAAAAACCCCTGTATTTTGCAATTTAGAGCAAAAACTACAAAAACACTGGCTGCTTTGTCAGAGTGAGTGACTTATTTATGCTGCAACGCTGATTTAATAATGTGCAGAGTTACTGGAAATGTACCTCTTGGCACCTCTTTACCTTTAAATTTAATTTGACCTAGTTTTCAGTTTCCAAATGGGTCAAATCAGTCACATGAATATGGGAGCCAAAATTATTCCACACATAAATATGCTGCCGTTGCTGGTTCAAAAAACAACAACAAAAAGATACAATTACATCAAGTTTTATAAGTAGTCATTATGTCACCAAACTCAAGCAGAGAAAACCAGAAAACCTCGATATGTTTTAATAAATCGATGGTAAAAAAAAAAAAAAAAAAGAGTAAAATACCATATAGTCAGGATTAAATGAGAGAGGCAGGACAAGATGCTGTGACTAAGACAACTGGAGAGGGACAACTTCCTCATCTCAGTTGTCTGAATTGCAAGGTGCAGTGCAGTATTGCTATGTAAAAAATGGTACTTCTATGAATGAAGAGGTTAGGAGAAACACTGCAAGGAGATTTTACTTCTTCAGCCAACCTTGTATTATTTATAGGGTGCGACAGTGGGTGACTATTGTTAACTGCGTATGTGCTGATGTGACCTGGTGTGCGCATCTGTCAGTCAGCCGCCTATCACAGCAGAGCAAAAGGGGACAGTTGCTGATATTCAGAGATTTGCGGAGGTAGATAAGATTGGTTTCTCATGCAAGTATTAGAGGTTCACCCAAAACCAAGGAAATTGGGGGCCAATTTATCACTATATCCCTAATTATTTAGTTTCTTAAATTTGAATATATCATATGTCAGAAAAACATATGGTAGGGATAGCACTGGTAAATATTGTGATGATCATATAATTTTTGATAAATCCCCATTTCCTTCTTTCCATTTTTCTCCTCTCATGTGAGCATTCAATGCTCTGTGTAACCTTTAGTATCTTAGTGTCATCTGTGTCAGGCAGGGGCATCTATTGCATGAAGACTCCATCCAACGGGCTGAAGAATAAAAACTGTACCCTCCAATAATCTATTCAAACCTCGGGGTGGGGTGTACACTAGAGCAGAGCCAGGAGAGCAGACACCGAGAGTTTGCTGGACATTCAGTTCCAGCTTACAAAGTCCCACAAGGACTACGTCCAAGTCTGCAGCTGCGGAGTAGAGCAACGCTGCCATGAGTGAAATGATTCACCACCGTGCTCGATGCAGCTGGTTCGGCAGACATCATCAGTCCCTGAAGCTTTGCTGTCTGAGATCGGTTCTCTGGACGAAAACGCCTCTCCAATATAAAGTCAAGCCTCTAGCATGAACGTTACATGTATGAAAGAAATAAAATAAGCTGTGTGAAACAGAATCAGTGGGGGGGTGCATAAACTAGAGAGGGGGAATACAGTGAGGTTCTCTGTTATGGTCAAGCAGGCCTCTCTGCGTTCACCATTCAGCAGCCAGGCCATCGCTCCTGCTCTCTGCGGCTTCCTGTCTGCCGCTGGCGTGAGTTGTAAGCTGGTGAGGTCATAGGCTGTAATGTCTCTTGTACTGAATCGGACCAGTCATGGACTAAGCAAAAGAGTGAAAGAAAGCTCACAGTGAAAACTTTTCTTTCAGCCATCCAGGCGACGACACAGGTATCGTAAAGTAGCCTACGTTGATGTCAAAAGGGATACAAGAGAAAGCCAAGGCTGACTGATGAGCAGATCCAGTGAGATATTGAACAAATTAAATGTTTTTTTTAATTCTTTGATACTTGTAGATCTTAAAAAACAAGTACTACAAACCCTGCAAATCTTTAACAAAATACACTGCACACTGATTTGTGGTGTGAGAGTCTAGAGAGCATTCAAGGTGCTCAAGGCAAGGCTTTGTTGCACAATCAGTAAACAAACACACCTAATGTAGAAAATTTGAGTTTATTTTGACTAGATTCATCCATAAACTACAAGTAAGGCAGCATTAACCTGAATATTAATTTAGGTTGGCAGTAAACCTGATCTCTAACATTGCTAGTTTATTGTCTCATGCTACAGCCTGCATTGTGTATGCCTACACCAGCCTTAATTGGTCAAACTTAAACTCTAGTTTGTCTTCTTAGAAAGTCTGGTTCATGTAGGGAGGTGTGAATGCATAATCGTACTCTGATGAGAGGGGGGGAGGGGGAGAGCAAACCATCTAGGATTCAGTTCAATAGAAGTGAACTCTAGTGTAGTTTGAATGTGAATGTCAAGCGTACCAAAGAACACTCCAAAAGCACAAAGCAACTGTAGCGCAGGGCATTCTGGGTAAATGCAACAAAAACAAACGGGCATGTCGAGCGCTAGCGAGAGAAATGGCTCGTAGTCTTTTGCAAAAGGCAAAAGAGATATCCTACAACTGCTAAAACCCAACACTACACTTTGTTTACATTTCACGAAGAAGGAAGTTGTGCTCAGTGTCTTATTTAAAGCTTTGTGTTTCTGTCAGTGGTTCTTGGTGCAGCGCCACCACAGGCGAGGGGGTGATCATGATCCATGGATTTTAGTCTCCAATCGAACCGAGTCTAAGACTACCATGAGTGAAAACACCCTAAGGCATCTATTTTCAACATTAGTGAGGTATGCATGAAGTCAGGTTATGCATAGTGATGTAGCAGCCTAAAAGAAAGCCTTTTGATTGCATGTCCAGTGCATTCAAGCTCAGAGAGCACAAGAGAGCAAGACTTTCAGTATATAACAGGAAGGATGGACAAAATATATTGAAGTTAATTGGTTTTACCCTTTTGTGCTTTCTATCGCTGTTGCAAACTTTGTTTTACAGCAACAGCTCCCTTATGCCTTTGATCCTAATGAAAGTAATAAATAACTATGTCAGGAATGCTAGAATGTATCTTTAATTTTGAATTGGCCACAAAATTTTAATCTCTGACCAATTCCTGGCAGTGAGTGCAGTTGTTGGGTGGTTGTGTGTGTTTGGTCCAGGTCTGTATAAAAAAAGATTAAAACCGCCAAGTTAAGGTGTTACCCTTCTAAGACAGCTGGTGCATCCATCACAAGTTCCTTCCACCCGTAGAACAGGATGATTGCAGGTTGAAAGGATACAGAGCAGAGGTTGTGATTCGGGTTACACAAACAGCTGCCATCTCCTCCTGAACCTTATGTCTATGAAAGTGTGTGTGAACCCTGCGCTTAAACTGACATGTTTTCCCGGCTTCAGGAGGACTGCAATCAGACTCTGAAAGGTCATTGTTTGAGCTTTGGAGAAGAGAAAGCAGCTGGTGGGAAAAAAAAAAAAAAAAACCAGATCTGAAAGTATGAATTTAATAAATGCAATAAAAAATACATAGGAAATGATTTCAAGTCCTATACTAAAGTAATAGGACTGTTACTACTCTGCCTAAAGAATTAAAAAATAATTTAAATAATAAAATAACTCTCAGATAATTTTATATGTCATTGCATGTTCTACAATGTATAATTTTTTTCCCCAGTGGACATTAGGAAAAGCCTTAATTATGTGTGAACAATAACAGAGAAGCTAATATGAAAGAGAAGCAGCATGGCCATCTGCTGATTAAGCTGAGCAAAGACTACACATGTAGCATTGCCAGAAGTAAGATGTGGATATGTTTTTGTTTTGAACTGATTCCATAGCAACATCTCAAAACGCAGCAAGAGCTATAAGCAAGCTGGTGGCTAACATCGTACAAAGAAGAAGATGCTGCAAAATCCCACGTCTTGATGCTGTGACACATTTCTGAGCAAAAAGCTAAAGTACTAGTCATCAGTAAAGCAACATGTTACCATGGAGACGTAGGGTACAGGCTAGTGAAAACAGTGCTGACCAAGGCATTTCACTGATTGCCCTTTGCTGAAAATTCAATTCAATTCAAAAAAATTACTTTTGATCCCAGATGCAGTTTCCCTACAGCTGTTTGATATACTACATATGAAGGGAAACATTATTTAAAAATCTTCCAAACGAGAGAAATTGAATTTAGTTTCATTGTGTATTCATAATAAATAAAATAAGTCATTTGTTACTAAATAGTTCAACTCAACTAAGGGGTCAGATGAGCCATATGCTCATCTGACTTATTGTCGATAAGTCAGATGTTGTAACGTCTCAATCCAAAAATACATCTTTTTAAAATAAATAACATTATAAAATGTTCAGCTTTGTGTGTGTTGGCTGCTTGACGTGAAGAGGATGGATCCGTCATGTTATGATCTGGCCACCCTTAGACGGGTCGTGACACTGCCAAAAAAATTTTATTCTCTCTATAGGACTTTATTAGTCTTTAAATGAGAGTACAGTGAGTGGCATTTTGTCTGCAGCAATGAAGAGTGAAAAAATACGGCATGAAACGCAAACAGAAATACCAGCAGAAAAACAGACAAATTAGAAAAAGGACACAGAAAAAATATGATTCGCCGTCATTGTGATCATTTCATTTCTTTATTTAGGGATTTCTAAGGGTTTGTGTTCAGTTTTTAAAACAGAAAAATTGGTCTCTGACAGAAGACATACAGGAAACATTGTATGTTGCACTTGTAGATATCTAAGGTAAACTAACAGTACTAGAGAGCAAGCAAAGCAGCAGCAGCAACAACAGAAAAAGTCTTGGCATGGAGCGCGGCTTACAGCTGATTTACGAAGTAATGGAGGCAGAAGTCCAATGGTGTGTTTTATAGCTTTCCAGCTGTGCTGTTTGCATGGTGTTCAATAGAGAGCCACAGGGAGACTCAGTAAGAGAGCATCAGCTTCACTTACTGAGTAACTGAATGACATGAAGTGGATGCTAAATGCTTAGCCCACTTAACACATATTGTTTTCTGCAAAACAAAATAGTAAATGAGACCATAGAGGGTTTCTACATGGTCCATATACAGTTGGCAATGTATTATACTGATTTCCCCATTAGCATTCTTTATAATGACTACTGGAGTCAAAGCAAGCATGACGTGTGAACAGTGAGAAAGATTTATCAATACTGCACTGGGATCCAATCAAAGTCTAAATGAGGTGGTTTATATCAGTGCTTGTAGCTTTTACATGAAATATATAATGTACATGCAATTATTGTTCTACACATTTTTTTTCAATGTCCAAGGGCACAGTGTGTCGACTTGTTTTTCTTCATCTCGGTTGTGATAAAAAATTTTTTTTTTTTTTAAAACGCAACCGCCTGCGCTGTGGTATGCGGCTTCCACAAACACGCTCTTCAGTATGTCGATGACTAGCAAAGCAGAACCAGCAGCCGCAGGTCAGCTCGGGAGTAGATAACAGAGTGGGGATGGAGGTCCTCTGTGTGCCGCCGCGCATGAGCACAGACAGCCTGGTCATCCATGACTAACAGAGCATGCCACACGGCAAAGACGATCTATAATACAGATCCATATCACAAAGCACCACATCAGATACTTGGCTGCTTGGTGTGATTATGTTTGAGAGTAAAAACTGTTCTTCTAAATGATATCAGACAACATGGTAATCTGAGGAGACAAGCCAAAAAGAAATCATTACATTACTCTAAACATAGAACAACTGGCCCACTTTGTCAGGTTTTTCGCCATGGTAACGGGGAAATACGCATATTTTTATGCGCCGAGTCCCAAATAAGTGTAAAAACATGCAAAAAACGGTAAAGTGAAATTATAATGTAAAACATGTGACTTGACTAATTATTCAAACACGCAATGTTAGAACAAAACAAACCCAAATCCAGGCTAATCCCTAGGTGACGCACCTATGCTTGTTCAGTGCTTGTTTGAAACATCAATACGGATTAAGAAACATACATTTGCCCATGAAAACTAAACCAGAATTTTAATGGGAAATGAGGCAGCAGCTAATGCCAGTACATTTACTGCCATCCGCATCCACCGTCAGGCATAGTTGCACAGTTATTTTATATGCAGTCTACCATTACAGCAACATGACGAACAAGGTAGAACAAAGAATAATAAACATAATAAATTACAGCCATAACAGTCATTTAAAATAAGCTACAATGCGTGATCTCAGGGTATTTGAGGTTATAATTCCTCATGCATTTAACACTAAATGTTTGGATGAAATGCAATGTTATGCAGATATTAAGAGCAGTGGGTAAGATTTCTGCAACACAAAGCCTGTTAGTTGTGCATAATCAGGTTTTGCTACAAAGTAGAGATATTAAATTAAATTAATTTAAAAAAAAGGTTAATCAAGTTAATGCTTTACTTTCATTTTCAGAATGAACAAAGCATTCCTGTATGAATCGATACAAATGTGGATGTGTAAGAGTGGCAATATTAAAAAAGTAATCACATCCTCTTTCAATTCACTTTCAACAGCTGAGGCAGAAGGACATACAGAAAATCCCTAAAACATTCTTAAATTACGACGCCCTCCAATGGCCAGTACACACACCAAGATGTTAAGACTGCGACCAAATAAGTACACCCCAAAATTCACTTCCCTAAATAGTTCAGGAGTAAAGTTTTAGCTTTTTGTTGGAACACTAAAGCTCACCCCAAGCTATCTGAGTTCAAGCTAGCATCATCATCACTGACTAAACCCCTCTACTTTTGCATAACAACTCTAATAAAGCTATTCAAAAAAAAAAAAAAAAAAAAAAAAAAAAAAAACATCCCACAATGTGCTTACTCTGGGCTGTGACTGACCTCTATGATAATATGTCTGTGTGCTCAAATAATCCAGCCTCTCTGCCAGCTGGAGTATAAATCGGATGGTTTCAATATGGGTCGACATCTCATTACGGCCACCGGACAGGCTAATGGAACATATTCATAGGAGCTCTGGGCAAATCCCTTTATCGGGGCTGCATTGAAAGTAACGCAGCGAACCCTAAGGAGTAGTTGATTCAATTGTCCTGTGTACAACAGAACACAAGGGCTTCACTCACACATTCACAACCAGTGACACCAACAAATAAGCACACGATTCATCTCTGAAAGGCATTCAACCGCAAGCAGAAGCAAGAGCGAATTGCCCCCGGGCGCGACTTTTCAACAGCACCAGTGACAAGCAGAACACGGTCTGCGGCGCACGAGCGGCAAGCTTTTGATGGTCCCGGCTTCTTTTAAAAACCCAGCGATAACGAGACGGCAAACAGTGGATGAAAAACACTGTTTTGTGAAACATTGGTAATGTGCCATGAAACCTAGGAGGCTCCAGATTAAATAGCGCTCACCTTTTTGACACGTTTAATTAAGTTGCACTATGCTGTCTGTATTTACTCTAAACAAGATGTTTCTCTCTTTGGCACAGCCGTAGTTCAATGAAAGTTCGATTTCATTTCAGATTCCCATAAAAAACACAAAACAAGCAAACAAACAAACAAAACAGCTTCAGTTTTGAGTCTTGAACTTAGATTGCTCTGTGCTACTTGGGTGCTTTTGCCATTTTCTCCAAGCAATTTCTGAAAACCTGAATGCTTCCAAAAAATATCAACACTATCCTCACAACACTGCAATGCACTATTGAATGTATATATTGTGCATTGTGTTGCAGAAACAATTCCATTATTTGATGATTGTACATTCAGTAGCAAAGCAACCAGTATGTTATGTAAACAACTTGTTGTACATCTAGAAAATTGAAATTTGCACCTTTGTTTACATCTTCCTTTTCGGCAATAAATAAAATAGATGTCATCTTACAAGCAAGTCAGGGGATGTTCCTCAACACTGTCTAGATTTCTTTCAATAATCAATTAGTCAGATAATCACATGATAAATTAAAATGGGCTCAATAATTTCTATTTGCATCATTATTTATTTTTTTCTCTATTCTCTCTCTTTCTTCTAAAAACTGGATGACAAAAGTCTTCAGTCTTTTGGTCTCAAACAGCACTTTTACTAAGGACAATATTTTACAGAGCCTTTAAGTCTTTTTATTTGTCGTTTTACCTGTGTTCTTGAATTATTTTGGATATTTAAAATGTCTTCCAGTTCCACTGTTAAATGTTAAGTAAAATGAAAAGTTATTGATTTTTAAGAGAGTATTCTTGAGTTATTATGCCATTACTACTATATTACTTGAAAATGGTCTCAAGACAACAATATTATATTATAGTTTGTCGCATTAACGTCTGGGATAATTTATCGTCCAGCAAAATTTGTTATTGTGGCATTCCTAATTGAACCTGTATGAAAGGTACCAAAAAATGTCCTGAAATTTTTGTATTTTGTAATCAAAAACGAAATTCCATGAATTTGCTTATTTAACCTGGTAACAGTGGCATATTACTTTCTTTTGTACACAAAAAAAAACTTTTAACTGAGCAAATACAAGTAATAACTTAATTCTTTCATTGTGTACCAAATAAGACTCCAAAGACCGGCACACATTCACCAAGCTTCCTGACAGGGTGGGGTGTAAATTTGTATGATGCAAACTGTTGAAAATGGGAAATCACACACACTCCATCCTGGGTACCCCTCCTGTTCCTTCCCTACTGACGCCGAAGCCACTGGTACGATTTCCTGTCCCTTGTCTCCATCATCGAATGCCGCTTCCTCTTCGCAGTCCAGGTTTGCCCAAAATCGGTACGTCTCTGGATTTTCTCCAGCGTCTCTCGAAATGGTTTGCCTCATTTATCCAAGACACACCAAAAAGCTCAAAGCAGCCGGATCCTTAAAGTGACCTTCTGACAGCATATCACTGCATTTTTAAAAATTTTTTATTTAGGATTCCATTTAAAGCTCACTTTTCTAACTGAATCTTTCAGCAGAGCGAGCGCGCACCGGCTGCCAGGCAGCAGGTTCCCCTTGGGTGAAACCAATATACTAAAGAACCACAAAGAGCTATAAATACCCCCACTTGTCAGGATCTCTGACATCAAACGGCACCAGAGAACACACTGCGACAGCTAAAATAAAACAACGCTGATTTGCTGGTTGAATTTGGAGTTCTGAGAGAATGGCAGCTGCTTGGCAGGAGATCACAAAGCAAACATTCACTATAAAGCACTCGAGAAACGAGACAGATCTTGAACCACAGAGACAAACAGCCACAATAGAACCGATCACTTCAGTGCTGAGTAGAAGACAGATACAGAGAGACAGAAACATAGGAAACAGTAAATGGCCTCAAGCAGTGAGGAGTGGTACCACTCTCCTCCTGTTAGAGAGCTGCACAAAGCTCATTCTGTGTGTACAGTGGCCTACTTGTCAACCTCTTGACACCTTTGTGCACAAAGGCTGGACAGCGCTGATGGGAAGGTTCAATACAACTGATATATTACAAACAAAAACAAAAGAAAAGCTGGCAGGTTGCTTTAAAACCTATTGTTTTAAGTTTGTGGTGAAGCAAAGCAGAAAAAAAAAAACAGTAGCTTGAAGCTGGCTATGTTTGGGTCTCAAATTAGTCAAATAATCTGTGTAGATTATTTGTGACTAATACATGACTAATTTATGACTAATATTATGACTAATACAGAGTTCCATTTAAATAAAATACTTGACAAACAATATGTTCAAAAAGGTTTTTTTCCACATTTCAATTTTAAAAAAAACAAAACCCTAATCTGTCACACAAAAACGTAAAAAATCCACATACAGACATCGTTTACGAAAGAGCTTTTGCCAGTATTTAAATATGAAACCTGCACCTTCCAGTGACACAGTTGATTGGTCAGGACTTACACCCGAAAGAACATAAAGCTCAACCTGAAGCCTGGCAATATGGATTCAACTAGCTCCAATGTTAAATCAAGTCATTTCACATTAGAAAGACATCTGCTGAGAAAAAAAAAAAGAATACTAACTGCACAAGCAAATAGACAGTTACATAAAAAAATCAGCTGAAATCTTCATGAACAATAATAAGTTGTCACATTTTGAAAGTCTTAGATTTATTAAGGAGGTGAACTTTTCCACACAACTTTAGTACAAGCGCAAGTAACTAGAACACTTAAATGTGTTACAAGCCAAATCATCCATAAGTGATATCAAAGCAGCGAGTAAACAAGATGGCGTGAGGTTAGTGATACAGCTAACTGCTGCAACGACAGTAGCTTAAAGGTCTCAAATCCAACAAGAAGTGGGTCGATGCATGCTGACACAATTTGTGTGCCTGCAAGTCACTATATCCTTTACAGTTCCGGTAGGATTAAAAGATATCAATCTAAGGATTCGCAATCATTGATGGAGCCAATAACAAACAAAGGTGCCTAAACATAGATCTACCTCAACAACAGCAGTGACTTGTTTGCAAGCGATGCCAACTTCTCCTTTCATTCCCGATTTGGAGTGGCATCGGAAACTGGCAGCAACTGTAAAGCTTCCCCTTCATTGTCCGCCGGCACTCTGCCACTTTAGGGTCTCAGCGATTGGACAAGCTCAGCCCAGGCAAAAAACAGAAAAAACATTTTTACTGGATCTCCATATTTTAGATTTTCTTTACATAACATTTTTTTAAAAATAGCCGAAATTAAGAATAATACTGCAGCCAGAGAATGAGCACAATTCATTGTTCAAAACAACTTAAGTTTAGCATTCGACGATAACAAACGTTGGAGGAAGTCATGAGTTCCTAATTTCTAAAATCGAATCTTAACAGGAAAACTAAATTAAAAAAGCAAATTGAAATCTGCAAAAGTTCAAGCAAGCCAAGAACTTAAAAACAATGTCATCTAATACATCTGAACCTCAGTTATGTTTTAAATAACCACTTTTTTGCTGTTTACTTGTAGCATCCGGTATAAAAAAATAATTTGAAAAATTCTCTTAATCACCATTTGTTATCCAATGAATCGTTATGAATCGTTAATGCTATGTTATTGCATTTTAGGCGGTAAGATGTTCATTTTCTCATTTAAAACAGGAACTGAATTGTTTATTTGCATTTTGAACACATTTCTAAATCTCATTGTATAAAAAATTATTCAAATGGAAAATCAGCAGAATGTGCCAGATTTTTATTAACTTGATTAGCAGCCAAAATAATTGATAGATTAATAACTAAAATGATTGTCTATTGCATAGCTAAACATAACATGATGTCAAATTTCATTTCATTTCGCATTAAATCAAATTTGTTTATCTTTGATTCAATAGTCAAGCAAACATCTAAGCATTTTCTGTAAACTTGAAGGCAACAAACTAATTAGTTCCAACCAGATGTTAAAAACATCTATAGCACATAGCCTGCTCTATGTATCTATATTGCTTTTTAGTTAATGAATCACAATGAGGAATCTACATGTTAATACGGAGACCTAATATTGCTAAAAATACTGAGCAAATTATTTTAGACAAATTATACACAAATTCATCCAAACACCAACTGCTGTGCATACATGGGTTTTTTTTTTAGCTGAGCGCACCAGTGTGTGTTTTCAAAACAAGGTATTAGGTCTCTCAGTCCTGTGTAATTACACAATAACGTACTCAACTCCCTTAATTTAGGAGCCTGTACGAGCGACTGGCTCACCAGGGTGGATCATTCCACACAGTGTGACTGGGGTAGCACCGCCTCATAACAAACATTAATAACCCTCGCGGCGCTAACCCCTCCGTGTGGGTCAACAAACTTAATCGGCTACCATGGTGAAGCAAATCAACCACAGCCGTGTAAGCGATGCAATTTTATTACCATTATTTTATTTGATTTTTTTTTTTTTTTATTGTGCAACAGGATTACGAAGACGACATCCAGGCAACTGTGGCAAGTCGTCACCTGAAGAGCTGGAATTAGAGAGGCTTGCGCTTCTGTCTACGAATGGTGGAGGCGATAAGGTCAAGCGGCAGCCTCTGATGGAGGGCTGCGGGCCTGCAGAGCCGCCTCTTAAAGCCGGGTCCGCCCAAGGCTTCAGCAGCGCAAATGAGCACTTTCTATAAAGCCACATGACACAAAAAGCACAGCGAGGAATGTCCCCTGCACTTTATTCTGCCAGTGAACCTATTTTACCAAAGTTTAAAAAAAACATCCAAACTGGTAAGAAGAGCTTTAAATAAAGATGTACACACCCCTAAAAAGCCCCTTAAAGACAATTAAAACTAAACAATTAAATCATAAAAACCGCTGCAGCATTTTTATACAGTAAAACTTCTGTAGTCAGAACATAAGCAGCGGTCAAGTGAAACGAGCCTTTGATCATATTTTCAAGTGAGGGACCTGCGTTCTTGCCATGTACATTCAAATACACAAACTACTGAACAGCTTTTCATATATTCAGCTGTTTCAGCTCAACATGTTTCAAAAAGCACAATACAAGATGTGCTTAATTTGTTTTTTTAGAGGTCTGTTTTTCCAAGCACACATACATGATATAACACTGCCTCTGCACGTGTGGCAAGAAGTCTAAAAAAGTCTCTCAAAGTTAATAAAATCACTATCGCCAAGTTAAGCTTTTCAAAAAAACAGCATTTAACCACAAAATTCTGACAAGGCAGATCTAAAGTAATTTTCTGTGTGTTGCAGTTTCTTTACCTGCGTCCTCATCCACATCCTCCCGTAGAGAGGAGTCCGTGTCCTCGGAGGAACCCTGGCTCCTCCAGCTTATATTGCCCATGCAAGAATTCTTTATCCACAGAGCTTAGTCCTGGTGATATTGATGGTCCCGTTCTCTGTGAGCTGAGGCTCGCCGATCAACCTCGCGTTTTTACAGCCATCCCTCAATGGGACTGCTGACTTTTAGTCATGAACTCACTAGTCCTTGTGACCGTCCTCACTTGACTCACCCATGTTGCATCGCGCCTCACAGGAAAGAGCCACAAATAGACTTGACAGAAGTCGACAGGCACTGAAAAGCAGTCAATTGTTTCGAAACAGCAAACCTTGAGAAGGGAAAAGGAAAAAAAATCCTGGTCCGAGTCAAGAAGGTAGTATCATGAAAGTCCATGAAAGAGAACCAACTCCCAGTGACAGGCACTGGGGAAAGCCATGAAGAAGACAGATGTCCACCTGTGGGAATAAGTGACCTTTCTAGTGTAGATGGCGACACACGGCTTCAAACGAAGCATCCAGGCGATAAGCGACTGGAAAATGGACATAAGCCCGAGACATAAACCTGCAAAGAGAACTGACATCGACGCACAAACGAGACCCTCCGAAAACGACCTTTACTGCAGCCTTCTGCTCCTTGGAAGACGTTGACATAGACGCAAAAGACCAAAGGACTTGAAAACCTTCACGTTACAAATGCCCGACTGCTTCCACTTCCCATCGATTGCCTTCGGCCCCAGTCGTTACCAAACATGCAATCAATCCATTTTCCTACCCCATTCCTCTAATCTTTCTCCACCCTCTTTCTTCTCATCTTTGAACCATATTCCCTCCCTCTTCTTTGCTTTCCCATACACAGAACACACGCACAAAAAAAAGAAAAAAAAAAAAAAAAGAAAAGAAAATCTAATTACAACACTGCTAAACCTATATGGGAGCAGCAGGCCTCTCATTCTGTGGTGCAGGGAGGGCGAAGAGCTTGCTCCCATCAAACCTCAAAAATTGCAGCATGTCAAACCAGGACCCGTAGCCTGCCCTCTGTAACAGTGGGATCACTCATCAGCAATGTGGGCTGACCAAATTGTCCCAGGAAGCGTTTTGTAATCATAACTTCTTTAGCTCTGGCGACTAAGGCATGCAGGCCTTGCTATTTCTGTACATCACACAACAATATATTTTGAGGCTTAAAGCATTCCAGTCACCACTTCACAAGCACAAAGGCGTCCGATTAACTCACACTTCGGCGTTAACTCTAGGAATGTTAGAGAGCAAACTCCTTGCATCGCAGCTCAACACACACAGATACACACTCCCATTATTTGGAGGACGGAGGGGTGGGGAGGTTGGGGCGGCAGGGAGACTAAAATAGGAAACTGATGGATCAGTTCCGCTGTGGCTGGTTACTACTATCAACTGTCCAGTCAGAGAGCAGTCCACAGGCTAATTTTAAAACACCGATACTCCCACGGCTTTGTTACCAACGGCTGACGAGCCAAAACTTGTCATGATTTCTGACTCCATGTCGAAAATGAAACAAAGTTTTTTCAATAGCCGAGGAGAAAATAAAAAGGAAATAGTAATGCAGGCCTATCTCTTTTTTCCTTCCAACATTTAAATTTATGCTAACTCGCCACAGAGGTCACGTAGAAAACCACCAGTTCATGTCATCACATAAACAAGGTTCATTTATGGAGGTCACAGGGACAATTCTGCACACAAAAATTTAAAAAGATGAATCAGGCTATCGTAGCGGATACTGATTTATACTCTGTGCCAGTAGCTGTTGTGACAGATTAAGATTTCTTTTCTATGGCTTAAAACACACAGATTAGTAGGACCAGGCCTGACCAATATTTTGCACCCCGGAAAAGATGCTAATTCATCATATGCCTCTGATTTAATTAAAAAAAGGGGGAAAAAGGCACAAATAGACAATTACTTATAAACAAAATAGAAATAAGAAGCTCATACAAATAAAAAGAAGCAGCACAACATCCTGGCATCAGAACGAGTTCTTTCTTTGCGGAACAATCCGGATCTCATTTTCTGCAAATTAGAATAAGTTCACTTGTACCTAAAAATAGTTTCTGCAACAGCATTCATTAGCTTTATTATTTAATGGAGAAGATCATCTGAGGTTTGCTGCAGCAAAGGAATTTTTTGCTAACAGGCTATTGTTACCTCCTGGTGTTAAATTCATAATTACAAGCAGTGACAAACTCTGAAACTCATAAAGATATTTACACATTTCACATGTAGTAAAATCGCATTCACACCAATACCCATTCCATACACCCACCTATACCAAGGGAGTATTGTTGGAAAAATAAAAATAAGGCAGAGAGAAGTGAGATGAGCAATAGCAAATCTTAAAGCATGCAGTGTTGTTTACAAATCATATATTTCAGGTTTACACCTGCCAAACACCAAAAGCTGAGAGAGTTTTTGGTTTGATAGATAAATGAATCTGGAATCAGAGAGGTTGGACAAATGGTGTCTAGACTGTACTGTACACCATGGCTGCCAACATGTGAACTGGAAAAACACCACATTATTATATAACTGACAGCCTTAGGAGGGAAGTAATAAATCTCATTTATATTCTATTCCCAGCTCATTCAAGTGGACTGAATGCCTGGAATGGAGGTAAAAAGCAGTTCAAATGAACTAAAAGACTGAATCCATTTATGATTAACAAGTAATCTGAGCTGAAAATTGACATTTTTGTCATTTTAATGTCGTCGGTGCTTTGCTCAGATGTTAAATTGTCTAACAAACAGATGGAAACAAAAACGCAAGTGAAGCTTCTGAGCTGGATCATAATATTTATAGTTTCTATGAAAATAATAGAGACAACAGCCGCTATTAGCTCATCACCTATTCATTACGCGTAACTGTCACGCATGCCGACACAAAAACTTCCCAAACTTTTAAGTAGACGTGCACAGAGAGCATAGCACACCGAATGTGAACTGACAAAACTGCTGTAAATCTCTGCTCCTCTCCACCCGGTTCCTGCTCCCTTGAGGAAAACACAGAGCAGTGAGTTTGCAAGTCAGCTGCTCCAACGTTTTTGGGCAACTCTCAAGACTCTGTATCTGCTTAAGGATTACAGTCCCGGGTGCCTAACCGCTGAGGTCATGTGGGTGCGTATGCAAAGAAATAAAAGCTACAGAAGACAAATCAACCGCTAACTTGGATGTTTTACTTATTATTTATTTACTTTTATGCATGTGGATGGGACATCAAAAAGGTTGCAAAGCCAACTCTAATAAACAGGTCACAGATTTGAGTGTTAACATCCCTGAAGAGGAAAATCCGGCGACTTTGGGACACAGTTACCATGGCGAGAGGAGGAATACGTTTATGTAGCAAGTGAATCTGGCCTTTACTCTCACGTGGAAGTTTGGGGTCCATGTGTGCATTGCATTAATAAACCGAGACAATCTGTGCACCATGGTTACTACTTAAGTAGTTATCCCATGCATCATGTTGTCATTCTTCAGTCAGTGGCTAAAAAGCCATCTGCTCACAACTGGGAGCTTTACATAAAAATCAGAAAATGTTTAAAAGTAGAGATGCAGCGAAAATCTTATAGTGACTTGATCAAGACGATTTTATGCCTGATCGTCCCTGGCTGATGATTGATCAGTCACAAACTAAAAGCACAAACAAAAGGTGCGAGAAACTTTTAGACAGGAAGACTGTCAGGAAGATGAAGATATTCCAGCAAACTTCCTACGTTTTACACATATTTAAGAGTAATTTGAAATCTAACGGATCACGTTTAATTACGAAACACTGGTAGTTTCTTTTTTAAAGCTTACAGGTAAGAGTTAATTAATTTATAGGAATTTACACAGGTAAAAATCCTGTGTTTTCCTAGTTTAAAATGCCAGATTGTTTAAAAGTCAAGACTGTAGTTTTTTTATTTTTAACAAAGTCATTGTTTTTTGTTTTTTTAAAAAGTTCATTTCTCTCTTCACCGTGTCAGTAGAATACTGTTATGCTTTATCATCATTTACAGACAGGAATCGGCAAACAAACAAACAAAATCGGAATCAGATGCAAATGATGCGTCGGATGGATTTGTGCCTTGACAACAGACCTACAAGTCGCTCTGTAAGTATAATTAGGAAAGCTTGGGAAAGCAGATGTGCGAGTCGGAATCTGCACTGCCTCTGACTTTTCATTTAGCTGTGACCATATGTAGTCATCTGTCCGCAAGACACGAAAGGAATCGGAAACTTTTACGCCTGCGAGGAATGAGTGAGCCTGGCGGTGGATGATGACACTCCCTCCCCGCCTGTCGGTTAATGGGAGTCCCGTTCACTGCAGGCGACACCGGGCAGGACCGTATATACATGAACAAGGCCAGGCAGGGAGACAGCTGCTGGAATGGGGATGCAAGTGTAGCTGGCGGGTGTAAAGTTTCCTTCCCAAAGGCACACACATACCTAAGACGACCCCTGTTTGCACTCGCACTCCGGAGTGCAATGCAGTGCTTTATTTGCCTTTCGCCTGCATACAAAATGAGCCACGCAGGCAGACACAACAAGCGACCAAAGCCATGAGGAAAAAAAAAAAAAAAGAAAAAAGAAATTTCCACATGCACAATCAGTTTAGCACAGATACAAACGGAGGTCCTGGGCGTGAACTAACTCCAGGTGTCGACACGGCTAACGTTAGCCTCGAAAAGCTAACATTTAGCTGCTGCTTCCAGCAGCAAACCCACGTTAGAAAACATCTTAAATGACACATGCCGAGTTCCCAAAGGATTCAGAGATATTTCCTCATCCCAGAAAAAAACAACAACAACAAAAAAAAACCATCCGAGATTTGTTTCAAACAATAAACGATTATATTTATGTGACCGTAGAAAGGAGAAGGGGAAAAAAAATCACAGGGAGACTGATAAAATGCCGGTGAAGTCCCACGCCAGCTTAAGAACCACATCATCTATATGTGATATTACTTCTGCCTGATTTTACACTGGCGTGCTAAACCAGCTAACACCAGCGAGCAGAACGGAGACCGACGCTTTATTTTCAATTGGATAGCCGAGAAAAGAGCAATCCATGAGGCCCAATTAAACCACCATTTACACTGGACACATTCATGCAGTCTTATCCGGGAGCCTGGAGATTTATCCACACACATCCCGCGGTAATTCATCCACAGCTCCCCTTTGAAAGGAATCCCGTTATTACAGTATCCCGAGGTGGGAGAAGGACGCTTTGAGTCCAGCCTGGGCAGGACTTACCTTGCTTGCTCTCTATTTTTCTCGACATCTTCGTAGCCAGCAGCAGCGGCAGCTGTGATCCCCGCTCTCAGTTCAACAAAAACGGTAGCTGCAGACGAGCCTGGCCGCGCGAGTCCTCCGATTATTCCCTCATTTTCGATGTCCCACCGTGTCCAGGAGATGATTCCGTCGGGGTTAGTGCGCTGTATTTACAGGCCAGACACATTGGTACGGTCAAAAGCGGTCTCCGTCCGTCTCCGGGTAATTTTCACTGGATACACACACACTAGCGCGCACAACACACGTTAATGCCCTGATCCCAGACTCGGGCAGGGAAAAAGAAAAAAAAAAAAAAAATCCCATCTGGTGTAACAGCGCCCCCTGGTGGCAGGAATTGGACACGTCAGCTTGACATCAAGGCGATGGGCGTGTTATAACGTCAATTCAAGGAGTTGCATACCAATCCTCACTAGTTAGTTTGTTTTTTTAATAAAAATACATGTGGTGCTTATGGAATAACTTTATTGCTTTGAAAATTCATTTGAACTTACTATTATACAATTTCAGGAGTTTATTTTACAGTTGCCGCATGCAATGAATGTGCAACTAATTCATTTTGTGAGGTTCTGTGTTCATTAAGTAAAAAAACATAAATTGGTTTATGGTTTATGGTTTACTTCAATTATGTTTCATTTTTATTGTGTCAATTACACACAGTTAGCTGTTCTACAACTATATCTAAGGAATGTTACAACAGTGTGGGAGAAATATATAGCTTTGATTGCTTTTGGTCATTAGCCTATCCTATCAATTAGTCAAATAATTTTGTCATCCATCAATCCATCTATAAGCAGGTTTTCCATTTTTATTTAGAAAAGATGAGAGGAGGGAGCTGTACATTACAAAGCTTAGCAGCATGGGATCCCCTCGTAATATTTTGACTTTAACATTTCCACCATTCTGATTTCCACTAGTACTTTCTTGATAAATGAAAGTGTTGGTTCACCATCCACTCTCACCAGTGAGGTCTGAACAATCAGAACAAAATTATTTTATTTCGAACTCTTATGTTTGGAAATTTAGATGAGTCAGTCAGTGTTTCTGATATGATCGTCTCCATTTTCTAGTTGTAACTTCTCTAAACAGACTGCAGTTAATTGAATTAGTAAAGACACCAGCTGCTGCTTGCAAAACACCACAATCCTGCTTGTCATTTTAATATTTTAGTTGTTCATCTTTTTAAACTTGAAAAACAGGAGTAAATATAAATATGTAATGTTTTCTGCACAGTTATCTTGATATGAAATCCTTTTTTTTTTTTTTTTTTTAAACCCAACCCTTTAAAGAACGCACAGTGATTAACTTTGTTTTACTCAATCCGTACTTTTATTTTTACACATTCAGCTGTTTACATGGCATCATTTGCTTCCATGGCAGGAAAATAAAGAAAACTGAAAGAGCAGGAAGAGGGACAGCTTCTGATTTAACCTTGATTTCTGTAAACTGCTGACTGGGCCGCTTGCCTTTTTGATGCTGCACGTTATCCTGGCCATTAAGGAGCGACCATTATTATGTCTCTCGCATGTCAAGGAAGCATTCAATGTCATCTTTTTATGAATAATTTATCTGTCTGACAGAATGTTCTTAATTTTCTGAGAGATCTGGGTCAGCATGTTCTCATGCAACGTGCTCCTGAAAGCAGAGGCATGCATTGAGGACTTCAATATGTGTTGTTGGATTCTTCTCTTCCAAGGCTCGAGCAGTTCACCCAGTCATCAGCTGCTTTTAATCAGTTATCAAACCCAGGCCTTGAGTGTCAAGGAGTCTTATTCACGCCAGCTGCCATTATGCCTCCTTCCTTGTGTTATTGCTTGCACTGCAGAAACCACACCCAGAGTGCAAAGTGCTTGTTGTTTGTGCACGAGAGCGGTGTGGGTGTGTTTGCTGCACCGGGGGAAGGTGCGGAAGGAGTGAAATACCTTACCTGAGGCAATGATAAAATTCACAGAAGAAAAACTATGAACTGCCATGCGGTAAGAGACTAGTTGGGGCAGGATGTAGAGGCATGGGGAAGTCAAAAGTTGTATTACTTTGAAAATCCCCACAAGTATTTATATATATATAAAAACAATTTAAGAGAAATAGAGTAAAAATATTTCCTTACTGCTTTGTGCAGAAGAAATTTAGTTTCCCCAACACTTCCGTAGCTTCTATTTATTTAGTTTTTTTCATAGACAATTGCCCAATTAGAATCACAGTTCCTCTCAGAAAAGACTGACATGTGCAAATACAACATGCTTTCCACATGGCACGTATTTCTTCTCCTTTTTTTTGTCTTTACTATTTCAGACATTTTGCAGGAGATTTGATGTTTAAAGCAGGGCTTCGCAGAATCAATCCCTCCCTCTGTCTGGTTGCAACAGAAGCTGAAAACATGACTAATCCACTTATGAACAAGAAGTTTAAGAAGTAAAATATTAGTAGCATGTTTTCCCGTCCAAGTTTATCATTGCTATTTGGAGACATATGTTAAAATTCACCACTGCACAAGATGCTCTTTAAAAAATTCAGACTATTTTTCCCCTTAAAAGTTGAATTTTGTTCACTCTAATTTCCTAAGTAAGTATCTTGGACTGGCTCTTCTATCGGTCTATTCTTATTGAGCCTGGTTCTGCTGGAGGTCTCATTCTTCAGAGAAAGAAGGTGTTGCTTTCCTCTGTCAAATCGTGCTTTTTCAGGATCAGGGATTGCTACAAGGTCAAGGACTCTATGCAGTTGACTGGGCTGACATGAGATATTATCACATGTGGAGCATGCTCAATTTTTATGGAAATTTCACAAAGTTACTTCTGTATCCTGCCCTTGATTGGGTCCATGCCAGTTTCTAACTTGTATTTTTTAAATAATTATTCAAATGAAGAATCTCCCTTCATTTTGTTTGTTTCTGATTACTGTCTTCTTGATGCCATGAAATATAATTGACACTGTTCTGTATTCCTCCCTTGACAGATACTTTTGTGAAAAGAAATTTTGGCATTACCTTGTAACCTCTGCAACTGCTACAGTACAAAAATAAAGTACAAAACAAGCTGAATCCTTCCTTGAAAAATGAAAAAGAAATTGGGTGTTGTTCAGCTTTATGCCGTTTTGGAATCATACTAATGTACTTATTCAGCTTTTTAAAGTTACAAAAGTTTGTGTTTTATGCCACTATTTTTCTGAAAGCACAACAGATTTTGTCTAGAAGTTTATCATAATACTTCCAATGACAGGCTCTACTAGTTATGTTTAATAGAATTAAACATTATATTAGACCACACATACTATATATATTTTAAATTAAACGTTAATAATGTCTAGCCAAAATAAATAAATAAATAATAATTGTAATTTTCCCAAATCTGTAAATTGAAATCCTAAGTGGCTCTATGCTGCCATCTGTTGGTCATGTGAAGATGTTCAATCCAGACGCTGCCAGTCTCTTTTCCACCAGAAGATGGCGGTCGTGAACTACATTTCAACTTTTATTCTGACACTCAGTTTTGTAAGACGTGCTGTAGTTTTAGTAGTTGTTGCAATGTAACGAAAGGCACAACAGAGAGGATGCTGTTAAAATGCAAGTAAAAGAGAAATTAATTACAGGTTAAAAATTAAAAATGGTTGCTTTCTTGATGAGCCTGCTTGTTACAATTGGGCAAACATGAGAGAGATTGCATAAAGTAAAAAAAAAAAAAAAGAAGAGTTTAAGACCTTAAACGATACATTTTCTGATTTTGTGGTAACTGCTATTCCTAAATTGAGACTTATCCACAAAGACACAGACATCATTTAGTCTCACACTGAGTTTTGGAAGGTTTATACTCCTGCACACTGGGAAATGTCCCACTGGGACTAGAGTCTGCTGTGGGGCTGAATGCGGTTCCCTGCAGACTGAGGAAAGAAAGGAGAAGCAAAGCAGTTTGGTTAGCTGAGAGCTGGGACAAGAACGACGTTTGATCTCTGTGGCGGTGGGCGTGCGATGCAGAGCTCAAACCCAGTTTAAGGCTCTGTTAACCTTGGCCAGCGGTCAGGCCCCTCCGTCTGTCGCACACCCGGGACTTGGAGGCAGAGGGATGGAATCACTGAGCCTTAAAGGCCTGAATACATTTAAATGAATTGGAGGGGGGGATGGATACCTGCACAACAGTTGGGGTCCTGTGGCTTTATTCCTTTTGTCAGAAGAGGATTTTTTTTAATTAGCTTTTTTTTTTTCCATGACAGAATCAAGGTGAGGTGGAAAGCTAGAGGTATTAGTGTCAGTGTTGACACGAGTCAAAGAAACTGAACATGAAAGGCAAAGGTTGGCAAGCACATAGTGTGCAGGTCACTACCTGGTCAATGCTCCATGGGAATGGAGGATTCTGTCACCGCAACAAACACACTGGGACCATGGTTGACACAGACAGCGAAAAATCAGACGGGGGAGGTCAAACAGCAGCTGAAGTGGAAAAATGAACAGGGCCAACACACTCTTCATGTGGACACAAGTAAATTACAGATATCACTTAAAAACATTAGAAGAGAAAACGTTAATTAATCTGATCTAATCTGTCACTTTTTTTAAGTTCCTTTTTTTAAAAAGAGAACATTGGAACAATTTTTTCCTAATAAAGTTAGAAATAATGAGCAAATAATTATAAACAATGAGTTATCTTTATAACTTGTTCAAGGGTTAATAAAGAATTAAAACCATTTTAAATTAGCATACATTTTATTGATCGTACATCAGTCTTACACTTTTTATACCGCAGTAAATGACGCACAGTCATTTACTGCAGTCATTTTCCTTGATTATCATTCTTTCTACAAACATAACAAAAATAGAGAAATAGTCTTGACAAAGTAAAGCTCATGAATAATTACTTAAGTACTGCATCACGTTTTTCAGTTTATAAGAAACAAATTTAAAGAAAAATGTTGTAGTTACAGGAATTGCTTTATTGATTGAAGGATGCAGCGTCATTATGAGGTTTGTGTAAAATTTCAAAATGTACTAAAATTATTCAAAAGATCGGTAAAAGTCAGAATGTCACAGGGATCTCAGTAACCCTGACCTCCAAACCTAATAGGTCCACCTTGCTTATGTAATCAACTTTTACTAACTCTTTAGAACAGTAAGACATGAGGAATTTGATAGTTTTTTTTTTTATAACCTTCTGTCATTAAAAAAAATAGGTTCATTTGCAATCATGAGTATTTCAAAAATACAAATTTTGATTGGGGAAGTGAGATGATTCTTCAATAATCCAATACTTTTGTCTCACATTTGAAAGCATCATCTTCAGAGACTTATCTTCAGAGATTTTTCCAAACAATATTTTTTACTTTCTTCAGATAATTCACACACACTGTAATATGACATCCCCTTCAGTGTTTTAAAGACGTGAGGCATGCAGTGTAACTCACTTCTCTGGGTAATTGCAGCTGGCCCGGCCATCTTGTACTGTTAATAGCTGTTAGGCCGGTCACCAAATGGATCAACTTTGGTGTTTCCATCTTGGAACTGGAAACTGCAAACAGTTTACTTTGTCAGAACACGTAAAGGAGATCTACGGTAAATTTTGGCGTGAAAGTAAACATAACGGAGTTGACATTAGTTTGCATACAGTGAAAAATTATTAATGTGCTGACACAGGTTTTGTTGTGGTGCTCTTTAGAGCTCTACAGGGTGGTGGGCTGCGGGTTTTGGAAAGCTGCTTCTCTTTCAACATGGCCACATCCTCTCCCTGTGTCTCCTGCTCTCCCTCTCAAAACCGCATCCTTGTTTTTCTCAAGGTTCCTTTAAATGGCAGGGTCGACCTTTCTCGGAGAAGAGGCATCCATCCTTCCACTGACATTTAACTCTGAGGCAAGGGTAACGAGGGCAAAGAGCATGAAATGAGACGAGCCGCGGGGGGTCACAGTGAGACTTGGCCACTTTGCCATCCTGCGCCTCCATTAGCCACTGGACTCCACAGAAGGACACCCTCGGCCTGAAAGGTGAGCCTGAGGCCCTTTGGTTGCCAAAGCACACAAAGCTTAGGAGAGAGCGGAGCGGCCCTGTGATGTGGCAATGCAGTGAACAATTACAGGTCTTTAGATGATCAGGTTAGCAGAGAATCTTTGCTTCCTGTCCTCCACCCACTCCTTATTTTAGAGGGCTAAATGTCACCATTCATCCTTTTCTTTGTATTGCTCAGCGGGTCAGAGGCATTTAATGGCTGTTTAAGGGCGTCACCTTCATGACCCTTAACATTTTCTTATTTCGCTCACCACTCTTGGGTTCATACACTTTTAGTTATGTTTAACACTTTGTACTTCTGTAACATTTTAATTCTCGGACTGATCTATTTTTGCGTTTAAAACAGACCCCTGCTTGCGTGCCTCTTTGCACAACTCTTCCAGTCATTTCAGAGTGTAACACCGGTCATTTGTACTGTCTGGCAGGTGTCATCAGTAAACACAGCGGTTGACGGGGATGCGTCACCGTATATTCACATTGGGCTGCCCTGGTCTTTCACAGGAGCAGCTATTATGAAGGCGCGGAGTGACGAAGTCCGGTCTGTGGGTGTCACGTTTCAGCTGGTGCCGGCTCCTCGGAGAGAACGGTGCCTACGGGGTGGGGAGAGAAGTTCTCCAACCTGCTTCAGCTGCGCGGCAGTAAAAGTGTTAAGCAGAGGGTCACTTATCAGGATCACTGGTGAGTAATCAAGTAAAGATGGTAGGCTGAGGTCAAACTGAGAAATAGAGACTTCAGTTAAAAATAGTTTTCTAACTGAGTGAGTTTTGGAATTTGTTATTTACTCATGATTATGTATTTCAAGAATTATAAACTGCATATAATTATATTTTAGCAATATTGAATTGAAGATGAGAACAAACCAGACCGCTCCACTTTAGGTTGAACAACTTGATATGAAACTACTTTTGATGAAATTTCCATCACTCCAGTGGTTATAACTACAGTAATAAAAACCTGATCCTGGATTTAAATTTTTTTTTACAACACTTGTCACGCTATTTGTTATCAACATGTCATTTTCATGCTGTTAATCAACATAATGCTTGATGATCCTGCACCCCCTTTTATAAATGAACCCTAATAAGTTTGTGTTTAATCTCACCACAGACTTTAATCGTGCTTTACTCAGTCAGAAGGAGGAATGATAGAAACTGAAAGTAAAACTAAAGCCATGAATAATCTGGTAAATAATTACTTGAGCACTTCAATATTTTTTCTCCACCTAAATAAGTTTTTTTCTCAGCTTATACATTTTTCTAAAGAAAATGTTAGGTTCTCTCAGAACTCATCCTGAAGATCACAACAAATTAACTAGTGTTTAAAAAAAATCTAAAAATGTTATAAAGACTGGCTCACATGAAAAAGAAGATGAATTTCTCAATATGGAAGTACACGACTGTGTACAGGCATGTACTATTCATAGTATGCACTCTCTTAAATTCTTAAAATTGAGTTAAATTACTCAGACATTTTATGGGAAGTGTGACTTTCATATTTTTCTTTTTGGGGATTCAGTGGGGGGTAATAAAAGAGGAAAGAATGAATTTTGCTCTACCACACAGAAGGCAGTGAAAGCCCCGGAAATGTTGCCAATGGACCACAGAGCTAACACAGATTGACAGATAAAAATCCTGTACATTTCCCGGGGGAAATTTCTAATTTCTAGTCCACCTGGTTGTATCTCTGTGGTTTGTGAGAAGATGGCAAACTAATTAGTAGGGACCAGTTTGACGAGAGGAAGAACAATCAGATTCCACAACAAGCTAAGGATTGAACCTAAAAATCTTTGCGGTCAGAGTCACTCTCTCCTTTTCTAATCACCGAAACAAAATTACAATTTCTTTTGATATTTCCAAAACACAGGTTGTGCAGTTGATAGAAGTTTGTATGCATGCCAGGGTTCTCTCCAGATACATCAGCTTTCTTCCACACTCCAAAAACATGACTGTTAGTTTAATTGGTCCATCTAAGTTGTTTTTAGCCATCATAACCATGGCTAGTTGCTTTTTACTTTTATATTTCTTAGAAGCAACGGAGTCCAGGGTGAGGCTGCCCATCTGCACACCCATTCTTGTTGAGCCCTCTCCCCAGTAAAGTCCATTCTGCAAAATACGGTAACCTCTTAATGTAAATCATCAAAAACATTGCCAACAGTAAAAGTAGTTTTATTATATACAAATAGATTCATCTACTGTCTAAGTATTTTAGAATATTCTTTTCGATTCATCTCGAATGTCAAAGGTCAAATTTGGGCATTGTTTTATTCCAAACTGGAAACCAGTCGGATTTTCTCTTTATTCTAGTGCTAACCACTATAAATGTCAGAAGCTAACAACATTATTCCTCTTTGTTTGATGCTGAGGGGTTTCAAATACAAAAGGAACGTGTTCTCAGACAGATTTGTAGGCTGGTTTGTTAAAATAAAATGTCAGAAATACTAAGCAAACTTCACCACATTTTATGGAGTCGTTTTGTGAGAACTCAGAAAATCCAAGTTCAAAGTAGAGAGAGAACTCGCTAATAGTTTTCCTTTATAAATAATCCCAAATAAAAGTTCCAAAGTACTGGTACCGTACCAACATCAGTGTTTTTCACATTACTCACACTGTGCTAAACTCAGGAGGCCACACACTCCCCACTCTCTGTACATAAAAATGCACACCAGGAAAACCTGTTTGTGACGCAACTTAAGTATGGAATAAAATAAAAATAAATAAAGCACGGTCCAGCATGCTTCTTCTATATTTTTTACATCAGCATTGTAGTACATAATGACCCTTCTTTTCAAATAAATTGAGAAAACAATATGGAATCACTCAGTCCTTGTGAAACTGTCTACAAGCTCAGCTTGATTTGTTTTATTTTATTAATGCTACATAAGCACATTCAATTGACTTAGATCAAATTAAACTGCCTCAACATGGAACAACATTGATGTATCTTGCTATGTGTTTTTCAACAATAAATATTTCCACAAGTTCAAATGTGGACTGCAGATCCTAACAAGCCCTTGTTGAGAAATACATTGACTGCGTTCATATTTTAAAACTATTTTATAAAACTTTACATGGAAGAGTTACCATCACTAACAGTCAAGTTCAACTTGGCTTGACTTCCACATTCAAAATTCAGACGAGTGATTTTAACGTTAAATGATAAATGATAAATGATACATTAATTTGCATACTTGACTGCTATTCTAGGTCTTAGTGACACTGTGGTTTTTTAGGGTCATTCAGCAAAAAAACACTCTTTTCACACAAGTTTCACCTCTCCACAGAATTTCAGAAATAATTGCTAAGGAGCTTTTGTAGTGTCTTTCTAAATGAGAACAGGCAGGTTATTAAAAAGTGAAAAAACAAAACATGACCTCCGTAAGAGGAAGTACACCAGAGATATGACTTTGTGTGTTTTCTGTTGACAATCTCAGCAGTCAAAAAACTCTTTTTATAGGATCTTTAAAAAAGAATGTGTACCGCTGACACGTTCTTCCGCACAGACACAATCTCCACACAAACATGCTGTGTTGTAATACTCTGAATTATGAATGTGTGCCGTATTACGTAAGAAGGACATGGATGCAAGGACAAAAGGAAACAACATCCTCCTCATTATCTCTTCTGCATTCCATCTGCAAACAAAACCATTGAGGCAACAGGGAGAAAAAAAAGGCAACTACAGCAAAAGACAAAAGAGGTAAAACAGCAGCTCTGGCAGAGCTCTGTTGACAACGATCCAAAGGATGATTTAGCCAAAAGAAAAAAAAGAAAAAAGCTACATCTGTTGGTTTCCAATGACATCTGATTGCTTGTTTGGGATGTCACAACTCCAGTGTGCTGCAATGAATGGTTCGATGAAGACAGTAACCCATTTTGCATTCCCCATTGCAAAGATAGTGACCTGGAGCCTTAAAACTCTGTTCAGGCATCATAGTTACAGCTATGGCAGGTTTAACCTGGATTATATGAAATGGATAGTTTAGGTGGGGTTTTGTAAAAAATACTTTTACAAGCAGTTAATATCAGATCTGTAGTTGATAACTCTCTTGGGGTCTTCATTTTATACTAAGGGATGGATCCTAAACAAGTTCAATTTCAAACACATCACAGAGGTTGATGAAAGCATTGCTTTACCAGCCTTTAGACCATCTTCATACTTATTTGGGCAATTATTTAGATGAGAACTGACAATTTTTTACACAGGAAATGGAGGTTGGAAGCAGTGATGGGCAAATAATGGGCAAAAAGATTGAACATTTTCAGTCATTCATTTTAAAGTCTAATTACTTCATTGTGTTTATGGCAAAATTCATCCATCCATTTGCTGTACCTACTTTATCCATGTCAGGGTTGTTGGGTAGGTCAATAGGCGGTCATTGGGCAAGATGGAGGGTACAAGCTGGGTTCTCAGGCCATCACGGTGCAACACAGAGACACACGTGAACACACGAATGCCTGGTAAAAGCTTGCAAACTCATTACAGAAAGAGCCCAGAATGGGATTCAAACCAGGATCTTCTTGCTGTGACGCAACTGCACCATGATGGCACATCAGTCACATAATGAGATGATTTTTTTTTTTTTTTTTGTAAAATTTTTTCTGTCAGGCAGTTACTCTGACTTAAATTGATATTGCTGCTCATTTTTTAATACTTGTTTCACATGAGATGATTATCGGTGGTGCTCTGCCACCCCTATAAATCTATAGACAACAACATCGTAAGACTTCAAAAACATCGAGGTACTGCAAGAGGCCTTCATCTGGGCATTCCTTAGAAAGTTTTCTGGAGGTATCCCAGTTTAACCCTGCAGTGCTTGTCTGCCAGCATGGTACCTAAACGGCAGATGTAGTCCATCAAACACACGGTACATACACGTATTAACTTGGTTTTGGCCACTGGTCTCTCTCCCACGCAGATCCATTCCCTCTGAAGTATCTCATTGCATCAGTAGCTGGTGCATCAGTAGTGTGCGCTGCTTTGAAAAGAAGCCAGGTACAACGCGAAGGCAGAGAAGACTGAGACTGGCCTTCAGAGGATGAAAGGTTTGGACAGCTTGCGAGAGCTCAAACGCCTGCTCTGTACTGGTATGAGCGAGCGTTTGTGACACGGGCGAGGGGACAAGTACAAGTGAAAAGGCTGTGTGTGCATGTGGAGTGCGGGCCTGTCATGTAAAATCTATAACACATACAAAAAGATTACTATAACATGAGGCTGTCTGTCATACACCTACTCACATGGCTCATCCATCATTTGCTAGCTCCTCTAAGAGTCACTTTTTTGTTGCCTGTTTTTTTCTTTTTTTTACACTTACAGTACGTCTGTATGATTAGGACACAAGAGTGCGCAGAAAAAGGAAAAGAAAAAAGCCTAAATATAAATCCTGCATGTCCCTGTGCTTCCCTCTCTGTGCACAGAGGGAGAGGAGAGTTGCATAAAAAACAGGAAGAAACACCTACAGCTCAGGCCTGCTTATACAGCTCACATGCCTTTAATGTGTTTGGTTTGGATGTGCAATGTCAGACAGATGGCCTGCTAGTCCTGCTCATCACCTGCTCTCTATGGGCTGTCTAAGGTCATTTACTGATGGAAGTGAACAAATATGTGTTCAAGCCCATGTATAGCATGTTTGTCCAAAGGTGAAAAGACATGGACAGGAAGCTTGCTGTTTGCCCTGAACCTGTAATGCACAGCTGATCAGGTCAGCCATTTGGCAACAAGACAGAAAAATGTCATTTTTAAAGCTTACAGCTGAAATAATAATAATAATAATAATAATAATAATAATAAAAAAACAGAGAGAAGATATAGTAAGGTAAATTTAAAAGAAAATATGCTCATATTTTTTTTCTTCCGTCGCTAACAGTCACTAAATTAATTATTAATCTTGCAAATTTTCATTCTTTTGAAGGTTTCAGCTTTATTGTTTTTGTGACGAAGGTTTAAATATCATTTCCTGTTCATGGAATTAGCTTTCAAGGGCGGGCATTATGTATTATCCAGGCACATAGAGTCATTTTATGGCACAATTAAGAATCTATGTTGCCCTCAGTTTCTTTAAAAACATTGTACTTTAACAATACGACTTCAAATAAATTTGACTTTGCAGATTTACCCCTTGAAATTGTTTTCTTTTAAAGAAGTTCCTTCAGCACCTTAATCGCAACAATGCTCCTCCATTATGCTGTTTAAAATCACTCTTAGCTGAAAACTAGTTTGTATGATAAGCTCTTAAAATAATTTCCTTAAACCCTTAAAGCTCTGTTTGGACATCATGTTTATTATTACTATAGCGGGTTAAATATGGAAAATATGAAAGGGATAGTTTAGGATTTTTAAATTGAGGTGTTGTAGAATGACAACAGGATTACTCAAACATGCATAAAATGATGAATGTATGTTTTTAATGAGGGAATAACATTATAACATGATACAAAGTAAAAAAAAAATTTAATTATACATAATAAGCCCTTGAAAAATTCCTATATTTTGTCACATTACTTCCATAAACTTATGTATTTCCTACTGGCAATATCAAATACTGTATTAGTTACATGTCGGATGACTGTGGCTCAGAGGGAAGAGTAGTCATCTGGAGTTTGACTTTAGCTACCCCTATTGCATATGACAATATTTCACAAATAAAATTATTTTATTTTTATTTTTTTGAATAGTGTTGTATAGAAAACACTACAGCTGGAATCCATTATTCTGAACAGTAAAGCATGCCTTTCTTAAAACCATTTATCATTTTCTGTCTAATAAGCAGTTATATGCTGTGTGCTGTTGGTCAATGACGTTAAATCTCAGCAAGTTAAAATAAACGGCTGTGGTTCTATAACGGGACACGTTCAGGTGGTATGAATTATTTTGTGCTAGAACTAGTCTGCTCTGCTGCGTCCGACACAACACGTTTAGCGACGTAATACATTTACCAGCAACACATCACTTGCATTTAATATGGGAGAAAACAGAAACAGTTTGTTATTCAAATCGGTTAATATGCTTTTTAATTCTGCAGCCACACACTTCCAGAACAGCCTTGTTGCAGGGCTGCAGATGGTTTGCCACCAAAATGGCATGATTACAGAGGAAAGCTGTGGTACGATTTGGACGGCGATCGCTTTGAGGGCCAAAATAGCTGCACTGGTAGTAAATAGCTTGAAATAGCCTACGGTGTCCAGTTCACAGGCCTGCTGCCCCACTCTTTGATCTCTGGTCCTAATGAGTTTTCAGAACACAGCCAAAGATAAGAAGACAGGCCTTTTTTTTTTTTTTCTTTTAAAGGAGACATGGGGTAAGAACTGCTGTAAGCAGGACTGAGATGTTGCTTCAGCTAACATTAGTATTCCCTTAAGTATTCCCTGCTACATTAGTAAAACCTGCCCAAGCAGCTCTCCAGATGCAAGGTCACTATCATCATTACAGTAGCAACTAAGTTTGAGCCTACAAAAGCCCTTGCAGGGCTATAGAAAGCATACATTAGTTGATGCTACAAAAACGCCTTTTCTACTGTAAACAGACAGCTTAATACTGTCAATAATTCCCTTTGTACCGATGGCACTTCCCCGCCCCGCCCTGGGTGGATCTCGTAGTTGGATTTGTTGGGAAGGATTAAGTACTAAACCACCAGTGGGCTGAGACGTTGCCAGGGGAGAAATATTTGTTAAACTGCAAAGTGCTTGTGTACAGCACATTCTGTTAAAAGCAAAATCCCTATGTGAGAGTATGCAGCTGGAAATGTAATCAAAAGGAATATTTAATGTCTTCCCCAACCCTCGTTCAGATTCAGCATGCGGTGCACTTTGGAATGCTCACGCTCTCCTTTTACCGGTGACAGGCATGCATTAGCTCCCCACATATTAGCCTCATATCACTCACATGAACCACACAACCAAAGAGCTTGCAGTGATGAAGCAGCAGGAGAGACAGGGGAGGAGTGAGTTTGCCTTATTTTTATTTATTTATTTTTTTTTAAATGTTCTCAAGGAATATAATTTGGTGAATTCTGAGCAAGGCTTTTTATTGGCAAATAAGTAAATTACAGTTAACTGCATTTTCGGGCTGGCTCATCTTCACTGATCATTTGTCTACGTGGAAATCATTGAACGTGCCTAATCACATCCAAACCCCCTCAAAGGCTCCAGAAGTGGAGGGACATCAAAGAGTAGATGACAAGACAGACAGATTCACAGTTAAAATTAAAATAAAAATATTTAAAAAAAACACAAAGGGCAAACCAGCACAGTGGTACCTGACAAGTGGAACACAATCTCTCCACCTTAAGATCTGCATGTCGCCACCATCCATCTTTCATCAAATCTTATTTCCCTTTTTTTTTTTTTTTTTTTTTTTCCTCTTCTTAGCCATCAAAAGACTCATGCTCAGGCACAGCCGGGCGTTTTTTTTTTTTTTTTTTCTTTTTTGCATCATTAGAGCCAGTGGGTGTATTCTGAGACAGACTAATGACAGCTCGGCTTTTCCACCTCAAACAGAGCCATTGCTCATTTCCACAAACAGATACATATAAATAGATGGGAGTTTTTGCAAAGATGGAGCCTTATCAAATATTTCCTTTCACAAACTGAATGACTCGCCACCGTGGCTGAACTGTGTCAGTTTCAGATGTACTGTGTGGCCAGTGTCGGTCATGTTGACGTGGAAATCGCTGTTCTGTCTGTACGCTCTCTCATCGGCTGACTGATGAGAATGAACTGGAACAAAGAAAAAATTATTGGCAGTGTCCTTTACTTTTACTACAAGCTTCATATCTAACTTTATATTAACTTTTCAGGGGAAAAATCTAAAAGTTTACTTTTCATTTGATTATAGTCATTCAGTTGAAGTAGTTTTACATTAAACCAGGTTGATTGTGAGATGAGTGATTCACTTCCTTCTTGATTTGGCCAAATGCTTTTAGTAGTTATCTACCTGAAAGACTCAAGGGTGACCCATTTTCAATTTTTTTTGTTTGTTTGTTTTAGGTCATGTTTCCTATTGAAAATAGCATTGTATTGTACAGAGTTCATTAATCTATGCACATATATTGCCAAGGATACCTAACACCTTCCAATCTAGGTACTGTGAACAATACTTTTGAGTTACATTTGCTTTATTAAATTTGTTGGCGATCCCAATATGTTTTATATCAGTTTTCCCCCAAAAAACAAATCTTCTGAAATTTTCAGAGCAATTTTACTTCAAACAACGAGTTTTTCACTTCTCGATGGAGCACCAATAAGTGTTGGGGGTGCTAAATTTCTCGTTTTGCTTCCAGAACGTTAAGCACCGTAAAATGAAGTCCTCCAGCGCTTTTATATTCTAGCACTGTGCTTCACAATCTTTCTCCCCATTAATTTTCCTTGCTCCTGCTTGACTCCGTTCTCCGTCCTAATTCCGACGCGGTTTGCATGCCAACGCCAGCGCTCCCCATAAGAACAAACGTGTAGCCCGCTGCCATAAATCAGCACATATTGTTACCTCACTCCACTGCTTCGCAGCGTCTCAGCTCTTTACGTCACTTTTGATCTCAAAGATATTTGTTGACCCAAAATATCAACCTGTTTTAGCAGCCCATCAAGACTGTCCCAGAGGATAACCGTGCAGGTGCAGAGACCTCCAACCAAAGTGTGTGCGCTGACCTGGCCCGTTATAGAATATGAACAGGCAAATGCAGTGGCCCCATTTTCCCCTGCCAGCTCCAGTTGGAATAACAACATGTTGACAACACTTCATAACCTCCAACATCCCACCCCCACCAGCACCAAACCTCTGCATTTGCAGCGGCCCAGGGCGATACAGATTAGATCGTAATATGGATTGATCCCTTCTCCCGCTCCCTCCCACCTCTTGCTCTCACACACAAATTATGGGTGCGTGTGGATTCCTGTGCCTCGCGATTTGTGTAAAATTTGTGAGCTGCATTCACCAAAAACCACAGCCAGCTTCCGATCCCTCCCCGGCTTTCTGTTTGGCTCCCCTCCCCATTTATTATTTTCGTATTCTGGGCCTTTCCGTGAGATTAATTCCTCTCTTCCCATCTTTGGGCTGTCAGCTCGGGGTATAGAGTCATTTTTTAAAAAGGCTGCTGTTCCTGGGGACGTGAGACTGATTGAGTCGTGGCCTTTTTCTGAGTGGGTAAAGAACAGGATTAATGCGGAACTCTTGAAACCAACAAGTTGGGAGAAAGAAAATACACACGCCGAGAAAATGTCCTGTGGGAAAAAGTTAAATAATGAAGGTCTATAAACGAAAGAATTATGCAATGTATTATTAATTCTTCATGGGAATACAAGTGCATGAAAATAATAGTGCAACCTTTTAAAATGAATAAATGATAATCAGACTGCTGTGACTTTATGAAGTGCTGAAGGTGCAAAACGTAACTGTGCTGCTTACCTGTGCAATTGACTTTTCACTAAACTCTCCCCGTGAACAGCGATTGTCCCATTGCGCCTGAGGGTTGCTTTTAAAGCTTCCTCTGCATGCCAAAGTGCTACTCAAGGGGGACTGCTGAAAGCAGTGAAGTCACATTTTTAAAATATTAAATTGGTCCCTTTTCTTCCTCGCAGCGCCCGCTGCCCACTAAAAGTATTCATGCCCCTTAAACCTTTCCACATTTTATCACACGAACACAAACAATTTTTATCACAATGGAGTATGATGGACCGAGACAAAATAGTGCAAACGTTAGGAGGGAGAAAAATATATTATAGAATAGAACTTAAAAATGGGTGAAAAAAAAAAGAAAAAGGAAAGCAACGCTTGTAAATGCAGTGCCAACAATGGTGGCAGCATCATGCTGAGGGGGTGCTGTGATTAAACAGCGACATGTCAAAGGTCACGTCAAGGAATACTCACATGCTAAAATAAAGTAATAGCCAATGTCCAGACATAAGCTTTTGTTGTTAACAAGTATTTAATCTATCTATCTATCTATCTATCTATCTATCTATCTATCTATCTATCTATCTATCTATCTATCTATCTATCTATCTATCTATCTATCTATCTATCTATCTATCTATCTATCTATCTATCTATCTATCTATCTATCTATCTATCTATCTATCTATCTATCTATCTATCTATCTATCTATCTATCATTAGGTTTATGTTACTCTGACTAAAAACAATAACAAAAAAAAAATATTTTGCATATTTTCTTCCAGTACATTTCATAATGGAAGATTTTTGGTGGCTTACTGCAAAAAAGACTCCAAAGTAATAATTTTACTGCAGGTAAGACTTTAACGACTTCTGACTTTTCAACAAAATCTCTCCTCAAATCCCCTGAACTATCATTTTAAGTTAGAAAAAAAAAAAAAAAAAAAAAGCAAATAAATGCACAATACCAGCAAACTCACTAACCCACTCATCAGTTGACATCTCCCTTGCAAGAAGGTTCAAGGCAGTAAATATTGACTCTTCCCATAAATTTGAAATATTTCTCTAATAAAAGCCATTCAGACTTACAGGGAATGGTTTTAACTGCCGTTCAATGCACTGCTATAATGTTTCAATAAAGGTTTTCAAAACCACAAAATGTGGTTTGTGGCTTGCCAGGAGACAAGTTATATAGTTGTATGTCAGTAACACATAATTTACCAAATAGCATTTAAAATGGTCACTACCACTGGAAAAACAAATGGTCATTTGCTCTCAGTGCGTATTTATCCATTAAATTTAACAATTATGTTATTCAGACAAATGACTCAGTTTTATCTTTTTGACTGTGCATCATTAAATCATTTTAGCCACTGTGCTGAAACATTTCTTCACCTGGGCCATCCGCGTGTCTCCTGGAAAGCACATTTGCATTCACCAAGGACTTTCTGAGATCTGACGTTCTCAACAGAGGGAGTGAATCAGAGGTTGGACCTGAACTTTCTCATGAACCCTTCCCAACACTCTTTCCGCTGCTCTCCTCCACCCTTCCTTTGCCCACTTAGAGCTGAAAAGCTGATCAAGCACACATTGATTAGCGCTGCCTTATTAGCATCCTGTTTGTGGTGACCCCCCACCACCCCAATCTACTATTTCCAAGCAGCGTACACACACGCATACACGCACACACTCAAAGCCTGGCTACCTCTTTCACTGAACCTCTTTGCTGCTCTGAGTCAAATGGATTAACAAGCATAATATTTCTGCCAGGGACAGGAAATCACTGAACACTTGTCAGGGAGCCGGCAATCAATGTAATTCACATCACTGAACCCCCTCATCTCCACTCTGCCCTACCCTTCTGCCAGCGTGCACCCCCTAACTCGACCCCACTACCACTGACCTTTCTGCACCACCCTTATTTTCTCCACCTCGGAAATCTTGCACGAGCATCCAGCTCTTACACTTAAATTTGCATTTCTTTGCATATCCAATCAGGCAGATGTTGAGCTCCAACATGCCCTCCCCCTCACTGAAACACACCAACTCCCCCACCTTCCACACACGCACACTCACACACACACACACGCATGCACACCCACGCACGCGTTCCTACATGTAGCTTAAAGTCTGTTTGTACTTCTCCCTCCATCTTCTCATCATCTCCTTCCCTGCTGAGTTTAGACCATCATAGCAAGTCCTCACCAAGGCACCATGGTGTGTCTCCAAGGTTAACTAAATATATTAAAAGCTGTGTTTTATTTTTTACTGACTATGAGCTTATGCAAAACATTTTTTTTTTATTATTTGCAGGTTTTAATTTTCCAACATAGCGTCTAAATTTTTAAGTACTTGTGAGGAAAATGAACTTATACCCAAGGGACCGCTGCATTCAGTTCACTAAATGATGAGAAATTAAACTGCCTTCCTGGAACTGAGTCAACATACACTAAAATATGTGTTCGGGTAGCCGTCCAACTGTGACACATTCTTTGGTAAAATAAAGAAAGGAGAAAATAAACGTGTTGCTGATTTCTCCATTTGGCCATCTGTTGCTGGAAGATGCACACAGCAAGAGATGAGAAGAAAAGAGCCTGAATGACTGAATGCGTTTTGTACCTGTTCTTAGTTGGATAATTGACAAATATAAGCATTTCAGTGATTTCTTTTTTTTCCCCCCCAAAGTCAATTGGGGAGGAAAAAAAAAACGAAAAAGAAAAAACAAAATAGATTTTCAAATGTTATTCTTTTGCAACCACAAACCTCAATGTGCACTGTCTGTCACAGAAGATTTATTAGCATCTAACGTCGTTTCATCAAAATCTTGTATCGATGACAGCGGAGTCCAACCACTGTGCAAGGTCTTTTCCAGAACATCACAAAGACTCTCGATTGGGTTAAGGTCTGACCTCTGCGGTGGCCGATCCACGTGTGAAAATTATGTCTCATGCTCCAGCCTGGCATTGTTATCTTAAAATATTCTAATGTTATTGACTTTTTTGGGTTGCTCTTCCATGAAGTTGTTGCGTCAACAGATTCTCCCACCTGAGTTGTGACTACGTGCGGCTCCAGTGTGTCTACTGGCTGCTTTTCTGATAAATGCTCTCTACTTGCTCGGCCTGCAGATTTAGGCGGACTGCCATGCCTCTGTGGATCTATAGCTGTGCCATGTTGGGACATGGTTTTATAACCTAACCCTGCTTCAGTCTTCTCCATGGCTTTCTTTCTGATCTGCTGGGCATTTTCTTTGGTCTTCCTGATGCTGCTTCTTCACCATTGTTTCTCTAGTAAACTTAATGAGGCATCACTCAGCAGCTGCACTTATGCTAAGTGTAAATTACACTCCTTTAATAATTAGCCACTTTCATTTGCAATGCATCCCACACCTTGTGCTGTTCTATCAACAAAATCCAATTCAAATACGTTCATGTTTGACATAATAAGAATAAGTTTTATCAAAAGCGTTTACAAGCCGTTGCATTTTTCAAACAATACCAAACGATTTAATAAAAAGCAATAAGGCCACAAATAAATTTCAATGTTGCACAGACATTGCGAGGCGGTGTGCTTTTATTATCAGATGAAAATGCTTTGCTATTCATAGAGGTTTCTTTTCCGCCTGCTGTGAGCTTTGCAGAGTGTGACAAATAACCCAGCAGGTCGGGAGCCTACAGCTCAGTAAGTATTCCAACAATGCCGTATTACTGTATTAATATTTAAAGTCTAATGTTTCCCTAACTGGCCTTCAGACAGGGGGCCCTCTTTACCGTAAAAGCCTGCTGCTCAGTGGAGTGTCATACATGTTAGTATTGTGTTAAATGTTTGCTCAATGGAAAGAAAAATTGATCAATGATAATGAAATTTTAATGCTGCTTGGAGAATTTCCACTCGTACATGCCCTGACTCACATCGAGCTGACGAGGAGATGCTACATGTCAATGGCTGTAAAATTTTATCTTTTTGAAAAAAATATGAATAATTTTAAATCATGAATAAGGCATGTTTCACACAGTCGTAGAGCACAGCAAACAAATATGGCAAAAAAAGAAAAAGAGACACATTATTTGCCTTACGTGGGACATTCTCTAATAATATTTGAGCAAACTAAAGGTCTTTCCAAATACGTCAACTTTGGATCCTCAGGGTGCATTCACACTAGCCCTGTTTAGTTCACCTTAATTGGCCTCCAGTTTGTCTAGAAAGTCAGGTTCATTTGGGGAGGTGTGAATGCACAAAGTCTGGTCCACCTAGAAGTCTAAGATCAGTTTGGTTGACGCGAACTGTGGCGTGGTTCGAATTCATACGGGAACGCCAAGTGGACCGGAAATCGCACAGATGCCTTTTTGGCAAAATTCTGGCATATTTACTTAATGTATTCATGTTGATTAATTTGCATTGTGCCCTTTATAAAATAAAAATAACATGTAATTTAAATTCACGTTGGCAAAGCAAGGACTAGCAGCAATGGAAAGTGAAAGAATAAGACAAATGTGGGTAAACTTCAGTGTCTGAGCATCTTTCCGGGGGAAGAGAAGAGCACCACACATGTGGACAAAATTTAGATTTCCACCTCGGTCTCCTTGTGCATTTTTGTGAGTAGTTCCACCTCCTGTCTTTGTTTCCTTCCCTTGAAAATCTTACATCAGGATTCCCCAATGACAACCTGTCCATGGGCTTTTTCCTGCTGTCTCACAGTGAAACCGAGACAAAAGAAGAAAGCTAATAAATGAATGACTCAACACTTACATCTCTTTGCTTTTCTTGTTCATCCCAGACCATACCACAGAAAGAAAAGAGATTCACCTACCAACGATCATGTGCTTTTAGAATGCAAAAAGACAAAAAAAAAACCCATCTTGTACTCTGCCTACTTCGACCTTGACTCACCGACAGCTTTTTGATCATAATGCTTAAAATCTCATTCAAGTCATTATCGCTCCAAGCGCTGCCAATGTGTCAGGGGTTCATTACAAGACCAATTAAGAAAACATTTATGATTTGAGAAAAAATTCTTGGGAGACATGCTTCAGTCACAGTCGCACGTCGTCCGCGACATGCGTTGTACACCTTATGGCAACATGTTTATCTGCTGTGCACAACCAGACCGTTTAGTTTTTTTCCCCCTCCTGTTCCTGATCTCGCTTTTGGCTCAAGCGTCTGTGGATGGACGGCCTCGCTTGCTCGAAGTGGCGACCATCAGCTATGTGTAGGAACAATCTAATGCAGTTGTGTATTTTTCCAACAGTTCTAGTTGGTGTTCATTAAACGTTAGTGGGAGCTTGCTGTATCCAGTCGTAACTGCAGTTTCATTTTATAGGATGGAGAGGAGGAACGCTGCACTGCAACTGAACCCGCAATCGTGGATCAGCAGGGGGCAAGTCTCTGACGTATGTGTGCATACGAATGCTGGCGTACGTTACGCCAGTGTATATTTTTGAGTGCGTGCATGTGTGTACAGGAGCGTTTGCCATAGCTGGGATGGTAGGAACAGATGGGCGGGGGAAGTGGACTCCTGTGCCTGAGGAAGACTGTGGCGCTGAGGATCAGAGTGCCGCCTACGTTCCACCCTGGGCCCTAGTTACCCACTACAGCACATGGAGCCTGTCCAGCACCAGCCCATCATGGACCAGCCCCCCACGCCATCTGTCTCCTAGGACAGACAACCCCCCAACACCACCACCACTTTCCCTTCTCTCCTCCTGCTTCTCAGTGCTGTGTCTTCGCCAGCCCCGCTCCTCTGCCACGCCACCCCCATGATATGAAAAATAAATAAATTAATAAGGAGGAAAAAAAAGCTTGGTTACATGAATGTTATGTGTTGCTTTTTGGAGCTTTGTGAAGACAGAAGGAAACTGGAGAGATGACTCAAGTCGGAGAATACGAGCCAAGAGCATTTAATACCATACATTAAGAAGATGAAGCAGAGATTTGTTTAGAATGCTGTTCTGTTTTCTCATTTGATAATTGGTTTTAATAACAGCTTCAAAGGCAGCTGAAACACAGAGGAAGGGGAGATAGACTTTCATCAAATCAGTAGCCACTGCCAAAAAGAAAGAAAGAAAAAAAGAAACTTTGTAAAATATACCACTCATGTATGTTATGTTTACAAGTTTCTAGGGACCATGGTGTGCTTGGTAACATGAAGGAAATAATGATGAGCAGAAAAAGGTCACAGGAGGGAATATGACCTGGGTTAATATTCATAGGAACATATTGCAGCGTCTGTAGTTTATTAAAACTTCTCGACACCATAAATTTTTACAATGCACTATAAATAAAGCGTCGCAAATAAAGCAAAAACAATAAGGCACCAAAAAAAGCACATGGCTTTATCATTTATTGTTAACCATTTATCTTACGAAAAACATATAGCTTTTCTATAGTCTTCTTCCAGCTAAGTTTGCTGGATTGTTAGGCTAATGCTAACATGTTTACTCTGCACTTTGACATTACTTGTTCATAATGTGGCTCGTGCCGTAGTTGATTGTGCGCAAAAAAAAATACACATAAAAAGTTGTTTTTCTGCCTCCTAAGCTAAATGTTTTATTTTGACCACATCATAAAATATGATGACTTGTGTTTTAGCTATTTTTCTACTTAGTTCTCTCTCTCTCACTTTTTCTTACATCAGCAGCTGTTATGGCACAATAAAGAGCGTGACAACATTTAGATGCGGGTCTACTGTATTTGTAGTTTCTCTTTTTACTTGATTTCACTTTGAAAATGAATTGAAAAGTTAAAAACTATTTGATTGCCAAGAAAAAAAAAAAACTGTTTTTGTTTGATCAACAAAGTAATATGATAATTAATAATAATGCTAAGGTGCAAGACATTTGTACTGTTTGTTTTGATGTAACACCTTGATAATTTGGCTCTTTGCCTATTTTATGCAGATTTAATTCATTCTGAATGGGTAAAGCACATAAAAATGTTTTGATGTCATAAATTGAGTGCTTTACTTTGTCAGGTGTAAAATCTAAATCGCAAATGTTAGCTGTCCCAGCTGTAGTTCTGCTGGGACAGCAGGAGATGTCTGCTGTCTGCAGATGACAGAAAGCCAGATGACTCCAGCTGCCAACACATTCTTTTCACTGTGAATGTCTATTAAAAGAGCTAAAATGCTCATGTTATTAAGGCAAAGGCATTAGATCAATAAAATAAAATGCACCACCCATATAGACATTTTAGGTGCAGGTGACATTACAGGCATATACATGGCATTTTAAAAAAGTTTTGAAAGCTTAAGTTTATGGCCTCATAGCCCATTCCTGTTATTGGAGTGAGGCATCCCTGGGCATCGCAAACTAAATTACAGTTTATGTGTTAATATGACAGCATGACAACCTTTTCACACAAGCACACAGCAGTGTGATAAAGCAGCATACTAATATTTTAGCATGTTTAAAGACCAAAAAGTCTATTCTTTGAGCTTCAGGGAGCCAGTGCAAGGACTTTAAGACTGGTGTTATGTGCTCTATCTTCCTGGTTTTAGTGAGAACGTGAGCAGCAGTGTTCTGGATCAGCTGCAACTGTTTGATTGATTTGTTAGACAGGCCTGTGAAGACGCTGTTGCAATAATCAATGCAACTAATGATAAACACATGGATGAGTTTCTAGGTCTTGCTGAGACCTTAGTCCTCTAATCCTGGAGATGTTCTTCAGGTGATAGAAGGCCGACTTTGTAACTTATGTGGCTCTGAATGTTCAGGTCAGAGTCCACCGCTACTCCTGGGTTTTGGGCTGATCACTAGGTTTTAGTTGTAATAACTGAAGCTGTGCATTGACTCTAGATCGTTCCTCTTTAGGTCAAAAAATAATAACTTAAGTTTTGTTTCTGTTCATCCACACACTTATCTGTTCTAAGCATTTGTGCAGTGATTGGATGGGTTCTGAGTCACCTGGTGACATCGTAATGTAGAGCTGAGTATCATCTGCACAGTTATGGTACCTAATATTACTTCCTGTTATGAACTGAGCTAATGGGAGCATATAAATATTGAATAAGAGGGGTCCTAGGATTGAACCTTGGGAAACTCCACATGTGACCTTTGACCTCTTTGATGAGAAGTTTCCAATTGAAACAAAGAAATTCCTGTTCTTTATGTAAATTCAAACCAGTTGAGCACAGCTTCAAAGGCAGCTTACAATGTGGAAATATTTGTTGGTGTCCTTCTATGCTAAGCAAACACATTTATGTAAAATACATGGAAATTGACATTTTTATTCCACTGTTAACAGAATTCTGACTTTTATTTAATACTAAACTAATTAAGATGGAATGGACATAGAAGACAGTAATCTTCATTTTCTATTTTGAGGCAAACCATTTGGAAGAAATTGCTGCCAACACTTGATCTTTGTAAGTCACAGTAAAATGTCTGTATTTCCCAACAATCAGTTTGGCTCACAAAATGTTCAAGTTGCCTCTGGTTTGAAAAGTGGTGACTCCAAACTTCAGTTTTCAGATCCTTTCAGAGAGGTTCAGTGATGTTGTTTTCTTGTTTTCTATTCATGTGACTGGAAAAAAAAAATCTCCTGCTTGGACCCATTGAGCCAAAAGACATTGCCGCAGACAGTTTGGGGTTTGTCAACACACATTTGCTCATGGCTTTTGTTAATTGATTCCAACATGCAATGAATGTTGGAATTAAAAACAGTTTCTTCCTCTTTTTGGATCTGCGCTCTGCCTCTTTCCAACCTGGAGCTGCATTGACTCCTTCATCCTCATCCTGGGAAGTTGGCACAGATTAACAGGCTCCCTATGGATAGCAACAAATCTGTCCATATTATTTTAACATATCTTTCAGAAAATAAACCAAATATTCCAATCTTTTCATGGTTTTACTTGCTTAAAGTGCCGCACTCTGAAGACATTCAGCTACATGCAAGACCACTGTTTAATTACGTCACTTTTCCAATAAAACAAGACTGAAAATGATTATGAACTGAACTTCAAATATGTTTTCTGTTTCTAAAAGTAAACAAAAAGTGAAATGGAAAACAAATAAAACTGTTATTCCTCTGGTCACCAGAGTCTCTTCCTATAAAGCAACACTAAGAAATATTCCTCATACCGCCTGTCTTTTGCTAGACGACAACACAGTGCATGTTTTATGATGCATCCTCTCTTTATGACAGTTTGCGTTGAATCGAGGGGTTTCTTTTAACAACACACGCTCCAGCGAAGGAAAAGTCGAGCCAGCATTACCTCATGTAAACTTTTCAGTCTGCATCTTGGTTGTTTTGTAAGAATATTTCTCCGGAGGGAATATACTGTTAGCACAGCTTTTTGAAGTTGTTGCCGCTTTGAAGCAAACAAAAATGACAGAAAAGCAAGACAAAAGTGTTTGAAAATCAACCGAATGCAGCAAATTTTCACAGGCATCACAGCTATTTTTGATTTTTTTTTTTTATTTTCTGTTTGCGCTTTTTTGCAAGGCAACTTTGCGATGGTGAGATCTAATTTAACATGACACTAAGATGAAAGTAAAGTGCGAGTATTTATCTTCTATACAGTCCACATTCATTTTTGCAACAAATAAAGCTTGAGCAACGGTCTTCTTTTTAATTTTAATTTAACAAGATAACATCCAGTATCTTGTCTTTGTTCCCCATCCTTTGGCTCATCTCAGTCACCTCTTATCCCACCGGCGTCCCCTCTTCCACTAACCAAGGGGGAGTGTCCGTTGTCCCGCAATGCCCAGGTCCTCTGGAGTCTGTGGAAATAATGGGGCTGGATAATGAGACAATGCTGCACTGAAGCTCTGACACCATGCTGGGTGTGAAGGTTGGTTTGGGGTGCAATAAGGGCTGATAATGAGAGACAAACTCTTCCAGGCATGGTGGCGGCGGGGGCTGTGTGAGGAAGGCGCTTTGGAGGTAGCCGCAGCAGGAGGCTCAAGCTGAGCCGGTAAGAATGTGGAGGGAGAGAAAGATGGGGAACAAAGACAAGCAGCAAAATGGTTTTGACAAGTGTAAGAAAAAACACAGCTCACAACAAATTAATGAAGATGGCAAACAACTGGACATCTGCTACTCTGCAGACATGCAGTGTGCTTGTGTACGTCTGTGTTTTGACGGGGGCTCACAAAAGTATTCGTACCCAAAGAACTTTTTCACATCTTGGAACTCTGGGACTAAAGAGTTGCCATTTGTGATGTGGACATAAAAGAAGACGTGGTGCAATTTGTTCCTGCAAAATTTGAAAAATGTGGCACAGGTTTATGGAACAATCCTTCACTTCAATAAAAGCTGCACATTTTTGTGGTTTGTCTCCAACCAGCTTTGGACAACTAGAAACAGAAATTGTTCCACATTTATCCCAGCAGAGTAGCTCAAACTCAGTCAGATTTGATGGAGAGCATCCATAATGTTTTACAGTGTACAACAAATAGTTGTGAATATATTCTCCCAGCTGAGCTCTGTATCTGTGTAGCTCCTCCAGAGTTAACGTGAGCCTTTTGGCTACTTCTCAGATTAATTCACTCCTTGCTCTGCCTGCTAGTTTGGGTTAATGGCTCTCTGTAGATGATAGAGTTTGGCTCATGGGTCCTTCAGTGGCGATGGTGGTGGGAGTTTGTCCGGTAACTTTTGGGTTGCTGGTTCAAACCCACCTCGCCTACTTGTTGTGGTCAGAGTTCTCAGTTATGCTGGTGCATGGCAACCTAGCTGCTGTCATACTATGGCTACAATGGAGCTTACCACCATGTCTGCATGATTTGGTAAAGCACTTTGAGGTCCTTTGATAAAGTCCAATACAAGTATAGACCATAGTATAGTTTTATCACATAATCCCACTTTAAACATCTGGATAACTTAATCCCTGACATAACTGCTGTGTTGCCTGGTCTCCATGAAGCTGTTTGTTCTCTATTGATTTCTAACAAACCTTTGAGATCTTCACAGATAAACTGAGATTACAAACAAGTAGCTGATTTATAAAGATAATCAATATTATTTAGAGAGCATCGAAGGAAAGGGGACAGAATAACAAAGCAGTGTTTAGAAGTCATGTATAACCTTTGTTCCTGCACAGGTTCCTGAGAACTACTTTGAGTTGATATATTACATCCCATAAAAACCAATAAAATACACTGAAGTTTGTGGTTGTAATGAGTGAAGAGTGAGGAAAAAAAACCCAAAAAAACTCTTGACTACTTTGTCAGGAGCTGTACTGTGAGTCTTAAACTTGATCTTAAACCAATGACAGAACGGAGGAAGTCTTAAACTTTATAGTTTCATCTTCAGATTTTTAGCTGGAAGTAACCCAGGCTTATTAAGTGGGAGAACAAACATTGACCTTAATTCTCCTCCAGCTCTTCCTGTAATGATGTGACTTTTATGATAGTAAGGGGGTGTTAATTTAGTCCAAGACAAACAAAGATTCTTTATCTTCCCCTCTGTGTTTTATTAATATAGCTGGGAACATTTCCGCTAAGGAGTTACTGAGTGAGCTTAAGTCTCTGACATGCCACCTTCATTTGTGCTTCTGCAGCATAATTCAGTGAGTTTTTGTCCTATTTCTCCTTTACAGCTTTTTTGTTTTTTGCAACTTTTCCCTATTTTAGATTAGATAACAAAGGCATATATTGAGTATCTGTATACTCAATATGAGATACAGAGTATATATATGTATATGTGTTATTGAGTATGAATAGCTCTTGGAGCCTGCAATAAACAGAGACCCCACACTTACCAAGGCATGCAGGGCCAAAAGAGTTACATTAATTCCTCCACCCCCAGGAGAGCCGAGTATTGATTGGGTCTCTGTGTGGTTTGTCACAGGTGATCACGGTGATTGGGACACTGCTCGAGCGTGTTATCCGGCGCTCCCCCGAAGAAGCAGTTAAAGACCTAAAGAGCACAAACTGACTGGCACTACGGGGAAAGTATGCTTATTTCATGAGTCACTTGTCTGCCCCGTCAAACGAAGCAGAAAAATGACTGACAGACGCTGAAGTAACATATCAGATGAATGTGTTTGTTCTTGCGGACAAAGGCAGTTTGCACATAAAGTCTTTGCCTTGCACTACATGTAATTAACCATCAGTCAAACGGAACATTGGCACTCAGACTATATCAGATTATCTAAGCGTTGCTTTCACTCAATTGTCACGTACTTACTTATCTTTTCTGACCTTGCTTTCCTGCAGGCACACACATCATGCCGGACTAACACAGTGAAGCCTCTTGTTCCTGAACCAGGAGTTCATGCAGCGGCACTAAAAGAAAACAGCCCATCTCGTGTCCATTCTCACCTCTTCAGAGTCGCGCCTTTGTTCATGTCACCTTTGCTTCACTCTCTCCGAGGGACCATGCACGTTCATGCATGTGTAGCTGGTTCTACATTATTTATTGAGTTACTTGTATTTGTCAAATATCGTAGTGATTAGTAAAGCGGTGCAACATTTCCTGAAACTTTGGAAAGAAAATGATTGGCCAAATTACCTTTAGCTCTAGATACAGAAGACCAAAATACTTCAAATATTGAAATTGCAGATGTGCTAGACAAGTCATTTTTAAATTCTCAATATTGGGGAAACAAAAAGGCCACAAATAAGTGACTAAATGACAATATTTATGTATAGGATAAATTAAATAAGATTTAAATAACCAAAATAAAATGCTCAAAATAAAATCAGTTAAATAAACAGTTAAAAAATTAAATGTAAAACTCATTGACTCAAACTTGTGTTCATTACTTGCTAACATTATATGTATATATAAATATTCAATTGTTTCATGGCCTGTCCCAGATTATGTTTTGAAAAAAATCTTAGCTGAGATTATAGCTGCATTTCCATTACAAATGTGTGCAAAACTTTTTTGATATTCTGCTGATATGGGAATAACACAATTTTGCAATTGCGGTGTTTCAATTAACTAAGGAACACAATTAAGTCGTTAAAAACAAGCAGTGTCACTTCATGTCATCTTCTTCGTCTTTTCCTCCAGTACCAGTCATTGCTGGTCACATGACTCATGATGCAAAAAAAAGTGCTTCCATCGCAGTTGTGCAAAATTGTGATAAAGTCATAAAACTGCCTCATCCTAGCGCCAAAACTTTTTATCAAAATAAAAAAAAAAGGTATTTAAAAATTGTTGCGTTTCCATTGAGCAAATTTATTGCAAATCGTACAATTGCATGGTGAATGGAAACACAGCTTGTGGCAAATAAGAAATCTAAAATTCTGTCCGTTATTAGACTTTCAAGTCTAATTTTAAATCTAAAGATGGTTCACCACATGGCCTTGGGAGTAGATGAAGTGAAGAAAAAGACGGGAGGGGAGGTAGTGCAGAACATCAAGGGCAAGAAGAGGAAGTTTTCAGGAGACATTTTAAACTAATTTCTGATCTTAACTTATAAGTCTACTGTATTGATGTTGAGAAGCTGGAAAGCTGAAGTCAGCAATATTGCTCGCACCACAAAAAAAAAAAAAAAAAAAAAGAGCTCATATTAGATTGGGGTAGACTGAAACCCAGTTTTCCTGTTCCAAATCAGCCATTGCAGCATGAATTCAGTTCAGAGGCTCCATTTCTAGAGTCTAAAAGCATAATCACTGAAATAACTGCAAGGAGGTCGCCTATGATACTGTATAGCATCATTTTAAAAAAACTCAGAGGACTGATAGTTCTCAACTTCCAACACTGACAGGCATCAGCAGAACCTGCTGCAGTTACAGGATTATAAGCGTCCTCAGAGACCTGACCTTCAATGATCCTGTTCACCCTTGTTTCCATCTGTGAGAGCCATTTAGATCTACATGGCCCCGCAGGACCAGGATGGAGCCTTCAGACTGTCACGGCCTCCTGTACTGAAACTGACTTGCATTAGACAAATTACTCACCTAAACATGCTGACCTCTCCGCAATCCATTTTACTGGCGCTGACCACATTACATTTTAACCACTCTGACTGTTTCTAATGAGTTGATTTCCAGCAACTTCAGCTACAACAAATACAGCTGTCACATCATGGTTTCTTTTATTTACGACTTCCCAAAGAAGAAACATTTGTGATTTATTCGTCTTATCTTTCCAGTCCAGTGTCATATTTTGTGTTGTTGAGGGTGCCGAGTCTCCTCCCTCTGCAGGATACTTTTCACTTGTCACATATTGATGCATTTGACTCTATACCGTATCTTGTGCCTTTATGCCTTATTTGCAATAGCACAGTAATTGGAAAGCAGAGACATGCCAGTTTAATTAGATAAGAGACATACAATTTGTGCTTTTTTTCTTAATATTTGGTGGAATTGTCTTTTTAACTGTATCATTTGGGTCAAACACTTTTGGATATCTTTTCACAAGCTTCCTCCGGTTATTTACTGGGAATTTTAGCTCATTCCTCCTGGCAGAACTGGCGTGAATGAATCAGGCTTGTTTCTGACATCTTTTCAGTTCTGTCCACAAAGTTTCTGTGGGACTGAGATCGGAGCTCTGATTTTGGTTTGTTTGTTTTGAAATGTGTTCATTATATTCAAAGAATAAGCAATCCTTTGTGAGATCTTCTAACCTTTGGATATTATTTTACAGGATTAAGTCACCCTCCCCCCTTTTCTTAAAGATTTTTGGATAATGTTCTGTTATGCTTTATACCTGATTCTCATTTTTAAGCCCATTTACTGCACCAGTGCTGTTTTGGTCAGATAGAGGGAAGGGAGAGAAAATGTGTCAAAAAGTCAGAAAAGTGAGAGATGTCCAAAATTAAAACTAAAAAGCACTTCAAAATTTGACAAGAGCAGCTTTTGTAAATCTTCATTGTACTGTTGCAATGGAGGTGTTATTATAAATGAAGCAGAGTGCATTATCTGTACAGTATGTCTGTAATGATGTTGAGACATTTTAAAGTTTATTTTATGACTAAATGAAGCAGTGTAAATTTTAAATGTGAGCCATTTAAAATTTAAATCACATGGTAAGCAACGTTTAGAAGAAGTCAAAGCAAAAAGCCCAAAATTTCATCAGTGCCAGAAAAACATAAATGATAAAAAGTTTATGATAACACTGGTGACTTTTTGGTTTTCAAATATCAGAAAAAGGCGACATCTGATGGATTAAAGAAGGGTTTTTTTTTTAAAGCAGAGCTATTCAGACATTCTCAGTAAATTAGAATATTCTTGAAAAGTCTATTTATTTCAGGAATTTTATCACTAATTAGAGACAGAGGGAAGTTTGAAAGCCATTTTGTCTGATAATTATGATATTGTTTTTGCTTACATATAATAAAAATATGTCATTTAAAATTATAATTTTACATCAGACAAATGAAAAAACTATTTTTAAAAACAGAAGTGTGGGCTCAAAGAAAAATTTGTTTAAAATACTTTTAATGTGACAAACGAGACTTATCTGGACATATTTTCTAATAGCAAGAATCAAATGTGAAAAGAAATGAACTCTCAGTAAGCTAATTTACATGTATTTCTTTAACACTGTAGATCAACTCCTTATAAGAAAACCCCCCCAAAAAACCTTAAAGTGCTCATCGGTTGCTAGAACAAGATGAGGCTGCAGATTCTTTGCCCAGTGGTCAAAGTTAATGCTGAACCTTCAATATCACCAGGCAGCCTCCAGAGATCTATCAGAATTACCATAAGCAAATTGGGTTAACAACTAGACACATCCTTACATGTGGGGGTTGCAGTGAAGTGAATGACACTCCCCTGGTCCACCTGCTGACTGACTGTTCCCTCTCGACCTTTGGCTCAGTCAGCTGATCGAATACATCACCTCTATGCCAGAGTAAGCATTGCATAGGAACAAAAAAAAAAAAAAAAACTCCCTCGTCTGCATTACATCAAAAATTCATAAACTGACCTTGCACGAAAGTGGAAGCTCTTAGAAAGCCTTGAAACATTGCAATACATTGATGGGGCCGAGGTGGAGAGGGTGGAGCGGCTTTATGAACTGATGTGAAACAATGAAAAAAAGAGGGGGACAGCTTTAAAATATTAACCTCTTTATAACAGTTTGATGGCTTAATCGCCAATCAATAGCATTGTGCAGCAGCAGTGACTGGGTGGGAACAGGATGTTGGTGATGAAAAATGCATGAGGCCGGAGCTGGAGCGGAGGTCCAGAAAATTAAACCTTGCCCACCACATTTGCTGAGTTGCAGCTGTGGAGCTGGGATAAGTTTGAGGAGCGAGGGCAGCGCGTGTGTGTGTGGGGGTGTGTGTGGGTTTGTGTGTGTGTGTGTGTGTGTGTGGATGGGGGGTGTGCTTCCTGATGGTGTGTTTTGCACCTGAGTGAAACAAATAAGAAACCAAAAACGTGACCTACACACTCATGTGGAGCTCAGCAAAACGGTAGTTTAGTTTTTTTTGGGGGGTGGAGTTGTTTTTATGAAAAGTTTAGAAGGACTCTGATTCATTTCAGGCTTAGTTTCGTTTTCATTTATTCGTCTTTTCAAAGAAACATTAAAAAGCACTCAGCTGAAAGTGGGTAAAAATAAATAAGGAAGACCTTAGGATTAGAGATGATGTGACTCTTCCGCTCTTTCAATGACCTGTAGCAAAAGCCGTCTCGTGCTGGCAAACGAGTGGAAGCCGTGACCCTAAAATCCAGCCTGTTTTTGGTGTATCCTTAATTCTTGTCTCTGTAAGAGTGGAAGGCTTCAACCTCTGCACAGTCATGAAAGATTAAAGACTCGTTCTGCTCACATTAACCCAACAAAATCATGTTTCCATTAGAAATCAGCCTGCATCTCATGCTTGAGGCCTCATTAGTTAGAAATACAAGTGGGCATAAGTTAACAGACATAAGATTGACTTTGACCAGGACCAGATTATTACGACATTTACAGTTGAAACCATACGTTTTCTATTGTAGAGGGTGCTTATGGAAAATGTGATAACATCTACAAAGTAAATTAATGTTGACACAGAACTGGACCCTGCAACATGACAATGATGAACAATTTACCAATCCAAGAAGGACTGACCTAGAAATAAGACTAGGAAATTTTAATCTCTTAAAATCTAATGTACATTTTTGTTGACATCTTTGGTTACTTTTTGCTGTAAATGAATCCCATTCCTTTTCAGAAAAAAAAAGAAAAAAAGAAAATGGATCATTACATATCTTGAGAGCTCTCAAAAGAAATTGGTCAACCCATTTCTGACCAAATTATAGGCACTTCTTTCTTTACTCGCTTTCAAATAACTATGAAATGGAGCTTGGACATTTTAGGTTTGCCATAAAAATAACAAAAAGACAAGAAAACACACAAAAAAACTACTTTAGTATATTGGCACCTACATGATTGGTTCGAGGATTGACTGAAATGTCCAACTTTGAAGTTGGAAAGATTTTCAAAATGATTCTTTGAAGTCCAAAGTCAGAGATTTATCAGAAACCCAAACCTCAAAATCTAGCATGACTCTGCAAATAACACAGCAGAGTCATAATTGTTCGTCTGGGAGTTTGTTTCACATGAATTGCTAATATCATATTAGGCTTTTAGTGAAGATGTGGCTGCAGTGTACAAAACATAGGAAAACCCCCCACAAAGTACTAAACATATCTGGAATAAGCCTCTTCTGGCTGTTGGTACTTTTTAAAAAATGTATTTACCATGCCACTGTTAGCACGGAAATACTTTTTATGGGGTTGTTTTTGCAGAAAGATTGTTGGCGCCAGTAAGGTCGATCTGACCTTACTCCCTTGCGTGCAAAGCATAAAGTTGGACCGAAATATGGGTTGGGAAGAAAGATGTTTAGATAGATAAGAGCAACAATTGTGATTAATTGTCTAATTCGGCAGTTCTGATGTAGAGCAGTTTGTTTAGATCAAGAGGTCATTATTACTCCAGAGAAACTCCAACACACACTCAGTCAATGGGCAGCCAAGAATCTTGACACAAACCAACATAGTTATCTGGATTGGTCAAACTTCCCCTGTACACACCAGTGCTATTGAGAAACTATAAGAGTAGCTGTTGACAAGGAAATGGGGAGATTTTTGGGGAAAGACTTTTTGGAACAATGTTTTTGTATTGATGCATCCGTGGTAGACGTGTTAATAAATCTCCCGACCCGTCCTGGCTGGCAGTAAAGGACTCGTCTCTGAGTGTTATTTATTTACCCACATATTTGAGAGTTTTGTGCCTTTCCATTCTCCAATAAAAGTGGTGACCCTGACGTGATATGAACACGCAACCTTCTGATGAATCTATAAACTGTCTTGATAATTTCTTCTGGCAGCTCAAGTACCACCAATAGCACTCACACCACAATTTTAGAACCATGCCATTGTAGGGAAGGAGGGAAATGGGATTCACCCTTTACTCACCATCTTTAATGTTTAATGAAACACAATGAGTCTGTGTAAAGGGTGACTATCTGTCCAACGACACTCTGCTCAGGCCTTTATATTTTCACTCTGCAGAAAGTCCATCCAGCCTCATAACCCATGCGATATTTCACCATTAACGTTCCTGTTCTTCTGAGCTGTAGTGTAAAGGTAGGTCCTTTGAGGCTGAGCTCCGACAGCCTCGCGCTTCTCGCTTCTCGGCTGGGCGCAGTGCCCCGCCATGAGGCTGTGATCTCACTTGTCAAAGTGAATTTAGCGGCAGGTGAGCTCAGCCGGTGGCTACCCGCAGACTACAGTCTTGTTTCACGCTCCAGTTGTCTGTCTCCTGCTGAACTCGATGCAGAAGAAACATGGACAATGACCCACCCGACCCCCCTCCAGCCCCACAAGTCAAGCCAGTAAAAAGCCTTGGCTGGAGTGTAAAGAGCAGAGATGGGGTGAAGACAGAGTAAAGAGGGAGATTAGGTGGACGACAACCATTCATGCCCGGGTTTCCTCAAAATGTTTTTCTGAACCAGTAGAACAGAGGGTGAGGTGTTGTAATCTGACAGTGATGTAATTGTCCCGGCTGGTAATGTGTGCAAAATCTCTCACAATTAATCCACTATCACCACTTTCAGGGCAGAAGACTATTTATGGGACAGAAAGGGAGGCGCTTGTTTGAGCGTTCAAAGCCTTCGTGGCCTTGAACGGTCTGTCAGGCAAGCGCATTTCTCTCATCCTGTCTGAAAGTAAACTGGGCTCTGCCCTTGACACAAAAAATAGCTTTGTCATTGATCAGAACGCATACCGGCAAAGCAGGCATAACTAAAATAGCGTCGCCATTGATTTTGAAAGGAAGGCCAATCAATCTTTATTAGTTCTGAGCAAAAAGCTTTGGAGCACCAGCCGAGCGCCTCCAGTTTTCACGTGAAGGAGGCGACCAGAGAGCTCTGCTGACGATCAAACGCCGGCACCAGATTTGCGCTTTGCACCCTCGCAGCTCAGACAGAAGGCCTGAGTAACCTCTTCACACGCACACTGAGCCTGTGAGAAGACAAGTCAGACGAGCCAACGAGCAGACAGAAGCATGCAGGGAAGTGTTTCAGTCAGCAGGAACCGGCTGTGTTGAACAGCAGCACCTGGCTTAAAGGATAACGCTTTCCCTGATCCGCCACACCTACAGGGCCAGATCAGCTGAATATACTGTCTCATAACCGCTGAAAGAGGGCCGGAGGGTGGTTACCCACAGCAGCCAGCGTTATTTCTCCAGGAAGAAAAAGACATCAAAGCTTTCTGTGACATAAACTGCAGTTGCCAAAAGAACCAGGGACCCATCTGTGTCTGATTACAAGCTGTAAATCTGTCCAAGGTGTATTTCTTACTGTCTACACATATAGCCCAACATCTTTATTGATCTTCGTGGACACCGTGTAACAAACATTCAGCACACTACGCCTTGCGCAAATATTCATACAGTTTGAACTTTTTTTTCCCACATCTTGTCACATGACAGCCAACAAAACCTAAGGTATTTTTACACTATAGTGCATAAGCTGAATCTTGAAAGTGAGGATTGTCTAAGCAAATAAAAATCTGAAAAGGGTGGTGTCTGTTTCAGCCACCTTTATTCTGATCATGTTCATACAAATAACAGTGCATCCAATTTAAAAGTCAGTTTATTGTGCGTATTTTTTTTAATCTCAGGAATATTTTTTTTGCAAGGCACTGTACACACATCAGGCCAGCTTCTAAATCTTAATATAAGGAGTATGTGAGGTTTAATTGTCCCTCATAAAACCTGAGGCAACTAGGATTAGATGATTGGGGAGAAGAAAAAGAAAAAAACTAATTTGTTTATAAAATGACTGCTGAGAAAGAAAGCAAAGACAAAATTCATAAATAGTATCCTCCTCATTATGTATACATGAAAACAATTATCTAAAAATAATCTGAATAGAGAAAACAAAGCAGTGTGGAAGAATTCACTGCAGCCCGAGGGCACAGAGACAACAGTGACAGAGGTGGAGAGAAGATGAAGCATTTATGTACTCTGTTCAAGAAGAGGGAGGAGGATGCCACATTTAGTCAACTTCCTGTTTAATGTATGGAAAGTTTTGGCAGACATTAGGCAATGAGAGACAAGATGGGATGGAAGGAAAAAAACAGTGAGGGGTGGGGGGGGGGAAACTAGAGGAGTTAAAGAGGGTAAACAGAAACATCTTTGATCTGGGAAGACAGATGTTGAGGAGAAGCTGTCTTTGTCTGTGTAGAGGCCCACCTGAGCTGCCAGGTAGCCTTACCCAGATGGCTCTTTGTTGAAAAGAGAACACTAATGAGCTGAAAGAGAGACTGGAAAAAGGAGGGAAGGGACTCTGGCAAGGGGCCGCGAGGAGGGGGGGTGAGAGATTGAGGGGCAGCATGATTGGGTATTTTTCGGTTGGCACGGACACGGGAGTGTTGTAGTGTTGCGCTGATTACATTTCATTCACAAGCCTCTTGTGTCCTGTTTGGATATTATGAATCAAACATCTGTGAGTTGCATATGATGTCATAGGCATCACTGCAGTTTTGGATATTCATCACACATTGCCATGCATCAGTGGGTCAATAGTAAGGTATGCTTTAATATGCACAGAGTCCACAGTGGTGTACAACACATCAATCACCCTGCAGAATAATCAAACAGCATAATGGTCCCAAGGGTCAGTGAATCCTACACAGGGTGGGCAAGGCAATGACACAGCAGGTGTTTACTTTCAGGACTCCTGATTTTATATTATGCTTTCCTATGTTGAGACTATGGGTGAATGTTGAACTTTTTGTCAGGATTATCAGAAAGGACTGTTTTCTATGGTCTGTAAAGAAAAAGACATAATACTTCAATACAAACTATAATAAGGGCCACTTTTGCATATTGTCTAAATTGTCAGCTGAAAGGCCGAATATGTCATTTTTGACTTTACAATTATATTTTCACACCGATATTACACCAATAACATATGTAGTCGTTACATAGAAGAACCTGAGTGGATGTTTTTACTGACAATCATATTAAATGTGCATTCTGATGAGGATCATTTGTCAGATTCACTGTTTTGTTTTGAAAAGAACAACCTTGCAGCAGGTATTGGTCATGTTTCATTAAGTTCATATTTGTGTATTGCTCTGATGTGTTTATTAGCTGATTGAGGAAAGTCATCAGTCAACAAAATTGAAGGCTTGGGTGTGATTAATCTACTTTGCTTCACTTGGTGAACTAATTTACTGAAATAAATGGACCTTTTAACACTTTTCTGAATATGACTGTAAAAAAAACCCCAGATATTTGCTGGTTGCCGTCCTCAGTAACTACAACTAGGAGTACACGTCAATTGCAGTGCATTAGCTTGCATTTTATCTACAAACACTTGACATTCATTAGCAGTGGTTGTGCAAGATTGCTCCTGACTGATATATCAAATGAATAAAGGCAAATCAATGGTGTCTTATCGCTGCTCTCTGAAAGTGTTGCGCATTGAGCAGCCATGTCAGAGTCTGACGTTGAGTTTCATGAGGAATCAACCTTTCTAATAAAACTTCGGGCTTGAGTGGACATTTTTACATCCTTCAACTTCAAACTTCAAAACTCTGACTTCGATGTCACAGTACAATGCAACATCCCTGTTCTTCGGGGTCAAGTAGTGAAATGTTTCATCATCTTTTTTTTTTTTATTTTGCCTGTCCTAATTATCATGACCTTGTGCTTTTCTCTCCTCAACACTTTTGGTAAGTAAGAATTGCTGTTTGCAAACCTGAAGATGAAAGAATATTTAAATTTGACTAGTGCCATCCAGTCACTGCATCAAGCAGCCCCTCCTCTGAGGGTGAAATACTTGTTTTTTTCTCAGTGGATGTTCAGATGCAAATATAACAATGAGCATGAACGTTGCATACAGTATTGCTTAACCTGGTTTCAGTCAAATATTGTGACCAATATTCTTTTTATGCTTTCATGTTTATAAGAAGTGCAGAACCAGGAGGAAAATTAGAATTTAGCCACTTGACATACTTGTTTGCTCTCATCAGAGAACTAGATGCTTCATCTTCTTGAAAACACATGTGACTTGATGGTTTATTGAATTAGGATTTTTATTGTAGTTTGGTCCAAACAGATGGGGCTGCCTACGTGACAGGCTGCCTTTTACTAACCCCTGAAGAAGAGCAAGAAGCTCTGGAAACACAATCTGTCGCTTAAATTAAGGCTGGTTGGTTATAAAATGGCTTTAAAAAACAAGGGGATATTTACAAAGCATAACCCATTCAAATGATTTACAAAGAACATACCAATGTTTAGGAAGAGCATACACATTTAAATTATTATCCATTTATATTATTATTAAACAACCAGTGCATTGACGAGGCTAGAGTTTCTCAACGGGGCGGTACCGACCCCCGGGGGGACATTCAGAGGATTCAGAGGACGCTTGTAAAAATAATTTCTATTCATGTTGCTTTTAGTTCTTTGGGAAATAATTTTTGATGATAAATACAGAAACAAGCATGAAAATCAAAACATCAACAATAGCAGTAGTAATATTAGTAATAAGATAATATTCAGTGCAAGGTAGCCTACAAATTCTTTGATGGGGGTCGGTGAGGGATGATGGATGGGGGGGTGCTGGCCCAAAAAAGGTTGAGAAAAACTGAACTAGACAATTACCATTCTGTGCTACTGTTACCACTTCACCTTAGCAACACGGTAGCTGCAAGGCCAGGTAGGTAGGTGTCGTCAATCGATACCCTGAAGATAGTGAGTAAATGTTCAAATTGTTAATAAGTTCTGCATTTGTTTATAAAAGAAAGTGCTATGAAAATAATGCTCATGTTTACAGTAACTCTTCTATGTTGCATTCAGTTGAGTCATAAATTCAAACAGAGCTGTAAATACAATTTTCTAAGTTTATTTTTCCATCCTAAATGGAGTGATTGACAGTGAGCCTTCATTGCACCAAAATTGCAGTCACTCAGGAAGAAGAAAAAAGAATAAAATCCTGACAGTATGCAGAAACTGCAGCAGAGACCCACCCTGTCAGGAGCGCTTTTCTAACAACCCCTGAGAGTTTCCTCTTCTGATATTCATCTTCCTCTCGCAGTTATTAGTAGGGTATCGAAATAATCCGTCCCAGCTCCTCGTGCTCCAACAGTTCGGTATGGTCAAAAAAAAAAAAAAGTTTTTAAAACCACTGAATACTTAATTAGTTTAGGTTGTCTCATTTTATAAAACCACCAATGTTTTCTGAATACCTTAAGCTCAACCTTCAAAATCAGCCCAGTTGGCATTTCCGTTACATTTTCTGATTATTTTCGATGAAACACTTTGCATAAAATTGCAGAATTTGCCTACTTTGTGTTTTATTATAAACCTTAAGTGGAAAATCTGTAAAACCGCTAAAAATACCTGCTGCTTTAAAAATAAATAAGATCTATGGAGTCACCTTTAAGTCAGACAGATCCAGCAGTGATAAGGCTTCTTAGTTGCCTAAAATGTTTCTTACTTAGCTTTATTGAGCTGTTAGTAGTGTGTCAAGGGGTGTACAGAAAGAATCCCTCAAGAGACAGAAGTGAAGACTCAGACAAAGAGACTCCTGGTCAATAGCACATTAATGGTCAGCTTTGGAGCCGCCCGCTTGTCCTACCAGGCCCGGTCGGCTCTGCTTTCCCTGTTTGCTCTCGGGGGGCAAGACGGTAGCCGGCCTACCTCACTGAAGGACGTCCGGAGAGTTTCAAAGGCGATAACAAATCAAACTGTTCCCTGAATCTAATATCAAACAGGCCTGGTGTCAGCATTTATTAAAGAAATCAGATTTCCCCCCCTCGTCCAAGCCCTGGCCCTCCCCGCGCCGCTTCACTCCCACTTGCAGTATTCCAACACACAGCGGCCCTTTGAAGTTGAAAGAATGCAGGATCGTAAATTACCCAGGAGACGCAGCTGATAGTCTTTGAAGCCCTCCTTTGATAGTGTTGTTTTCTGAGCTCCCAAAGCATCTCTCGTCTTCTGTCTCTCACTCGCTTTTTTCCTTCTTTCCACGGACAGTAAGCCGCGGCTCGCAAACACAAATCTGATCCATCTAATAGGCGCATTACACACCGTGGCATTCACTCTAATCCAAAGGCCAAGAACCTTTAATATCAACGCATGGAACAACAGCATCCGGATCACAACAGCTGTACCATAAAACCTCCATGCATGCGTTTTTCAAGAAAAGGGGAATTTGATGTGCCTCCCAGTGTTACTCTTCAGGCCAAAATTATTCACACCCTTTGCAGATGCAGATTTGAAGTTATTTTCACTCAACTAAGAACTTTGTTTGCCATAGGTGGTGAAAGCTGTGCCTGAATTGTTTAGCAAACAGAACCGTAGTCATCTCCCTTGTATAAGGAAACTTCGGATTTGAAGACAGGCATGGGTCTAAAAATGAAATCCACTTGTTCTTCCAGCAGTTGTCAGCCACGGCTTATTAACTGGCTTATATTATGTCTCATCAATGATTTGCTTATTTTTTGTTAGTAGGCTTATATCATTAGATCTAAATGACAAATGGAGTGCGTCATGGCTATTTTTTTCCCCCCAAAATTTCCTTCAGCATCATCCTTGCAGATGCAGCTGTCACAGACCATTTCTGTTTACCTTCCTCAACACAGAATATATTTAAAGGTCTTCACGTTTTTCTTTCTTTGTTTTCTTCTGACACTTTATGCGAGAATGTATTTGCTTAGGAAAAGTGACAGCAACGTCCCAGTTGTCAAATGACTGTTATTTGGTTAAGAGAGTGACAGCTCTGTTACGAACATATGAACAAACCAAATGGAAATGGTAATACGACAAGCGCAAGAAGAGGAATCACACTTTGGTTTACTGACATGCCACCTTATTAAATACACTTGGCAACTATCAGAATTAATTTTAGCAGAACTAAAAAACAAAATAATGTAATTTTTTTTGTTTGTTTTTTTCAGGAGGCATCTTTTTATGGTTGACTTTAAACATAACAATCCAGTTTGTATGACATTTTGATACATTCAAAAGTCATGTATGAAAAAAAAAAAGTCACTATGTTGGTTACAATGCCTTGGACTGGTGAACACCCACTGACTGCAAATCTAAATATGATTGGCTGATTAAAATGCTATTTTGGAATTATTTAGTTATTTACTTAAAGGCTGCTTATTTTCAGATCAGCATACAGATCACCCCCTGAGTAGACAAACTATACCAAGAGACTGTTATTATTTGTAACACTAAAGCACATAACTTGGACAGAAAGTTGAGGTCAGATGCACACCACGAGTAGCAGGTGGTAATTGTTTGCAAACTCAAGTTTGCAAGGGCTCCCAATTTATAAAAATAGGTGCAAAGGCAAATGTGCCTCAAAATTAGCTCTTCTAAGCAAGCAACGTCTCTCCACGCTGTTGCAGTTTGCCCAGGCATTAGGCAAGTCCCTAAATACTTGCCTAATGCCTGAGGACTGTAGCATTATTTTTGGTTTTTCTGTCATATTTTATTAGCTGGCTGCACACAGTGAACTCAGGACAGTGACTAATGAGATTGATCCACTTTCAATATTTTCAGATTTGATTTCATTTTGACAGTTCTTCTACATGAAGAAAGAAAAAGATTGCATTGCATTGAATTCAACTTTCAGACTGAAGCTTATTTATATTGTCATTTTAGAAAACGACTTTCCTCTGACTCCTGAATAAAATTTGCAACAGAAAACTATTATTTATTTATTTATTTTTTTACAGATTGACTTATTTATGTACATATTCTTTTATTTCTGGGACTTCGTACCTCCTCTGAATACAGTCACCACTGGGTTTGCTTGAAAATCCCAGCAGACCAGCAGTTTCTGAAACACTCTGACCCCCACTGGCATCCAAAACTGTGTTTAGTCACCCACATTTCCTTTCTGCCCCACTATAAAAACTTCACTCAATGGCTGCTGAGAGTATTTTGTTGTCTTATGTTTTTCTTCTTGTTTTTCAGTGCAAACTTAATGTATGAATTAGTGGTCGGCTGGTTTCAAGAGTAAAACAGACCATTAGTTGTTATTGACAAGTTCGCTCCCCCCATGGGAAACAGTGGGATTACATCTGCTGTCTATCAGAGCTGTGTCATAATCCAGTCGATACAACCAAGGACACTTTGACCATCTGCGTCCGCAGCAAAGGTTTTCAGCAGGATGCGTCACAGAATAGGCCACTGTGGCTCACGAGCTCCCCACATTGACTCGTAATGTAAATGAGGGACAGAGGACAAGCTTAAAGTTTAAAGTAGTAACTTTTTTCTCTTTTTTGTATGGTTTCTTTTAAGTTTCCTTTTCATGTTGCAAGATCTGAAAATGTATTAATAGTCCCGAGCAGGACTAAAACTGATATAGCACCCCGTCTTGTTCTTCTCTTTTAATCACCTGAGATTTCAGAGCGTCAGCCTCGTAATCCTTGCACAGATCATTTCCTGAGAGATGATGTAACTATTTTGATTTCAAGTGTAATGACAGTCCATTGTAGTCGGATTTTAAAACTCCTTTCATAAATCTTAAATGCCCTCTGCCTCATTAAAGACATGCTGCTCAAGAGCTTTGTGTGTCTTCGTGTTTGACAAGTTTGACAAACCCTGCTTTGCTTTTGAACACTGTTTAAGAACATAATTGTCTTCCGGTGAGCTTCGCCCCTCACTTTGAAGGGCACAAAGTCAGACGGCCACGATGGCGGCAACACGAAGATGCGCCCAAATGTTTGAATGCACTCACACAACATTTCCCCCCACACCAGGTTTGAAAACTCATATGCACACCATCCCCTGACAAATTCTGCTCGCAGCATTGCTCCGGCGGTTTTGGGAGCTTCACGTCCACTTAGGTAATTAACAGTGATCAAGGGTCGTCCGGGCTGTCATAGTTGCCTCATGTTACTGCCTGTTCAAAAGGATTCAAACTCACTGGCCTGAGCTGAAAGGAAAGCTACACACAAGCTCATACTCACATCCAATAAGCCCCCAGTGTAACTGCGAGTCGAGGTTTAGGAGGTGGGGGCTGGTATCTGACTTATTTAATATGAACAAGGGAAGATCAAGAGCCATCCACCCACATCTAGAGCTGGCTTTGAAAGGGTCCCGAAATGTAAAGCGTTCAAACAGTGTCACAGAATACTGACAAACTAATGTTTCACCACAAACTGCTCAAAGTTTTTTTTTTTTTTTTTTTTTTTTAATGAACATTGCGATATTGCGTTGTTTATTCTAATAAGTAACATTTAAAACGTATAAGTGTGAATCAAAATGAATTAATTATTGTGACTATGTAATTATTTGGTTGTTGTCTTTTTATGTGAAGTATTTTCAGCAACTTTTATACAACATGTGGTCTTGAAGCTTATTGAGAACATCTGGCCGGAGGAATTGCTAAGAAATAAGTCAGTAATGTTGCAGGTTGTAAAAGATAACAGAATGACGAATTTCCTTTAATGGACTCAGAGATAAAAGGATAAATGTATCAGAATGTTTATCATTATTGCACAGTATACAAATATGTACTTAAATATGTATTTGCAGTCCATTACATTCTGGTGCACTGAACTGATATTTGAGCTTGTGGTTATATCGTTCATTTTTAAGTTGATGAAAAACAAAAGAGCATTCAGCTTTTCAAAGGCTGATCGTTTCCCATCCTATTCATGATTTAAAAACCTCGAACAGGTTTAAGCTGCCAAGACACAAACGTAATGAATTTAAGAGAGGATTTTTTTTTTTTTATTTATTCACAGCGTAAGTGCAAACTGTCAAAACCACAGCCGCTTTTAGCACCTCTGAGAAAATTCTCCAAGGGGAACAACATGAACTGGGTAAATATGGCGAGGAAAGCAGAGATTAACCGGAGGGCATGCCACCCACAATGCCGCTGCGGCGTTAAGTTGTCCATCAGATGAGACTGGTTTGGCTAAAGAGAACTTATAGGGTCAGTGGAAAAATAGAAAGCATAATAATCAAAAATCACTTGTCATTGACCCATTTTAAATCTTTCTTCAAGAAGGGACAACATCACATGAGCAGGTTCAGTAAATGGTAAACTTAATGGAATAAGTAAAGCACAAAAAAATGTGAGGCATATTATTAAAAAAGGTTTAAGTCCCTTTTATCAAACTATGATTCGAGATTGAGTGTTACCATTTGATTTGAAGGCCTGATCAATAAAACTAGAATGTGTGGGAAGGGAAGCGTTTTATTTACCTAATTTTCATTCTACTACCTCGCTGAAATCTACTCTAGGTCTTCATGGTAACACAAGAATATCTGAGAAATGTTACGTTTTGAAAACAAAACAGGAAATCAAGCAGGACCACACCTGCTTCTAGTTGTGAAGGAGGTACCCGATGTTGACCACTACTGACCACCACAAAATGGCAACCAAACCTGCGGTACTGATGAAAAACCAGTGAATAGCAATTGGATTCAAGGTTAGATGGTAAAAGAAGATCAAAACTTTTTCCTTAATGTGTTTTTCAGCTGTTCACTTTTTGATCCTGATTTGATGTGAATAAGGTTTTTAATACCATACAGATGAAAAAAACAAACAAACTCATCATACTGCTTCTCTGTCTGATTTCCTCTTGCCACCATAGCTCCTTCCAGATGCGTTCAATTTTTATTTTTATTTTTTTTTAAAAGAAGAGTTCCTGCAGAAAAAAGTAAACTTGAACTCTGCTTTGTAGCTGTAAACACCAACACTGCACACACCAAGGATCTTGCAAGAGGTCTGGTTGCTCCCGTGGTAATGTTTCGGTTTGACTGAGAAAAATCTTTTACACTGAATATTTATTGAAAAGTGCATCTGTAGACCAAGAGAAACTTCTCTCTGCAGTGGTGCCTGAAAACTTCAGAGGAGCAGAAACACTGATCCATGAGCATATTTCTTGGGTAGGTGTCAGGTTGCTCTATAGTTCAAAGTAACTCAGCAAAGTGCCTGAGCTTTAGAATATAGTTTTGGAAATGTGAACCAGTCTCAAACGGAAATACTTGCATCACTGTGTAATAACATTATTCACTGAAATGCTGCTTGGATAGACATATAAATTGATTATATTTCAGTCAATCGAAAAGTCTCACAAAATGATTTATATCCCTCAAACTGTTTTTTAAAATTAATCTTACCTCTGTAAATTTAAATGTATTTTAATGAGATTTAATGTGAAAAGGCAACACAAAAAGAGAGGGGAATCCTTTTCAGTATGTTACAGACAAAAATCTGAAAAGTGTAGCACACACATTGCCTCTGCTTCCTTCATTCTGATACTCTGTTTTTTTTGCTAAATATATTGTTCTGTATCTCAATAAAGGTTACAACTCCTATCGTACAGTGAGGGCTACAGTGGTGCAACTTAGACTAAGATGTGTTCATGTGTTAGAGTGGCCCGGTCAAAATTCAGACTTGGAAACAGATTTTCAAGTCTGGCATTTTCCCTCAAATTTGACTGAATTCACATTAATAAGTTAAAAAAAAATAAATCTTGAATTTTCCTGCGATATAGCAGTGTGCAGTAAATATTTTGTCAACTTCTGATGCCAAAATGTGGCAAAACGTTCAAAGTAGTTTATTCTCACATTATGGGAAAATTTCATCCATAGACAAACAAGGTCATGAGATGAAAAAACATTTTTTTTTTTTTTTTTGCCTCTACCACCCCGTTTCCGGTGCACATTAATTCCACCCTCACTAATCTCTGAGATAAAATGTCCTCTTTTGTCCCAAAAGAAGGATCCTGCCCCCCCCTCCAGGCCTGCAGCCCTAAAACAGTGATGAAATGTGAAAGAACAAGAACCCAGCTTCTGTGCATCACCGTTGAGAGAAAAGAGCTTTCTCTCATCTGTTCTCCCAGATGTCGTGGTGTTCAGTTTAACCCCTCCACTGCTCTTTTTCGACCCTAATTACGCACACACGTACACGCCTGCACATACACTTTTTTTTTAACAACTCCCACTGTAGCAGAGAACTAGCTGCTTGCTCGCTAGACTCTAAAGGCTAAAGCTGATGGTGTAATAGGCACACACAACAGCCCTCATTAGCAGTCTTGCACCGATAATGTGGGCATAAAAAAGCCACAGCACTCCAGTGTGTGCAGGGCTGTTTTCTGTGAGCTCAGGCTGCGCATTCCTGTACAGCTAAAGCTTTGAGAGACACCCAGCAGTCCGCATGACATTGTTTTTAACCTGCTTTGTTGAAGACAGAGAGGATTTCAGCCACAGGAGAATAGCTTTCCTCGCGGACAGCCCTTCACTGACAACATGGATAAGGACCTGAATTAATGAACGGCTTCTGAGTCGGTGTGAATTTTTATTGCATTTTCACAAAGCAGGCAGACATTTATTTTTTCTCCAACATTTCTTACAACATATGCTTATGCTACTTATAAGGTACAGTCTGAATACAAAATGAGGAAGTTTTATTTTGGAAATTTACAGAAGTTGGGGAACCAACACTCCAGCCGGGATGTTTCTGTACTCTGGGATGGAAAGTTTCACGCCCAATCCCATGCTTTCCTCTGTTATGTCACTCATTTTCATTCATCTGATGTTCTCAAATTAGGAAAATCTTATTAGTTGACGCTGACAAAGGAGGCATAAGATTGGTGTAAGCACATCAAAAAGTGGGGACAAATTTCAAGTTACACTATACTCAAAAAAAATGCAGAAAGATCTTATTGACGGTCTTACCCATCAAAAACAAAACACCTTTCGATTTGTTAAGATTCATATTATCCTCTGGAAGCAACATATAACTACAAAACTCTTTGGAAATAGTTTTTAGCTCCGCATGTAAAACTACTGTGTATGCACAGATGCTTCTTGACACTTGTGCTGCCACTTTCAATTCTACCTTCCAATATGATTGTGGCAACATTTGATCTGGCATCACTGATTTTTTAAATTTTTATCTGCATTGCATTTTCATAACATTAAAGTGTCCTGTAAGATGCAAACTGTATTATTACGTGCAATAAACTCAACAGATCAAAATAACGCGTGAACATCCGAAGGTGAATTTGTATGCTGTGACCGTTCTAATGCAGCTTTCTTTAAATATTTAATGTTTTATTCCTAAAACTTCCAGGTGGTACCTCAGAGGTTATGAATGATTTTGAAGAAATGGACGGAGATAATGTAAGATTGTTGTGTTTCTGTTTGCAGTCATCTCTGGAGTGTTGACGAAAAGAAAAAAGGAATAATATAAAATATATGCATGAAGAAAAAAATAAATAAATACAGTCAACAAAAATAAAATACCTCCATACCAGATGGTTCTCAGATTAACTACACACCAAAAAAATAAAAAAAATATTGCCTTAAAAAAATGCTGAAATTGAGCAAAGAGCTTAACTTTGTTGGACTTTATCTTCATGGAGCAACTTTGCGGTGTGCATGTAAAAGTTACAAACCAAAGAGAATCAGTCCTTTATGCTAACACATGATGAAACTTATTAAAACTCTCCTCAGCTCATTTATTCAAGTCAAGACAATATATTTATATTGGGTACGACATCCCTACTAAAAAGACTGTGCATCCGTTTCTGGGAGAAGCTGGGGAAATGCAAACCAGAGATGATCCGAGGCCTGCTGAAGAAGATGCAGATACAGTCATTCATATTTCATAAGTGCAGCCCCGCGCGCCCCCACCCCACCCACCTTCTCCTACCTTTAACATTTGCTTATTAAATTCGCAGCTGTCAAAGGATACCTCAAAGTCTTACTAGTCACACACACACACACGATCCAATCTGTGCTCATAAAATGCACAAGATACACACACACACACACACACACACACACACCTCTCTGAGACATGCACCCTGACTATAAACTCATTGCTTTGGACAGAGTTTTAATGGAGGCAAGAGCGAGCCACACCAAGAAGAAAGAGATGGAGACAGAGAACAAGGAAGGGAGGGAGGTGACAGTAAACTTCTACTCTTAATTCACACCATGCGCTGCCTGGACAGAGAGCTGAATTTTGAGAAGTCAAAAAATAAAAAATAAAAAAATAAAAACAAAGGCTACTACCTCGACAAGCCAGCAGAGGTGACCCTGAAGGCCACAGCCCAGCTCAGGTCCATTAACTACACTTTGTTGGTTTTTCCCTCCACTTTTGTGTGAATAAGAGTTTTGCTGACTGGCCCACAGTGCTTCTGTAATGCAGCTGACATGTGACACCAGGGAGCGACCGAGCAACGCAGATGCCTGGGGTGTCATAGTGACAATATTGCACCAGCAAAGTGCTAAATGACAGTGAGCTCACTGGTAAAGTGCTGGAAGTGGTGGAGCCCTCGCTGATCAATGGGGAATCAATAAGCCTCCCCCATGTAACCGCGAGCGACGGTGATTAACGGTCGGCAATCAATGGCTATTAACCCTTGCATGTGGCAGCGAAGCGCACAATCAGCAGAACTGAGTTCTGTGATGAATGTCAGAAATTATTGGAGGCTCTCTAACAATTTTCTGTCTCTGCAAATGTCAAGAAGCAGAAAGTTGAGACTTGCGGTCGACTGCTGCCTCCGAATCTGACCTGCTCTGAATCGTCTGCTCAATGCATTCACACCCCGGGGACTATTTTAGACGCTGTCACATTACAACCATAATAGATCAACTCGAAGTAGACCAGAGATGTAAAGTGAAAGGAAAATTACCCATTGATGTCAAATCGTTTTGCAAATTTTTCTATTTTCTAATCCATCCGTCCATTTTCTAACACCCTTTATTTATTTCTTGAAATATATCTAGATTTAAATTTTGTCCAATTATACTGGTACTCCTAAATAGAATCCAGTTAAACCAATTGCCTTTCGAAGCCACCTGATGAGAAAATCCACTTGACCACTGGTGTGCAATTTACAGTATTTGCAGTATAAATAAAGCAGTTCTGCGTCGGCCTTGGAGACTTGTGAGAGGTCATTAGTGAAGAAACAGAATCATGAAGACAAAGGAACTCAGCACACATGTTAGGGAAAGATGGGAAGCTTAAAGCAGGGACAGGTTGGAAATCATGTTGCATCTTTTGGAAATGAAAATAGCGAGGCACAACTACAACTCCTGAACACAACGTCATCTCCAGTGTCGCACCTTGGTGGCCGCATCACGCTGCAGAGACTCTTTTCTTCAGCAGGAACAGAAGGTAAGCCAGAGTTGAACAACCAAAAATTAGGGCAATCCTGAAAGAAATTCTGTGGGAAATAGCCTTAGATTTGAGAATGGGCTGGAAGTTACGACAAACGCTGTAACGGGGTGATTGAGACTGAAGCGTATTCATCCAGAACTAAATCCAGTCGAGAATTATTGCCAAGATTTGAAGATAGATGTTCACAGATCCAGTCATCCAGTCTGACACAATTTGAGCTTCGTATCAAAGATGCAAACATTTAGTGTCTGGAAAGCTTGACATGGCCAAAAAGGCCTGCAGCTCTTATTGCAATGAAGGGTGTCACAAAAAAAAGAAAAAAAAAATCTACCTACTAATTTCAATAAATGAATTGTTTACTTCATGAAGTAATGTTAAAATGCCAGCAGTGACAAGCCTCCCTTGTGTCAAAGCAAAGAAAGCATCATTCATGCCAAAAACATTACGGAGGCATGACAATAAAATGTTTTCTGAATTCACATACACACCACACTTTTAAGATTTTTCATTTTTGTATTTTAGTGAAGCCACCACTTTGCATGGCTTTATTTTGTGTTGGCTTATTACATAAAATCCCCAAAAAGGTTGAAGTTTGTAGTAATGTGACTACATGTGAAGATGTCAAAAGAAAGTAGATGCATTTGCAAAGCATGCATCTACTTTCACAACAAATCCAGGAATGCAAACATATATATATTACCTCCTTGTTCTGGGGTCTTAGTGTAACATATTTTGTCTTTATGAGAAAAGAATAAACACAAGACATAATTTGACCCTCATGTCTCGAAACAGGTGGCAAACCAAAAGGCACAATTTTGAAAAAGCATCACAATTAGAAACAGAATCGCTGCTGCCACATTTTGCTTTTTTTTTTCTTTCTTCCCTCCTTGCCCTCACACTCCCATGCAGACAGCCGGGCACACTCCCACGCATGGACACACGCAGTCGCTGCCTCGTTCTCGCAACCCGTGGGTGTGACGCTGAAACATGCACCAAACTTGCCCCGTATGCTTTCGCATGTGATTCTGCATAATCCTGGCACTGAAGTTGAAACGAGCAGGGAAAAAAAAAAAAAAAAAAAATCTCTAAGCCTGAATGGTCATGTAGGTACAGCTCTGAGCTGCTCCCTGCAATCAGCTGTCATCTGCTTCACTGTTGAAGGCAATCATTCACACTGGCAGCTGCTGTTAACAGGGAAAGTGATGGATGAGTGTGCTTCAAGGCAAGTAATTTGTAAGAAAAAAAACAACTTTTATTGCAACTAATGAGGAATAAAAGCACCTAATGGTGCTAATTGTTAGTGGTGCTGCCAATTTTGAGCCAGTAGAGGGCGCTGCTAGTGGAGGACTTGAGGGCAAGCTGAATTCAAACTCGGAAAAATAGGTCAAAGTAGTCTCCTTCCTTTGTCACGCCTGGCTTTCTTCCTTTGCTCTTACTTTGAATCCCGGAAGAAAAAAAAAAGAGAACCCCGCTTCCTTTCTTTTCACTTCCATATCCTGTCCACAACAAAGTCAATCAGGCTTTGCCGAGCACTTTGGACGAATCTCCTCCCTCCCTCCCTGTTATTGGCTGGCTCAGCACAACTCCTGAACTTCTGCCGTCGCACAACTCTGACAAATATTCCACACAAGGAATCAGTCTGACTCGCTGCTTACTTTGGTACTCCACGCTAACCTTGAGCTTGTGAAGGATGCATAAGGCAGGATTGATGTGTCTCTCTTGGTGTGTGTCACAGTGGGTTTCATCAAATGCAGATCAATATCACTGCAAGGTCACTTTAAAATTCAATTAATAAGAAAGTGAACGTCCCAAGGGTTTGCTGCCGCCCCCTTGGGGGGTTTGGGTGGGGCTGGGGTAAGGGGGTACGAACTTCCACACGATCCATTCCAATAGGCACACAAATGATGAAACGGAACATGACACGGATAAAATTCATATCTGTATTATGAGGCGGACTGCTTTGTTTCTAGACGGGCTCGCCTAGAAAGAATGTCTCAGCAACTACATGTTTTATTAACGGTCGCGGAGAGAGCCAGCGAAAGCATATTGTCTCTTGCGCCGCCATCTGTGTGTATTTTTCTTTGCACGCGTTTGCGTGCGTGATCGAACGTGTGTGTCTACGGGAGCCTGCTTCTGCCAATCGTGCCCACCGAGTTCAGGTAAACGGATTCGAGATCTGACGGGGTCGAATGCAGATTTAAGACAAATAAAAAAAAGAAAAGTTAAAAAGGGATATACGTATATATGTAAAAGCATTTGTTGTGTGGAATGATCACTTCTTGCGTCCGCACAAAGGCCTGCATTAAAATATGCATGTTGGGGCCCTGCTCAGTCTTAATATTTAAACCAGCCTGGAGGTGAGGCGCAGTCCAACACAGGCTGACAGACCATGTGTACAAAACACTGGTTGCCTCCCATACAAACTCTCTTTAGTACACACACACACACACACACACACACACACACACGTATACTAGCAGCAACAGAAAAATAAACACAAGCTGGTTTAGACAGAGTCATAGATTTATGCGAGTCCCATATGGAAAAGGAGGCTTTTATTAGCGAAGTCTGATTGGAGAGGGGTGGCGGTGGGGGGTCCCACGGTCCGGGCCGAGGGGACATGGCTGACGCTTGTTCGTCGCGAGGAGTGGATGCAGAGTGGCAAGGGAGAGGGAGCGTGTGACCCGCAGAGACCCAGGTGATCCGACCGTTAATTACCGTCTGCTAATTACGAGAGAGACGCATCATTAAGCAGAGAGCACCGCCGAAGGGCTCGAGGACTCCCCGTCTCCCCTCTCCTCTCCACTTCTCCTTCCTTCCTCCTGACCCTGATCTTCTGTCCCAATTAGCACTGCCACGCTCCCCCCCCCTTCCCTCCTCTCACCCCGCCCGCGTCCCTCCCCTGTGTGCGTCCATCAAAACTGCTGCAGCCGCTGTCTAAACAGCACAAGTCCGGGACGCGCAACGCAGGCTGCATACAAGGCACCGCACCTTCTCAAACAGGCACCGCCATTAGAGAAGACAGAGCTAAAAGGGCCGCGCAGACACCTCCGTCTTCTCGCACAATGACTAATGTGGCGTCACAAGCTGTCATCTATGCCTCGCTGAGTCTCCGGTTTCATTCTCCATCCTCCGTTGTCTTGAAATCCTTCCTCGCATTTCTATCTGTAATGTGATATGTCTGCTTCCCCCCCCCCCCCCCTATGGTTCAAGACAGTTTTTTATTTTTGTTTTCTTTTTTATTACACAGCAACTCGAGCAACAGCAAAGTGTGCATTGCTCGCACTTCAAACAACTCCGAAGCGCTGGCACTTTCAAAAAGAAGCAGCCTCCAAGTGTTTGTGGATGAGTTGCAGTAAATGACAGGTTCAGCTGTTATGTAATTCCCCTACCTCCACCTCCCCACCACCATCACCACCCAACACCCCCACCCAACCCCCAGTCCTGCTCTTGTCCTCTGCCTCTCATCTTGCTTGAGATGCAAGTTCCTGCTCAGAGCCCCTGGGGTTTGAGGTAGGACAAGATCAGCTGCAGAGGGGTCAGTTTTAGAAACCTTCTGCCGGTCAGACCATCTGGAACCTCGTGACCACTCCGGTCCGAGGCCGCAGCTCTCCCACCAGGTAGCTATAGAGAGCGGGAAAATGCAGGTAAAGGGCAAAAAATAAAGTACCTATGAGAGGGCGGTAATGAAGACATTACAAATAAAATTACAAATATTTCAGGGTAAATTTACAAGGCATAATATTTTAAATAGAACATATGTCTCTTCAAGTTCTTTAAGCTAATATAAAAAGCGATGTACAGTGGTTTCACTTCTTTATCAAAATGGACTCAATTCTGACATTCAGCTAAAGAACGATAAAGTGCAGTTGGTTAAAAAAGACACAACAAAAAAAACAAGTGAAGACAAAAACATGAGAGAAATATGGTAATAGATGTGAAATGATTGAGGACAAGGGTGATAAGAAAGAAATGAGTCGCTGCAAACAGAGCTGGCTTTTTTCTTAAATGAAGGAAATGGTATTTAGGTAAATGCTATAAAAGTAGCCTCATTCAGGGTTTTTTAAGAGACATTGTTTGCAAGAGTGGGTTAATTCTCTGCAGTTTGACATTTAGTTCTCATAAATTTATCCTTATTACAGACAAAATGAGCAGTAAAAAGACATAAAATCTTGTTGTGTGCGTAGAGTCCCTTGCAAAATTCTCCCTTCCTCTTGAAATCTCCACATTTTTCTTGCAATAAAACCACAAGCTTTATTGCGTCTTTTTGGGTTTATGCGAACGGTAATTAGCACATGGTTTTCAGTCCAGTGCAGCAGAAGTCACCTAATTAGGAAATGCACTCCACCTGAGTGTAATTTAATCCCCCTGCAAATCAAGTTGTTCTGTTAAGGACAAGGAGGTCTGCGCGAGAACACGAGTGAAAAAGCATCGTAGGCAGGGCACCGATGAACAGAGCAGACATGTCAGGGATAGAGACGAGATGTAGCTTGTAAAACAAGACCACAGGCTTTCTACATCGTGCAGAGCTAACAGGCTGGAGAAAGTGAGAATTTAGTTTCAGAGAAGCTGCCAAGGAACTTACGGGAACTCTGAATGAGCTGCAAAGATCTTTATCTCAGGTGGGAGCATTTTGCTGACTATAATTAATTGTGAGCTCGGCAACTTGAACTCGAGGATGATTTAAGCCGACAACTCTGTGTGCAGTTTGCAGCAATGATGTAGGATACAGAACAAAAAGAACTTGTCAGATAAGACCAAAGTTGAACGAATTACAAGAATAGATTCTTGTAATTCTATATTGAATTAAAAACCACCACCAACCAGAACCTGTAGCTCATTTTCTTTCTCTCTTTTTTGTGTGGGATTGTCACTAGAAATAGAATCATAAACCAGAACAGGTCAGTCACATGTCAACAATGCAAAATTCAACAAACTTTCCTCAACAGGAATATTTAGTGCCTGCCAAATTCTAAAAACAAAAATTTGCATCGGAGAGGACAATGGCAAAACAGCCTAAATTAATGTTGAAAAGCTGCTCGTGGACTTATGTGGTGTCTCTCCCTCAATATGGCAGTGAAGCAAGCTGAACGAAGAACAGCAAGAGGAAGACACACGACAGTTGTCTTTATCACAGCTACAACTTCTGTGGGAAATGAGCAGAGCATCTGTTGATTGTCTCTCAGTAAGATGCAAGTCTGTTGGAGATTTTGGTGAGAGGAATTTATAAAACATTGCCCTCGAACTGAACCAATGAAAATTCACACCATAATGTGCCTAAAACTGAAGTAGGAATATATATAAAATGCCATCGTGGGCCACTCTGCTGGCACTGTGCATGCTCTGATAAAATCAAGCTTTTGTTTTTTTGTTTTTTATCTATTTTAAGTCACACAAAGCCAGGAAATTTTTCAGCCAAAAAAAAAAAAAAAAATCAATCTTTGAAACACTGAGCATAAATGTGTAGATAGCGTCCAAAAGCAACCACACGTTGGAATCCGATGGAGGGAGAAAAAAACACAGAGCTCTTATAAAACAATGACTCATTGGCTGCTTGTTCTTTCTGCACAATTTTGATGTTTAATTAGAAACAGAACGTGGAATTGTTGCAATTTTGTTGCAAAAAAGTCACTTAGAAACAAAGGTGAACAAAGACCATTTCTGACATTTTTTTCAAAAAGAAAAAAGAAAAAACATGTTTAGACTGGTCCTGTTTACGTTAACAGAGGACATCTTGCCTTGCCCCCACATTTCAGTTATCCTAGTCAACAGTTTGTATTTTAAACATGAATATCAGACGTAGTTGCAAAGACTAGAAACTCGCAAAGCACAATATTCTAAGGCAAGTGTAAATATAATCAAGAGCAGTGTCACTGCAGCAACTTTTTAAAGATGATGTTTAAAGTTATTTAGTGAGGGTGATCAAGATAAGTCTTTTTTATTTTTGTCTAATTGTACACATGACCTATAGGAACTGTGATACAAACACTTAATGTTTGAAGAGCCTGTAGATATGATATTGTTTTGTAGCCATCAGAACTTTAGAAAATAAAATGAGTTTTTCCATCTACTGTCGAATCGATCAACTTCTAAAGTTTGCAATGGAGAGTTGCTTTTGCACTTGTAGAAAAGTACAGTTGAGCTTATAAACGACATGTCCTGTTGGTCAATGCTTTTTTAAGCAATTGTGAGCAGTATTATCAAAGTTTTGTAATGATCAAATCACACAGCAACATACCGACAAAATACTTCTGTTTGTTTCAAGTAGAAACACCAAGAATCATTTTGGTTTGATTTTATATCACAGAGAAAAGCATAGGTTTTGTGTTTTTTATAGACAGTTTATGTAAATATCTGAATATTTAGACTTAGCAAGACAAATCCTTTATCTGCTTTTGACAGAGCAACAACAAGCAAAGCACGCAAACTTTTCAAAAGGATAATTATATACATTTAGCAGATGATATGACAACAGAAATTGTCTAGCTGTCCTTGCTTTAAAATAAAAGCAAAAGTAAAAAATAGTTGAATTTTTACTTTCCAAAAGTAAAAATAGTTGAATATTTCAAATTTTGAATATTTCTGTCAAATGTGTTAGGATGCAAATATTGTTCAATTTACCCTTACTAATTGACCTATTAAGTCAAGTAATCCTGAATACTGTTAAAGTCTGACCTTTAGATATCCATACAGTCACAAATACAAGCAAAGTTAAAGCAGCATGGCTTAATGGAAACATTTCTATGGAATAATGCCTAATTTCCTTTTATTACTCGGCAAATTTGCTTTATTGATTTTTTTCTTTTTTTTTTTTTTTTTTACTGATGCCAAACTTTCAGCAACAGCTGACTTTCAATAGAGGGCAGAACAATTGATGTGTTTGTCTAATGGAGGGTGGGAGACGGGAAGCTGCAGCCTGTATTTTATTTTCGAAGGGATACCTCTAATAGCAAAACACTTTCTGTAAACCAATCTTCTCTATCAGGTTTATTTCACAAGTCGCAGGTTGGATGACATAGATGCATATTAAATAATTTTTTTCCTTGATGCACAGGACTGTGCTCACAGATGCTATGCAAATGGATGTTGTGTAATATGCACGTCCATGCATAAATTAGATTACATCACAAGCTGATCAGGTGGAATCATGGCTGCAGGGGCGAGGTGTTTATTTGATCACTTTGCCGAGGCACCAGTACGCTCAGGTCAGTCAAGGATGGCTCGATATAAGGCTTAATATTGCAGCAGAGAACATGAATAAACCAAATCTGATACGGACAGTTTTTCCCTCCACTACCCCCCATCCATTAAATATAGCAGAACAAGTCTTCAGACTTGGGGAAACTAGACACCAACACAGTTAAGGCTCTCATTATTCCCTGAAAGTTAGAATGCGTGTCATGTAAACACAATGACTTAATGCAGACTAAAACAGAGCTGTCAGTCAGTGGGAGTCCTTGGCCCCTGTTGGTTGATGGGGGTCTCTTGAGGGCTGGACTGCTGTGGCTGTCCCAGCTTTTCTGGACATTTGGCTGTCAGAAGTGAGTGCATCAACAGGGCGGCACCATTAAAACCCAAAGAGCAGCTGGAACTTTGGTAGAACGACACTGACAGATTAACGAGCTCACACGCACACTCAGAAGCAGCCACGATTACTTGTGGACAAGCATCAAAATAGTCAAAAGGCAGCCAGACTGGACATGGAGGCTTAAGTTTTCAGTGATTTTTCACTCAGATTATTCTATACTCTCACCGTGTGTGTTCTGTGTGTGGGTAGATGGGTGAGAGTGAACCAACAGACCTGATATTTAAATGTTGACAGCATGCCTAGCTCTCATGTCCTCCGTCACTGTGCCCTGATTTCATCTCACTCCTCCAAACACTCTGCAGAAAATCAATGTGCATCAGGCCTACTCATGCTTAATGCCTCACAAGAAGGATAATTTGTCTAATCCTGGGAAAATGCTCACTTTTGCATAATCACCGCATTACTTTTGTTTTATTGAGTCACAAAGTAATGACTAAGCAGCTCATTAGTGATAAATGGCGTAATAACTGAACTAGGAGCTGCTTTTAGTGGATACTCCGTTGTAACCAAAATCACTAACCAGAAATGTCTATTTAAGCCATTTTATCACAGTGATTCCTCCTCTCATTCTCTTAGTTTCTTCCACTGGCAGCGTGCCTTGTCACTGACGTCCTTGTTGATGTGTGTGTGTGTGTGTGTGTGTGTGTGTATGCGCGTGAGTCTGGTGTCAGCGTTTTATCACCAATCGTTCTGCCAATGGTCAGAACGATTGGGGAGGACGTCCTCAGGCTGCGTCCTCCCCAGCCTGAGGACGCAGAGGGGACAGGAGAGGCTCACCTTTGCCACTGCTGACATTTTAATTTGTCACCACTGGCCGTGCTGTTTATGTCAATAGTGCGTCAATGAATCAGAAGAGACGCCATGGGACATCGGGGTTCAATACAATGGACACACACACCTCTGATTGAGGCTGCAGTGCTGCAATGTACAGAGGCTGATCGACCCTGCAGCTCTGTAAGGAGAGAAGAAGAGGAAGACCGAGGTGAGATGACGGAGATAGCACCTTGATGAAAGAAAGGTCACATTTACAACACATGCATCTCGCGTAAATTGGAGTCTTGTGAGGTCTTTATTCTTTATTCTAGAGTATTGCTGCTCTTTGGAGGAATATTTTTACATTTCAAGAGGCTCTGCTCATATAAATTCATGTAAAAAGTTAATTAACATCATCTGATTGACTTCACATTCCTGCAAGTTAAAAAAAAGGGTTATTTATTATTTTTGTTTTACCATGGAGCTGATTGGAGGATATTAATCAAGAATTCATTTTTAACTAATTAGTAAAGTTTTTATTAGCGGGACCAAATCAGTCGAAGTAACATTGCAGTTAGAGAGTTTTACGTTAATATAAATACTGTGAAGATATGTCGTTATAGCATCACCGTTGCTGGTTTTTCGATGGTAAAATGCTGTGAATCTAACGATGGAGCGAAAAAAAGTTCTCTTCTCTTCTTTTCTCTTCTCTTTCCTCCATCATGACTATGAAACAAAGCTGATTTTGTGTCTGGACAGCTATTTCTGTGTTCACTTAGCCAAATGTTTTGCTTCATTATCCTGCTAATGGACCCAGTGACAACTCATTTTTGGTTTTGTGGTTTAGTCTGCCACAAATTTGCTTGAAATGTCAAAGTATTTAAATAGTTCATTAATCCATGCACTCTAACAAGATCCCCATAGTCTTTAAAGAAGAAACAGCCAAGCAACATCACTTATCCTCTACTACACCTAAAAGTGGGCTAGAGGTACTTTTCCCCCCACATCTTCATCAATGATTTCATTTTTCAAATTTTGTTTCAATCAATTTCATTTTCAACTTGTAATCTGGCTTTTTGTGTTACATTTAGAGTAGTGGCTTCTTCCTCTCTGAGTGGTCAGTACATGACTCTCTTCACTATCGATAAAATGCAGTTTCATCCAGCATTTTAACGAGGATTTTTCTCTTTTCTCTGGGGTCATTACAGTTATTGTACTAAAACACATTCCTTTTTGGGACAAAGACATCGCCTAAGTGTTTGTACTTGTGTTAAGTTGTTTAATACTGGTGAATTACATTCAGTTATCTGGAAATTATACCCCCAAATCATCAGAACCCTGCTGATTTCCTTTGGTTTTTTGATTATGTCACACAGGGAAGCAATGTGTTTGAGGCGCACCTTAAAATATATCCACACCTATATATCTTTTTAACTTAAAAAGGTGTTCTTGGTTTTCATAGCCAAGAAAAGCTCTTTTTATATTTTAAATATGTTATATATATTTAAAAATGTTATTTTACTGTATGAAGTTTTGGCTTTAAAGAAAGCAATTAAAACATTCTGTAAATCGTCTCTGGCATTATTTTGCCATCTAAATTAATTTAATATCTTGGTAATCCCAACTGACCTAAAACAGAAAAGGTTGAGTCTGATTCAATGTCAGACAGCGAGAAATTAATATCTATTTCCATATACAGCGTATACAAATATCTGGTTTCAACTGCAGACGAGTGAATACGCAAGACATTTTAGTTGAAGTCCCATACTGATCCAAAAGTGTCTTAATAAGCTCTACAAATGGAGGAAAAAGTATTGTTTAAAAGTTCCTCATGGTAATTTAAGCAAGTACATATTTATATATACTTTTCCCTGACTGGGCCAGTCATTAAGCCCTCACTGTGGCGTCCGTCAGCACGGTCGAGACACCTCTCCCAGATGTCAATACAGGTTTGGCACACCTAGACCCACAGTGTCCTTTGAGACCCCACCACTGTCCTGCAAATGTCAGCAGAAACAGAAGCCACTGTGTGAGGCTGCAGCTTTCTCTCCCTCTCTCACTCCCTCAAAAGACCTCCATCCATCCCTCACTTAGTCCAGTCCCAGGGGCGGCAGGTCAGTCCTAATTGTATGCAAATCAGGGCATAGTGCACGTCTTTCTAACTGCTGACAATCGATGGGTGACATCAAGGTATTGTAGCCAATGCAAAACAGAGCCTTCACAGTAAACAGCAGAGGGCGAGGGAGGGGCGGGGGAGGCGAAATAATTTTCTGTCACTCCAACCTGACGGCTGTCAATTTGATTTCTGAGTGCGATACATGCTTTTCAGCGCGTGATGCACAACAGCGCTTTGCAGCATCTCATTTATGAATGGACTCTTATTCATCGTCATTACGATAACCGTAGCATGACACGGCAGATGTGAGTTATGCTCAAGGTTTGCTGTAGTGTCTATCCATTTGTCCATGTCCTCTCACGTTCTCCCTTGCTCTGTTCCGATACATAATAATGAGCCTCAGAGAAATCTGCCCTGACTTCCTGTTAAACAAAGACTGGCAGCTCTAAACGAATGAAACATGTATACGCAGAGCTAACACATAATACGATGAATAAATCCCCCGATATGGGAAGTACATCTGCAACACACCATCCCGTCGGGGTGGAAGAGTGTGCGTTTGTGTGCATGTAATTGTCTCTGCATGTGTTATTGCTTATATTAGATCATGACACAGTGAATAATTCGCCCTCCACCCCCCGCCCCACATGTACAAATGATATGTTCAAAGTTAGCCAAATTTTTGAAGAGATCATTTAATCTTATGTCACTTCTGAAGCAAAGCAGACTTTTGCAGCGAAGCGGAATACGATGTAGTAAACTTTGAAAAGAATGTTCAGGCATTGTTTCTATTTATATTTTCTTCAGTGATGATTTGACCTGTTACCTTTTGCGTTTTAAAAATAGATAGTCCCCCTATTTACGATAAAAGTGAGTGCCCAAATATGTATTTTTTTCCTAATGTACAGCAAGTAAATGGCATTTATTGATGAATTGGAAAAAAAAACAAACTTTTATTATGACTTGGAATCAGACAAAGTCAGAATCTGTCCCAAATCCTATTTACAATAATCAAATTTGCGTTGGGATATGGAGCTAAATTTTACTGATATTTCCTGCTCAGTTGGAAAAATCTGTTCAGAGGACAACTGATAGTCAAGCACTTAACCATGCAACACCTCACTCTCAATACACCAGTAAGCATAGTGGTGGTTTTTAGGATCATAGCATGGGGATAGGATGGAGCTAAGTGTAGTGCAATAATGAAAGAAAATCTGACAGACTGCAAAGAACCTTGAGAATGAGACAAATGCTTCACCATCCGACAGGGCAATGATCTTTACTGTACAGCCAGAGTGACAATAGGGAGACTTGGATCATCCTGTTTAGATCCCACTCTTTAATATATTAAAGTCTCTGCTTTTTCTTCTCATTTTAATTTTTCTCTGATGTAAATTGTTTTACTGCAGTCTCGCCCTCAACAATTTCAATCTCCTCAGCTCCACTGGGTCTGGATTCCACTCACTTAATTTCTCTAGCCTCATACACCCAGAAAGTCATCCACCTCTCACGCAACATCTCTTCCCTCCTCAATTCGTCCCACGAGCCTCCTGCATTCGTCAGTGTAATCCTACCATATGTAATCTCCAGCTTAATCCCCTCAATCTCTGACGATTAAACACAAAAAGATGTTTGAATGAGAGCTAAAAAAAAATGTACTGTCCATTATGCAACAGGTCTTGAGGTAGCTATGGGAGGATGCTTTGTGGGTGAGGCAGAGGGGAAAATGGAGAGGAAGGTAAAGAAGTGGGACAAGGTCAAATGTGGAGGGGATTGAATACAAGGTTCTGTACACCAATACTCTGTCTCCAACTTGTGTGTAGCACTCTTAACTCTGGTGGATGAATTAGAGACGGTATGTTGCTAAGCACTGTCAGGGCAACGGAGCATCGGTGGAGCATAATGGAACAGAGCCCAATGCAGAGCATCTAAATCCCAGTGGAGGCAACAGAGATGCTGTGAGGTTACCACTTCAGTGATTGTTGCCGTCACCTTCAGTCTTTCATTTAAAGCCTCCAACAGTCAGACAATCTTGACAAGCTCTGTTAAATCGCTTTTGCGACTCATTGTTTCAACACTTCTGCATTGTGAAAAACATCATCTTTAATGGAAGAGGAAGTGCAAATGTTTAACGTTTTCTTGGAGACATGATTAATCATCTGCAATGGACCGAAGACCAGTCCAGGGTGGACACTGGGCGTCACCCAATGACCACCAGAGCAAGGCACTAGCCCCTGACACGACCTTGCAAGGTTAAACGTGTTTAGATAACAGGTCAATGGATGGATATGATGTAAATGGACTTAATGTGACTTTCCATGAGAAAACACACAATGCTTCCAGGCTTCTACAGGTGCAGGAGGAAGATGATGGCATCATCCACTCCAATGCCAGGCTGGTAGGAACCCAAGACCTTACAAACAATCCCAGCCATGGAAACTTCTAACATTAGATGCTCAAGTCAGTTTAAAGAATCAACTCATTAAGTTCCTCCAATCAGAGGGCCTTCTCTTACTCTCACAAGTTGAAACAAGGTCATAACCACAACATATTTTTTTTGTCCAGAAACTGTCAAACCAAAGAACTTATGGTGATTTTGCATGTTCGGAATCGGTCACAATTAGACCACATATTCTCTGGAGTTAGTGGGAGCCGGACCCTGAAGAGAGATCTGGTGCCATGTGACACGCTCCGGTTAGGAACGCCTGGATTCATTGCTGACAGGGACACAGCAGAACCGACCCGACAGTGGCACAGCAGATCGATCCCACAAGGACACAGCAGCTGCTTTAAGAGTGAGATGAAAATGGCCCTGGTGAGAGGCCCACTGGTGACTTTCCACCACGGCGCTGGGAAGGGAGGGTGACCTTGTTGTGTTTCTGTAAGCTGGCAGCTGCTTTTATCTTCCTGAAACTTCTACCTCTGGCCCTTGCAGCGGAGGTGAATTGTTTTTACTGCCCGAATTACACAAGAGTACAAGGGCATGACAAAAGAAGAAGAAAAAAGTAAAAATAAAAATTTGGTGGGATGCATTTTTTTGGGCAACCAAAGTTTAGATGCGTTCAATATTCAAAAAACGATTGCCTTCATGCATAACTGGTTTCTTCTAAATCAGACAGGTTTTGTTGTTTTTAATTGTTTCCAACCTTCCTGTCTTCCTGCCACAATATCTTCCTTTGTGTTCTTACTTCCTTCTTCTTGTTCTTGCCCGACTTTGCGTCCTTTGTTTCCAAATCAGTTGTGGACTACCTCCTGTCTTTCTCACATTACACTTTCCTTTTATTCTTTCTTTTTTCCTGGAACCTATCTCACTTTCCCTACTTATGATGTTTCTGCCTTGTTCTGCCAAAATATGACTTCCATAAAAGTCATATTTGTAAACTGCACGACTTAGAATTGCCCCATCAAAAGATTCTCTCACTTGAGCCGTAAGTCTCTGCTTGGGTCTTTTTGCTGCTTCTTTGCGAACTGTGCCAGACTGTTTTTATTTTTGAGATATTTTAATGAATCAATTGACTTTTGTGCTTTGCTGATCGAAGTTGTTGGATTCTTAAATGTATAAAACTTCTTTTCACCTTCTAGTTATGATCTACTTAGTGTTGGTCGGTTGCACAAATCCCAAAGCAACATATGTGGTGATCAATACGCTATACACAATGTGTAACGTGTGTAGATTCAATTGCAAGAGACGGTGAGTGCATTCCTCACTCCTTATGTATGGAATGGTCAAAATGTCTAAGTTCAATTCAAGTTTTCTAGTTAGTTTCTCAAGGTCACTGCAGTTTGGGACACAGTTTGCTTTCAAGTTTGTCATAAATTGCAGGAACATTGCATTTATACAGAATAAGATTTAGTAGAGCAAAGCGGAAATGCTCCACGCAGTACAACCAACATTGCAGGATGTCACGTCTTTAACTATTTTGACAATGTACTGTCTGAGCTCTTCTTCACAAACACATAAAAAATATGGCAGTGGATCACCCTCAACGGCTGCCTTCACTAAAGGCCTCTTTAAAAGGGAAACTCAAGCAGAGGGGGCAGGAGACAAAGCATAAGACTTCCGCTTCTCTGATTTCACTCACTTATGAGAATCCAATACCACTGGAGCAGCACTGGTTTCCTTCTCTTCCTCCGCTTAGCACTCCATCCACTGGGATAAGTGAGCAGAAACAGCAGAAAATGATGGAGGTAGAGAAGAGAAGAAGATGTATGCATGTGTGTGTGTGTGTGTGTGTGTGTGTCTATGCAACATCAAGACAAAGATAAAGAAATGAAAAAGGGTTAGCGAGTGCAGCCGAGAGCAGAGAAGGAGAAGTGCGGGGAGCCTTGGGGGCAGCGTGCAGGCAAATGGAGGGGAGGAGGGTGGTTTGCAAATTTTTTGGAAGGCATGAGTAAAAGCAAAAGAAATAGAGGAGGAGTTTGAAACAGTTTAAAAGAGTGAACGAGTGGAGGGAAGTCAGAGAAGAAACGGGAAACAGCTGGCTGAGAGGAATGCGGCAAAGAAGGAGAAAAAGCCCCTTATGTGAAGACGAACCTGCATAATTCATGTTCTGCTGCTTTTAGAAACAGCAGCTTCATCAGGACAGGGCTGCTGCTTTACTGTAGCAATGCAGTGTGCGTTTCATGTGTTTGTGCAGGAGAGTAAGCGATGCGCCGAGTCCTGCCTGTTGTGGCATGTCTCGGTAGCTGTGCACCTTCTCTCTTCTCTGTTCTTTTTGCCATACCTGTGTCAGAGCTCCCAGCACACTGATGTTCTTGTGTGTAAGCGTGTGTGTGTGTGTGTGTGTTTTTGTTGCTTTTTGTTCCCAGGAAGTGGATCTGTTCGCCTTCACCTTGCCCTGCTCTTCACCCTGACTCTCTCTGACTGCACTCTGCCAGGCCATTAGAGCTCTCCGAGGCCCACGGAGATAGATCTACTTGTTTCTGTGTCTGCTTTCATGTGTCAGTGAGTGGGCTCTAATGTTTGCGTGCAAACGTGTACGGCTGTGGACGTCAATCCCACAAAGGGAGCGCTTTTTTTCCTTTTCTTTTTTCTTTTGTTTTTAAATGTAATGCGCACCTCATGTGTTCTGGAACTGATGTAAAATGAAATAAAAAGGGGAAATCAAGCGAGGAAATGTTACCTTTTTCTAGATACTACACAAGCTAATCTTAATATTCATAAAAAATATTTGTTTGCTCACTGTTTACTGAAATTGTTCAACACAAGGAATGCAACAGTTTCCCCACAACTGGAGATCTGGTGACTCAATTCAAAATCCTTCAAAAATTCTCAAAACTGCTCGGTATTTTATTGTTTTATTTATTTAATGTGAGTGTGTTGAACAATGGATGCATTGTTACATGAAGAAATTTAGCCCTCAAAACTATAATGAAGAAAATTGCTTCATACTCATAATCCCTTTTATTTTCCTTGACATATCTTGACATAACTAATTTGGAACTTCTACACATTGCATTTGGTTAGCATAAACATAAAATATCAATTTGGCCATAGTATTAAAAATATGTACGTCTGCAGCCGTACATATGCAGATATGTACGGCTATATTGATTTTGAGAAAGTCAATATTTGACTTTCTCAAATATTGACTTGAGAAAGGCAGTATTTAGTAAATGTCCTTGATAACAAAATTCCCTGAGACATTAAAACTGTATTGAAACTTTTGAATAAATCTCTGCCTTTAACCTCGCCTGTTGCCTCACACTGTGTTCATGCTTTTGAATATTAAATTCAGCTTTTTAGCATGATAGTCTTTGGATTTCACCAAAAACACCAGGTTTCTTAAAGCACATCCAGGAAGAATGGCTTTTTGCTGAGCAAATAATAATTGAGTCAGTCTTTTTGTGATATTTGTTTATGGACAGACACATAGAAACTGATAGGGGAAATGCCTATGTTGAAACACAGTGGAGGTTTTTATCAAACTGCTTATTATACATAAAGAATAAAATGTCTTTAAACAAGATTAAAAGTTTAAAGTGTGTGTTAATTTAAAAGTGTATTATCCAGTTTTTGAAAACAGCTTTAAATACAATGGATATTTTGGGGGTGAGGCATGCCGCAAATATCGTCAGGTCCGGGAGTCAAACCTGCAACGTCGAGGCCTTCAAATGTGGGTCACACTGTCCCCTACGCCACGCCAGCACGCCCAGAAAATGACATGTCTTTAACTGGCTTTTAAAGTCTCGATCCAATTTCTGTTTAACACTTTACAAAAAAGATGAAAAGTGGATTAAAATGTTTGAAATTTATATCTGCTCTTGTAGAAAACAGGAAACGTATGAGAAGTTATTCCCATAAAAAGCTTCAAGAAACCTTTGATATTAGTATTTCAGCTTTAAATTTAAAAACTGCTCTGATTCTTCTATCCTTCTGATAATGTAGCATACTGTACACTCAACACCTCATGTTAGACATGTAATATTCAACACAAAAGGGCTGCCGCTTAATTCAGCTGATTATTTAAAATAATTTGATGACATAATTGGATGTACAGTATACTGTTTACACCCTTTATACCAAGAATCACACAGCATCCAAAATGGAGGTGCATCGTAGCCAACATACATACTTTTTACAGCAAAAAAGACTTTTCCCAAGTGTTAATGTTCAAGTGTGTGAGGGTGCAGAAATGCATGGCAGTAACCCCAGTGTGAGAACATCTACACAGTTTGCACAGCTGCATACAAATCTCTGTGGGGTTGCAGAAAGGGCTGGGCTCTGCCGGCACCACGGGCCTGATCAAAAGATCCCCAGGTCTCTGAAATACACAGCTTGGGCTTTAAACCTGTTAGCTGCTGGATTAGCCTGCTGAGAACAAACACCAACACACAAATAGATGAATGAAAAATCATTTTTTAAAATAAAGTCTGCTCTTCAAGAGAGTCCTTTAAAATGTCCCTGTTCTGCAAGAAGCAAAAGAAGTGGAGGATGAAATCGTTCCTAGTAAAATAAGCAATGGCTTAAAATAAGTTATTGTTACTTAACACAGAATAATAACATGTCCAAATATCTCTCAGATGCTGAAGTCAGCATAGCTTGCTTGTATTGTTATTGAATCCTATAATCTTAGAGTTGGAAAAGGTTGCTTCACCCTAACAGTAAGTAAGCATAAACCTGTTGATATTAGCTCACCTATATACTAATAAACCATGCAGGCTGTGGTTATGACAAGCTGCAGATCATGATTCTGCACAAACTGCAGCTGACCAGAAGTTCAGCTAAAGTTTGGATAAGAGATTTTGATAGTCATTGGAATTTTATTATTATTATTTTTTAAAATGCTTTAAAAAAAAAAAAAAAAAAAATTACATTAAATCTCTTCATAAGAGAGCACTCTGAAATTGTTGCATGGAGAAACCAACAACTACTCAATGATGGAAACTAAATGAAACTGGAAAAATGATCATTTCTTGTGAAAATGCAACGTGAATGCCTTAAGTTGAAAATTTGTAGTGCAGTAGCATTGGAAATCAACTGCAGAAGGCAAACAGAAATGTAAGAAATAGGCAGAAGGAGCCTGCAAAACGCAAACAGAAAATGTGTAGAAGAGGTAAACTTTCAAACAATTCAGAAATGCCACTGAAGGAGTGTCAGAAATTCATACAGAACACTGTTCACTATGGAGGACCAAAACCGACATTTTAAGAAATAAAAGCATAAATATATATTTAGGTTTTCATTGTCCTTACACATGAGTTTCTGTCTTTTTCATTTCCCCTAAACATGCGTTTTTGTCAAGAAAAGTAGATATTTTGGTTTTGTCTTTTCCTTATACAAGCCCTCCTTCTTTTGTCATTGTCTCCTCTCCTTTTTTTGCTTAAAATAAAGAAGTAGTAACAGGTTGCAGTACAGACATGAAATCATCTATATTCGCTCATTATTAATCAATGACAGCTTCAAACAAATTAGTTTTTACCCACCATTTAAAGGAGTTTCAACAGTTTTTGTTCCAGATTAGTGGATGGGGGTTGTCCAGGGTATTATTCATGCAAAAACATGCACATTTCCTTTTCTTTCTTTGTGACAATCACTGGAATAATTCAACACTCCCTTTTCAGCTGCTGAATTCAAACCATGACTCCCCGGCAAGATCAAAACCGTCCCCCTGCTCAAACCATGACTCTCCTGTCTCCGTGCTTCACATTTGGCAGATTCTTTACTGAGAATAAATATTGTTTATTTTCAGCCTCCAACTAAGCTTTTCTGGGGCCAAATTTTACTCCCATGAACACTAGTCCAGCTAGTAACCAAACAGTAGCTGCTGCTTGTAAAATTCAGACAGATTTAACATTTAGAGCTGAAATCCCTGTAATTTTGTAAAAAGTATGTATTATTCCAACTTTTCTGTAACTAATCCCCCCCCCCTACTCGCCAATAATTTCTAAGGCACTCTAAACTCTTTCAAACATCGCATCAATCACTCCTTATGTGTGGGAATATGAAAGAAGGTTTAGGAACGGCTTGACCCTGATCATAAGGTTTGATCCTACCGTCTTATTAAAAGCCTGAAGATATCCCACTGCCCTTCAAGAAACTTCGGCGGAGTATTAGCGCGTCTGATTTTTCTTTTAAAATACTGCCATGTGCTGCTGCTGACTCCAGGGTTTTGAATATGCATTTTGAAGGTTGTTTGGATTTTAATGCTATTCATCAGAGTGGCCTGATGAAAAAGATTGCTTGTTGGACCACTTCCTATTGCAGCGGATTGTGGCTCATCTACTCTTCGTTGGAGAGTATTTTGAGTTTAGATCTGAACATATATTATAGGATATTTACCACCGCCTGAACTGTAATTTGTGTAGCATCCCTATCCCTATTAAAGATGCAGTAGGGGTCATCAGAGAATGTAAGCAGGCCATCCCTTTGAGGGAATATGCAACATCCATTAAGAAAAAAAAAAAATCTGCTTAAATCTGCCACCAAACAAGCAGCTTTTTTGATTCCGGCTAATTATGAAATGGTTAAACATTCCATGCATGTTTTCCTCTCGCGCTCAAGTTGAGCCGCTGCATAACTGCACTCCTCTATCAGCTCTCAGATGAGGCTCGTCAATTAGAGCCGGGGCCGAAGTGCGGCATGTTAATTCGCTGTAAAATATTCCTCCTCCAGCACTAATTAGGTGCTAGCCGTGGTCGAGTGGAGCCCATCCACTGGTGTGCGAGCAGCCTGTGCTGCATAGCAGTCCCCCGGTATCGTTTGGCTGACCAAAGCAATGCACGATAACCGGGAATTATTTTAATTAACCTGTGCCGCCTTCTGCAGCTAATGAGCGTAGTTAAGACTAACCCGGCATCTTCGCTGCAGCGTGTTTGCACGCTTGCGTGTCTGAAAACCGAGGATCTGGAGCTTAAAAGAATAACGTGGCGCCACATGTTGTGAATAGCCAAGCCGGTTGGGTGCAGAACTTGCAAGATGGGCCCTGAGCGCCTTCATGTTTTGTCACATTTTGGGCTCAAAACTCGAATGTTTTTATTTGGTCTCTGTGCAAATAAAAAGACAAACCAACGTGCGATTGTGATGTAACAGGAAAACGAGTGTGATATACATGTTCAACCCTTTTGAGTCAGTTCTTTGTAGAACTACATTGCATTTTATTGAAATAGTTTTGTCACAACAGCTTTGAACATCTACAGGCTGAAATTCTTGCCCATTCTTCGTTGCAAAATTGCTCAAGCTCAGGCAGATCGGATGGAAAGTGCCTAAGAACAGCAGCTTTCAAGTATTTCTACAATGTAACAACTTGATTTAGATCTTAACTTTGAATAATTTATGTTATAGATTATTAATTTTCAATGGACTCCACCTTATTGTGGTTCTTGTGTTCTGTATAGTGTTTAGACCTGGATGAACAAGTTTTCATCCAGGTCTGATCTACATTTAGCTTCATTCGTCTTCCTATTAAACTCTAATCAGGCACTGTATCCCAGCTGAAGAAAGGCATCCCCACAGCATGATTCTGCCACCATCATGCTTTATAGTGGGGAATTATATTTTCAAGGTAATGTAAAGAACTTAGATTTTTCTCCCCATGTAGTAATCCAAAAAGTTTTCAAAAATTTAGGGTGGCTTGGTAGAGAAAACTTTTAATAAAATACACTGATGTTTGTGGATACAACGTGAATGAAAATGAATTACAAATGATCAACAAGTAAAAATAATTATGGGAGGTTGTGAAGTTCAAATTGTTTGGAAAAAAAACATTTTTGCTAAAAAGTGTGCAGCGACTTTTAGTGTTTTATTTGACTATATTGACAGTTGCTGAGCACGAGCCATAGGCTGAGTGATGAGAGCCATGGCTCTGAGGGAGTAGCATTTTTTCACTCCTAAAATCCTTCATTCCACAGAAGAGCGGATAATCCATTTCCTGTTTCCATGTGCGATAAAGACACTTTTTCTTCTCTCCTCCTTCTATCTGAGTCAGAATGAGAAAAGAGGAGGCTTTGAAACTCTGCCCGGTCTCCTGCACACAGCGGAAGAGGAGACATGTCGGCCCTTGTCGTTGGTACCAGCCTTCGGTTTGTGTAATATTGACATTTGCTCCGGTGTGAAGAACGCTCAACTCAACCTCCAAACCACCTGCATTTTGAGAACTGCTGGCTTTCACATCCCTCCGTGCAAAAATAATTGGTCTGTGCGCAGGCAGCACTTGTTGCCATCACCCCTCGTCCCTTCCTTCCCCCCGGATCTGCTGCGTATGACAAGATTGAGCTTAGGTAGGCACAGATGCTAACTGAGCTTTCAGGTCGGTAACAGCACAGTCTTTGCGGTATCTCTTGTGGACAGTGTGTGCGTTGCACATGTGCAAAGGCTGCATGTCTTTGTAATTCCATATGGCGGGAAATGCGGCCTCTGCAATCTGGGAGCTGACTCCAGAGATCAGGTGGTGTCACACTGATGAGGTAATCACCACTAGGATCCAAATATAGTGAACTACGGGGTTAACAAACAGCTCTGAGACTCTGCGCGCCGCCCCCGTGTCCGTTGGAGCTCACTGCAGATGTCCAACCTCAGATAAATCTGCGACCTGGGCCTGTGGTGAAACACTGCAAGTGCAGAGGCTCTGATTACCTTTACATAGGGGCTGAACTTTAAATTAGACAGCATGGCATATTCATTAGCCTGCCTGGGTTCATATTCCTCTCACACACTTATGTGCATTAGCACACTTCATCGGTACATCACACGTCTTACTGTCGTACTTAGACTCTCATCTAAGACCCAGAGATGCAGCAGTCAAGGTCACCTGAAAAGCCGGAGGTGTATGTGATGTAAATTCACCTGCTGGATTGATTCCTCCTGTACGTCCTAATGATCAAACACTTGTGGAGTTAGAGGATAGTCGGGTGTCTTAAATGGGAATTTGGAGGATATGGGCGTACCTGGAAATGAGACACAAGCAGACCGGGCCAGATGATGAGAATCTCTTTTGTGGTTTAACCTGCAGATCAAAGTGACAAAGGAAAATCCAGCTTTAATTTCAACTTAATACTGTCAAAGAGTCATTGGACTGATTATATTTATTACATTTTACTCTCACTCATTATTGGGTTATTTCTATCCAACTACCCATCCATCCAATACCTTCTTAATACTCACATTTTGAAGTGTGCTAAACTGCGGTCAAAATGCAGTTATCGAAGACCCAGAATCATCGCACAGTTGATATGAAATGACTCAAATCTGTATCTTAGGCTGTGTTCACACTACAGCCTGAAGTGACCCAATTCCAGTTTTTTGTCAAATCTAGTGGTGGAGCACAGCTTACATATTTGAAGTTGTTGTCAAACCGGAGCAGCATATTAACAACTTAATCTTCACATAGTCCGTCATGGTGGTTTTTCTTGCGCGTATCAGGATGCAGAATAGTGAGATTTGTTGAGTATCAGTGATGTTCAGCTCGGATGAATGCGACCTGGACGTTAGGTCACATTTGAATCGGATACGGATCGGTCGCATTCGAAAAGAATTCGACCTGTGCTGTTCCGACTGTCATGAAAAGATTGGAAACAGATTGCATTATGTCAAAAAAATCTGAATTGGGCAACTTCAGACTGCAGTGTGAACGCAGCTTTAGACATGGCAAAAGTCAGACCCAGAACCCCTGGATTTCACACAAATCAATCTGTTGCAAAAGTAAACTTTTGTCTGTTCATTTTAACTTCATCCCTTAAAAACTAAATGAATCTAGTCAGAAAATAAAACTCCAGAATGCATGGAGAAGGATTTTTTTTAAGACCACTTAAAATAAATGAAAAAGGCATCCACACTGTAACCCACCCTGAGCGCTATGCCTCTGTGCATGGATGAAATCTCAGGTGTGATGTTTGTGACAGCCTGTTACAGGCTTTTGTTATCATTGTGACAAGGTGCTGATGTTTCAAACAGCTACCTTGTGCTGAATGGGAGAAATATTTCTTTGACAATGAATCAGCTTGAAGGTGAAAAGGCTTGTCGTCGCCTGTGAGCTACCCCATCTCCAACCGGCTCTACACTTTGCGTTTGTCAAAAGCTGTTGAAATAAGACTTATTTCCACAAGATGCATATAGCAAACTGGTGCTACACTGTGATTTTAGACATTACTAATGTGCAAGTCTTTTCTGCAATCATGTTATTTCTAGATATTACACTCCACGAAATCTGGGTTAAAGAAAAATACAATTTATTTATTTATTTATTTATTTGCTATCACATTCCTGCCCAAAAGTATCGTTTGAAAAGAATAATCTTGATAACTGAGCCAGTACTAACTGGGCTAAATCAAATGAAAATCAACCAGTCACAGTATGTAAAATATTGCCTGTTTATGTGTCTTTAGGAAAAAAATATTAACTCAAAGTGTGAATGATGAACATCCTGGGTCTAATTGGTTGTTTCTGTTCGAGTCGTATCTTTCTGCAGATGGCAGTAGGAACACCTCCCCCCTATGGAACTAGAAAACCCAGTTTGCAACTCTAAGCAATGTGGTAAATCTGTGGTATTTCCTGTTTTGGACTCTCATAAGACTGTTGTATTGTGGTTTCTACTAAAGGCTTTTGTGAGACCAAACAAACGTTAGATTTAAACACATCTTTTAGGGGAATTAGGTGTGAATTGAGTTCATGTCACTGGTTTAGACTCAAACATTTACTACTGATGAGTAGATGTAAGGGAAGGGTCAGTGTTAGGCTGGAGAAATGAGTGAAAAGTGAATGGAAGTCAATGCAAAGTCCTTGTGAAGATGGAAAGATGTAATATGTTTGGGTGCGTGCATGGTGTGTATGTGTGTGTGACAGTAAAACATAGCACTAATGAGATCCCAAACCAGCACCAAGCGATGCTGGAATTAGCGTCTTTCACACCCTCACCTCCTCCTCCTCCCCCATCGCCCAGCAGCCCCCGTATTCTCTAAACTCTTCCAGCGGCTTTATTAAAACCTGGACATGAGACGCAGCAGAAAAATGAGCAGAACTCAATCTCGGCTTTAAGGCCGACACCGTCCGGCTTGTGTGCTCTCACGGAGCGGAGGGAAATGACCTATGAAATATTGCCTTGTCTTTTAAATACAGTACAAGCCGTCGCTGCACACATGCGGCGATGGAAGTGTGGGCCGTGCACAAACTCATACAGTCCTACGCACACACACGCACCTTGCCAAGCACTGAAGCAATTACCGGAACTGTGTTTCATGTAAGACATAAAATTGGACAATATACTTGCGTCTTTATTTGATGTAAAGCCCAATCAGAGTCAAATGTTCTGCTTCACCAGTTTACAACTCGCTGCAGAATTATCCACAAAACAACAGAGGGAACATGTAAATGTGGCATTGTAAAAAAATCGGGTAAATCAGCATAATCTTCCACTGCGTACCGCCAACACACACAGTGGGCCTAGCCAGAAAATGGCGCGTCGAAAAGTAAAGCAAATAGTGCGTTGCTTATTATCAAAGCCCTCCTGCTGCCTGTGACCAGTTCTAATGAGGAATTAGCAAAAGATAGACAAACACGTCCTGATTTACCATTCACTCTTTCCTTTACCCATCAAAGGCCTGAGCTGAGCTGATCTGATCTGAGTGATGGGAGCTTTCTTCGCCCAGTGCCAAAGCTGTGAAATTGTACAGGCTTATTGCAGCTCATGCTTTGCTGGGCTTCTCATTGATTTTGGTTTTGTTAAGGTTCACAATACTTTCAGCGTCTCACTGACCAACTTATTAGCCGTGGCTCACAGAGCAGCAGGGAGTATGTGTTCCTTGTCATTAATGTGCTTTGCCGGGTCATTAGCAGCTGAGCGGCTCTGCACCACAAGCGAGGAGCCAGGCACACGCGCACACCCCCCTGCCCCACACACACACACACACACACACACTTACAAAACACACCGAATAAAGCGTGGGTGGGTCACCACTGACTTTTGCCCATAGCCTCGGCTCCTGCGATGATTAAAGCTAGTGGCGACACACACAAAAAAATAAAAATTAACATGCATGTGTGTTAGCAAACACACACGGGAGCAAACACACACACGCACGCAGACATTAGCCACAGTCACACAAACACATGCTGCGATAAAGACAAAGTCTGCAGAGCAACACTGCAACGCAGACACAAGCAAAGTAGCAGCTTTTAATCATCTTTCGGGGAAAAGCCGGTCTACAAAGGAAGTGTCACAAACAGCTGCAGTGGCAGGGCTTTTTCTGCCGCTCAGTAATGGAGAGAGATCATGTTCTCCATGTCACCAACTCTATAACAGAGTTCACCTGTAAACAGCAGATTAACATATTAAATCAAAATGTGAAACTAATCTGTGTGTTTTTTTCTTTCCCCCTCTATACCGACTCCCTCTCTTTGCCCCTGTCTGTCTCTCTCATTAGCTGGGCACATTAGCTTTCCTGCTACTCTTTCGGCAAAAAGAAAGGAAAGAGAGCCTGCGGCAAAGTGACCTTCTGGGGATGGAAGGAGGCCAGGGGGGAATTCTCCGACACCACTGATCTCCAGCTAGTTCAGTCTCTGCGTGGGCAAAACTCTGATCTGATGCAGCCATCAGTGATTGACGGGGAAGCTGGAACAAACTCAGAGCTCTGCTTCTATGCAAGGGAGATCATTTAACTAAAGAGTGACAAGTCGGGTAATGGGTGTTGGCAAATTAACCCCTGAAAAAAAAAAAAAAAAAGTCTTCATGAAAGAGCTGAGGTGAAGAATGATCTCATATGTGATTAAAAAGCAGAGAACCACACGGGAGAGGGCTGATCAAAAAAACTAGGCTTCTGGTTCCTTGTAGGAATTACGGCAATAATTGAACTCCTGAAGGATTTGAGTAGAAATCCAGAGAGATAGAGGTGCATAATTAAAGGTTCGCTGTTGTGTTTGTCCTCAATCCCTCCTCCACTGCAGCTATATCAAATTATGTGGCAATGGTTCTTTGACACTTGAGAGACCTCCGGTGGCCCGGTATCACCGCCAGACCCTGGCAGGGTCAGCGCTTCTGCACAGAGCGCGGATCAGCACGCCACATAAACTGATAATAAACTAATATAAAGTTCAGAGACAAAGGCTGACAGACACACAAACAGGCAGGTAAACAGCTCAGCCATCCGTCTGCGCTTTAAAGCCGAGGCAGCAGCAGTTATCACAGCCTCGCCGGTCCTGCAAGAGAATACGTTCAAACCTCAGACTCAGACTCACCATTAATTTAGTCAAATTAATGATGAAATGGATCAAAAATTGATGCATAAATAAATATATATTTTTTTATGATTTGAAAGATATAAAATCTCTGATTTGTTGTACAGTTATTATTTGAAAAAACTTAGAGGAACGAGAACAGCAGAATTTTTGCTCTTGTAAGGCATGGTCAGTAGTTTTTTTTTTTTTTTTTTTTTTTTGCTCATATAATGCTGGGTTCCAATTTTCCATCATGTATTCAATGCTTAGCTCCTTCAACACATTTAATTTTATTTGATGGGACATGAACAAGCTCATCCTGAACTCATCGATGAATATCAAAGGTACTTCAACCACATGAAGCAGGTATGTCAGAGCAGGGATGCATCTTCAACATGTAGAGCAATGACTGAAAAAGACTAACGGACGAAATACACAAACGTTCTGACAATTGGGATTACTTTCCTTCACTTATGTTGCCTCCGCACAAGTATCAGATACCACCATAAATTTGAATGATTTGACATTGGATCGCTACATAACGGTGTGTATTTATGAAAATGATAAATCCACAGATGTTTGTCCTCCTCTTTGATCTGCATAAAACCCATGCAGTTGCTGAACAGGATTTAGCATGCAGGTTAAGTATTTAGCATATTTCTGGAGTTTGACCTGGGAAATCAATATGGCCGCGCTTTTAGATAATTGAATCCTTGGTCCAGTGGAGTCAGATAGCCAATGCTTGCTAGTGAGTTCACAAACTGAAAGCTGGGGACAAATTCTGGGGTGTTGCATGGAAAATGTATTGTACTGTCCCTAAGCCTGGATGAATCCAGGCATTTAGTAAAACTCATCAACATTTATCAACAATGGCACTTAAAGTACCGTAGTTTATAAAAAGTTATGTGCAGGTGTAAAAGAGAAGGTGGAGCCACACTCGTGGTCTGCAAAATGCCCTCCTGATGTCTCTATTGTGCGGTCTGACTTTAGTGGGTAAAATGCTGGTGCTTACGAAGCTCTCCAATCGAGCTGGCACGGGGAGCAACCACACATCCAGCGTTAATCACCACGTTCCCTTCTGTGCCAGCACACACACACACACACACATGCACACGCACTCGCCCACAAGCGCACAAGCTGTGGGGACATGCAGAGACACACTAGGGGAACCACAAATGCCTGCAGGGAAAAAAGGGGGGCTTAATCCGACAGTGATCTAGTGACTCCAGAGAGAAACCGAGGAGTGTCGCTGCCTTGGTGAATAGATGTGTGCACATTTCTATCTTACGCTGCAACTGCTGACAAAGTTTAGAAATTGAGACTGGGGAAGAAGCGATCTTGTTTTCCTAAGCATTAATAAAAATAATAAACATGATTTCAGCACATTCTTCAAGTTTTTATTGTCTTGCCTTCTTATGAAGAAGGTCCTGGGGTTGAATCCTGACCAGAGGTTTCTCTGCGTGTAGCTTGCATGTTCTCACTGCGCATGTGTGGATTCTCCCCAGGTGCTCTGATTCCTCCCACAGCTCAAGAAGTACGGTTGCTGGGTTAATTGGTGTTTGGTGGAAGAGTGTGTGCATGTATGGCTGTTCATCCTGCTTGGATTGGTTACCTGTCCATGGCGCCTCCCGACCCAATGTTTCCCTGAAGGAATGTGGTAAATAGAATTTCGCAAAATTACAGAACTTATTTATTTTCAAACTTTGAAAAAAAAAAAAAACCCAAAAAACAGTTGCTGTATTTCTTGTCACATTTTGTTTCCTATCATTGTCCAACAGTGATGTTACCACAGATGGCTTTTTCTGATGTAGCACCACTGAACTGTTTAAGAAAGAAATTGATTTTTGAACAAAAACACTTTGTGGCACACATGCTAAAATTTGTGGCATTTACATGGATGAACGAAAACAATACCAGACTAAATTAGGCAGATTTTATAACATGCTTTGAATGTTTCGTCTTTTTCTCTTGTATTTTATTCAGGACACACAGAACAGCAAGTTAATGTCTTGTGCATCAAAAATGAGGCTTGTAGAAGAGAAATATAGAGAAACAATGAATGGATCAGGATTTCTCTACAGTGTTGTGTTCACTAAAGGTGCTTTCATGAATATTTTTTACAAGTTAGGAGGAACCAGAGGTGCTGAAAAGCCACATTGAACAAAACAGAAAAAGAATCAAATTGATAGAGATGAAACAGGACAATCAGAAGGCAAGTAAGAAGCGATTAGACAAATGCGCCGAGCATTGGAGCAAGCAACCACTTGGGGTTCCCATGGGAATGATCAGCTCGGCCCACTCTTATTGAGGGATGAACAAATGTTTCTGGGCCCACATGTCACCGAACAAAGAGTGGGTCGTGCCACACTTCTACTCCTCAGAGCTTCTATTGTTAGTGTGCAATTCCCTTTAGACTTTATCAAAACAAGTTTAGTAAACAGCTCAACCTTTAAAATCTTTCTCTGAGGTGGTAGTGGGATGCTGAGGATGAGATCTGAGTGGAGTCCAAATCTACAGGTTCAAAACCAGAATGAGTTTGATGTGAACAAAAAAAAAGAAGAAAAAAGATGAACAGGTGCGACTGAAACTACTGGTAGCTCGTTTCAGATGGCACACTTTAGTCATCCAAATATGCAGCTGTATTTGTCTTTCCTTTTGGCCACATCTTTTAAATTTCCAGTTTAAACTGTGAATTGGAAGAGTTGCTTGGCTGCAAATCCACAGCTAACACAATAGCAAGCAGGAAACACAACACAAATATCCTTAAAAAAGAAAAAAGTCCTTGTGGCTAGAAAAATGTGGGGATGTTAAAAGCACTTTCTCCAAAAGAATTTGGAGACAGCATCAGTCTACAATAAGGCTGATGATTTTCTGGCATAAAACATGAAGGGCAGCGGTAAACGCACTCAGGGATGCCCAGCTTTCTGAACAAGGTCAGACTTTTGCCTGCTCAGTGAAACTCAAAAAACTCCGAAGCAGCTTTCTGCTAATTTTACACTTCACAGGAACTTTTTTAAAGTTTACTTTAAAGGCACAGTGGGGCGGATGCTCCCTGCAGGATTTGACCAAAGTGACAGAAGGAGGAGTTTCACACCTCGATATTCAACTGGTGACTCTGCTTATTTTGTTCTCCATTAATTGAAGCCAAGGTGTTTTGTGGAAAAAGAAATATTTCCAGAAACATGAACCTAATGAAAAAAAAGAATCTTCAAAGCTACCAAACTGAGTTCCTATCAAAAATACATGGTCCACAGTGAGACCATTGGCTGTGCAGCTCTTGCACTCTCTGCCTTTTAAGGTCCAAGATCCTCAGATGTGCAGCTTCTCCTCCAGGTGTTAAACTTGAACCTCGGCAAGACAAACCAACATTAATTAGTTAACCTCAATGAGAAATCTGTCCAAATACAACATGTTTAACCATGCAGCAAACATTTTTTAAAAACTATTTGGTTGCATATATAAGAATGTAGTTTTTTTTTGTTTATTTGTTTTTCAAAATTAACACAAAAACATTCAGTGGCTTGGTTATACTTCCCTTAATCACCAAATCTGTGAAATATTTTTTTTTCTTTAGCCTCCTTGCCTGGTTTTAAAAGACAGACGTCGCAAACAAATTGGAGAAAGAGAAAAGTTGCTCTTACTTTCAAATCTAAACCAGCAAAAATAGATATCGGCAGGTTAAAACTCAAGATGGAAGAACACGGCTTTTGATGTCTGTCTTTTCTTTAAGTCCAGAAAACATAGGGAGTTATTTTATGATTGTTTTTGGTTTTATTATTTACTCCTTTCTATTATTTACTCAGTTACAAATCAAAAGGATAAAAACAGAGTGTTTTTCTTGACACCTTCTCCCTTCAAAAGTAGCAGCCTGTTGGTAATTTTTCTTTAGCCAAGCAATTTCTTACATAACACTGAGAAGTGAGAAAAGCTAACTTTCAACCTTATTAACCTTGTGTTTCACATACAGGATATGTGCAATTAAAAATCGTCACACAGGAATGATGTTTATTGAACACCTGCAAAATAAATTTGTCATTTAAAACCTCTATGCTTGAATGGCCGGATCGATTTGAAAACTTTAAAAATGATGTTTCCATAATGTCAATTTCAACATTTGAGTTGACAGCTTTCATGGCTGCAATGACTAAGTCCTTTCTATTTTCTACTGTGAGCAGCATGAAAGATCACCGAGCGTCTGGCGTGGCGGGGCAGGCTGACTGACTCTTGTACAGACAGAAATCTTCAGTTGGCTCTTAGTTTTCATCAGGAAAAAAATCCAAAATTTGCTCGTTTGTGCAAACAGGACAAATGACAGACATGTGACGTATGAAACTAATTCAGTCGGTTATATTTAATAGTTTTGAGCTTCTACAGCCGAAGGGATGTTTTTACCAACACTGTGTAAATAAACTTTGGTTTCTCATTGTACCGTTAAATAATCCAAATGCAAGAATAAAAACAGAGGGCAATGCTTTAGAGAATTTTCCCCCTCCTTTCAATCGTTAGACGTTTCCATCAACCAGGATTACTTTGCGTTTAATTGAGAAAAACCTGATCATTGAGCACTGTGAGCTTGAACTGCATGGGCGACCCACACAGGTTTGGTCCTTTGGTAAAATTTCAATCTGAACGTGTTGCGTTCATCTCCATGGTCTTATAGAGCGAGAAATAACTTGTTTCTCAAATTGAAAGTCTGACTTATCATAACCCTTGGCAACCACAGTTTCTGCAGATTTAATAATAAAGATATAAATTTATGAGGTAAATGTTTAGCAGAACAGTGAATGTGAGCCAGTAGGGCCGGGTTCTGTGAATTTACTTTCTATTCTTGGTTGTGCAGGTCCTACAACAAACATATTGATCGTGTTTACATTAACGGGTACTTTGGGAGCTGCAAACGAGAAGCCCGCCCCGGCTTTACTGCAGTCCTGATTTCACTCAAACGGGAGGGCTAGCCTCAAGCCAGACCCCCACTCAGAGCTGGTTTCACTCCAATCCTTCGCCAACAATAATAATGCACCTATGCAAACACTCTTCACAATTACCTCCTTACACCAAGCCTGCACATGGTGAGAAAATAGTCCAGTGGCTCTACAGAAAGACCTCAGAGGGATCAACACACAAATGTATACCCAATAATATACAAAATTGCAAATGCACTTACCTAGAGAGAGCTGCATATTCTGTACAAAACAAAGAATCACAAAATAAAAGTCCTGCACAAATTCTGACAAGCCAAACCCCAGCAGACAGACTTAAAAGCATCAACGAAATCATCCAGTTGTGGCGGAGCTGGAAAAATAATTGCAAGAGAATCAATGCTAGTTATCCGGGCCTAATAAGGGCGATATCGGGGAGTGAAAGAAGAAATGCTTTTAAGTCCAGCAGACCTTGGGTCCACACTGAAGTCATAAACCGAAACCCCCCGCAGCGTGCAGTCACTGTAGGTTGTGGGATCAGATGATAATTAACAGTTTCCATCCCGCGACAGCGCGGGGTCCTGATGAGACGTTCAGACAGACGTTTCAAGTCTTTTGAGTCAAGAAGGAAAAATAAAATGACCACAAAAAAAAATCACAACATGCTGAAAGGTTTTGATGCATGGTGGCCAACTAGAGCAAAACACAACTTTGAAAAAAAACTTTCAAATAAAAAGCGCGCCTGTGGTCAGTTACAGCTAAACAGCAACCCACTGATGTAGTTGTAAACTAAGTTTGTGAGGGTAGTTTAACAACAACAGGATCGTAAGAGCGAGAAAGTACCAAACACGTTATTTTTGTTTTGTAAAATTCATCTTGTATTTTGTAAAGTAACAACTACAAATGTGCATATATTAAGGCCGCCCTCACTTCATCATAAGATCCAGAGCAAAGCCACTGCTTTACAAAGTTACTTTATTGGTGAATATATTCCACAGGTGTGTGCTCAGTGAAGGCCTCAGGATTTGTTACAGAACATTAGTAAACAAGGATGAAGACCAAGAAACACAGCAGATCAGCTTAAAGCAGCTTTAGGTTGTAAACAACATCCCAAGCTTTAAAGCGCTCACTGAGGTGAAAATTAAACTCGTATGACACAAATGCAAACCCACCAGACTTATCTGAGGAAGGACAAAGTTTATAAAAAAGCAGGCAAGAGACCCTCTGTGGTTTAACTATAGAAATCCACAGCTTAGGATGGATAATTTGTTGGCATAATCATTAGCTGTATGCTCAACACATCTAGTCCTTATGTAGTTGCAAGAAGAAAATCCAGAGCATTAAGAATCAATCATTAATCATTTAATGTTAGCAGGGGACACACATAGTGTGTAGAAAAGGAAATCACAAAATTTGTTGTGCACAGCTCAATAAATTTTACAAGTAAATAAATAATTGCACATCTGAGCAACATGTGACAAATATGGACTAATATAAAAAAAACAACATTTGTGTCCACCTAACAAATGCATGCTAATTGCAAAGAACAAGTGGAGGAAGATGCTAGACTGTCGAAATTGCTTAGCTCTTCAACCTGGAAGGGATCATCAAACTCACATTTGAATGCCAACAGGTTAGTTTATATAAAAGCATCAGCTGGAATAAAACTGGAAAAAGTGTGATGAGAAAAAAACTTGATTTTTATTAAAGTTCTTACAAAAATAAAACAAAGTCTCTTTTGGGGGAGAAAAATAACGTGAATAAATTTCATCATATATCCTACATATGGTTGGATCTACAGCATCATGCAGTATTCATAAAGATCCTCAGGATGGCTGTTCATTAATGCTCTTTAAACCTGGAGACTCCTCGCTTTCTCATTCAATGGGAAATATTCCAGGTCTGGAAACCGATTCCTGTTTTTCACTTCCATAGTAACTGGGCGTCAGAAAGCCACAGTATGAATGTGAACACAAACAAGTTTTTCTTGCGGCATGTTTTAATCTTAATGTGTATCTAGTAGATTGTTTTCCCACTTTGTCCTTCTTCAAGTAGGGAGGAGACCAAGCAGCTTGATCCAAAGGGCCCCGTGTCAGTTTTGGAGCCTCTGCGGGATATTTAAAAATCTCACGGCAGTAGCGATGTCGCTACTTCAGAAAGCCCAGTATGGAGGACGCATAAAGCACTACATCACAAACGATGCACATGGCCCACACATGTTTACATTGTGAGCTGTTGGAAAGTTGCCTTATAGTGAGGAGGAGGAGGAGGAGGAGGAGGAGGAGGAGAAGGAGGAAGACCTGTGCCAGAATATTAATTCCTTTCTGAAAAATAAAAAAGCACAATCTCCTTCTCCCTGGTCCTGTGCTAATAAAACATGTCATAATTGTGAATCTCAAACTCCAGTTCTTAAAATCGACGTTTGGTAGGAGTTGTAGTAAAATGTGTATTATTGTACTGCATGATTACTTACAGTTGAATGACTCAACTAATCTGAATTTTCTTGTTTCTTTGGAAATCAATAAGAGTTTTGTGGCCTAATTAATTCCAACAAGCTAGAAAATATTTATTGATAAAACCTCTCACTCTGGTTCCAGAAGACGCTGTGAAAACTTTGTTTATTTGTCTCCTGCTTCATTGGAGTGAACAATTTCTTTTTCTCAAGTCTTTAATTTATTTAGTTTGAGCAACAATAAATTCTTAGTGAACACCTTCAAACCTATATGATGGACACAACACAATTTAAATGTATTATATTCTAAAGTGACAGTGTTGTTATGAAATAGTGAAATTTCTCCAAAATTCAAGTACTCCAAAAGTAAAGTATCTAAAATTAATTTGCAGTTTCTGCAAGAACACATAAAAATCCTAACCTGAACTATATTGAGATCTGAAGAAGGAACTGAATCTGAAATCATTTCTCAATTAAAACATTTGTTATGCTACATGTTGTGAATAAAATATTGGCTCAAGAGACTTGACTGTTGAGTTTTCATCTTATCCAACCTTAATAAACAAGAAAAAACATGAATTGACTGTTTAAATCTTGTTTTTAATTAGCGTTTAATTTGATTTAGCTTCTTGATTTTTACCACAAACATAAATAGATAATTGCATCTTTTCTTTTTTTTTTTTTTTTTTATTAAAATGTGCAAAGTAACTTCAGCCATAAACTATAAAACTCTTCTCATTCTTACTTTGAAATAAATGTTTTGTAGTTTTACTTTATTCAAAATAAACTTGTGGCATAAACAAATCCAGAAATGTGTCATATTTCAGTTCTGTTGATCCAGTTTTCTTCTATGTGCATCCATGCCGCTTGATTGTCACATTTATCAATATGTTGTTTCATGAAATGTTGCGTGCTGGTGATAATAACGGCAAGCACAGATAATATTACACTATAAAATGGAAAATAATGTGCACACACAAAAATATAATGCAATATAAATAGATTCCTCCAGCCTCATATCCATTTCCCCTGTATCTCCAAACTGACCCATGACCTGTTAGATGTAGCGCTTCCAAAGACACCGGCCTCATTACCCGGGCTTCTCTTTGGCTGAGCCAGGTCTTTTATACCCCCGAGGAAGGACAGAAATAAACAAAGACCACCACTGATTGAGAGATGGAAACAAAACACTGTGGCAGGAAAAGGTTACATTGGCTGTTATCCTGTTCGGTGGCCGCTGGCTTTCAGTCATTAAAAAAAAAACAACTTCCAGTCATCTGTGACAATATCTCAGTTATGCAAGAAATGTCACTAAAAGCAGCCATACACATGAGACTTATGTCAGTAAGTTGCAAACTGCTAGCAGAGCGGTGAGCCATTAATAGCATTACAGACAATTTAGCAAAACGTAATAATTTTAAAATATGTTTTAAAGTGAACTATTCTTTAATGAATTAAACAATGTCTTCATGAGGTCGTATATATGTAGGTATTGATATTCACTATTCCCTCTAATTATAATTCTCAAGTGTGAAAAAGGGATTTTCACATTCAAAAATATTTACAGACTGACGACCTTAAATGACACATGCAAAAGTGTCTGCATGTCTATCTAATTTACAAACTCGCCACCAACGATGATTTTCTCCTCAAAATGTCCTATGAAACAAATAACGGTAGACTTTCCTGTTATGCTCTAGAAATGGTTTACTGCAAACATATGTTATTATCCTGCCCCAGTTTGAACTATATTCACATTTAAGCATCTTAACTGTAAAAGCTTTTCTTTTACATATGTGAGAACAACATGTGAGTGCACAGTTAAAGGGACTTTCAGAAAGTATATTCGTGTGATTTCCTTTTCCAAGGGTAAAGGTCAACTATGATGCAATAAGGGTGCAAATCTGCTCTGACATGTAGCATTTGGGAAACATGTGAACAAAGCAAACAAATCAGACATGGATCACTCCTTCTGGATTAAAACCACAAATACGAACAGTACTTTAAAAATATATTCCCTTTGTCTACCACACAGATTATATAGGTATCAGAAATAATTTTTACACAAACTCTACTTCCCATTCTGCAACGTGACATCATAAAACCTCAGAGACCTTCTGTCATTGTCCTGCGTCTCTGTCCTCTGTATGTGTGAAATGGATAGGCACTACATGTAGACAGACGAATGAACTGCAGCCACAGGTGACAGGAGGGGTCAACATGGCGGAAGAACCTCCGGGATGGAACAAGGGCAAGACTGTACCAGTGAATCAATGAGACGAAAAGTTAGTATTGATCCTGCTGGATTTATCCCCTTCAATGTCAATGAGCAGCATCAGTCAGATGAAGAGGCTGTGCCCCATTTGCCTGAAGAGCAGCAGGACAAATCTCATTCTCCCCTCTTCTGCTCATTTAATGAAGGATATAATGGTGTGAGTAGGCTGAATGACTGCTAGCAGACCATTTCAGCGAACAGACTGTCTATCTGTTATCCTCCTGACTTTAATATGTAGCAAAACCTCCGCTGGAAATTAGAGGGAGTGTGCGCTCACAAGAAAAATTGCATGTTTATCCTTTGGTTACCGCCAATTTTGAGGTTTAGCTTTTCTCGTGTAGCCGTTCTGCCGCTGAAGAGTGAAACGCGCTAATTAGGTGCTGATGTAGTGACTGGGAAATCAATACACGGCATCATTAAAAGGAATGAGTCAATAAAAGTTCAAAGAGTTACATCAGGATTGTTCAACCTTCCTTTGTCTGTTATGGATATATTGTAAAACAGACAAATGTGAGGTTATATTGAGGTGTTGCTAAGGTAATAACCTCTAATATCATAACTCGTACTCTGATATGTCTTACAAAACATACTGTGTTAAATTGGTACATTCCTAAAATTAGTTTTTTATGGAATCAAAGTGACAGGACCACATTGCTCTTAACACAATGCATCAAAGACATCAGCAGTTGTGTAGATGAAACAGCGAATCTATTTATTTTAATCCTTTTATTCTCTTTTTGCCATTTAAAACACTTAGAGCAATACATTGCAAAGTTTGCAACATTTCAATAATATTTTTTAACCTTTGAATTGCGAACACAGACACTTTGTCAACCATTTCTTAAAGAAATTTTTGAGTTTCTTATTCCCAAATATTACACTTCAGCGTGTGTTAAGTGTAATATTTTTTAGTCCCAAACAATAATATTTGGGACCAAAAGGGTCAATACAGTGGACACCCAAATATTGGCAGATTCACTTATTATCTACTTTTTTGATTATTTTGTAAAAGTAAATCCAAATCATTCACATAAAAAAAAAATCTGTTCTCAGATAGTCAAAAGAAAATGCAACTTGGGAAGATGAAATCCTGTTTTCCTTGGAGGTGATTGGCTATTCTCACAAAAGGGGAGATGAGGCTTTTTTTTTTTTTTTTTTACATATATATATATAGATAGATTATATATTTATCAAAACTATTCTCAATGAAACATGAGCTGTCAAGTATTTTTCAGCCTCTAACAGGTTTTCTTTATTTTACCTGATGGGAAGTCAGATCAGATTCCATGTTTTTGCTGAAAACATTCATTGCCAACACATGACTCTTCCACCACCATGTATCACAGTGGGAATGGTGCGATCAGGGCGAGAAGAACATCTCCTCCACCCACACATTTAAAAGCCGAAATCAAGCTTAATACTAAATAAGGCAGTCGGTAATCTGTGAACACAATCACTCGACAAAAAGTCTAATTAAGCGAGTGCCATCGCTTGACCTGACTTTGAATGAGGAGGGGGTCAACTGATTCACGGAAGATGAGCAAGATGTTGAGCATGTTACCTGCGGTGAGTGAAATGAACTTGCATGCGTGTCGAAAGGCACCTTCAGAAGTTCTCATCGATCACATTCACATCAAACGAGGAGGACAGAGAGGAGGCTCAGGTGCTCTGAGAAGCACCTGAACAAACACAACTGCGGTGCATCTTGCACATGGATTCACAATAAACTCGTGTGTGGTGACAGCACAATGTGAATATGAACAGCGCCTATTTTCACAGTTGGCTCCACGGACAGACAGAGACGCCCACCGCAGCGGAAACCGTTCTTTGTGGAACCAGTGTGGTCCAGGACGCCGACTGAGTTCCCTACAAATGCTGTTGATCTCAGATTTAGCGGTTCGTCGTCCCTCATTACAAAGAAACAATTTAGAAAGATGTCTTATTTCTGTTCATTTAAGCAAACATTCTGGATTTTATCCCCCTTTTCATCAGATCCCCTATAGCAAGAAACTCTGAAACTTGATAAAGATTTAGGAAGGAAAAAAGATAGGAGCAATATTATTTCCATGCACATAGATCTATTTTATAGAACATCAGTTGTTTTAAAAATGCTATATAAATCAGACATGGCTTACAATAAATTTGACTGTCTGCAGGACACCTTCAGGAAGTCGACGCAACATCGTTCCTCTATTACCCCTTTAATCGCGTTCTTACCAGAGTTTCACTGAGAGGTACCTCATTTACTGAGATCAGCAGAAGAACCGTTCCACCAGGTGTTTGCTAATTGCTTCTGGCTAGTCTGAAGGAGCTGAGTGGGGGAAGGGTGCTCTGTGAGGCAGAAGCTTGGAGGCAGAAGATGCAGCTCCAGGGAGGAGCTGCATCTCAAAGGTGGAGCTATGCCCACCCAGGCGTTTTGTACAGCTGAACGTTGCCACGGGAGTGTAAAGGATTTCTCAAACATGCATGAAGGAATAAAAGCAACACTCCATCTGTGTTTTAGGTGAAGGAATAACATTATAGATAATATTACACAATGCTGTCCCTCTGAGATTAGTATAACTGCCAGCAGGGAAAGAGTTGAATGTAAATGGCCTGAATCATGTGTCTGCATTTCAGTGTATTTAACTGTTTATGTTTTGTCCAAGATTTCTTGTTAAACTGGTTGTCAGATGTGGAGACTCCACTCGTCTGAAGGGGCAGACTTGGCCTCTTTGTTCCTCGTTGTAGACGCTCAGCATCTTTGGCCAGGTTGTCAGCATTTCGGGATCACCTGGGTGTAACGTTCCCAGAATAAAATCTACCTTACTGCAGTTTTTAGTGAGTTCACGGAGGAAAACTCGCGCACAACTTTAGCTTGATTTATTCTATTTTTTAGCTCTTTTGATACACTTATGTGGTTGAGAGTCTTGGTATCAAACGACGACATGCCTGGCAAATACTGAAAGCAGTTTTCAAATTAAGATTTAATTTATAAAGGGATAAAAGCTGTCCAGACCTTAACTTGCATGGAAAAATGTTTTCTTCAGATCTTGTTTGCCTTGCTCCCACTGAAAAAAAAAAAAAAAAAATCATATTTAAAAAAAAAAAAAAAAAAAACACATTTAAATTACCCACAATAAATACTTTCAGAATTATATTTTGTGGACTGATTAAACAAAATGTAATCTCTTTGGAAGGTGTGCATCCTATTAAATAAGTTGTAAAACTAAGCAGCATTTTTGAGTAAAAACTGATTTAACTTGTAACACTTTTTTAAATTATTGTGACCCCTGTTTCTCTGCTGTCCAATAGGACAGAATTAGTGCATCACTAATTATCATACCACTATTTCGACGAAACTGCAGATCCATTTTGGATTATGTCAGACAATATATATCATGCACATAGTCTATGAAAACCTGCACACATACCCAGTGGGATTCAGTCCTATCAAGCATGCAGAGGCACAGTAACACATTTTATTAAATTAGGTACCTCAATTTGTGTGTAAAATTATTGTTAATCAGAATTTATTACACCACTGTTGCAGCTTGGTGTTTTAGCACAGATCAAAACAGCAAAAAAAATTATTAAATGATCTACTTTACGATTCATAACTGTGAAGAAATGTATCCTTCAACTTTCTGTAAGTCATAAACATATTCCCACCTTTACTGTGAATCTAATTGTTTAAACCTCTGGATACTGTTTAGGTCTTTTATGCATTTGCAAATATTATCAGATGCTGATTATTGACTTAAATTTGGTGATATATCAAACAATATTTTATTTTTCATAGACTGCTTTGTCATGAATCATTTTAAAAAAACAAATGGACATCAACAGAGGGGTGAGAAGTTGGGTGTTCCTGTTTTTATAGCCTAATTAGATCATTTCCTGTTTGATTAAAAAAGACATTACTTAAATGTGCATCTAAAATGTTGCTGACGTACAAAGAGTAATAAAAGGAGATCACATCTCCACAATAAAATGGAAACTTGTTCCCTCTTACACATAAAATGCCTAATTACCAAACTCCATCCCATATAAGAGCTTTGATAGCTCCATCTCAGACTGAACGTTTACTTTTATAAAAGTACAGGGTGATTTTCATTCACCTCTTTTGTAGAGCCGCGTAACACTGTTTACTTTTATGACTGGACTATTTTTTTTTTCGATAAAGAATGTACTTAGTGTGCTTTTTTTTTTTTTTTTTCTTCCCTACATCTTTGTGTGTTTTGGCACAGGCCAGCTATCTGGTCAAAAGCCATCCCGGTTTCGACACAGTGAATACGTAAAATATTTCTGCACGTGCGCTGCTCGGTTGAAACCTTCCAAAAGTTTTACATTGATTTATGCTCGACAGAGACTCCTCCACCGCTTCACTCCGGCGCTGTCCTTTCAGCAAAACAGAGAGCGGGAAAGAAAGATGAGTCCTGTTCTGAACCTTGTCCAAACTCTGCAGGTGGCCTCGATGAAGGGTATGCTTTTTTTTTTTCATCAAGGTCTGCCAGCTAGGCTATCCTGACAGTCCCATCCTCTGCCAAAATTCAAAGAGTGAGAGAGAAAGAGAGCAGAAGAACAGAAGAGTCTCGTCTGGTCTTGCGATATATTGATGCAACGTTAAAGAGTAAAGAAGAAGAAAACTTAATTAGAAGAGAAAACGTGTGTGTATATACTGCTTGAAAATCTTTACCCGACCATTCTGCACTCTGCGCAGTAATAGAGCAACACTGGCAAAGGAAATGAAGGCCCTGACGCATTGTTTGGCGGCGTACTGTAATGCTTACAAGCCTGGACAGGTTGTTCTATTGTTATTGATGCTCTTATTTGGGTGGACATAATTTAATTCCAAGAAACAGTATCACTCATTCATCACGTCGAGGGTTGACATTTCTATCAGGCTTATCGATGCACAGTCAAGTGAATTTAGCAAAGTGTAAAATCATGCGCAGATGTAGATGGGCTGCCATTGACGGAAAATGATCTTCTTGCCTGTTGGAGGAAACACGGAGCAGCCGTGCACACGAGTCGAACCGAAATGCGGCCGGGCTCTCACAGCCTACACGTATAACCTGCAGCCGTTTGTGGAGAAAAACTGTTCAGAGTTTAATCATACCAAGTCACGTTTCGAGCCCGACCGATGGTCTCTGACTGCCGCTGAATCAGTGGCGAACTTTTGGCTTAAATCACAGGCACCGAGCCGCCGAGGAGGAAATGTGACAGTTTGTTGCAAATGTTTCAAATTCTGCAAAGCGAGTGAAACCCAGGGCACCTTTTGGAGGTTTAAAAGTGAAGGTGAGAGCGCTGCTGAATCATTTTTCTCAGCCTCCGACAACGACGCATGGTTTGTGCTTCATCTTTGACTCAGTGGCTGTTTGATAAGTTCAGCAGGAGCCTTTTTTTTTTTTTGCCTGTTTGAGTGTGATAACAACTACAGGCCTGTGTTGCTACATATCAATTGCCTCTTATGGAGGCGAATGTCACAATTTCATTGTTCTATTGATCCCTGGAGGCGCCAGTGTTTGGGAGGGGTATATATCCATCTGGGGCTGCAGACAGTGATTGGAGACAGGGGGTCTGTTAAAAGCCTCAACTTTGGAAAAAGGGTAAAAACTCATCTAAATCAGGATGGGTCAAAATGACATAATTCAAAATGCTAAAAAAAAAAAAAAAAAAAATCATCTGAATTCTGGGGTTAGAATAAATTGAAGTGTAGTCATTTTCTCATCAGATGAAAAAAGTCTGACTCAGCAACAAGCAGAGGGAACCAATTCCCCGTTGACTGCACAAACACATAAACAATAGAAAACGTGTTCAAGGCACAACTTGTGGATAGGTAACATTTTTTTTGCTTCTGCACCTTTCCTTCCTGATGACACCTGGCTTTTCAAAAACTGTCACAGCTCTGAAAAAGAAAACAACTGCAGGAAGTAAAATCCATCCACCCATCATCGTCTTCTGCTTACCCGATAACTGCAACAGGTCCAGCTAATCCTGGGGGGAGAAGTAAGGCTCAATAAAAAATAAATATATTTCTTCTACTAATCAAAATATCAAGCATTAAATAACTAAACGATCCTGTAAACATGCACCTTAACATTTGCATGTGAGATCAAACAGCATGGAGAAATTTGACTTTGTAAAACATTTTTTGTTGGATGAAAGTTGGGTTGCCGACCACCTGCTATTCTCCTCTCTCAAGTGTGCATTTCATAGCACAATCAGTGGATATATTTTCAACTAGGAAGACACTCAACACCACCGCCATCAACAGAAAGCTCAGTTTCACTTTTACGTTTGTATTATAGAAGATAAAATGCTGTGCGACTGTATTTTTAATTCTTTATTCTAAATATTGCGTCCTCTCAGATGGTGCACCAACATGGATGTTATGTATTCTAGTATGAAATGGGGATTCCATTGTGTGACAAATTTGAAATTAAAGGGTTAATTCACTGCTTTTCACTGTAATTATTTCACTCTTCGCCATAGAAAGCATACTTTATTAAATACACAGGATTTTTTTTTTTTTTACATAAAAAGAAGACTTTCTTATCTTGCATCTGGACTTAAGTAACAACCATTCATCTGGTTTGTTCTCCACAATGTTGTGTCTGCTCGTTTCAGCTTTATTAGTCATATTCTGAACTTAGTGGGTTTATAATCATGAAATGATTAGAATCACTCTCACCAGCATCTTGGCTGCATTTTAAAAACCTTAGGGTTGAAAATGAAGAGGAAGCATTTAGCAGCGTTCCGGCTCGAAGTGCAAGACGTTTCGATTGCAGCGTTCTCACACCTGGCTCTCTCTATCTCTCTCGTAGATGAAGCATAATTCAATTAGCTAAGTGTTGTAGCATGCAGATGAATTATTCTCCAATAAGATGTTTGAACTACGTTCACAAATCTACTGTGAAATCCTTCAGCATTCACAAGCCTTGGAGTGGCCGCATGCGTTTGCAGGTCGCACAGTTAAAACGTCTGTCACCTGTATACACACAATAGACGAGGCTTCTGCATCATTGCACTTCCTCCCTGCTTCATATTTTTGGCAGGTTTAATCTGAGAGTTAATTTACTTGCACGGCTGTTCACTGAGTTGAGTTAACTCAGAGATGTGTCGGCGCGGTGTTATGGTATTCAGGAAGCCATAGAGGGAGCCGCGTCATAAACTTCTGAAGAACAAGGGAAACCTCTGAAAAATGTAATGACTGAAAAAAATAATGATAATAATAATAATAAAAAAGAGACAAAAAATAAATAAAATTACATCTCAACCAGATAAATCACAATGAAAAATAGTGCAATATTAAAAAAATAATAACCCCACAAATAATTAATCACAAATTTACTGTAATTAACTATGTATTTTTGGAAAGTAGGCTAGAAGATCTTAAACTGCATGTTATTAAGCACCAATAAGAAGCAAAGTAATTGACATATATCCATCTACAGCGGGTTACAAAGACAATTTAAGTCCAGACACCCTGCAGAGGAAACCCGTTTCGGCTGCTTCCAACCCTGATTTCATTCTTAACCTTGCAGGTTCGGGTAGAACCTAGAAGAACTGGCAACCTACAGCAGACTGGACCTCTCCACCACGACAGACTGCTTCAGCGCCCACATCACTTCAGACGCAGCACCGATCTCCCACAGTTTGGTGGAACCTTTCATAAATTATTCTGTGGACTGGAAAGACAAAAGTGACACTTCTTGAAATGCTTGAATCCCATTAAGAATTGTATGAAGCAAGCAGGATTTCAGAAAAAGAGGACCATCTCGACATTCAACATGGAGGTGGCAGTTTGGGCCTACTTTGCTGAAGTGCACTTAAACACTAATTACCAGTTAGGCACACCTATAATTCAGTCTATAAGAGCAATAATTTTCATGTACCATGTTTCATAGATAGTTTTTCTTCTTATTAAACAAAATCTTCATGGAAAATTGCTTTATCATTTACTGTGTTGCAATTTTTGTTTCACATTAAAAGACTGCATACTCATGATGCTGTGGTGGTGCAGGGGTTAAGCACAACCCACATATGGAGGCCTTAGTCCTCCATACAGCCATCGCAGGTTCGATTCCCGGCCTGATGACCTTTGCTGCATGTCTTCCCTTTTATCTCATTACCCACTTTCCTGTTAATTCACTATCAAATAAAGGCCACAAGAGCCAATAAAACCTTTTTTTTATTTTTATTTGTATACTCATGTTGTACATGTCTATCAGAATAAAAGGCAAATGAGGAAAACACACCTAGCATTGCATAGGGGTGGAAACTGCTCCCCACCACGTTTCCCCTTTGACCTCTACTATGTGGAAGCAGTACAAGACTGACCCAGATGTTCCTGAAAACTTAGTTTGATATTTACAGTATAATGCTTGTTCATAATCACATTCTTTCTTCTTTTTTTTTTTTTGCATGTTTGTTTGTTTCTTCCTTTCTTGTTTCATTTAGTTCTTTCTCTTATGTCTCTTTCTTTCTTTTCTCTTACTCCCTTTCTTTAGGGCCGCCTTATCTCAAGGCAAGTGAAAACATGGGGGTAGAAAACATGGACTGAAGCAAGGTCCACCTGAGTGTGTTGCTCCTGGTCAGTTTGCCCAATCATCAATTCCAGTTTTATCTTTTTTACTTCCATTTTGAACATGTGAGTTTTGTTGTAATAATGCATTTACATTTAAATGCAGATTATTTCTCAAGTTAGTGAAGTAGTTTTGGTGATTTGCGTGACATCGTTTTCATGTTTTGCTTCTAAATCTTTATTTGGCCACGCAGACTCTTACGATATGTAGAATATGACCCAACATGATCAAACTGGAACACTGACACAATTCCTGCAGGAAAGTTTCAAAAGGCAAAATCACTGATTTCCAGCAAATTAAGCACCATGAACAGCGCATAGTGGCTTCCACAGAAGAGAGCGATGCACTGCAAAACTTTTAACACAGTCATTAAAATAAATAAATACACGTATAAACTATAAAAGAAAAAAAATATATAAGAGAAAATATAAACTATATAGACCATATTTGGTTCTCATTCCTTGGACAGTGTGACAAAGTGATTGAATTCAGCTGTGAACTCTTCGTTTTAGATCCAAATCTTGCTGAACTATAGTTGAAAACGAACTATAATCATCATCTTGGATACTCCTCCGTCTTCCCGCCCGGTCCTTGACACCGAGCCTGGTGCTGATCGGACCTGACTGAGGGGGGGTGAGGACCGCTGAGAGCAGCGGCGGACCGGGGAAGTTGCACCGCCCCGGTTCAGGTAGCTGGACTGGAGCAGATAGAAGCTGAGATAGTGATTGAAAGTGATGGTAAAAGGATTTAGCCTCGGCATTAACACAGAGGGAGGGAGAGAGAGAGAGACAGAGATAGAGGGAGGGAGATAGGAAACAGAGAGAGGGAGGGAGAGGAGGAGGGAGGGTGATATTTTCCATAAAGCCCTTTCCCCCCCCCTCCTCCCTCCCCTCCCTCTCTTTCTGCCCTTGAGCATCCCGGGTAAACCCGAGGCTTGTAAAGTGGGAAGAGGAGGAGGAGGGACGGAGGAGCAGAGGGGGGTGGGAGGCTGATCGGGGCGGGCTCAAGCCTTTCTTCAAACTCAATATTTTATACTTTTGATACTCCCTGACGGTGGAATTCATTCCTCTTTTCCCGGCCGATCCCAGATCTAGGACACCGCTGAGCCATCAGTGCGCAGACATCTTCGGTGGGATAAAAGAAAGACTTGAAAATAGGAAGAAAGAAAGAAAAAAAGTATCCGGCGGACTGCAAATAAGAATAAGAATAGTCTTTTTTTATATATTTATTTATTTTTTTAAAAGCAACAAACAGCGCGCAGGGCAGATTGATATCCGGAGTACAGTGAGGAGACGGCGGCGGGGAGCGAGTACAGTGGAGGATCGGAGGGGATTTATAGCGCTGACTGGCCTCAGAGAGACGCGTGCAAGAAGTAAGTCCTCTATCTGATCAAGCATTTCGCAACACGGTGCGTTTACATTGCCGCACGTATGTGCAAGCAAAACGGAGCACTTAGGGGGGGAGCTGGCGGGGGGGGGGGGTTGTGTGTGTCGGGAGTGGACAGACGGCCTCTTTGAGCTTTAATCTGAATCAGTCAGAAAGAAAAGGCAGCGAGTCAATAAACAGTTTGTGTGTGGTGTGTGTGTGTGTGTGTGTGGAGCGATGCTGCACTGTCGGGTGCATAACTGTGGAAACTGACACACCCCTGAATAATCGGTGACGGGGAAAAACCGCCCGGGCTACTTGTCAAGTGGGCAAAGTCTGCGTGGGTCGGGACGTGCTGTTCGCGGACCGGACTTCTGTCACCAGGCGGGTGAGGGTCGGATTACAATCCCTGGAAATGACAACGGAAGAGTAATCTGTGTCTCATTTATCAATGCGTGCGGAAAAAAAAAATTACGAGTTGAATTAAGTTTGGAGTTTCCACTTAAAGTTGGTTGCGCTGTGAAATGAGAATAGCTAAGAGGGTTCTCTAATGCACCCGATGAACCTAAAAAAAATTAAATAAATAACTCCCCCCCACTGAGCTGCAAAAGATATTCTTCCAACTCTGCATTTTGCACAAGCTCCAGTCAAATAATAATGATGATGATAATTGTAATAATAAAAAAGGATGACCCAAATAGATGTTGACTGGTACTTTTTTACAGTGTAATCGCGGTTGCAACATCTGTAGCCCACTCTGCAGCACGAGAGGAATTACACGCACCGGGCAGCAGCACGTGTTTTTACGCACAAGATTAAGGTGCACAGACAGGCGCTTTTTGGCGGGTTTTACATGCCCAATAATTTTGAAACGCGACGCACCGCAGGTTAGAGAGGACAACTTCAATTTTATACTCTTAGTGGAAACAAAGAAGTGGTGTGGCAAGTAGTGTGCGGTGTGATGCATTTCGTTCATAAAAAGTTTCCAGGCTGCACAACAAGCAATGTCAGGAATAAATAATGTAATTCTATGATGTTGTTTTTTTTTTAAATGAACTTTTCCTCCTATTGTCCTCACAGCGCTCCAGATCTACAAAAGGAGCCCAGGCGGTCTGAGCCCCTTCAATGGATCTAGCCGGAGACGCAGCCGCTGCTTTTTCACCTTCCCCTCCCGGCGCCGCTGTTCCGCTGCAGGACCCCGCTCTCTGAAACATGGATTCCCGTGAGCATCTCCCACCCAACTCCAAACAACATTATGGTAAAAGTGCACACCGAGAGTCCTCTAAGTAACGGTGTCCGCCCAACCGTTCCCGTGGAAACCAGCCGTCCCGAGCAACAAACTTCTTTACCTTTGTCTCTCTCTCTCGTCTCTCCGGGGGACGTCAGTGTTTGTCAGGCGACGCTGAGTGAAAGCTGCATATCTACCTGTCTCCTTTCACCTGAGGGATTCCAATCAAAGCGCTGAGAGGCGAGTCCTTTGAAAAGTCGCGCGGTGGTCAGGATGCTCACGTTCTCCCTGTGATCACCCCTCCATGCGCTTTACCTCTCCTCTGAGCCGTGTGGCCCCCTCACCCTGTGCCGGACCCTGCTCCGTACGCCACTCCCCAGGCCTGCCATGCTCCTCCGGGCTGCGTTGCTGCTGCTGCACTGTTTGGCCTCCGCCCTCGGCCAGTATAACATGTGCAAGTCCCTGGTGAGCACGGACGAGGGCTCGGTGTGGGAACATTACGCATGCCAGCCCAGTCCCGCGTCCATGAAGGACTACATGCGGATCAAGGTGGATCCTCCCGGAATCACGTGTGGAAACCCACCCGAGAAGTTCTGCACTCTGGTAGGTTGAGCCACGCACCTGTGGTTTTATCATTTATTTTTCTCAGTGTATCAATAAGGGTGCTCTCGGACGTGCCAAACTTTGTGGTTAGTGACAGAGCGTGACGTTTTAGAGCTTGAAAACTTTTATTCAGTTGTTGTGCCAGACAGAAATGAGATAATGTGAAGCTTGAGCAGGTGGCAACGAAAAGTGAAAAGCGAGAAGCCAGAGCAAGATTGACACTTAAACATTTGACCTTGAAAAGACATTGACGTTTGCACCTAACATGAACTTTATGACCTTGAGTCAAACTCATATTTAGACTCATAGAAAGAGCCCCAAAGTCTTCTGGATGAAATGCAGATATCAGGACCTTTCACTTCCAAGGACACTACAGGATGAGCTGAGGGAGAAGAAAGAAACTCGTTAAAATGTCTACTAAAGCCTGCAGGCCAGTCCTGGCTAATGAAGGTATAATAGTTTGAAATAAAGGTAATAAAATCTCAATCATAAGGCCGCAATCAGGTTTCTCTTCCTTTCTGTGCTCAATGAGAAGTTTTCTATCTGAGCTTTGACTCATGTCTCGACTCACTGTGCGTGAGAGACGAGATTTTTTATGGGTTTTTTTTTTTCCCTTGACAATCGACCCGCTGTCACTGAACGTCCACTCACTGGCGATGACCGCTGCAGAAGGCGCCAGACTTGTCTCCACAGCCGTGACTCAAAATCTCACAAGCAGTGTTAGAACCGATGTGTAGGACTGTCTATGTCATGTTATATAATAATGCAATTCTGTTAACTAGCCATTTCTTTTTTTCTAAGTTAGAAGATATTTGCTACTTTGGGAGAATTTTTATCTTCTTCTGGCAAAGGCTGATAATTAACAGGTGAAGTCGTTTAAACAGGAAAGGATAACGCATACCTCAGATACCTAATGGTTAATGACTTGTTTTAGCAGCGGAAGCCGGCGTTGTTTTGAGTGAAACCTCTCCGCTTAAGAGATTAGATGGACCTGAGTGAGGCAAGAGGTGAAGTGATGCCTGCTGCCATAACGTATTGACGTCTGCCCCCTAATGGCCCGGGCCTGGAAACTTCTATAACTATGTTTCTGAGTGAGCGATGATGAAATATTGATGCAGTCCTTAATGGGCTTCCTTACAAGGGGTTGGCTGGCGACGCTTCATTCCAAGGATCCTGAGTGTGCTGCACAGCTGATGAGACAGAAAGAAAGAAGGGTGATGGAGGGCGGGACAGGAAGGAGTCTGGGCTTAGTCAGCACTTTCTTGTGGGATGGAATGGGAGCTTTAGGGTGGAAAGTTCTGGTTCCCATAAGGTCGTTTGTGGTGGTGGGGATTGAAATAGGTCCCAGACTGCTCTGATTAGGGGGTTTAGAGAGTAATGTTTACGTGAGAAAGGAGAGATGTCAGCTTAATATTCCAAAATGCACTGACTACGTTTCTCAGAGAGGCTATTTTTTATGAAGCATATAACCGTCCACTGAGCATGTGAGGCTTCCTTTGCCTCAAGTCTTCTGCGGCGTGACAAGTGTTCATTCGCTGACAGCTTCCATTAGAGACACCAAATCGGTATTGCCGATCATTTATTAATATGCACTAGGCGTGGACGATTATCAATAACGACATTCTGAATATTCGAAAAGCTTTGAAACGGCTAACTTTTCCTATCACACTATTGCTACTGATTGTAGACATTTCATTTCAGTGCCACTGAAAGTGTCGGAGTGACCAGCGACACCTTCACGTGTGCAGAATAATGCAGCAAGCCCCTTCCCCCACTTGTTGCTAGACACTGCTGGTTGACAGAACACTACTACATTTTTAAACTTTCCACAGAAAAGAAAATGAATTCAAACGTGGAATATTTCTGGATGTATTGCTGCACACTGCTGGTCAGCTTGCTAAGAAAGAGTTCTAGACTTTTACACTAATAACAGAGACAGCTTTAGCTGTTTGGAAACATTCCCATGCTTGTGATATTTGTGCCACTCAATAAGAAGCAGAAAGAGAGAATGGTGTTATTATCTGTGTCACTGTGTGAGGTTCTATATTGTTCATTTAACACAGCGTTTCTCAATTCCAGTCCTCAGGCCCCCCTGCTCTGCATGGGGGCCTCTATTCCAGAACAGCTGATTCAAATGATTGCATGATCATCAAGTGCTACAGAAGCCTGTTAATCACCCACATATTCAATCCAGGTGTGTGGCATCAGGGAAACACCTAAAACGTGTAGGGCAGGGGGGCGTGAGGACCGGAATTGAGAAACACTGATTTAACAGAATGGGCTTATAATAGCTATTCATTTCCTGTTTTAAATTAAAACAAAAAAAATACACTTTTGTTTTGCTGTTTCGTAGAAAAACCACAAAACTGTGGCATTTGCCTAATGTGCACATCGTGATTTTTTAGGGAAGCATCTGTTTTTTCCCCTCCCTTTTGTCCTGCCTGTAGCAGCTACACAGAGAAGTCAGTATCATATCTAATTGGTTTACTTTTTCAGTCACTCATTCAGCAACGCCACAAATCAAGAGTGAAATTCTTCTCACTTGGGAATATGTACATGTGAAAAAAGTCTTCACATCCCAACGCGCCGAGTCGTTCATCTATAAAAAGACTTGAGATAAGCTGCGGAAGTTGCAAAGTACTTTTTTTCCCCTCCATCTCTCACCCTACAGAATGAGTGTTACTACACACTCTGGGAGAATTCACTTTTTTAAAGCATAGTGGTTTCCATTGCTTCCATCACTTTACAGTAAGTTTTGCTTCTTCCTCCTCTATAGGGATCTATTTTTTTTCTACTCCATTTATCTAACTCGTTTCTTGGGAATGCAGTATCGTGTCTGCACAGCCAATGCAGCCAGCATCATGTTGGCTTCTTTCAACGTGACACGCTTCCAGCACTTTGAAAAAGATGCTACTGTCACCAATGCTGCATGAGGAGCTTCAGTAGTTTTGTGTGTGTGTGTGTAGTTTCATTGTATAATCTAATATAGGGCTTGTAGGCAGTGATGGAGCAAAGATATTCAAGGCAAGAATGCTGCAGATAGGCAGCTAATGATGAGAAAGAGGCGGACCAGATCAAAGCTGAAGCATAAAGACGAAACCCTTCTACTGTCCCGCACAGGCACTCATAGCGCCTGTCTCAAAAATGCTGCATTTAGAAGGGTTTGGCTTTTGTTTGTTGCTGTGGGTCTTTTTTTTTTTTTTTTGGGTTTCAAACCAAACCTTCAATCAGCCATCTCCCTTGGGTGGAGAACAGAGAGTAGTCGAATGCTAATGGGAATGTGCATATGTCTTGGAATGTGGCGTTAACAGGGACCGGTCGGGGTCTGAGAAACATGTGGACGAGTTGGCTGAGAGTGTGAGTTAGTATGTCTAAGGAAGACACAAAAACACCAACAAAAAACACACACACGCACACACACACGCATATACACCTTGCTGTTCCACGACACATTTGCCCATTTTAGAAGCTAGAAATCAGCCAGCTCTAAAAATAGACATGAGAGGAGAGAGGAGCCGCGCAGCAGCGGAAGGGGAGCATGCAGGAAGGGGAGAAAGATGGCAGCTGGTAGTGTGGATCAGTGCATCTCAGACTGGGCCCGTGGCCATAATTCAGGCTCACTGCCTGGTGTAGCCTTGCCAGACCCGGATGGCCTGCCCTGCCCAGCAGTGGCCCATCAAGGCTACACGAGAGGAGGGTGTGGGAGGAGGCATCTAAATCCAGCAGAGGGCCAAATCTTGATGAACCTCCTTGGTGTAAATGATAGCCCAGGTGGCCAGTGTCCTAATAAAACTTGACTGGGGGTGAATACGGGTGCAGCAGGAGCTGGTCTCACGCTGCAAGGCGTACAGTAATTGGCGAAGGGAGCAGATAGTCGAGGAGAGCAGGCAGCGAGAGTGAATGCACAAGCAACGGACATGGGGGAGGGTGCAGTGATGTAATGGTGTGGCTCGCTTTCCCATTAGGACACGGTTGAAAGTGATCTGAGAGTGTTTAGATGTGTTGGCAGAACGGGAGGATAGTTTTAAGTGAGATTTATCCTTCACTGAGGTGTTTCTAAGAGGGATTGGCCGCAGGCGCTTAAACAGCCTGGGGTGGACTTAGGAAACCACCTTATCAACCAACCAGGATCTCTGCACAGATACCTGTTTGAAGAGGAGGAAACATATGTAGGCGCCATGAAACAATTTGAGCATGATTACAAGTGTGAGGGATTCAGTAATGCAGATGGCCAATGCAAAGCAGTTTTTATGCGCAGTCTGATATTTTTCTGCTCTAGATGTTGTCATAATTGTAGATGCTTAGCAAATAACATGCAAGGTTTCTTTTAAAAATCTTAGCTAGAAAAAAAAACCTTGTTGCAACTTTTTGATTTGAAGTATTAAAAAGTCTTTGAAGGCTCTCATTCTTTGTTCCACTTGAGATTTATTCTATTCCAAAAGTCTTTGCATGATGTGGTTTATAAAAAAACATTAAACAAAGGAAAACCCAGATGTCTTTGGCTTTCTAAAAGCATTTGAATATACATATTTCTCATAAACATCCTTGTTTTGTTTTATGTTTGGTTTTAGTTTGAGTCAAAATCAGGAAATACCCAACCTGGCCCCATATCAGGAACTTCAGAATGAGGTCTGGACTAGACCTGAACAGGAGCGTATTTAAGATTACCGTGATTCTGAAAATTGAGAAAAACTTTTTTTGTTTTTCTGTGTTCACTATAAAAATAACTCCAGTTTAATTACTTTAAAACAGTCATGTAATAAGTATGTTTGAGTAATTTAGAAACTGCTTTACTAAAGCAAGAAACATTTCCTGAATAACAAGTGACTGTCCTCCTTTTTCAAAACTCCAATAATTTTTACCCAAATTGCCTTCTTTTTACATTTATTTTTTTTATATTGCATGATATGGCTTATATGTAACATTTTACATCTCCATTTTGGATTTAAAGTCTTTAAATGCCGAAAGATTTACCTTTTGGTTTGTGTTATGTCTTAAAATATAAATTTTGTTTCTGAATAAGAAAAAATGAAAGTATCTGAAAGCTGTTTAAAAAAATAAAAAATAAAAAATAATAATAATAATAATAAACTAGTCTTAAACTTCTGGAGATGTATCACAGGTCCACAAAGAGTGGCAACATGAGAGTCTCAACCTCCCCTGAAAAGATATGATTACAGGACTCAAAATTATTATTAAAGTGTAAAGATTAGGAACGTCTGTCAGAGAGGGGGGAAAAAATGTCAGAGGTTCAAAGTAGCAAAGAAATGAGGTGCAACTCTCTAGGTGAAGCAATGACAAACTTGAGGCTGTATGAGATACTTTAATTAAACCTGGTGTCAGTTCAGTGACATCCTGTACAGCTGCTGTGCTTTACCAAGAGGAATAGTGTCTTCTAATAAACCGTGTTATTCTTTAAGTTTGTTGCTCGTCCAAAATCTAACAATAAAGAAATAACTTAATATTCTGTTACACAGTCCATATCTCAGTTGATATATATAAGGGGATAATAAAATCCCCTTTTCTTGCTCCTGCTTTGTGGTTGGCTTCAGATTGAAAAACATCAATAACATATAGAAGCTTTTTTCTGAATTTAGCTCTTAAGTGCTTACTGAGAAAACAGCAACTGTTTTCTCTGAAAATGTGGTTCTCCCTATGAAGTGTGTCTGCTGTAGTCTAAGTTAAGTTTTTTTTTTGTGTGTCTTTTTTTATTTTTTTAAATAACATGTCCAGGTCCAACTGTGGGGACTTTAGCAAGATGAGCTCAGCTGCTGCTGCTTTGGAGCAGCATGATGTCTCTGCTCTGTCCTTGTCTTCCTCCTCCTCCAGTCACACATGCCTACAGTAAACATTTCTCCTTCTTCTTTTTTTTCCCTTTTTCCTTGCGCACACACACACACACCCCCACCCACGCACGCACACACACACACACACACACGCACACACGCAAAGACATAAACAACACCTGCCCACGCAAACGCACACCTAAGATACATTTACACACGCCGAGGAGCTGTTTGGTGCCGGGAAAGGCATTTCACAAGAAACCAATAAACAGTGTTTCAGGTAATTAAAGGAGAAAAAAAAAATTCTAGGACATTACGGTATGTGGTGTTTTATTCATAAATATACCAGCAGCATGCGAGAGTTTGGATAAATCGAGTTAAAATGGTGTCTGTTAAAAACAGCTAAATAAGTCAAAGGTGACGTGCTGTTAAAATGGAGTTAGCGATAAAGCATTTATTTCATTTTTATGCTAAAGCACTTATTTTATAGATGAAATAGAACAGGAACTGGAAGCATACCTCTGAGCACTCTGCCTGGTTAAGTCTTACCATCCAAGGATTTAGCACCTACTTATAGCACTATGATTACTTTTCCCTCTTGGCCTTTTAGCTTTTATTTGAATGATTTTCACCAGAACTGTTGCCAGTGTCTTGAAACTCTGAAAGCTTTGGCCAGCCCAGGAATCACAGCTATTTCATGGAATTGTGTAAGGTTGTGACAATACGTAAAATGAATGAAACTTTGATAGGGATAGTAAATGCTTAACTGCAAATGAAAACTGAGAACACTTTGTTACATTTTTTTTAAAAAACCCTGCTAAATTATGTCGGTGAGTGTTTATTGCTTTGGTTCTGAATAAACTGTGATGAACCGCTGAAGTTGCGTCTTATTAATCAGTTCCTCTTTCACTTGTGCAGAACTTTTCACCTCAGCCATCTGTGATTCCCTTTTTTATTATTATTTTTTCTTTCTGAATTCAAATAAAATGTAATTTTTTAAGAGGATTGTCACTCTTAAAGCAATCACAGGGCAAAAATATTGAATAAAATAAAATAAATGTAAAACAAAAAAAAATCCAGCACAGACATGCAGCTCAGAGTTTGTAGCTGCTTAGACGAAATTTTTATTTATTTTATTTACGATTGCTTGAGCAAGTTATGAGTTACTGTGCAGCTCTGAAGCAGAGGTGATCTCAGTCTTCTTGAACTAAATGTACATCTATTTGAAAAAAATAAATAAATTAGTGGGTGTTGGAGCATCTCTAAAACCAAAAACCAGAATTGCCCACTGCTGCTTACCACCCACTTTCCTAAATTTCACATTTGTTTAATTTCAGTCCTTAAAAGATGGAGAATGTTTGCAGTCACACTCTTATGGTACTTGAAGGGACTGGGTTTTTTTTTTTTTAGGGATACCCAAATGTTTGTATTCCCCTCTATGCATGTGCAGATTTGTCAAGCAATACTCAGACGGAGAGAAACCACCATCACCCTGCTTGAAAAAGAACTTCCAGCGTGACGGAAAGATGTCATAAGTGAAAAGCAATATCCCGTTCTCATCCCTTCTGTGGCCTTTTTAATGGGAAGGTCGTTCTGTTTGATGTTTCCTCAAAACATAATAAATTGTGTTGTGTGTGCGCCCGCCTTTATTCCCCTCGCCACCAATATAAGATAGAAACTTCAGAAAGTAGAAGGAGAAGAGAGAGCAGGAGAGCACAGCGACATGCTTCGAGTGGAGAAAAATGAACAGAAAGGGAGATCAGAAGCAGGTAAAGAACAGTGATTTCCATGTAGATGCATATTGGCAAAGTGTTTTACCTGGAAAAAAACAACAACAAAAAAATCAGTTTTTCACTTTTTAAAAAGTAATTAAGAGCAATAAGTCATAGTGACAACATTCCTCTTGTAAGGTGGTATTTAGGAAGCAGGAAAGCATTGTGTTTTTTCACACTCACAAGATGCTGTGTGGTAGAAAACGAATATTGTGAACATTATACCAATGATGTTACACCAGGCTTGTGCTGCAAAATTGGTGATGGCAGTGTCATGCTATGGAATTGCTTTTCCATGGCATGGTCAGGAAATTGGTTAGAGCCTAATTCAGTTCAAATGTTATAAACATTTACAAAACAAGGAGTACACCAAAGGGCTGGACAGGGCAGCAAGGCGAACAAATAACTGCAGTGCATAAAACACTGCTGTGCAAGATGGTGAGGGCTAAAATGACTAAAACGATATAAAAAATTTGGCTTTACGATAACTGAATATTGCAGGAGTCCAGCTCAACTTGAGTTAAAATCTGTGCTGGAAAGGTGTGTCTTTCAAAAAGATTTAAAAGTTGGGTGAGTCAGGGAAACTTTGATGTCCTTGATGAACATAGAGGTGGAGCTAGAATGGAATGGTTTGATTAAAAGGACATTTACGTGTGCGTGGACGGAAATGAAAATTTAAATTGTAGTGAAAGGTGGACGACAAAAAAAAAAAAAGAAAAGGGATTCTAGAGAGCATTTATTCAAAAGATCAGTTTAGTTACTTTCAAAACTATCTGCTTTTCACTTCACAGCTGTACCGACATTGACATTTCGTGTTCGCAATGTGACAAGAGCGAAAAATGTTGGGGGGTTTGAATACTTTTTCTTATTGTCTTGGTTCCCATTGTTGTCCCGCAAGTCAAAACAAGGAATCCACTCGTCACTGGGGCATAATGGCAGCTGTTGTGGTGGAGGCAAGAGCCCAGTGAGGATAATTGCTGGAGGGGCTTAGCGACATGGGCCACCTGCTGCAGCATTAGGCCTGGATCACACAGAGACAGAGCACGTTTGCGGGAGTTTGTGACTGTACTGGCGCAGATATGCCAAGGAGCAGGGACAAAGCAGTGGCAGGCGGCGGAGGGGGATAAGGAGGACAAGGTGCACAAAAGGACTTAGGCATAACCTTGCGTAAAGCTCTTGTGGGGGATGAAAATCTTCTCGCCTCTATTATTGTACAGTGCGTATCACCTCTACTGTAGCTAATCCCAAAGGGCTCTGTGAGGTCAGAGCAAACTGACGAGCAGCAACATGCAGCTGTTTGACACAAGGGCGCCAGCAAAGTGTAAGAAAAATTGCATGAACTTTTATTTCCGTTGCTGCTCACTCGGCTCCGCTTGCGCACAAAGCCGCCACACAAAGGGCGGTTCCTCTGTGAGAGCGCGAGCGCTAACCTGGAAGGAGTTCTCTCTGTATCTGGGACAGGATGACAGGGCGGTCATTTTCAATAGGATTTGTGGGGTCAAGGGTCATCTCCAGAACAACAGCGTTCTAATCTTTGCTACCAAGTGTATAAACATTTGTCTGGAGCGGGGTTGGGAGGCGAGCTAACAGGAGCAGCAGGACCTCCAACAGGGCAGCCAGTCGCTCTCCCAACATCCGCAGCAACTCGCCTCACCTGACTCTAATTACCTTGTCTGTTTGCAGTTGTTTGCGGGCGCGGTAGATTATCATCCTAAGTGTGTTTGTGCTGACAGTGATCTCTATCTGAGTCGCTGCAATGGGGGTAATTGGGTTATCAGGTAGTAAACAACGCTGCGACGTGGCTTCAGTGTGAAGCAAGATGTATCATCTGCAGTTTGTGGTGTATAGATAGTGTCGCTCCACAGCTGTGTCTTCTCATGCATTATGAGCCCAGCTTTCCTCAGCACCACCTCAGCGTTTGCTTTTGTTTAGAGTTTTCCCGCTCTGCGCTGTCACCACAAATCAGATGATTTATAGCGATAGCCTCACAGGATTCCAACTTCTTCCTTTTCGGCGTTACTCCGCAAGAGTGGCTTTGAGTGACTGCTCACTTTCCCGCCGAGCAGCACCAACAGACGCTGCCCCTCTCTGGCTCTGGATGTGAAAAAGTGAACGTCTGCAAAGGAGCAGTGACACATGATCTACGCTCGCACGGTACATCAATATAATGCGGTATTGCTTTCACGTTAGAGCTTACATCATAAAGAAGAAACTGCTGTTTCATGTGATACTCCACCAAGATCTTTTGAAAATTGACCGCTCAGCCTCCGCGGAACTGAAAGGAGGCAATAAAAAGTTGAAATTCACAATAGTTGCAAAAAAACAAACAAAAAAACACTCCAGAAGTTTTCCCTTTTCTGGCCACTCACACAACGTTTCTCCATCTGTATGCTCAGCATGTAGCAATTCTCACATTTCCATGCGAAATCTGCACTGCAAACAGATATCTGGAAGGCTCATTAGCGTGCGCTTCGGTTTGAGGAGGTTAAAGCTCCCTGTTGGTTTCTGCCGCCATTTACCATCGATGATGTGAAAGGAAACGTTGCGTCCACCTTTTAAAGGCCGCAGGGGGTTTGAGGTTGATGGTCAAAAAACAAATTATGAGTGAAAATGGAGGCAATCAATTGCAGCTTCATGAAATTAAAATTAACTTTGTTTTCACTTTTAGATTAATAGTGCATCAGATTGTGATCCATTATAAATCTAGTTATAACTCACATATGATAAAATTGAATGTTTTAAGCTAATTTACTGACAGCATGGACTTGTGGTGCTTTCTACACTGAAGTTGCATGTCTTGAAAGTACCTTTAAGCATAACTTAAAGAGCATATCTCTTTAAGTTATGTTTAAAATTTGTTTAAGCATTGTTTTAAACAAATTTCTGTGCAGATTCTGATGTAATGTTGTAATCTCAAATGTCTTCTTTTCATTTGCCGTACATGGAAAATCATCGGAATTAACAAAAACCAAGGTAGAAAGCATCAGTTTGTGTTTTGTTAAAATCCTATAATGTGCTACAAAACAATCCACTCTGTGTTCGTATTCAGTCAGCTGGCTGCCCCTCCTCCAGTTTACTTGATTTCTATAAAAAAAAAATGTAAAAGCCAGTGTCTCGGTGTATAGAGGGAAGCAAGAAGCCACACTTCTCCTTGGCAGCTGCCATGAACAGCTTTCTGAACTTCCTCCTCACTTAAGAGATCACTCCATAATTAGGGAGTCATAATAAAGCTGCTATTCTTTTAACTGTAAATCAAAAACAAAATAGTTCATTCTTAACTGCACTGCTGTCTAGCTGCCATTGTGTCTTCACTTGTCTCAAAGCTGATATTTCTTTGAATATTTGCAGGATAATTTGGTCACTTTCTCCAGCTTGTCACTTTTTTTTTGCATGTTTTTGTTTTGATATGCTGTGACTAAGTCTGTGAATTTAATTGTTTATTTAAATATTTATTTGGACATCTTTTCCCTCGGTCTACTAACGTTACTTTATAAAACACGGTTTTCAAGGTGGGCCTGTGACATTTTTATACATGAGAATTAGATGTAATCGTAATTTTTCGACAACAAAAAGTGAAGAAAGAGGAGGCAAATTAAATTTTCTTTGCAAACCAATGTTATTGATCATAATGTAATAAAATTAAGAATGGCCATTTATATCACATGTGATGAAAGACGAGGACAAATGACTGCAACTGTAGAAACCTGGATCAATGTCAAATAAAAAAAATTCTGGACCTAAACAAAACATGTAGGTGAAGTAAATACTTGAGAATTTGTTTCTGTTAACTAAATAGAAACATAGAAACATCTAAAATGTAGATGTGGTTACAAGAACCTCTAAGTTAAGAGAATTTAAAGTTCAGAAATATTAACATCAATGCTCAATTATTTCATACGAATGAGTCAGTTCCTATGAAATGTATGAACTGACTCATTCGACAGACAGCACGACTTTAATAAATAGGGGAGAAAATAATAACCCCTTTCAAAGTAATTAGTGCTTCCTGGGGGCATACGATGAGATGAGCCTTCTGTATGTAATATAAACCAAACAGAACCCGAGCCGAATTTAGCAAATTAAGCATCAAGAGAGATGAACGCAGATCTCTGGGAATTCTTTGTGCAAATATTTTGACTCCTGTTTTGAATGGGTTGTCAGAAATCTGGCAGATAGCAGTCAGCTATGTGAACGCTAGAGCTAATCTGAGCCTTTGTGAGTGTTTCAATCACAACCCCCTGTTACGCGAGTGTGCAACGTGTCACACTTCGATCACAAAAAAGAAAAAAAGAGTTGTTTTCGAAAATAATTCATTCAGTGATTATATTTGTGACCGCAGCAATTAGATTACCATTTCGTAATAGCGTTCTGGCATTTCAACAGACTCGATGCATTTTTGGGGTTTGCAATTATGAGTGAGTGGCTGATGAAATTGTTTTTCATGTTGCACAAGAAGATCTCCAATCAGAGTAAAAGGCATTTCTTACAGCGGGTGGAAAGAGGCTTGCGGGGCTCTGTGAATAATCCTGTTGACTTTTGCTTGTGTGGCAGGGCAGCAGTTTCAAAGTCTTGGCATCGGTGGAAGTGGAGGATCAATCCTCTAGAGTTAAAGTGCAGCAGCACTCTGCTACCCATGCAAAGACGGTGATGATGCACCATCCCCCTGACCTTCACACTTCGTGTTGTGTTGTTTTGCAAGTTTACTTTTCAGAGCTCCCAAGTGTCTTGGCAGGGTCTGCCTCACTAAGATTTTTGTTTTTGTTTTGGTGGAAAAAATGGGTTATTTTATATTCTATTTTTGGACATTGTTGGTAGCAAGTTCATATATCTAGTCACAGGTAGCATGGCCTTGGAGGAGAGAGTTGTGCCTAAAACATACCAAAGCATTTTGCACTTCAACTGAAACTTATTTTAGGGTTTTTTTATAACTTTGTCACATAGGTGACACAGCTGCGTGCATAATGAGTCATTGCTTCCTGAAAACATCCTAAACTGCACTTCTTGTCAAAAGCTTAATCGAAGTAGCACCAGAAGGTTTTGGTTATTTACTGACCTTTCTGCTTTGTCTGCATCTCTTTTGTAGGAGAACCCATATTTGTGCAGTGATGAGTGTGATACCGCCAACCCAGACTTGGCTCACCCTCCTCAGCTGATGCAGGACCGCGAACGCAACGGCCTAATCACCTACTGGCAGACGGTGACCTGGGGTCGACATCCAGAGCCCCTACTCGCCAACATCACCATGTCTTGGAACAAAAGTCTGGAGCTCACAGACGACATCCAGATCACGTTTGAATATGGCCGTCCCACAATCATGGTTCTGGATAAGTCCATGGACCACGGGCGCTCCTGGCAACCCTACCAATTCTACGCCGACGACTGCCAAGACGCCTTCAACATGCAGCCCAGACAAGTGCGCGACCTCTCACCCACAAACCTGACACGGGTCATTTGCACTGAGCAGTACTCGCGCTGGGTCGGCTCCAAGAACGATAAGAACGTGAAGTTCGAGGTGAGGGAGCGCTTTGCTCTGTTTGCAGGCCCCCGGCTGCAGAACATGGACAACCTATACACCCGCATGGAAAGTATGAAGGGACTGAGGGACTTCTTTACCTTCACCAACCTGAGGATGAGGCTGCTACGGCCTGCGCTCGGAGGCACCTATGTCCAGAGAGACAACCTGCTAAAGTACTTCTACGCAATCTCCAACATTGAGGTTCCTGCCAGGTGAGGAGTAATTGTTTTCTTGCTTGTTGCACCTTAACCATAACAGGTTTACACATTTAATCGAGCAAAGACTTATTATGTATCAAAAGCCGGCAAAAATGTTTTAGATATTTTAAAAGGAATACAATTAAACAAGGAAGAAGGTGGGGATGTTGCTGGTCATTTTGCCACTTCGTACTTTTGCAGTTTGGTCATAATAAGGCATGAAACAAATGACTGTGAAAAACAATTTATTTTGTGTAAAAAAGTGTTTCTGTATGCTGCAACTAGATGAACTGATGATCTGTGTGAAGATCAATGACAACAGCCTGGTTGTCAATAAAATGTCCTTAACCCTTAGACGGGGCAATTTAGAGCCTACAGGTTTTTTTACGCTGTGCGGGGTCCAGCAGTGTCGCACTGACCCTGTGTGCACTTTAGCAAGACTTTTTTTGGGTGGTTTCAGAAAGTGCTGGTTTGACAGGACACCCCTCTCTCCCCACTTTCCCTGCTGTCCGATCATGACATTGTTCCACTCCTCCTGAGCGGCTTGCTAGGACCACAGGAGGGTCGATCTTAAAATTACCTTTGAGATCTACAGCTTGCATGGATGTGTTTTTGGTTTTCTCCTAAAACTCTTCAGAGATTTAAGAATTGATCAAAGATATGTGTTTTGTTATTACTTTGTAAGGGTGGGTAGGATTTTTTTTTGTGACCTGTCTTTGCTTTATGTTGTAGAAAATGACTAAATCTTGTTTGGCTGAGACTTGTTCAGCCCTCTGTTGCTGTCCCTCACACACAAAGACACACACACACCCCATATTAATACTTGATTAAGGGAAGAAAGAAAGCTTGTAAGGTTACAGTGTTGCCAACTTAGCAGTTTCTTGCTGCTAGATTTAGGGTCTTTTCAGGCTCTTTTAGCTCACTCTTTAAATGGTTAAATAAGAGATTTGTTGTTAGAGGTTCTTGGATGTTTTTGCAGACTAACAACAGCATCTTGTAAAACACTCAGTTGTAAAAGTATAAAAAGGCTTTGCTTCTTTACCTATGGTACAACAATAGCACTGTAAAAACATTTGCCCATATAAACAGAAACTCTTCAGTGAAAGAGACATTTGATGAAAATCCTAGGGATTTTTTTGACTCTAAAAAACTGATCAGTATCATTTAGAAACAAATATTTATAGTCTGATATTTGATTAAAATCACTGCAGTCCATCTGGGGGTTTTTCCGACAGTGATGGGTACTTTGTCCCAACCATAGATTCCACAGTACAAAATGCCGTAACATTAATTGGTTAAGAAAGCTGCTCATCATCCATCTACCTAACATACACAGCTATTGTCTTCAACAAACTGCTGTATTTGTACTGTTAGATTTTAGTTTACTGTTTTGCCAGATTGACATGTTTTGCTTTCTGTTTTTATATAACTTTTATATGACTTGTTGTTGACTTGTTGATCATAATGTGCATCAGGAAAAAAGATTTTACATGATGTTTTTCGTCCACCCCATAAACTAATCCTTAGCTCAGATCATTGTGAAATGTTTTAATTTCACATTTCCATCCTGAAACCAGCCTCTTCAGGATGGCTGGCTTTATCAAGAGGCTCCGATAAGAGTCATTTAAAAATACTCTGCTCAGATGGAAGATTAGGAAGGATTTCATCCTGATGTTTCTAGTAAAGTAAGTTTGTTGCATGATGGAAACATTCTGAAAAATGATTGAAAAACCACCAAAAACATTTTTTTTTCTTTACAATTTGGTTTTTACTAACGTCTGATCATTTTTGAAGGCACTAAAGAGCAACAAACTGCTGTTATCTTGCAGAACAATTACTCTTGGTTGATTCCAGTCATTTACTCTCACATCTGGTGAAATCAGACCAGTTACCACAAAGTATCTGTTTGCTGTGCAGTAACCACTGCTTCCTTGCTGTACAGTGGATATGTGATTTGCACTGTTTCCTCCCATCTAGACGACTACTTGCTTGAATCTTGATTGGGGTGCTTGTGTGCAAAGTTTGAATCTTCTCCAAGGTTTTTCACACACTTTCAGCAACCACTAAGCATAAATGTTTGGTAACTGGAGATCCTTTAAATGGCTGTTAGGTATTAGTCTGTGTGTGGGTGATAAATTAGTGTCTTTTCCTCTTGGCTGTGACTTTCCGGTGATTCTGAACAGGGTTAACTGGTTACAGAAAATGTATGGATGAATGGATGGTGTCTGAAAAGCTGTGCTAACAGAAATAATTTATGCACTGCTGAAATTCCTGAAAAGAAAGTACAAGTTAAAACACACAAACGCAATTACATCTTACATCTCATTACACTTTAATCTTTTACAATGTATTACTAACTGTGTAATAAGCTCTTTATGAAATCAGTATCTAAAGCTCTGACATGAATTCAGAGGAGTTTCCTGATGTAGGGCATGATAAGATATACAAATGAGAAATACTAAGAATCTAGCTTATCAGTTTTGCACTTAAGTGAAAATAAAATCCATAAGAACATGAATAGCATTCAAACTCTGCAAGCTGTGCTGCTAGAATGTGCTAATATATATCTTTTTTTCTAGCAATCATACATGACAGGAAGCAAAAATGACCTGGTGGTGAACATACCCTCTGGTTTTGACATGCACACACAGCGTCCGTGATCAGAGGGCTCTCAGAATGACCCCGCTCTCAGCATGAATCCGGGTGTGCCTGTCACCGAACAATGATTAATGACAGAAATAAAAGGCCTCGGTGGTCGAACGTAAACCCCGATCCACATTCTGCCAGGGGATCCGGAAACCCTTACATGGCAACTTTGTGACAGTGAACGATGCTACGGCGATCATGCACCTGCTTAGCATCAACAAGCCGTCTCCTCCTCCTTTCAGAGTTATTATTCCAATCAATACGGCGGGGCTGACATTTGAATGGTATTTAACATCCTTGTTGGGACGGGTGTGCAGTGGGATGGATTCGTGTATGCAAGAGGACCTGTGTGTGCGCAACTTTCGGGTTGCTGAGCAAGAAGGTGGAAAGGGGAAAACGAGCATCTGAGTGGGGCGTTGACCGATATGGGTGTTTGTAAATGCGTGTCTGCGTGTGAGAAAAAGGTGTGTGGAGTGTTTGATGAAGTCCTGAGTGGATGCTGACACAGCACACATATAGACACACACACACACATATCCACAGACACACCAGCCTTCTGGCGGAGGGCCTGTAGGTATTGATCACAGACACTTTTCAGGCTCAGCACAGAATCAGAGAGAGAGAGAGAGACAGAGGTTATCAGCCTAATATTCAGGGGGGCAAACCTGAATCAAAACCCAAAACATCTTGTAACCATCCACTGAAGCAATTTTGTTTTTGATTCTTGGCTGTATCCGTTATCATTGCACAATATTCAACCAGCAAACTGATTCATTTCAGTTTGATCTTTCTGGTTACTAGCCACTCAGAAAATTAAAAATTAGATTTTTCTTTTCAGATCGGTGGCTCTTACTGAAGGAACAAGACACACAGTAAACTACTTACACAATAAGATATGTCATAAATTAACACAGAAACCATAGATAATGTGTGAAAATAGAGAAGACTAGATTTTTTTATGACCTGTCCAGACGTCGCTCCAGTTCATTCTGAATACAAGAGAGATTATCATCAAATACAAGGAAGGCTGAATGCTGCACATAATACAGAAAAGTTGTTTAGTTGATCTCTGTCCTTTTTGGATTGGAACCTTTTCTGTGCACCATTTTGAATTTGTGAAAAATTCAAACTTAAGATAATCATTTTGTCATTGCTTAAAAATAAGACACTACATCTACTTCTAACATAAATTATTAAAAGATGACAGGAAGGCCAGAAAAGATATGATGAATGAATGCCCTTCTCGTGTGTTCTTATATTACAGGGCTTAAATGAGAATCTCTATTACCTCAGCAGGTTAAGAACTTTACAAAACTGGATACCGTCTCTAATGAGCTTTCATTAACTTTTTTTTTTTTTCCAAGAAAATTCTTCAAATTTTCTTGAAAGTTGTGCTGGTGACAGCTGGTGATAATGTCAGCACGCTCTAGATCTGATGACAAAGGACCCAAATTTAGCCCTGCGGAGAATGACTGAGGCCAGTCCGTCTTCCGCCCCAGCCACCCGCACCTCCCGTAACATTATCACCAATCAATAAGTTATTCTGGGCAGCCGGGAGGGGTATTAGGTGATAGCGGTGGAGGGGGTCCTCAACAGTACAGTACAATCAGGAGTGTCTGATGCTTACGGCTGGGAAATTGATTCTGGGGAGCGAGACGATTAGTCAATGCTCTCTGGACAAAAGGCTAAGCTATTTCATCTCATCTCATCTGGCCTCAGTAACATATTGGGATTTCCAATGCTTAAAATTTGAATAATGAATATTCCACTACGCCGGCGCTCCATCGGGGACAGCACACTGAAATGGGTTTTATATGATCAGGACCGAGTGGCAGTGTACCGCAGGTCGCCACGGTAATGAGATATGCCGGCGTTATCGATGGATGGAGGGTTGTAGTCACTTCCTGGCCATATTGTCTGTCCTCGGGCTTCTGGCTGAGGCTCTTGGACTCAACCAGGTTAAAAGTAATTATTATTAGTTGACTGTTCATAATGGTCTGAATTGAGGCTGCACAGAGACGGCAAAACAAGCTTTCTTCCAATCAATCAGTACAAATGTTCCCTGTGCAGAATGAGTCCCTTGTATGCGGGCTGTCAGAGTGTCCGGCCGAGGTCTAGCAATGCAGCAGGGATAAATACTGCTGCACTATCAATATCTATAGAACCCGATAAACCATTGGGTGCAGACGCAGGCAAGATTAGGTTGATGAGTGGGAGATTTGTTGACAAGATGAAAACATCGAGCAGGCTGGCTCTGAGAGGGCAGCCAAAGGTGGAGCAAGTGTTTGGAAGTGGACAAAGACAGAAGAAAGGTCAAACTCAGACCAATTCAGATTGGACCGAGTCAACAGAAAATGACTCAGCATCGCTCAGTTCTCTCAAGGTTAAACGGGATGTGCTGAAGCACCGGCTCCAGAATGAGCTCCAAGCAAAGGTGTTTCAGTTTTTAAAAGCCCAGGGATTTATGTTCATTTCGCAGGCTGGATTCAAACTGCAGATGAGGGTATTTCCATATCACCGCTGGACCATATGAAAGCTATCTCCGACCATCAAAAGATAGAGTAGCAAAGTCTCAGTTCTATCATCATTTACATCAGTGAAATGATATTCGCTGGGAAAGGCTCACTCATAAGTACGGCTCTCAAATTCTCCCTTATCCATTTGACCTCCATCTCTCCATGCCTGCACCCTTCGGCCCCATCTGTCCGGACTGCGGTGCAGACTATAGCAGCTCACTAGTCTGCATTATGGATTAGACAAAGGGTCATGGATTGGGCCATTTTTAATGAAATAAACAGCGAATCATATGGTGGGTCTTTATAATGGAATAAAGCAAAGGCTCCAAGCTCAGGAAGAGCCAACTAAGTGGATTAAGGCCAAGAGAGAGGAAAGGAGATGGAGCAGGCTGAGGAGCTAGACAAAGTCTGCTGTTTTTTGTTTGTTTTGTTTTACCCCCACCTTCCAGGCTCGTAATCGCTGCAGCATCAAGTTCTCTTCTCCTTGACTTCTAAATTTGATTTGATTGGAGAAGATGGCATTTAAGAGAAGCCAAGCAGTCTGAGTGTCTCTTACTGTGTTATGGCAGTTAGCTGAATCAGGTGTAAAGAGCAACAGTCAGCAAATGTGCCACATTACACCACTGATCATTCTTCCATTACGGCCGACGATGCCAGTCTGGTGCAAGTCAGGCAACGTTCATGAAAATAATATTTATAGAATGTGAAATAATTTTTTTTTGCTTTGAGCAATATAGATTGTGCATTAAGATAATATGTTTTTCATATATTGACATCTGCTGAGTGCAGGAGAAAAGAAATATCCAAACAAGGTAGTTTGTGTGTGTCTCTGGACAGAGATTTGTTCTCTGCGTAATCTCAGAATTAGAGGGTCGTCTCGGGTCACTCATTGATGAATGCTCATTGATAAACTCATACCAGACAACGTGCTGCCTATTTTAGAGAGCGATGCATTGAATTTGTTTGTGTCAATTCAACTCTAATAAAACATGGATTTTTACTCACTGTGCAAGTTTCACAACTTTTATTTGAGGAATAATTTTCACTTGAAAAATGTGACTGGATTATTTAAAAATAGGCAGAATACCATCATTTGTACCATAGTAGCTAAATCACAAAGCAGTGCAGTGACTGGGCTCTATAGGCTTAATCCCTAATTACACTCAGTAGGCTCAGTCTTGCCTGAAAGCAACAACTAATTATTTTCCAGTGGTGTGAATTCGTCAAGAGCTGACCAGGCAGGGAGCGAGGTATCCAAATATTATACCTTTTCAAAGTTTCTCTTTTTCTTTACAGGCATGTTGTTTCATGCCTGCTTGACTCGTTTATCCTCTGTGTGTCTGTGTTTCTCTCTGTGCTATTCTGGCCCCCCTGCTGATCGAGCTAATGTGCTGAGAGGTTTAAGCTCTCCATCTCCTCACAAACTGGCACAGGAAACTTTCCATCGCTGCTCAGTGTTCATCTTTGTTTGGGGCTTACACTCCAGACGGAAGCAGAGCCACTTTGTAGTACTTTATCCAGTGGTAATATTTTTTGCTTCCTTAAACGTACTAAACTTAGATATGAAATTTTGAAAAATTCTAAAGCACTACTAGTACCATTTATAATTTTATATAATGGTAACTGCTGGCCAGTGGGATGTTAGTGCCTATATTCAGTAAAAAGTAGACAATCAACCCTACATTATTTTCGTGACACATGAAGTTTGCCGGATGCCGAGAAGACGTACTGGACGTATTGAGCCCCTCAAAACTAATCTTAAAGTATTATCACAATGCGAAACGCCGAGATGATATTTTATGAATACTAGATGTTAGAGGTAACAGCCAATCACAGACTAGATGGTGGGTTTCAGAGCCACAATAAGTCAACATTTCACATGACTGTTAAAGTTCACATGATTTGTTAAGCCATCAACTAAAGTTTGCTCAAAATAAAATAACTTCTCTTACTGTGTCAAACATTGCTACGTGTTAAAACTGTGATCACTCACATGAAATATGAATTCATAACAGTATTGAAGCCACCACTTCTTAAAATATGAGATTTTCACATTAAGTAACCTTCATTTTTCCCCAAAAAAACCCACACAAGTTTTAACCGCTTTGGAAAACTTTACCCCTATCAGTTTCAGTGTTTGTGTTTACAGCTGGTTTGCTGGACTTGAATGTCTCTGAGTGTCTTTTCAGATGTCAGCGCCGACAGGAAGGTTGTCAACAGTGACCAACTGCTGCAAAGTGTCTGTGACAAACTCTAGATCCCACAGTGGAACTAAAACAATAAAACCAGCTTAAAAAAAAAAAAAAGTAGTCTCAAAAAGTCCACTACAGAGGCTCCTTTCATGCCAGCCCACAAAAATGAATGAAGCCTCTGTTCTGTTCAAAGGGATCCTGTAGAAACAGCAGCTTCTCTAGAGACCCATGCATGAGTGGATCTGCCAGGTTCACCTTCTGCTTATCACAACTCAGATGTTCACATGCTGCTCACTGTAAAAATGAAAAGAAAGCCAAACTGATTATGCACTTCTGAGCGTTCCAGAACAAATGGTTGTTATTAAAAAATAATTTACGTCCAGAGTCAGAGGTTTTGATGCTTCCAGGAATATGGAACAACTTCAAGAAATATTCTTTATGGTGCAATATTTTATTGACCTTTCAAATAACTAATGTTAAATGCTCCTAATTTTGTTTCATAGGCTTTACTAAAGCAGCAAATTGCGTTGTCTAAGTGCGGTGTAATTATGACATGCAAATCTACTTTAGTTTTGAATTGTGGTTTAAATGATCTCAGGTAATAAATTTCCGTGTTCCAGGTCGCACAGGTGTGTATAAAATCATCTTTTTAATTGCTTTTGGCATAATCTCACTTAGACTCCAATCTTTATTTTGACTAAATATCCAAGTAGAAAATGCACATTTTTATTTTTATTTTTTTACAAACGTACTGCTGCCAGTAAGTGCTTATTTTAGGACTTCGTACAATCCCACTTTGACAATAATGCAGCACTTAGTTTTCTGCTATAAACTCTGACAAGGTTCAAGTGCACAGTAATAATGATTTTGAATATGTCTCTTTGCAAAATCTATTTATATTCATAACTTCAGGCTCCTCTTTTATGTGCTTCTCTTCAGCTCACCTGACCTAACCATTTCTCTGTTGCCTTACCACGGAGGATGACGTGTTCTCAGCATACTTCATTCTTTGATTCCCACCCGAATCATCTAATATTGCTTGTTGTTGAAAAGTCCAAACTTTTGGTTACAGTCAGCATTACATTTGACTGTCTTCACTTATTCACATGTGATGGTAGGACAGAAATACCTTTCTCCTTTTGCAATGGTCCAAAATGGGTTTAATTGTTGTTTCTTATATTTTGGAACACCTCAAAAATATTTTGGAGGCTTATTTCCCTGCTTTAATGTCATATTTGAGAACATGGCAACAGAAACATTGATGTAATTTTTTTTTTACAGTGATGTTTGTATTACACTTTAATATTGATTATCAAGATGGCAGATACTGGCAAGTTTGGGCAAGTAGCTTTTTTTTTTGTTGTAGCCCTTCCTGATTCGTAAAGATGAACATGTTCCTGTTTTATTTAAATGATGTGTTCTCCTGTCATTCCCATTTTGAAGAGCATCTGAGCCACATTACATTCTTATCCCATGGAAACAAGAAGTCGGGCTGCACACAGCATGTAGCACTGTTGCTTTGCATCGAGAACATCTTGGGTTCAGATCCCAGGATGTCTTGTTGTATGGAGTTTGCATGTACTCCCTGCACATGTATGTGTTCTCTCCAGGTACTCCAGCTTCCTGTCACAGCCCAAACACGTGACTTGCTATGGTCTTTTTAAATCTATCAACTGGAGATAGGCAACAAAAGCTCCAACCATACCTAATTTCCCCTAAAAGGGCAATGTATTAACAATTAATAACATAGTTTATTTTTAGCAAATAAAAGTTTTCTTTTGCTTAGTATTTTTATTTTAGAAATGTTCAGACTGCAAGAAAAAAATTGTCTTTAAGGATTTAACCTATCTTTACCATAGGTGCTGTATCTTCATCAGCTTAAGAATTACTCAGATCACACATGCAAACAAAGTAAAAGCTTAACATTTATGGCCATTTATTAATAATACAGATAAACTGTTGCGGAAAAATGCTCATTTAAACTTGCAAATCACCATTATATAACCCTTGTGCAGCAACACTGTATCCTAAGGGAAGGACTAATTAGACCCTTAATGGCTTTCTGCTGCTAATCCTACTTGTACAAAGGTTTATCGTTTCAGTGGAAGCATGAATGAGGATGACAGGGCAGATAGTGGAGAGTCTCTGTGACTTCTGGGCTTGCTCCACCACTGTACAAGAGAACAAGGAACGGATGCTTGCCCTCTGCCCACCCCCCACACACACACTCACACCCCAGTTTTTTGGGGCCTTCAGGTTGTGTGCGTGTGTCTCAGTGAGCTTGTTAGGGCGACTTTGACTTTGGAGACTGTCCCTCTATTTTTGAATTACCCCAAAGTTTTCTTTTTCCGTCCTTTGCAGACGGAAGGTGAACGGATGGGAGGTGTAAGCCTGGATAAAGGAGAGAAAAGAGATGCAGGCAGATGATGGATTAATTCCTAGTTTCTGGGGACTAACTGGGGTGTGTGATTTTGTGATGAATGATGTGTAGTGTAAGGCTCTGTAAATATTATTCACCAGTTTACATGGCCACCATTTGTCCATCCACACAGCTGAAACCTTGTATCGCGTTGAAGGAAAACACCACTTTCTGCTCCATTATTGATGGACTTTGCTCTCTGCATATACGGAACCTTGTGAAAGTATTCACACCTGTGGAACCTTTTCACAGCTTTTCACATTATATTTAGAGATTTTATGTGTGCGTGTGCTTGACCAAAGAGGAAGCACGTTGTTGTGAAGAGGAATGAAAAGGAAAGCATCTATAATAAGAATTTTTCCACTCTAAATAAGTTAAATTTTGGCCTTTATGGTACACCTCTGTTTAATTTAATCTCAGTATAAAGCTGTGAATGCAGCTAATGAAGTCGGCAAGAGGCAACGCACGGGAGACAGCAAACATGGAAGAATGTGCTCTGGTCATGAATTTCAGGCTCCTTAAATGCATCACAACTCAATGTGTGGTGGAAACCTAACACTGTGCCACCCTCAGGATATTGCTCCTATGATGAAACATGTTGGTTGGCAGCATCATGCTGGTTAGAGTTGATGAAAAGGTCTATGGGGATAAATACAGGGCAACCATTAAAAAAAAAGGCTGTTTGTGGCTTTGAGATAGGTTACTTTGTTACAATGAAATCAACAAAGTCCTCACTTAAATATTGCTACCAATTCTGTCACAAAACCTGAAAATTCCTCTACATTTAACTGACTGAGAGTTAAATAAATAAAAAAGATTAAAAAAAACAAATGTTGGGCTTTAAAAGGGCAACAGCATTGGAAGAATAAAACATTGAAACTGCAACGAAAGACAGTTCTAGAAAGTATTGACTCAGGCGAGCAGAATAGAAAATGCACATCAATACTTTTAGATTTTTATTCTTAAAACAATGTATAATTTAACTAGATTCCCTTCTATTTCACACTGCTTTAGAAGAATCTGTCTCATAAAACTGAAAAAAAAAAAAAAATACAATGAAGGTTGTGATGGTTTAAAAAAAAAAAAAAACGTTCAAGGTTCATAAATATTTTTGCAAGCTCCAGTGTAAATAAATACTTTATATGCTGGCTTCTGCACAGGACACGTTTACTTTTGGCTCCTCCCACCTGTTTCAGGCTCCTCCCTCCTGAGTTTTCTCCCTTTGAGGCAGCCGAGCCTTGGAAACAGATCACTTTTTAAATCATTCATGAGCGGTCCCCGGAAAAGAAAGGCACGCAGAAAGCTGTGGAAACGCAATGAGGGATGTGTCATTGTTTCTTTCATATGCAATGATTTATGACACAACGGTTGTTACTGATTTGATAATCACAGCTTATTTCCTCTCAGAAAAGAAGAAAGTTATAGTCAGCAATTTTTGCCTTTTTTCCTTTCATTTCTTTTGTCTTGCAGATGACTTTTTTATTTTTTTTATTATTATTTTTGCTTCCCCACTCTCCTTCAAGAAATGTCTCTTCTCCTCTTCCACTTTTCCTGCTGCGTCATACCCATAAACATCCTTTTAAAAACACAAACACAGAAAATGAATAAAAGAACTTGCACTGTGTCTTACCTTACATCTGGTGAGGGGGGGAATCTCTTGATACCATAAGCGTGCTCTAAAGCTGAAAAAGCGCGCTGGGAATTGTAAGTGGGAGAACATGAGATTCAGGGAGGGTGTCCTTGAAGGGATAGCTTGTTCTCAGTCAGCCACATTAATTAGCATAGCATTATTACAGGCATGGTGTGATCAAAAACACACTGCCATCTTTACCGCTGAACTGTCTCTGTCATTGCGGCCATGTTGATGGGTACAGATAAACAGCTCTTTAGCTGGGGCCTGAATGTGCCACAGTGAGAAAAGGCTCATGTGTTTTAATGAGATGCGTTCTGTCTCATACTGTCAGCGCTCTGTGGTTGATGCCTGAGACTTTCTCTTTTCACCAAAATCTGGTCCCATCACGGATTCGCTCTCGTTGAGTTCCAGCACTTCCGGCTGTCGTGAAGGTGTCCTAAAAAGTTGATCTTCAGGTGACATTTCATCCTTATGTTTTCAGTTTTTCGGAGCTACACTCATGCATGCCACATCAGCAGATTTTTTTCCCCCACTGTTGTTTAATCAGATGTAAAATTAACTGCAAGCAGAGACGGAATATAAAAACTACAGGTGAGAGGTGAATTTCTTGATACCGTAAGCATAAGTAGGTACAGAAGAGTAATTTAAGTAAAAATACATGATTTTACTTGAGCAAAATTCTTATATTCATAGACGAACACAAGTAAAAATATATATAATGAAAAACCAATTCCTGCACACCAATTGCTTTGCCATGAGTGAAATATGTCTATATATAAATATCCTCCCTCCAAAGGGAGGCGCTATTCGAACAACTCAACTTTTAAGGTGAATTCAGTGACAGATCATGCAGTAGTAGTCTAAACAGCTTCAAAATTATGTTAATTTTGTTTTATTCACAAATATCACCATAGTCTGATTCAAAAAGTCCTAAATAAAGGCCTTGATCATTTTAAGGTGGTCTTATTGTTGGAGAATGTCTCGAGGGATTTGTTTTACCTGATTATCCATACATAATTGGAAATGATCAAACTAAAACTCCAGACAGTTTCCCCCCATAGCCACTCTAAAATATAATAAAATCCAAATATTTTTCACAAATTTGAATTTTTCACAATTTTTCTGCATTAAACATAAAAAATTATGTTTAATGCAGAATGAAGGAAAAGCAAATGATGTTCTTCTCTTGATCAAAGCATGTACAGAAAGCAAAATGTATAGAACTGTGACTTATAAACCTGCAGAATAGAGATTTCTGTGTATATTTACATCTCTACTCAACATTGATTCGTTAAAATATTTATAAACCTTGCTTCTGTTCGTAAAAAAAAATGGCATTCTTAATTCTTTTTGGCATTAGGAGTGAGGCATGATACTTATGTTCTACAGTAATAATAATTACTTCAAAAGACAAGTGTGAAATCAATGTGTGAAATATCAGTGTAAAGAAGAGCAATCTTTTTCTCAGTTAGTATCATATCAGTATTTTTTAAATGCAGTTTTGGCTGATTTTTGGTGGGACATTAACCACCACTGCTTTGTGCAGAAACACCTTTTTATAAATATGCATGTCTTTTTCTTAAAATTTGCCATTAAGTTGTTACAGTTGTCTAGGATGCCAATGTGGAGGGAGTACAACAAAAACAGTAAAGTGTCATTTTTTTGTATTTATCCACAGTTTCAAATAATTTACAACAAGTTGTAATTCTCATGACATCGACTTTATTTAAGGAGTAGAAATAATAAGAGGAAATATTTCTTCTGTAACTTTCTAATAAAAACAAAATAACAGAGGCGATTTCATTAGCTGTAAAATTACATAGCACACTGGCCTCTGAAGACAACAAAAAAAACTTTTGCAACACAAACAAAACCAGTATAGAGGTTCCAGGATAATATCACAATTACTCAATAGGGTGCAAGTTCCTGTTACCCTTCATAGTGAAGCTAAACAAAGTCCTTGCTTTTTTTTTCTCTCTCTCTCTCTCTCTTCCTCAGCTAAGACCCTCAAGTTTTAGTCCTTGTGCTAATTGTCTTGCTAAGTGCACAAGTGGGTTTTGATGCTCTCCTTTTTGCCTTCCCCTCCTCCTTTCTTCGCCTCTCCCCTGGCCCTGCAGCTCATGTAGCTTTTCACCCGCTATGACTAATGATGTTCTCTCAGTCTCAAGGTTTTGGTAGGATAATTATATTAACCCTTGTCCTCTGAATGATCCCAAGTCGGTTCCTCCACCCCAGGCATCCTCCCCCCTCGTGGTTTCTCGGGAATTAAACTGTAACTTCAACAATGGGTGTAAAAGAGCCATGAACACTATTGTGTCTCTGTGTGTGTGTTTGTCTGCATGCATTTCGCTGCACATTTTAGGCCCTTCCAGAAGATTCCACACAAAAATGGTTTAGTTGTTCAAACTGCAAATATGGCAATCACTGAAGGTATTCCACAGTCAAGGCCAACAGATCCAGGTGTGCTTGTGCCTTTAAATATTAATAATCTATAAAAATACTCCATGACACATTAGAGGTTCAAAAGTGCATTGGTTAATTTTTTATGATGGGGGGAAACAGACATCAGAGAAAAGACAAAGAGATCCTGCGTGGACTTTGATTCTCATCTAAAATGTTTGTTTTTCTTTTCTTTTCATTTCCTTTTAATACATAAACAAGGAGTTGATATAGATAGCCCACAAACAATTATATCACCCTTCAGGGGTTTAGATGGGGAACAGAGAACAGGAAGGATCCCCAACAAACCCCATCCCGTCCCAAAGTTTCTGCCTCTTCATCACTTTTTTTATTCCTCCCTTTGCCTCCCGTCTCTCATTACAACTTTCTCCGTGTTCATATCTTAAATAAGAAAACATATAACAACCCCACCTCTCAGCCCCCTCCCTCCATCTTACACCCAATTTCCTCTCACCCCAGGTGTTACTCTTTGTGAGAGTGTTCATTAAAACAAATTCAGCAGCAGTAGGGAGTCTGCAGGGAGGTAACATTCTAATATCAAGCACAGTTTTTATGGTGAATTCAGGACTTTTAGGTGGACCGAGGCTTGGATCCTCTTCAGTGGAAGCGGCGTTAAAATGCATTGATGCGTCTGCTTCGGTGAGACGGTGTCTGCAGTCTGTGTCATTATTCCCCTCGCAACACTATTACAATTCATGCCGGGTCTATAATTATCACCCCGCCGCCCCCCAGCAGGGTGAGCCTTCACAGTGGTCATTTGCTTCTGGAGGTGCCTCCGTCAATGGGTGATACATTTCAGCAAAAATATATTTTAAGTACAACTTTTCATTAGCATCATGGGGTGGAATTGCTGATACGGTGCTTTTCACGCAGCGTCCCCCTGTAGCCTAAACGTGAACAAAGGCGGCCAGAAGAGAGAGTCAGATCCTTTCACTGGACGTTTTCAACCTTAAAATGTCCTTATTGTGTATTTTATATGTAAAAGGAGATGAATCTGGCAGTCTGTGGACCTTGGTGATATATGTGATTATAAATTACAAATGAGGCGACGTCAATAATGAACAAATGAAGATGCTTGTAAAACAGTAAAATTAAGTTACACGTATGTAATCCTATATATGTTTGGTACTGTTGTTACAACTTAGTGCCTACTGGAAAACCCCCCCCAAAAAAACAATCTACAGCTCCGGAAACAGTGAAGAGATCACTTAAAATGATCAGTTTCTCTGATTTTACTTTTTAAAGGTATATGTTTGAGTAAAATGAACATTGTTCTTTTAGTCTATGAACTACTGGCAACATGTCTGAAATTCCAAGCCAGAATTTTAGTATTTATTTGCTGAAAATGAGAAAGGGTCAAAATAGCGAAAAAGATGCTTTCAGATCTCAAATAATGCAAAGAAAACAAGTTCATATTTATTTAGAAACAACAATACTAATGTTTTAACTCAGGAAGAGTTCAGAAATCAATACTTGGTGGAATAACCAAACATTGATTAGGTTTTTTCTCTCCACTGTCCCAACATGCGTGATTAGTATGAGTGGCTGCTTTCAAGTCAACAACACAATGTAATCAAGTGTTTACTGTCACTATATTCTTCTCCAGGGGGAGTTGATGCCTCCAGTCATGGACTTGACGCAGTCGACTAGATTTCCCTGAATAGAAAATATTTCAACCAATTGGAATAATAAAACTGAATGTGATGTGCTGTTTGATAACTAGGATCAATTAGAATGTATGCATGACTGAATTGAAGGGACTTTTTGGTAAAGTGCCTTGAGATAATGTATTGTGCATTAGTGTTATCTAAATAAACTGAATTAAATTGCATTGAACTTGCTCCAGCTGAATGTTTTCATCCAAACCGCAGACTAAGACTTGTGTGTTTACTCTTTGTTTTAATATGACTCCTTGATAGTTTGACTGATAACACATATCAATGTGGTTCCAGCTCTACACAAACAAAAAAAAGTTCTCTTGCATCCTGAACTTTATGTTTTAGATTGAAATCTAATTTAAACTGACGATACGGCTGCTTATCTCTTTCGTGAATATCGAAACAACGTACAAAATGCGCCAAATGAACATGGACATGCAGAACAATAGCAGAGAATGAAACCTCTCTTTCACCATGACTAAAAAAAAACATTAAAACCTTTAGGGCTAGAGTGTCTAATGTCAATCCTCAAGGGCCGGCATCCTGCATGTTTTTGTTCTCTCCCTGGTTTAACAGCCTTGGATCAAATGATGGCTTGTTAGCGGGCCTCTGCAGAACATTGACATGCTGAGGAGGCAGTAACTACCATCAGGGACAGAACGAAAACATGAAGGATACCGTCCCCGGAGGACTGGCTTTGGAAACCACTGCTGTAGGGAAAACACAGATTTGTTAGATCAGAAAAAAAAAGTGTGTCTATAGAGTCTGTGATACAGTTTAACCAAATGTTTCTCATGAAAATAGACAAATTGTTGCAAATGGCTGAGTTAAATGCAGCTGCACTGCTCACTAAGGGTTTAGCTGACTAAATCAACATACTACAGCAACAGCAACAGGTTTTGTGGGTTGATTTTTATCAGAGATGACAATTTGGAATGTGATTAGGACGTCCCCAGCATTGAGCGACTGAATAGTTGAGAACATCCTGTTTTAGGTGACCGTGACAAGGATCAAAAGTATCTACTAATTCCTCAGTTCCAAAGTAAGATAAATAAGTGTAAAGGATTGACTTTATGTACACATTGGATTATTATGGACAGAGTATTATGCAAGATCCCTAATTAATTCAAATGTATGCCTGGGTGGCTTGGTATCACTAGCGCATCTTATAGAAGAACGCTTATATCGGGTGTTTAAGTAACAGTCCTACACTCATATACATGAGGCGTCATCAAAAACACAAAATCATTCTCCCTGAGAGCAACATATTACTTCCCCCTGTAGTTTGAAAGGCCAGCAAAAACAGCACACAGCTGGCATGTAACCCACACCTGAACTGCTTCAATATATAGCTCTCTCGCTCTCAGCAGGCTCCGCTGCAATCATGTGAGTAGTCCTCTGAGGTCCGGATGGGGGAACAGGACGTGCCCCGGCTCCATTATTTACCTGTTTGGTCTTGTGCATACACTGCATACTTCAGAGAGCCGGGTACCTCAAAGCAAGGCCCAGTTTGCCTGCCGCTCTTTACGTGGCCCAACACAGCCAATCGCAGAGCCGCTCGCCGGTCGGAGCACCAGCTCGACACGCAATAGCCATTTATTTTATGCTGTGTAAATAATTTACTTGTGAGCTTAGTCCCACAAAAGTCTCTCTCCGTCCCTCTGTCTATCCCGCATTAAAGTGCACGGTCACAGACTGAGGCACTTTCTTACTGAGAGCATGCTGCGCTAAAATAAAGAATTATCCCAAAAACACACCAGGGAGTTCACACATTCACCGTCCAGCATCAGCGCTGCACACACTGACTACAAAGACACGCAAGGTGTGGATAGCAAAGACAGTCAAGGTCATCCCTCCTCTCTGAATAATTTAGGATGTCTTTTTGCTTGACGCACCTCTCAATGTTTTATCCAGGGCCAAAAACATCCAGTAACCTCTTGACATTAAATATATTTAACAAGTAGAAGCACTGGGTTTGTGTGTGTCTGTTGTAGTCAAAGGAATAGGAGACACATAGTTCTTTGGGGCCTGTTTTTTTTTTTTTTTTTTTTTTTTTATGTTTGTAGACAGTCCTACAGAAAGTCAGAGGAAGAGAGGCTCAGTAGTTGCAGAGCCCCCTACTGCTAGAGAGCTGTAATGCAATGCAATAACTAAAAATAATCATTAAGAGGAGACTGTAAAGGATAATCAAATCATATTTTGCCTGCAAGAGCCGCAACGACATCAGTCTGACTGCTTCTACGAAAACAAAAAAGTAGAAGAAAACAGCATACACACGTTTTTGAATGCCAGCAATAAGCTCTGACCAGATTCAGAGTTATTTAGGAGTGTCCTGGAGCAGCTTGTATGCAAAATCAACAGATGCTCCAATCACTATGCATTCTGGGTTCGGATCCCAGTGTAGTCTTAATAACGAGGCGGTTAACCCTGCGTCGGGGCTTTCAGTCCGAAAATGGAACAGACAGAATCTCACTTTGATCTACTGCTCCATAGCAGAATAAAGAGGAAAAGAGCGTGTTTTATTAATAAATAATAATAATAATAATAATAATAATAATAATAATAATAATAATAATAATAACTATTAGATAATGGATAGTTTTACTGTGCAAAGCCACAGTACTATCAGCTGTAATGCATTTCTCTCTTGGTAAAACCAACAACAGAACTTAAGCTTCTAGTGAGCCAGGGAGGAAGAGAAACAGCATAAGAGGGAAAGCTGTGATCAGACAGTGTGATCCAGAGAGCACAGTGAGGCTTGTGAAGGGGCTTTGTTAACTCATTCACTGTTTATTTTCTGTTTGGTCAGATGCAGTAAAGATTATCGCTGTATGAAGTTAAACAGTGTTGGTGTTTTCTGATGCATCCATGAACAACGACATGCAGCTGTTATTTTATTTATTTTTTTATTAGTGTTCTCAGCGGCTTTGTGGGTGACTCAATTAAAGCCCACCTTGTGGTTAAGTGGTTTACCTTGCGGTAAAGTTTGTATTCACTGTGATTCAATTTCACAGTGAATACAAACAGGTATTCACTGTGAAATTATGACCACTTTGTATTGCATGCTACAATTCTTGGTGTGTGTTTGTGTTCTAATCGTTAAGATTGTCTATGTTCAAAGCAAAACCTAAGTTTACGAAGCACAGAAGACATTTATTTTTCTTTCTGTAGGTTGTGACTATATACAATGCATTTGAACAGAATGGTAAAATGCTATGAGAAAAATTATTAAAGAGTAATTTCAAAACAGAGAAGGAGTACTCTAGTGTTAACTTTGCAGCAAATACTTAAAAAATCTTTAACATACCTGTAAGAGATAATTTAATCCAACACTGAAGCAGAATCCCTGGGTGACATAATATCTTAGCTATCCAGACAACAAAGACAGTGGAGACGTCAACATCCTGAACATCGTTAGTGAAGGAGTCAAATGATAAATAACCATGGTAACATAAAGTTAAAACTTTGGTATTATTTCTGGGTAGCTTTCATTGCACAAAAATACTTTCTTTTCTTTCCTTATTCTTGTATCAGACATGTCAGCTTTTAATATACTGAAATATTCTTGGAACAATATTATTTCAAAGCAATTTTTGTTTGCTTTAAAATTGTGTTGCTTTATGGCAAATACAATTATTTTGAAGTGTTAAAATGTTGCATATAACATATGTAATTACTTTTTAGCTGTAAAATGCATTTCATTGTGGCCTAATTGTCGTCCAGGAGGTATTTAAGCCGTCTGCACTAAAGGACAGACTAGTGTATATTAAAAATGCATCAAATTGCACAATGTTTCAAACCTTTTTCAACGATATTTTGAGTGATGTCTGCCTACAAAATTAATTTTTTAAATAATTTTTCCCATTCTTAGATCACACAGATTATCCGTTTTCACATGTAGAAGAAAACAACCTTTATGTTGACATATTTTTTTTTATAAATTTGAGTTTGGCTTTTAAATGTTGCAATTCTAACTGCTAATTGCAGTCTTGAAATGGGCATCTCAAACTCTGGTTGGCCTGCAGCTTTCTCCACTCCATAGCAAAGTTTTTAAAAATGAAGAAATGGAAATTTATCCAAGGAATGTGTGTTTTTGTTGCTGTTCGCATAAAAAAACCCAGTTGATATAGAGCTGCAAATATCTTTGATTTGGTTTTTAGGTAATGTGAAAGTCTTGAATGACCTGACAAGACAGTGAGAAAAGTATTGGAAACAGTGCACTGTAATCCCTGCTCCCCACACTCCTGCAGAGCAGGTTAGTTATAGATTATCTGTTTGGTCTTGAGAGAGACAGAGAGAGAGAGAGAGAGACAGTAGAAACGTAGATGAGAGGATGGATGGTGGTGAGAGAAAGAAAAAGATGCTAGGTGTGGTAGAGAGGTGAGGGAACGTTTGAAGAGGCCCCTGTTCGGCCACGGACGGCTGCGCTCGAGGAAAATCGATCTTCTCCCTTCAGAGAAAGAAATTTATGAACCTGGAACATAAACGCAGTCATGTCCAATTAGCTGCTCTGAATTTACGAGGCGAGGGGAGGAAGTAGGAGGAGGACGTGGTGATAAAGGCCTCAGTTTAAACCAATAAGGCGTGGAGCTGGTCGTTGATCTCCTCTTTGTATAAACTCCCACCCTGCGCTTGGTCTCCTCTGTTGTGCTGCGGTCACACATAGTTTGCACACTCTTCTTTTACCCAGGCTGCCAATAAGATACTAATTGTAAGTCACTAATAATGTGTTTTAGAAAATAATTAGCTGAACACCTTTAGCATAATCTTATTATTTCATTGGGATTTTTTTAATTATTATTTTGAAAGTAAAATAATAAATATCCCACACACCGTTAAAAAACAACCTAACACCAAAAATATTTTAGCAGTTTAATAGAGAGAGGCAGATTCTTCAACATCAAGTCCCCCGCTTCCAGCAGCCTGATGGTTTGTTCCACTTCCTGGTTTACCTTTCAACAAGTTCTCTCCCCCAGCCGGTCCTTCAAACTCTGCAAAACAAAATAGTTAAATACATGGTCAAATAAACTTAAGGTGTTTTGCTAAATGTGTGCACCCATAATAGTAAACAACCTAATGCCATTACCACCACAAAAATGTTTTATTATAAATGTATTGTGTGAAAATGCTAAATATATTATGTGAAAACATTTAAATAAATAAATACTAACACTGGGGAAAAGATGGAGGAACCTCCACAGCAACATTTAAACAATCTTAAAAAACCCTGATTTGTGTCAAACCAGGCTCATCTTGACAGGATGCAGATTGTAGCAGAAATACCCAAAACTCTGTTTTAGAGGACCTCAGAAAAAGTGCCTTCATGACGAAGTCCCCATAGCAACCATTACTATTAGTTACATATTAACCATGTCAATCCAACCCAATGTAATTTCCCCATAATCCTCAGTATGAAAGAAAATGGATGGATGGATGGATGAACATAAAAAGATAGTTGGCCGTTCTGTCATCAGCCAGCCCTAGTTTGGCTTTAAGCCTTTCTTTCCCTTTAAAAAGCCATAAGGCTTTGTGCCCATTAGACTCGACCTCCAGTGTTACTACTGGAGGTTGTGGAGCCTGTTGTGAGTTTTTTTTTTTTTTTTTTTTCCTCCAGAGGAAGGAGGCAGTTAAAAGTGTGGAATGGTCCATCTCAGAAATGGTTGATCGACCTCAGAGCAGAGGAGGGAGACCTCCTGTTGGGTCAGAGTTGCATCAATACAATCTGTCATCACAGGTTAGAGCACACAAACACAGACCCTCCTCCTGCACCTCCTCCAAGTTTCATCACTGCGAGCATGACGGCTGGCAGACTGTCACGTCTCTGACACGGCTGCCCTAATCTCTGTTGTACTGACTGCTCAGCCCTCCATATCATCTAAATCCCCTCTATTCTCTCTTTAGACCTCTCTTCTCGAGCACATGTCCACAACCCAATTTACCCAAAGCACTGCTCAGTGAACACTTGTGCAACGAGCAAGAAGCAAAGGAACTAAAAGGCCGTGGCGATACAGACCGACGCGGGCAAGTCGAAGACGGACATGAAAAATGAACGCATAGAGAAGAAAAAGACATTTTGGACAAAGTTCAGTAGGACTAGATGGAAGGAGGAAAATAAGTGAATGATAGCTGAGTCCCTGGTGAGCAACAGAGGAATGCACATAAGCTGCAGTGAGGAGACAGATAAAGCCCCATTAACTGATGCTTCCAGCTGCTTTTTTAGACTCTGCCACCACATGACTCTTCCCCTTGATGTTTGTTTATCTTTCTTGTTATTTATCCCCATAATTGCTGCATTTCTGCTGTCTAAATCAGGCATTCTCGAATCATTATCGAATCTCGAATCAGATTTTAGGGGGGATGGACTAAGAAACACATAGCAAGATGGGCTGGAAAGAAGAAAAAGTCCAAAGCACAATATCAGTGGAGCCTATTATTGCAGCTAACTGTGGGCTATACCACATGTTTCTTTATGAACACTACATGTTTTCAGACATATTTTCTTTCTTCACAACTATTATTGTTCTCTTTTATTCAACTCCTTGTGAATAAAAGCTCCTTCACTACAGGAGCACAATTCACATTGTTTACTATTGAATTACAGAGATTGAATAAATCTCTGTAAAATAAAGCTGGTCGCATCAAATACACATGAAAAAAAAAAGTACCCTTATTATTTTTTGTGAAACTGCGCACATTGGCGGAGTTAGCTGAGCTAAGCTTGTTAAGTCAGCAATCCTTTGTAAACAGAAATGCTGCTCTTCTACAATTTTTAGTAGCTCTTTTATCAGATCATATATATTTGCATATATATGATTGTAATGTCCCAATTAATTTGTTGCATATTTGCCGTGTGTTTGTGTGTCATTAAAATACACGACGTCGTTCAAAAATAACGTTCCAATTTTCCCTATAATATAATTCTAACTAGTTGAATTATATCATGTGTAATCTCCTTTCAAGATAAGCCAGACTGTTTGACATGTCAAAAATGTACCCAGCATGAGCCTCTCTGCTCTCACTTGCCATGTAAAGTGCACCTGTGCACCACTGCGACAAAAGCTTCACAATTATGACTTAAATCCCGCATTAATTACCTAATAGTAATGTTTCCTAATTCCATGCAAAACTGTGAATTGCTTTACCTGGGCATGCTGGTTCAAAAACTAAATGAATGGCATTGTGAAAAAGTAGCACACCTGGTGATGATGCAGCGGAACTCTGTGAATTCTCGTTGTTTCCATTTTGAGTGGGGTGCTGCCACTCACGATTTAACCCACTCTGCTCTGCTTTTAAAGCCTCAAACTAAAGGCACAAATATAGCAAAAATGTCAGGAGCTTTGGTGGCTTTCTTTTGTCACTGAAGTTTGCTTTTACATTCAGTGCCTCTTACCGAAGCGCTGCGACTGTTTCTTTGACAAACATTGAGCAAGGCTAACATTTCTCTTTGGTTAAAATAAGGGTTAATTCATGAGGAAGTTTTCTTTTTCACTGCCTGGTCTGAGAGAAATAAATGTGGAAAAATAGCCAACCTAAAGTATCAGGCCTGTTTGTTCGATTTTCCTTCCTGTAATGAGGGTTTAGTCAGTAATAGCGTGGAGCACAAACGCATGCAACAGGTTATAGAGATGTCTTGGATGCGGTTTCTCTTTTACCATCATATGTTTTGCTTCCTGGTATAATTGGGCTTTCTCTCCACTCGTCGTCTTCTTGTGGTGTGTTCGTCGTGACACCCACACCCTCTGCATGTGTGCTTGCATATGCATGCAAAAGACAAACAACATGGGAAACAGAAAAAAGAAAAACAACTGCTGCCAGTTTCACAGAAACTGCACAGAGCAGATTGATGAACAGAAGCACTGACCTGTAATTACCACAGCTAATTAAAACTCCAATTTATGAGTGGGTTCTAATGTAAAGAAGAATGAATATTCCTTCTGTTCTGAAAAAAAAAAGAAAAACTCTCCCCATTTTCACTTCCTCTCCTCTACCGTCATCTAATCTGCTTGGTTCCTCCTGCCCTAAGTAACTAAAAACAATTCTGATGGATCCATCTGTCCCATCTTAACTTCCTTCAGCTCATAGCTGCACTCCTGCTTTGATGACTTTGCAGCAACGGCCGACATCTTGCACATTAACATACGATTGTTCCCATCTATTATTTGTGCGCGGAGGGACTGGAGAAAGGGACGGGAAAAATCCCAGAGCAAGCTGTCAAATGCGAGAGTGAGAGCGGCGAGACGCATAACTCTCAGAGTCGGAGTGTCACATCAGTCGAGCGGAAGGAGTGCGAGACTGGAAGTACTTGTGGTCTTTATCTGTGGTGCTGCGAGGTTGAGGTCAGAATATCAGGTCAAGGGGATAACACGCCCCAGTGGGAGTCAGATGTCTCTAATTATCGTATCTTGCAAAATTATTCATCCCACTTGAACTTTTTCACTTTTTGACACGTTTCAGCTCTGGACTTTTATGCATTTTATGGGCTTTAGAAGAAAACAGTCCACAATTGAGAAGTGAGAGAAAATTAAAATTTTCCTTTCTTTTTTTTCCACAAATAAATGTTTAGCCCTGTAAGACCTAAGTTTCAAATGGATATTTTTGCTTATTTTAATTGTGTGCAGTGCTTTAAATGTTCTGTGAGTAAATATATTTGCCCATTTATCCATAACAACTGGGACTTTCAATATCTAACAAGTAATTTTTCCAACTTGCAGTCTATTAAAGAGTGCCCCTCAGATTAATTTCTCTCCCTGCTACGCCGGGGTTGAAATTACCGTAATAACCTGAGATTGGCTGGAAAGGCCAAAGTCTCCCCTTTTAGAAACCATTGAAATTTCACAGAAAGTGCAAAATGTGGCGGAATTACGGATACTGCAAACTTGGCTGGATTGTCGCCGCAACGTTCGGTTATCGTTGTGGCGATAAGGGTTAAAAAGTTGTCAATGGATGTATATTCACACATTCACCTGCCAATCAACTCTGTGCTGCTTTCCAGAAAGGATTAGTTTCTAATCTTGTCTAACTGGAGGACCTTTTTCCACAACATCAGGATGTGGCACAACTTTGTTGTCTATTGCAGAAAATCTTTTCAAAAACATTAAACGTTGTGGCTAGAACGTGACAAAATGTGAACAAGTTCAGTGTGAATATATTTTCAAATAATTGACTTTAAGGAGCCTGTAATCAAATATTGGACCCCATTGGTTTTTTTTATTAACCTAGATAATCTTTTCAACTTGTTCAAGTGCTAATGTCGTGCATAAAGTGGGGCTTGTCACATGTATTATCGGCCGGACAGTCTAGTTCTCATTGAATGAGAGCTGAAAAACACAAACTGCATCGCACAACACCTAGGAAATCACTCTATTCTCCAGTATTGATTTAAGCTGCAACTCTTAGATCCTGCACTCAGCAGTGCTTCCACTTTCAAGACGAGACAGATGAGATTTATCAGCAAAGATGCAGGAGATGAAAAGCGGTGATATGTTCACAGCTGTCAGTCACTCAGTGCAGGCATTAGTCACAACGCGTCTGTTTTTGCCTGAACTGTTGCCTGTCATCTGCGCTCGCAAACAAATGCATCCCAAATGCATGTAGTAGAACCACACACACATACACACACACACATGCACACACACACACCTGTCTCATTTGACATACATTCACTCTCTCATACAGAATGCTTTCTTCTTGAAAAAGAGATTTCCAATTTCAGTCTTCCCTAAGTGGACAGCTCTTGTCCTTCAGAATGCAGGCAGGAAATGAGGCTTTGTTGGTGGATGGATTCTCCGTGGCATGTCCTGTCAGAGGAAGATGGAGGTAGGCTGTGGGGTGGTGGGGGCCTCATTGGACCACCGTAAGCCTCGTGATCAGAGACACAATTTTTCCGTCGACTTAGTTCTTGTTTTAAACTTCCCAAGTTTTGGTCATTTTTATTTTGCGCTTGTTTTTTTTTTTGCAAAATCAGGCCTCACCTTGATGGGCTGCTCACCATATCCGCCTTCAAAGGAAGAAAGGAAATGAACAAATATGAAAGCGCACCGAAGATTAGTGCGAGGAGAGAAAATTGAAGCAGTCGTCTCTCCTCGAATACAGAGGCCATTCTTTGAATATTTGATGCAGACGGATAGGTGTTCACTCCAGTGGAACAAACTGGATTGGAGTCCAGTCGCTCAACTGGAAAAGGCTGTAATTTCCAGTCATACTTGCAGAGTGTCCTTAAGATCCTCATTTCCTTCATGGCAGAACTGTGGCGGGTGGATCAGCACACCTGGGCCCTCCCCTCTGCCAAGGTCAAGTGTGCACCTCTGCTGTTGTCGACATTTTTGAAAAGTTTGCAAAGTGAATGAATTGGTAGTGTTTATGTAAAAATGTGTCATAAAATTCCAACATAAAGGTGAAATTATTTTTCTTCTGAGCCGTAAGGGAATCTAATAAGAGGAATGTGCTGTTCACTTTTGTGTTGCATGTCTTAGACCTCGTGTGGAAATCAGATTTGGGCTACTCACATTTTATTTTGTAGATGCAAAAATAGACAAAATTAGATACTGGAATACCCGCATGCTAATTTACTGTTAACTGGTTTATATGTAAATCAGTAAAACATGCAAGCTTTACAGTCGATTAATAAATAAAACAACTAATTGCGAGAAATTGCGGGTTGTTATTATTTTTTTTACTTCATTCAGTGGGTGAAGTAAGAAAGGCTGCAAGTGAAATCAAACAGCAGAATCAGATGGAGTGGCAGCTGCACAAACTGAGAAAGCAAACATCAAAACAGGAAAAGGATGCTGCAGTTCTGTCGGTGACTTCTGAGGCAGAACTGAATATATTTGAGACTGAAAAGTGACAGTTAACACAATGAACCAAAACATCAAAGCAGAAAGTCTCGGGCCTCTGCATAAAAGGTGTGCCGCATAAAAATCTGTTGTTTTTGTAGGTTTGTAGTTTTAACTGAGTAAACCGCTCAGATGTTTCTGCAAAACCAGCTGCAGTCGGATAACCGATGCCTTTCAATTTCAGGAATGTGTTCGGTTTTGCACCGTCTGTCCGTAGTTCCCCCTGATTTATTTGTGTTTTTACATTCCTCTGCAAGTATCAGTGGGTCACAGTCTATGTTCTCACATATGTCGAATGTTTTCTCTGATTCTTCTCCAAGGTGTAAGTGTAACCTCCACGCCTCCCAGTGCCTGCTGACTGAGGGGAACCTCCAGTGCCAGTGTGAACACAATACCACCGGGCAGGACTGCCAGCGATGCAAGAAGGGCTTCAAAGCCAAGTCCTGGAAAGCAGGTTCCTACCTGCCTACACCAATTGGAACCCCCAACACCTGTACGTACCTGCTTCACACATTGTGCTCATCCATTTTACGGTGGAGGCAGTTCTGGTCAGATGTTTGCATCCACACATCATGGGATAAAACGTCATACATTATTTCAAGGGCTAGCATTTTCAGGGTGGAATGATTTTTAAGAATAAAAATTGAGAACAAATTATAAGTCCCCACCCCAAAAATATATGCCAAGGTTGACTAATATACAAAAATCTTACAATTGATAGAAAGTTGGAGATGAATTTTATGGGGAGTTTTCAAACCCCTGAAACAAGCCTGGGGGAATATTTGGCCACTCATTGTGATGGATCTGGTATCCAGAAGGGTTATGATCTCAATTCACAAACTTTCAACAGAAGTTTAAGCTGTAGTTAGTTGCAAGCTAGCATTAGCATTACTTCATAGCTAGATGCTAAAGGAAGTTAGAAATGCAATAAATAAAAACTCCTGAACATTGTGGGGCTGTTTGGGTTTTGTTTTTACTACAATGTGGCAAAACTTGTAGGTCATACATTTTTCAAATAATTCCTGATATCATTAATTTTTATGGCTGCTATAAGCCACAGTTATAGGTATTTGCTAATTTAAAAAATATTTTTGTGAAAAAGCCCCAAAGCGTGATTCAAACTGATTTCTGAATTCAAATGATTGAACTTTGTTGTACTCTGTTAAGCCTTCATGTTATCTGGTTCAAGTCTGGCTCTCTCACAGGCTGAATGAACCAGAAACAAATGGTGCTCAAATTAACTCTAAGTCAAGACCGGGAACTTTGTTTCAGAGGGCTGCAGTCTGTCTTTCTGTAGTACAATTGATGCATTAATTGTATCATTACAGGCCATCACTGAATTCAGAACAATTCTTATCTAAGAAGAGTTGACATTCATTAGTTTTGTTTCATAAAATAATTCAATGTGTAAAGATTTTGAATGACTTTTTTGCTCCATATTGGACTGATGAAGGCATTACTATGACTCTCAGGTCCTGAATGAAAAGTAGAAGCACAAGAACAGGCTGAAGAGAAAGGACGGTCTGAAAGATTACGAGGACACTAAGCTCTTTGGAGTTTCTGTGACCTCCTTGCAGAGAGCAGATCAGGGATGTGCAACAGCACAGCGGTGTGTGAGGAGGAAATCCTTTTGGAGAGAGTAACCAGGCACAGCAGCTAGCGATGATAAAATAATAATCTAGGGCAGCCCCTCCCCACTTTTCTGCTTTTACACTGCCACACTCTTTATGCAATAAGAGAAACACCAGTGGAGATGCACACACTTTTACATGCACCCACACTGCAGAAAATTCTCAGTTTCTCCTCCCTCCCACCCCCCCAACACTATGCTGTTGTTTCCAACTCACTTATATTAGTACTGACACACACCTTCAGACCTCACCCCTGGCCTTTTAAAACTCTTGGATCCCATTAGTGGCATTTAAAAATTTAAATGTTTGCAGCTTCCGCTTGGTTGCAATAGAAAGCAAAACGGCCATAGCTTGAAAAAGACATAATGCATTAATCATCGCATGACTATATCTAAAGTTAGTTAAAAAATAAGATTTATTTGGAAAAAAAATTGTAAAAAAGCAAATAAGATAGACACTTTACTGGGGAGAACAAACACATGAATCTGGGAAAGAGGAAAATATGGGATAAGGGGGAAGACAGCTCAGATCCGGTAATTACTCCGGGACGGTGAGAGGTGGTCTTCTGCAACCCTTATTTTTCTTAGCAGCTTTCCCCCACCTGAGTCTGATAAATGAGCCAGAGTCAAGTCTTTAGGCAAATTGAATGCATAAATAAACAAGTTCTCATCTCCGCTTCCTTTTCTTATTCTCTTTCAGGTACAATTGCTGGTTCCCCCTCCGGTTCTAGTAAGTAATAATGCAAAGCGAAGCAGAAGATGTGCTACTGATTTCTGCCTCTCTTCCCTTCTCGCTTCTTATCTCTTTTCTGTTGCACTGAAATTTTGAAGTTAACCATTTTTTTTTTTTTTTTTCATCTGTATTCCTGCTAAACTCCACCTCTCTCCCCTGTGATGTTCAGCTGGCTCTCTCCAGTTGCTTGTTCCTTTTTCTTTTTTTTTTTTTTTTTTACCCCACATCTCTACACTTGGTGAGCCCTTGGAGCTTCATTATTAATAGATCTATCTGTCGCCACATCCTTTCATCACAGAACATCGCACTAACCTGCACAGAAGGAATTCTTCCACATATCTGCTTTTTATATTTAGACTAATGACAGTTTGCCGCTGATGGTTTGAAGGACGGAGGGATAAGAGGAGGGGGGGCTTGTGCATATGTTGGTGCATGGAGCAGCAAAACAGAGCAGCGAGAGAACAGAGGGAGCTATTGGAGATAAGGATGTGGGCATATGTTAGTTTGTTGTAATGCAGTGTGATTCAGGGTGAGGAGCGAGGGAAGGCAGGAATAAAAGGGAATTTGATTAGGGATTCTCTCTGTGGAGAGGCTCTCAGCCTCCGAGCTGTTAGACAGAAACGATCGGCAAAGTGGCAACTTCTACCCTGACAGCACTGGGCTTTCCTCCACATGGCCCGACAGTAAGAGACGAGTGGATGCATGGGTAAACTTAACAATCGGACCAGGCTGCAGAGAGCTACTCTAAAGCGACCCCCTTTGACAATCAAGACACAACTGAATGATTTATTTGAGCAAATAATGGCTCTGATAAAATATTCTAGGTGACCGTGTGGTGCTAGCTGTGGAGAACCAATTTCAAACTCACACAGATTCATTTTTAATTCAATGGCACCGAGACTTTTAAATGGGATTATTTTTTTTTTTTCTGTTTTTGAAAAGAATCTGTCTCAGGAATTGCAATACCTGTGTTCCACCAGCAGGTGTATAAAACATCGGTGTTGATAACATTGAAGGAGATCCTGAGTCAAGTTTTTTTTTTACCTTTCATTTTTCATTTTCCTCTCAGCCAATAACCTTTCCAACTTGCTAACCTCACTGCGAGTTTAATGAGTCAACAACAGTGTTTTGGGGATTCTAGTGTAGAAAGTTAGAGTCTCAAGCTGTCATCATTTTCATTTTTAATAATCACAGGATATTCAATACACATGAATACATCACAGACAGTTTTCAAAAATATTTGCTATTTGTCCCCAAAACGTCAGTTACGAACAGAGTAAAGCATCTCTGTTTTACAAATTATCCCCATCACTGCAGGACAGATCCAGCTTCTGTCAATGCATCGTTTAATTTGTTCAAGCTTATAAAAAAAATAATAATAATCACCTCCTTACCTTTCCTTACCTTCACACTGTATGTCTTCTTTTCCTGGAAATGAAGATAGGAAGGAGGGCGAGGATGACGTTAAAGCTCAAACTGAAGCAACAGTCATCTCTGAAGCTGAACGGTCGCCGGCCATTACACACGAGCCTTTAAGTTCTCCTTTGGAAGGTGCGAAACGTAGTTTAGCCATAGATAGAGATACCGAGTAGATTTTGCCTTTTACTGTAAAAAGAAGTAGCGGAAGCCTAACCCCATAATGTCACTTCAGTCCCGTCTAGTGTACACCAGCAGACAAGTAGTTCTAGTTACACCAACAGTTGCACACACTGCAGAAAGAAAATGTGTCTTTGTTATTTAGTCCTAAAACAGCAAATCTACCTTTGCATGAAGGTCACACCAACAGAAGCCAAGTGCTTTTGTGATTTTGCAACAATAAAATGCTTAAGGCTATTTTTTTCCTCTTAAGCTCCCCCTCTTTAAGATTCTGACACTTACTTCACCAATATTTCTTAAAGAGGTGCTTCAGTATTTTGGGAAACATTCGTCTCACTGTCAGAGAGCTGGAACAGATGATTGACAACGCTCTCATGTCTGTTTCTCAGATATGATGCAGCAGACAGCAGCTGTTTAGCTCATCCAGAGACCGAAAACAACAGAAAGCAACAATCCTGGCCTACAAGACAATGAGACACCTTAGGTTAACCTTTTCTTGTTTTGCAGTCAATATGAAACATATTATGGAACCAATGAGGACATGTTTATTGGCTTGGCAGTGCCACAGCTTGGAGAAATCATTGATTGCACAACAACTCCTAGGAGTGTAGTTTGTAGAGATTTCGTTGAGATTATTAGAGTAAGTCAAAACTGGGTTTATATGTGAGCTTCAGAGGTTCTAAATGGACAATTTCAGTTCTTGGTCATATGCTACACTGACTTGTTGATTAGCTTACAAAAAAATAAGTTCTCAATTTTGTACAAGTGACGGTGCCGGAAGTTTGAAAACACTCATGGCCATAAATGTCAAAAAAGGTGTTATTTATTTATTTTTTCTCTCAACGTGAAATTATTACATCATGATTTTATCAATAAGAACTGACTTCATACATTTGAGTTTAGTGTGAAGTCCCTCCAACTAACACAGGGTCTTAATTATGTATGCCAGCTAAAATCTACTTCCATCCTGTTAGTTTTTGGTTTATTGCATCTTGGGATGTTGCAGAGAAACCCCTATCTTTTGTAGCCATCATAGTTCTCTCTTATCAGACATGGTAGTGTTCCTTTAAATCATTTGGCTTCCTGGAATAGACCTGGCTTTCAAGAATACGCCATAAATTCACTTATCTTCCCATTTGGTGCTATTCCAGGAATAACATGTTCAACTGCTTTATCAATTCCCAAACCAGCTCTGATCTGAGTTCGGGTATACGGTCCCTTTGGATCACCCAATCTCACCAGAACTTTCACAGACACACCACACACACACACACACACACACACCCACACACACACACACACACCCACACACCCACACACACACACAAAAAAAATAGCTTTGGAAGGTTCAAAACAATCTAAGTATATCAGCTTCACTCCTAACTAAAATTTTGGAGCACCATTCTTGTTGGGGGATGAAAAAGTGGCAAACTTATGGAATAAAAATCATCACACACAACTTGAATCGTCTCTGCTTCAATCAGACCAACTGGGAGGAGATTTATTCAGCACATCTACATGCACATTACAAATTCCACAATTGCAGCAAATCTTCCACGAAGCTCCCACCTTTTAATGGTTACATGACCTTTGATAGGACTTCATACCTATTGGGGTGCATTTAGATGTTTCAACCAATGATGTCCTCTCCTTCTACTTGGCTCATTTCATACTGGAGTTCCATGAACAAATCATCCACAGCTGGCAGATTTCAAAGCTGACTGTGTAATAGCTTTCAGCTCTTTAAGAGTTTCTGTCTCTGAAATTCACTCTGATGACTTTAAGCTGTAAAGAGTGAAAACATAAGGAGGCAAACTGGTTATGTGTACTGGTTAGGTTTTAAATTGCTAGTGACCTGATACATCAACATGTACACAGTAACGCACATACGTTTTCATAGCTAATATATGTAGTAAATTGTAATAATCTGCTCATTTAAGTCTGGCAGTAAGTAAAAAAAATGAGTAGGTAGGTTTTCCAAAGTGGAAAGCTTTTGAAGTTTCTCTTTATTTGATCATGATGGAGCAGTGGAGTCTAAGGAGCCTCTTTTGATGTCTACATATACAAAAACACCGCCCAGTACGAAGCCTACTATTGAAAATTAAGAAATATCAGTCCAAAATATCTGACCACTTTAATAAGCGACATTAATTTTTCTCCTTCTGGATGTTTAAATGATGCAGTCACATTGTAGCAGAAACTTCCTACACATTTGTGACAAATCCAATGTGCGCTCCTGCAGATGTGCTTATACACTCTGACAGTCGGGGTGTTTATGTCAGTGCAGAAATCATACATAATTTATCCTCCAACTTACTGGAGGTCTTAGGCTGAACATTGACCATTTCTCAGGCTATTTATATCCCTGACATTAATGTTAGATGTGGATTGTCCTGTCTTGAAAGCTGGGTTGTCAAAGTGTTGTGGATATTCAGACTTTATTTGTTCTGACTGACTGATGTGAAACAACCCCGGGAGAGACGGGGAAAGTTTCTGTCAGCTGCCTCGATGTACAGTAAAGTGGTCTTTAAAGCCCTTAAAGCCCAGCTTGCCTTCATACTAAATTAAAACCTGCCATCTTGGTAAGCAGCTGCACCTTTAATGCCGTGCCAAAACGGAAGTCAAAACGTGGGATGCTCTTGGATTTCCACATCAACGTGATGCCATCGGACTTTTTCTGGTCTTGAAGGAATCCATTAAGCGTGGGCGGTTTGAACAACGCAGCAGTTTTGTTGTTTGGCTGACATCAGGAGGAAACTCAAAAGAGTTCAATGATTAGCAATGACTCAGGAGAATCTGACAGGAGCTTCAACTAAGGGCCTCGTGAGCCTTTGAAAGCTCATCATGAAGGACGTCGGCTTCTGATAACATGCACGTTTCAGTTAAACTTAAGTGGAACACAAACATTTTCTGATCTTAAACTACCTACAGAGTGTTTCTTTTTAAGTTGTATGCTTTTGCTGTACCTTTGCAACCTTAATTTAAATATCACATATTGATTTTCTGATTCAGTACCTTTTTGTGTGGAGATTGCATGGACTGTGTGCTGTGCATGCATGAGTTTTTGATGGCTTTTCCCCACAGTCAAAAACGTGAATGTTAGTTTAAGGAGCTTCTCTAGCTGCCCCTTATAGAAAACTTATGAAAACTAAGGTGTGTATTTGTACTCAGACCCCTTTACTCTGACATGCCTAAATAAAATCCAGGGCATCCTATTAGTTTCGGTTTGCAGGGTAGGAAGTTTAGACTTTTCAGCCAAAATGCTGTATTGGACAGAAGAGCTCCTGTATGAAACAATGCGGTGGCAGCATGATGCTGAGGGTTTTTCTTCAGCAGGGATTGCAAAAGATTTGAGCAAGAGGAGGTGTTTCATGACCCCAAACTTACAGCTGCAGCTACATTTAGACCGAAGCATGTTAATTTTCAGATGACCCAGTCAAAGTTCAAATCCAAATCCAATTGAGAATGTGGAAGATCTGGAAACTGATGTTGACAGACACTCCCAGTTTGACTCAGATTGCATAACAGACAAAAAAATGTTTAAAAACATGTATATGTATGCTCAGAGAGTCAAAAAAAAGAAAGGAAGTTAATTCTAGAAACATACACGCTACTAAATGACTGTATTTAATATAAGTAGCTCAAAGGGTTCAGCTGTCCTTCTGGGACACCATAATGAAAAATCCTATCCAACAGCCAACTTGTACTGCTACCTTTTTAAAAATCATGGGCTTAGAGGAGTGTATTTAGGTTTTAGCCTGACCCTGTTGTATGTAAACCCCGTTTTTGTGTGTAGGTGTGTGTGCATGTGAGAGAGCGTGTGTGTGTGCGTGTGTGTGTGTGTGCATGTTTAGATTTATGGCAGGCATATGGTGCAGTTCAGTGGAACCCATAAATCATCTCCATCTCCTCTGTGTCCTCCCGGGGATCTGAGGTCTTAGGTCCCATTCTCACCAAGCACCCACCACTACTGTTTGCACACGCTACAACACACACACACGCCAACAGATGCACAACACACTGACACGCCAAGCTTTTATGCTGCTGTGTAGCTAAGGTGCTATGATGTCTATAAGTAGTTCACTTTACACCACTAACTATCTTAAATGACAAAAAAAAAACTTTAATTTCTCGTCTTTTCTGAAGCTTCAAGGTATTTGACCAGAATGGGAAGTTAGAAAATAATTGTAGCATCATATTATGGATGGATTTTATTTAATATCTTAATATTTTCTGGTTGGACGGGAAGGAATAATGAAAAGCGATGGGATTTATCGTTTGTTTCACGTTATGACTGCTGCCTGCCCGGATGTATCTATGAAATCCTTACAGCAAACAGTATGTGTTAGACAGCCATGTCATAGTACTCACATCCTTTGTCTTGTCTCTGCCCCAGTTACATCAGTGAGCACGCTCAGAGGATTAGGGATCTATTGGCAACAGAGTCTGATCCACCGGGCACGCATCTCATTGGTCAGTCTGGACAGATGGGTGTAGGCATGGTGGGGGGGTTTCAGGTCATCGTGACCCAATCCTTGAACCCTGTCATAAATCTACAAGCCCCGACCACATGACCTTCACGTGACCACCGTTTTATTTTTCATCCAAAATCTGGAACCTAACAAGAGCTTCAAAATGCACAGTCACGTGGTCGGGCACGTGCGGAAAAGTGTGCGAACACGGGCTGGTGTTCACGCTGCTCTCCTCAAATCCCTGAATTTTCACAAAAACCAACCTCGGCTCCGGTTATCGACTGATTGGATCATGGCTTGAAAATCATGTGACACATTAACAACATCCATGCTGTCTGACTTCCATTAAGATTTCGTGCAGATGCTAACAGATCCTGAATCACGATGGCTTCATTATTGCGAAGCCAAATCAGCGTCTCACACTCTTGTAACAAATGATGAGAATGCTAAGACTGACAAGTGACATTTAGGCATTATTTACATTTTCTTAGATGATTTTAGAAGCAGTGATAAATGATCTCATTATATGCAAATCCATTTGTGATGAGGACACCTAGACGTGTGTAAGCACATGAACAGAGGGGATGTGTTTGGCGTTGTGTGTGTGAAGTAGGTGCGCGTGTGTGTGTGCCAGAAAGATTGTGTCATCATGGGACTGTTAGTGAGTCCATTTGGACAGATGGGTGCATTTCTACAGGATTATGATGGATATCATTTCAGACTGTTGATGCCGTCCAAGAGAGAGCAATGGTGCTGTCAGATGGATGCAAACAAAACTTTTATTTTATGTTTTTCTGTGCATGCAGAGGATTCGGACCTCAAAGCCCCCGCTGCTGAGGTTGGAAACTCACTTTTCAGTTCTCTAAACCCTCATCATCTTGATAAAAGTGAAGGTAGGCACGACGCGTAGAACCTGCCCCAGATAATTTAGCTGTGCTTTAGTGTTGTTCTACTACAACAGATAATTGCATCCTCTAAAAATTGCTGGGTTAAAAATAACCTAATTTAGGTGGTATAGTTGAGCTCAAAGTTATTCCTACACCTTACAGAGTCAGATTTAAGACCATTTTTATTTTTTACAAAGAATCTAAGGTATAGGGTGATGGGAAGGGGGCCTTCCATCCTTGAAAACGTGGAGCTTTTAAATACCGGCGGAATATTTAAAAAAGTGACCAGAGTAATAAGAAGGATTTTGTTGCTTTGAAAACAATAAGCCAGCAGTTTTTGGTGTGTGTGTGAGTTTTATGATCTGCAGAAATATTAGTGAATGTAGAACATGTAACCTGCTTGCTCAATCGTTTTTGTTTTTTTTTTCCCCTCCTCTTAGTTTGCCCACTAGCCATTTGAGCTTTTCAGCTTTGTGTTCTGAAAACTTACGAAGAACAAGAAATTCATAAAAGATTTTCATGCACAAAATTATAGAGTCTTATCAAACACTCTTATAACCAGTGAGTAAGGTCGCTTTTATCTGTTCTGTCTTTCACACCATGCAGTGTATTTAGTGTAGCAACTCCAATGTATGTACAAAATAGAATATGGTAGTAATTTAGAATTAATCTTTGTTATGTCAGTCCTGTAATGGAAGACGAACGTCATTATCGGATTAGATTCTGTTACAGACGCCATTATCTAAATGCAACTTAAGTTACACGGTGTGAAGAGGAAATTCTTGATCGATCTGGCTGGCACTGACAGAAAGAATAAAAACTTCTGAGAAACATTTATCCAGATTATCAGCCAAAAAGAAAAACTGCATTGATAAATAAATATTCTATGGTAATAAAGGGATACGATTAAAAAAAAAAAGAAACACACATTTTTAGAATCGCTAATAATATGAGATGTGCTACCTGTAACAGAAAAACAAATGTATTTTTTCGCAGTGTCTTTGAGCTGAGAGAAATGTTGCATATGTAAAGTGCAAAATATTAAGGAAGTAAATAAAAACATAGATAAAGTAGTCCTGTATCTGAAAGGCTATTTGTGAGGACGTATACGTTTGTATTTTCAATGACAAATACCAATACAATCATTAAGTTAGTAGAAAACATAGTGATGCTTCCTAAAAAAGAGAATTTATGGATACAAATGATGGTATTCATTGGTTCTCGGCATAGTGAGAATTTAAGCACACACAGTCCAGTGCATGACTGGGTAACACCACAATGAATGATATTGTATTTTTTATTTTTATTTTACAACCACGTCAACAATGGTCACACCCCTAATACGCACAACGTTGGTAAGCTGAACAGTATTTCCAGCAGTGAAAGGGTCGTGGAACAGCTTTTGAATTTAGCCTATCTCAGCAGTGTGAAATCACACTTTCATTGTGTGTTCTCACTTTCTGCGTGTGTGCGTGTGTGTGCGAGTGTGAATTAGCAAAAGAAAAGCTCGGCTTTCTTCAGACAAACAATCGGAGGCAGCATCTCTTATGCTAATGCCTTAGCTTGCTCATTCCTCTTTGCATTTACATTCTCTGTCCTCCTGCACCTGATTCAACAGACAGCAGAGCTCCAGCGCCAGAAAGCAGATTTACAGAGGGCTCAGTCCCTCAAACGCACCACGCGTTATCCACCCTCACTTCATCGGAGCCTCCGCTGGTACCGATGGGACAATCTGACACGCTTCCTGTCAGAACAGAGCTCCATCCTCCTTCGTTGTCGTCTCCGCCGGGGGAGGACGGCGTTTCCCCGCCACGGGAGTTCACTCGTTCAGAAACAGTCCCTGAGCTTTCACATCTGTCCCACCCTGTTCCAGAAGGTTCCTCTCATCACTCTGTCCCTAATCATCATCATCATTACATAGAAGAGACTACTGTAAAAGTTCAGCATCATTCAAGCCTAACTGACGGAGGTAAGGCACACCATTAACTAGATTAGTCAAAACCTGACTTGGGGGATCGTTTTCCTACCAGGCTGCTTTATTTTGGGATCATTTTCTATGTTATCCTGCATCATCTCACATGTCAGAGGGAATTGTTGAGTTCACTGAGATTTCCTCACTGAGGGTGTGAGGCTGAGCGCGCGTACTGATGAGGGAAAGTTTAATGTGCGATATAGGGAAGTCTTTGAAGGAATGACTTCAGTTGGCATTGTGTTTGCATCATTCAGAGACATTGAGGGGATTGAGGAACATCAGCCACAGGATCAGAGCCGAGAAAAGACACGAAGACAAAGCAGACAGAATCGGGGCAAAGCCCAACTTAACCTCACCCAGCTGCAGCACATTACAAACTACAGTGTCTCCAGCATTAATGTACAAACTCTGGAAGCATACATAAAGACGTACTGTATTGTTAGAGGTAACTGTCTGTTGGTTTAGGCATGGTGTCAGCGTGCCTGCGAGGGGGCAGATGAAGAGCTTCATCACTGTCTATCCCTTACAAAGCCCGACCGACTCTCACACACCCCTTCGCTTTCAGTCGCTGCAGAATGAGCAACAACCTGGAATGCCTCGGCTGCCAACGTCTGATGTCAGACAGTTTTGAGGCTGAGCTGACTGAGATTAATACCGAGAATCATCCTGCCCCGGAGGCAGCGCAGGTTACCGAGATCAAATTCATTTACGCTCGCCGCTGCGCAACGGCAGCCCCCGAAACAGCCCGTGATTCAGAATCCCGCTTCGCCACGGCGAGCGAGTGTGACAGATGTGTGAGAAGGCGGGTCTGGTTGGGCCAGAGGACACAGTCAGAGGGACGTAGGCAGGGTAAACTTTGATGAGATGCAACGATGGCATGATGCCAGTTGTGTGAAACGGCTCTGGGTGCTGTGAGAACAGCAGCCGACGTCCTGCCTCACCTGAGCCCCAGGGAAAGTAGGGGAGAGAGAGAGAGGGAGGTAGGGGGGTAGAAAAGAGCGAGTGGGCGGGAGGTAGCCTGGAGGGGGATGCACCGCAGGGGAGCAGGATGCTTGCTGAATCCCCCCCATCTGAAAAAGAAGGCACAGCGCCCGCTCTAAACACCTCACGGGGGGGAAACACAGATGGAGGCATGCAGCTCTGTAGTCTCTAGCGGTCCGGCAATCATTAGTCCCTCAATGATGTTCATGGTCTGGTCACTCACTTTGATTAGTTATTCACATTTTTGTTAGCAATCATCTCTTTGAGGAAGACTGTGCTGGTTTAACTTAATGAACCATGCTTTTGTTGATGAAAATACTTGATCTACATTTAAGTCTGGCCAGCAGCAGTCTGACCAAGAGTTTATATTGTATTTCATCTGATACAAAAAGGGTTATAATTATGCACAGAGTCTCAAATGCATACACTGTATGTACTGCGCTCTAATATTTGGTTACATGTCCTTTAGCAAGTTGCAAAGTAATAACACACTGCTTGTGTCTGTCAAGTGCAATTATTCTGGCTGGAAATTTGATCTGTCTTCTTACAAGAAAGGTAGAGTCCCATTAAATTTGCTGGTTTCCTGACATTTAAGCTTTGCTTTCAACCATTTCCAGTAGAGTAGAAGGAGAGGACACTACAGAAGTGCAATGATAGTCTGCTGTAGCAGTTCCAAAGTCATGTCGATGTGCATTTCAAGTTATTGTCTTGTTGGAACATTCAATTGTATTCAACAGGCTTATCTGTTGATGTGAGCTGAATTTGAAAATCGTCTTTCTTCATTATTTTACCCACTGATGTTGGTTACTGCACCAGTATCATTGGCAGCAAAAACATTTACAGGTCTTACCTTGACTCTTCCAAACACACATTAGTCCTCTGAACATAGAGCATCTCACAAGAAAGCATTTGATTTCAACATTTAGGCAGCTTCACGTTTCAGATGTGATAGAAGGTGTCTACTTTGCACAGATCTTTCTTTCATGATCAGCTGCCACCTGAGACTACACTGATGTTAAACACCTCAGTTATATTTTTATACAGGCAAAAGCCAAGGTGGGTCCTGGATTGATCTTGAACATCATAATGAGTGAAAATGTGCCACAGCTAGGTGATTCAAAAGAATAATTACCTCAAGCACATATAGAAGCTGGTTTGGAATGGCTAAAGCTGGCTAATGTTAAGCCTCTGTAATGGTTGACCTCAGCCTTATTGGAGATTTATGGGTTTTGCTTAAAAGCAAAGGCTGTGCCAGTAACCTACCAAATAAGCTTGATCATTTCTGATAAGAAGAGTGGTCAAATATTCAGCCAGACATATGCAGCAACCTTTTTAATTCCTAGAAAAAAATCTATGTAGTTTTTCAGAAAAATGTTATGAAAAAATTCAAACTTGTTCACCTACTTTCTGTTTTGAAAATCCCTTAAAGTTCATGCCGTTTATGTGTTTCAGTAAACTTTAGACCTGCTCTGTATTAACTAAACTAGTTTCACATTTCTCCTTTTTGTTGGACTCAATCTGTTAGCCCAAAAAGCATACAGCAGAGAATCTTGGGAACAATATAAAGCCCTGAAGGAGAAGTAGGCAGAGGCAATTAAAAATGCGTTACAATTGGTATGTGTGTGCTAGGTTAGCTGGTATTGATTGGAGATGTTTTGTTCTCATCTCGACACAGGAAAATACATATGTGAGAAGGAGTTACTGTATATAAGCCAGGTATTTTGTGCTTTGTCTAGGTATATTTTGGATTAAAAAAAGGGGGAACGGACATTCAGACACATTCATGACATTCACATAAAAGCAGGAGCATGTCATACCTTTCACACCCAGAGTGAAAATGTAGCAACGAAGAAGCTGCTCAAGCCCCTCTGACTCTCACAGCTCCCCCTCCCAAAGCCCAGGGCTGAGGCCCCCAAAGGGCCGATCCGCTATCTGACAGAGAGGGAGAGAGAGAGAAAGAAAGACAAGAAAAGAAAAAACTAGGTCTTAGCAGGAGGCAGGAAAACTATAGACACTATCAGTAATCTTTAGCCGCCGCAGCATCAGCCTAATTATGAAGTTTGTATTGTTCAGGCTGCTGAGGAAATACCCCACAAGGTCTCTGTTCTAGTTTTGTTGATTATGACTGTGGTTCCTCAGTTTCCCACAAGTCTGTACATGAGAGTCATGGACACAAGGCAACAAGCTCCACTGAGCATGAGCAAGACAGGGAGGAAGAGGAGGGCGAAGAGGAAGCATCTAAAATGACAGGTATTTCAAGTAAATGTAGAGGTAGACTTAACTCTCGGCGCAGAACAGTGCGCAAAATAAAAATTTTTTATTATGGATGTTGACAGCTCAGAGTGAAAAACGGCCATATAAAAACTCAAGGTCAGATCTATATAAATTCATCTCTTTGCTGACAAAGTGGTCTGTCATTGAGGCAATTTTTGACACCAAGAGCATCATCATAGATTCACTTAGACAGCGACTGAAGCTGATGGGCTCAAAATGAAAAACAGACTTTTAGAGAATAGGGGGGAAATTAATTTCACCTCCTTTTGAGGACCTTTGTGTAAACAGCATTGCTCTGTGATAGGTGCCCACAGTTCACAGCCCCGACACGAGACCCACGGTCACAAACCAACAACTTTATCTGAACATGAAGGGCAGCGGAGAGAGGCGGAGGGACATGCAGAGGCTAAAGGTATTCATTTTGTTTGAATGGTAGTTCTTCAATCAGCCGTAGCTTATTGTAATTGTGTAAACATTTGCTCTTAACAAGATTTAATTTTAACTGTGAAGTAGATCTATCAGCAAATCCCTGCATTTATAGCTGTTTGCATTAAACATATTGAATAAATAACTTTCAACACAAATGCCATTTTAATGACTGCGCCAGTTTTATAATTATTAAACCCATTTCTAAAAATGTTTGGGTTTGTGTGCGGCTTCCTCCTTTTTCAATTCCCACGAGATTTTCACTAGTGATCAAATCAGGCAACTATGATATCCAATCCAAAGTCCTACAGTAATTCTTCTGGAACAAAGGTTGTGGTGTATGTCTTGGAGTTTGGGTACGAGTACTGTCATCCTACTAGCATTTATTGTGTGTGTTACTTTGGAAACTGAAATCTTCCTGCCAGTCTTTCATTGTGAATCGGTGGTTTTCTGACGACCTTCCTCCTCAGGAATCATGCAGGTACTATGTTTGTTTTTTACGTTTGAGCCCGTGAGCTGTGCTTCCAGCTGTATCTCTAAGAACATCATGGGGCTTTGCTTATCTTTTGTAGCTGTTTATTGTTTTTGTGCAAGGAGCTGATCTCCTTGGTCTCTTTGGATGAACAAACAACTCTAACAATTCAAATGTTGCAGCATTTCCAAATTGGAAATGGTAAAGCATCATATGAACAACTCTGACAAGCTTAATTTTGAGGAAAATTTATGCTTTTTGAGAACTCGAATGAGAGATCAAATGGCAATTTTAGCCTTTCCTAATGTTCAAAACCTTCTACAGGAATATTTCAGGGATGAAGTCTTCCTCACCATCACATCATGCAACAGCGGTTGTAAAGCCATCGTTTAATTGCAGACATAGGCCACATACACATTAGGCCAGAATACAATATAGGCAAAGAGCAACGGCTGGATAGCAAATATTTGTATCTGGGAACCATAAATATATTGAAGCTGCAAATATTTTCCTATCAAGGGCACAATGTTTGCAGCTGATCTCAGGATAATTATGGAGAACTTAAAAAATAAGTGTCTGGTTTATTTGATGAGCTCTGGTTACAGCTTTCGGAGTCGTTGCCCAGACTGTTACAGAGGATCCATAACACTAAGTGGGGGCATAAATTGTGTTTGCTGCTATAAAAGTCGTTAGAGCTGGCTACATGCTACGCCTTGTATTAGAGGCTCAGATGAGGCACGCCAGTGTTTGCTACCTCACATCATTATCACAAATCAGTTTGTACAGCTATTAAAATAAAAATCTATGTAATCTGGCATTCCACTTTTGTTGTCTGATAAGAGAAGTCATAAAATAATTAGCTCATTACCAAAGCAGGAGTTTTCTGCCGAGCTTATCGGATACGTTGTCCTTTTTCCATACAATGATCAACCTACTCAGGTTTTCTTAGATTGAGTAGTTTCCAGTTTAATTAATCATACACCATTCAGAGGGCAAACTGCTGTCAGGCAACCAAGAAAATTAAAGGAACTTTTGAAACACAGTGTATAGTCTTGAAATTTCCTTTGCTATTTCAGTTAACCTTGTGATTTTTCAGACCTCCACAAGTCTGAAGAGTATACGCATGAAACTCACGGCCACAAAATACCCTCACCTGCGCATGGAGAGAAAGGGAAGCAAACAGAAAATCATGTTGAAATTAAAGGTACCTCTTCACATGTGCAGGCAATATTACCTCGGACATAACAGAACATTTTAATTCTTTGTTTCTTATAATAATTCTGTTGTCTCAGACCTCCATGCATCTATGGGACACAAACATGAAACTCATGGACACTCAACAAAAACCTCCTCTGGGCACGTAGAAGACAGCAATGATACTCAGAAGACAGGTATTTATGAATCTGAGAATTAGTTTTAGTGATTAGCTCAGTAGAGTTCCATACGTTTGGTGGGAAAAAAAGTAGAAAATGTTTGAGATTTCGCCGGAAACCTTGGTTTGCCAGTTTCCCATATGACGGAGGGACATGTACATGAGGCTCATACATCAGCCGGCTTGTCTGAACATGGTGAAGAGCAGCACACAAAGGCAAATCCTCACAAGACAGGTAACCGAATTTCTATAGTCACGTTCTGATTGGTTGTTCTGAAATTAGCCTTAGGTCACTGCTTGAGTGTGTTAAAATAAAACCAAAAGAAATCCTACCTAGGCAAATACTTTTAGTTTTTTGTTTTTTTGGGGGGATGGGGGGATTAATTGCTATTATAGTTTGTGAATATTTACTTATATAACTGGCCTCAGAGACAGAAAAAATGAAGAAAAAAATCATTTAAAATGACAACGCCCTAACTTAGCATAACAAGCATTGCCAGCATGATGGCTACTAAAAAAGCTGCTGATGTTCGGCTCCCCAGACGGTTTTCCTCATTTTGGAAATAACAATCGTGTCTTGATTGTTTCCAATGAGTTAGAGGGACACGGACATGAGGTGCATGGCCACAGAACAACTTTACCTGAACATGAAGAGGGAAAAAACACAAAGTCTCAAACAGGTATGTAACGCAGCAGCTCTGTAGTGTCACGTAGGTACATAATCTCTACCATAGCAGTAGAAACCAATAGTGGTTAATTTCTCAACATGACCTCTAATGGTAGTAAATGACCCCCTGACAGAAAAAAGGCAGGAATGCATCTTATTGTCTGCTTTCTTCCTGGCTTTGCTTACAACAACGGCATCTGTGATGTGACAGTTTCCCACATGTTTGAGGGACACGCACATCAACCGCACGGTCACAAAACACCCACTTCATCCCAGTCACATGGAGAGAAAGGCCATGAGCACGGGCATGAAGACATAAAAGGTATATTCTTGTTTTTAGAGTTTTTCTCATTTTAAAGCTGTAGCTCTGCTGTCTATCTTGCCATGTCTGCTGGTGAAACCAGAAACGCATTTCTATGTGGTTTCAGGTCTTAGAAAATTCTGGTTCTGAAGTAAAATCGAAATGAGTGCATAGGTTTTTATATGTGCCAGATATAGATGCTAAGTGTGCATTGGATGAAAGGTGTGTATATGAATGGCAAAATAAGTTACTTTTTGTAGTGGGTTTTCATTGATCCCCTCCTACTTCATAACTAGCTGAGCACTCCCAAGTGGCCAAGTAATATCAGCAGAAAATTGAAGTCTGTCTTGTCAGAAACTTCAAGAATTTAGCGTGCTGAGGTGAGTGAATCCTCAACAGGACAGACAGAGTGTTTGAACAGAGTGTCATGAGATAAAATAATATTATTGGGTTCAGAAATATCACTTTCAACAGTTTCATAACTTTGTCACATATTAATTTTATATTCCAGTTCTAAACGGCAGCGCTCACACCACTAAATTTGTTGTCATGACCAAAATTAGAGAGTTAGCAGTAAAATTTTAAAATGCATGGCCAGCAGGTGGAGCCTGGTGATAGAGTGGACGTCCTTAAGCTGGTAGTCTTTGACAAAGTTATTGTAAAAAATATATAGATGTGTTGCGTTTATAGTAATGATTGTGGTGTTTCAGCTCACAGCAGTCATGAAGAAAACATGCATGAGGGTCATGGTCATGAAGCAGCATCTGAACACAGAGCAGAGGGTGAAAAATCCCCAGAAAGACAAGGTATCATTACAGGATGTAACATAAAGCTATGAATGCTTGAACTCTCGTTTATTTCTGTGGTAGTCAATGCAAAGTCAATAAAAATATTGACTTTGAAAGTCAAAATGCTGTAAATATTAGACGCTTTAAAAAAAATGTTTTAATTTTCTAAATTTTCATAAAAATCTCAATGTTCCAGTCTTCCACAACCATGAGAACCACGGACACAAAACAAGCTCTGCGGAAAATAGCCAAGAGGAGACTAACAGCATAGGTATCTTGTTCACTTGTGGGGCTGGGGTTTGTTTCTTTATCATTTTATTAAAATTAAAGTTACCAGGGATTCTTTTTTTTTTTTCCTCAAGAGAAATAAACACAAACAAACGGGTAGAAAGACACTGAAAACTTGATGTGAGGACTAAAATATAATTAAGAAATATTTTGTTCTTTGCAATCTTGCTGGGTCAGACACACATGGGCACAACACCCAGGGACATGTTAAACCAGCAGGTCACGGGCATGAGGAGCATCCACACAGAACAGCTGAAACTGCAGGTATTATTAGCATGTAGTTACAGATTGTTTCGATAAGCAGACATAATAGTTTAAAAATCAAAGTTGAAAAAAATTGTCATTTGCATGTCATGTCATTTTGGACAACTTAAATTCCACGGATGTTGCTCGTGTGGTATTTTACGTCTGGAATAAAAGGTAACAATTATGCTGTGTGTTGCTACCGATGATGTTTATCAGTCTCCCATACGTTTGAACGACAGTTTCACGGAACGAAAGGTGAGGCAAAACATACAAAAAGAAAAGCTTTCTGTCATTGTGATCGATTCACAGGTAGAAAATCCGTCCTGCAGACAGCAGTTTCCTTACATCAACAGGAACGTTGATGTAAGGAAACATTCCTGTTGATGAAACGTGTAGTTTCACGCTTTCCATCTTAGTGTTTTACACACGTACATTCACTTGGAGATTCTAACCTCTAGTATCCTGAGAACTCATACTCATTCAGCGATGTTAGCTCCACCCCAATGAAGTAGATGAGAAATGGAAACATAAAGGTGCAACGTTCTCTTTAATGGATGACATTAGAATAATGTGTTGTGTTAGGCCATCACGCATCTGAGGAACATTCGCATGGGACGCCAAAGCATCAAATATCATCTCATCATGGAGAGGGCCACATAGAAACACAAGCTGAAAGGAAAGGTACACTTATTAGTTGTAGTGGCTTAGGTCGATATGTGTGGAAGGCTTGAAATGCAAGAGATATAAGTCACACATGATGTATTTTATAAATTGGAGCTTTCCTTCCTGACACAATGATTTGTGAGCTCATGAAAGGTATTATGTGTGACTGTGGGATTGTTCATAGTCTGATCTGTAATTAGTTCTTTTTTATGCTTTTGTTAGAATGAGTTTTTCTTATTAAAAAGAAAACAGAACCAAAGAAAAATCCCATCTTGGACAATTTTGGCACATTTACCCCGCAATAAATTCATAAATGAAGTTTGTAGATGTACCGAAAATGAAGAATTGCGGTGATTTAAAAAAAGCTATTCCAAAGATTATTTTACATTCTCTATACTAAGCCATGGTGAAAATCTACTTTCACTTTTGTTGGTCTACTATGTAGTGTTTAGAAGATCTATCCCAATAGTTTTTCCTTTATTTAATAGGAACTGTAATGATTTTCAAGAAAAAATATTTCACTTGCTCACAAGCAAAAGTAGATATACAATCGTCAAAAAATGTGTCCCTGAAAAAGATGGAGGAAAATCACTTGCCTTTCAGGGCTTCAATAGATTTACCCACAAGTTACACCTTGTAAAGATGTATGAAAGTAAAATTAATCTTCTTTTTATTATTATTATTTTTGTATTAACAATAAAATTGATGGGCTAGACCAACACACATCTGAGGAACATGGACATGTAATTCAGAGCCAGACATCATCTCATCATGGAGAGGAGAGAAAAGGTAACACACTTCTATTATTAAGAGAATAATAATGTTTTCTGAATGTCTGCCAAAAAAAAAAAGAAAAAACATCTGAAAGACGTGTATTATTTTCATGATAGCTTTGTCGGCCCCTCACAAATCCGATGGACATGTTCCTGAGACTCATGCCCATAAAACAGCAACAGATGAGCGAGGGCACGGTAATACTCAGAAAGCAGGTGTCTTTTCAGTTTGTGTTCTTGGCAGTGGTTTCTTTATATTAGTGTTGTGCCTACCAGAAACAGGAAAAGTGGATGTGAATGTTTGCTGCCTATATTAATGAACATTATTGCATCAGTCTCCAAGATGCATGAGAGGCTCGCACAAGGCCACAAAACAACAGTCTCGCCTGGACATGGAGAGGAGGGGCACGGACACAATAAAGTAGAAAGGACAGGTATACAGTATGGATGTAATAATCTAATCGCAATAATCTGAAGCTGGACTGATGGAAACATCAGAGAGAGAAAACAGTCTGCTGCTTTTTTGCTTTTTGCTACATCAGAACCACAAACTTTAATGTTTTTATTGGGATTTCATGTGATGGAGCAACAGCAATTAGTGTGTCACTGTGAACTAGAGGGAAAAGGAGGCAGGTTTTGACAGTTTTTACAAATAAAATATGAAAGGTGCATAATGTGTTATATTTGCCCGTTCTTTTTTGCGAATAAGCTCCAGTTCAGTCAAATAAAGAGTTTCTATAAACAATAATTCTAGGACTTGCCAAAGACTTTCAGCTGAATTGTAACATGAATAAGTAATCTAAGCTGCTGCTCTCCCTGTATGTTTCGTAGAGTCGTAGTCAAGCTCATAGGTGAACTTCTAATCCCATTCAAGTTAATTACTGTCTCTAACTGGGTTTCATCCAGTATTCGTCTATCCGTCAGCTCTGACACGCTGCATGATGCTGCCACCACCATGTTTCACAGTGGGTCTGGTTGTACTCTGATGTGCAAAACATAGTGCACTGTATGTAGGCCGTAAATTAGATTTTGGTCTGCTGTAACCAGGGCACCATTTTTCACATGTGCTCCACGTGTCGACATAGGTTGTTGCAAATGGCTCATGACATTCTTTTAACAGGAAAAAAAAAAAAAAAAACACTGTTAAAAACGTCAGATTTGTTGCCGTTTTAAAAGACTTTTCCAGCTGAGCTGGGCTGAGATTTACATATACTGGGTCACTCGGCTGCCTGTCTGAGTGATGCACACCTTGCCAGGCATGCCAGTTTAAGTGGTCAACTATGCATCCTTTTCCTTTCACTGTATTTGTATGTGCTACTTGATGTAGGTCTGTTATTAAACAAATTCCACTAAAATACACTGAAGCTTGTGGTTGTGACAAAGTAAGAAAAAGCTGGAGATGTGTGAATAATTTCTCAAGGCACTGCAAGTTTATGAAAATGATCTGAAATCTTAATTAGGAAATAGTAGCATACTATTTAGAATTAGGGGCTGTATGAGTTTTAAATTATATATCACAATATTAGGACAATAAATAGAATGATGCCACTGTCACCTTAAAAGTGTAAGAAGGAAACAGTTTGTTTCTATTCTTAATGTTAAATGATTTATTTCAGATCACCTCAAGCCTAGTGGACACGTACATGATGCTCATGGTCACATACCAGTGACTCCACATGGGCATGGAGAAGAGGGGCATACACACACACACACTGAAAGGACAGGTACATGCTCTAGAAAGCAGGGATATCTGAGTTGAAACCTCTAATGTCACTAATACTAAATATGTAAGTTTACAGAAAATAGCTGTGAAAATTAAATGTGCAAAAGGTAGATATTTTCTCAGGCATTTACACGTAAGCTAAACGAAAACATGTATTTCAGATCCTCATGAGTCTCAGGCTGTTGTACATCATGGTCACAAATCGACTACCTCACACGGACACGGAGCGATGGAGCACACACACACAAAAGTGGAAAGCACAGGTAAACTTTTAGATGGATAGTTTAGAAGTTTTTGTAAACTTTTCCAAAACATTGCGGTCATACACATTTACAAAGCATGACCCCAAAAGAGTTAAAAGCTGCAAAAAGCAGGGTTTTTTTCATCTGCCAGTGACAATTACTGACAATTATTATTTCAGATGCTCATGTGTCTCACACCCATGTACATCACAGTCAGAGCCCCGCGGCCTCACACGGGCATGGAAAGACAGAGCACTCCCACAGACAAGTTGAAGCAATTCAAACTACAGGTATAGTTGTTAGATGGAGTAGACATTATTATCTTAAAATCAAATAATGTTTGATACACAACAGATACGTTTGCAAAATAGAGAGAGAGAGAAAAAAAGGACAATGCTGTGCAGACTTGTCATTTTTTTTGACAATGCTTATTTCAGGTCCTCCGGCGTCTCATGGACACGGACATGAGGCGCACGGTCACAAATCAGCAGCCTCAGATGGACACGGACATGAGTCGGACAAACACAGAAAAGTTGAAGTGACAGGTATATTTACCAGATTTAGTCAAAGATTAGGTCATGGACACATTACGTTGGTACATATGAAAACCAAAATAAAAGCTAAAATCAATTAGAAATTGAGGAAAGATATCTTTGGAGTGTTTTCTTTGATATCTTAATAAATCAAAATGTTAATTCCAGGCCATGACAAGTCCCACGGACATGAGACTCATGGTCACAGTTCAACAGCCTCACATGGACACGGACAGGAGGAGCACACACCCAGAAATGTTGAAATAACAGGTAGATACAGCATAATGTAAAGTATTCAAAGCCTTTGACCTCTTTACATATATTTTTTGTAACATTACAACCAGAAACTTCAACATATTCCATTGGAGTTTGATGCTATAAGCCAACATTTTGTGTTATTTGTGATGTGTTTGGATAATAATCTGAAAAAAGTAGAGCATATTTAGTTTTACGAAAAATGATCTGCAACCAATTGCAATCAGACGTTGCCTAATTGTTGAGCAGAGTCCACCTGTGAACAAGAAGAAATCTATTGTTGGTCACTTAACCTCAGGCTTTATTTTAGAGCATTGGAGCAAAAAAGGGAGGAATGTAAATGCACGCACATTTTTATTTCTAAAATAATAAATAATCTACTTCACAAGCATGTGCTACTTTTTTCTTGGTTTATCACATAAAATCCAAATTAGATGCATTTACATTTGTAACTGCAAGTTAACAAAATGTAAAAGAAAAAAAAAACTTGAGACATATGAATACCTTTCCAACACCATGTGTTGTGGTAGTTTAATACAACAAGCATAAAAGTAAAAAACAAATGAAAAAGCTACAAAATCGAATGCACAAAAACAACCAGTGATGTACAACAGACTATTATTTGAAACCTCAATAAGAACATTGATTCCAGATGCTTCCAAGTCCCATGGGCATGGACATGAGACTCACGGCCACAAATCAGAGCATGGAGAGGCACGGCATAGCCCAGGTACCACTCGGTTGTGTATTAATATTCTACATAAAGTATAGCATAGCATAGAATAGAATAGTTCCTCATTAGTTACATTTGGAATCTCCTACTACTAATAATAAAAAAATGTTGTTTCTGGTTGTGAAGACCCTCATAAGTCTGAAGGACATGGCCACAAATCCACATCATTTGTGCATCAGATGGAAAGTGGAGGGCACGGGGAAACTCACAGGACAGGTATCTCTTTTTTCCATGGTGTTGTAGAGATCTTCCTATAAATCAACGGAAGAGCTTTACTTACACCTCTGCTGATAATGACATTTCAGTCGCACATGGTTCTGAGGAGCACGCACACAGCACTCACGGCCACATAGCAACTATCCCATCACGGCACGGGGAGGACAGGGAGGACGCTCACGGCCACAGGAGGGCTGAAAATGAAGGTAGTTCGATTTTATGCAGTCATTGCGACGCGCTCGTAGATTTACAGTAGCTATGAATACTACATTACATGTGAGGCGGCGGAAGCGGAGTAGATAAACATTTACAACAAATTAGGCTTGGCAGCTCGCGGTGAGAGGGAAAAATGCATCTAAACTTATCTCTTCAACTGAATAATTACCTGTCAGTCAACATGAGCAATACTGCTAAATCTTGATCTGGTAGTAATAGTAGTGCCATATTATTTTATGAAAGGCTTTTAGTGATGTTGAAGGCAGGAAGTAAAAAAAAAAAAACTGCATTGTATATGTGGTAAAGATCAAATATGCGGCTTTACTCTAATCAGAGTTTTGTAAGCATTTGGTATTGGCTTTTTTTATTGTTATTATTATCTATGTCAATAAGTTTTTACTCACAAATCTGTGAACGATGCTGCCTTGTAGTAGTGTTTTGTTCTATGGTGTCATGAAAAGTATTTGCTCAGTTACAGATTCATTTCAGTTTAGATTTTTTTCCTCACACTTAAATGTTTCAGATTGTCAAACAAAGAAAAACTAAGAAAATGTAAAAAAAAAAAGAAAGAAAAAAATGTTATAATTATATCATGGTATAAGTTATTCAAACCTACCTTGCCGTAAGTGGGAAAGCATTCGTTAATTAGCAAGGAGTCATTTACACCACTGTCAAGGAGTTTTGGCTCACCGCTCTCAGGAAAAATGTTATAATTTAGCCACGTTGCAAGCGTGAGCAGTCTATTCAAGTTTATGCTGCAGTCGTGGTCTAGACTTTTTCATTTTTATTTTCAAAGTGTTTGAAAGGTGGACTTTATTCGGATCAATGACCAACTTCATGACCCATCTTAAAGCCCCAAACTGGACAGACATTTCCCTTCAGGTTTTCTATCATGACTTGGTAGAGAGCACAAGTTGTGATTATCAATAGTTACAGCAAGTCAGCAACATTATGCCAGCATTTAACACGTTTGAATGTTGGTGTGTAATATTTTGCCAAAAGTCGTGGGGGTCATTAGGTGTGACGAAGAAGACGTTTGTAACAACTTCCACACTGATGGATGCCAGAGAATGTTTTTTTTTTTTCATTTGTTGTTGGATTTCTTTAGCATGATGACTTGCTAAGCAGATTTTTCAGCCTGCTTAATGGTATCAAATTCATTTTTTTTTTATTGTGGGAGTAATAAAGTGACTGTATGTTCAGTAAAGTTAAAACTTTAAAACTGACACAAAAAAAAGAAGAAGTAATTAACAAAGGGGCAAATTATTTGCACAGCATTGTACGTCGCTTGGTAAACCACTCATGATTTAAACCACTCATGATTTAAACCACGCTGAGCGAATATAAATTGATTTTTCGAGTTGTGGATCGTTTGTAGAGCACAGTATCGTTGCAAACCACGGGAGAGGAGGAGGTGGTCATGGGACCATAAGACATGGTGTTCGGAAAGAAGACGACGAGGACAAAGAAAGAGGGAAGAACAAAGGTAGAATCCTGTATCGATGTAGTCGCACAGCAGTTCCTAACTGGTTGTACATATTGATTACACAGTTACACAGCTGAGGCAGGCTTATGGGATTGCCAAAGCAGAGCTTATTGTTTTTCTGCAACTATTTGTTAGCAGTATTTGTGCTGAAGAGAGGCTCGCTGCCCTGCTTACGGTCTAGGAGTTAGTTCTGTTTCTTATCATCCTATGAATGCTGGTGTATAAAAACTCATTACATGCGTTTTTATACACCAGTTTTCTTCAACATGAAGAAATGAAGTGCATTTTTGAAACATCTCAATCTGATGCATGGAGTATGAGAGCAACCTCTTATCATGGCTGTTCATTTTAAAGTGTGACATTGCTAAGGGACAAAGTAAGCTCCACTTGCTGTGGAGTCACTTCTGATGGTAAAATCTGAAGATCAAACTATATACGCAATGATATGAATACTGGAGGGAGTGTTTTTAAAGTTGTCCCTCTTCTCAAGTGAAACTGGGGATTTTGCTGACTTCCTGTCAACACCCAAGAAACTTTAAACCAGCTCCATGCTGGTTTCCTACTTTTTAGTTTGTTTCAGAATAACAATTTGCACAAATTACTCCTTGTGAACACATCGCCTTTTCAACCACATCAAAACATACTTGTAACTAGAAAACAACACAAAACATCAGTGAATTTTGTTTCAATTATGTCCAACCAGTAAAGAACTCTGCAGTAGTTATAGAGACCAACAGCTTTGCAGAACAATTTCAACCCATTTTCTCACAAAGACTTAGGTTTTAATCCCAAACACCTAATCTATTAGATTCCTCTTTAGACTCTTGTGTTGTTGTGACACTGTCCTCTAGGCTATGCAGACTCCAGCTGTGAGAATGTAAAGTGCAGTAGAAGACATGGTGGATGGCATGAATCTTAAACAAAGGTTCCTTTATTTCCCCAAAGGGCTTCTGAAACTCTTGATCTCAGGAGAGCCTCAGGTCAAACAGTTACTCGGGATCGTATATGACAATTTTAAAGGTAAGAGGTCGATATTTTTAGCAGTAGGTCGGAAGGATTATATCTAAATGCGCCTTCTGGATTCTTTGGTGTAAAAGCGGAACGATTGTAGAAAAATTCCTTCGCCTTGCTCTGTCTTTTTCATCTGTCCCTCTTTGTTCATTCCTTCCCTCTGCGCCCGCTCCCCTCTCATGGCTGTGTTCACTTTGTGTTCATGATTAAGGTAAGAAGTTGTACTTTGTGTTCATGCTGCTGTTCAAACACCTGCTGGTTGTTCACGTTTCTTTTTCTCCTCTGGAAAGGACGCTTGTTTGAAAAATATGCAATTATCACTTTAAACTCACAATAGTCAATCAGGACGAGTTTCCTCTTTCTATCACTGTGACCTTTCACTGTTCACCATTCGCAGCTGATAAATACCAATAAACCAGCATCTTCACTCATAACACTAATTTGAGGAAGAATGTCCCATTCCCTTTCCAGTCTGGAAAGTAATTGGCCATTTATATTTAATTAGGCAGGTCTCCCCTACTGCTTGCACGGTTCCCTCAGTGCTGAGAGAGGCACTTTATGGTTCTCCTTGCGTTGGCTTCCTTTAAACCAGCTCATTAATATTTTAGCTGGCATCATCAGCCGAACAATAATAAAATAATAATGTGACGGCTGATTAAACAGCTAAACTCCGACTTTTTAATGTGCATTTAAATGTGTATTTGCATAAACATGCCCGGTAAACGCCTCTTTAGAGGACAGTGATGCCTTGCAGCACACTGCTGCAGCCAACTTCTAAAGCTTAATAAAAGCTTAATTAGGAAGCGGCCTCAGCCAAGATAATCAGTGAGAGTGGAGCAACACAGCTGCACCGCCTTTGCACAATGCAGACACCTCTGTTCCTAATATCATTAATCTCTCTCTGAAGAGAAATTATTCCAATCATTGCACAATTTTACTTCTTTTTTTTGTTGTTGTTGTTGCTGTCGGTTTTTGTTTTTACTTTCGGCTCGTGTTGGTGGGATGGACTGGCGACCTGCACAGGGTGAACGCTGCCTCTTGCCCAAATACAGCTGCAGATAAGAACTGCGATTGTGTCACTGGCGTTGCCTTGATGTCGAGAACCTGTCCACTAAAAGCAGCTGCACAATCACTAACTTTAGATAATCCATAGGCTAATCTACTATTTAATTATAGCATGCTGAAATATAGCAGTGCACAAACACACAAACAATGTGTTTTTACATATCATTTTATGCAACATGTCTTTATTGGCAAAGTTATAAATGTTGTATTCGTATTAGCTCTTCGTTTTTCAAATATTTCACCTCAGCTGCATTGTTCAAACAACTATAGGTTTAGTGAAAGTTGTTGGAGTCATATTGAATTGAAAATGAAGCATTATAGTCGCCGGGCAAAGGAAAATCAGAATACAGTGATAGAAATAAATAAATAAATAAATATTAGTTTGAACAACAGCTTAATCAATGTGAAGCAGTACGTTGCACAGATTCATGCAAATGTTTCAGGGCTCCATAATAAACTCGAGCCAATCATTTGCAGGAAGATTTACCATTTGCTGCACATGTGGCGATAATATTACAAAAAAAAAAAAAAAAGATTTTCTAGTTAAATATATATTATATTAACCACACCATGTTTTCATTAAGATGATAATTAATAACACCTTAATTTTGATCATTCTCAAGCTTTCATGACCACCGGAGCTGTCATATTCCTAAAAGTGATTATAAAGTTGTTATTCCACGCATGAACGACCCATGGGTTTGATTTTAAGGAGAACTGGCTTGCTGAGGAGGGCTGCCCCAAATGCATCTCATTTAAATTTCAGCTAGTTTTATCTAGCTCGTTTTATTGCTGCACTCTCGACTGGACTCATGACGCTAACGAGGGTCAGGCTGATTTCGCAAGTTTCCGCTTCAGTGTCCAGAAACAGCGACTGCATCCTTCACTTCCGACTCCCCGGTTTATGATTTTGCGGCTTGTAATCGACTCACCTGGTAACGTAATTAAATTCCCTAGCAGAATTAACATGCCTGAACCTACACGAGATTAAATGCATGAACACAAACACTCGCCCGCAGAAACACACAGGATGGAGGAATTCCCCTCAGTAATCAGTGCAGCACACCGAAGCCGACTCAGCAAGCCTGCGAGTGTGCTAATGGAGAGGGAGTGGTTTGTCTTTATGGAGCCAATATAGAGTGAGAGATGCACCCCATAAAACACAAGCAGAGCAGTTTATTCTTCAAACTGACACCTAACCCTGTCTGATGAATTGGTTAGAGTGGATCAGTTTGCACTTCTTCCTGCCACCCTTGATAAAATCCCCCCTCTCTCCCCATTTTGGTTATTTACACTTCGAAGTCAAAACATGAACCCGTTTTACTTGGGAACTAAACTGAAACGTGTCTCTTTTCATTCAGACTGTGAGTGCTACGGCCACTCCAACCGCTGCAGCTACATCGACTACCTGAACATCGTCACTTGTGTCAGCTGCAAGCACAACACCAGAGGCCAGAACTGCCAACACTGCAGACTGGGATACTTCCGCAACGCCTCTGCCGAACTGGATGATGAGAACGTCTGCATCGGTCAGTCTGCTGGGAGTCGATGAGAGTGTGCGAAGGGGCGGGGGTCAGATCAACGTGTGTGTGTGTGTGTGTGTGTCAATATAGCAGCACAGTGGGATTTTTTTCTGTGTCTAATAGAGGAGAGCATAAAAGGATGCTACTTTTAAAATTAACACAATTACTCATTGTAATTAAGCCGGGGAATAGCTGATCAGTATTGTGGCTGGAGGATTAAATTGTTTTTGCACATTGTTTTTTGAAAGTGCAAAAACAAACAAAAAACAAGAACCATTCATACAATAAAACATGACATTATCTAAACATATGAAAATGATCTAAAATTGAACTGGACTGTTATGAATGTAGAATTTTTTATTTTTTTTACTCTATTTAGCATGACTCTGTAGTTTCTAAATACTGGAGTTGTGCAGGACAAGCAATAAGTTTAATTTTGGGTCGCAGTAACTGCCATAGCAAAGGCTCCTGCTGAAGTTAGTCATCTGCTGCCAGTAAACTTTACAGAGTCTGTAAATTTTTGTCAGCACAAACCCAGCTGTTTTGCGAAGGCCTCAGATCTTTAATGGCAAACGTTTGTGAACGAGCAGCATCTTAAAACGAAGGAGCACATCAGGCAGCTCAGGGGTAAAGTTGGGAAAACGTTTCAAGAAGGCCGAGGATACAGAACTGTTAATTTTGTCCAAATGAACAAATATTCTGAAAAGGGGGAGCATTAATTAGGGGAGAACCCAAGAAACCCACAATGCTGGTGAATCGCTACAGAAGACTTGTAGGCAGTTTTCCACAAGTCACATAGGAAACACAACTAAAATATGAAAGAAGTTGTTTTAAAAATGCAAAAACTGACCCACGTGCAAAATGTGATGTACAGATCTACATCTGTAGCTTTTTCAGAATAAAAAACATGGTGGTGGTGACATTATGCTTTGGGGAAGCTTTCCTTTAGCTAAACATCTAAGCATACAGATCTATAATGAAGTAGTTTAGATCAGGGGTGTCAAACTCCAGTCCTTGAGGTTTCCTGCTGCTTTTAGATACACCTTTGATCCAGCATCTGGATCAAGCTGAATTGGCCCTTCATCATGCAGTCAAGTGCTACAGAGTCCTGCTAATGACCTAATTCTTCAGTTGGAGACTGACACCTGCGGTTTACATCAAAGCATATTCACGTATTAAAACGGCCTTGACTTAGAATCTGCCGAAAGACTTGAAAATGGATGTTCGGGGTAGTTTACATCCAATCTGACTGAGCCTCAGCGATTGTAGAAATGAGAACCATCTTTGATAATCAGGCTCTAAAAGTTCAAACATGGGAGAGACAGACCCCTAAAGACTTGCAGCTGTAATTGCAGCGAAAGGTGATTCCACAAAGTATTGACTCTGGGGATGGGGGGTTGAGTACAAATGCACATTTTGCTGATTTCTTTTATGAAGCATTTAAAAAATCCTGCATCCATGTCCTTTCTGCACTACATTTATTCTACCTGGAATCACTTTCAATGAAATACACAAAAAGTTATGGCTGTAACGGAAAATAATGTGAAATATTCCCTTTTTTTCTTTTTTTTTTTGAAAGGTGTTCTGTTTTATGTTCCCAAATTAGCCCTCGTTTCCTCATGGGAAAGTCTTTCTGACTAATATATTTTCTAACTTACAAATAAATTTAACTCATCTTCCCCATTTCAATTTGAGATATAAAGGACATTATAAATAAAATGGATTATTACTGTAAATATTATCTTATTTTATCAAGCAGCTGTTGACACAACGAATGTGGACTATGCGCCTCAGCGCACCGTCAGCTCTGTGATTTTAAGTGGCCTCCCACTTCAGATCTGATTTGCTCTCATTCCCACTTGCTTCCACTTTGTTTAAATACCACTAAAATGTTAAATATTTAGTAGCAAGAAAATTTCATGCCTGGACTAATTGCAGAAGAGTAGTTAGGGTAAGTATATGATTAAAAGACTTATGTTGAGTTATAGTGGATGTGCGCTGACGCCAGTAGTAGACGTGACATAAAGAATTAAAAGTATACTGAATGCTGAAATGCACATGAATCATGTAGACCTCAACAGAAAATAAAACAAGGGTGCTTCTCTTATTTTTATTCTCTTTCAATCAGAGAGCAGAGCCAGCACAACAACATGTAGGAGAACTTACAAGAGATTTCCATGGTGTGGAGATAAAACTTTGTGTTTTAGGCCAGTTGCCTTTGCGCCCTGAAGCAAGACGGACTACAATATGAATGGTGCAAACAGCCTCAGGCACCCTTAAAGCTGAAAGTCAATACTGTAAACTTCCATCATATCCGCTATGCTGAAGTGTGGAGCAAGAACAATGCGGGGCATGACCGGTTTAAAACGTGTAAATATTTACCACTGCGCATTTGTGCACACTTGCCATTTATTTGCATACATCGACGGCTGTTTTTTGTGAAGTGTTCGTGTTGGGGAACAATCTGTTTGCATAGCTGTGGAGGTGAAATCTGGTGTTGATTTTAAGCCATCTGTAGGTGAACGGCAGGAGGCTGGAGGGTGAACTCACCACAGTCAGAGCACACATGGTTCCTGGCCTTAGAGTCAGCACAAATAAGCCCCCATCAGCTCATCTGCCCGCACAGTGGCACACCGAGCACGGCCAAAGACATCCACGGTCTCTAGAGCAAGGAACATCTTCTAAACAGCTTGACTAATATACTTAATAATCACTGCTTATGACCCAGAACTGAAATATTAATCACTTTCCTGCTTATTTGTTTGTTTTTATCGATATTGTTCTTTCAGCTTGACTTTTATGTTTTAAATATTTTATAGTAACTTCTTATGCAAGTTTAGCTCTGTCCAATTTATCGATTCAAAGTCTGGAAATGGTCACAGATTTGAATTCGGGCTCATTAAAGCAGTGCTTGGAACTCTTATTTTGAAGAAAGGAAGGAAGAAGTTGTTGAGCTAGTCTGTTGTTTTGATGAGATTGACAATTAAAGATCGTTGGGTGGGTTGGGTGATTGCATTCAGTTACAAGAGCATTAAAGCCCATTCCCTATTTTAGTTATTTGTGATTAAAATGACCTGAAGTACTGTGAGAATACTGCAGAATACTACAAATGATGGTAAAGGAGCTTCCTGTTGGCATCAAATAGAGCTTAGACTCAAAGCTAAAATGAGTCTTAGCTCTATTTGACAGTTCTAGTTTTAAATCTAACATTTCTAGACTGATCAAACTTTAAACAAACTTTTAAGGATTTTCTCTTCTTAGAATAAGGAATTTTTTAAGTTTTGTGGCATTAGAACTGTTTTACGATAAGTGTTGGAACAGCAACAGCACACGTGAAGATAAGATTATTTTTATTCTAAAAACAAATGAAAAACTCTAGATATCCACAAAATAGTGTTGGATTTTAAATTAAACAATCATCATATCATCTTCATGAACCTATTTCTTATATCTTTGTATCTTAGAATGTGAATTAATTATCACTCCCCTCCTGAGCAGCCATATTGAATCTGAACCCCAGGGTCGGTTTGGGACTTCCAATTTTACAAATCAAAACTACGACTTCAGCAGGTGATCGTTTTTGATTTTCCCAGCTTTGTAAATCACAAATTCTGACGTTATGATGAAAAAAATTGCCTTCACCTTGTGGTCAAGAGATGATTTGTACAGGTAGATATATTTAAGGCTCTTTGTATTCATTTGAGTTCTGTGGATGCTGCATAACTGTTTTCCTGTTTCTTGCGTTATTTACCGGTTCGTCAGATCTAGTCCATCTGAATCTAAGATCTTCAAGTTCTAATAAAGTCTGAATCATATTCTGAACAAACTGGTAAATAATGCAGCATTAAAAGAGGGACTTTTTGCATCTCTGCCAGCTCTTGAAAATAGCACCACATTTCTGACAGTTACTTTTGAAATCAGACGTGATCAGAAAGCTTGCGCCGCCGCGTGGCTGAAGGGTTGTCATCAGCGTCTGAAATAAATACTTTCCGACTTAAAAGGACACCTGTCATTTTGATGTTGGTTTTTTTTTTTTTTTTTGCTCTGAATGTGAAAAAGTCAAAGCAAATTCTTCAAGGCGCCGAGATCCGTGCTGCTGTTCTCTGGAAGGAAGCATGTGACAAGTTTGTGGAAAGCTCGTTAATTTAACCTCAAGTAGACCTTCAGTCAGTTTGTGTACTCATGCTGTAGACACTAACAGGAAAAAGTTGTTGCGAAGCACATGGTTTGGTCCAGAGAGCTAAAAATATCTGCAAATATTACAAAAGAGCTGGTGGATCAGGCTTTTGCTTCAGATATCTCGCAGGTGGTAAAAATGGGGTGAAAATGCAATAATTAGCCGAGAGAAAAGGATTACACTTAAGATCTGAATCTCTGCAACACTGCCTGCCGTATCTGTACTTTGAAGACGCTCCGCTCTCCCTGCCGGGTTGTGGCTCTGGTTTGAAATGTGAAATGTATTGATTTCTTTGGCAAGGAAAATGCACACACTTTATTTAACATTTTTGTAAGTGCACCAGACTAAGCTAAATTCCCGTTATCCATCTACTGTCCCTGAACAAATTATGAATTTGTTTTGGTAAGAAAAAAGGTGAAACAAAACAAGGTTAAATGGACTTAACTGTATAAATACAGTAAAATATATATATATATATATATATATATATATATATATATATATTATATATATATATATATATATATGTAAATATAAAACAATGGAAACTATTATAAAAAGTATGAGAAGTTTCTCTTTTTTTTTACATTTTCTCCACAAACACCCAATGTGTTCTAATTGGATATTAGTAGAAAAAGTGGTTTCAAATTCAGGAGCTGAAGAAAACCAAGCAGAAGCTGCACAGGAGGAAACGCAGTGCAGCTGGAGGTTTTTTTGCAGCTTAAATAGACCATAGAAATCATTAGGGGTATGCTTGGTATATTCTGCACAGTATGAGAAATATCACGCGTGAAGCAGAATCTCAGACGGAGGCAACTGCCTGAATTAGCTGGCAGGCATCGCCTCGTTAGTGAGCACACAGTCCAGGGAACGCAGCAAACAGGTCAGAGATCAAGTAAGACGGTGATGTTTAAAGCAGAGTCGTGTTGTTTAACAAAGTCCTAATCTTTAACAATCTCAAAATGAAAAAAGTATGGCACGATTTTTAATTTTGAGAGAAGAGAAGCACCCTAGAGGCCAATGGTAAAACTAGAGGAGAAGCAAAGATCCACAGCTGCCTAAAGAACATTATAAATTATTTTCCTTCTACTTCAGAATTGTGCACTGCTTTGTGTTGGTCTATCCGTCAAATTCCTATGAAACCATAATAAAGCTTGTAGTTGTAGGGTCTAAAATGTTGCAAAACTATATCATGATGTCAGTGAACAAGGAAGAAAAATGCACGTCCTCTAGAGCAGGGGTGTCAAATTTGTTTTTATTTTGGAATCATAATGTCCCCAAAGCTGCCACAATGCTGCGGTTGTGGCAGCATTTATTGACAAAACCCATTAGAAAACTGTTAAAATATTAATAAATAGCTGTCTTTGCAATCAATAATTCTTGGATTAATAATATGAAACCTTTTCAAATTGATATTGTTTGGCAGCATGCATACAGATTTGTTTGATATAAAATCATATTTAAACACACAACTGTTTGAAGGTTGTTTTCATGTGTCCTTCAGGAGCCTGCAGGGCCACATGGAAAACTTTGGGTGATCGTAGTTAGCCTCTCTGGGCCTTGAGCTTGACATGTTCAGCAAACAAATGCTACAGCCAACAAGTCAAATCTTCATCTCTTAAATTTTCTGTGTCTTTCCTCAGAGTGTAATTGCAACCAGCTGGGCTCTGTCCACGACCGGTGTAACGGCACGGGCTTCTGTCAGTGTAAAGACGGCGCAGCGGGGGCCAAATGTGATGACTGCCTGCCGGGATACTACTGGAAACAAGGCTGTTACCGTGAGTGCGAGCAGGACAGGATGGGGGTGGGGGGGCAACGTTGCAGCCTTTCTGGGACCTTTTCGAATGCACCGGCCACTTAACTCGTGGCCGCTCCCGATGTTTTCTTTACACACAGGGGAATAGATCATGTAGCTCATTAGAGGCATCAGCTGCTTTTTAAATTGATGACCCTGTCACACCTTAACCCCATTACAGAGAATCGTCTTCCTCTCCCATCTACCATCGAGTCGGGTGCCCCAGTCTCGCATATTTATATACTCTAAAAAGACAGACGTGAATGCAAACCACCTTTGGTTTATTAATAATAATAAATGAGAAAATATATACAGTGCATTTACCAGTGTTTGTTTAAAGTTAAATGTTAAATACATCAAAGCAAACTAATTGTTTCTTTTGTAAAGGAAGAAAAAAAAAAATCATCTCTGGCCACAGAAGCCAAATCCTCCTTTTCTTTGCGAACATTTTTAGGTCAGGTATTTTTAAATATCCAACTGCTGTTGTCTGTGCTCTCACTAATGCCTTTTATAGCACTTAAATGACGCGCCAACTCTCTCAGATCATTACTTAACAAATTCCACATGTGCATATTTTATGCATTTATTTATTTCTTTATTTATTCTGCTGGGTGTGACAAAACAGTTTTGACTCGACCCCGGGAAAGTGCAATCTCAAGGAAAACTGGAAGGGCTGCAAAAACGAGGGGAAAAATAAAAAAAGCAGGTGTTACTTTTTCGCGTCCCCAAGGAAAAAACTGGAGCATTTATCTTGCCCTTCTTCCTTCTTTCCTTCCTTCCTTCCTTCCCTCGCTGTCCTTCCCGCTTTGTTCTCTCCGCTCTGAACTCTGCTCTTCCTGTTCTATCCCTTGTTCCTGATCAAACTGACCCTCCTTCCCTTCATCTTTTCTTTTTTTTTTTTTTACCCCCCTCTCCTCTCCTCTCCTCACCTCTGCTCACAGCTAACGTTTGCGATGAGGAGATGCTGCTGTGCCAGAACGGAGGAACGTGCTACATGAACCAGAAGTGCGTCTGTCCTCCAGAGTTCAAAGGGGTCTTGTGCCAACAGTCCCGCTGCGAAGCGGGCAAGGACTGCAACGGCGCCTCCTCGCCGCGCCTCTCCGCGGCCGCCCTGCTGCTCTGCACTCTAAGCTACCTGCTGGCCACGTTATCACACCACTGAGCCACGAAAAGACGCCCCCATTCCCCTGCCTCCTCCTACCTGCCCACCCTTCAGACACTTGGAGTGTGTGCACATGGAAGGGGAACCGGAACATGAGGTGGAGGAGGGCATGTCTGGTCAGGGGCCCCTGACCAGGGTCCCCCCCAGCCCTCCAGTGACAGCACTCAAACATGCCACACACTCTCACCAAAAACACTACCTAAGCCCTCGCAAAGCACACGTATATACACACACCTCACAGGACTGTTACCACACCGAGTGTGTGTGCTCAGGTGTGGGGAATGGACGAGCAGAGAAACAAACGCCTCAGAGAAAAGCGATGCAGTCAAAGGGGAAGACGATGATACCAACCACTGTTCCCTTTATTCCTCAGCTGGAGCAATGTGCATCAAACCAAAAAGCATAAAAAAGTAACACTTAAATCACCACTGTTTCACTTCAAAGGGAATGGCTGTTGTAACCACCGGGATCTATTTTTTATTTTTTTATTTTTTATTTTTTTCCCGTTTCCTTCTTCTTGGTTGAGCTAAAGATCTCTCATCTGTTAGACTGACTGACAGCTAATGCGTGTGTGTGCGTGTTTCGTGTGTGTGAGTAAACGTGAGCGCATAAATGTGTGTGTGTGTGGTCAGACGCGTCAACTTGACAGACGGGTCAGAATGAGCTTGTTTAATTCTGCTGCTGCAGCCTACATAGTATATTAACCAAGTTTCATTTCTCCTCCGACGATGAGACTTGATTTTACATTTATTCTATTTCTGCTGCATTTTTACTTTGAATTGTACCGTCAGTCATTTTATCTAAACGCGCCCACTAGAAGTCGCTGAGATTATACATATTATATAAAATTCAGGGGTAAGGTGTTATGAGTAAAAAAAAAAAAAAAAAAAGAAGAAGAAAGAGAAATTAGTCACTATTATGGTTGTCGTAGGAATGAGTGATTGTTGCCACGCTTAACGAGATTTAATCTTCACACAGTATTCAGGAAGCAGAGTTTACCAACTATCAACTAATCAGAGATCTAAAGGAAAGAGGAAAAATGTAAAACCACGTATCAATTATATGACATTATTTGAATATTTTTTGTAGAAATTATTTTTGTTTTAAGTTACAATAAATTAAAAAAAAATACATTTACAACTATTCCTAATGTGCATTTTATTACACTGATTGTAAAGCTTACAGTAAATATGACTGTTATTTGCCTTCTTGGTTGTATTTTATTTATTGGTTGTATTTTATTTTATTTCGTTCTCTCCAGAGTTTGTATTAACAACATATCTATCCTGTTCTTCAGGCAGACACTTACAGGATCCACACATGAAGTTTCTATTTAAAACAAAAAATCAGTGAGAAATATGTCTCTTAATTCTCTAACAGAAACAAAAAAAAAAAGATACACCAAAGAGACATAATGCAGTTCAGCTAGTGTTTGTAGACACATCCACTCAGCATGATGCTGCTACCACCCAGGGTGTGATGAAGATTTGCCTATCTGATTACATCACCTCTTTTTACATGCTGTACCTCCTACATGACATGTGACAGACTTTAAATGCTACTTCTTACGAGAAAAACATTTTTGTTGCCACTTTCAAAAAAAAAAAAAAAAATCAGATTTGAGGTTTGCAGGACTAATGGGAATCAGAGCCTTCCACGTCTGCACCTCCTCCAGAGTTACCAGGAGCCTTTAGCAGCTTCTTTAATTGTCGCCTTGCAGATTTATTTATACTGCAATTACTCCATGTACGAAATAAGCGATTCCAAATGCAATTTGTTGCACTGAATTTTATTTCGTGCATTAAATGGGGCTGACTAGAAATGCTGGCCACTTTTTTTGATGTGTTTATCTTTACGAAGGGCAAAGTCTATGTTTTTCACTACTTCTGTTTCACAGTTATGCACTGCTGTCTGTTGGTCTATATCGTAAAATCCTAATGAGATGCATTAAAGACAAAATAAAGAACTAGGCGAATTTAAACTTCCGCAAGATGCTGCATAATGGAGGAAATTTTTGTAACATAAGTCATGGAGATGGTCATCTGTCATTAAATTCCTCATAAGGTTTTTGATACATTTTGCAAACAGGAAAAACAGCCAGTCAGGTTACAAAAGGCTTAGAATGATACTTATATAATTAACATAAAGCACACATGTTGGAGATAAAACCCAGACTAAATTTGCAAGAAACAGAGATGTTGGTATTATACCTCTCTGCTTGAGCCGCTGATTGATGTATCTGCAGTTCTGTGTGTCGGGTTGATCTCTTCTGAGCCTGAACAGTCGCATGAACGGACGCACAGAAGCGAACAAACTTATCAACCTGGAAATAATGCACATGCACTACATAAAGGAAGTCCAAGGATCTGGTCGCACTTGAACCTACCATTAAGATGGTTCTCAAATTTGAAACTGTAGAGCAAGCACAACATTTCCAAAGAATTTGAGAAACTCCTACAAAGATTCACCATCCTGCGGCAAACTTTGATCCAGGTTTTCAACCAATACAACTCAGGGTGTTACCTTGACACCATGTCAGAATTTGCTAAATGTTAAGCTAACATGTTAAGCTAAATAACTTGGACCAGCTGCCTTCTGATTTCCTGTTTGTCTGGAAAAAAGTTGATCAAAACCACTTTAAAATGTTACAAGAAAGTCCTGCTGCTTGGAGCAACAACTTTTGCACAAAACACCACATGGAAAAGATGCACATGAACTGAAATAAAACTAAATAATATGTTTTGTTATTTGCATTTTGAAAATTGGGTAACATAAATCATGAAATAATGTCAGTTAGGTTCCCTTTGTGCAATATTAAGGAACACGTTGCACACATGATAATGTTGAATGCATATGGTGGTAAAATTCATCACCTGATTTCTTTTGTGTTCAGCCACTTGGACTATTTCTCCACGTAGACATCATCTTTACAGTTTTCACTTGTTTTTACAGTTTATCGTTCTATCTTATGATAACAAAGGTAAACATCAATACATTTATGGTTTATAAGTTTAGGAAATCTGCAGTGAAATTAAGGAAGTAAGACATATTTCACTGCAAATGATTAAATACGATAGAGCAAAGCTGTTTGGATCACTTTCTCTTAAATGTTGCTAAAAATTAGAACTAAACTGTAAAAACAAATTCTGACTTTATTGACTATAAAACTGACAGCTGTGTCACAGTTTGCAGTACTTAATGAATATTCAGACCCACCTAATTAAAAATGAGGCTACATTTTGTTGCCACTTTATAGATGAACCATAACATTAAATATGAATGAGAGTAAACTGTAATCCACAGTTACCCATCGCCCCCTCCTTATTCCACATCAGACTATCTGAGAATATCAAAAGAAGAAAAACATATTTCACTTGTTTATGGAGAGTGACTTTGGGCCAAAATAAACACAAACAGACTCTCATACATCCACTGATGTCTATTTAAGTGAAATGATGAGAAACGTGACCAAGGTGCCAACATATTAACATTAATCTGAGTCTATTAAAAGCAGTCGACACAAAGTGCTGCTGACGTTGAAGTCCTGGGAAGAGATATTAGAGCACAGCGACCTAAGTTTGTCTTTGTCTTCCTGCAGCCGCCTGACTGTGACTCCAAGTTTGGGAGAATAATGTCTCTATTTGTCCATGTCATCTTTGTACCATTTCCCCAGCTGTGCCCAGGCCTTCTGTTTGGATTATTTGTAGATTTCACATGGGTCCGCTAAGCCTCTACATCTGATTGCTCTAAAATGTCCTCCTTTTCTCCCCCCAACCCCTTCTACCTTCTTTTGTTTTCAAGATGCACTCGCCGGTTACTTCCCTCATATTGTGCCCAGGGGCCTCTGTCAGTCATATTTTGTGCAGTATACCATCTCTGCACATGACCTGATTTCTCTTCCAGGGGTGTGATTTTCTCTGGGGTGTTTTTTCCCCATAGCCAGTCTTCTGTTTCATCTTCATAAAAAAGGCAGAGAAAGAAAACTTGTCTTGACATAACGCCTCTGGAAAAAACACCAGACAGAGCACCTTATGTTTTTTGGGAAGGGTCGAGTTTTCTCAGTATGAAGTCCTTGCCTCGTCTGATCGGCTTCAGCTCCCCAGATCAATCATCTCATCCAGCTTGTGTCAGGAAATCACAGCAGGCCAACAGCAATTACTTATTCAATAGCAGGAGCGCATAGACACTTACAAATAGTGTACAATGAAAAAACAGCTAATGAGTCCTGTGTGGGAAAGCAGGAGATTTAACATATGCTCCTGTGGTTCCACAACAAACTTCAGTCATCACCTTTCTATTACAAAGTACTTTACTGAGAGCAGTATTGGTAACAAAACATGCAATTTATATATTTTTTATTCAGGTTTATGCAATATTGTTAGTGCTGCAGTAGAAAATAGTGATTTGAAAATGTTTTTAAAAGTGTTCTTGTTAGTTTTTTATGTTTTGTTTGGTCTGTATGCTTAAGTGTCAGTGTCTTTGCCCTTGGCTATGCCACCTGACATTCATTTTCATTTGAAATACTTATTGATATGCAGATACCTTCAGCTGTCATTTCAGAGAATATCCAAGTGACATTTTCAATAACTTATGTGATCTTTGACATTTTTAGCAAGAAAACGGCTGCTTTTTTAAAATGTAATTAACTGGTAAGTTCATTAGAATCAGCTTCAATGGTGGTGAAGGGTTGAATGAAAACAGAAAGTCTTCTCTTGTATTTACTACCTATTGCAAGTTGCCGTGTGACACTTTTTAACATATAAGACAAAATGATTATTGTCGATTTGAGTGGCTAGCAAAAACACACACATCTGTTCAACGTCAGTCAGGAGACACTTCCTTTTTGTCAGCGTGCAGTGCCTTGCAAAAGCCGCCATATCTTTGATGCGTTTGATTTTCTCACATTGCAACCACAACTTCAATGTATCCTATTACCTTAGAATAGAGCAAACAAGTCAACTTCATATGGGAAAAGTCATGATCAATTTAATCCAATTATACAGAAGGACTCAAGTATTACATGCATTCTTATTCGATCCTAGTTATAAAACAATTTTGTCAACTTCAATTTTTCATTCCAGTAGGTAAAATGTTTTCTATCTAAAGAATCCAACCAATCACACTGAGTGACTTTTCACTCCATCACGAATAAGGACGTAAGCAACTGTGGAGAGCTGATTTAATTGGAAATGTCAGAGCAGAGAGAAAATGAAACAAAGAAGCACTGATCCTGGGGTGCTTCCTATAGTAAAGAAAAAGTGGATTGTTAATGGTAGAACAGTAGTTCCATTAGATGCTTCATCTGTGAGAGAAACGCAGCTAAATACATACCGTAAGCCCTGAGACAACAGCAGTATGCCACAAAAAACAGTGAAAAGCAAACAGTTCCTGCAGTTGCTCTAACTAGACAAAGTTAAAAACAGAAGGAGATTAAAATGCATCATCTACAAAAAGAGAACATAAAGGTTGTCTTGGCTGCAGCCGGTCTGCTCCACGAACCATTCCTGGAACGTGTCACAGTTGGAGAAGGTCAGACACAACATCCATGAAGAGAGTACAGATAGAAAGCATAAATCGAATGGCATCCATGATGTCAGAAAATGCGTGAATGGAGAGCAGTAGGAAAAGTTTGTCCACCAGCACCTTAAAGCAACATAGCTACAGAAATAGCTCAGGGTAACCTAAGCCATTAAAAGTCATTATAAGCCAAAAGTTCCTTTTGGAAAAGGAACTTTCCTTTTCCATAAAGGAAAGTTCTACTCTTTTTTTAATGTGATAATGTAAATTAAAGTTGTGCATAATGAAAACAAAATGTTTTCATAGGTTTTCATGAAAATCTGAAAGCTCCTGCAAAGCAGAATCACATATAGTCCACAAGTGTAGAGTCTATCTCTATCTAAAACTCTCCAATAAAATCTTCTTTGTAAAACAAGATAGCATGTGAACATAACTTTTCACGCTATGCCAAAGATTCCCAATTGAATTTAAGTCTGACTGGGTCATCCTAACACATAAATGTATAATACTGAAAGCTTAGGATATATATTTTTTAAAATGTACCCACCACTTTAAGTTTCTCCAGAACTTTCTCCCTGACCTGTCTGCTATGCTCCTTTGTCTTCAGAATGCTACTTGTTCATTTTCTCTTACAACACACTGAGGCCTTTACAGAAGAGCCTGTGGTTAAATTAAACACAAGTAGACTTTATTCACTAAATAAGTGGATAACAAGGCAACTGGTTGCACTGGAGGTATCAGAGTAAATACACCAATACCAATGCACTCTACTATTTTTAGAATTATTACTTAAAAGAAAAAGCATAAGAAATCTTATTTAATTTTCCTTCCACTTCACAGTTACACACTCCTTCAATGCTACTTTAATAGACCATCTATTACATAAAACACTCAAAATACAGTAACGTCTGTGGTTGTAAAGTGGCAAAATGTAATAATAAAAGCCAGGTTGTTATAAATGCTTGTGGATGGCTGCCACATGCATCTTTTCTTTTATATTTCCCAAAGGAAAGAGAATGAGAAGTGTGGCAGAGCACTGTGGGCTAACCACATGCAGCATCGCCTTACAAATTTTTTCACATTACTTCCACCCAGCAGCAGCAAACTACAGCAGCTCTGTAGCGTCAACCTCCCTTCTCATTATCAGTGTCAGTTTCTGTTGGTATCACAGCTAGTTAGCTCACTCCTGTCAATAATGGCTCTTTAAAAGAAAACAAAAAAAACATTTAATTTAAAACATTTACCGGCACCTCTTCTCCTGTTTCTTTTTTTCATTTGCAACCTTTACCTTGATGGGGGATGTTAGAAACTTAAGTGAATTTATTTGTAAAGTTTTTTTCTGCTGACTTCTGGCATTACCTTGAACAAATCCACTCAAAGACCTGAAGCTTCCTATACATCCTATTCCCTATCCAGTTAAAGAAAAAAAAATATTCAGCTTTCTGTTTCTTGTCACATCTCTGGTGGCCTTTTGGCCCGCTGTGCGAATGGCCCATCTGGCATTAAACTGAATTTCCAGATTGCCAATCCGAGTCTGGTAGCGAAGCCTGTGAACTTGTGAAAATCGCTGCTTAAGAGTGTGAGAACATGCATAAATCATTTGCCGATCACTAGGGCGACACCTATGCGCATGCAACAGTTGGTGTTAAATGTTTGACACTGATTGGTGTGCGCTACACGTATTTTCACAACATGGCGGCTCTCTAAAATGTCCATGAAGGTGCCCAAAAGTGGAAGACAAAGCATAATTTCCAGCCAACTCACAATGATCCCAGTAAAATAGACGAAGATTTGTGGGTTTTAGGGAGCATAACGTGAAAAACTTAAGGGAGACACTGTGTATTCTCAAGAAATTGGAACAAATAGAGGGGAAATTTGTCATGCAGCAAAAAAATATATATCTTGTAATATTAGTTCTGCAATTATTGGGTCAAACAAAAGAAGAACCACAACAAAAAGTGCTGTCACTGAAATATTCATTCAAACCTGGGCATGCTTTGAACCAAAACGCCTTATCCAGAGTATAAAACTCGCAACCCTTCAGACAAAATAAGTTGTACAAAGTTGCATCAGGCTGTTTGAAGTATTTTATCTTGTGATCTGGAACAGAGCGATCTAATGTCAGCTTGTCTTAATGCCTGCCCTCTTGACATCTTCTATTGTTGGCCACAAAAGAAATAAAAAATAAAAGTATCAAGGAGATAAATGGCACAATATCTAGGAAATAATGTCTGTTGATATTGTAGGTTGGGTTATTAGGCTGAAAACAAGAAGGTTATAAACACAAGATGGCTTCAGCAGCTACAAGATGTTGGTGTTACTGTTGTACACTTATTGCAGTAATATTACTTTTTGTTCACACATCTAATATCTACTTCACTTCACAGGCTCATTTCAGACAGAATGCCTAAAATCACACTTAAGAAACCGCCTTCCTTCACTTTATTTCACTAAAAACAATACTTTATTTAAAGGAAATAACAAAAATAAATTTAATTAGGCTTAAATTACTTTTACAACAACTACCATGTTGGTTTGAACATGCTTTTTTGCCCCCTTAGTAAAGGACATTATCATTTGAAAACTGCTTCTTGTATTTTCTAGTTTTAGGACATTGAGATTTGTTTGACGCTCTGGTCATTTAGACATAAAATCCTCCCACAAACTAAAAACATCAGAAAGGGAGCAAACGTTTTCTCACAGCACTCCTTATTGATTTCATTTAATTTTCATGTTTCATTTATATTACGTCTAACAAAACCTGTTTGCACTGAGCCACTCCGTGGAGATTTTCAGAGTGGGACAGTAATAAGCACAGGTGATTTTATACTTGAATTTATGACATAATATGGTACATTTTTGACACCTACAATGAACAATAGGCAATGTTCCACTACTAAATAGTCAAACTTTGTAGAATCTGAGCTAAAGATGAGTTAATCTTATATATATATATATATTTATTCAGTAACTTCTTCTGAATAAAGAAACCACTCGATCGTTCAGCATATGTCATGCCCCGCTCCTCTTTGTTGTCACATTCTGCTTGAGCATTAAGAGTGACAAGCCTTGACTTTGCATACTTTCTGCACAGTTTGTTGAATACGCAGGTGAAGGTGCCGACATTGGAGCTGAGTTTGGCTGTGCCCCATTTCCTTTTCCTTGTGCCTCGCTGTGCCTTAAACACACCCTTCTAAAGCACCTGCGTGCCATATTTCAAATATGCTGGCATGTGTCTGAAAAACGGCTGCCGCTGTGCAGTATGCAACCCTCAAAATGCCTGCGCTTGAGGCACAGAAAAAAAAAAAGAAAAAGAAACCTGCAACAATTCACGTAGGCTGTCGGGTGTAGTGCAGCAGAGGGGCTGTGTGATCAGGGATGCTGGGGCTGCTGCCCTTTCTGTGATACTCCTGCACACATACGGCACTGTTTAGATTCAAGGCTCCACATAAAACTGGGTACGTAAAACTGATTTTAATGGCAACTTTCTGAGTGCAAGCTCGGTCTTACTCCGAGTTTGAATCTTCACATTTTCCAACTACTTTGTGTGCCTCACAGTTGGTGCCCTGAAGGATTTGGTTTGCGCTCTTGCTTTTGCTTTGAAATATTCTACAGTGCTTTTAGGCATGTCAGGGTGCTTTCAGGTGGCAAACTCAGTTTGTTTTGAAGTAATGCCTCTGCCATCTGATCTGTCTAAATATTTCAGACAGGAAGGGAAAGCAAGAAGACAATACACCTTTTGTCATATTTAACAATAAGTTTATTTTAGCATTTCACCGGCTCATGCTACTAGCTCATGCTATTAGCACCATAACACAGGACCCCTGTTTTATTCAGTTCGTCTGTTATTGTGTAGCTGTTGCTATCAGAGAAAGGAAAGGAAAGGAAAGAAAAAGTAAAGGAATTCAGTGCTGTCATAAAATCCGGCCTTGCATGAAAAGTTAGGCATGAATATTTTGCATTATGTCACTGATACATCTGGTGTGTCTGTTAGCCAATGACATGCCAAAATCACAGGTGCGAGGTGATTCCATCTGCAGATTGGACAGTTTTATTCATAGGAAAAAAAATCTGACTGTCACTTCTAACAGTCAGTCAGTGCACCTCCAGATGGCTTTCACAAACAGAGCATTTTTGACTCCGAGCTACCCACTTTCAGAATAACATTATGAAAATCTGATCAAGAGGACAGATCAAAGTGAACCTAAACAACCAAATACATTCAAAACTCACCTATAAGTGAATAGAAAATGTCTGTAGAGTTTAATTTTTGCAGAAATGCAGCTGCTCCATGAAGAGCTCAGAGGTGTCTGTAAAGTAAATTATTCAAACTTTCAACATTTCACAAAGAATAACTCAGTCGATAATCTGGAAAAAAAAAACAAAACAGCTGCAAACCTATACTGTTTAGTTGGACGGATGTTGCCGTCCAACTAAACTGACAGGTGAGGAGAGTATTAATCAGAGAAGCAGTCAAGAGGCCCTTCTTAATTGCGCCCCAGATCTGACCTTTATAGAAAAGTGGCAAGAAGAAAAAAACAATGTTGAGAGAAAACTTATGCAGTTTGCCATAAGCCATGTAGTGGTCAAAGAAAATGTGGAACAAGATGCTGTACATTGATGAAATTAAGAAATCCTGACCTAAATGCTATTGGAAACTTGTGGCAAACCTTGGAAACTTTGAAAATTACAGGCTCTCTTTGCCCAGTCTGATGAAGCTTGCATTGTTTTGCAAAGAAGAATGGACAAAGGTGGTAGAGACATACGCTTAAATTACATGTTGTGTCAACTGTAGGGAAATGTGGTTCTATAAGGTGTGGAGTCATTTATTCATTAAAAATAAAAACAGAAATGAAAAAAGAAAAAAACTGAGCACTGCTATTGCAAGGCCTAGCTAACACCATCTGATGAATTGACATATGAGCAGGTAGAGCCAGCAATGGGTGTTCTGCATGAGAAACGTTGCAGATCATTTTAAATATCCTCTCTTCTAAGAAACCGGCAGCACAATATGGGGTATAGTCTTCCTTCTGAGAGAAACTTCCAATGATCCATAAAGCCTGTCAAAAGGGCATAAAAATAAATTAACTCACTTATTTGTGGCAGGATTGCATCTTTTGTCATTTACAATATTTAGCAGCCCCCCCTCCCCGCCCGCTCTGCAACTCCAGAAAAGATGGGGGCAAAAAAAATGTCCTGGTAAAAAAAAGAATGATGTGATTTTGTTTTATTTATTTTGCTTTGAATATTTCAGAAAGCCCCTTCAAGTTGCTCAGTTTTTTTTTTTTTTAGCACACTCTGTTAAGCAGCCCATTTCCATCTCTTTTGCAGTCTCCACTCTCGTATGCAGCAGTCAGCTCACCGTTTCTTCGTGGATGGCGGAACACTGTCAGCTTCTGTCATACGTCTAAACGTCCAAATGAAAGCCGCAGTTGTGTATTTGCTGGATGCTGATGCAACAGTGGTTCTCAGCATGCCACCGTGCAGGAAGACCTCTGCTTTGCATTCAAATCTGACTTTGAAATGTTGTTAACCAGTGTTCGTTCTGACAAGGACACACGTTTCTGGAACCAATCAGAGGGCGATCCGTCCGAGAGTTCTTGAAACAGTTCAACCCAAATGGATAAAAACCGAAAGTGTAGTCAAAACACCACCTCGTTATTGCTTCTCAGTTTGGATTTGACACACAGTATGAAAATATGATGTCATGAGGACATAATGAAAGGCACACAAATATTACATAGCTCAGTATTTCAATATTTGGGTTGAGGAAGTCTTAAAACTTTCAGGACAAGGACCTGTTTATTGCTACCAAAGAAATGCAAGGGCTGCAGGGACATCTACTACTCATTTAGTAGTAATGTCAAGCTTCAACAAGATTTTGCCAAAGGCACTTCAATGCAGAAATGAGACAGAAAAGGAGTCAATAAAGTTGGTTTAGAAAGAGCCAAAAAAAACAAAAACAAAAAGGGAACATGCTCAACAATTTTCAGGCAGATAGAGCAGCAGGGGCTCTGCAGGGCACTAATACCAGACTAATACATTTTGTTTATTTATCTCGTACCAATTCAAAAGAGAACGAGATGGACACGGCCATTTTGAATCCAATGATATGGAATACAGTTAGTCAAATACACTCTTAATAAGATCTTTATGCAGAGAGTAGAGAGTACAGTTCAGTCCTGTTTATTTAATACAAAACAATCACATTTAGTTGGTCATATAATGTCAAGAGGGGGAGCATTTTGTAAGCACTCAAAAAGCAATCGATCAAACGTATGTCTAAAATGCTAAGCTAAGTAAATAGAAGATATATTTTTAATTTTGTTGTTTATTTGATAGGGACTGATACAAGAAACATAGATCAAAGCAATCTGAATTTGCAACACATGCCCCGAGAATGACCTAAGTCTAAATGAAAAGTTAAGATCAACAGTAATTATAATAAAATCATCGAAAAGAGATGTAAAACAATATATTCAAAACTACTGAATCAAAAATAATTACTATGTTTAAAAACCTGAGTATAGTCCTGGTTTATTTTAGCCAATTCTTAAGCCAAAATCAACATTTGTATTGTTCAGACATCTACACTTTGATGTCACTTAAAATCTTTGACAAAGCACATTTCCAATTGTAAATGCAATAAGGAAACCTCAAGAAAAAAAAAAGAAACATTGTGATATGAAAAGATTAGGACAACGTATTGTATTTTTGTTTTAACATTTAGATATTTTGATACCAATTTCACCAGAGAAATTTTATTACATGGACATCAAACAGAGCCTGGAAAAGAACTTCAAACCAACTGTGAAGCACGGAGGTGGAGGTGGCATAGTTCGGGAATGCTTTGCTGTATCACAACCTGGCCAGCTCGCCATCATAGAATCCACTATGAATTATTCTGTGTATGAGAAAATGTCAGGTCGTCTCCATGTGATTTAAACTGAAAGAGAATTGGGCCGTGCAACTTGACAATTACCCAAAACATACTAGTAAATCCACCATGGCCATGAGAATCAACAAAAGAACGTCCTTGTCCTTGTGAAAGCCTGGGTCTTGATCTCATTAAAATGCTGTGGGGCGACTTTAAGCCGGGTTTACATGCAAGAAACCCCTCAAACATATCACCGCTGAAAGCAAGGACTGAAGTTTTTCTCAGATTCAGGTCAGAGACAGCAAGATGGATCTAATTTAATTTAATTTAAGGCAACATGTTCTATCAAGTCACTGAATCCCATCTAATAAGTGAACATGTCCAACAGTAAGGAAACCATTTCATTTTACCAGTAAGAGACTTTAAGCTGTACCAGCCTCAATAGTTGCAAAAAACTATTCCAGAAGGCCTGAGCTGGTGGTACTTTCCATGGAAAGGAAAAAAAACAGAAGGAACACATAGTTAATGCTGGACATGGTTTCATCAATGGCTTCATTCAGGGGAAAAAAAGATGAAGACCGAAGCTCTGAGCCAGAATAATAAAGAACAAGGGGTCGCCTATAAAAATGCATGGATATCATACATTATCAGAACATTAAAGTGTCACACAGCTCTAATTATATTTTTATTTCCCTTTAATAATAAATGCAAAAAATGAGTAGAATTTCAAGAAAATTTGTGTTGAAGTTTATTCTTCTGTTTTTTACAATGCACAATTTTTATTTATTTATTTTTTTTGCTTTGTGGTTTTCTGCCTGTAACAACAGCTGTAAGGTTTCTTCTACAATTTCTACAACTGCCAACTTCGAAAGTAAAAAAAAAACAAAAAAACACCAGAATACCCAGCTAGGTGAAGAGCCTGCCAAATACCCAAAGAGCGTATCAGTGATTTCAGTCGAGGACCTGGCGGAAGTGTTTGGTAAGTGTGTCTGAAGCGGAAGCCGAGGATAACAGCGTTTCTTGTGTACCGTGTGTGTCCTGCCAGCAGGCAGCCTCTGGGTCGCCTAAGTGTACCATCTGTGGCCAGGTCTGCCATGCTATCACACCTTGTACCACTGCCACGGACGAGGACGTGTTTGAGCAAATGACTTCATGCTTTCCCTGCCAGAAAGCAGCATAGTCAGAAGAGCCAAGAGGAAGTGGCGTCATTTGTTTTTCTGCATCCAGCTCGTTGCAAGAGAAACGAGGAACAAACAGCTAAAGTGGTGGTTTCATCTGAATTTTTAAAAAAAATTCCTCAAGGCATTATTTGCAGAAAATTTGTCATTTTCTGCCCCTCTACCCTACTGGTCACGCTAAAAATATGAATTAATTTCTGATTGTGGAGCTCGGACCACACAAATGATTTAAAAAGTCCTGCCAGGTATTCTGTAACTCTGCCAAAAAATAAATAAAAATTAAGTCAGTACAAGATTTATGTATTTTCAACTGGAAAATGAACGCAGCTGTAACCTTTCTCACATACATCTTGTTGCATTTGCACAAAATGGAAATAGAGACAAGCTTCTTCTGCGTCAAACGTCCCACCCTGCTGTGACAGAACCCCCAAAGTAAGAACATTGATGTATCAGATTGTGGATTTAAAATATTTTTAGAGCTTTACAGAGCACCATTCATGTTTGCATAATTCAAATGATGGATGTCCTGATCAGAATTTATTTGCAGCTGATACCGGTTCAGGTTATTCCCAGTCGGACGTCCAGCCTGATGCTGCATCCAAATCAACCTATGCACAGCGTCATGACAAAGTATATGATCTTTAGATTATTATTATTTTTCTTTTTTGTTCTTCATTTTTTAAATTTTTAGGTCATCAAACTAATTTTAAATTCAGACAAAAGCAACCCGAGTAAAACAAAAAAAGTTTCCAATGATTTATCATTTCTGAAGAGAGTGGCTGGATGGTAGCACAGTTGGTGTGCGTTTTAAGCATGAAGTCACTGTAGCTCAATTGGATTAAGTTTGGACTTTGCCTAGACCGCTCCAGTACTTACTTTTGAGACATTCTTAAATGGACTTGCTGGTGCCTCAGATCGTTTGCTGCTGAATAATCCAAGCTCACTTCGGTTTAATGTCTTGAGCTGATAAGCAAGAATTTAAGCTCAGGATTTTCCAATAGAGAGCAAAATTTAAGATTCTGTTGATTACAGCAAGACGTCAAGTTCCTTAAGTAGTCGCTGCAGAACATCACACCACCCCCAACATGTTTATCGATAGCCGTATGTTTATAAAAAATAATTAAAATTTGAATTTACACATGAAGTTAACTTCTTCATTCATCTCAGAGCTCGCTCTTAATGCTGATATTTTGAGGCAAAGTGGTAGCATAGCATCCTCAGTGCTGTGCTACCAGTAGTAGGGTAGCTATCTGTTTTGAAAAAACCTTTAGAGCTTTGGAATGTGACGTCACTGCTCGAGATGTAGGGATATGAGCGCCATCTTTAGGGGCCATAAACATATCCGACAAAAATGACTGTCTCACAGATATTTTGAATCTAAGTTACTTAAAATTATTTAGCAATGGCACGAACTTGCTGCGTTATTGGATGTGATGTCAGATCACACGACCAAAACTGTAAAAAGATGGAAAACGGACTTTCGTTTCACTGTTTTCCTGCCTGTAAACAACGTGAAGGAGCTAAACTATCGGAACTAACGAAAAGGAGACGAATGGCCTGGGTATCAGCGGTGAGACGTCCTGATATCACGTTCTCCGACATCTCAAGATATCTACAAGTTTGCTTCAGACTTGAGAAACCCCATCAACAAATGTGTTTTTCCAACACATTTGTTGATGATTGCAGTTGATGACGAAAAGTTACAATTTTGAAATTTTATAGATTTCTCTATTATTGTCAAAAAACAGAAAATAAATGTTGAAATGTTGACAACAACAACAACAAAAAATACTAATATACCATGTCACATTTTCAAAGCTCAATGACTATTAGAAAAAGATTGTAAGGTAATTTTATTTACCTAGCACATTTTCTGCAACAAGACTATTCACAGTGCCTTATGTAAGTTAGAAGGAAATACAACAAAACAACAAATCAAAGGAAAGAGCAAAAGAAGAAAACAGAAAACAAAACAATATTACCTCATCTTTAAGAATAAGATTCTCTGGATTCTTGTTTTGATAATGTTGATCTAATGAGCAGTTTCTCTAGATAAGATATAAAACTTTCTCTGGATTCTAAGTTTGTTCTAGAGAGAAGTAAAAGTATTTTATACTACATACTGGGTCTCCATGTTTAGTAAGAATTTGAATTTATAAACTACTTTCTCTGAATTTATGACTTGATAAAACCAGATGTTGGTTTTCCATGTTTGGTAAGATTAGTGAGGCATAAAAGTATGTGTTGGTTCTCCATGTTTGATTCTATAAAGTAGATGGTCCTAAATGCTGATCTATGGTAATGAGTAGTTTCTCTAGACGAGAAAGGAGTCAAACTAAAATAAGAAAAAGTCGCTGCAGAGAAGGTTTTTGGTACCAACATGCATGTCGCTGTCAGCTGAAGAAATCAGAAAAGCATGTGGACTGAGCTCTCACAGGGATCAGTGCTGTCCATCACTGCACACTTCGCACCATGTTCCATCAACTAAACACAAACCCTGACAAGAAGCGCCGCAGAAAAACTTGACTGTTTAAGCCGGTTACTTGTTCTCTGAAACCGCACGTAATGACAGGAAAAATGTGCTGCAAGCCACTCAAAGCACATACTGTGTGAGTATGGTGAACAAGATTTTTTTAATCGTGTCCTTTAGTCACATCTGGAAAAGTGTGGATTTCTGCATCTACCCAAGACAACAGCCTTTCCTCAGAACTCGACATTCTTGTTGTCAAGGTGACAGAGGTGCAAGAACCTGTTTAGCTGGACTACAGGATCTCTTGGCTCTAACAGGGTATTTTTTTTTCTATTTTTTATTTTCTGGAAAGTCGGTGAAGCGCTTCACAGATCTCTAATGTGTGGGAGAGTGACCAGATGGCAGAAGACGGCAGCTTTGAGTTTGCAGAAAGACACCGAGAGGCTCTAAGTGCACGATGCAAAAGACTGGATGAATGCTGAGGAGCTGCAAGACATTTTTAGGGCATTTCCTGGAAATTATTATAAAGTGAAGGATTATTATTATTAAATCACTGAAGTTATGGTGACAGGTTGATGTTCAAAGATTTGCAAAACATATATACGTATAAAAAAAATTATTAAGCAAAAATGAAAAGGAAATAAATTGCCAGAGGAGTGAAAAAGACAAATTAAATATAATTAATAAGCTAACAGACACAGACATATTTATTTGTAATCCTTTACAGTTTTATTACAGATGTCAAATAACTATTGAAAATCTGGAACCTGCAGATCATTTAATTTACTGTAAGTTTTCCAAGGTCCATCAATTTAGCACACTTGACCTCATAATCCAATATGGCTGCCATGGGTTTAGCATACATTTTTTGTACTTTTGGATGTTGATAATTTTTTTTACCATGCATAAAACGACGACTGCCATTTTTAAACATGATCCATTAGAGTCTGAATTCATGAAATGTACAGAACTACATCATAACTTATTTATTGCTGACAGGAACTAAAGCATGGTTAAATTGAGATTGACGTTTTTCCTAAGTCCAACTGCAGACAGCATATCTAGGACTTATAGGCTTCTTTCTTTGCATTAAATGAGGTTGTCTTTATCCGATGTTAAAATGGTTTTCTAACATGAAAGTTAGAAAACAAATAAACCAGGGGGAAATTTGTGCAGAGGAAAGTACTTTTTCACAGTACTGTAATATTTTTTTAATATTTTTTTTTCAGCCTCTTCAGAAGTGCCTATGTAGTGACTGTGTCAAAAATAACTCACAGCTTACTGGTTCAGAAGTCATCAAAGTGTCATGAACAAAAAAAATGTTTATATGTCTTCATTTAGACGCTCAAAGTCTTTTGCTGGAGAGCAAAACAAACTGTGGAATATGGCACCTGAGGGTGAAGCGTCGCCATCCCTTTTAAGACTCAGCAGATGAATGAACAGGTGACAAAATATGAAAACATTAAGGGGGCTTATGAGCATTTCATTCAGACTGGGAGGATTAGAGCGACGAGACAGGCCAGAGAACATCTAGAGATCCGAGCTGTAATCCAGAGCCTGATGTCCTCCTGACTCTAGGTGTCCAAACCGAAAACTGCACATGCAATGAGAAGTTCACTTCACTGTGAGCTTCCTGCAGACTTTTATTTAATCTGTCCCCAAACCAGGGCAGTGAAGGAAACCAATAAAAATTTGGTGCATCCTTCAGGAAAGATTCATTGAAGATCACATAAAACAGAAGTACACATTTATTCTTCTTTATTAAAGAAGATTTATTTTTCTTCTTTCTTTTTCAAAGAAATAGAACATAAACATGACCTAACACCTATCATGAACATGAAGGAGTCTTTATGAATGTTTATGACTGTTGTTATGAAGTATCATTTGGTAAATAATGACACTTTTAATGCAAAGTTGCTTTAAAAGTTGCATTAAAAGTCCATTAAAAGTGCCAACTTTGCATTAGAGTGTACAAATTTACCAAATAATGACAGTGTCATATCAGTCTTCAAATAAAGTGTTACCAGCACAAAGGTTACCATCAGACAAACTTTTCAATTGATGATTTCATTTTCAAGAGGAAAAGTTGTTCAAACTAAACTAAACTATTTTTGAAAATGTTGCTCCCTAAGTGTCATTTGTTGTGTCGATGTCTGGGCATTCTCATTTACTAGTTTCTAGTAAAAAGCAAAATTCATGGTTCCATAAATTAGAGCGATCCACCCCGGCTCTGAAAAACCACAACAGGCCCCAGCCATCATACTGCCACCACCATGTTTGACTAGTAGTATCATGCTTTCATCTAGTTTTACATCAGATGTGAGGGAAGGCACACTTTCCATTAAATCCGCATTACCTTGATGGGGTTTTTTTGTTAGCATACTTTATGTAATCTTAAAATTTCTATTGATGTGATTTCTTCATCATGTGGCTTTTTATCCCCGAATAAACCAAATCATCATGTGAAAACAGTTTTTGTACTAACTCAGGCTATCTATCTCTTGGTATTGGCATTTGCTTAATGATCAGAATCCTTAAAGTGTGACAGAAAAGCAAAAGCGGATGAAATATGTGGCGTAAAAAAAATACTATTTCAAATGTTAACAATAGAAATGCCTGCATCAAAATATGCCCTCAATTTTCTTTTAGTCTTTTTCGGTAAGAATCAAAGCAGAGAGCACAACTGATTCATCAGTATTGCCGTCCTCTCAGCCGTAAACTTTCCTCCCTAATGTGCACGCATTTGTATGTGTAGGTGTTCAGACATCTTTAATCCTCAAACAGGAATTATGCCTCCATTTATATTTATGGACGGATTTAAAGTCTCTGCGGTGTTATTGTAATAAATCTGCGAATGTAATCTTTGACCCGAAAGAAAATTGATAAAGTGGAAATGGAAAACAGGGTGTTATGTTTTCTTTTTGATCCGAGTAATATAAATTACAGAAGGAGAAGCAGTAGGAAAAACACAGTTACATCATCACCACAGACAAACTTCTATTTTTTTTTTTTTTTTTTTTTACACATTTCAGTGGAATTTAAACAGTCGTAATTTACATTCCCAAAATCTCTCGCTGGTTCACTTTTCTCATGTGTTACACACAGAATGAAACACTCACTAATGCACAAGTCCGAAGGTGCCATTTTTTATGAAACTAACCTCAAAAGCTTAAGACGTGTTTACAGCTTGAACATAGGTTGCTTCCATTGATATCTGACGTTCTCCTCAGTTTGCCTTTGGTGTGTATTGATGTTATTAGTCCAATGCAAAACAATAATATACACATATTTATGTCTTGTTATGCTTAGATATTTTTTGATCTCAGTTGATGGTGTTGATAAAGAACCAGAACTGGTTAATCTAAAGAAAGTCTAAATACATTGTAAGTCATAATTATTGTAGAAATATTTCCTGATTATTGACTCTTCATAAATAAGCTGTTCATTGCGATGTATACCAGCAAAATTTTTTTGTTTTTTAGTACACATTTTTTACTGCAGTTACAACAGGAAGTGTTTTTGTCTTTACCGACTTTGTCCATTTTTCTTTGTAAAATAGTTGTAGTTTATTAGTGTTTGAAAGCATCTATTTTAAATTTGTGATAATCAAAGTCATGGCCCAGTCATCAAAGGTCTGGACTTTGCACTAATTGGGCGGACCTCTATTTGTGTTAGGTCCAGCCTATTGGTTGGACCTAATTGGCCAATCAATTGGCCAATATTCACCCCCAATTTAAAGAAGGTGAATTTTTATGCAAACATTTAATTCATATTTTTTAATTATTTTTGTAGAAATCAGTTTTCTATTTGTAAAGCTTTTTGCTGCTTGGCTCAGGTGCAAAACATGACATAATAAATCTTAGAGTGGCTTTTAAAGTGTTGGAGGACCTTCATTTAGCAAATGATTCTATCATTCAGTTGCTTAAAAGTTTGGTGTGTATTCAGCTGTGTTTGCCTTGGGCAGGCTTAGAAAAGTGGGTTTTAACTTTTGCTTCTATTCACTGTTTGTGTTAGATTAAGGCAGGAAAACCACTTGCGTAACTTTTCAGAGTTGGTGCAGCCAGATTTTACCAAAAACAAACTACCAAAGAGCTCAAATCGTCCTCCTCTCGTGCCACCAGTATGAGGGGAGGAAGCCTGTTCATGTCCACGACACCCACATTTTCTTTCAGCAAACATGTTTAGTCCCATACTCTGACAAAATACGTTCTGTGTGTTTTATATTTTGTGTCGTAACAAACACAAACTGTTATGTTTTACTAGAATTTTTTTGAGGTAGTTTAAGACAAGGTAGCATAACTGTGGAAGAAAAATGACACGTTAAACGTTTTAAAGAGTAAAATTCTGAAAAATGTGGCATACATTTGTACTCAGCCACACCAAGTCACTAAGTTACCCTTTATGTAATGATGTCAAAGTTTGCAAATATAAAAAAAAAAAAAATAGAGACCAGAAAATGAGGTGATGGAAAGGTCACAATGTTTCCATTTTTATTCTCTTCTGTTTCGCATGTCATGAGTTAGAAATAGGTTTGGCAACTGCAACGGTCCTAAGAATTGCAAAATTTACCAAAGTCCCTCTTGGAGGGAAGTTTACAGCTACCGTCAAACTAAATTTCTAGCTGTACTAAGTTTAAGCCCAGTGGCTCCTCAACCTTTGAGGCAGAAATGCAAATCTGATTGAAAAATCAGAACACAGTATAAGGCAATATTGTCTCCTGAGTAGTTGCAGGGATTTCCAGGTGTTCAAAAGCAGATGTTGCTGTTTGCATTTAAAATATAAATAGTCCCAGAGCCAGACAGAACAGTATGAGAACACTGTTTTTCTATTCCATTACAATATTAAAATTGCCCAACATGTGCTGTGTCAAAAATAGAAAAAAAAAAAAAAAAAACGTTTTTACCAGCTGGTCCAGGTTCAGGACCCAACACTATGTTTTTCTCACAGTTTTTTTTTGTTTTGTTTGTTTGTTTCCTTCTGCATCTAAATAAAGACAAAGTCATTTTTTAAGGTGAAAGAACAGAAACAAATAACCTCAGCAATCAAAGCTTTCAGATCCAACAATTATTTTTTTTCTTCTTGATGTGGAAAACAGCTTTAACAGCATTTATCCCCAGAAGAGAAGACAGTTCACAAGACAGGACATAAACTTGGTCAACAATAGCATATATAAAACACTGTAGAACTAAGTTATATTGTTAGTGTGCATCTACGATTGCGTTAGTTTTGTAATCATTTCAAACATTCGCTGTCTCTCCTTTATATATGTTTTTTTTTTTTATTTATTTATGAATACCCACCTCTGGAGTAGATTGGGTTTTTGTTAATAAAAAAATATTTAATAAAAAAAAATTCTGAGGCAGGTAGTGTAGAAAAACTGCAGCGCATACACTATTTCCTTAAAAGCATAATCAAACTAAACGAAACAAAATAAGATTTCTATTTGCCACAGAGCAAGTTTTTTTGACCTTTAACAGGGATTCCTGTCCTTGAAACAATGCCTCTAACCTCTGCTGCCAGGTCAGGTTGTGCTGCCCCCAGGTGGAAACACTGTGACAAGACAAGGATTACTAAGCGCACACAGTATGTGTGTTTCCCTCTATTTTTCCATTCAGACTTTACCCAACCAGTTTATTTGGGCAACCTCTCATCTCCTTCTGATTGTCTCAATACGTGTCATTTATTTAGTCATTTTTCCAGGTGAAATTGCGCATATGTTTAATGCACTGGCAATTATTTAGGCTCCCATTTAGGCTTCTTGACTAAATCAGTTGTTGAGACAGAAAATCAGACATTCCTGCTGACGTGCAAAACACAAATGGATTATGACAAATCTCATGAGTCTTGATAACTGACAGGTTTACAGCTGACATTACACACATTTCACCATGCATATAATGTAATCCCAAGCACTAATTATGCCATTAAATCAGAATCTGACATTTATTAAGAAACTGTGTGCACTCCATAAAAGCAGCCTCTTTCCTCTTTTTTCTTCACTAAAAATGAAACACAATCAATGAGTTATATCACTTATTAGCACTCTCAGGATGTTTTTGTTGGGGTTTTTTTACAGTTTTTTTGGTAAACAAGTAAACACATTTCCATACTATGTCATGAATGTAAAAGTGTTTCTGTAAAACGCATCCAAAAGGTGGGCCTTACATTAACTCCAAGGACATGAATTAACCAGAGGCTTACATAATTATCCCATCTTAATAACGTTAGTCTAAGTTAACTTCTGAATTCAAAGAAAGTGCAAAAAATATATTTCTCTCATCTGTCATATATGAAATATTCTACAATTTTAGCCTTTGAACAATAGCTAATGCAAAGCTGATGTAAAGCACTACGAGGTAAAAAAAAAAAAAATGAAAGCGTCTAGAAAAGAAGCAGAAAAGACTCGAAACTCCATGTGGAAAAGCTGCATATGGTCAGCTATGCTGTTTACCTTTCATTAATACAAGTAAATGAAAATTGCAGTAAAAAATAAAATGACCCCACTCTGAAACACCCATACATGATTGGTAAGGAATGTAGGCTTCAGTGTCCTACAGGAGGCTTTAATTGGAGGAGACGTAGCACAGGTAGTTAAATAATGTCACATCGTAAAATAATTAAGAGCATAACCAATTTGCTCTGTTACACTTTGATTCTCTCCTGTCGAAAATGCTTTTTTCTTCCCTCAATTCTCAAACTATGTGAGACCTGAAGGGACACAGTCCTGTTTATTCAAAATATGAATAACTTACCTGAAGCGCCAGGATCAGACAGACTATGGATCCCACTAATCCAACCATTTATTTATGAACACTATTTATGCACAATGTGAATTTCTTTTGCATTACAAGTATAAAAGATATTGCAGAACACGATAAGTAAATATGACACGGTGGCTAAGATACTTATCTGAGGATCCTTGTGGTGGTTGGTGTTTTATGTTTCAGCAGACCCAAAAAAAGAAATATGAAGGCGGCTGTTGGAGCACGTATTATGGCACCGCTCATACATTTGTTAAAGCAACAGTACAATCTGTGCAAACATTTTGTTTGGGGTGAAAATTGTGCCTCCACAGCCTCTAATTATAACACGCTATTCAGTGTTTCGAAATATGTTGGCAGCAAGGATACAAACCACTTCATTAAACATAATTACATAATTGAACTGTTCACACATTTTTATTTATTTATTTATTTTTATATATTTATTTTAATCCTAATTAGTGGATGTATAAACTTTTTTTTCTTATTTCTCTTCACTTAAGTGTTTGACCTGCTGAGTGAAGATTTAACACCATGCTTTCAGTTTTCAGTCAAAGATAAAGGTGTAAAATATTTTGTGGTCTCACATCTGGTTTGTGTCATATACAAAATTGTGATCCAATAAAACTGACTTGCCATGTTTTTTTTTTTTAAGTATTAAAAAATAATTATTATTTCTATGCAAATGTACGTGACGCTTCAATGCTGTTTAAAGTCATTCAAAAAGACAATGATATCGTTTGTATTTCCATTGGTGATGCGCATTGCATTTGGTGACACGATCACTGACAGTGTGTGATCGGGAGATAATCGCGGTACAGGTGCATTCACAAAGATGTGAAAAGGCTGCCATCTAGTGGCGGTCATTAATCCTTACAGACAGAGTGCGTTCAGGCTTCACATTTTCCCCTGATCTATGATTTAAACATATAATAAAAATAATGTCTTGTTCTATTTATGACATTTTTACATATGGTCAGAAGCAAAAGCTCTCATTTCTGGGGTAGCAAGGTCTTACAGGGGGTTAGTAGACAACAACTCTGAGTATAAAACTAATAACCCCCTGAAACCCTTGTGTATTTCTTGTTAATCTTGAATCATTTAATCTAGTCTGTTTTTTCCCCCCTGTCATAATTCCTTGGATTCTGTAAACAGTCTGGTGTGCACAACAGAAGAGGTTTTTTGCTGATCTGACAAACAGGCTGACCTTTCTGTTTGGTAAACAGAAGTTGACCTTTTCACTGAGCTAACGCCTGTTGCCATTTTTTTTCACAGAAACTCCCAATTTAACATTTGGCTGCAAATTGGAAATCAGATGAAAAACACATTTTTGACTTAAACAATATTCATAGCACGCTAACCACAACTTCTGGACACTGTCACATTGGCGCAACGCAAACAAAAACAATGTCCAGTTTTAGATGATTATGTTTGGAGCCTTTCAGCTTCAAAGTTAAGAGTCGGCATCTAATCAGATTACTGTATCCATGGCTTTTCCTGCCCATGCAGAGCAGCAAACAGTGCAGCATATCTTATAAAGAAATTATCCACAAAGCAGAAAATATTTTTTAGTTACTTCTTGTGAAAATAAATAAAATAATATCTTGGGTTACCTCGGTACACGTCTATTTGCTGACATTAGACAGTGCAGTACAGAATAATCCTAAAATCTAGTTTCTAATTTACCGATACCGTGTTGTTTTTTTTGCCAATCCTTAAGTGGCGAACAACACACCAACATATAGCTCAGTGCGCTGTAAAAAAAAATCTGAATTACACATCTACTTGTTAATCAAACTGGGGCAGTGATTTGATTAGCAATTTAATTTGCTCCACAGAGATCAAATTATGGTGAATATCAGAAGGTGAACAGCTTACATCTCAGACAAAATATTAATCTTGGATTAATTATCCTTTTGGAATAAAATGGACATAAACACACCCAACACTCATTTAGTTTTTCTGTCTGACGGGATGACTGTTGGATCACCACTGATTCAGTAAGACAACAGATCAATAGGATGTCTGGGATTCAAGCTTAAATTAATCTACTTTACGTGCGTAAAATGGGAATAACTGGCAACTTTATGAATAAATGAAACCAAGTTCAGATCGGGAAGATCTGACAGACAAATGGAAAAAAATAAAAAAAATAAACAAAATAAAGTAGACGGTTTGAAGCACCCTTGAAGCTACAGTAAAAGTGAAAAATCTACCTTCATTAGAATAAGACCTAAAATCTGCCAGTTGATGAATTTTCTTTTGATCTAGTTTGCCTGGGCAAAACAACCTTGTAGTGGTTGGACTAGGACACCAAAACCTGATTTGACCTCGGGACCTACAACCCTTTAAATACAGCACTGCAATTTTTATATACCAATTTTCTCAGAGTTCTAGTAATTTATGTATTTTTTTTTTTTTTTTACACTATGACAAGCAAGCATATTGAAGTCTGATTCAGAAATGCAATAAAAGGTTGAGATTCTGAAAACATTGGCTTTTAAAAACAGCACATCAAAGCTAAACATAAGACAAATATGAAATGGGTAGTAGAAATTAAATGTAAAGAAAATAGATCAGAAAAACAAAACTTGGTTGAGGACTTCACATGCAGGCTATATGACTGGTGTTTGGGAAAACCATGAAACCTAAGAAGTGAATTAACAGAGGAATGGCTAATTTAAATATGGCAGGAGCAGAGGTCCAGTTAAGCACATTTCTCCTAAAAAACAGAAATTTACCACATAATAGTGTAGTCTTTCAGATACATTTCACTTAGAAAGGTTTAGTAGCTGGAGGGAAGAAAAAAAAATTAAGCCTAAGCAAATACTGCCAACAGAAGTTGAAGGTAGTTCACTATTAATCTCTATGCAAAGTTATCTGCCACATGCAAACATCTAAGGTTGAGCTGCTGCTTGACTGATTCAGTATGGTGTGTTGGAGCAGTCATAGCACTTGGTGAGACTAGTAACAATTTAATACAAATGCATTATCAGCTTTTTATTCATAAAACATTTTTAAACATGCAGAATTTTTTTCTCCGCATCATTATTAAGCATTACATTAAATTGCCTGTTTGTGGCAGGATTTTCAAAGGCCACATTTCCTTTAATACCACAAACTCAGACAGAGTTTGTGGTATTTTGAGAGGGCACCAAACATGGGGCCAGAGAAATAGAAGTCCTTATTCTTTGACTAGACATTAAAAAAAAAAAAAAAAAGTTATCTCAATGATCCTGGTGGTTTCTACTGTTAATGGAGTTTAGATTTCAAATGCTGTGTTAAATTAAAGCCTCCGTTTTTGTATTTTGGTCCCAATTTTCTTTTAGCGATTTGAAACTCAACCTAGATTTTACTATCCTTGCAGCATAGCTTTTTTCCAAAATTTATTTATCGTTTTTCGCAATTATACTTTGCAGGTGGAGGAGCAGAACATGCATTATTTCTGCTGTTAAAATCAAAACAAAAGTAGACTATTACAGCACTTCCAATGAAATCCATGTGCAAACAGTTAAAAATGTTTTAAACAGGATAAAAAACTATATCAAAGTAGCACACTGAACTCATCTCTTGTACATAAACACATTTTTATTCAGCCTGATAGAGGTTATACATGAAAAAAAAAATTCTAAGAGAACTACTTCCCTTTGTGAAGCTAATGATATGACTTTTTTAATCAGCTTCAGATCCCCATTTGACAGCTTTCAACATTAGCTGCCGTAGGCTGTGAGGAAAAAGCATAATCACATGCTACAACTGACCTGAGGCGTGTTTTTAAATCTTTCTTCAAAAAAACACAATACAAAACATATCCCCCATCATCAGTTATGATTAAACACTAGGTGATAAGGAATGTTATTTTGGAAATGCAGATAACAAGAAAACTTCTCCGCAGCAGCAGAAAACAAGACAAGAAATTGAATATTTAAAAAAACCAAAACAAAGAAAACCGACCCCCAGAACTTTGTTCCCAGGTTGCTACTATATGAGGAAATACAAAAAAAACAACAAAAAAAACACCTTCTCACTCCAAAGTAGCCTTAACACCAGAATAAACTCAAAACTCGCTGCTGCGATTCAGTCTCACAACCCTCAGTCAAAAAAATGCAAACAGAATCTACATCCGTAGTAATCAATATTACAGAAGGTACGTTAAGATTTACAGTGCCTGCAGATCAGCTTTGGAGCCTAATATTAGCACTGAGTCAAGACACAAAGCAAAGACTTGTGAGGAAAAAGGGGAGAATCTTAACATTTAACTAGTGTTAGTCCTTAACTTGCAAATTTCACAAAGTGCAAATTTTCATTTATATTACATAATGACCAATTTCAGAAATTGCTCATTTTCTGTTGTAGAAGAATGAAAAATGGTTAATTCCGCAAACTACCAATAGAGCTGTAACCAGCCACCCCTGCCCGCTTACTAACCCGTTATCCAATGTAAAAGTACAAAAAAAGACAAAAAAAAAAAAAAAAAAAAAAAAAGGAATTACTAAATACATGCTGTTATGTCGCTCATCAATATGCTTGTAACTTGATCAAAGCCTCCATTTTGGCTCTTCGAATCTCTTACAGTAAACTGTTACTGTCAGCGTGCGTTTATAGTTAAAATATATTAATCTATCATTAAATAGTATGCCTCTTGCACAGTCTTGCATGCACTGAAGAGCTTTTTGGGCAAGCTGTACAAGAGGGGAAGGCATGTGGACGTACGTGCTCAGGTTGTAGGCTCTGGGATCTCTTTCTCTACCTGGTGTACGTTTTTCTTTTTTGCCCAACATTCCTTGCAGCCAAGTCAGTCCAAAAGATGATTCTCCAGTGTTTTTTTTTTTTTTTTTGTGTTTAGCTTCTGTTTGTGTGAGTGTATGAGAATGTCTGGTCTGTCTGTGTGTGCGAAGTGTGGGCCTAAACTGAGGTTTCACAAAGTGCTCTGCAGATCACTGAAGTTTTGTTCCAAGCTTTCGTTGTCTGTTTCTGAAAGAACATAAATGAATATAGTTTATGCTTTTATAAGTTTCCAGGTAAATGAGGCAGACACATTTTAAATTGCCCGTTTGAAACATGACATCCGCTCTGACGAAACCTTACCTTGCCTCTGATCTGGTCACTGTATACTCAAACCATAAGATGTTGGGAATCAAGCTTGTGTCTCGCACCAGGAAGTACTCTGATATTGGCCTGTTGAATGTAATAAAGTCAAAGGACATTATGTTAAATGATCACCAAATGATCCAACTCCTCTTGCAGCTGATTAGTTGATCAAAAATGCCATACGACAGAAGAATTAAATATTCACTTACCATGCTGCAATTTTGGGGAATAAAGGTGTCAGCACCTCTTGTGTGAAAAAGAACCAGATAATGGCCATTGTACTGCCAGTCACTGCCCCATAGAAAACCTGACTCCAGGTGTGATACAACAAGTAGACCCTGGGAATGACAGGAGGAGGGGGGTTTCATAAGAAAAAAAAAAAAACAATCCTGCAACACTATTAACGTTGTTGGAAATGAGGCAGTTTGGCTACGAGAAAATGTTACCAGACAGGGATACATTTTAAACCATTTCTTCCTTTTGACTCACCATTAAGCTTCATGTACACCTCAGTCACCATTGACAGGACACTTACAAACATGCTATGCAAATTTTGCAGGAATGATCAAATACCATTACCTAATCACATGCTACACTATGCAGACACACCATCTGCAGTAAGATTCACCCAAACTGGAAAGTTGAGCAAAATCGATGCAGCCTGTTTTTATTCACTCAGACATTTTGATGGACTCATAACTGAGAAGTTAAGGTTGTCCGACGAATTATATACCACACAATAAGAAGACACATTGATTTCAACAAAAGTAGTACATTTTAAAAGATACTTTAAAATATACTTTTGAATACTGCACTCTCACCTGTCCCTTACGCTCATTTTATATTGTGTAAAAATACTCCAAGTTAGAAATGAAATAATGGATTTCTACAGTTTTCAGGCTTCGAATATGGAACAAGAGGGACAGAAAGGAAGTAGGACACCAAGAATGGGAGTGGATCCCAGGAATATTAAGAAAACTATGTCATACTTTTCTTTTCCAACTATGTTCATACCTGAAATACACTGAAATCATGGTAAACACATTTCTTTATAATGTAATATCAATGATACAACTTTCATCGACATTTAAAAGGAAATTCTCACTATACTAAACAGGGAGGCAATCTTTAGCAAGATACATACTTCAACATAATAGGACTTTGTTTCACAAAATGTGATTTCTCTTGTATCAGGTTAATAAACCTGATACAAATATGAATAAAATGTAAATGGAGTACTTTTCACAAATAACCAGCTCTGTCTTTAAAAGAAACTGTTAAGCATCTAAAAATATTTCTGGAACTAACAGGAGCTATGAAGCATGAAACAAGTGATCACGGTTAGTTTTCTGGCATACATTTACTGTGCAAGGCCGCATGGTCGGAAATTTTTGGGCTGCATATGAACATCTGCTGAGCCCGTCCTTGGGGAAATGATTAAATCTATGTCACAGTGACCCATCAGCAGATGTGAAAGCCAAATAATTTGTACCTTGTTTCCCATTTATAACCCCCTCGTTAGATTTGCTCTTGACTCAACAAACAGCGTCTTCAGAGGGACATTCGATAAAACACTTCATATCTTTAAGACAAAAATATTCAACGTCACAAGAAAATACTATGTTAATAATTACAACAATAACTTGTTCATGTTATTCCCTTTTCGCATTAAGCTCACAATTTAGGACATCGTAGAGATTTAGAGGAAGAAGATGACGGGAGGAGATGCTTACCTGCTGTATGAGACGGACGATGCCATGCCCAGCAGGATGATTGACAGGACGTGCCTCCACAGCAGGTCCACACATCGAGCATTGTTTGTCTGATGCATCCTGAAAATGATCAGTTCACACCATGATATCCTTCCTCTTGTTAAAGTAAATAAATGATTCCAAAAATGTTGTCAGTACTTCAAATAATGACACATACCCTCTAAAATAAACATAAAATCAAAAAAGTTAAACAAAAAAAATGTGCCAAGATGAGTAATTGCGCATGCGCGTCATACAATGTTGGCGAATACTGGATTTTAACCATACTTGGTTGACAACTGATTTCAGCAGGTTAAGTTACTAAACTCAGCCACATGACCTTTAAACCCAGCCCAAAATGCAGAGACAAACAAACTTACCTTAAATAAAGAAAAAGAAAGAAGTAAACAACGAAGAACCAGATAAGCTGGGAATGATTCGAGGGCATGCCGTACTCGGCATAAACGGTTGTATGAGCTCCTAGAGAAAGAAAATATAACAAGAAAAATAATGCAATATTTAAAGTTTCTGCAATCAGTGAGGTTCTTAAACATATAATACAAAAAGAGTTTTTAACCAGACATTATGTATTGCAGATTTATGCAAGATTCCAGAACAAAGCAAGGAGATCTTTGAACAAAACAACAGCTTTAGAAATTTATATTTCTTTGTAATGGTGGTAACGAGCTGAAATCTAATCTGAAATATGAAAATAATGTACAGAGTGGCAAATCCCAGAGTAAGCAGCTCATTGAATTTTATGTCTTGGTGAATTCAGCCCCTCACAAAAAATGCATATTAGTCTCACCATGACACCTAAAATCTTTCAAAGCAGGAATGTCTTAAGACTCAGTGGTTTATTAAAGAACAACAAAAACAGTAGCATGGTGGCAGCATGGTTAAGATTAGAGTAGATGGGAAGATTGATGGTGCTGAATACAGGACAATCCTGTAAGACAACTTGTTAAGCGACTGGGCACTAGAGCAAAGGTTAACCTTTTAGAGAGATAATGACTGTAAACACACAGCCAGAGTCACAACTGAGTGATTTATATTAAACTATGCCGATGAGGTAAAATGGCCCAGTTAAAATCCTAACCAAATACCAACTGACGATATCAAAGAAAATTGATTTTGTAAAATATTGAAAACAAAAATATATCACTTATCAGTTGTTTTTATTTTCAAGAAATGTTGTTTCAAGAAAATTACATTTTCCTTTCACTTTGTGTATACACAAAGTGAAAGCTCTTTCACCATTGTAGTTCGGAAAAAAATGAGAAAAAAACCCCCATATGAACACTTTCCTAAGGCACTGTACCCAAATCATATCCTCTTATCATAACAATAAAAAAAGAAAACCTGAACACTGCTAGGGGTTATAATACTTAAATGTCAACAGAACAAAATCATCTCATCACCCACATCATTCATAACTAACATGATGTTTTGCTAGGTCCTGGCAAAGAAAAAACGAAAAACTTGTTCCCTCATTTACCTGCACAAGGGCGCGGCTCTCTGAGAATGTGCTTGAGCACCCAGTTCACGCCTTCATTTAGAAGGACTCCAGTGAAGAAGGAAATCTGTAAAAGGAGGGAAGAACCCAGTCAGCATAGGAGGGATCTCACGTACTTCTGCCCTGCTTCTTAACACATCTGTTCATGTAGCTGAGAGACCCATTACCACCTTCACAGCAAATATGAACACTACTTACCGTGTGCAGTTCCCGTTTAAACACTATGAGAGTGACAAAGCCCACAAGAATAGCTACGGGTAGGAGACTGATGTAGGCCAGCAGTTTTCCCGTGAGATCCCCTGAAACAGAATTAATAAGAACTGATGTTCAGGACAAAAAAAACCCCCCAAAAAACAATTAAACATTCGTAAGGTCCAGCACTACCTGAAACTGAATAGTGAAAAGAGAGACCAGGTAAGACGCGCATTAAGTTTTTATTAAAGAAACTCGGGGAAATCATTTAAATTCAGGTGAACTGCAGCTGTTTATATCTTTTAATAAAAGGCCATGGAGCTTTATACGTTAGCAGCAGTCCTGGTAATAATGCTATACGTGGAAATGGCTAATAGCTCCCAGTATAGCTGTAACTTGTATGCTTAAATAAGAAATATTGCAGTGCTATCAAACATATGTTACGGAGCACTGCAAATACATTTTAATTCACGAAGGGGACAGCAAAGCTCACGTTGAGAGAGCTAGCAACTAAGCTAGCCGTCATTGTGAACACTGTTACAAACTGCGCATGCGGAGATGTCTCACAATTTCGCAGCCCCCGGTGTGCCGGGTGTTGATCAAAGGCTCACAATTTGACAGCTACTGAAGGCTGTGTCCATTCACTAGCCTACAAACCCGCTCACGCTGCTTGGAAATTTTCAAAAGCGACGAACGTAGTCGATACACAAACACTCTGAGTTTTACGTACCCTCGGGAAACTCTACGTGTGTCACTGATATGGCCTGCCATCGAGGTGGTGCCGAGCACTGCTCTTCCAACGCCATCTTACCCGGACACAACCGGGGCAGTTTAGTGCCACGCCCCAAAAACGGATCCACCGAATGAGGGGACGAGCCGTGTGTTCAAATATATCCCGGCAGCGATGGATATGTCCAATCACCGCCACGGTCTGGTCAAGAGGAGAATTATTGAATGGAAAAAAATGTAATGGAAAAAAAAAATCACTTGGCAACTTGGTTCTCTCATTCAAAAACTAAAATAATAACAGAAAACATTTATTTGGCATTATACGACATATAATTTTTTTTAAAGTTATGTAAAATAGCTACTGATGTAAAGAAACACATTACTTTGCCCCTTAAATATTCTTGCAAACAACAGAATAACTATTCAAAGAATGAAAAAGATAGGTGTGCATCTAATATGCATAAACTAGAAAATCATTATACATCACCTGGAAGGGTTGAACTTCCAACTGAGTCTTTTTATCTCAATAAAATAATGTTTTCCAGTGACATTGAATTTTATACAGTTTGTCTTATTTGAGAATTCAGCGTAAAAAACTTAATAAATTATAACATTATAACATAAATACATGGCTGTTTTAAAAAAAAAAAAAAAAAGGACAGATGAAATTGCACACATGCAGAACAGCTGAGCTTCTTATGCTACAGTCAGAAATCACAGCTTAACAAATTACACCACTGCAAAAATATTCATCTGTCTTTATAATTAAAATTTTGTGAAATAGTGTATTATAATATGAATAGAGACTTTTCAAGACATTACAAGAACCCAGTAAAAAGATGCTGTTGCTTAGCTGAGTACATTTAGTTTTAGGACATGCAGTGGTCTGGCACTTAAGAACTTAGGATTTACCTTAGAAAAAAAAAAGCATCCATGTGAACATCCAACTTTGGATTAAAGTGTGTATGATGGATATTAATCGCCATCCAAACTTATTAAAACATAAATTTACAATAAACTCACTTTTTTTCCTTCCAACTTTAATGTGAAATATAACAAGGTATCAAAAGGAAACACAAGCAACACCAATTTAATAACAAAAAATAAGATTTAATACAGAGGATGTAAATCAGTTTACAGACAGTGCAATACAACAATAGAAAAGACAAAAGGCATGAGTAGGACACCTGCAAAATAGCATACATTAGTAGGGGTTGGGGGCATAATAAGCATTTTGGCCATCCGAAACCCTCTTTAAAGTTTAAAATCATATAAATATTACAGCCCATGCTTAAATTATAGTAATTCAAATTTAGATTTTATCTAATTGGAACTTAAAATATCCACGAAATCAGGTTGAGCTTGGGTCTACACGTTCAATGCTATGCTGATGCGTTTTAAAGAACTTACAATGCGAACATGCAAAGGCAGTTCATTTGTTCAGAAAAGGGGAGGGGAAAGAAAACTATCCGTAATGCATACAGGTTATACATATTAAAGCATTTCATCTCAGATCATATCGCACAAGCAAAACTAAAATAATTTAAAGATGGGCACTTCAACAAAACCTTGTGATTGTGCAAACTTTTTTTCATAATATACTTTTTTCTTTTACGATAATTTTGCTAGACTGTACAGCAGCTATATGCTCCATTTTATACCTACAAATCATGTGTTGCAATAAATAATCCGACAATTTGTACATGGGAACTCTCACACGGATGTTTACAAAAAGGAATATTTTCTTCCTCATCTTCCTGCTAAAGTGCAAATCGCTTAAAAACGCAAAGCTGCAAAGCCAACCATTTACTGCAGAAATGCCTCGCCCGTTTGGAGCTCTGGTTCAAGTCAGACTGCTGTCCAATAAAAGCAACAGTACAGACGATGCGCAGTCATAACAGTTCAGGAGGATGAACAGTGTTTCTCAGCTACGAATTTAGGAAGTGCATTAGAACAACTGCAGGGTTTGGATCATCACTGCCACAAAACAGAAGTAATAACGTCAAAGAGCTATTGATCTGATAAATTACTGGAATAAAATTGGAACGAGATGGAAACATAACCACTGCGCTTCCAGCAATTCAAATAAATATAATATTTGATTATTTATTTAATGAAGTCAATTTAATATCTGAACTACAATGTGCCTCCATTTTTACAATAGTACCACTAGCAGTAAAGGATTGCACAAGAAAGATCAATTTAGTTAGGCAGTTTGTTGCCCAATTTGGGTTTCTGTGACCCAGAAAACTTCAGGGCTTCCATCAGTGCACTTAGGTAAGCTACAACTCTGTCCTTCACTTACTAGCCTTCATGACACCAGAGTCATTCTACCAGTTGGCACCGTCTCAGTTTAATATGTGCGTTGCTGTGATTTGAGGGTTTGTTTGCTGTTAGTATAATTTCCCAGAGGGTTTGAATTTGTAAGATGTACTTGACTAAACAAGTTAAGAGGGATGGTATAATTCCAGAAAAAAAAAAAACAAACAAAAAAACAGGGAGTCAACTTATACAATTGATGGGAGTCTAAAACAAATGACTCAAGTCAATCCACAAACAATGCATTTGGAAAATATGTTACTGGGTTAGGTGACTCTCGACTTGAACAAAAGATAGATTCTTTTTCCCGTACCGTCATCAATACTGTAGCACACAAAGAGACAAACATTGATGCACAGTTATCCTCAATTGCAGAAAATCAAATTTAGGATTCCAAAAGTATACTTTTTAATACATGGTGCTACTGTTAAGTATTTTAACACTTTAAACTTTGTCTCTTAACATATTTTAAAAGCTTCCATTTAGAAGATTAAAGATACTCTCAAGGTGTACTGTTTGATACCAATTGAACATTGACAATAAAATTACAAAGTTCCACTGTAGGATTTCACAAAAACCTTTTTTTTAAAGCACATCCAAGAAAATAACTAACTTTGAATTTGTTTTTATGTGGGGGCGATGACATTATAAGAAGCAGAAGAACTGAGTTGATCAATTCTTCTGAAACATTTCAAGTTGCACCAAGTTGCATGGAGTGTTAACTTTGCACATTTGAGTCCAAAGGTTTGAGAGAAATGGCTGACACTACCATGGGTCTCGCCTGCACCGGTCCTTTTTACAGCTTCCGTGTTTCTTTGTAACAAAATTTTCCTGAAATCCATAAAAGCGTTCTCACATATGGCTCAAACTTTTTTGCTATAGCCGGATAGAGTGCAAGCATTTGCCTTTGACGAGGGAATTTAATTAAAAACACAATTGAGGTTGAACAAATAAATAGGTGTAAACAAAGGAACTTGGATCAGGCGCCTTGAGTGATGTCACTAGAGGCATTATGCATGGTAGCTCGTTTTTGAGAGGGCAGATTTTATCTTAAGTAAAAATCACATAACTAAACCACAAAAATACCCGGCACAACACATTCTACAGATGACAAGCTACATCTAAAGCGAGTCTTACAGATTTAACAAAAAGTCTGGTTAGCAGCTTTAAAACTGAACAGATTCTAAAAATTAAATCATGTTGATTGTACATTTATAGAAAAATGTGTCACAAATTGTGTTATATGACAGATTTTTCAGATGCCATTTTCAGTTTTTCTGCGATGTGAAACTTATGCTTCATGCTTGTATTTAATTGTCATTTTCTGACAGTCCGCAAAGGGAATAATCAATTCAAATTCAAACTAAAAGCAAAATGAGATGGTGAAATACCAGTTTTAGATTATTTCAAATCTCAGATATGTCTCAGTGTTATTCAGCTCAATGGAACTGCTGGAATAAAGGATGATTTAGGGACAATTAAGGTGACGGCCATCTCGCCTCTCTCATTTCAAGAACTATCAGCAGCAGCGATTTCATTAAGAAATAACCTTCAATTTTTCACATAAAATACAAAAGTACGTCCTCTCTTTGCTCGTCAGAGTGAAGGCAGGTATTCAGCCCGAACCCACAGGTGATGAACACAGTTCTCAGAAGAATCTCATTTGGGTCACTAGAAGACGAAGTCCTCTTGTGTTGGAAGTGTTTGTCAGCCGTGTTTTCGCCAAGTATCTGAATCACCCCAGGCAGAGGTAGAGGCAGGAACAAGTCCTCACACGTCTGTGATAATTTGATTACAGTCGTCAGTCTGGATACGCAGCAAAGCGGCAACACAAGGGACAGGAGGAATCCAGGACCCAGATGCTCTCCCTCATTAGCAGGAACAAGGAGACCTGGTGAAATAAATCCGATGACATGTAGTTGTGTTTAAGAGCACAGATGGATGAAGGGATGAACAATTGACTGAATAATGCTGGTTCTCAGTGTATAACAGAACAAGGGCTTGGTGCAGAGATCAACATGGAGTTCAGACTCTTTCTCAATGCGCTTCATGACACTTTGTTGGTCCCGTAGGAGCCCTCAGCGTCTCTGGGCATGGCTCCGTTGAGCTCCAACAGACTGTCGATTCCCAGATAGCCCAGAAGGATCTCACTTCTGCGGTGGGAAAGTTTCAGGATGTCCTCGGCCAAGCACTGCTCGGAGGTGAAGCGGACCTTATCGTGGTCGAACATATCTTTGAGGTACTGCACTATTTGTTGCTGCAGGTAAAAAGGAGAGAAGATGACAGACTTTTTATATCATAATAAGAAACTTACACATCAGATTTCTGTAGCTCCTGGTGAGCTGCGAGAAGACAACTCAGTTACTTCAAGGAAATCGAGCTGCACTTTGGTGAAGCAATTCCTCTGATGAAGAACCAAATTTACATGATTTATTGACATCTAGTGGCAGAAAAGCAAACTGCAACCATCTGAATTACCTTAGGATTTTTGAAGTGAGGTTAGAAGCGGTTAATATCTCACCTGCAGTAAATAACTCTCATCCAGAACTGGGTGAACTCTAAATGGAGGTGATAATTATATGATTTTCTCTGGTCTATACATAGATAGATACATACAAAAAACAGACTGCATACAGATTGCACATTGGAATAAATTGAGGGATTTTTTTTTATTACAGATTGTGAGTATAAGGGAGTTTGGTCTTGGACAGATATGATAATGATCTGCAAGACTTTATGTGTAATGGTGTCATTTAAAATGAGTACCCTCAGTATTGGAGCATAAGAAACCTTGAGCTTCAATGTCTAAGACGTTATTCCGTTTCTGAATTTAAAGACACCAAGAAAGTCATCTACTTCAATTAAGATATTATCTTTTTAAAACTTTTAAAAGGTACAAAAACTTTAATAATCTTGAACTATCACGTTAAGTGTTAAGGACTGGCATTGAAAAGCTGTTGTCTTTAAATGAAGGCAAGTTTATGTCTGATTTTCAGTTACTCATCATAAATCATAAATTCTAAATGTAAAAAGTTTCAAACAAAGCGGAAACTTTGTTTGAAAGTTTCCACTTGAAAATTAAGTTTCAAAATTTCATTTAGAATTTTTTTTATCTTGTCTGTGTATGCTCTGCTCTCACCTTGAAAATTGTGCAAACCTCACTCAGGTGCTGCCTTGGTCCCAAAAACCCAAAAGCTAAAACTGGGCTCACGTGTTCTGATATGGCATAAAAGTGGGCGATAAACCCATCGGGAACCTACGGAGCGCAGTTAGGACAAGTATTTAGAAATCCACATCAACAATAAAAAGAAGGCAGCGAAAAGATTAGAATCAGTCAGGCTCACCATAAGAAGACGCCTTTTAGCTTTCAACACCGACCAGCAGGCGGTCGCCAGAGCCTGAGAGGAAGAAGAAAACGTCCCTTAAGAAAAATTGTCAGGAAATGCATGGTGATGGTAAATGTGCTTCTGGATGCAAGCGTGGAAATTAACCGTTTCTTTAAAGCTATCAGACAGCCAGCGGTTCCTCAGAACGGCTAACACAGAGGAGGGTGGGCTCTCCAGGTCCTCGAATGCATCCATCAGGATAAAGTCCAAAACGATGTCAAAAAAGTTCATACACACCACCTGCAGCGACCAAAGAACCCAACGGTATTTAGCTATTTCAAGTAGAACCTTTTAAATGATCGTAGCGACATGAGCACTCACCCCTCGACCCTCCAGCTCCATTTTTGTAATGGGCCACGTTTCTTCTCTCTGGGTGTAAAGCAGCATATCTTCGTAGCTCTCTAGGAAGGCTTTGGGACTCTGGGTCACAATATAGATGTATAAAATATTTAGATCTCTTTAAAAAATAGAAACAAAACAGGTTCATTTATCCAAACTGAAGTTAATTTAATCACTTGTACCTTGTTAGCCTTAACCATTAGCCCTGCAACCATCTGTTTCCCTGTCTCCATAAAAAACGTGCGGTGAGTTTCATCTAACAACAAGACCTGAACGAAAAAGAAAAACATGGTATATTACAGTTAGTAACTTAGCTGGATGCAATACATAAATATTATCTAAATTTTTATGTTGCTGCAATTACAATTGTGCTTGTTGGCCAAAAGGTCTCCCTCGACCTGCAACTGGTTACACTGGATTTTATTTTATTGTGGTGTTCACAGACATCATTTTTGTGGTTTTTTAAAACCGAAATTAAGGCAGGCATTAATAAAATTCTGATAAATGGCTCAAAGTTAAGCTGAGACCTAAAATGATTCTATCTAAATGATACAATTTTTCTCTGGCTACCAGTTTATTAACATCATCTAAAATTTTGAACATTCAGTCATTGATGGCATTTGTCCCACCTTACAATGACATTTTAAATAAATAATGCACTTCAAATAAACACTTAATATCCCTAGCTGTACATTTGTGCACAAATAAGTAAGTTGGTTTCATCTATTTTTAGCAAATAGGACACAATGTGATCTGTTTGTCCTGGTAACTTTAGTCAGGACTTGGCTCAAGGAAAGAAACCTGAGGAGGCTCCTGTCTGCAGGTGCACCAACAGACAAGAAGAATGTAAAAATAGTAATAATAATAATAATAACTCCTGTGCGCAGGAACACACCTGGAGTGCTTGTCTCACACAGTGAAGCTTGGAGAGAAAATCTTGGTCACTGTAGCATTCAAGTAATTCAGTCCTGGAAAAAAAGACAGAGGAAGAATGAATTTCAGACCTTTTTTTAACCTCTTGAAGGGAGTGGGAATGTGACAAAGAAATGAAATATTCAAACTCTCAGCTTATGAAGGAAAGTTTGGAGCTCTTTTAGTGGGAAGTCTAAAGTAATTTCATTTAACATTTACTGCAGAACAGGTGAGTGTAACTGCATAGGAATAATTTGACATGATTTATTACAGAAATAGGGACCAAAAATGGCCTTACTTCTGCAAAATAAATAATCTACATGGTTACCTTAAGGTCCTATACTTCACTCTGCCTTCCTGCACCAGAGACAAGGCTTCTTCATACAGAGCTGCTGGCTTCATTGGTGGGTAGATCTCATTTAGAGTTATATTTTCAAACAGCTGCACAGAAAAATGTGTTTATAGAAATTACTTTTTTGTTAATTGCAAGGATGGAGAACATGATGGCATTTCTTGGCATGTTTTCTAGGATAAACAGCACTACATGTATGTAACAAGAGCTTAAAAAATGTTTTTGTCAATTCTTTTTTCAATTACTCTTTATTGTTTTGTATAAAAACAGCAGGTTTGAGTGCAAGTTTGCATTTCAAGTGCACATGCTGACAGACAAGACGACTTTCACTTGTTGAGGAGAGCAGCTCACCTCTGCAGCAGAGAAAAACGAGTCATCAGACGAAACAGAAGCCGCATCCTCATTTTGCAGCCGGTGGAAACTCTCTACCCGAGGCAAGATCAGAGTTCCTTCGCTCTCTGAAGACAGACGGAGAGGGCGAAGAACACAACAATACTGGTAATCAAGAATTAAAACTGCAGTCAACTTTTCAGATCCTGATTTCATTGATGATCTCAAACGCAGTTACTTTTAATTTTTGAAAAGTACATCTTGAAGCTGGTCGTTACCAAAGTCTGCGAGCACGCTCTCCGCTGGGAGGCTGCCGCCAAAATCCTCTTGCAGGTTGTACGCCCTGTGCAGGAGTGTCTCCAGCTTCTCTGCAAACAGCTTGTTACGATCTTCGTTCTAGAAGCAAGATGGAAAATAAGATTTTTTTTTTCATAGTACCATTAATAAGCTAGAAATCTAGATGAGCTTAGTTTTATAGCATTCGCATTCCACACCAAATCTGGCAATGCTTCACTGAGGAAGGGACAATATAAAACAAAACAATCCAGAAATATAACTAATTTGAAAGAGCCACAAGAGTTTAAAACGTGATTTTATAGCGGCAATGGTTACCGTGAGAAAGTCTCCACACGCCGCCCCTTGCAGAGCAAGGTTGCTGTTACTGGAGGTCGAGTTGCCTTGGTGACGAATGTTTAAGGCTTGTTCCCACTTTCGTAGTGCTTCATCAAACAGCTCCATCCCTACAGAGTGAGAATCAAAAAAATTTAACAAATCTGTTTTACAACAAAGCATGTTTAAGTATTACCTGCTTCACAGATGCAATACACACATCTCAAGGATAAAACCCAGCACCGCCATGTACTTTCTTATCCCTGACGGATCAAACGGGAAGCTCTTCCAGTAGTAAACTGGGGTACCAGTGCAAACTGGTTATGAACTAATTAATTACGTGTGGATTACTAATGTCACTGTAACTCATAATCTCTGTCACGTGAACAGAGTTTGACCTTAAGTTTTCAACAAACTGCAGTGGACTGGAAAGGAAATTAGTTACATCATGCTAAAAAAAAAGGTGCCCACTATTCACATTTTGATTTGAACGTGTTGGTTTACAAGAGCGGGAAGCCAACATAGTTCTGTCCGGTGAGTCTCTGAAACATGAGAGCTGAGGCCTCAATCGAAAGATGTAGGTGGAATTTCACTGCAGACAAAATGTGCCTGGATCGTTCCGGGTTATCCTGTGGTCATTCGTTGGATTTTTACTTTTCATCTGAGTGTCAGCAAAATGATTATTGAATAAAATCACGCTGCTGTATTTTTTTTTTACCCTTTGTCCTTTTAGTTATTAGTCTGCTTTGACTTTTAAGGTTGGTTTCCTGTATGTGTTCTGAAACGTTACAATTTTTGTCCACAATTTTACCAATTCCCCACATTAACATAGGCATTTTTCACTTGGAATGCATCTTTCAAACATGTTTGATTCTTTCTACAGCATATCCCAGGTTTCTGAAGACAGTTTTGCAGGAAAGAGAAATTACATTTTAACAATTTGACTTCTTAACATTTTGTTTTGTCTCTAGTCAAAAGCAAAACTAACAAGTTCAACACAGAACATCATGTATCCAGTCCCTGAAGACAGTTTTTCTTTGCACAGACTAAGCAACGTTTAGGTGCTGAGACAGCACCTTTTTTTTTTCTGTGCTGCAAAAACAAAAAAAATGGTGACATCCAAGCACTGGTCCTCATTTAGAGGGAAACATAAAAAATATAAATTGAAACATCAGCATAACATCAGCTATTTACACTCCTGCAGAGTGACATAGAGGGTGTTATGTTTCTGTCACTGAAAACTCAAGCTTATTGTGGCAAGTTCCAACATGGCAGAAGAAAATGATTGAGAAACGAGATGCAAACAGCAAAAAAAAAAAAAAAAGAAAAAAAAATCAAACCTCAACCAAGTGAATGCATCAACAAATCCCTTGAACCTTCTAGATAATTTTGTTTATATATTAGGAATATAACTTTTTATGACTCCAATCTATCAAAAAATAAAGCAGAGAATGACTGTCAAGGTTCATGAATATCACATGACAACGCACCCATCAAATACAGGTTCTCTGCATTAGCGTCCTCCACTGCTCCTGATTCTTCCACCACAGGCTGCGCCTCCCATGGAGTGGGGGGGTTAATCGGCTGATTAGGAGAGTTTGGGACTCTAGTCTGTGCCAGAACAAACCACACAGAGATATAGACATCAAACACACAGGTGAAAAATGGGAGAAAAAAAACAGACATGCAAACAGTAAACAGTGGAAAAACCATGAAGTATGAAACTAACAGATGCCAAGCTGTGTGAGGAACTCGAGTGTTTACTGGGAGCCAGCGAGGAAATCCCACTCATGGTGTCATTGCTCCGAGAGCTGGGGCTCATCACCTGGCGGCTGGTAATGGGGCCTGTCGCAAACAGGATGTGAAAGATGCTGAAAGGACGTTACCAAACAGCTTGAAGTTGCAGTTACAAAACTCCCACTATTGGTTTTTGTTGCAAACCTCTTTTCAGAGATGAAGGTCTTCCTGTCTTCAGCAAAGCCTCGGGTATTCCCACCGTCTTCGGGCCTTCCTTCACATGGTCTGCCTGTTTCCTTTTCCTGCCTCTTCTTTTCAGCTGGTGAGCGGTCAGGGCCAGCGCTACGCTTCCGAGTGCCGTCGCAAACAGCACCTTCTTCAGGCTCGGGGAAAGCTTTAGCTGAGAAAAAATTGACTGAAAGCAGGAAAGATGGAGAGAAACGTCAGACTTCAGGAATTGTATTCATTGTCACAAATAAAAAGGAAAAGGTTGAAAAATAAAAATCTTGGATTCGGCCCTTTTATTCTGACCGCCATAAATAGAATTAAACACCCAGCTAGTTGCCTTAGGAAATTATCTAATCAGTGAAGACAGTCCAACTGTATGTACATAATCTCAGCATATGGTGACAGCCTCAGGCGTTTGCTGGATTACATTACTGAACAAGTAGCACCCCAAAGCTAATGCAAAATGTGACAAAAAAATCCAAGTGGTTTGAAAACATTTGTGAGTAAGTGTAACCATTATCATAAAAGGCATTACCTGTCCAAATGCGGAGTAGAGAAAGACCGGTATCTCTGCCACAGTCATGGCCAAAGCCTGGGCGACAGACATCCCGTCTGGTTGTCTCAGTGACATTTCAAGAGTTCCTCACATCCACCAAATGTACGGATTCCTTTCTGCTCTCAGACCAGCCAACACTCAGCTCGCTGATCACACTCTCTGCTGTCATCCGCCCCTGGATCCGTACCTGACAACAGACACTACAACACGTGAGACACAATTTGTGTTCAAATGGGCATTACAGCAGTGGTTTGATACTTTCATAGATCGTAAAATACAGTTTAAAAAAATCTAGAGAATGTTGAGAGATGCTACTTAACTCGTTCAAAAAGAAAATGATAAAAGTTGGGCTTGATCTGACATTTATAGGCGTTATCACCACATGAGCTGAATGACATGTCAATGAAGGAATTGAGCCATTTGATGCAGGAGAAGTTCCAAGATAGCAGATCTAGAAGAATGGACTTGGCCACTACTGCTGGTATTGATTAACATGGCAAAAGCATTAGGGAACCAATTGATTTCCTAAAACAACACTTTAAGGCCACAGTAATTATTCTGAGTGATGTTCGGTTTAGAAACAGAAGATAAAAGACAATGCTTACAAATGTTTTGCAGAGGATACCAACCATAACCAGCACAGCCCACTTATGATGTAGAGACCCAGACTGACCTGTGACTTTAAACAATAGCTATCAGTTTAGCACTGAAATGTCACTGAGATATTGTGGATATATCTATTTGTAGGAGGATTTCTATTTTATTAGGACCTCCACATATTGATCCATTCTGATGCATGTGAAATGCCTCAATCTATTGCTAAATAATATTAGATACAGGGTACAAATGCATACACTTATAACTAGATTCTTTGCTTCATGGTTGCAGAGCAACTTGAGACGAAACCAGTTTCTTTCCCAGCCATCAACACTGATAGTGCAGATAGCACGCCAGCCTGCATTTATTAATCTGGAGCTACTTCTGATGAAATCTGCCATTTTTAACCAAATAGCGAAAAGTGTGAACAAATTACACAACGGTTCCGTATCCGGATGCTTAAAAATAAGATTTAAACTAAATTCAAAACACAAAGATCAGAAAACGATGCTTAAATACCATCATGAATTTCTACATGAAATACACAGCAAGACTAAACTCTGTGTTAAAAACAAAACTTCTGTTAAACCCAGGGTAAAATCAGTTGGGGACAGTTCTGAAAGGTCCACTATGCTAACATTAGCTAGCTCATTTAGCTGGCCTCGACCATCGGTCAGTTCCCCTCACCGCATCAGGGAATGACTCGCTCTATGGAGCTGTGAACTGACACCTCAGAGGTGTCAGCAGCAACCAAAGTACGGTAACACTGACCGACAACTAATAACATAATCCCTCTCCGACACCAACATACCGTGAGCATCCAAGACGTCAGAGAAGGGCATCCCGAAGTCACCGTCAGTGAAGGCAGCGCGGCAGTTTTAGGGCGGGACTTTGACGGATGTTGACACGCCCTTCAGCCTATCGGAGGAGGATAGTTGTGGACGCACCTTTTCTTAGCGAATGGTATAAAGGAAGGGAGGGACACAGATTACTTGAACCAATCAACTTGCAGGTGTTTTGTTGCAAGTCTATGATTCTTCCATCCGAATGCGAACAACGCAGAAAATGATCACAATCCGAATTTTCTTTCACTCTTCAGTACGCAACAGCATCTTTTAAACTTTATTGTCCTGACATTTAACACAAATATTTATTTATTGATAATGTTTTCGTGTGGGTTTTTTTTAACCCAAACTTAAACACATGACATTTCTATTGAAATGAAGTCAGTCGAATAATGACAAGTCAAAAATGTTTGTAAAGGTTATTAAAATATATAAGATGCAAAATATAGAATTATTTAAATAAAAACACATGCAACTTTTTATATACTCAATATGCACCGTTTAACAACACCGTTAAGTGACAGAGTAACTTAGTTTTTATATATTCTGAGTATTGACGGTTAAATTAAAGGTGACAGACCTTCAACCCACCAGACTAGTATTTGAAAAACATTGACACCGATTTATTCTATACAATTTAATTTTACACGCGGTCCTTAAAGGTAGCAGAAAGCCACTGCCTGTTACTGTACGGCCGAAATAAACACGGTTGTAACATTTGCGTCCGAATTTGTCAATCATATTTCAGAATAAAAGCACGTTTACTTCCCGAAACCGTGGCAGACGTCATTGGAGTGAGAATTTATGAATACGTGCGCAATTATACACAGATGAAAAAAAACTGCCAGTAAATATACAAACGAAAATAAATGCAGAATTTATCTTCGAAATCGATTTGAAATTTTTAATGTGAAAAGAAATTCCGGTTGCGTTGTTTTCATCTGAAATCACAGCGCGCTTACAAAAGTAATCGGACAGATCTGTGTCAGGCCTACACAGGAAGCGAAACTATAGGAGGGTTACACATACAAACGCAATTAGAGAAGAATAACAAATCTGTTCTCTGCCGGAGGATGAAATCAAAAGTTATGACGACGGGAAAATGAACCTAAATCCCACCTTGCGCGGGCTGTAGGAAACTTCCTGATACAAAAATCCCCCATCACCATGATTCGGAGTTGTATTTCTCACCCCTTGGGAGTTACGCAGAGTCTGAGTTTTCTGGATTTTGAATGCGTTACGGCTGCGGAATAATTTACTCTGCTGTTGTGACATGTGCACCGGAGAGTGCAGGGAAGCAGCTTTTAGACATCAGCTGCTGCTCCTCCACATGCGGCCGAAGCAGATTCTTCGCCTGTGGTTCTCCATGCTCACCCTGACCTTTCTGCTGCTGTTCTGGTTTGGAGTACTTGTCACACGGGACAGTCCTTCACCTGCTGCTGCACAAAAGTCATCACTCAGGGGCTACAGCAGGATCAGCCGGCACAGAAAGACCACGGTGAGGCGGGTGATGACCCAGGACAAGAAGGCCCACTTAAAACTCATTCATTGGCTTCTTGGGACAAGTTTAATTGATATAATCAGCTAAAAAAAAAAAAATCAAATTTTCTTTACTTTTTGTATATGCTGAAATATCTGTAGAAAAAATATGTTTTGATGCTATGTAGGTAATTGTATTTTTGTTTCATTTTTTAAAGATTAACTTTTTTAAATTCCTATAGTAGAGTCACTAGTCTTAAAAGTTGAAGTGTTTTTCTTTTTCTTTTTTTTTTTAAAAACACACATGAAACATGATTTGATGTACAAAAACCTCACAATTTCTCCACACCTTTATAAATCATTATTAACCTTTTATTCAAAGATTGAGATACTTGGATGTTGGGACCCCACTGGAAGTCACAGATCAACAATTGTGCAGTCGAGATAAACTCTAAAAATCAAAGTAAATAAAAATTGTCATGGTAAAAAACATTTTTGCTACAATTGTTGGAAGAGATGCAAAACACAAGCTTTTCAAATAGATAAAACTATAATTAATTAGCTCTTTATGTTGTGTTGCCTTCAGGTTGTGCTTGCAAAACAATTGCCAGAGATGAAAAGTTTAATCCCCTGTAATGATGATGATCAAAAGCTTGAAAATTCTTAAATTATACTGCATTTGAACAATACATTACTATTTATGCAAATTTGGTCAGTTCACACAGTCATATCTCACTCTTTTAGACACTCGGACTAAGTTATAGTTTCATGCCAAACAGAATTCACTACACTGTTTCTGTTTGCTACTTCCAGACCCATTGTAAGATATCATTTGTCTAGCTTTCTCCAAATTCACTAGTTTACCTATATATTTCTTACTTTCTGTTTCTCTGATTAATACTTTATTTATTTATCTATTTTTGTCACTGAGGCCACCATTCCAGTTGTTCATAAGTATGATTACTATATATTATATATATATATATATATATATATATATATATATGTATTATGTATATATATATATATATTATTATATATATATATTATATATATATAAAACAATCTATTGTCTTATGTAGATTTGATCAATTTATTCTGGCTGAGGTGTAACAATGTCTATGAGCCTGAATCTGTCTTATCTTCTCTCTGCAGTTTCTGAATGTTCACTGTAGCCATTGTGCCGTGGTCTCCAGCTCCGGTCAGATGCTCGGCACCGGTGCTGGAGATGAAATTGACCAAACGGGATGTGTGATCCGCATGAACAATGCCCCCACCAGAGGGTATGAGAAAGACGTCGGAAGCCGCACCACCATTCGGGTGGTGTCTCACACCAGTGTTCCTCTACTGGTAGAAAACCACCGGTATTATTTTAAGCAGTCCACCAATACAAGCTATGTGTTTTGGGGCCCCAAAAGGAACATGAGGCAAGACGGAGAAGGAATTATTTTCAATGTTCTGCTGAAGATGGCCGTTAAGTATCCAAAATTGAACATGTATGTCATGACCCAAGACAAGATTGAGTACTGTGACAGAGTGTTTCAGAATGAAACTGGAAAAAACAGGTGGGTTTAGTTTCTCAGATGAGTAAGGAACAAATGTTAAAATTATGAAATCGACAAAAATGTTAAGGCTCACAAACCACGTATATCACAGTTCCTAAAACACTTTTTCATAGATTTAAGAAGCAAAAAAAGGGGTTTTAATAAACTGAAAATTCTAAGTACCGCACACTAACCAACAACCACTGTAGACTATGACAAAGGTTCATATATCTAACACATATATGTCATGAGAAGTTTATCATCTCATTCACCAGCTAGCTAGACATAGTTATGAGTTACGTCAGTGCCTAACATTACTGTTCAGCTTTCAACCAATAATTATTAATTTTTCTACTTTTGAAAAACATTTGCTCAAGGTGAGGCTTGAACTCACAACCTCAGCATCGCTTTGCAGTTTACTGTCTTATAAGTACTATGCACTAAGTGATTGCGTCACTGGAGTTTACAGAAAAATGAACATATTTATGTGACAGGGCACTCTTTGTCCCATTCACCAGGTTTTGTCATCAGGACTTCACAACTTATTTCCATTTTGGACACAGCTCAGCCATGTGCCAAAGAACCAATATGATAACGTGACTGTTTTCTGACAAAAATAAATACTCCAGGTGAGGCTTGAACTCACAACCTCAACATCACTCAGCAGGTTACTGTTTTATAAGTACCACACACTAAGTGATTGCACCACTGGAGCCTGTGTGAAGTGTTTAGGTACCTGTTTATCTGACAAGACATTCCTTATGCCAGTCACCATTTTTCTTCATCAGGATGTCACAACTATTGTCATTAAGGACACAGCTCAGCCATTTGGTAAAGAGCCAAAATAATGAAGTGACAATATCTGTTTTTTTGTCACTTTACAATTATGTTTTTGTTAAACATTTGCTCCAGGTGAGTTTTGAACTCACAACCTCAGCAGGTTGCTGTTTTATAAGTATTGCACACTGACCAATTGCGCCACTGAAGCCTGTCAAAGTAGCTGAAAGATATCTGTTCATGTGACAAGGCATTCCTTAGTCCATTCATTTTTTTGTCATCAGGACTTCACAACTATTACCTGTAGGGAAACAGCTCAGCAATTTTCCAAAGAGCCAACAATTTGCCAACAGGAATTCACTTACACTTACCCTCTCCTACCTAGAGGGTTTCTTAGTCATCTTTGTCTTGAAGGCACACCAGTAAATTAGGTTTTCCTTCATTTAGAAGTCTAAATCACTCTTGGTCTGACTTTTCCTGTGAGACCAGTTTGCAATAGAAGTCTATCATTTGTCAGATTCCTGCATCACTTTGTGATAATAATGTGTGACTTAGTTCTATGGTCAAGATTACCTTTTGAGATCTTGATGAACGAATTAAACAAATTTTGTTTTGAGAAAAAAAAAACCATTTGCTCGAGGTGAGGTTTGAACTCACAACTGCAGCATTGCTTTTCAGGTTACTGTCTTATAAATACTGCGCACTGACGATTGCACCACTGGAGCCTGAAAGCATTGTTCAAATACATACAATTTGTCTCTTTGACCGGCTATTGCCATGGACAAGTCTAGAGTAAAACAAAGAGAAATGATAATAATCTCTATGATTTTCTTTATTTCAAGTTGAACCCAAACAAATTATTTCTATGCTAAACATTAGCATTTAGCTTTGGATGAATTATTAGTAATTTTCCATACAGTTTTTTTCTCCTTTTGAAAAAGGTATGCTCCAGGTGAGGCTTGAACTCACAACCTCAGCATCACTTAGTAGGTTACTGTCTTATAAGTACTGCGCGCTGACCAATTGTGCCACTGGAGCCTGTATAAAGTGTTCAGATATCTAAGAGATATCTGTTTATCTGACAAGACAGTCCTTGTTGAATCAATATTGAGATCTATAATTTTCTTTACTTCAGGTTGAAATCTAACCTGAAATCTGTCTAAGTTGACAAAAAACTCCCTGGAGCTCTTTCTAAAGAGCAGTTTCTAAACCGCTCTTTAGAAACCTTTGTTATGAATAAGCTGCTTCTGTGAGCACTTGAGCTAACAATGTGATCCTTGATTATAATTACAAAGCAGCATACCAATCTCTACAATGGCAGAAAGGTCTAGGTCAGGGGTCACCAACGCAGTGCCCGCGGGCTCCCGGTCTCCCGCTGGGACATTGTCAGTCACCTGCAGAGCAACTTCTAAAAATAGCCATTGTCATTAGGGAGCACTGCCAAAGAAATTATTTAATTTTATGGTTTTACATTGAAGTAATATTTGTTTACATTTAGATTTTTTTAAAAGTAAATTATAAAAAATGTTTACAATAAATTGCTTTATGCATAAAACTCTTTTCTATGGTTAAAGTTCAGAACTATGTGCTTCACCTTCTCCTCCTTTGGATGTCTGACACCACCTGAACCTGGGAATCAACATCCTCCTCTTTCCGTGGATCACACGGGTCGCTTCGCTTCCATGTCTTTACTATTTAGCATCGTTTATGTAAAATAAAAAAATAAAGGGTGGGCTGCTTTAGTGGTTTAGGTTTGCACATGATGCGGTTGGAGAGGTGGTTGTGCTCCTGCAGGTCAGGTGCAGTGATAGTTTTGTGCGTACCTACCGATCTGTAGGATATTTTTTTCTGCTGGTGTCAACCAACAGGTGACCCGTCAGCTCTTAAGTTCGCGAAACCGCGCCAGAACCGCGCACACTGTAAAAAGCTCAGGCGGGATCAAACACCACTCATTAATTTTTTAGCTCACACAAAAAGCAAACTGACCAATAAGATTCAGGCTTTGGCGTGCCCTTTGACCCCCAGAGGGTCACAGGCGCTATGTACAAAATGTTTTGGCACAAAACATCTTTTTCTTCTCTCCACAATTTTGTTAATAGTAAAGAGGGTTGGATAATAAAAAATAAAAAAACCCTTTCTTTTTTTATTATTTAAAGTAAAATCTCACAGTGCGTACAGCTGCTGCTGCAACAATCCAAACTCTCAGCCACTTGTGGGCAATTTAGAATCACAGAGAAAAGCTCCAAAAGAGAATCAAACTTAAAACTCTGAACTAAGAACTTCTGATCACATAATAGTAATTAACCATAGCTGCCATGGTAAACTATTGCTGATAACTATTGCCAGTAGTCCCTAACATCAATATGACCGGGCAGCTTGTAATCATACATATAGCCTACTATTGTTATAAAGGCTGAGCCAAGAACATTTATGTCTGTATCAAACTAGTAGCCCTTCATGTTACTCTGTACCCGTGACCAGGGGTTGGTGACCCCTGATCTAGGTCACTTCATCATGATCATGTGTACATGTCAATTTCAGATAACTAGATGTACTGCCAAATTATTTCTATGCTAAACAATGGTGTTTAGCTGTGGATGAATGAATAATAATTTTTTATTAATGTTTTTTAACATCTGCTCTAGGTGAGGCTTGATCTCTCAACCTCAGCATCACTTTACTGCCTTATAAGTACTGTGTGCTGACAGATTGGGCCACTGGAGCCTGAGAAATAGAGTTTAGGTATCTGGAAGGCATACCAGTAAATTAGGCTTTCCTTCATTTAGATGTGCAACTCACTCTTGGTGTGACCTCTTATGTGAGATCAGTCTAGAAAACTACCATTTGTAAGATTCCTAGAAAGCCTATAGTTCCAGGGATATTAGGGATACCCTGCCATCTATTGTTACCTCTACTTCAGGATGTACACTTTTTTCTACTTTTCTCAAGCAACTGCTCCAGGTGAGGTTTGTACTCACAACCTCAGCATCACTTAGCAGGTCACTGTCTTATAAGTACTGCGTGCTGACCGATTGCCCCACTGGAGCCTGAAAGTGTGGTTCAAATATACAAAAGTTGCCTCTTTGACCGGCTATTGCCATGGACAAGTCTAGAATAAAACAAAGAGAATTGATAATAAGACTGAAGATAAATAATTGTTCATACAGTTTTTTTCTCCTTTTGAAAAAGATATGCTCCAAGTGAGGTTTGAACTCACAACCTCAGCATCACTTAGCAGGTTACTGTCTTATAAGTACTGCGCGCTCACCAATTGCGCCACTGGAGCCTGTTAAAGCAGTTCACATATCTAAAAGATATCTGTTCATGTGACAAGGCATTCCTTAGTCCATTCATCATTTTTTTTGTCATCAGGACTTCACAACTATTACCTGTAGGGAAACAGCTCAGCAATGTTCCAAAGAGCCAACAATTGGCCAACAGGAATTCTCTTACAAGCTCCTACCTAGAGGGTTTCTTAGTCATCTTTGTCTCGAAGGCACACCGGTAAATTAGGTTTTTCTTCATTTAGAAGTCTAAATGACTCTTGGTCTGACCTTTCCTGTGAGACCAGTCTGCAATAGAAGTCTATCATTTGTCAGATTCCTGCATCACTTTGTGATAATAATGTGTGACTTAGTTCTATGGTCAAATTACCTTTTGAGATCTTGATGAACGATTAAACAAATTTTGTTTTGAGAAAAAAAAAATTTGCTCCAGGTGAGGTTTGAACTCACAACCTCAGCATTGCTTTTCAGGTTACTGTCTTATAAGTACTGCGTGCTGACTGATTGCGCCACTGGAGCCTAAATACATGGTTCAAATACATAAAATTTGCCTCTTTGACCGGCTATTGCCATGGACAAGTCTAGAATAAAACAAAGAGAAATGATAATAATCTCTATAATTTTCTTTATTTCAGGTTGAACCCAAACAAATTATTTCTATGCTGAACATTAGCATTCAGCTTTGGATGAATTATTAGTAATTTTCCACACAGTTTTTTTCTCCTTTTGAAAAAGGTATGCTCCAGGTGAGGTTTGAACTCACAACCTCAGCAGGTTACTGTCTTATAAGTACTGTGTGCTGACCAATTGCACCACTGGAGCCTGTCAAAGCAGTTCACATATCTAAAAGATATCTGTTCATGTGACAAGGCATTCCTTAGTCCATTCATCATTTTTTTTGTCATCAGGACTTCACAACTATTACCTGTAGGGAAACAGCTCAGCAATGTTCCAAAGAGCCAACAATTGGCCAACAGGAATTCTCTTACAAGCTCCTACCTAGAGGGTTTCTTAGTCATCTTTGTCTCGAAAGCACACCTGCAAATTAGGTTTTCCTTCATTTAGAAGTCTAAATGACTCTTGGTCTGACCTTTCCTGTGAGACCAGTCTGCAATAGAAGTCTATCATTTGTCAGATTCCGGCATCACTTTGTGATAATAATGTGTGACTTAGTTCTATGGTCAAAATTACCTTTTGAGATCTTGATGAACGATTAAACAAATTTTGTTTTGAGAAAAAAAACAATTTGCTCCAGGTGAGGTTTGAACTCACAACCTCAGCATTGCTTTTCAGATTACTGTCTTATAAGTACTGCGTGCTGACTGATTGCGCCACTGGAGCCTAAACACATGGTTCATATACATAAAATTTGCCTCTTTGACCGGCTATTGCCATGGACAAGTCTAGAATAAAACAAAGAGAAATTATAATAATCTCTATAATTTTCTTTATTTCAGGTTGAACCCAAACAAATTATTTCTATGCTGAACATTAGCATTTAGCTTTGGATGAATTATTAGTAATTTTCCACACAGTTTTTTTCTCCTTTTGAAAAAGGTATGCTCCAGGTGAGGCTTGAACTCACAACCTCAGCATCACTTAATAGGTTACTGTCTTATAAGTACTGTGTGCTGACCAATTGTGCCACTGGAGCCTGTATAAAGTGTTCAGATATCTAAGAGATATCTGTTTATCTGACAAGACATTCCTTGTTGAATCGATCATGAGATCTATAATTTTCTTTACTTTAGGTTGAAATCTAAAGCCTGTGAAGAGGATTTAAATATAGAGTACATATCTGTTTATATGTGATGAGAAAGTCATCCCTTTCAATGGGTTCTTTAATTCAGGCTTCAAAAGCTGTTGCCATTATGGACACAGCTCAGCCAAGAATCACCAACAAAAGTTCACTGGAAACTCCAGTGATCACACCAATCTCCAGCTGACATTGCTATTGGAATTTAAATACTATTACAAACAAAATATCTGCCAATCAGTAATTAATAGGATTTTTTATTTAGGGGCTATTTTTTTGTAACCACCCACAGGTTATTCAGGAGAAAGTTTAGGACAATCTTAATTCAGCTAAAGTTAAAAATTGTGCATTTTGTATCTTTTCTAAAACTCAAGCTTAGCATCAATATTATTGATACTGTATTCAGTCAGTATACAAACTCTCAATGGCTTTATTGGCGTTATTTCTTTTGTTTAGAATGAAAACTGGAGCGTTTCTCAGCACTGGATTTTTCTCGATGATCCTTGCTATGGATATATGTGACAGGATCAGTGTCTATGGAATGATTGATGATAACTACTGTAGGTAAGTTTGTGATATTTTTAGGGAGGCTTTATAATTTTCATGTTCAGCATCTTCCAAACATGATTGGTCTTTTTAAGATGTATACAAAAGCCTTAAAAATGGTTGTTGTGGAGACTATTGCTAATCCCTGTTCATGATGCTACCCCTACCCATAGCCCTATCCTGTGTTACATGTGCTAGGTTGTAGATATCAAGACTCCCTTTCTCAGCAATGAGAGGCAACAGTGAAGCTGATTATTATAAATTTTCTTCCATCCAAATAACGCTGCATGACTAAATAACTATTGATGTTCTATTGATGACATTATTTTCTGTGCTTAAAATGGAATAAAAATACTAAATGTAACAAAAACGATACAAAAGATATGCTATGCAGTCGTTTAAAATAGCAAGCATAATATTGAATACAGTTATTTTTTTAGGGTTTTCTTTTTAACCATCAATATGTATCAAAATAGACATTACTGTGGTTCTGTTCTTGTATTGTAATTCTCTTTTGACTTTTTGTCTTGACATGGCGAGAGCTAAAAATTCTCTTTTGAAGATTGACTAAGAAAAATTGGTCTATACATCATATAAAATTTATATGATTCATAATGTTATGTTTTCCTGGGATACAAACAAGATATTTGCATCCCAGAAAAACATAACATTATGAATTCTTAATTTCCTCCACACTCTGTTTAAGTATTATAAAAGTAATGTTAAGGGGGAAACATTGATTTTCTTAAGTGTGTTCAATTAATTAATGTGTTCAAACTGAAGGTTGGATTTTTATGTTTTTCAGCCCTATGTCATGTTTCTACAGTAAATTCTGACCTAAATGTTGAGTTTTTCTCATCCTCACAGCCGAGCCAATCACAGCAACGTTCCTTACCATTACTATGAGCAAAAGGGGTTCAGTGAGTGCAGCATGTATACATACCACGAGTTCACACAGCATGGAGGACACCGCTTCATCACTGAGAAGGCCATCTATGCCAAATGGGCAACACAGCACGATATACAGTTCAAACATCCTGCATGGAAACTCTGAGAAATGGTGCCCTCATCTGAGATATACAAGTATCTCAGATATTGAAGTTAAGAAACGTTTATTTTGTTGTTCTAGCTTTAACATTTTTATGTGCGTGTGTGTGTGGGTGAGGAAAAGCATTTAGCTGGGCAAAGTGCAGTCATGTTTTTTCATATATTTGTGCGGATGACAGTAATTCATAAAACACAGTTGGCTGCTAATGATTCATTAGTTCTCTTCACGTGCCTTAATTTTAACACTTACTCTTTTTATGTTTTACCTTGAGCTGAAATCTATCAGTCTTCGAAAACTACAATAGAGTTTGTACTTTTACAGACAGGATCTCCAATTGTAATCATTTCTTTTCAATGTTAGGTATGGATAAATTAAGCTTAATTATTCAAGACATCAAACATTGTTAGGAAAAAAATTTGAGTTTCATTTTTGCATACAATTTTCTTCACATACAGTTTCTTGCAAAAGTTTCCATACAAATTGAACTGTTTCATAAATTGTCAAATTACAACAACAAACTCCAAAGCTTGTTCTTAGGATTTTATACGGTCAACCAACACAAAGTACTCGATAACTGTGAAGTAAAATAAAACAGGAACTTTTTTTTGTGTTTGTTTGTTTTCTTTGTAAATGATAAAACACATTTGTGTTTAAGCAAGTTTACTCTAACAGCCTATATAACATCAAGTGCGACAAACTTATTTGAAAACGCACATTGATATCTGGAGGATCTGTAGAGATCCACAGCAACCAAAGAGCCAGTAGGAAAGGCTGGAGCAGAAGTCCTACTTTCACTTGTAGCATTTGTAAAAATGCTATCTGAAAACTGCATATGTTTTACATTCCATTTTTGCTGACTCATTACTTTGTGTTGATCTATCTCTTCTACTACAATACACTGCCCTTTATGAATGTAAGATGCAAGATGTGAACAAGTTCATGGAGCATGGATGCTTTTGCAAGGCTCTGAGTTGTGCAATTCAAAGCTTCCATTTTCTTTTCACAAAAATCATGCATTTCAGTTTTTTTTTCTCTCTCTCATTGTACCCATTTTTGCAGTTTATCGATATTTCTGATATGCCCGGTTGCAGCCTTTACATGTTGTTGCTGCCCCCACCAGCATGTTACTGAACCCTGAGATAATGCCTGACGTGTTGAATGTGTGCAGTAGAGCTGGTACTGTTTCAATATATTTTTTCAGTTTTTTGAAGCAAGTAAATAAATCAGTAGGTTGTGTGTTTGGAATGAGGAACTTCCTGATTATAATGAGACCAGTTTGGACAATGACTCTTTTCCACTTTTTGAAAAAACAACAACAAAAACATAGATGCATTGTCACATTCACTGTAGAATGGTAGGCAAAATAAAAACCACACAGTTTTGAATTCTACTCAAAAGGGAACCAGCTTAGTTTACTGTTGTGAAAATAAGTTATTATTTCCCCAGTGACACAGATGATGACAACAGTTGTATAGGTCTGTGCACATTTGATTTTGGCCACAGGACTGTAATCCATAATGATTGAATGTCACTAATCAAAAGTTCCTCTCAGAACAACTTGGATCAGCAAACTTAAAATCATGAAGGTAATCTATCGAATTTTGGTCAGAATACGAAGATACATTAAAACAGTACTGTTATTTTTCTTCAAAAATGTACTTTTAGAAGGATTACTTTATGCATTATGCTGCCTGGTTAAATGAGTAAATATTATATCGCCGCCCTCTCAGGTACATATTATTTTGTGGTCATTTCCAAAGATTGTTCTAATATTTTCATTGAAAGCATGTTACTTAAAGATACACCAGGAATGTGTATTACTTGAATGATAGTGTCTTATTTATTGTGTCTTAACTGTTTTTCTGCTGCAAAGCCAAAAAAAACTTGAACACTTGAAGAATGGAGAGATATGTTTCATCTTAAATAAATCTCATGTCAAACACACCCAGCTTGTGTTGAGTTTTAATGCTGCACGGATGCTGAAATGATGGTGACTTTTGTTTATCCACGGACGTGATAGCCCCACACTTTCCACTAAAATTTGTTTTGAACTGCATTCACCACAAATTAATTTTCCTTTTAAATGTGGTATCGTTTATGGACAGACAAGAGCATGACGTATGAAGAGTAACTATTAGGTTCTGTCCTTTTTTTCTGCCTTGCACACTCGGTGCTTCAGTTCACCAAGTAAAACAAATACACAATTTTCATATATGTCAATTTTTTAAGAAAATGCTCTACTTCCGAAAGAGGGTAAGTTTGTTGCTTTCTCCGGGTGCTGCAGTGAGGGAGGCGGTCATGACGTCAGCACGTGGCGCAGGAAAATGGGGTCCAAGGAGGAGGGAGACATCAAACGGTATGCCGCTATGACAAGGTAAGTCCGGTTTAACGCTCGAGCATGTTAATAGCATTACACACTCGTGAGGAGTTAGTGGTGAAGTCCACTGACGGGCCGTGTATTTGGAAAACGAACGGTGAAAGAAACCTTTTTAAAGAGCAGACGACGAGCGGCTGCGCAAGATGGTGTTTCACTGTCCAAATGTTTACATTGAACGTCCGGTCCGTTAGTAACTGGGCAATGTTTTAAAAAAAAACACCACGCGGCTCTCAGTTAAGAGTGGTGTTTTACGGCTGTAAGTCCAAACAGATGACCCTCTTTTACACGAAACGTGCTGCAATTCGATGTGTTTTGATGGACGTGCGTCTGTTGCTGGCAGGTATGATGACAGACCGTGACGGGGGCCGCGTTTCAGTGCTGATCGGAAAACATGGGGCTCAGGATCAGTGCCAAGGTAACCAGCCGAGGGTGTGGCACCTCACACCTCCAGCTCGACATTATCGCCAGGACTTGGAGACTGAAATATGCTGTAACATTCTGTAAATGTCATATACAGATGTGGGTACAGGCTGGTGAATTGTAGCAGCAAGTCTTCATAAAGCTGAGGTCCCCTATGCTTTACATGCTTTGTGAAAAATAACCCAGAGGTGTTCAAGTTGAGTTGAGTATCAGGAGGTTTTATTACATTGCATTCAATAGTTATTGAATTAAAATGCCGAAGGGTAAAACTATCCGATTCATTAGTTGTTACACAAACACTTATTAGCATTTAGTATATTTATTATTTAGTATGCCAAACAATGTGGGCACATGGAGTTAAACAAGAAACTTGTCATAATTTCCTGGGAAAGTAAACAAACTGGCTTTTGACATAGTTTGTCAGCTTTGCAGTAACATGACATGGGCACTTTCTGTTTTATTTTGTTTTATCCTTCCGAAAAAATGTCTATGTGCACATTTCATTAAGATGAATTGTCAAGTACTAACAATATTTTCTGGAGAGCCTCTGCTCAACCCAATCCTATTTAGCCCAACTCTTAATGCAGCATTACCACAGACTTAGTTTTAGCTTTGTTTCTGTCCCCAAAGGACAACCAGTTTTACAGTAATTTTAAAAGAAAAAACTGTTAAAAAAGACATACATTTGAAAGCCTAGAATAGAGGGACCATACAGTGTGTGGAAATGTCTGAAGCAGTCCAAGCAAGGAAGGGAACATGCAGACAGCATGTAGTCAGTTACTGCAAATATCAATATAAACCAATCAGGTATGACCCTCCATCAACCCTATGCTAAGTCAAACAGAGGAAATGGCTGAAACGAGAGATGAATGCTGGAGCCAGACCGAAGAAACTGGAACTCAGAGTTTAACGGAAAAGAGCTTCCATCATTCCCGTGAACTCTAATGAGAAGAATTTGGAAAAACTCCCTTTACATGGCAATCACAATGAGAAAACTTTTTCGGTTAAGCCGTATATGTACTATTTGAGTTCAATCAGTCAATCAGAATATCAGCATTTAGTCATTTTACAGGTGGCAAATGTGACTGGAAACCAACCAACCAAATGGAAGAATTTAAAGCGAACATAAACAGATTCCTACTCGGTAAACCAGTTAAACAGTTGCTGTCCTCCTTACAGTTCGGTTGAAAGCAATCCATGAAATTACAAGTTGAAAAAAAGTGGTTCAACTTGCAACAACCAGCAATAAAACAATAAACCGTCTGTTTATTGCTGGCTGACTACGTTCCTTGATGAGCTTCTTTGGATTTTTACGAGTGGGTTAAAATATTGCAAAAAAATTGTTTGTTTTACAGATATCAAATACCTGTTGGCTGTTATGTTTCAATTACTATAAAACTATATTTTGCCTATTGTATGGAGTGTCGATGCACTGAAAGCCTACACCTGACTTGACTGGTACAGTCAGGTGCATGCTAAAGGTCACAGAGATTGCTTAAAGTACAAGAGAAACCAGATAATGTTTTAGATAGTAACCAGGGCTACACAGTCTTAGCCCCCCCCCCTTGAATATTCCTGTTTATGAACCAGATATAAGATTGTGCAGTCATGGCTATAATCTAAGCCTTTATTAGAAACAGGTATGTGATCCCGCCTCTAAAGCAAGTTATAATATTTTCAAAAAGAAAGTGCTACCAATAAGGCATTTATAAAACCTTCTCTAAAATTGCATATCAGGAAGTGGGGGGAAAAATAGAAGATAAAAATCCCTTTTGAGTTTGACAATGTTGGGAGTATAAGTTTGGTTATATTAATTTTAGAAACAGTTAACCTTTGTGCGTATGAAATATTAGATGCAGCATGAATATTTTGAGTAGATTTTAAGTTAGGCAGATTTGGATAAAGATTCAAACTAAAAACAATTCTTCTAGAAGTGTAATCAAATGTATTAAGATATTTTTTTAAGTATTAACGGCATGTTCTGAACTAGTTAGTGTCTAACCATACTGATTTGGATGCATCTTAGATTACTAAAATAGAACAGGATTAGGAAACTAAAGTTTTAGAAGAAAAATATTTCAGATATTCTAAAAGAGTTTTTTTTTTAAAAAGACAATCCTGCAATTTTTAGATCCAAACTCACAATTATCATCTGACACCGGATTTCTGTGTCAGAGTGTGTTTATCAGTTTCTTGATGAATTGCTGAGGCAGGAAAACCACTAGGTCTGAGTGAAGCATAAATCTTAGTCTGGAATGTTTAAAGGAGGACGGACTGAGAGAAATAATATGCGAGACTGGTACTGGAAAAACCTGTTTGAGAATGACCTTTGTTCTCTCTGGATGTTTGCTTTTGGGTTTGAACAGGTCTCAAAGAAGGTAATAAAATCAACCATAAACAGCCATACAAGGAGAGGACACACCTTCAAATGCATATATTTAAATTAAGGGATACACCTCCTTATAAAAGTGTCTGTTTTACAGCAGAAAAACGAATTGCTTTGTTTGCAGCCGTGAGAATAATTCCCAAGGATGCATTCTTGTGTCTCTCCTGTTGTGTTTTCTTTTCCAACTCGTCTCAGGTAATTTGATGTTTTGTTATGGGTTTGGACTTCTTGATAATCTGGGTGTAATGCTGATGTGTCATTCTATATGCATTGAATTCTCTGACTAAAAACTCTAGGTATGTCTGAAGTTGGATGGTGAATGGTTGTTCTCTGTGTTTTCCACTGTGCATGCGGAGTCCCTGGATCCGGGAGACTAGAGGAAAATTAACGAGCCAAGTAAATTTTATTCCTCAAAGTTCAACATCAACCAAACATGTTTGAAACTGGTATCCAAATTTACCATTTGTTGCTTTTGTATATTTGCAGAAAATAAATCCAATGGCAACGTACCCAATGTATAACAGAAATAATTATGTGCAAAACACGTAGGAGACGCACCAAAAAAATTTAAAAGAAATGCACTTTGGTCAGATGATGGCAAAAGCTGAATTTTGACTTGCATTTTAAAACACAATGAGTATTAGAAAACATTTTCTTTTCTTCTTTTCCATGAGTGCCATGCTTTTCAGATTTTTGTGACAAAATGTGAAAATGTACAAAGTGAATTAAAAAAAAAGGAGAGAACAGTACATTTGCTGCCTCATATTTATCATTTCACTGTTATTTACATTGCAGGGTCAACAGAGCCACAGGATGGTGATCTTCTTCGCCGTCTTCATCCTGACCACACTCCTCATCCTCTATGGCTCCAACAACAGCAATGATGGCATCTACATCCCCTTCCATGTGGCCATCAATCACGCCGTCAAGACTACAGACCTCAGGAAGTTAGCTGGTAGAGATGGCTACATGCCAGTTTTCGGTAACAAGGTAAGCTGCTCAGCAGGTTATCAGCTGGGATTTTAGGAGTTTTGTGGAATGCGACAAAGGTTTAGTTTGAGGTCTGATATAAAACAGGTTAGGGGATAAAATCATACTGAAACTGGCCACGAATTTCTAGATAATATTTGTTTTTCAACAGTTGAACCAATTGAGAACTAAGAGTAGTGAAAAGTCATGCTTCAGAGACATTCTGTAAATGTGGGTCAAAAAGCTTCAGCATTGATTCATACACAGTAAAACTAAAACCTAGAAATGAAAAGCAAGCTAGTAATGTAAACTACTAATATAAGAGTGATATATGTAAAACTAGTAATGTAAAAGTGATAACACATAATAATGCTATCATAAAATGTCATTAATAATGTTTTTTTTTTAGTTCATTTCTACTATTTTTATCTCCGAAGTGAGGTGCTGGAAAAGTTTGAAAACTTGCCTTGAAAAAATGTTTGAATGTTACTGTGACAGTCTACAAACCCTGTTAAATAAATTGTTCTCACCCATTTGACGTAGCCCTTAAAAATGAATTCAATTCACCACTGTTGTTGAGGCTTAAATAATTTTGTTAAATTTGCTGCAAAAAGTTTAACGTCGTCTCTTCCAGAGTATGAACCTGCACTGTCGCAACTGTGCACTTGTGACGAGCTCCAGCCATGTCCTTGGGAGCCGGGCGGGGGACGAGATCGACCAGACGGAGTGCGTGATCCGCATGAACGATGCCCCCACGTCAAGCTACGAGACGGACGTCGGCAACCGCACCACCCTCAGGGTCGTGGCCCACTCCAGCGTCTTCAGGGTGATGCGGCGGCCCAACGAGTATCTGCGGCGCACGGACAGTAACTCCACAATCATCTTCTGGGGACCGCCGAATAAGATCTGGAAGGATGCTAAGGGAACCTTGTTCAGATTGATCCAGAGGATTGGGATGACCTATAGCAACCAGTCGTTCTTCAGCATTTCACCGAACAAAATGCGAAAATTTGATAATCTGTTCAGCAGAGAGACTGGACGGGACAGGTAAGTCTGGTTTGGACATTGATCAGATCTTATGTTTACAGCCTCTCATGAAGGAACTGTCATACTTACGGTTTTTGTTTTTCTTCCTGCAAAGACAAAAGTCCCACTCTTGGTTGAGCACTGGCTGGTTCACAATGGTCATAGCCATTGAGATATGTGATAATATTAAAGTATATGGGATGGTTCCACCAAATTACTGCGGGTGAGTATAAAGAGAAGACTTAGTACGTATAAACCTTTCATAACAAAAAATTCACCAGGCAGAGATTTCTCCAGCTGATTTCTGATCACGGCTTTTGTAAAGGCCTGGCATGCTGATGCAACGGTTGGCTAATTTCTTTAAGAACAAAAATGTTTTAAATAGTTTTCTATTTTCTAAAGTCTTAACAGTCTATAGTGTTTTTTTTGTTTGTTTGTTTTCTTAAAGCTAGCTTAAGACTACAAAGCAGTATTTCTCTACATGAACAGTAATATACAAATTTAGTAAGATCATGTTACAAACAAAAATTAAAACTTAATTTCCTTGAAAATAAAGACTATTGCTCACTGATATTTCTGCACACCTCATAATGGGGAAAAATACAGAATTTAAAATAAATTCTATCCGGTTGCTAGATCATTGTATCATTCATTTATTTGAAGTATACAGATTCTGTTTCTCGTATTAAATCGTTAACTTATATTAAAAGCAGAGGTGACGACACACTGTGTGAGAGGGAGCAGTCGGCATTACACAGATCTGCAGATGAAAACAGGCAAAATGATCCCAGAGGTGATAATATAGCATCTTATATTAGCTTATATTTAAATAATATTAATTTTGTTTTAATTCCTATGTTTTTTTTTATAATGGTTTTGTTTGTTTTGTAGTTACTGTTGGTATTGATTGTATTTATTGACAACATTTGTGTAGGTAAGTCATTTTAAACTAGTTTGTATAACCACTGTATTTAGTGAGACAAATTACTCATCCAGGGACAACAGACGAAAAATAGCCTTTTTGCTAATTCTGGCGCATTTGCAAAAACGTTAATTAATGTGCTCATTGTCTCTACCAAAAAAATTTTACCGAAAAAACATCTGAATTTTAGTTTCTGGTCAGCTCGTCTGGTAATTTCTAATCAAAAATCATTTCCTATCAAAAGTTTACCTAAATAGTACTGCTATTGCCATCTTTCCAGAAGAAAGCCGGGATCCAAGAAGATGCCCTACCACTACTACAAACCCAGGGAGTCTGACGAATGTGCAACGTACCTTCAGAATGAAAACAACCGACGGGGACACCACCATCGTTTCATCACAGAGAAACAGGTGTTTGCCCGCTGGGCCAAGCTGTATAACATCACATTCACCAGTCCCAAGTGGTGAGATACCAGCTGTACAGCCAAGAAGCAGATAAGCACAGCGGATTCAAGTTCATGGTGATCTCAAAACGAGGCGTCACAAATGCTTTTATCCGGCAAAGATGGTGAAGATACGGGAAATCTTCAATTAATGATGATGAAGATGTGTGGAAGTGTTTCCATTTCTGATTTCAGGTACTAAACTTGTATGGCTTTTGGAGCACTGTCTATTGTGGTCAGAAAGTTTACACACCAGCGGCATGAATGTCATCAGTTTGAGGTTTAATTTGGAGCATATTTTTTTTCTCGGTGAAAGGATTTCACAACAAGTTCCTTCCAAGTTTTCTGGTAAATCTGGGTGCAGCCACACACACGTAGTCAGAATTATACACACAAGCTCAAATGTTTACATACACCCTATGTAATAATTGCTTGACGTTTCCATGTCATTATATATGTTCGGTCACTGTTAACAGAACCAAGCATAATGCTTCCTGGATATTCACTCTTTATGCAGAACTGCTATAGTTTGCTTTAAAAGGCAGCTCTGTGCAGGAACTAGGTGTGCACCAATTGCAGTTTTCTGGCCGGTCACCGATCTATTAAAAATCCTGGCCTGCCGATTGCAATTTTGGCCGATACCAACTTTTTTTGTCCAAAATGTTGCTAAATGTAGCAAGAAAGTTGGTGAGTTGCCAACAGTGAGATGATTATTGTTAACTGTAAACATACAGATGTGATCTGGTGGGCCGGTCTGCTTGTCGAAACTCTCTCACAGTAGAGCAGAAGAAGATAACAGTCGATATACATGCCTTTGCCAAGGTAGATAAAATCGGTGGTTAAGATCAGCTTCACATGTAAAAATCGGCCGATCACTGATTTCCAAAAATTGAGGGAGTCGGCACCGATAAATCTGTGCATCCCTAGCAGGAACCCAACAGATTTAGATAAAGTTTGCACATTTTCAATACTACTGAGGTCACAGCTTTGGGAAGACTCTTCCAGAAGGTTGATACTAGCAAGTTAGCTATTACAAAGTAGGTTTTGATGTGGATTTATTGACTGGCAAAATCCAGGAAAATTGATTCTTTAAAATTCCTTCCAAAACAACCCCACATCATGATGCAAGACAGCTGGTGAAGTTTGGTTTAAAAGCATCTCCTTGACTCTTTGTCTCATCTGCCTGTAAAGCTATCTCCAGAAAACATTTGGCTTCTCTAGGTGTCGATTCTGCTTTGGACTGAGTTCATTGGACTGCCCCATTGTTACCTGTATAATAAACATGTCAATGCTTGAATGTCTGAAACTGTTACAGCCAATCATAATCACTTACTTAATAGTTTGGAAGATTTATATTTAATGGAGTCGGTCTCTAGGAAAAAAACACCAGTTAGTTTATTTTTTGATCAAATAAATCAGGTTATGTGTTGTAATAATCATTCCACCCTGGAAAAAAAAAAGGGTAACCTCATTTAAAACCCAAAAATAATGTGTTCATTCCAATGAATGTGTGTGTAAACTTCCTCACTGCATCTGTGTGCAAAATAACTAATTTAAAAGGTTGTACACATCTCTATATTTTTATGTATTTAAATGTTTTCCATGTTGGAGGATTATATCAGCAAGTTCCTTTAATCCGAAAATCATCAAGTGGCTTATGACACGATAATTTAAGTAGTTTTCATCACTGTTGTAAAGAGCTCATATTCTGAAATAGCTGCCAAAGACAGATATTCAATTTAGCCGACAGGCCAATCATAGCGGAGCCCTATGAGACAACACAGCAGCCCAAGCACTGTGGTTTAGAGCAGGAGCATGTTGAACTGGACACCATTGTTGTTTTACAATAACCCAGGCCTAACTAACTTCAGTGTCTGCCAAACTAATACATCCATTGACATTTGAAACTGGCCAAAGTTTTAAGTGCATGCAACCAGAATGTATTCCATAAAAGTTTATTTCAGTGCTTTATTCAGTTCAAGAAATTAGAAGGGTGGTTTAGTTGGAGGATTTCATTTTCTAACCATATTGCCTTTTAGGAGTAGCGTTAGTTCTTCAAGTCCAGTCATGTTTTTTTTCTGAAAGTCATTTGTTGGTTATGAAAAGTGTGATTTTTATCTGGTATCAAGTATCAAAATCCAATTAAATATTAAAATTATGGTAATATAAGAGTCAGAAATAATTGTTTTTAACAACTTTCAGAACAGTGAATGCAGATATGTTTTTTTTGTCTCATTTTTATGTGACTGGTAAAGAGCAGCACTTTATACTACTGTAAATTATGTTTGCACCACAAAGATTATATCCATAATAAAGGAAGAATTTGCTGCAGACTGTATTAACTTCACTTCAAATTTTCTTTTTAAGATGCATGTCTACCGTCCAGACAACCTCTGAATGAGTGTGCAATGACTGTTAAACTGCAGCCTGAAAACATGAGATGCATTCAAGGAGATTCTTGTGGAAGGCACTGAAGCTCAATTTCGAATTGATCATCTTTTCTCGGTGCAGATGTATTTTGGGTTATTGCTCAAAAAATGTAAAACTTCAGTGCGTTTTGTTTTGTTTCAGAACTGTTCATCAAAGCATTCTTAAGACAGACAACACATAAACCATGTTCAGTTTCCACTGCATAACAAAGACAAAAAAACTTAGACTGGTCAATTAAGTCGATGTCTATTTTACAGAAGGTAATTCTAAGATATGGTACACAAAGATATGTTTGCAGTATTTTTCACGAACCACTGGAATCTTCTGAAAAAGCAGCTGTGATCTTCTGTCTCAGTGCCGCCATGGAGATTAGAACAGCTTCCTGTTAACAGAAAGATTAAATTACAGTACTGAGCAAAAGTGGAAACTTTGTCATTATGTTTACAGTGCAGTTGGCTTCTCTATATCTGTGTTTTTTCGCATTTTTACCTCTGTTCTAATGGTTCTGCTGCCCTGATCTGGACATGTGTTAAGGTAGAGGTCAAACAAGACGCTGGGATCGGTCACATCCAGGTTTTGGTCTGCATCCAGGCTGGCTTCCAAACCCTGAAGACCTCCAAAAACCACCAAAAGGTGCCTAGAGGGGGTGGGGAGAATGTCAGTAATTGGCAGCATGTTACACTAAATACTATAGACACTTGACGCCTAAATTTGCATGCAATCATGCTAATTTTAAAGCACATGGCCGACTGACTTGACCATTTAATGAGCTTTGAACCTACTTGAATGGTGACAGAGTGACTTGGTCCACGCTGCTGCCTCTCTCTGAGGTGCCAACTGTCAGGTCATACCCTTCTTTAAAAGGACTCTCAGTAAAAACCGAACCTGCATCAGCAAAAAACAGCCAGCAGCAAGAATTTTTCTACATGTTTTGCAGGATTTAAGTCACACGGTAAAAAAAAAAAAGAGGCACATACTCAGGCAGGATGCCAGGCGGACCGTGTACCCCCAGTAGAGACCACCTTCTGTTCTGGGAACATGAGGCGCCACGACGACACCTTTATAAAGTCTGCTTTCTGTGAACACACACACGGACAAACACTGAACTGATGTTCTACTTGTGTTATACTGCAATGGATGAATAAAGTACGGCATACTCCAGCGGGGAAAACCTACCTTGATTCTGTGTCTTCGTAAGTTTCACTGTAACTCGCAGATCTGGCTGAAGTTGTTTATCAATCCGCACGTCCTGGAGACGGCATTTGATAACACAGTCAGACCTGTTTAATCTCTCACCAAATTCAGACTAAAATTCAGACTAACAGTTGTGTCCAAGTCACCTTCCTCATTCCACAGTTCACCAACGAACCCTTTCCTTGTTTCGGCGGCTTGTTGAGGACTCTTCCTTCCCGGTACTCTGACTCTTCGTCTATCCTCATGTGATGAGGACTGTCCAGAGGATTAAGCAAACCTAGTGGGAGGTAACATGGACTAACTTGAAACAATATTAGTTTTGCACTTTTACTATGATTCCAAAGCAGTTTTTGTCAATAGTGTTAGAGGTTTAAACAGAAAAACCCTCTGACAGATAATCTAACTACACCTTCATTCCTTGTAGTTCTACAAGCCCAGACAACCATCCATGCATGTGTGCATTTATGAATCCATCTGACTTGACACACGTCTCTCCTTTCATTTATCTATTTATCCTAGCAAGTCGCTCTGCTTGCCTCTTCCATATTTTTCCTTCATCTATTCACTTATGAATCTCTCCACCCTATTCAAGTATTTGTCCTTTGGCTTGCTATCAATTTAGAAATGCACATTTCTAAATGGATAGAAATAATTAAAGGCTGGCGTTGATATAAATATCTGCACTAAATTCACTGAATGTATTTATACTTTAAAATGCCCCACAAACGGACTGTATGGAATTCAAACATGTAAATACTTCATATGTTTTTAAAACATGAGAAAGTTGAAGGCTTAGAAACAACAAGAACTAGATCAGAGCACTGTCTTTAGTTGATCTACATCCAGAGGAAATTTTGATAGGTTTTATTGTTGGTAACAGTCAACATATGTTTAACAGAAAGTCTGCTATTGTGCTGTTTGGGTTGGCCATCTCACATCTGTCTACAAGACACCTACAATCTCAGACCTTCACATATATTAAATTCAAAATAAATCACTTAAAAATGAGGATTTTAAAATTACCTGCATATTGTAAGTCTTTGTGCACCGGGAAGAACCACTTGCGCAAATACCTGGTGGAGAACAGAAGCCATACATGACAAATCGAGGAGTAAACCACAAAAGTTACCGATCTAACCGTTTCCACACTTACTGCGGACACTCCATGTACTGAAGTATTCTGGCAAGCTGAATACATGCATGGCCCTTCTTTCCAACACCTTTGAATTCTCCTTCGACACTCCTGCAGCAAAACCAGCATCACTTTGCACCCTGACGGTGTAAATAGTATTTACACTCAACTTTTTCCTCCCCGACCGCTTACTTGACATCTTCCCCCTGCTCGTCGAACACAACGATCTCGTCGACGTTGAACACGACGCAGGCTCGGGCGATCTGTCCCGCCAGGTACGTCCGGAGCTCAGGGGACTGAGCATTGTCCAGGACGGAGCCCGGAAGGGCCACGCTCACCGTGTAAGCTCGACCTGAAAAACACGTTCCCGTCTGTTGCAGCTACATGAGCCGAAAATAACCGATAATCAGTAAATGACGACTGTTACCTTTTTTACTCTGGCTTTCCTCCTGCTCCGCTCTTTCTGCAGTCTCTTGCTGTTTCTGCTTCTCCAACCGTTTGATGAGTTTAGCCTTTTTCCACTGCTTGTGTTTCTCCTTTACTGTTAGGGACAAAAACAGTTTACAGACACCTTACAGTTATAACACAAATAATTTTTTTAAGAGAATTTATTTCAATGAAATATATTTAGACAAGTTTATGTGCCAAAATTGAGCTTCTTTAAGTCGTTGTCTCAGAAGATCCTACACCAACATATGACAGAAGATGTTTCATTCTCTATAACAAGATAGAAGATAGGACTTTGATTTCTACTAGAATTGTACAGAACAAAAGGGAATGGTGGGAGAACAGTACCCTGTGGCACTCCTCAAGAGCAAACAACCTCACCTGAAAGCTACACGAGGCTAAATGGTAGACGAAAATACACATGGAAATGGTCTAATAAATCTGACAGCTCCTTAATCTGTTCATTCTGTATTTTCTAATATCAAAACTATAAACACCCGTTAAACAAGTGCTAAGCTACAAATCAACCATAAGTTTAACATTATGCACTTTATATATAGTCTTACCCATCTGTGTATAGAATGGATCCTATTATTTAGATATGAATTGCCTCAGATAGCTTTGATCTCATAATCCGCTGTTTTCCATTTCACTTTACTGACATGAGTTCAAACTTGTGGCGCTTGATGGTGCTACTTCATGTGACCTGAGCATCTTAAGTCTTGTACAATAAAACGTGGGCTATGCGTATTGTCACAGCTAGACCGAGGTTTATTCCAGATTATGCTAAACCAATGTTTGAGCTTGCCAACTGTGAAACCTGGGGAACATGCAGCTGTTAGCACAGTTAGCTTCTACTCACATTCTGCTTTCCTTTTCTTCCAGGGAATCTGGTCCCCGACCTGAAATAAATGAGGCATACATTAAAACAAATAACAATATCAATGACTCACACTAACGTGTTAATTACATTATATTATATCAGTACCTGAGAGGACGCAGGTTTTGGTCTTTTCTCTGCACTATTGGTCGACATTTTTCAACACCGACACGTGGGTTTATTTACTTCCGGGTTGACTTCCCCATAGAAAAATAAGTCGAATCAGTTCTTCTTCTTTGATGTGTTTTGGTTGGCAAAAGACGAATTTGGTGCATTACCGTCACCGACTGGCGCGGAGCGTCGACCAGAACTCAAGAATTAAATTCTATGATCTCGAATCAATTCAGTTAAACGAATAAAGAAAATGTAGTTTATTCGCAAATTTACTTTTTTCTACTGAGATTGATTGACCAGCTGAGTCAGTCTTACATGTTTATGGTTCGTTTCGCGTGCAGCAGTGTGTGTGTAAGACAATAAAACAGATAAATACACAGAGTCATCCACACGTAACAGTGCTTTTAACATCTTTAAGGGGAATAATTATTTCACATTTATAGAACAGAATTGGAATTCTTTGATAAAAATGTAATTAAAACTTACAGTTTGCAATAGACACGCTCCCCACCCCCCCTTTTTTTTTTGGATAAAAGTATTTATGTAGTTGATAAATTTTCAAAATTTATCAAGGATGCTAAATACTAAATACGACATGCATTCATAAAATTAATTGTTACAGATTTTGCCAGCATGTAACAATCTGAAAACTCTAGCATTCAACATCCTCTCAAAAAAAATACAAAAAGATCAGCGACAAAAATAACTAGAATCTCCACACAAGTAACTGTCAAAAAACATATAAAGCATAATGTGACCACAGAACAACTGTTTACTGAATGCTTTATTAAACTTTTAGACCAGACGAGTGGTGTGAAAAACTTTGACCGAGGACAAACACAAACATAAACATGATTTTTGAACAGTTTTCCTGATTGGCTCAGTAGGTTGCTCTAGAAAATATGGATGATGGACGGTAAATTTCATTCTTTTTGACTCCACTTTCTTAAGATCTCTTCCGCTGCTTCCAGTGTGGAGTCTTCCTGTTTAAAGAAAACACAAACAACAACACAACCAAAATGTTTCTGATTGAGAGAACCGACAAGTGAAAAAGAAAAGAGCATCGGTTTTGATCAAAGTGGTTGTACTTTACCTTAACGAAACAGAAGCGGATGTATTTGTCAAACTCTTTGCTGTGTTCTGGACTGAAGAAAGCGGCGACTGGGATTGTTGCTAAGCCCTTGATAAAAAAGAAAAGAAAAACATAGGTACTAAATAATTATTTAAAAAAAAAACCCCAAAACAAACATATATCTTTTAAATAATATCTACTAGACTTTACCTTTTCCTTAATCAACCATTTGACAAATCTAAAATCGTAGCTTTCGTTTTTGGTGCTCTCATCGTTTAGGTCCACCTCTGTTCAAAAGGAAGAAAAGACTCAGGTAAACATTCATTAGGAAATAAATGCCCACCGGATGCAAAGCGTCCAGCTTAGATGTTTGCTCGTCACTCACGGACAGAGGAGATGTCTGTGATCATGAAGTATCCTCCTTCTGGCATGACTGGCTGCAGGCCCACGCTACGCAGACAAGAGGCCAGCTTCTGCCTCTTTAGGTGCAGCATCGCAGGCAGCTGCTGGAAGTAGCTCTCTGGAGTCCCGAACAGCTCATACTCGCGGTCGAATCCGTGGGATACGGCTTCCTGGGTGACAACGGGATGAGTCGACAATTTAGAAAAAATGCTAGAGATAAAAATGATGCTAGAAAAATTGTGTTAAAAACTGATTTTTTAAAAAAAGAAACTTTCAAGACATTTCTGATGGAAAAGGACGCAGGCATCTCTCAAAAGATAAAACTTTATCCAACTTCAATCCACGTTCCGAAGACATGCTGCAGGGCCCAGGGCCTCAATTACTAAAACTCAGCATTATTGCTTCGACGATAGAACTAAGCTGCTGTATGTCATCATATGGATCAATGTTTGTCCATGGAGTTACCTGAGCTGCTGTTGCACAGTGATACACCGAGTTCTGATGGATGATTTTCAAGTGTTTGATAAGTTTTCCTGAACTTATAGCCCAGCCAACCTAAAACCAGAGGTAGTATTAATTACAGAACAATAAACAGCAGAAACTCCCTATTAGAACTAAATGATACCAGTCTGTGTATTACCTTCCAGCCAGTAGCACTGAAGGTTTTCCCAGCACTGCCCACTGTTATGGTTCGTTCCCACATCCCAGGAAGGCTGGCTGTCAGAAACACAAGCGGCTGATGAATGTGTGTTTGACGAGGTCGTGTCGAAGCCGGGCTCGTGTCTCACCTATTTTTACGTGTTTGGCTCCGTCATAAGTGAGCCACTCGTACACCTCGTCGCTGAAGCACAGCAGGTCATGTCTGATGCACAAGTCGGCAATCATCTGGAGTTCCTCAACCTTGTACACCTGTGAACCCAGAACGCACTCATTATGTTTATTGTTTTCACCTCCGTTTTGAAAGGGATGTTGGCGAAGAGCTCGGGTTTCCAAGCAGAGTGGGCGTCATAAATCCCACCTTGCCTAAAGGGTTGTTGGGAGTGTTGATGACGATGGCTTTTGTGCGGGGAGTGATTTTGCTGGCGAGCTCCTCAGCAGACAGAACCCAGTCTCCACTTGACAGGACGGTGCCGCCCCCTTTCTGTGGTTAGTGACAAAAACAAAATGTCTCTCACACATCAAACACGAGCTCAAAGACATCAGATCCTCCAGATTTAACCGTTTACCGGTCTCAGTGGCACATACACCGCGGTCCCTCCCGCCATCAGAACCATCGGCTGGTAGCAATCGAAGAACGGCTCCACAATTATCACCTGAAGGATAAAATCCCATCAGCTGTGGTTCATAACAAAAACATTACACAGATATTTATTTACACAACAACTAGCACAAGTAGTAATACTCCTTACACTTGTAATCTGTCATTTTTAAAAGGTCTGGCAGCTAAAAGTCAGATTAATCAGTTCTTCCTATTCAATACTTCGCTCATAATCTGCACAAACCACACATTTAGCTTGGGCTTAGTTAGATTGGATGAGGAATATTTGTGAGCATTTATTTTCAGGTCTTCCCAAAGATTCATAAGATTTATGTGTGGACTTTGACTAGACCGTTCTGACACATTGATATGCTTTAATCTTGTGGTTATGGTTGTATGTTCAGGGTTGTCGAACAAAAGCATTACTCTGAAAAGAAAAACTTACAATCAGCTGAAAAGATCACACACACACACGCACAACAGTTTAAAACAGTTGTGTATTGAGGATGCAGTGTTAGTTTCCTCAAGACAGGATTTCATTTGTAAGACAACAAAGTTTAGTTTTGGTCTCATTAGGCAGGAGAACCGTTTTGCATACGGATTTAACTACTTACCTAAAAAAAAAAAAAACAGGACCTTCATTTTTGGGAAAACATTTTCTTTTAACCTACTACTCTTCTTTAGGATTTTTTTATGATCTACCTTGCTTTAAACTTCCCAATAATCTTCATCTTGTGTTTATAGTACGGTACTGCCTCGGAGGCCTTCACAAAACAGCTATACTTTTATTAAAATTAAATTCTATGCAGGTGAACTCTACTAATTATGAAACTTCAGAAAGCAACTGGGGTCAACAGAGTAAAATGAGGCTCAATTAAAGTTCTTTTTTTTTTTTTTTTGCATAAAATATATTTTTAAACCAATTTTCTGGATAGAAATACATTTTCAGGGTGCTGTGCATATAAACCTGAGAGTAATCTAACTGATGAATCATTCAAACATGCAGGAAATGTAAGAGTCATAAAAAGTGGCATACTTCATCTCCATCATCAATCAGAGCCTGAAATGCACAGAAAAGAGCCTGATAAGCTCCGACTGTGACCAAGACGTCTTCAAAGGGGTCGATCTCATGCCCAACGATCCGGCTGAAGAATTTAGCGAGACTCTTTACCAGACGAGGGTGGCCCTGTCAGACGGAAAGTGAAACAAATGAAAATTCCTTCCCCTTTTAACGTGTGACTAGCAGCTGGAAAATTTCCAGACAAATACCAAATTATGATCATGTTTGTTTTTCAGCCTCTACAGATTGACAGACATCGACCTAAGCTGACATTTCTACTTACAAAAGCTCTGGTGTACTGGTGCATCTGGGGTCCTCCGCTTACAGCCTTACAGAAGGCATCCTGGACAAACTGCGGAGGGGAGAAGTCGGGAAATCCCTGTCCGAGGTTCACAGCTTTGTAATCTGCAGCCAGCTGTGTGAATTCAACCCTGTTGGTGCAAAACATCAGCGTTCATTTTTTTTCTTTTTTACAGATTATGATGTTTTACACCATAATACATAGAAGATATGTTTATTATTTACAGCCATATCTGTTATTTGTGTTGTCTGTCTTGGCTGTTTAATTCTGAGAAATTATAAATAAAAACTTTTTTTTAAAAAGGTTAAAAAAAAGAAAAAAAAAAAAGAGGTGAAATAACAATTGTCCAAGTATTACTTTTGCCATTAGTCAACTCTAAGCACTGATGCCCCAAATCCAATTGAGCTTAGCTTTTAAAAGCAATCTGAGATCAGAATTACTCGAGGAACACGTTTCTTTCTGCTACTTTCTGCTGTGCTGACATTTATCTAAGGTAAAGATTTTTCTCATTACCATCTTCGAGGTTCTACATTCACGGGACTTTGACCTTTTCAGCGTTCCGCCTTCTGCTCAGCCAATCAAATGGCTCTTTTAACCCCATCATGGTTTAAAAGGTTTCTGAAATCTAACACTGTTCTGAAGTGTAATATTATTTGCGCGGTTCTTACAAATATGATCCCCTGAATTCCTGTTTACCAATACCCAGTTCGTTTGCATTTTACATAGTGACGTATGATTTCACTTTGGAGTGAATAAATTAGAGCTGCATTGAAAGATGCAAGGTGATTTATTATGAGTTACGGTATTGACATGATCAGGCAAAACGGGATCGTTTGCACAGCGGGATAAATGTGGGTTCTTTTAATAATTTTGCTATTCTTCTTTCATGCATGCAGCAGTTTGATATCAATTATGAGTACACTCATAATTACTCACCAAACGTTTTTATCCACGCCGATTGTTCTGCTCGCATAAAGTCGTCTGGCCATAATCAGCTGAAATTAATGCATATTTTTTAAAATCCTCCACAGAGAAATACGCATAAACATATCGCAATTGCTTCCTCTGATAAGTAAAGAAATGCTGACCTTATGATTCTGAGTTAAATTAGGACGAATTAAAGTCAGATAAGGAGCCAAAATCCTGATTGTCCTCATGAATGGTGGCACATCATTCCAGACATGAAGCTGACACAGAACCTAAGATCAAAACTTTCTCAGACACTCTGGTGCCGACAGGAGGACAGCTGCATCAGCAACTTCGCTTCGACCTTCTTGTTTTTGTTGTTGCTTCCTTTGTGGGCGGAGACAAATATTGGCCCAGCCCACCGAAAGGCGCGCGCAGCCAGGTTCAGCGCCAGGTCTGTTTAAAACGTGAACACTGGGCTCGAGTTCAGACACGGACCCCTAAATGTCAGAATATTCAGGTTCAAAACATACTTTGTTGATCCCAAGGGAAATGAAGTGTATTTATAATTCATTTTATTATAAAGATGTTGTAAAGTCTTCAACTGAAGACGCTTTGTTGTTGTCTCATAAAGAAGATGTTCTGTATTTTTTTTTAATTTTATGAAGGATCCTTCTTTGCACAATAATCTCCAGAGGTTCAGCAGTAGTTCCCAGATTCAGTAATAAAATGCGCAGTGAGCCTTATTTAAAAAAACAAAAAAAAAAAAAACCTTTTTCCAACTACAAAAACACAACAGAGATGAGATGCTCATGAGATGCATGTCATCTCATGAGATGAGCATTTTAATGACACCAACACTGGCTATGGGATGTTTAGCACAGACCTCCTATACATGGTACAAGTGAAACTTGGTTCAAGTGAAACTTAACACTTATCACCAACAATTAAATGATTTAGAAAAGAAGACAATCGAGCAGCAACTATGTAGAAGGGAACTTTACGGTTTAATTTTCAAACATTGTTGAAACCCAAGAACAAAACTTTTAGGTAGATGTGAAATAGTATGCACATATGTATATGTAGTATGACAAAACAAAAGCAAAGAGGCTTTATCTAGAAAATAATAACTTTACTTTTGTTAAAATAAAAACATAAGCACATTTTACAACAAGATTTCACTCATTCAGCATATGCAAAAACTCAATTTTATTATGGAGCACACTGTATATCATTGCTGAACTTTTCTTCCTCTAAACTGCTGCTTTCTTCAAGTCCTCGGGCAGCACTCTGCCCTTCTTCCTTGCTCTGTTCTTTCTCTTCTCCATTTTAACCTGCTTTTGTTTCTGGAGGTTCTTCCTCCTCTTGTCCTGTCTTTGCTGCATCTTCTCAATCACGTGCTCGCTTCGATTATTCCACTTCTTCTTCCTCTGCTCACGCCTCTTCTCCTTCCTCTTCAAAGAGGCGCGCAGTTGGTCTTCGTCGTCCTTGATCTTGATGCCCTCGGCCTTGTAGAGCATGTTGGTCCATTTGATCTTGTTTTCCAACTCGGAGGCCTTCGCCTCGTCCTTCTCTCTCAGCCGCTCCAGCTTCTCTTTGCGAGCCTCCACTCGGCTCAGAAGCTGCTTGTAGTTCTTCCCGGTCAGTGGCGTTATTTTACCTTTTTCGCCCTTTTTCTTATTCATTTTTGCCTGAATTTTGGTTTCATAGCCCTTGTCCACCGTCTCTACTTTGTTAAAGACAACAGCCATGGTAACCCTTTTTTCCACGGCAGGAGCGACCGGTTCTTCTTTTATCTCCGCGGGCTGTTCCTGACCGCTTTGTTCTGCAAGTTTCTTCATCAGAAACTCTTTCCTCTTCCTCTTCTTGCGCTCCCGTTCCATCTTTCGCTTTGCGCGCTTTGCCTTGACAGCTTCTGATAATGCATCCTGTGGCGCTCCCTGTTTAAAGGGACAGGCCTGTTATTATTCCAACAATGAGGAAATTGAAGAAGAAAATGTTTTTGTACATATTTTTAACCAAAAAAAAAAAAAAAAAGAAAAAGAGACAGAAACAGAAGCATATAAAAGTCTCTCATTATGTCATCTATTCATCTGTGTGCTTTACTTTGCATATGAACACACTTCTAATTAACTACTACACTGCCTGGCTTAGACTGAAGACTGCATTCAGGACTACATACCTGCCCTCTGGACTCTTCAATCTTCTCATGGAGTCTTTTGCGCAATGCATCCACAGTGGAGAAACTTGTGTCTGCACATCAAAATAAGATTAATGTGGACATAGTTGAAATTATTATTGAATCTTTCATAAAACTTCCTGTCCCCGCACCTTTAGGTGTATGCAAAGTGCTTCCGTTCAAACTTCCAGGAGTGGATTTTGTCTTCCCAAGGGTTTTCGGAGCTGCTGGAGAAGGATTCGGCTTCTGTTGGGGTTTGGGAGTCTTATCAGTGCTGTTCCCTTTCACGTTCTTCTTCTTCAGTTTCTTTTTCTTCTTGCTTGGAGGATCGGTGTCACTTTTACCCTTGAAATGAACTAAACAGAGATAAACAAAAAATAGTGACGATGTCCTACTTTAATAGGAAAACAAAACATTTAATGTTTACGGAATGCCGAAAATTTCAAAAACGCAAAGCAGAGTTTCTTTCGGCTGAATATAAGTCACAGGCCGACCACATTATGGCCAAATAAGCTTAAAGTGATTAGAGAAATGCGTTTGGCTTTTTACATATTTTGCCACATTCCAACCAGAAACCTCAATGTCAGTTACTTCATTATTAATATCTGTTTTAAGTGATAAAACAACATCATAAGTCTTCTCATCCTTATAAACAGAACTAAAAGTTACTTTTAATCACCGCATATGTCTGCCCATGTTCTTCAGAAAATTTGAATAATCGATCATTAAAGTACGTTTTAACAGTTTAGTGCAGATAAATGGATTACAAGTAACACCAAATTAAGGCATATAATCTTGATATTTTAAATGTTGCTTCATAGAGCTAAATAACGTCTACATAGCGCCACGTGTGGCAAACCATGGTAATGCATCTAAAATTAATGATACGCTTCGTTCTTAACGAGCTTTATGAGGCAATTATACACAAGTCATATCAGTAGATAGTGCAATTTAAAAATGTCTGTATATATAGTAAAATCTGAATAAGTTTATATGGCTGTATTACCAAACGCCCTCTTCTTTGGCTCCTCTCTCTGAGAAATGACTTTACTTGCAAGTTTCTGAATGTAAGAGTCCTTCGCGGCGAGGTCCATGTCTTCACCTACACCCAGGTTCCGTACCGAGTCAGCTGATTACAGTCAGAAATAAATATCTGGATTAAAAAATATCAGCACATTTCTGCACACACGTGGATTAAAAAAAACAAACGGGACGAAGTGACGTTAACCCGGAAGGAGTAACACCAAAAGTCCTCCCCCTACGTGTCCTGAACAGGAAGGAACAAGTCAGTTATGTAGCTGGTGTCGGCTTGTCTTGTGCTGTAAAAAACATTTGTTTTCGTCAATGTTTTGACTCAATATGGCTTCTCTGAAATCCCTGCTGGCTTTCTCCAACAGGCTTCTTCCGACATTAAGGAAGCAGGCAGGTTTCTGCTTCATATTTATGACTTTATTCTTGAGTGAAAGTGTAAATGTCATGCTTTACCTGTAGAAAAGTGGGTTCAGCCTGGTTTTGCATCCTTGCAGACTCCTGTCACCAACATCAAGAGGACTTTCCTCCTTCCAGCACTCTTCAAACGCACAGATGGTAGGTTTAATTCGACCAGAACATCAACACTTAGTTTTTATTGTTACTTAGAAACTGTGGAGTACTCATTACTTGAACACATTTAGAGCACACTTAGAAGTCCAGAGAATACTTACTTACACTTATCTGGCAACCCAGAACAGGGATTGGAATTTAGGATCCAGAAAAACTACCTTAAAAACTACTTTTTAGACTCCTATTCTTCCAAACCATAAAAGGAATTAAACCAGAGGATACTTTACTTATACTTATCTACCAATCCTGAATTGGAGTATCTAGTTTGTACACTTTGGATCAACATTATTACCTTTTTCTGCTTTTGCTCTTTCCTTTTGTTTGTTATTTTGTTTGTATTTTCTTTTGATTTCTGTAAAGCACTTTGTATTGCCTTGTTGCTGAAAATGTGCTTTATAAATAAAATTACCTTTACCTTTAGTTATTGTCTCTAGTCTACTCGTTTAATGATGAACTGGTATAACATGTATTGAAAACCGAGCTACATTTAATGTTATGCATGTGTTTATTCATAATATTTAATCAAATATTTACTTTAACTTGTAATTTACCTGTTTATTATTTTAAATTATTACATAGTCCTATTTATTTGAATGTCTTCAAACAGCTGTTTATCTGCATTTATTAAACTACCCATTTCATTCTCACCAATTTATTCAGGTGGTTTTGTATCATTCCTGTTTAAGCAGTTCAGTCTAATGGAAAAGTGTCTTTGTTGCTGTAAATGTCCAGGCAGATTTGTTATCTTTGGTCGAAAGTGCAGTTCTACTGCAGCCAATGCAGAGAAAAGCGAGGACGCCATCCTGAAGTGGTTGCTGCTGCTCATCCCTGTAACCACCTTTGGTCTGGGAACATGGCAGGTACAACTAAATCCTGAAACTAGATCCTAAATTAAGGATGTATTCCCTTTGCTTTGCTTTGTTAGTTAAATTAAGGTGTAATTTGCGTTCACTCTAATTGTTTTTCTTTTTCTAAAGGTGAAAAGGCGTCAGTGGAAGATGGGATTAATCGATGAACTGAGACGCCTCACCTCGTCGGAGCCTATTCCTCTTCCTCCTGAGTTAGTAACTCAACTCACTTTCTTTGCAAAACTGAGGAAACACTTGATTGTTTATGCTTTTAAAACCTGGATTTTATGAAGAAACAAAAAAGCACCAATACACACCAAAAAAAATTACCATCATGCCAAAACACAACTTCTTTCTTACCCAACTTGAGGGTAAAATAAGCTTCTTCTCTGGGATGCTAACAAAGTACTCTTCTGCATGAATTGTATTCATTGTTGTGAAGGTATTGTTGTCATTTTAATCTCTGGATCTTAGTCCGCTTGAAGTGAACAAGCTGGAGTACCGAAGGGTGAAAGTTCGCGGGCACTATGATCACTCTCAGGAGCTGTACATCATGCCCCGCTCGCCTGTCGACCCAGAGAAAGAGGCCAGGGAGGCAGGAAGCCTGTCCTCAAGTGGAGAGATTGGAGCAAACGTCATCACCCCTTTTTATTGCTCAGACCTTGGGTAAAAATGATAACAGCAAACTAATAAGGTACATCTACATGATACAGGATCTAACTGATGTTGAATGCTGTTCATGCCACTGCAGCATCAAAATCCTGGTCAACAGAGGATACGTACCAAAGCAGAAAATGCGACCGGAAACCAGAATGAAGGGGCAGGTTAGTGTTTTAACCTGGGTTACCAATCAAAGGCTGATAGCGTTTATACAACTTACCTCTTTCTTGTGATGTTTTATTCACAAAATCCTTGTGTAAGAAACTTATGAAAAAAAAGAAGCCCAGTTTTAATTTTGCTAATTTTCTGTAGGTGGAGGATGAGATGGAGGTGGTGGGGGTCGTCAGGCTGACAGAAACACGCAAACCTTTTGTACCAAACAACGACGAAGAGAGAAATCGCTGGCATTACCGAGACCTGGAGGCCATGTCTCGCATCACTGGGGCTGCTCCCATCTTGATCGACGCAGACTTCAGTAAGAACTTAAGCTGCAGTGAGAGCAGAGTTCAACCCCTCACACATTAGGAACACATTTACTAATTCAAAGGGGTTTGTGTGACACAGAAAGCACTATTCCAGGGGGACCAGTAGGAGGACAGACCCGGGTCACACTGAGAAATGAACATATGCAATACATCATAACTTGGTATGTCAGAGACTCTTCTCTTAGATATGACAACTTGGAACTAGTTTCTGATGACTTATTGCATATCTCTTTTTCTTTTCCAGGTATGGTTTGTGTGCAGCTACTTCCTACATGTGGTATGCAAAGTTCATCAAGAAGATTAAAATGTAATTACGTATCGCTGAAAATTATGTAACAGCAATTCTTGATGTTAACTATCAATGCATTATTGCCCATGTGTCCAAGAATACAATAACTTCTGAGGATTTTTGTTGCCAACTTGAAATTTTATCGAGGAAAACAATTATACTAGGTTAATTATGAGATTCAAATGGTTGGTATAAAAGTGGAGTTTCTGCATGTCCAGGTTACTTCCATGGTAGATGTTGTAGGATTGTTGCTTAAATGTAACATTGCGTTACAAAGAATAGAACCTCAGTTATGCAAATCTCCAAAAGGAATGAGCTGGTAGAAAATTTATAAACTTTCACTACTAAAAAAAAAAAGTTCCTGGAGTATTTTTATTTTTGCTAGTCAGCAACTTTTTTAAAGTATCCCCTGTATTGCTCAGCAACTGACAGAATACACAATGGATACTTTAAATTTTGAACTTAACATGTAGGACTGTTGAACATTGTAAAATCTTGCTTTATAACGCCACAAACCATATAGACTTGACAAAACCAGGACTAGCAAAGCTTCTAGCTGCAGGACATTCTATTAAAATGTTTTAAAATGGAACTTGCTTTAAGAATTACAATTCACCAACTTTTCCCTCCATGGAGTCAACTCAATCTCTTTTCTATGGCTTTGTTGCACCAGAAGATGCATCATTTAGGATCCAAACTGCTCATTTGATATTTGCAAAGTTACTTCAAAATTCCTGATCAAATCAACTTTCACAATCTTTTAGATGCTTCTTCAAACATGTAGAAAATATTTGGTTAAATCTTGAGGTTTGGTTCATATTTTGATTCTAAAACAGCAATGACTGAAAAACCGCTACATTCAGACCGAATAACAAACACAAAGTCACTTGTATTAGAACATACATTTTTATTCCAAACATTTTAACCAAGCTTGGTTGCCAGTTCCTTGGCCTTAGCCTTCTCCAGCTTAGTGAAGCGGGCTGTGGATTTGGGGCCCAGGATACCACCTCCCCAGTGACGACGGATCTGTAAAAACAATTTAAGTCATTTAAAATAAGTTCTCTCTTAGGTGCACATTTTTAATACAAAGACCAGAAGTTACAGCTTACCTCCTCATATCTGTCATTGTAGTTGGTCTTGATGGCTTCCACAAGCTTAGCCAGGGCACCTTTATCCTCACTGAGAAGGATGGAAGCATGACTCAATACTGACATTTTAAAACAAAAAACATGTAGCACCACAGCTACTACAGTGGTGCATACAACCTTGTAAATCATGCTGGCACAAAATAAACTTAATGAGTCATTTATCTAGAATGTAAATGGGTAAAACAATTCGAGCTGTTTTTTTATGAAAAGTGACAGTAAACTCATCCTAAACTCTAAAATAAAAACCTGAAAATAGTTTACTTCATGTTGACACTTACGGGTTAACCTGTGTGAATGCAAATGAGGTACACGTTTTCCTGTGCACCAGTCTTCCCAGTCTGGCTTTGCCCTTCACAATGCAGTATGGGACACCCATCTTACGGCAGAGAGCAGGAAGGAAGACCACAAGCTGGAAAACCAGGACAAATTAAATCTGTTAAAAAGCCACATGGAGTAAATTGGTGTTTCATCTGAGTATTTATGGAAGGACAACATATCTTTAAATGGTCACTGCTCAGGGTTAAAAAGCTCGTACGTTTTGATCCACATAGAGGATTCAGGTGAAGAAATTCAAACATCATTGCCAGTGATCACCTTCATTGTTAACCCAAATTTTCTCAAAGTCTTACCTCAATTGGATCCACATCATGAGCGATGACAACCAGCTGAGCCTTCTTGTTCTCCACCAGAGAGGTAACGGTATTCACACCTGGAGAGAAAATGGAAAAGGAGTTTAACTTCTGACATGCCAGCAAACAAAAGGGAAAAAATATTCTGTGGCCAATGCTCAGGGTTAAAAAGCTCAAAAAGCATCAAGATAGGCTTCAGGTGAAGAAATTCAAGTCATCACAGCATCATGGCCAAGTTGGATAAAGCTGAATATTGTGAAATGCCAAACATTTCCAAAAGATAATGTTATTGTCGAGTTTAACATTATCTTATAGGGTATAAATGCCTCTTTTTAAACAACTCTTATACACCTCACCTGCACGGAGGACAGGAGGCCTCTTGGTGGGGGTGTCTCCCTTCCCGGCTGCCTTCTGCTCAGCACGGGCCAACAGCCTCTTCTTCTTCTCCTGCTTGGTCTCTGGCCTGTACTTGTGGGCCAGCTTAAACAGCTGGGTGGCTGGAGCAGGAAACAATACATTCAGTTAAAAAAATAAAAATAAGGCATAAACACCACAAATTAGAAAGAGTTTCAGCTCAATGCATCAGTGATCTTGGTGGAAATGTCATCAAAGTCAGATAGCAAAGATTTCACATCATTTGCAAAGAAACAGTAAAGAATTATAAGCAAACACTAGAGACACATCCATTGACCAGTTATACATAAAATGAGTGGTAGACACGTCAAACACTGAATTTATAAAATCCACATGTATAGACGTCCAATATTATTTTTGTCTGAAAACATGTGCAGCACTTTCAGAAAAAAAGTACATAAAAATGGAAAACAAATGGTTAGATTCATAAAAGGGAATATTTAAAAAAATGTACGGGTTTTGATTCCTATAAAAAAAAAAAAAGAGCCAGGTCAAACCTAAAAGAAAATTGGAAATGTTAAACGGGCACGAAATACTCAATGCGTCTCTCGGGTATGGTTTCTTTGAGCTCCAAGTTTAGAGCAAGTACAAATCCAAATGTTTCTAATCTTACCCGTCTGGCGGTCCAGAGCCTGGGTGAACTGGTTGATTGCAGGGGGAACCTTCAGACGCTTGTACAGAATGGAGCGTTGCCTCTGCAGGCGAACGTAACGAGGCCATTTCACAAAGCGTGTCAGGTCACGCTTTGGCTGAATATCCTGGCCTGTGGACAAGCAAACAAAAAGTTTTACTTCCAACAGTTCAGAGCATCATCTGCGTCGTCAACCTACAGCGAGCGTGCATCAGCGATCTTGGTGGGAGATTGTCATCACGGATGTTAAGATAGCAAATATTCTTTTACATCATCTGCACCGTAAGTGTATCTATTAGCCCCAATGAAAAAAAAAAACAATTACAACAAAGCTGAATACTCACCGATGCCAAAGTTCTTTGGCCTCTTCTCAAAGAGAGGGTTGACTACTTTCTTGGGCTCATGTTTTTTGGCCACAGAAGGGGCAGGTGCCACCTTCTTCCCCTTAGCCTTCTTTCCCTTAGGCTGGCAAGAGGGGACAAAAAAAAGGAATGTTAGTAATAAATCTAAAGTATCAAGTTTAGAAGTTTCATGAATTACAAGAAAAGAAGAGTCAGGTGTGCAAATTTGATTCAGCACACCTGAAACAATTAAGACTGTCAACTAGACTGTAGAGCCTGACTACAGATTCTACACTTGTGGATTCAATTGTGTTGGAGTAGGGAAAGCCTTTACAACACAAGAGTTTGACGCTGCTGCCTCAGAGAACTATAACACGTAGTGATCAATTATATTTTCAAAGCTGTAGTACACGAGGTGTTTCAAAAGCAATAAAAAAAAAAGAGGATGAAATTGGCTCAACACTCAAATTCATTTAGGGATAAGGAGCTAACCACATTGCCAAACGGCATCACTGCAGTTAAATACATTCATTAAATGATTCACGGGCAACTAAAATTGCCAGCTTAAAATGTAAGGAATTTTATAAACTCCTTAAATATGTTAAAGTTGAAGAATATATCATATAAACCTACATTACTACATCGCACTATGGCCCATCATGCACCGCTAGCAACTGCTAGGTCTATGCTAAGGCCCCATTAGCCAACGATATTAGCTTAACGTAACCGGAGTCTATCCACTTGGACAACAAGTTCATCAGATCTTTTACTAGTTTTTAGTATCAACTCCTATATTAAAATAAAAGAACATACCGAATTCCCCGTCCCCGTTTAGCATTAGTTTCTAATTGGCCAATACAGCACTGCTCGTACCGGCTACACTTAGTCACTTCAACCCGATTTAAATCACAAATTGCACCATACAAACCTATAATATCCACACTATATTAACAACAAGGCTTAAAAGACTTAAAAATGACATTTTTAAATAAAATAGGAATCATATAGACAAGGATGCAAGCAGATACAGCAACTTAAGTATTCTCGCTGAAGAGCCAAACATGTACCTACCATGTCGGTTCAGGCAGAAAGGAAGACCGGAGGTAGTGGGTAGGGTAAAGTACCGCGAGATTTCCAACGCGACTATGTGTACGTAGGAGCGGGTTTAAGTGGGGCTGATTTGGAGTTAGTTTCTTCTCTTGTGATTGGTTGCAAGTCAATTGATTGAACTCATGGGAAACAGACCCAGAATCAGTTATCAATGTTAAAATTGGCTTTCTTTATTTAAATGCGTTTTCATTTACAAATTAGAGCTAGCTTAATTTTACTTAACTTTTACTTATCAAGAAAGTCTCTTGGTCGGGAGAGAGATTTTTTAAATCATTATTTGTGTCAGGAGGACCTTAATGTATGTCAGTCAATGCATAAGCAGGACCCATTTATGCGACGTACAAAATCACCTAACTTCCGTAAATATATTATGAAGAACTATAACAACGTACATTTTATGTATCTTTTCATGTGTTGTTTTCTTTTCTTTACCTTTCTTTTGTCTTGTAAATACTAATAATTTTAATAATTAATTTTTTTGGAATTGAAAGTGTTCAGGCTTACCGCTCCTGCAGCCTGCGTCATGCCGTGCGATGCGTGCTGTGCCTCGGCTCTGCGGATGATGAGGGAGAGAGGGGGGGCAGTTGGAGGATGGTGGGCCAGGGTACAACGTCGCTCGATCGGCTCCTCGTCTAGCTAGCATACCGTCGGCTGCTTACATTCAAGGCGAGGTTTTTATTGTGCGCGTGTGTGTGTGTGCGGAGATGAAATATAACCATATTGACAGCGGCAGCTGCTTCTTTTCTGCTATTATGAGGCTTTAATAACAGCTGTCATCGCTGGAGAAAGGAGATCTTTCTCTTCTTTCGTGAGTAAACACCGGGGCCTGTCACTTTGCTGAGCTGTCAGCCTCTGCACATACGTTTAGGTTTCAACTTAGAATGTATATATATATTTTTTTATGTATTTACATTACGTATGTTTGTGCTGTCAGAGGGAGGGTTTGTGTGATGTCTGTGCTCCCAGTTAGCCGAGTTGCAACAACCTCTTAGGAAATATGTTTTTTCTTTTCATGCTGCCGTATCTGTTAGGATACGTCCTAGTGGAGACAACGAGTACAATGGCAGAGCCAGACGTTTGTCCTCACCTGCACTCAATAGGAGAGGTCACCAAAGAGGACCTTCTCCAGAAATCCAAGGTGGGTGTAAATTAATTTATTGGTGCAAGTCATTGGCTGTGTATGTATCATTATGTCATAACTAACACACACCCCTTAACGCTCTTGTACAATAAGATCTGCAATATTTTGTTGCTGCACTTTGTTGATTGGACCCCACTGTGTTGCTGTTTTTTGCAGGGAACCTGCCAGTCATGTGGAGCAGGAGGTCCCAACTTATGGGCCTGTCTACAGGTAATTTTACGAAATTGTGTCTGTGAGCATGTGTGCTCCAACAGCAGTCAGTGTTGCACTTACTGTACATTATCTTGTATTGGAAAGGGAGGCTAAATAAATAATGATGGTGTGATGCATTAATGTAATTGAAAAGTGCTGCTGTTTTCTGGCATAGAAGCTGAAAGGTGCAGCAGTGGGACAAAAACAAAAATAAAATCAGAATTCGTTTTTGCTTTTTAGAGTGACTGTTCGTACGTTGGTTGTGGCGAGTCCTACGCCGATCACAGCACTCTGCATGCACAGGTGAGAACATCTGATAGAAAATATATTTCTGAAAGGGGTTTTTATGTCATCTGTAGCACACATGCACGCAGTATTTTTTCTTCCAAGCACCACATATGCACTACTTTATGATTGGTCTAATCCATATTATCCAGAAAAAAAACATACAGAATTTAATTTTGTGTTGTGCACAAATGTGAAATGTTAAATTGTTTCACAAGCCACTGAAGCATTTTGTTCCTGGTGTTTTTCTTTAGGCTAAAAAGCACAACCTGACAGTGAACCTAACAACCTTCAGGATCTGGTGTTACGTGTGTGAGCGGGAGGTGTTTTTGGATCAGAGGCCGGCGCTGGTCCCCGTTCCGGCTGCGTCCCACCACTGCAAAGCTGCAGAGCAGGTGCAAATTGTGGATAAAATACGGAATTATTTTGTTACTGCTGCAAAAAACAACTCATGCATTTGTTTTGTTTTTTTCCACAGGAAGCAGCTACCCAGTCAGCAGGTCACCCTCTGAAAGCAGTACCGATTGCTGTTGCAGAAGAAGATGGCTCAGAATCAGAGGAGGACGAGCTTAAGCCGAGAGGTGCAAAAATTGTCTTGGCATCAACAGTTCATTCAAATCTTACTAATTTTCAACTAAACTTGCAAAAGTAAATATTGAAGGCAAAAAACAAACGTGTGTGTGTACACGTGTGTTCATAGCTAAGTTAAATAAGTTCATGGGTCTTGCCCTTGCTGCCTTTAGGCTTGACAGGTATGAAGAATATTGGAAACTCCTGCTACATGAATGCTGCCCTGCAGGCCCTGTCCAACTGGTGGGTTCACCTCTTCTTGCCCTATCATCAGGGATGAGCCTCGCTTTAGAATCTTGTTTTGTATTTCTTGAGTTAAAGCGGTCCTCCAGAATTTAACGTTGCACACTTTTTGTTCTCCAGCCCTCCGCTCACCCAGTTTTTCCTGGACTGCAGCGGCTTGGTCCGGACCGACAAGAAACCGGCTCTGTGTAAGAGCTACCAGAAGCTCATCTCAGAGCTCTGGCACAAGAAACGGTACAAAGCCACGTCCAACTTTCTGGGTTTATTCGTTTTTGTTTATTTAGATATTTCTCACATGCCTTCTGCACTTTTAGGCCCAGTTATGTTGTTCCGACCAGCTTGTCCCACGGCATCAAACTGGTAAACCCCATGTTTCGAGGTTATGCTCAGCAGGTGAGCACGCAGCAAGTAATTGAACTTTGATTTCTATTCCAATGCAATACTGCAACGCTGGTTTTTGTTAAGTCAAATGATTCTCAAACTCTGGATTTATGTGTTTTTATCTAAAACTATCCTAGTTCACCTACGATGAACGATCCCAAGAAGCAAGATTGAGTTTAAAAAATGTGTTTTATCTTTTAGTTTCAGTTAGGAATTTAACAATTGTGAGCTTTCAAAAGAACCATTTTTAATAACCAGTTTTATTTAGGGAAATCATTTCATCTTTCAGATGTATGTCCTGCAGCTTTAAATGGTTTTTTGTGTGAAATAGAGAAAAAAAGTAAAGCAAACCAGACTTTTGAGTATGAAAATTACAAATGCTTACAATTTCTGTCCGAAGAGTCCTAAATAAAATTTAACATTTTCAGGGATTTAAAAAATAATGACTTTTTGGTCAAATATAAGATTTCTTATTTTATTATTATTATCATTAATTTTTAACGTAGTGAATTTGTTTCCAATTGTGTTTCATCAATATTTGTTTCATTATTTGGTTTATTTGTGGCAGTTTTTAGTCCTTAATAGTTTTCAGAAGGATAACAAGGATGTCCATGTGTTGTTTTTTTTTTCTAATGTCTTGCAAAGAGCCATTATCAGAGTTCATATTTCTTCTCTGCAGAAACCCAGCTTCTGCTGAGGAAGCCGCAGTCATCATTCTAATATTCCCCTGTCTCTACAGGACACCCAGGAGTTCCTGCGCTGTCTGATGGACCAGTTGCACGAGGAGCTGAAAGAGCCGCTGACAGAGTGCAGCATGAGCGGGGAGGGGAGCGACGGGGACGAGAGGCGGGACGGAGACCGCTCCCCTTCCGAAGACGAGTTCCTGTCCTGCGACTCCGGCTCCAGCAGTGACCGGGGAGAGGGCGGGGGCCTCGGGGAGGGCGAGCTCCTCCTGCAGGACGAGTGCGATGGGTTTAGGTCCCCGTCTGTGGGAGTGGGTTCGGGGATGGTGATCTCGGAGAAGGAGAGGTTGAAGGAGAGGAGGGTGTCCGGCTCCCCCCTGCGGGGCGGCTCACAGGAGATGGACGAGGACGCAGACGTTGACACGGCGGCGGAGGACGGGGCTCCTGAGAGGGGGGAGGAAGAGCCGCTTGTGCCGACCGCAAACACTGACGTCCAAGAGGACAACCAGACAACTCCTGCAGGGCAGGTGCAAATGCAGAGCAACAACACCTCAGGTAGCAGCCAGGATTTAAATTTTGTATTATTTATGTTGAGTCATTCATTTATAAATAGTTATTTTCGGCCTTCGTGTTATTGTTTAAGAGCCAGACAATGAAGCATCAATGACCCAGCCGCAGTCCACCCCCTGCAGTCCTGTCCGGACCCTGCAGGAGCTTCACCCCAAGCTGTCGTCCAGTCCGCCGCGCTCCAGCCCGCTCCGCTCCGCAGGACCGGCCTACTCCTTCAAGAAAGGTGAAAACAACTGGGAAATTTTAGAACTGAAGGCTTTTGTTGCGACATTTAATGGGTTTGATTTGGTGGGATATTTCACAGTAATGGTGTCCAAACTTCCATAAGTGGAAAATTTAAACTACTGTTAGGCTACAAAATTCATGAAATGAAAAATACAAAAACTTTTTCTTTCTTTCTTTTTTTTTAATTTTTAATTTTTTTTAATTTTAACTGCTCAAGAATAAAAACATTTTTTCTAAAATCTTTGCATCATTAAAGATCCAAAACATAAATAGGGCTTCGGGGTAGCCATATTTCTATGCCATTCTTCATACTAGTTAGGGGCAGAACAGAATCATTTCATGGACTAAAAATGGTCCCCAGGCCATTTTTAGCCATTTTTGAACACCTCTGTAATCCTACCTTCATTAAGCTCATGAAAACTGGGGACCCTTTTCTGTTAAGACCCCTGTTAACCAAGAACATGTACTAAAATAACATGGGTTTAAACTGGTGAAAGTTTGCGATTTAATCATGTCTGAGCATCTACAAATATTTTTGTGCACATTTAGTCAGCTAAATACATAAATAGTTTAGATGTAATTTATTATTATTTTTTTTTGTCTAAGTCTTTATTTTTGATTGGCACAAAGTACTGAGGATTGATGTGTTTCAGGTGGTTTTAGCGGTGAAGCCTGTCCTTTAAATTAGTTGCTGCTGTGGTTCTTTACACAGCTCAGCTGCTGCTCACCTCCAGGAAGAAGAAGCAGTCTCACTATCGCAGCGTCATCTCAGACATCTTTGACGGCTCCATCCTCTCCCTGGTGCAGTGTCTGACCTGTGACAGGGTGAGAAGTGCAGCATTTAAACACCAGGGGGTGCTAATCACACATATTACAAATTGTGTGATTAGCACACAATTGTGCTAATCACACAATTGTTAAAATGGTTAAAATAAGGCCTGTGTTTATTTAGTAATTAGTCACATTCAGTGCCTTGCAGAATGATTCATGCTCCTAGAACTTGTCCAGTTTTTTATTTTTTCAGATTACAAGCAGAAGTTTTGGTGCATTTTACTGGGATTTTATGTGACAGACTAACACAAAGTGGTGCATAATTGTGAAGTGGAAGGAAAATAACACACATTAAACATCTTTTCTGTTTTACAACTAAAGTCTAAAAAGGTAGAGGTGGATTTTTGTGCAGGCCCCAGTCTAAGTCCTATGTAGAACCACCGTTTGCTGCAGCCGCGGCTCCTTCGTGCTACATTTCCAGTAGCTTTAAAAATCTGGAGTTACATTTTTTTTTTGCCTCTTCCTGCAAAATGGTTCGATCTTAGTAAGACTGTATGAAATTTAATATGTGTTGATCTATGATCTTACACTGTAGCTTTGGCTGTATGTTTAGAGCTGTTATCCTCTTGGATCGTTTCTGACTTTTTAAAATACTCTCGATGTTTGCTGTTGGTGTGTTGATTGATCATCTAATCCTGTTCATTCACTACTGTTCTCTAGCAAAAATCCGAGGCCCTCAAAGAAGACCTGGGTTGACATTTGGTTGCATTGGATTTTATTTAGGAGAGTTTGGTTAAAGAAGGGATGAACACAAATGCACACTTTTTTCTCTGTTTTACAACCAGGCATTGACTGCACTGGCAGGTCACATACAATCCCAGGTAAATGCATAGAAGTCTGTGGTTGTTACATTTATAAATCAGAAGAAGTTCATGGATTGAGAATAAGTGATCCTTTACAATTTACTGCTGTTACTTGTAAGTGTGGGGATTTGAATGATTATTTACATGCCAAATCACTTTTATTTCAGGGTGTAGTGTAATGTGTAGGTGTCTGAATGCCTCCAGGTGTCCACCACAGTAGAGACCTTCCAGGACCTCTCGCTCCCCATCCCTGGGAAGGAGGACCTGGCCAAGCTCCACTCGTCCATCCACCAGAACCTGCCGGTAAAGACCGGCGTGTGTCCCGACACCTACGGCTCGCAGGGCTGGATCTCCTACATCATGGACTCCATACGCCGGTCGGTGAATCACACCGAGTCGTTATTTAAGCGGGGTGGGGAGGGGGGAAATGGAAATGCTTTGGTCGGTGAAGGCACAGGTTTTTATTTTGACTAGTTCAGATTCTTTATCTGGGTGAAGATTGGAGAAATTTGACCTGCGGGTGATAGTTTCCGCAGATGCAGGCAAGCCGCAGCTTGACTCGTCACGCTCATTTCCATACTTGACTATGGAAAAGAGTTGCCGAAAATCAGCCGTTGCAGATTCCAGGAAATGAACTCTGGCTGCTGCATCAAAGGAAGATGCGAATTGGAGTTTTTGTAAGCAAAATGCATGTGAGAGCACGCAGCTGGTAGCAGGCCGAAGCAGCGGCACAGAAAACAAAACCCAAAAGATGCTTAGTCAGCTTCTTTGGAATATGTACAATCAGATCGACCCGCGGTGCCTTTATGCTGCCACTCTCTTTCAGGTTATGACAGAACCTGACACACGGATCTTGCTGGTTGCAGCAAGATCCTGCAATCAGCAGTAATTGTTTTACACTTTGAGAGGAGATGTTGAGTGAAAATGGAAAAAGCTTCAGAGACTCAGAGACCCACTGATGGGCGCTGACAGAGATGTCCATGAGGCCTGAAAGTTGCTTTTGAGTGTGATAAAGACTTACTAGCTTGTTTGTCACTTTGCTCTGGCAACATGACGTAAAATTAGAAGTGAGTGTCGCACAGCATTTTATTTATAAAAATAATAAGGTTTTTCCTTTTAGTCTACAACTATGTGCGTCTTTGTGTTTGCCGGTAACCTGGAATCATAACAGGTAAACAGTAAGGAGAGGAGGCTTACGGAAAGCTCTCAGTATCCTGAAGCGATATGTGACCTGAAGCAGAGGAGGTGTTTTTCTTACTAAATGAAGGGAAATGTGTTTGTCAGAGGGATGAGTAAGCGGCGTAGCATCAGAGGGAACCTGTCTTTGCAAAGCCATGTGCGTTATGGCACATGTTGTAAGTTGTATTAAATTGTAAACGTGAAATTGAGAAATTGAAGCTTCTGGGAATCGCCCTGCCTGAGCCTCACTGGGAAAATTCAGGTGGATCTACAGCAAAGTGACAGAATTATTAAAGTGTATTTGTGAGCGTTGGTGTTTAGTTAGAAGTAGACTGGATTTCAGCACAGCTAGAAAATGCACTATGTGCACTATGTGAAGTTGTAATATTCAGCCTTGTATGCTCATATGAATATCGAGATATTGCAATGATATTTTATTGAAAAGTTAAAGGGATGGTGTATTTCCTCTGTACGTGACTGTGTATTGGTACTGTTAAGAAAATACGTAAGTCTTTCCTAAGGTGAAACATTGAGTCAATCAAGAATGAATCAAATGCATTTTGATTATTATTTTATTAAGAAATTAAGCAGAGAATATAGCATTGACTCCCCTGGCTAGTCCAGGGAAGTGAAGAGATTATTAATATACATCGCTTTTAATATCCACCAGCCCTCTTACAAAGATTGGAAAAGAGAGTATCCCACCCGTTTCAGTTTACTTCACAACGCAGGTGTTTGCACCTACAGACTGTGACCCTGGATGGTTCAAACCCAGTTCAGAAATGCCTTTAATTATGTATTTTCATCAAGCTGCCTCCAACATGATGGGTGCTTTATAGCTGAAATTGATTGGTTGATTGATCGATTGAAATAAAACAAAGTTTGATATAACAGTACTGAAATTCAAAGTTGTGGGGAGAAATCCAGCGGAAGGAAAGTTGAATTATTATGGAGTTGAAGTTAGCGGGAAGACTTTTCCATCATCTTTTATATGAGGCAAAAAGACAAATCTCAATGAGATTCATTTAGAAGTGAAACGTTCTGACCTAAATCCAATTGAGAATCTTTGACAAGACTTGAAAGTTGCTGTTCCCGGTTGCTCTCCATCCAGTCCGTCGTATCTTACTGGCCAAACGGGCAAACAAGTCAGTCCTAAGATGTGTGAAGCTTTTCCAATTAGCTCCAAAGGCTAGGAGCTGTAATTGCATTAAATAGTGTTTCCACAAACTATATAGAGGCTTAGTAAGTTGGAAGGCATGAGTGCAAATGGACACTAGTACCCTTTTCAGATTTTTCTTTTGTTAAAACATTTCAAAACCACGTGTCTTGTTCCTTCTGCTTCACATTGGTCTATCAGCTGATACTATAAAACCTACGACAAAACTTATCAGAAATTTGTGTTTTTAGCATGAGAAAACATTAAAAGTTCTGTGCTTTGAACACTTTTCCAAGGCCCTTTATGCTTCAGATGATACATCATCTTTTGGTGTTGCTTTCTTGAATAGATTCGTGGTGTCCTGCATCCCCACCTGGTTTTGGGGTCCCATGGTAACACTCGAGGACTGCCTCGCTGCCTTCTTTGCTGCTGATGAGCTCAAAGGTAGTGAAATTTTCTGCACTCATGTGTTATCGTTTTTAAATGTTAGTTACACGTTTCAGTCTGTGTTTTTTTTTGTTTATTTGTTGTTGTTTTTTACAGGAGATAACATGTACAGCTGTGAGAGATGTAAAAAGTAAGTATGTACTTCAAGTTGAATCTTCCTCATTAGGTTTTCAAATGCATTTACCTTTGTTTTTGTTTTTTTTTTTGTGTTTTTTTTTTGCCACAGATTGCGAAACGGCGTCAAATACTGCAAAGTTCTGAAACTTCCAGAGGTGATCGTTTTTTTTTTGTTTTTTGCTTTTCATAAGAGGTTTGGTCTTGAGTTGCATAAAGTTCACCTGTAAGTTTTGTGTTTATCTTGTAGATTCTTTGCATTCACCTGAAACGTTTCCGTCACGAAGTCATGTATTCGTTCAAGATCAGCAGCCACGTGTCCTTCCCACTGGAGGGCCTCGACATGCAACCCTTCCTGGCCAAAGAGAGCCCGTCTCAAGTCACCACTTACGACCTGCTGTCAGTCATTTGCCACCATGGCACCGCAGGAAGTACGACAGAGCTTTGCTGCCCTTAGATAAGAGAAATCCACATTTGCTTTGATTTAAAAAGTGTTCTCACGTCCTCTCATACATTTTTTATTTTCTTTTTATTGATCCAGGCGGGCATTATATAGCTTACTGTCAGAATGTGATCAACGGACAGTGGTACGAGTTTGACGATCAATATGTGACAGAGGTCCATGAGACGGTGGTGCAGAACGCCGAGGCCTATGTGCTGTTTTATCGGTGGGTTCAAGGCTGAATCTACACCGACTGTTTTTTTTTTAAAAAAAAAAAACATTTTTAACGAATGTCTGGGTTTTGCTTGGCTCAACGCAGGAAAAGCAGCGAGGAGTCAGTGCGAGAGAGACAGAAGGTGGTGGCTCTGGCCAACATGAAGGAGCCCAGCCTGCTGCAGTTTTACATCTCCAGAGAATGGCTGAACAAGTTCAACACCTTCGCCGAGCCCGGCCCCATCAGCAATCACACTTTTCTTTGTCAGCACGGAGGTGTGTGACCATTGTGTGTTCTCCGTTCTGAGGTCAGAATGGCGTACCCTATAGCAAAGAGAGCATACACAAAGTTTTCTTGGTTGTGGAAACGATTACATAAAGCAAGACTGTGGAGGATGACTGAGACATTTCAGATGAGAACCTTTAGGGAAGTGAAAAAAAAACAATTCCCAATTTGCTAATTCAACAAGAATTATGAAGATCCAGGATAGGCTGGAGAGACTATGTTTCCTGTCTGGCCTGGGAACGCCTTGGGATTCCCCCGGAAGAGCTGGAACAAGTGTCTGAGGAGAGGGAAGTCTGGGCCTCCCTTCTTAAGCTGCTACCCCTGCAACCCGACCCCAGATAAGCGGAAGATAATGGAGATGGATGGATAGATGGATGAAATATTTTCAAGCACTGTTACCCAAAAACATGAACAAAGCAACAGTTTTCAGATTATTTTGGTGCTGCTATTAAAAGGAAATCACTATGTTAACTTTTAATATTAAGTTTCTTCAACTTACATATGCACACACAGAAAGGTTCATTCTTTACAGGTTTATCACATAATGAGGCACCATTTTACTACTATAAAAAATGTTTTTATGCACTATTGATCGTAGAGCTTTACTGTCTTGACTAAAGAAATATCAGCAAGTGGGGCTGCAAGCCACTTAAATCTAAATGTACCCAAATTAGCCAGCAATAATATCAACACTTTTAATAATAGAGATTAAAAAAAATTGATTATATTATGGCATTATTTTAAACCAAAATGATTCAGTTGACCAAGTAAACATAAGCAGAGTCAGCTTGTAAACCTTAATTGATAAAACATTTTGTCAGTTTAAAGAAGAAAATGTTGGCCTTGTGCAACTCAGACGCTCTACTTTTTTGTGTAATATGTAAAAATTCAAATCTTTTTAACTGGTCTAAAGTTAAAAAGTATTTTCTGGCCATTAGCAGACAACCAAACTTTCAGCTTGAGGACTGACAGCACGCAGTGTTCCAGGGAACTCTCTAATTATTTCCAACAATGCACTATAAACATCCTTGAAGTTCAGAGAAATCCAACAAGTCCCAATTAGTATTACATGCATTACATTACAAAAAAAAAAAAAGCCATGGGACTCCTCTACAACTGTATGGAAATTACTTCCGTTTTTGAAATTTCTGATTTACTTTTTCCCTTTTCTGCAGCCCTTTTGAACGGTTTCCTCTCTTCACAGGGATCCCGCCTAACAAGTACCAGTACATTGATGATCTGGTAGTGATAGTTCCTCAGAATGTGTGGGAATATCTTTACAACAGGTAAACAATAATAATTATTAATAAATTTCACTCAAGGACTCAAACTAAAGTGAATCCTGTACTGCCTTCTGAAGTAGAATAGAGAAACAGTCAGGATTAGTAATTAAAAGTGTAAATTAAATCCAGCTTGTCCTATTTTTTGTTTCGTGTGTGATTTTTCTGATTGTATGTGTATATTTTTTTTATACATTAGATTAATTAAACATTTTTTTGAGAGAGATCAGTGATCATCCTCATCTCTCCACTAACCTTTCACTGTGTATTTGCGTCACTGTGTTCAGTTTCGGAGGCGGCCCTGCGGTCAACCACCTGTACATGTGCGCCATCTGCCAGGTGGAGATCGAAGCTCTGGCCAAGCGCAGGAAAACCGAAATAGACACCTTCATTAAGGTGAACTCTGCTTTTCTGAAAGGCTTTATCTTTTTTTCTTTTTTTATGCTATTGTTAGGGCTGACGATTAGTCGTGACAGAAGGATTATTGACATAATCATCAACTAATTTAGTAACTTAGTTGGAATTAAGCCAAAACTGTGCTGTCCAAACTGGTTAGTCCAATACATGTATTTCTAATATTTTATTAAAAAAGCTTAAATGAAAAACCAGCAAAATGTGGCTATTACTATTTAGTTGTAAAAATAATAGCTATAGCTAAAATAGTAGTTAATTTCAGGCCTAATTATTCTTATTAATCCTGCTTGCTCCATTTGGGACTTTTTCTTAATTTATGTTTTGTCTGCATTGTCTGTAGCTGAACAAGGAGTTCCAGGCTGAGGAGGCTCCATCAGTGATCCTGTGTATCAGCATGCAGTGGTTCAGAGAATGGGAGAGCTTTGTAAAGGGCAAAGACAACGGTACAAACCACTCGCATACAAATGCACAGTTATGGATGCTGCTTACTTAAAAAAAAAAAAAAACGTATATTGCTTGTTTTGTCAGAGCCACCCGGTCCCATTGACAACAGTAAAATCGGTGTTATGAAAGGAGGACACATACAGCTGAAGCAAGGTAAACTTTTATTCGCTAACTAAGATGTAAAGCCTGAAACAGGACACAAAGATTTATTAATTTTTTTTTTTTTTTTTTATCTCAGGTGCAGATTATGGACAGATCTCCGAGGAGACATGGCAATATTTGTTGGGGATATACGGTGGGGGTCCTGAGATTGCGGTGAGACAAACGGTGGTCCCAGCTGACCCCGACAGCCTTCATGGAGAGAGGAAGATCGAAGCAGAGACGAGAGCACTTTGAGAGTCACGCAGGTGAGAATCTGGCTTCATAAATTCTACTATATTTTCTAAATATTTCTACTTTCCGCACTAGTTTAACTTTGCTTGAACGTTATCCTCAGTACGTAACACTAGGAAATGACCCGAGTTACTTTGTTTTCCTTAACAAAATGAGTCCTTGAACAGAAAATTATGTTCCGGGAGGCAATTATCTAATCTGACTGGTCTTCAGCTGCTTTGCAAAGATCAGTAGATGTGCAGAGCTGATACTAGATACATACTCCATGAGGCTGTAAATAAGCCGAATGTGGATATAGAAACAATAATTTTTTTTTTTCATTGAAAGAAATTGTAGACCATTCATCACATTACTTTGACTTCACTTTTACGCATTCCTTTTTGGTGGGTTAACATACTCCAGAAATACACAGATATTTGTGTTTGTTGCTTGAAAAAAAAGAAATAAATTCAAGGGATATCAATACTTTTGCAAGGCTGTAAATTAAGCTCGTACTCTCTTTGTTTTTTTGTTGTTGTTTTATTTTTTTCAAACTTGTTTTTCTCAATTTTTTTTTCCTTACAGGTCTGATGATATCTTTCCACTTCTGCCCTCACATGAAGTTGAGGAATTTGCACGTTGGCGAAGAAGCATTACGAGCACTTTGTAAATGTAGCGACGTCTTATTTTGAAGCCGCAAGAGGTCAAAACGAGACCTAAACATCACCGATTTTTAGTCATCGGACAGCTCTGAAGCTCTGTGTTTGTGTCACACCTCTGTAGCTGTTTTCGGTAGCCGTAGGCGTCTCTGTGGCCGCCGTAGTGACGAAACGTCATGTGCTGCTTCTAAACCGGCCGTGGCAGGCGAACGGCACCTGGCGTCACAAGCCAGAACGGTGCAGTGAACGTTGCTGATACGTGGGAGGAGGGCTCCTCTTTCACACTAGAAGCAATTAAGATGCATTACCAAGCTTTCCGTTGTTTAGCTGTTTACTAGTTACATAGCAACAAGCAGACAGAAGTGACAGGTCTCAAGTGAATGAAACGTCTGCACCTCCAACGTCAGCGTGCGCCAAGCCCTCAGGAATAGAAACCTTTTCCTTTCTGTTTGTTTTATTTTTTGTTGTTGTTGTTGTTTTGGGGGAGGGGGCATAGGAATAGCTGGAGCAGGTTTATAACTCCAGAACATGCATGTGTGGGTTGTGCACAATTACTTCTGGCCTCAAACTGCATGCAGATGGAAGTTTTTTGCTGACTGAGAGGCTCACTTGTTTTGCTTAAACGATCCGTTTACTTGCTCACAAGAATACTCAGAAATACTCACAAGAAGACCTTGCTTTTGCATAGTAAGTGTAAGCTCTGTCAGCAAACAGCCATAGGCATGTATAGATGTGAATGTTAACATTTCATTAGTCAAAGTAGATAAGCGGGAGAGATGCGCACGTATCTGAAGTGATAAAGAGAATCTTGTGCAATAGATTTGTGATTTTACAAGATCAGTGTTAACGTCTTCAGACTTTATCAAGTGCTACTTGAGAGGCATTTAGTTAAAAATAATCATATATATTAAGCAAAACAGTATATAGAGATAAATGTGATTTATATAGAAGGGGTTACTGCTGTCAAACGTTTGATAAGCTTTTTTTTTATCTGTAACTTCTTATCCTTGCTTGGCAGGAGTTTGAAGACTCCATATCTATCACGCTATGTCGATGTTTTCTCCCAGAAAGAATTTGTGTCTCATCACGTTTGAAATTTGAAATATGAAGTCATACATGTTTAGAATATAATACAAATTTTATTACTAATTTAGCCACACAATTTAAAATACAGATTTAAGGTGTTCACATGTTAGGAAATACACGTTTATAAAAGTTAGGGGACGGGAGCATGAAGCCAGATGTGCTGAATCTTACCAAAACTTTTCCAGCACAACTAACTGTTGCCTATGTTTCTGTCTCTCCCACCTTTTATTTTCATAAAAATGTGTATTTTTTGCCACACACACACAACTGGTGTTAGTGTTTATTCATTGTACTCCATACACAGTCGTATTCTGCTAGCTAAAACATTTTGCGACAGTGATTCATTTTGGCCAATCCAAAACCATGAGAGTGCAATGAGTCAAGTCACATTCACTAGAGAAAACATTATTGTGGTTTGAACAAGTGGGGGAAATTTTGGGGTCAAATGTAAAGTTCTCTCCACTGAGTGTGTTGATTTCACAAAGCAGGAATGGAGTGTGTTGATGATTGTGAAGTATAGACGATTGTGCCACAATCGTCTATACTTGATTTTTACAGTTTTATTGCAACAATCTCGTATTTCATATTTACTCTTCAATTTTTTTTATTTTTAAAAGTACTATTTTATTTGGTGTGTGATGTTTAATTTTCGACACTAATCCACCAGCTGATAAATTGCTGCCTGTTGTTAATAAGTCCATAAGTCTGAAGAAAAATTGGTTATATTGTAAAACAGAAATGACTTTTTTCCAGAGACAACAGCTACGTTATGCTAGTTACGTTAAGCTGCTGTTACAGCTAGCTTTTAGTTAGCTAGCCTCCTGTAGCAAACCAGTAGTAGTTCTAAAGCTCACAAAATAAAATTTTAAACCTTTTGCTTTCTTTTTTTTTTTTTTTTTTTAAAGAAGAAGTTGTATGCAAACTCAGTAAATAAAAAAAAAAAGAGTACATACTTTGCTTAGCCAGGCATGCTAACATTCCAGACTTTTGGCAGCAGTTTCAAAATGGAGTTGCTTTTTGGTTACAGTCTTCAAAATAAAAAAACTTCAGCCTTTTGTAGCAGGGTTGACTTCTTGGATACAATCTGATAAATTCTCTGCTGGCATTTAGACATGTTAATACAAGAGAGTTCACCTAGCTAACTCTTCAGACAAGGCATTGAAATACAAGCATAACTTACTGTCATAAAATCAATTTATTGTAGATATAATAATTTCCATATACAGCTTGTAGATGTGTTTGTATGTGAGCAGCACAGCTGTAACTCCTAATGATTAAGGCTAAAAGATCACTTAAAATAAATAAGGAAAATTGGATTTATTCACTTTTAGTTTAATGTTTTTAAGTACGTTTTTTATGATTCCCACCAGTTTTTTTTTTTTTTTTGAAGGTATGAATTTGCAAGTTTCACTTTCTACAAAAGCTGGATTTGTAAAATGCTTTCCCACGACAAAAAGCATTTCCCCTCCTGTTTTCTGTTTGTGGATGTTTTCCATGGATAGCAGCCCAAAATGTCTTCAAAGAAAGAAAAAAAAAGAGCTTGGGTCCATGACAAAAAAGTAAATAGGTTTTTATAGAAATGCTTTTCATTTCACCGGTGGCTTATAAAACGGAGAACTTTACTATGTGTATTTAACATTTTAGCTCACAGTAAGCCATGTCTCTGTTTTGTTAAGTTATGAATCAGTTTTGAAAGAAAAACCAAATGTCTCTAATGTTGTCTATTTTGTTTATTGAACTAGTTTCTCTTTTCATACAGTTCCAGATTTTATGTACAGCAGATGTTAATATTGTGGCAATATGTTTTCTATAGGTGTGGGGAAGAATGTGCAATCAAACAAACAAAAAACTACTACAGTGCAATCTTAGCTGTGCCGTAGAGATGCTGGGACGAATAAACGACATCAGTGGCTTGAACAGCTGAGAGTTCAAACAGCCAGCCGGTGTAACTTGTTATAATGCAGTGTTAGGGAGTTTCTTGTGGTAATTATTACATTAACCCCACCCTGTAAGTGCATCCGCTCATGTTACAGCAGGTATATGCGTGTAAGACTTCAATCTACTGGAAAAAGCAAGCATTGCTGTGGTTGGAAAGTATTCATAGGTGTCACGGCACACAGCAGGATTTCACGGGGTCATGTTTCCTAGTCGTGGCTCTTGCGGTCATGGCTAAGGTGGTCCTACCACAGTCAGAAGGGATGTTTAAATGTCTGTATAACTGATGTAATTACTATGACTGGTCTAATGATTAAAATTTCCTGCTTTTGGATTGGATTTTTTTTTTTCTTCCTTTTTTGTACTGAGGCAGACGGAGTTAAATGTAAAACACGTGCTGTCAAGTTGCTGTTGGATAAATATTTTAACGATCAATGTGTCATTTAATGTGAGATGGTGGCTGAGTGGTGACATGACTACTTTTGCCCTGCAGTCAAAACCGATGGGGAGGGTTATGGGTGGTTGACTAGACCCGGGCGTTGTAGCACACTGGCCACCCCAAGACAAAATCAGAGGTCGCAACTTCAAAATCTCCAAAATGAGTTCATAAGGCATGTATTTGTTTAGCAATTTCTCCAATCAGAAGGAAGAAAGCTGGATAAATGTTTTCTGAAAGCAGTAGCTTCAAAAATGAAAAATTCTGCTTAATTTCTGTTTCATTTCTGACAATCATTGTTAGTCACAGAATGCTTGATATTTGAAGGACTGCCACATCTTATGTCATGCTAATGATACCATCTGTCACAATGCTTGAACTTCAAGAGTTTGTCTCCAATTTTGTTTCCTCACAACATCATGTTTGGTTTTAAGTTATTACTTGAACCTAAAGCAAATGTCCATGTGGTGAATGGGAAGGAAATCAAACAAGTGAAATGAAATACCGTGTCCTGTTCATATTTGTTGAAACCAAGACTTCAAACCTTTCATGATCTGTTTTCTCTTTCAAACAATAGAGAGCTCTACTGTCCAATATTGTTGTGTTTTTAACTCCTCACACTGATGCTGTGTCTTTGAAGAATTTGAGATTTAAGGAATCTGTGTTGAGACAAAGACATATGTTCTCGATAAAGTTAGCCTATGAAAAAACAAAAGGAGAAAAATCTTCACAGTAACTTGTCTGCTGCAAAATTTCTGACTGGGCTTGGGCAGCACACGGAATATGCCCAGGTTAATTTTAGAAATACAGCAGCCGTTAAGTGAGGGGCTGTGATGTCATCTCGAGCCCCATGCGTATGCCGAGCTGCATCGAGCTCAGACAGAGACAGACTGAAGACCAAACACGCTGGGCTGCTGAGCGGATACTGTGCACTGATGACACAATCGACACATCTTCAGGTAAGATCCAGTTTTTGAAAACTGATTTTTAGGTACTGTGTTCATGCACACACACACACACACATCACTGCAGCTTCATTTTACCACATCTCTTATATGTGTCTTGATGTGTCTGACCAAGAATGCAGGCATAGCTATGTCAGCTTTTAAAAATGAATGACTGACATGGATCCCAATAATGCAGGGAATCCATAGATGACTCAGCAGACATATTTATGAATAATTCAACATCCAGTGTTGTAAACTGTGCACTTCCCTCTGTCCGTTCACTGAGACAGGATGGGTGTGGCATGGTGCAGCCCACCTCTGTCCTCTTTGTCCTCAGGGGGATGTTGGGTCCTACCTGGGACAGAATTTTTGCTTTTCTCAGAGTCGGACATTAACTGAGGTCTCTCCGTAGGAATATTTGCTCCACAAAAAGAAAAGTAAAACATATTCACAGTCACAGAATTTTATTTGTTTTGAAAATGAATGCTATCTTTAAGATACTTTTACAATAAGACTAATATGGGGGATGATTTTGTTGTGGATGTTAGAAAAAAAGTAGGATTTTGGCTTTGTTCACGCACACATTTTTAATATTTCTGATTATGAACACAAGAATTTTTACGCCATGTTTCTTCAGTGCTTTTCCTTTTCTTAGGTGCACCCCGAACCACTGCAATACTGCATTTATTTTAGGAAATTGATCAAGTCAAAAACTGTTTTAATTACCAAGTTTGACAATTAGCTAAGAGTTTTTATTACTTAAATCTCTAAACATGGCTATTCAGTTCATGTTTCTTGAACATGAAACCTTATTTTATGCCTAAACGCACTTATAAAGGTTAGTTATCCTTTCTTAAAAATGTTGAGGAAAAAAAAAAAGAGGGTACAGCAGAGGTTTAAATATATAGATCTGCTCGGAAGTTTACATATACTCATCATAACGATTAATGCTGATAAATGTTAGTCTGCTAATTATTCGTATGAGTAGCTGATTTTCGGCTGAGTCTACAGCTCACAACTTTAACTATTTTAGACAAGCACAATTTGGATGTATTGTGCATTCTCTCTAATCCACACATTTACGTGTGTGCGCGTGTGGGTGTGTGTGTGTAATCAAAATTATACATACAGGCTCATGCTAGTAAATGTACAGAACTCCCATAATATCTGGTTTTACACACAGAGCTCATACGACAGGGTAGTTTCCTAACACATACCTGTGTTAGGCTTTCAAAATGCCATTTGAGGAGCTTTATTTTAGCTTCTCATCTCTAAAACTGGTTTTTATGATGAGAAAAAAAACAGTTTGACTAGGACTATTGTTCTGTTGAAAAACCAAATGTCTCCAAGTCTCACAAACTTTCTTTTTTCTCAAAAAAAAAAAAAAAAAAAAAGGAGATTTGTTTGGATATTCAAAACCAAAGAACCACCAAGCCTCAAGCCTGCCATTAGCTGGAAAATGTTTGAACATTATTCTCATCGCCTAAGTAATACAGTATACTGTAATATGTGCCTAATACTTAGGCTTATTACAGTATAGACATGAACTGAAGAGGTGCAGATGTAAAATAAAAACTCTGCTCTCATAGGAACACCTTCAAGTCTGCCCAAATAAGGCTTGAAATGTTTTATTTTTAGACAGGACAAGATTTAGCTTGAGACAAACTGGTGAGCATGGTGATGGCAGCATCATGCTCTGGATTGTTTTTCACTGCCAGTAGTGTTTGTGAATTGCAGAAAGTGAACAACAAAAGCAAAAATGGAGGACTACTTTTTAAATCTTCAATTAAACTTCAAACAAGAGATATACATTTAGAACTATTGACAATCATTCAAAATACACATCAAATAGGCTATAAAAAAAACCATCTCCCTTTTCTACCAAATCCACAGGTTGCATGTTAATGTAATGCATAATCAAACAGAAGAGTGAAACTAATGTATCATGTCATTTGTGCTTACTTTGCCGTCTACTATTTCCAGAGCTGCTGCTTACTGACCTGACTTCTGTTTCCTTTTTCTCAGGCATCTGTTTTAACTTTGCTGACAGGCTTCTTCCATCAAACAGAGGAGACTGACAAACACCAGACAGGAAAAAATTTATACATGAAGCCTCCATTATGACCTGAAGGTCTGGTGGTTTTGAGAACAGAGAAAAGGAGCGACACAACAGCAGCGCTTCTTTTCTTTTAAAGTGAAAAGCTCTTGGACGGCTGGTGCTTGGTTCTTCTTTACCTCCCTAAGCTTGCTGAGAAGGATATTTTCTCTCTCGTTTTTTTTTTTTTTTTTTTACAAAAGTGTCTTATGTAAATATTTACAGGACATGTTTAGGAGCTGTGAGAGACAGAGAACACCAGGCAAGTTTAAGCTGTGACCTTTAGGTTTGATGATGAAGGGCCAGCTTTCTGGTTTCTGTCAGCAGACAAGTCAAGTCGACGCTGCCGTGCTTACTATCTGAAACTTTGTGGTGGACCTTGATTTTCCTTCTCAGCTAGTTATTATTTCCTGCCTTTAAAAGAGAGAAGGTGAGAGACAAACACTGACAGGCATTGCAAGTAAAAGGACTTAGCTTCCCTTGCACATACTTATCTTAAAAGTGTGTTTTCACTCTAAATAAGCATAAAAGTGAAGATTTAAGATATTTATAGTCAAAAACTTTTTTTTTTAACCAATTGTGTATTTTGTAATATTAAGTAATAAATATTACATAATCAAAAATAATTACATTTGCACATTTTAGGACTTAAGATGACATTGTCTTAAACTAAAAATAAGCTAAATAGCCCATGTACATGTATCTTATGAGTGAGTCAAAAGTACCATCAACTCTGTAATATTCCTTCCTGCCATTCATGTCACTTCCTGAGTCTGTAATGTGACCTGTGTTCGTTGTACACCTGCGTCGTCTGTTTACACACACCATGGGCTGCGTCGTGTGTTCCCAGTTGGTCGATATGTGGACTGTGAGGGCATGGGGGGCGGGCCGCAGGGCCGTGGAGCTCACCTCCTGCCCGCAGATGCTCAACGGAGGCTACCACCGAGTGACCGGCCTCCACTACATGTCGTCCTTCTCGGATGCCGAGGACTGCTGCGACGACAGCAGCTCGGCAAGCTCGCTCACGCTGGAGTGGCAGCTTCAGGGAGCCGATGGTTGAGGTTCCTCCAGGAGTTCAATGTAATGATCTGAGATGTAGTGTATTTATAGTGAAAACGAAGGAAGATGTTTTTATTTAAGTTTTTTTCTTAATTTGCGACATCTTTGTTAATGATATTCAAATATTTTACTTTAACTTTAGTCAAATGAATTAACATTCACGGTTTGGAGTCAAATGTAATCTGTTAAGGGAGCAAGTAGCCTATCCAACCTTGACGAACCGGAGCTCATCGTGAATGATGAAGCATTAAAATACTTGGAGAAAGATGCAAATTGCTGGTCAGCAACCATCAGGAGGGCTGAGCTGCTAATAAATGGATATTGAGAAGAGAATCCATAATTTTCTACGTGCCATCTTTTATTAAAACATGAATAAAAACATTTTTTTTTTCCAAAATTGAAACCCCTTTGTATCTATTTTTTTCGTTGACTGTCTCATGTCCTTCTTAAAAAAATGCACATCCGACAAGAGAGATTACATCGCCTAACTGATGGCTAACTGATACATTAACTGATGGCTGATAACATGCTTTCTCGCACACCAGGCATTGCACAAAGTTATACTTTAAAAAACCAAAGATGTTTTTAGCATTGAGTGCATTTGCTACTTCCATGGGAAAAAACCCAATACTTTCTGTTTCCACATCAAAGTTTTCCTTGGCTCTTGGAAAGCTTCTTGAATTATTCTTTTGACTCCTCTGTCAGGAGGATGAGGATTTTATTGCTGGTGTTTGGTGAAAAAAATTGCTTTGCATCTCTGGATTAGGACTTCATTCACCTTGTGTGTGAATAGTTTCTCCATACAAGAGACATGTTGACATCATGACCAAAATAAAAATAATACTTTCTTTCACAAACTCTGCAATAAACTTCTTCCGGTATGCTCATTGCTAATTCCCTGCCTCATTGCATTTTACCCATTTCATTTGTGGACTACTTTGTTTTTACTTGTTTGTACTTATTGGTTGTCCAACATCTACTTCTTCTGCACTCAAAGAAGTATTTAAATGGAGAAGAGCAAAGTTGTCAGGAAAATGTGACTTGCAAGGAAAAAAACCAAAAATCTAAGTGAAACTGAACCTCCACTTATTGTTTGTGTTTCTGTACTAGCCATAGTGTGCCACCGTAGCACAGCTGGATTTTGCTGAAAGCTAGAAAAGTAAAATAATAAAGTCTGAGATTCTCAAGACCCGTATATCTTCTAAAGGTTTGGTATTCTAAGTCATTTATCTATTGATTGTTTCCACGTTTCAGCTATTTTAGCTGACAAGAATTGAAGACAGAGAGCTCTGTAGTTTTCAGTGTTGGGGTTGCTGGAGCAGGTTTCGCTTCATTGAAAAAGTGAAGCTGAACTATCAGAAATAGAACTTCAGTATGCATAAATATAATTGTCATGTATATGCAAGACGATTTATATAACACTGTGTACTCCACACAGATGATGTCAGAATGCAGAAAGCGGCAGGGTTGGCCACCGGAAGCCCCCTGCTCTTGAATCATGACTTCAGTGGAAAATTTTCTCTCTGCCTTTTGCAGCCAACCATGGAGCCCATATTTTGCCAGCAGCCTCACGCGTGAAGTCATGTTTGGAGTCTGATCTTCACCGTGTGCAGAAATGAAGACGTGTTGACTCCTGATCTTGGAGCGTGTGTCAGAATTTGTCAGGAGCACATTCTCCCACACATATTATTCGCCACGAGTAATTTTAAAATGATTAAATGGATAAAGTCTCTTGTGTTTTGGCTAGCTGTTAAGGAAGACACCTTCTCAAAATACTGATTTCAGGGAAACCTTTGAAAATGAACAAAACCAACAAATTCCTAAGTTATTTATGAAGTTTTTTTTTTTTTTTTGCAATTCCTTAGAAAAAAAATCACTTTGTGGCTATTTTTGACAATTTTGCAGAAAATTGGTTGTTCTGACCTTTCTTTCAGGTCAAAGAAAGGTCATTTCTTAGACCTCTTGATCCCTATGTTGGTGTGCCCATCATGGCAGTTCAGGGTGCCCAGATATCATCTAAGAGAAAATAATTAGGGTCGCATTTATTTTTCTCTTCCTGTAATTGTTTCTTCTAAAGCAGTCCATAAGTCCACTTTTCTTGTACTGTTCGCTACGATGCTTAAACAGGTATTTTAGTAGAACTGGCTTAGCCAGTTTGTGGAGAACGACCTTAATAGCAGTCATGGGGGATATGCTGGATAATTCATAAAGGAGAATAATTTCTACACTTTAAAAACCATCCTCTCTTTTTCTTTTTCTTTTTTTTTTTTTTAGGTCTTTTAGCCTACTTCGTGCAGCCAAACAGGTTCAGTTCAGGTTTCTTTTTACTCTACATGTTCTTTATTAAGCCTTCGTGTGGCTTCTGGTTTGCTTAGTCACGGTGAATTTAAGTTTTTCTCAACAACTGGTCATGTTTTATATGGTTCTCAATTAATATATGTAATCATTGTTTGAAACCTTATTTTTCCGTAATGTGCTAGAAAACCTAAAAGAAAATTTTTTTTCCAGTGAAAAAAGTCAGAAATGAGGCAAATATTTATGAGACTTGTTTTATTTTTGTTTCAAATATTACAAATGTAATGAATTAATCAGAAGTAAGATTTGTGCAAAGTTTTAAAGTGACGATAAAATTATCTGATATTCTTTTGAGCCTGAATTCTACCTGTTGTGTCATAAATAAAACATTTCCGTTTGTATGGTGCAGTCATCTTTGGCCGGTGGGTGGAGGCAGAGACGCCTGTATAAAGAGGTTCTTCCTTTGGGGAAACTCACTTTCTGCAGCAGCCGCAGCACAGCGGGACTGGCGCCTTGGGTTTTTTTTTTTTAATCATATGACAGCAATCAAGCAGCAGTCATGATAAGAAACGAGGTTTTCTCCTGTTTCGTCTTCTACGCCGTCCTCCTGGTGATAAAAATGTACACGATCGCGATCATAACGGGACAAGTGAGGCTGCGGAAAAAGGTGAGAGAATCAAGTTTTGTTTTTTAAAAAATAAAGTTTAGTTTTGAATCAGTTTGATTTTAACTCCCTCTTTCTCTGATGCATTTTTCTCCTGATTTGAAATGAATAAATAAAAGGCTTTCGCCAACCCAGAGGACGCGCTGAGACACGGAGGGCTGCAGTTTCACAGAGAGGATCCCTACGTGGAAAGATGCCGGAGGTGAGAGCGCAGAAAGTTTCCATCTGGCAGGAAAAGTTTTGCGCTGCAAAGCAAACAGGAGAGGCGCACTTGCGCTGTAAAAAGGTTTAGATGGTAAAGTTGTGTGGATGCATTTGCGTGACCAAAGTTTACAAGAACTGGACAGGGGTGATGTGTCTGTGTGGTGATTCCCGTTTGTTTCTGGTGGAATTTTCCCATCCAAATTGAGATGTGTGCTTCTCCACATGGCGGTGCAAGCATTCCCACTCTGAGCTGTGTGTTACAACATGTTGGAAAAAAGAAATTTCTTAGGAAGGAGGGGGCAAAAAGGGGAAAACAGATGTGTTTGGGTCTGTTTTTTTTGTTTTGTTTTTCTTTGCTGCTGATAAAAAGAAAAAACAACTCACTAAACCATGTTGAACTCAAGCTGAAAGATATCTTGTTCAAGAGGTTTCAAAGCATGTTTTTGCAAAGCCTCATGCTGATGGAATGACAGATTTTCTGACAAAAATGTTTTTACAAGACTACAGCAAAAAACGAGAGGAAGTGAAGCAGGAAAGTGCTCAGATGGCCTGACTCCAGTTAGCCCCTTTTTTAAAGACCTATGTACACACTAGTGTGTCTGCTGATGCTGCACTATGAACCGGATGTCGATTTATTCAGGGAAATTACAAAACACTTGTCCTTACCCAAACAAGCAACAGGAAGAGTGCCATTCCTTACAAATGAAATCCAAGTCTGAGTCACAGCTTTACTTGGAAATGCCACTTTTACTAAGTGAGTGATCGTATTTTTACATCATAGCTGAGTCACTGAATCGCAAAATAAAACCAGAAGGAAGCCAGTGGTCTTCAGCCAGCGGATGCCGGCTACATTCCTGGAGCTCCGCAATTAACGCAATCAGATTTTGATCTCATGTAATTTGAGCTTCTTTTGTTGTTGTGCTTCCCACTGTGTGATTTCATTTTTAAAAAGTGGAAGCTACTGATTGTGTCGTCCAGATCAAAGTATCTGTAGGGGCCCCAGATGAGTTTTTTTTTTATTTTATTGCACAGCTCAATGGATCAAAATGGACTCTTTGCAAAGGACAAATTATCGCTGAATAAAGACATTTTTTTTAAATATTGAATCACCATCACAGAGTATGTTTGTATTCGAAATTCAAATAAAGTTTGTTCACAGGCTTTTCTCAGGCCATTACCAAGAAAGAAATGGGCTTCAAAGCGACTGCTTGGGTTGTTGACCATTATGGGTGAAACTCGGTCCAGCATTTGGTTAACATTATTTTTGTTTTGTTTTTTTTGCCAAACCCTCATATAAAAGTCTAAAGAATTTTAGAAAAAAAAAAAAAACAGCTTTACAGCTATGGTTACAATCAAGTCAAAAGAAAAAGAGAAGAAGAAGAAGAAAAAAAGATGCCTGCTTTTCAGTTAGTCTTTTGTGCGCAAAACCAGTTACTCTAGGATTGCGGTTTCTCCCAGGAATCCATTGCTGGGAACCTTTGTGTATTGCTTGTCTTGGTTTCAGTGACACCCTAGATGTTCGTTAGGGGTAATCTAACTGGAAGAGGGTGTGAAAAGGAATGGAAGGCCTTGCAAACTAATTCAAGTCCAACATGCAAGTAGACTGAGAATGCACAAAGTAGAAATATTCACTGTTGCTTGCTGATGCAATTGGCTGCTGTCTAAGAGTTCCCAACACGAGGGAACTGGAGAAACAGGAACAGCCATTCACATTCTAAATCTTTTCATCTCCCCTCCAGGGCTCACCTGAACGACTTGGAGAACATCCTCCCTTTCCTCTTCCTGGGGGCCATCTACTCCCTGACCGGACCCTCGCTAAGTGTGGCTCGCCTTCACTTCCTCGTGTTTTTTCTCGCGCGCGTGCTGCACAGCCTTGCCTACCTATTGGCCCTGCAAGCACCCACCCGTTCTCTGGCCTACACCGCCGCACAGGTGCCTTGTGTTTCCATGGCTGTGCAGATCCTGATGTCAGTGGCATCCTTCGCCTAACTTTCAAAGACGTTGGGAGTGAAGAAGAGTCAAAAGATCAATCTTTGGATTCATGACCTGTATCAGAGAGGTTTAACTACGGATTCCTGCAGAAAGACAGTGGGAGTGCAATATAAGCTGTTGGATTACGCCTGAGCATTTTTGTTGTTGTTTTTTTTTAAGTAAGATCCTCTCAGTATTTTTGTTTTTATGCGTTAAAAAATGTGACAATGTCTCTACAGATTTTGAAGTACAATGTTTGACGTCATAGACTCTACTGGTGTATCTAAAATGCAAATGAAGTTTGATGCAGATTTTTTTTTTTTTGGTTTTAACAGAAATTTCTTGAAATCTATTGACTCAAAGCCACTTTGGGATATTTTCCAGCCATATGTTGATCCCTAACCTCTCCCATGTTTACACTAAACACCGACCCCCATTGGTGTGGTTTTGTACACTTATGGTGGTTTCCTGCGTAGGTGTGCTGACTGTCATGTTAAGCCTTGTCTGAATATTGCATTCACCACTAATGAAACGGAACCTGACTGATGAGGTGTCGAAATATCCAATGGGACTCACCTACAGTTATTTTTGTTTAAGTCAAACCTATCTTAATTAAAAGGACTGAAACATGAACGTGTCTCAACAGCCTGCAAGAACATAGTAAAAAAAATATCTGTGAAAATGTATCCTGAGGTTATCCTTAAGGTTTTGTAACTAATTTATTACTCTTTCTTTAGTTATGCAGGCTCATCAGTGGATATATTTTTTAGGTAATAAAACAGTTCATGCCCTGAGAGGGAGAATCTCCATTGTGTTGTAATTTTAATGATCAGGCTGGCTGTTGTTTTAGCCTGGCCCTGCAGAGACTGGTTTGGAATGGGATGTGGCTCCATTTTCTGTTTTTTTTTTTTTTTTTTGTGCGAGTGAGGTGATCCAGAAGTCCGAGGCAAACCTCCAGCATTCCTGCCTCTATTACGTAAGACTCTGGACCCGGTTGTATTCACTTTCATTACAAGAGGGGGTTGGGAAAGAAGTGAGGAAGGGTCGCAGATTTATTTATGCTTGAATGCTAAGTCCTCCATTCTGACTCTGAAAAAATATGGGATGTGTGAAGTTTCGGGAGTTGTTTTTTTTCGCCCCCTTTGTCGACAGTCTTTGTCTCAGTGCTGTATGACCTGAAGCCACAGTTTTCCACTTCTGTACATCATGTCATTCCAGTAATCCTATTTCTGGTTATTTTCCAAGTGGTTCAGATTACTGAATATTAACATAAAGCTAAAATCTTTTGTGGTCACAGACTTTTTTCCCCTTTACTTTTTTTTTTTTAACGACACAAAAGATACTACACAACTGACCCAGTCTGTGGGAGGACTGGAAAATTCCTGCTCTGAAAGACAGAGCTCTCATAATACATATAATCTGGAGGACACATAAAGCTCACCTGCAAAAAGCAAGGGTGTGTCTTAATCCTTTCAACCGCTTCTGTTACTTTTTTAAAAGGTAAATTCAACCAATGAACACAATACAAGACACTTATTTACCCCTTTTTGTGTTTATTCTTTTTGTGTGGTACAGGTTAAGTCTCTGACAGTGCCTCTGTGTTCATTGGTGGGTCTTGAACCAACAACAATGGAGGTTGTTATTGACTAGATATCCTGTTGTTCAGGGAGAAAAAAGGGCTAATTTCAGCAAGGAAACGCGACAGGCAATAAAGTGGGTACAAATATTTGCTTGATTGCTATGTTTGACGTGAACCTTGGTGAATATTTAGCGCCACCTTGTGGTCATGTTGTGAATCTGCCGCACTTCTCTGGTGATTTTAGAATATTATTTTTATTTCTCCCTCCCTACATTTATATTACTAGATAATAAGGAAGCTTTCGATTACTAATTAAAAGTTAGAATTTGGACAGTTTGATTACCATCAAAACTCTAGTAATGAATAAAAACTAATACATTTCAGTTATATTTCTCTTTTAGATACTAATAGGTTTACCTTAAAATACAGCAGTATTTAAAGGTAAAAAAAAGAAGAAAATTAAAAAACAAAAAATACCACCACTTAAAATGCGATTTTACCCTCTCACAAAATAAATATACTCATATTAAATGATGGATTTTTCTTAAACTTTTGTGTGAGATTATGCTTATTTTTCTTCCCTAAGTGCAAAGATAATATATAAATATATAAGTATATATAAGTATATATAAATAAGTATATATAAGTATAAATAAAATTCCCTTCTCACCCACCGCGAGCTCCCAGGCCTCTACCAGAGGCCTGGGAGCATGAGGGTTCTGAGCAGTATCTTTGCTGTGCCTAGAACTGCACATTTCTGGACTGAGATGTCTGATGTTGTTCCTGGGATCTGTTGTAGCCACTGCTCCAGTTTGGTGGTGACTGCCCCGAGGGCCCCGATGACCACAGGCACCACTGTGGTCTTCACCTTCCAGGCCCTCTCCAGTTCCTCCCTGAGGCCCTGGTATTTCTCCAGTTTCTCGTGCTCCTTTTTCCTGATGTTGCAGTCACTCGGTATTGCTACATCCACCACAACGGCTTTCCTCTGTTGTTTATCCACTACGACAATGTCCGGTTGGTTCGACCTTACCATTTTGTCTGTCTGGATCTGGAAGTCCCACAGGATCTTAGCTCGGCCATTCTCCACCACCTTTGGGGGTGTTCCCCACTTTGATCTCGGGGCTTCCAGTCCATATTCTGCACAGATGTTTCTGTACACTATGCCTGCCACTTGGTTATGTCGTTCCATGTACTCTTTCCCTGCCAGTATCTTGCACCCTGTTGTTATGTGCTGGACTGTCTCAGGGGCCTCCTTGCACAACCTACACCTTGGGTCTTGTCTGGTGTGGTAGATCTGGGCCTCTATTGCTCTGGTGTTTATGTCCTGTTCCTGGTGTTTATGGCCTGTTCTTGGGTGGCCAGGATGAGGGCCTCTGTGTGTATATATATTATATATATATATATATATATATATATATATATATATATATATATATATATATATATATTTATTATTTTGCACTTGGGGAAGAAAAATAATTTTGATAATCTTTACTGACCTAAAACAGAAAAAATTAATGATCAAACTGTTAAAAGTAAAAAAAAAAAAAAAAAGTGTTTTTGGACAGTCTGTGCACACATCTGTCATATGACATAGGAGCAATAATAGTTGATCTCAAAACCAAATCCAGTGAGTCGTGCGATTGGAATTCCATAAATATTTATTACATATTAATGAACAAATCAACTACTTTCACAGCAGTGGTCTACAGCACTTGTTAAAAGTAACTGTTTAAATAATAGTAATAATAATAATAATATAGTTAAGTTTCATTTGAGGCCACATTTGATGCACAAACATTTACAAGTATTACTTGGCATTAAAAACGATGGCGATACAATATTTTAAGACACTTGGTGTAATTTTTTTTTTGTACATTTTCTTTTGTTTTGATATCACAGAGAAGTTCAGCGACAATCTAAACAGGAAATATAGATTTTATTACAAAAAGAAAAACAAAAAACAGTGAAAAAGCAGAGGGGAAGTGTAACTTCAGCAAAGTGAGATAAAACAGGACCCACACAAGTTAGTGAAACAGTGTTTCCCTTAATCACCTTTAATTCAGAGATAAACAAAAAAATTGGAAGTAGTAGTTTTTTCCCCCCTCCTCTTAAGTTTGGTAACCATTTTGGAGGAATTCATGCTGTGGCAGGCAGAGAAACAGAGGAAAAGCTTGAGGGGAAATAAGAGTGAGGGTACAGGTTCATGCAACATCTCTCAGCTGTTTTCTTGTGAAATATATAATATCTGTAGACACGCACCTGCCTTACAACTCCTAGTGTGAATCTCTTCTACGCTTTCCATTTTGGTCCTACTCTGCTGCTCCTCACATCTTCGAAGCTGCGTATGTTTTCAGGAGTCAGACACAAGCCGATTTTATAATGTCGATTAGTTTGCATACAACCTCGTCTTCCGCTTCGGCAAAAAACGGCGGGAAACGTTTTACCCCACTGCAGAGGTGAACGGGAAAGATAAGTTGCAAAACAGATGAAACACAGGCAGAAGTTAAGAAGATCTTGTCTTTCAATAAAATCTGCCAAATTGCAGTTTGTTTATGTTGTTGTAAAAAAGAAAAAGTGAGGTCAAAAAAGGAAATTGGAGAAAGTTAATTTAAGCTAAAAAGAAAGTGTCAAAATGAGATGTTTGCATATCGCAGCACTCAGGTTTATGGATAGGACAAAGCAAATTAGCAGATTAATTGTATTTTTAACAATAGATGTGCGACAATGCCGCAGACGTAAAGTTGTGTGTTAATATACATAATCTGTCCTCATTTCCTTCATATTGGACGGTAAGGTTCCCACACTAATGATCGAAGAGGTCTATATATAACAGGGACACTGAGTCTTTGTTCAGTGTACGTCACCAGATGGATTAAATGTGAGTCTGATCAAGAATGTCTGTCTTTGGCTGCTGTGAGGCCTTTTCGCAGATGTTTTCAGGCACTTATGTCACTGTAAATGGTCATTTGGATACAAAGAGCGGCCGAGATGTAGCTTGGAAAGAGCGGGTTGAGTTGAATTTAGTATGAAATGAATGCAGCTTAAATCTTATACCGTCTAAAGTTGTCACATTACAACCACAAACTTCAAAACATTTTGAAAGAGTTTTACCGATAGACCATCACAAGGCAGCATTAAATTCTAAAAAGAAAAAAGAAAGGAAAGTTATAGAACATGTGCTCTGGTCATGGAAATGGCTTTGCGAGGTGAAAAACTTATCTCTGTGCATTTCCCTGAAGACAACATTACCATATTAAAATATGGTGGTGGCAGCATCATACTGTTGAAATGCCTTTCTTTAGCAAGAACAGGAAAGCTGAGTTGATAAGAAGATAAATGAAGCCAAATAGAGAGAGAGACTGAAGTGGAGCTTCACCATCGAGCAGGAAAATAACCTTAAACATACAGCTACAGCAAGCTTCAACAGTTTAGATCAAGATATGTTCATTTATTGGAATGGCCTAGTCAAAGTTAAAACCTAAACGCTACTGAAAATCCATGGCAAGAATTGCTGACTGAGTTTGAACTATTTTCCTAAATCACTAGAAAAAAAATATGAAGTCTTGAGATTCATCTGGTAACGACTTGAAGCAGATGCTTGTTCTGGAGAAGAAATTGCTGCCGAGTCAGTGACTTGACGCGATCAGCTGAGTTGCATTAGAAAACCTTTTACTAAATGGGATATTAAACTAAACTTTGCTCTACTTTTTATTACTTGGACAGGCTTTGAGTGCATTTGAAATTGAATTTATCTGTGTGGTTGAGGTGCTTTCAGACATTTGTTGTCATCCGACGTAATATAAATGAACCGAACAGATAGACACGTTAAAACAGAAAACTCACAAACACATTTCCGATTTTCATTTGCTCGCCATTTTGATCACGACGCACAACTGTCTGCAACAATAAGCTATTTTGCATTGGTTTCCTACTTAAAAATCCCAATAAAATAAATTTAATTTTGTGATTCTAACTTTTAAAAAGTGTAATGGGTAGGAATACTTTTGCAAGGCTCTGTGAATCCGTCTCAGGGAGGTGGGAATTCAAGAAGCAGAGGTGCGAGTTGGAAAGAAGGGACAAATTTGAAGATGAATGTATTTCGCAAATGTCTCTCACTTAGATTTTATTTAACGTTTCATATTTGGTGGATTATTTCTATAAGTTCAAACGAAAACAAGTAAAGTAATTGTGCATATCGGACCTTTTTCTGAAAAATCCAGAAAAGAGTCTCAATGTGGGTCTTCAACAAGGGTAATGTGTTACAGAGATAAACATACATACGGTTTTCACTTTACATTGGTAAAAAAAAAAAAAAAAAAAAGTCTTGCCTTATAATTTTAACCTACTTGAATTATTTCATTTCCTTCTAAAGCTTTAATCAAATTTCAACCAACCGTGCAACACGCAGCAGATACGTCTCATTTCTGTTGAGTACGTCTTCAGCACCAGACGTCAGCCATGCTGGCCTTAGTGTTTCTTCAGCAGCAAACAAACTCATGTGATGTGGACTGCAGTGATGGCTGCGCCACGATGTCCTGGTTGTTGTGAGTGGATCAGTAATGGATGCTGGGAAATGGCACTTAAGGGAGATTTTTACCTCCTGCCCTGTCAACCTGTTTAGTGGTGAGTGAGGATCAGTGCAGAGCAAAAAAAAAAACAAAAACCCCAAAAAACCAACCAAACAAAAAAATATCACTGAAGGCTGGACCAGACAAGTGTGCCTGGCACTGTATGCAGTTCGGTGTATAAACAGATGTACACATACAGAGCGGTATCATACAACATTTGCAAGCAGATCTGAAATAATATACAACACGGAGTCAGTGGCTTTAGAGGGAACCGCGTTCAGATGCACAGATGTTTGCAGATCTACATTCAGTTTGCCCTTCTCTCAAAGCTACTATAGATGCTGGAAAACACCTGGGCATCTTGCAGAACCTCACAGCCTTTTTTTGGGGGGGTGGGAGGGCATCAGCCGCAGGGCCACACAAACACCTGATGCAGTGACACACAGTAAACATGAGCAGAGACACGTTTCCGTCTCTCCCATCAATACCCTGATGGATGGAGAGACCCGGGATAGTAGAAGGCAGGGATATATTTCAAGAAACCAATTTAAAAGGCAAAAAGAAAAAAAAAAAAGAAGATGACTGTGACAGCACAAAGGTATGCGAAGAGAGAAGTGCACAACAGGATTGTCTTCACTTTAGGTCCAGGACTTCGTCTTCGAAGGACGTGGGGAGGGCAAACGCGCTGGCAAGAGGCGGACTGCCCTCCTGCAGCACCACCATCTCCGGATCGGCCTCCAAGGCGGACGAGCAGTGCAGCTGGACGTCGAGCTCCGCATCCACCGAGTCTGAGGCTAACCTGCTGAGCAGAGAGCTGTCGAACTTTACTGAAAAACGAAACTATTCCAAGTCTCTCTCTAGTGTTGCAATCCTCACCTGTCGCTGTTTGTTGACGTCAGCGCTCTGGCTTTGGGATCCTCGTCAGTGTTCTTTTTGCTCATCTTTCTCTGTTTGACTGATCCGCTGTCCGACTTCCCACTGGGCTCCTCGGTCAGGCCTTGGTTGACGTAAAGTAACAGAAAGTTGGTTACTTTCTGATAGGCTGAAACAGAAAGTCAGTGCGGAGCACCAGGACTTGCATCGGTATTCACACGCCTTGAGCTTTTTCCTCACTGTGTTACGTTTAGTGCTGTAAATCGATCAGATTAATCAGCTCTGAGATCCATAAATCAAATGTTAAAATCTGTTGAATGGACAACTATTAGCCATACAGTCTACACATCTAGCCTTTATATAAGAGCAACAAAAAGAATATCACTGTTAGAAGAGAAGAATCTGTGGAAAGACTTGAAAAAAAAAAAAACCCAAATCAAATTCTTTAAATTTGGTGTTTGTGGTAAAATGTAAAAAAAAAAAAAGTTCAAGGGTGTGAATCTTTTGTAATTCTCTGTAATCATTGGTCAGAGTACCCAGCAGCTCCTTTCGCGTGCGGCTGGCTATCTCTTTGATCTCCATGCGGGACAGGGACAGCGAGTGTGTGGCGGAGATGAGAGGAGTGGGCGCCATCATGGCGGGGGCGGGTGCAGTCATCACTTTGTTGACCAGAGGGGACTTCAGGGGCCGTTCGATGCTGCGGCCCACCAGGTTACACAGAGGAATCTTGAAGATTTGCTTACATGTTGCTTCACCTGGTAGGAGAAATCCCACGAGGGAGTTAAACCCCCCCCCCAAAAGACAATGGAGAAACAGAAAATTAAAGAATATGCAATGACACAATTAAACAAAAGGTTTTAAAAAATGTCAGAGGCAGGAGCAGAACGCCAGAGAAATTGCACAAAGAGAAAAGTGGACAGATTATTAAAAACAAACAAAAATAACACATAAAATTCCTGAAATGAAGAACTTCATTGTTGGGCTTGTTGTAACTTTGTAGTATCTACTGAAAGCATTCCTCATACATTTAGACAGCTTTGAAAATTTTGATTTAACTTCATTTTTTTGTTTTTAATTTATTAGAATTTCTTTGTCTGCATGAAGAATAAGAGTTTTAACACTCTGAAGCTGTCATGTAAAAAAATTGGGGAAACAGCCATGGAAACTGATCACTGATCAATCATAACTACAGTAATATTGATGAATAAAACAAGAAATACATAAATGTATGTAAACAAAGATGACTGTAGAAGTGAAATAGATACTACTGCATAGATTTTGCTGGTCGAGTCGAGTTTACATACACTCATCCTGTGTGTGAAGATCATTTAAATCTTTGTTATTTTTGTGATGCTTTGTGCAAAGTGGTTGGGATAATAAATCAAATTCATCTCAAACTCAAACTGTTTAGAGGAATGAGTCCAAACACTGATCAAAACTGGTTTCAGAATAAATTATTAATCATGTACATTGTCTCTGACCTCAATCCTGTTATGAATTGGTGAATTAATCTGTCTGTGGCAGGAAGTTAATCATTTAAAAGAACTTCTTCAACATTTCTTCTTCAAGAGGAGCTGTCAAAGCTCCAGCAACCTGAACATATTCTTTTAACCAAATATAATTTGTCTTTATGTAGATATTTGAGTCTGTGTATGTGATTTTATTGCTATTATCAAGGTGAAATACACAATAAATCTAAGCAATTCTTGTCTTTAAAATTATATATATATATATATATATATATATATATATATATATATATATATATATATATATATATTATATTTTTTTTTTTTTTTTTTTTTTGCTGTTTCTCTTTGCTTTGGAAAAAGTCGAAAATGAACAAATACTTTTTTGCTAATTATGAGTGTATCTGAACTTCTGACCAGGACCAAAATATGTAAATTAATCTTTTCTGTCATCCTTTATAAACCTAAGCTCTCTTGCTCACACTGATGATCTAATAAATCTACATGAAGCAACTCTGAGATGATTAATAGGCCTGTTTACTGAAACAGCACGCAGTCTGGAAATTAATCTTCCTAATGCAATATAACAGAATCTATTTATGGCGCACAATCTAATATTCAGCACAACGCTCAAAACCTAAAGTCCGTTTGGTAATTATTAAATTATGCTGTTTTTCCTTTTTTCAATTTGAGCTCGCCATATAGCTGCAGCGTGCAAAGCTCCACTGTGCCAGCAGGGGGCAGTGTGGGAGTTCAGCAGCCTCTCGCTGCTCAAATGGGGCAGGTTCGTGTGAATGAACAGAAGTGATGGCTTTCATCTGAAATGTAAGTCTGTGAGTGGAGTAAAGGAAAGATCACTACTCATTTTCGACAGGTACATTGTGTCAGTGCTGTTATAGATTGCTGAGCTGTCACACAGGAAGAAAAAAAAAAAAAAAGAAGAAAGCATACAGTTACTTGGAATACATAATCAGAGAGATCAATATATTCCACATGCATTAGTTTCTGAACCAGGGGGAGCGCTGCTCTCCATCACACTGGCAAATGATTGGCACTTGAATGCCGGGAATGTTCTGGGTGCTAATTGAGAGTCCAATTGTCCTGAGCTGCTCGGCTGCAGGTCCTCTGGTGTGTGTGTGTGTGTGCGTGTGTTCGAGCCAGTGGAGGTCGAGGGCGGCCAGCGACCGCCTCTGTAGCAGCACCTCGCTCTCATTACTGATGCAATTACATCAAATGAAAACCTCCCCACGGAGCAGACGCGGCGAGCGCGCAGGCGGTTAGAGCCTGAGATTTTTGTCAGCGAGCCCCCCTTCTTTCTTTCTTTCTGTTTTTTCTTTTTCTTTCTCACCCCATCTTCATCCCCCATCATCAGACTGTGGCACCGCTGTTTGGACTCCCACTTTGGATCGAAGAGCGGGCTGACAAAAGTCTCCATGGCGACAGTGCAATCTGTAAATCATGCTGCGACAAACGTGTCTTCTCCTTCCCTCTCTGCCTCGTTCGCCCCTCCCTCTCCTCCTGGCATACCTTTCCTGCGTCTCCGCCTCTCTTCTCTCCCCGCACTTATAAAGCCCTCCTTCTCGACTGACGCTGCCACCTCTGCTTCACTCCTCTCTCTGCGCTCTATCCCTTCTTTTGCCCTCTCTCGCTCCCTTCTCAAGCTAATGCTTTAATTAGTTGAGACAGAAAGAGAGGGTGGGAGGACGGGGGAAGACATAACGTTCACTTAACATTCAACCGACGTCCAAGTCAACATGCCGCCTTGGAGCAGACAGGGTGATACACTCTGGGAAAGTGTGTGTGTGTTAGTGGGGTAGCTTTATGAGGGGGGGAGGTTTTATGAGCTGAGGATGAGAATCCTGCAGTACCTTCAGCGTCCTTAGACATGTACAGGGAAAGCTTGGTACCATAGGGGATCCGTATTGAATCTGAACCAGGAATGAAGAAGAGGGTTACACAAACTGAACACACACAGTAACACAGATTTAGGTGCAGAAGCACACACACGCACTCGCACACGCACGCACGCACAAGTCTCAGTTGTCTGGGTGGTGCAGAACGACACACACAACTCGAAACAACAGGGCAGAAAATGAAAATCCCTCCGAGAGAACTGATTACCTGCAGCGGCCTAAGAGCATAAATCCTGCCCTCGGCTAATTGCAGCAGCAACAGCCAAACCTTTCTTCCTGTTAGCCTTAATGGGACCTGTAAATAACTGCTCCCCTCAGTACGGATGAGGCTTAATGGCGCGGGCAACTCATTTAATAACCGTGTTTCTCTGTCTTTGTCCTCAGTCCAAGTCACCAACATCAACAGACGTAAAATCCAATGAACAAGGAGCGGACCTCCTCCTCAATCCATCAGCGCGTCGGCTCAGGACGGCTGACAGCACTGAGAGGAAAAGGAGACTGGATGAGGAAATATGGACACCATCAAGTGTTAAAAGTGGGTTAAAATGATCCTAATCATCCCTGAAATCAATGCTGTTGATGGTCGGGGGGAAGGATGGAGGTATAAAGTCTGATATATTTTCTAATCTAACCCTGATTTAAGCTTCTCACCAACCTGTCTGCTATGTTTAGTCTTTAACAAACTACTGAAACCTCCACAAACAGCTGGCTTTAAACTCAAACTAAATTACACACAACTGAATTACAATTATTGATTAGGTGATCTAAGAAGGTCATTGGTTGGATTTTATTTAGGGATGAAAGGGTCGAAATACATTCTGTAGGAAGATTACAGTTTTCAGATGTTTTATTTAAAAAAAACCCAACAAAAAAAACCTTTGAAAACCTTTCTTGTCCCGATGCAATTATTCATTTCTACCATAAGTAAGCAAAAAAGCACAAATATTCCGAGTTGTTGACAAAATGTGAACAGAAATTCAAGGGGTATGAATATATTTCTGGACAGAGTGCCGTCAAAAATCCCATCAAAATTAATCAAATGAATGTTGTCCTGGTTATTTACCAGTTATTTCGATTATCCTCTGTTCTAATCTACACTTGAAGCATCATATCCATACAGTTCCCACAGGATTTAGCTGCATTGTCAAACTCTAAGTGCGAGTTACAATAATGCGACTGGCTCGCAAATGTGCTGCCGACAAACAGAAGAAAAAAACTTGACACCGTAGCAACACATTCACTCAGCACCTCCACCTGTAGCGCACATGGAGCAGTAGATTATGAAAGTTGCCTGTCCTGAACGTAGTCAGAAGAAACGGTCCCAGTCAAAGTAAGAGAAAACCTGCACAGGATTAAATTGTGCATAACTAACCCTAACACTGTGGAGTCACAGAGTCGTCCTGCAGAGTTCGCTTTCTGCAAATGTCAAACTGAAGCCTGTGAGGGCACCTGGAGTCACATAGCTCTGCAGTCATCTGAACACCTTCCAGACAACAACTCTCCCCCCTTCTCGCCTCGGTGCTTTTTATGTGCAGGGCTTTACCATCTCCGAGCGGTGAAGGAAATACGGGCATCTCGTAGCCTGTGGGCGTCTGGGGGGAACTCTGAGAGCTGGTGTCTCTGGAACTGCAGTTGGAGGCTGAGCTCACCGGCGCCGACGAGACAAAATAGATGTCCGACTGTGGGCGGAATAAAACACAGAAGCACGCAGGGTAAAGTGGAAGCGAGGTGCAGGAGAGAGATGACAGAGGCAGGAGATGAAACAAAGGGAGGAAAGAAAAAAAAAGGAAACAGAAAAGAGACGGAGATTTGTGTTTGATGCCAGGTGCACTCATTTTTCTTTTTTTTTTTTAGATTGGTTCTTGTAAAATTTATGACAAAGCTCATCTGGGTTTGATTGAAGTGACAGAGCTGAAAGACTGACACCAAGCGACTGCAAACATTCAAATGCTTGATTAAATTAGAATTTCACAGACTATAAGTGCTTAGTTTTTAAAACGATTGAGTGTACAAACAGAAACAAATTATTCCACTGGTGCATCTTCATAAATTAAAATACCCTGAGAAAAGTTGATTCACTTCAGTACTTTGGCTCAAAAACTGAAACTTGACTCATTACACAAAGAGGAATATATTTCCAGCACTATATTGTCTGCTCGTTTTGACGATCATGGCTTACATGTATCCAAAAAGCAACATTTATTTTTCGAGAAATTGGAAGCATTACATGTAGATACTTAGATTGGCTTAAAACAAGACGTACATCCTGACTTTGGTTGCTCCTGAATCTGTGAGTCTCCCACAAACTCTTGGAAAGGCTTTGATTCATAATCCATACAAGGCTGTGTTTATATCTATCTACTTGCATATATTTGCCTGCCACACCTTTTTCCTTTCAATTAACTTTCCACTAACACGCGCACATACAACACTCCATGAACAGCCAGCTTCTTTAATTTCTTAAATTTCTTCTTTAATTTCCCCCTTTGGGGATCAACAAAGTCTATTCTATTCTATTCTATAACATTTTGTGGCTTACCCTCCTGAATGAGGAAGTGTATGTCTGCTGGAACTATTATCAGTTATTGTGCAGGTCTGACACGGACTACGTTTCAAGATCTCCGCATTAAAGTTTGCTTTTATTGGCCTAATTTTAGGTCTACACTAACTGTAGGTCATCAAAACTTTAGCAAATTAATTCCATGTTTTGAATCATGTTATGGACATAAATTTGCTTTTGATAATATTTAAATGGATTGAGATGGACCTGAGTGTTCTGTATTTCTACAGTGCTTCGCATTGTGTCGTATTTAGCTTTGTGGTTCAAATACAGCCAAGTTTTATTATTTTAAGTGTGTAATTTGTCTGTTAAGATCTTTGCTGTGTTTTATTCAGCAGCTAAGCTTTTGTTTGCACCTATCTACCTAAAAGCTGCTGCACTTCAGTTAACGTGTGTGTCATATGAGCAGCCCATTGTGGTTCACTGTTACCTTTCATGTCGTCTGTGCTGAGATTTCTACATGTTTATATCTAGCTAGACTCGTTTTTATATCTTCTTTTATGATTGAGTGAAATCATCGTGCATGCAGTTTCAAAAACCATCTGCTGAAGATTTTTAAATATCTATAAGCCAAGATATTGGTTTGGATTAGAAAAAAATAACAAAGAGCCAACAATCTAAATGTGCGAGACGCTTTTTTGGCCCTGGGCAACAAGCATGCGCTGGCTCAAAGAAAGCCCTGCCCTGGTTGCGTAATTGCATCTAATCATACTGACCCTCGAGGCAGCCAGCTGCAGCTCCGGGACCACTGCCGTGTACACAAGGTTTCCATTGACCACCAGTCGGATCTCAATGGAATCCGTTGTGAAGGCGAGGATGTAAGGAAAAGCGCAAACTGCAAACACAAAATGAGCACATGAGTAAAAAGAAAAAAAAATCACCATACCAGATCTTTTTTTTTTTTTTTTTTTTTTTAATTTTTAATTTTGTTTGGGTTTTTTGTATGCTTTGATTAATAGCTTGGCAGAATTTTGTTTACGACACAGAGTCATTCAGGGGTAGTGGATTCAGGAAGCATCAGACTCTCAATAGCATCTCCAAACAAAAACATGCACATAATCTGATATGTCAGCAGGATGCTTCTGGTCACACATGGTGTTTCCATGGTGACCGCAATGGGCAGGATGGGGAGCTACCTACCGATAGCGTTGGGCATCTGGTTCCAGCTGAAGTGGAAATCAGAGGTGTTGGACTGGATCATTGGTGTGGAGCCATTAAAGGGGCAAACTTTCTTATAGTAACAAATATCTGGAGGAAGAAACAGGTGCAAATTTACATAAAATACATGAGGTTCACTTCTTTTTTTTGCTAGCTTTTTTGTACTCAGAACTACAGAAAGCAAGAGTGATATTAGTCAATAAGGTTTAAACTGCTTTTTGCAAGGAAGATATTAAAAGCAGTTTGAGTTGTTGAAAAAATGAAGCTAAGTAAAGAGAAAAAATTAAAAAAACAAAAATGTCATAGCATTTGTATTCATCCCCTTTTTGATTTGATACCCCTAAATATCATCCACTATTACAAAATGTTGTGATAAGTGGCTTATCACGACAACAACATCCACTCTTAAACATGGTGGTGGCAGCAGCATGTTGTGGGTGTGCTTTTCCGACAAGATAAAATACAAATGAAACACATTTCATTTATGTGGTTTTAATGTGACAAACAAGGTTAAGAGCATCGGTGGATGTTCCTTTTTTTAAGTGCAGGAGGATTAAAAAAACATGGTCCAGCTTTGACCTGAATCAAAGAGCGTCTAAAATGTGAAAAGTCAAGGGAAGACTCACAGTTATAACACAAGAGGAGGCCTGCCTCGCCGTCTTCATACACGTCAATGGCTGCTACAAAGTTTACCTGCAGGCAAAGGCAAGTCACTTTACAGAAATCACTCGAACATCTGGAAGAAGTACAAAAGGCTAAATGTGACAGAAGGTCTTTTGGAGAATAATGTCAGGTCACACTGACTCAAGGGAATATAAAAGAGCTGCAGCGTATTCCCTTCACATGGCGTTTTCTGCTGCCATATCTGAGTCTGTTGCTTTATTAGCTTGTTATGAATGGCCACTCATTGGTGATCTTTTTCAAACACGAGACTTCAGCGACATTTGGCATGTGCACAAGTTTCTCACCCTGTTGGCGTCGACGTGATGAAGTCGATAGGCATCCCCGGTGCTCTCATTGATCAGGTCGAACTGATGTTTGTAGGCCACGCATATCATGTTGTCGTTCTCCCCGGTCGGGCCGTCTACCAGCGCCATCACCACAGGCGGGTCACACAGACAGATTTCCTGTGGGTGCGGTTCGTTAGCGTCATCACGTTCTCATATTTCCTTGGAAAAACCCTCAAAGGTGTAAAAGCCTTTTTTTTTGGTATATGTCATTCAATATAAAGACTATAACAAGCAGAGCTTGTGATATAAAGCCCCTCTCCTTTTAAAAGTTAGGTACCATGGTTATAAAATACAGTGGGAAGCTTAAATACACTAATCACTAGTTTGAATGCTGTAGTGATTTGGGATTTATAAATTATGCTTTTGACCTTTCAAAGGCAAAAAAAGACAACCTAATACTTCAATAAATTTTAAATTTAATGCAGCTTTACTTTAATCCACACAGAGTAAAATATACATACTCAGATATATGCTGCACTCACTCTAATATTTACAGCTGGATGCAGAAAAACCTCACACTTTTTTCAGTCATGACATGGATATTTTAGCATAACTGGGTTGCATCTGTAAAAATTCATTCAAATACAACTAGTAAAGCTTAATTAAAGTTGGCTCGTTTAGCTAAATGTCATTGGATAGTTATGTATGCATATTTGTGCCTGTGTGTAATTCTGTTGTAGTGTAGCAAAAAAAGAAAAACTTGCATCTAATTCAAACTTAAGAATTAAATTCTTGTTTTTAAGGTTCACAGAAGTTGGATGTTGCATAATGATAACACTTTGGAAAAAGGCAAAAATTAAGCATTGTAAATTAGTGACATTCACACTGTAACTTCAGAATGACAATTTACACAAGAGAAGAAGCATTTAGTTATCAAGTATTAATATTAGATCTATAAGTATTGCAAGTATTGATTTATAAAACAATTAGAAAACTGTTTCATTTATTCGTTTTGCAGAAATTAGATCTAAACATCAACATATTTGAAAAAATAAGTTGACGCAAATAAGTCATGGCATGTCCCACTACATTCTTGCTGCGGTTTGTGCAAAAATAAATATTCATAAAGAAATAGTATTCATATATTCTTTTTTTAAAAATTTTTCTTTACATATCTGTATGTTGGGACTGTCATACCCGTATGTACTGAAACTCCTCCACCGGGGAGTCTGCTCCCGTGGCGACAGCGCTGAAACGTGGATGCTTCCTGGTAATTAGGAGGAGTTTGGTTCTGATGGCTGCTACTATTCTCAGCTCGGAGCCGTGGTGGGTGTTGATAGAGTACAAATGACAACCTGGCCCAAAGAGGAAAGCAGACAAGAAATACATTAGAAATGTCTCAGCGTTTCTGTACACACATGACCAACGGCAGAATTGAGGAAGAGTAGATGTCAGGTTATCAAATGTCGATAAAACTTTTTTTTTTTTTTTCCAAACCTGTTAGCTTCAGCATAAATGCAAAAACACCAACTGCAAAATTAGCTGTGGGGCATGAAGGATGTTTTTAATTTACAGACTTTACTATAATAGGTTTTAAAACTTTACAGTGAGATTGTATTTTTTTATTTTTTATTTTTCTTAAACATGACTGAATAATATCAGGAAACTACGTTATGGCCATATTGTGGCTGAAATTTGCAATTAACACCAAGAGTTCAGTGTCTCAGCCACCAAAATCACACTTTGTAATCACAATACTGCAAACGTTGATATTGTGATGATGTACGCGACTGGATTTACCGAGAAGCACTAGCCTAAAATAAAATCTTTTTCTGTGTTTTTATGAAAGAAACATCTGGGTTCAAACAACTGGCTCCATAAAACTGCCAGCACCAAAGCCAGAAGAACAGTCCAGTATTCGGCAATAAATCACCAAGGTAACTGTGAGTTTATATGAAGGACATATGGGAGCACCTTACCACTGATGCTTTCAGGGATATAATTTATTGTCAGAAATTTATGATGATTGGGGAAAAGATCATAAAACATCTGGAAAATAGTAGTTTAAGTGCAGTTTAAATATTTTTTTATTCATGCTTCCACTGAATGTTGAATGTTCAGACTGAGCTTCAGTCTCTGATATGTTTTTTTTCCACTTTGTTCTGGATTACTTCAAATCAACAATAAACTGGAAAAAAAAATAGTTCTTCCGATTAATTACCTGTATCAAAGCCAATAGCTCCAATATTTTTAGTCTAAAGATGCATCAACAAGTAGAGTTTTCTTTATTTTAAGAATCAGATAAAGGTTAGGAACAAAATGCTTACATGCATAAATGGGAATCACCTTTAATTCCTGAATTTTCTTTTGGATCCTAAACTAAAGAGCTTGAAGCATTTTTTTCTCCTTCATGCATTATTTTCTTCAGCATAAGTAAAAAATCTGAAGCTCAAAGAAAACCAAAAATTGGCATTGCCCAGGAAGAGTGTAATTGATGGATCTCTGAGGATAACTGATTGGTTTAATACGGAGAGCCCAGCTGTGTCGTCTAATTTGGCACCGACAATATTCCTCCTCTTGCAATCTAATGAGTGATATAAACCGGAAGGTTAAGTCTGCCATATGGCCATCTGTTGTTCTACAAGACTAGAAGTCGACATGATCCAACATCAGTGTTTGCAGCTGAGAGGAGCTTTTGCTTGAGTGTGGTAGGGATCGGTTTGCGGTCTGTGCGGCAGTCTGATCACCTTTCGTTTTCTCCAGTTTGTTCTCCCTGCAGTCACACTTGCTTCTGACGAGCTGCCGTTCCTCCAGGCCTCTCTTGATGCCGCCGAGTCTGAACACGTACAGCCGAGCGTCCTTTCCTGGAAACGAGAGACACTTCTGTTTCACAAAAATTATTTTTTTTAAATTATTATTATTACTCATTGTGCAGCACATTCAACAAGCCAAACTCTTTAGCAACAAGGAGTTGCATGTTAGAGACTGAAAAAGTCTGAAAACTTTCCAGGAGAACCGTAACTCTAAACATACAGTTAGATTTACACTGAATCGGTTTAGATCAAAGCATGTTCATGTGTTGGGATCGCTCCAATCAAAAGCAAGATCTGAATCCAACTGATCTTGGATTCAGATTTTATGTCAGAGCAAAACATGAAAATTGTTTTTGAGACTCCATCTGGTCTGACTGAGCACAAGTCCTGCTGCTGCAATTTGGGCAAAATGGAGTGTACAAAGTATTCACTCAGCTGGGATGAATAAAAATATATATATTTTTTACATGATTAATAGCAAAATTGTATATCTTTAAATAAAGTTGCTAAATATTTGCTAATCTGTGTTGCAGATCTCATCATATCCCGGTTAAGAAAGTTGCGGTGGCAGAAACGTGACAAAACGTGAACAAGTTCAAGAGGCTGGGATACCTCTGCAATGCGCCGTATGTATGTTTTCTTTTTAACGTTGAGGGATCTGATCTTTTAGTCTACCCTCCCTGAGCCCTTCAGCATGACAGAGTTTAAGCTCTCTACGGGTCAGATTCCTTAGATCTCAGCATGAGATCAATGCCACCTTGGACCAGCTCGAGTAGAAAGGTTTGGCATGTTTTCAACCAGAGGGAGAGAGAGATGATAGAGATTCATTTAGAGAGGATAATGAGGCTAAGCATACGCTGCAGATAGCTGATTCAATAACAGGATGAAAAAGAGTTGATAAAAGGAAATCTACCTCTGATGTGCAAGGAGGAAGTACTAAACAGTATCAGTCTTTTCTTTCCAGCCTACCTTTGTCTGCCCGGGTAATCAGAAGGTCCTGAGGCTCCAGAATGTGCATCTGCTTCACTGCCATGGTTTTGTCAAACACCTGCACTGGGGGAAGCGTCGGCGTCTCTGAAACACAACACAGCGATCCGCGTCGTCAAATGAGGAGTGAAAAATGCATCGCACCTGCGGAAGGAACAGAGTTATTGACTTGATGTCACTCACCAGCACCAGGCAGCGGCGGGTCGGGGCCTAAGGCACAGACAGCATCATCACAGTCATCATCGGCGCAGCAGCTTGATATTGAGCAAGTGATTGTGTAATTATTTCAGAGAGACTGGTCTAGAGTTACCCACCGTCCAGCATCAAGACCCCCGCTGTGTCGGTGGCCACCAGCAGAGACTGACCCCACGAGTCGGCACATATGATCTCGTAGGGGAACGTGCTGCAGAAGGACTGAGATTCCCATGGCTGCAGTGTTGAGAAAATAGATTTTGAAAAAGGAAATGCACAATAATAATAATAATTAAAAAAAACAACACATAACTGTCTGACATAAATCAGAAAAACAACCCAAAACATTTGCTAGTGCTGGTAGGAGGAATGGATCAAAATTACAGCATGCTACCGGGAGAAGGTTTCAGAGTACTCAATGTATTTGACCCCGGTAAGTAGAAAAATATAAATTTTACCAAATACTAAAGCAAATGTCTGACCTGTAGACATTTTAAGAGAACTAAACTGCATAAAAAAAGCAACATTTTCCATGTAGATTGCCGATCATTTTTGCTCAACATGACAAACAGATAACCTCCAGCATCATGTTTTTGGCTTCGCCGACTATTTTGCAGGTGTTTTAAATTACAGAGTCACGTGGATGTTTGTTCAGCGTTGTGTGTGTTTCTCTGTCACCTCTTTTCTGCACAGGCCGGTGGTGACAAGGCTTGTCGGTGCATCTCCTCTCACGATGGTCTTCAGCTTCAGAGCCTGGATAAGAGACAGCATCTAATAAACCCGACAAGCGCACTGAATACTACAGCAAATATTTATCTGGTCTTCTGTCTCCTGATTTTTTTTTTTTTTCCCCTACATTTTTGGTGCCTTAAAAATTATGGTGAAGCCATAGTAAATTGTACACAGCTAAGAAAAGTACTTGCAGTAGGAGCTTGCTCATATTTGGTCATGTTACAGCCACCGATTAATGTATTTTTTTAAATATTATTATTATAGATTTTCTACATAACAATGAACAACATATATAGACAATCAAGTCATATTTAAGACAGCACTTTGGAGAATAAGCACAAACTAATACATGACAAGACAAGAACCAAAAATAAAACAGAGCACATAGACAGAACCCACCAATTATTTCCATAAGTACTTGGATTAAAAAGTAGATAACTAAAAAAATAAACAAACAGAGGTAACAGAAAGTAAATAAACTATAAATTAGACAGAAAACAACTAAAATGGGGCATCTGAATGACTTAATGTAGTCTGTGCTACTAAAATTGTAATAAGACTTAGTTAAAGGGTATAAGTCATTACAACTGGGAAGAAGGGGAGCACCACTCATGGGATCACATCCAGTGTGAAAGACATAATATGGTCCAAAAATGGTGACCAGCTTCTTGAAAATGTGATTCCAGAGTCTTTGAGAGTATGCCTGATTTTTTCCAGTTTCATGAATGAAAGTGCATCTTTTATCCAATGAGAATGTGTGGGTGGGAGAGGATTCTTCCAATGCATCAGTATGATACGTCTAGCCAGTAGCGTGAGGAAGGCCACAAGGTCAGCATGATGGGGCGACAGTAACTGGTTTTTGGGGAGAACCCCAAATAAAGCAGTGAGTGGAGAGCGCTGTATTGTGGTTGAGGTAATTACAGAAAGTGAGTCAAAAACAGACTTCCAAAATTGAGATAAGGAGGAACAGGTCCAAAACATATGACTGTGAGTCGCTGGGCCCAGACCACACTTCACACAGCTTGAATCCACGTCCGGAAAGATTCGAGCCAGTTTGCTTTTGGACCAGTGTACTCTATGAACGACTTTACACTGAACGATTCTGTGTCGGGCACAAATTGATGAGGTGTGAATGCGTTCTAGAATAGTTTGCCACATTTCATTATCAATCTCTATGTTAAGATCATCAGACCAAGTAGCCTGAAGATGGCCAAGCCCAGGAGTCAGATTGGACATTAAGAGGTTGTATATTTTTGATATTGTACCCTTTGGAGTGGGACTAATTTCTAGCAGTTGATCAACCATATTGGAGGCAGGAATTATTGGGAAACCTGGAAAACGATGACTAATAAAGTCTCTAACTTGTAGAAATCTAAAAAAGTGGACAGCAGGTAGGTTAAAATTTGAAGATAATTGAGCGAATGAGGCAAAAGTACCATCTGGATATAGATCTTTCACAGAAAAAAGCCCATGGCTTTTCCACACTGAAAACGTCTTATCAAAGAGTGAAGGTGGAAATAGAGGATTAGAATTTAGTGGCGATAAAAGAGGTATTCTCTGGATCCCAAAATGTTACAAAATTTGAGCCCATATTCTGAGGCAGTTCTTAACAATTACATTGTTAGTGTAAGTAGCAGGAGACTTTGCAGGAGGGACGATTAATGTATTTTATTAGAATTTTATACTCGATACCAAGAAAAAGGTCAGGGATAAAAGGGATTTAGGCCTTTTATCCCTGTTTTTTTTTTTTTTTTTACCAGAATCAATCGAGAAAGTGTGGTGTGAATCTGCATTTAGCTCTCTTTAGGCTCTCTTTAGGCTCTCTTTAGGAAACAAAATCCTGTAGAAACAAGAACAGAACACGATTCGTCCATCTCAGATCAGATTAACCATTGCAAATTTAAGCAAAAGAAGAAAACAATAGCATTCAAATGTCTCCGTAAACAGGCAATTTGGAGACAGTGAAAAAAATACCAACTGTACAAAAGGCGTAGCAGCACACTATGGGGTCCGATCATTCATTAAACACAACAAAAAGATATATATTTCTCAGTTTTTTCTTTAATTTTTCCACTTTAAGTCACAACCTGGAGATATCCAGGTTTTCTGTTTTTCAGCAGCAAATAAAAAATAAATAAATAAAGGGCAGAAGACACTCAAGTGGTCGGCAAACGAAGAAAAACACAGGAACAAAACAACTGAGGCAATCTCTCCGAGGTAGCACCACTTTACGGGTTCATCTAAAAGCAGTTGTTAGCTTGTCAGTGTCACGGTGAGCGATGGGCAGAATGACGGCCAAAACACTTTACACAAACAGACAGAAACGTGTAGCATTAATGGTTGGGATCGCAGTTTGGGATTTCTTCTTCTTCTGACTGTAAGGCTGTTTAAAGGCACATTAAGTACAGGGACGCCTCGAGAGTGACAGCGAGACAAAGACCGCACATATTCGCCTCACTAAAACAAAACACAGAGGTCATGATATCATGGGCTGAATGAAAGTGATTATTCAACCCTGATCTTTTCTTTAGACTGTGGTTTGATCATCTGGCTCAACAACAACAACTATGTGGATTCATTTCATCCACACAGTTGGATAAACTGTGTGGATAAACCAGGTGTGTGCTCCCTCACACCTGGTTTTATTTACTAATCACACCACCTGCTTCCTGTTTGTTTTTTTCCTAGAACTTTAACTTTGTCACAAAACAACCACAAAGTTCAGAGAATATTAAGGAAAATATAAAAGCAACCAAAATAAACTTTGACATTTTCATTGTTTGGCTTTCTGGTTTCATTTTAAAGAAAAAGGTTCAGACAAAAATAAGCAATCCAATTAAATTCCTTTTTTTTGTTTAAAATGTATGTTAAATGTTACAGCTCCTTATCATAAATATAAATTGAACTGGTGATCTTAAAAGATTCAGATGCAGCAGATTGAACAAATGTACAATATTGTTGAAAAAAAAAAAGGGGAAAAAAAAACCCTATCCTCTTCCTTTTCTAATATTTGGATTTCATTTGATTTTATTTCCCATCAGCTGTGCTGTTTGGTTACAATCACTTCCACTTTCTTATAACAACATGGACAGTTCCCTGTATTGTTGAAATGGAAATGAGTTCTGTGATTTGGAGAGATGACCCAATGCTGGCATCATAACATTTACCTTTTTGGAGCGTAACCATAATGTGTGTGTTGTGCAGCAGGTGTGCACACTTCGGTGATTTTTGCCACCTTTTCCAAAAGACTTGCACATCATGTTGCAATGTTCGTAATCTCACCTGCCCTATTCGGACAAACTCAGCCTGCCGGGCCTCCTCCTTCTTACGCGCCGACTTCGGAGACTCAGGCAGCACGTCGCTGAAAGACCTCCGGTTTAACATGTTCTGGGGAGAAAACGGAACCTAAACGTGGAACACATAAAGTGTGGCACACACAGGGAAAGAGAAAGGGAAAAAAAAAGGCGTCTTAGAGACAAACCCTCAGGCGGGAGGAGGGCGTTGAGCGGCAGCAGTGAAAACGCAGTTTGAACCGAGTCGCGTTAGGGGCAACGGTGAAGGGAAAGGAGTGGAAAAAACCCAAGAGAAAAAAGAACAAAAGTGAGATAAGGAGAGGGAGCCCTGCTGAGAAAGTCAGCATTGCAGTGGTACCCAGTCGGTGTGCTGCAGCGTGCGGAGGCAGACTGGGGGCTGCAGTGAGATGTAGCAGAACGCAGCTGAGCAGTGGCTACAGTCGCTGCTGGTGACAGCAGGATTGGGGCAAAAGAAACAAACAAACAAAAAAAATAACCAACACCTATCCAGCTCTCTGTACAGGAGTTATGGCCAGAAATGCTTCGTTACCTTGTGCAGGTCAGGCATGAGGTCTTGGTAGAGTGAGCGGATCAGCATGTCAAGGGTCCGCTGACGTTTCTGGGCAAACGTTGGCGTCTCCAGTGTGGCTTTCTCTCCATTGATTACTGAGCGAGAAGAGGGGAGAGCAGAGTATTAGAAACAAGTCAGCATAAGCTCCTATGTGTCTGCGCTTTGTTGTTTTCATACATTTGACTAATAAAAAGTCCCTGAATTCGTGGTGGTCGGTAAATACAGGCGGAGACGGGAGAGGGGGTCCAAACAGTGGAACGCTCTCCTCCGAGAAAATCTTCAACCTGTGGCAAAGAGAGGGCTTTCTGAAAGACGTCCATGAAAAAAAGCAAATGAAACAAATGGAGCGCTGTATAAAATAACCATTACACTGTAAGAACCGAAGCAACTCACCTGTAACTGTCAGTCTGGCTATTGTACCTGACTAAAGCAAAAATATCTGCAGATAAAATGTATCGGAAAGCTACATGGTGACGGAAGCACATTGCTTCAGCAGATAACTTCAGTGTTCTGCTTTTCACTCCGACTAACGGATGTCAGACTAATTAGTCTGATGTCAGACTAACTAGTCTGACATCCGTTGTCCATATGAAGGATACGGGTGAAGTGTGATCGGATCATAGATGGTTTGAAGGACGACGGCGCGTCGTCCCCTTCCTGAAATACGATGGTAACGATGTCGTTTCCAATGTGCCTCTTCCGCTCCACCTTTCAGACACACAGAGACAAGAGACAGCAGCCTAAACAAAGAACCCCGACGAACCTGGGAAATGTTTTCCCCCTACTGCATTTAGGGGCAAAAGTATTAATACTGACAAACTTTTTGGCATTTTGTCAAAAATGAACTTCAGTTTCAAATTTTAGTGGATTTTTTTAGATTGGTCGATGTAACCCAATATTTCTAAAGGACAACTGATTTTGGCTTTTTAAAAATACACATGTGGCATACATTCAACAATATTACTACTTAATAAAATCCAGTGCTATTCGTATCTTCAGAAGTCAAACGCAAAATGATGTTTGGAGGAAACCGAACACAACACCCTGAAAACACCAGCACATTGTTAACAACCTTTAACATACAGTGGGAACAACAATGGAAGTTTTCGGATCACAAATTAGCAAATCTTTAGACTGGGTGATGAAGAATATCAAGAAGAAGTAGTAAATGAAAATGGAAGCAATCACAAAAGAAAAAAAGAAAATAGACACAAAAGGCATAAGTGAAAAACAAGCAAGAGGCCAAAAACAGTTAAAACTGATAAAAAGTGACAGGAAGCAACACATTTAGAAAATTTAATGTTATGTTATAAACTGATTACTAAGTTTATAACACATTTTTTTCTGAACCAATACAATTGCAGCAACTTACAAAAGACCTTTTCCCCTTGAGCATAAATCTTTTAGATTATTAAATCTGCATTTTTTTGTTTTGTTTGATAGAAAATAACTTCCAAAAATATATTTTTTTTTCAGGTGTACAACATATGTCTAACTTTTAAACGTAGGATCCCTTTTTTCGAAATCATGCAGTATTCCTTCCACCTCCAAGCCTCTGGTGTTGCACCATAACTCTCTTTAAACACCACGACTAACTCACGGGAATGAAATAGCATCCAGGCAGACGGCTTAGGAAAAGAAACACACCAGTCGACAGGCTGAGGTGAAATATCCTGGTGGGATGCGTTTGATCCGCAGCTCCTCTGTGGGGTCACTTCAGCAAACCCCAGGATGAGCACAGACTGTTCCCTATTACTGACCCCCAGAGTGTCCTTTAAGCAAAATCCAATTATGTGTCAGATGTGTGAGCCAACTACTCGTTTACATCACATACATTGGCAACAATGTATTTTATTTTTTTTGCGTCTTATTATATGTCTAAAGCTGCTCTAGTTATAAGCTGTCTTTATCCTGGGTCTCAGAGCAGTTTTATTTTCTTCACTGAAATAACCGAGGTATAAAACACATTTGAAGGCTCTCCATTACACAGACCTGCTGCTTGTTCTCCTTAGAGTAGGGCAACATGGTGGAGACGTGGAACATGAGCTCATGGCCTTGATACACCGTGTAGATGGACTGAAGTCCTGTAGTGTCATCTGGAGAGACAAAACAGAAATCCAACCACACCGGAATGAAATAAACAAAACCGAGCTTTCACGTCTCTTTTCTCGTAAGCCGATGATGACGCTAAAGGTCTTTTCTTACTCTTGGTGTCGAGCCCTCCTCGATAGCCAGCCCATCCCTGCAGTGTGACAGTATCACCCAGCAAATTGAGGAACTTGTCGAAGTTCTCGCTCCCCGTCTCTAAAACGAACATAAAAGCCCATCAACATGCACGTTGTGTCATATTTGCAAAGGCTCTCGTTCATTCTGATGTTCCCCACAAAACAGTGCATGGTTTGAGCCCCTAGTAATCTGAAACGCCTAAATAAAACTCAATTGCCTTGAGAAATAAACAAGTAACTTAAGGCGTTATTACATTACACGCACGCTTTTGAGAGTGCGTGTAATGTAAATTCAGCTGTGTGATAAAAGAGCAAAAATGTCAAAACGGCTTGAATGTTTTTGGCAAGACGCAGAAGCATTACGGGCACAAGATTTAAAGAATTAGTTACATTTTTTGTAGCTTTTTCTGTAGCAAAGCTAATCTAATAAGCCAGAGGCTGTAGCTACGCTAAGCAGAGCTACAACTAAAAAGGCCAAAAATAGAAAACTGCTCAAAAAAGATACCAAATGCTTTTTGAAAACCAATATGAATGAGATTTTAAAAAAATATTTTATATATATTCATGGTTTTTCTAACCCAGTGTCCAGATACAGTTTCAATCCAATACTTGTGGGTAAGGACATAATGAAACGTCATTCCTGCTGTTACCAATCAAATAAAGAAAACATCACAACAAATACATAAACCCAATGTCAAATGATGACATTTATTTAAATTAATAAACTACAAGCATAAATTGTGCCAATAAGGTAAGCGTTTTACCATTGCTAAACATCTCGTCATCCGTGAGCTGTCCGTCTCTGGCAAACAGCACACCAAATTTAAAATTGACTGAACCCTATAAAAAAAATATATATATATATGGACGTTACAGTACAGGAAAACAAAAAACAACTAATATGGACATGTTTGCTAAAGTATGCACAAAAATATCACCCAACAAATGCATGTCATCTCCTTCATTAAAGCACAAAAAAGCATTGATTTTGAATGTAATTATATTTAGAGTCAGAAAAATTAATTAAATCAAAAAGTACACTGAATATAGCTTTTTTGCAAAAAAAAAACAACAAAAAAACAACAACAACAACAAAAAAAACAAGACTGGAAAACATACGTAACAAAAATACTTAAAAAAAAAAAAGATAAATAACAGTACGAACGAGCAAACAGTGCTACATCCTTCCATACCTCCTGTTCCTCCAACACCAGCAGGTCCTGAGGAAAGAGGAAATAAAAAGTGTCATTCATACTAACCAGCACAGCGATGACAGACGACACAGCCTGAGGACATTATAGAGTTTAGGTGTTGCTGATCAGGCGTGGCGTGAAATGAATCGCCACTCAGTTTTGAACGGGGGGAACCGGCTGCCGCTCCGGTGTCACTCTCACCTTCTGAATCTCTGGGTTGAGGATCTCCCTGGGGCCTTTCTCAAACCTGTCCATGTTCATTGCACTGTAATCGAGGAAAGATGAGGAGGAAATGAAATATTGGAAGAAGAGCAGGAGAGGGGCGGGGGAAAAAAGAGAGAACAAAAAGGAGGGATTTAGGAATGACTGAAGGCCAATGGCTCAGAAAGTCGTACTGAAAAATGAGAACTGAAACGGGGGATTCCTCATCTTAATTTGAACAATTTGAACTCGTTTCAATTTCACTGGTGATCCTTCCCAGCCTGAAGGAATTCATCATTTCCAATCTCCTCTGTCATGCAGCTTCTGATATCCTGTTTGTAGTCTGGCATTTGCTACCTGAAACACAAGGTCTTCTGTGCAAATAGCCAAAACGTATATTAAGTAAAGGAAATATATGGGCCTTTCTTGTGAAATGTCGTTTTTGAAACTGAACCGCAATAATGTTTAAGGGCACATCTCGTCCATTTTATGCAATTTAATAATTATCATAGAGTAAAAAGTTTAGATTCTGAATCCTTTAGTTTCACATATTTATTTTAGGGATGGACAAAATAAGAATATAATCAAAAATGTAATTTATTTAAGTAAGTTAATTTAAAAAGGTACACATATAAATCAAATGAAGCAGATTCATAACAGACAATGTGATATATTTTTAATATTTGTTCCTGTTCATTTCTTTACACGATCCTGTGGAAGGCAGAAGGGCAGCAGGACGTTACCTCACAAATTATTATTGGTAATAATGTCTGCTTTTGAGAGTGCTGTGTCCAAGAATCATGATGGAAAGTTGAGTGGAAGAGAAAGGTTTTGTGGAAAAGAGAGGAAACAATAACTTTACCCTTAAGAGGCTTATAAAGCAAAGCTCATCCAAAAGGTTTGCTTCATTGTTCTTTGTAATTTTGTTTAATGATTTAAAGTAAACTTTGACGTTTTATTTATGCTGCCATCATGAAACTTTTTTTTTTTTTTTTTATGTAACTAAACACTGGTTACCAGAGGGATTCCACTGGCTCACATGCAGATCATTACCAAAATAAAATAGGATTCAATATGAATTAATCAGAAAATATCACTCATACAAATGATTTAAGATTAGTACATTAGTTTTTCTTATTTATCTCCATAATGCATTGCTAATTTCTAACAACCAAGAGAACGGATTTGATTCACAGCGTATGGATTCACAATCTACAAAAAGGTTGAAAAGTTGAATATATCACCCTAACCTGCAAATGCTGCAGGCATAAAACCCCTGTATTATGGACCTGTTGCATAAAGTCCAACGTAAATAATAAGAAAAACTCTGGTACCATCTTACAATGCAAGGCTGAGGTCTGATGGCTCAGAAGCGACATATGTGAAACCAGATCTTGATAAAAAGTGAAGTAAAAGTTGGGCTTGTCTCTCACCTTAAAATGGACTTGACTGATAGTGTTTTAGTCGGACTGTACGGGAGGCTGATCTTCAAAGTTCCCTGAGTGAATAAAAGTGACAAACATCCGGGATTAAAAACCACATTAGCCACCTCAGTGTCCTCCACCTTCCGGTTTGAAAAATGTCCATGTTTTAAACATGCTTTCCTGCTGCTCCTCGTGGATTTTGCGTGCAAATAAGATGCTCTCCACAACTCTACCCAACAGGCTACCAAAACCACTCGGGCTTCCTTCAATTAAAGACAGAATAATTGCAGAGTTGCTCTGTTGCAGAGCAACAAACATCCTGCATGAGTTAAAGTCTTGTCAGAAAAGGGACAAATCAATGTGCTCATGCAGCGGAGGTGCGGCGCCCTAATCAGGTTCCAGACGAGGCCGCAGAGCAAAATTAGATCCCTGCTGTCCTGGTCATGTAACTGAATCACTAAACAGCAAACACACATCAAGGAAATGGCATCCTACACACACTAGGACTCCAAGGTGGAATAGCAAGGTCCTAAAACATAGCAGTCTGAGCATCTTTATATTCCTTCAAAGATATATGCAAGCAGAAAATATTTATACATTTTGTTTGCTGGAGTGCTTTAAAAGACAAACACTCAATTTGTGGAGGATATTGTGAGGAAGTAATGCTTGTAAAGTATGTTTTTTCAAAAGACTCTTCATATTGACATTCATCTTGCTCACCAGCTTGAAAAATTCTAGAAAAGGTATTCAGAGCTAAACTCTGTCCATTTTGGTAAATAATCGGGTCAGCTCACCGTTTTTCTCCAGAGAATGGCTCGGTACTGAGGGACCCGCTGGTTGTTCTGGTCCGAGAGGACGACCGACAGGTAGAAAGGGTTTTTCTCGGCATCTGTACCCACGTAGTTCTGGTGGACTGAAGGAAGAAAAAGGCGACGCATGGATGCAAGTTTAGCACTGCCTCAGAAAAGAACTCGTCGCTTTTAGAAGTTGTCACATTTTTTATATGTTGCAGCTGCAAACTTTGAGGTCTTTTTTGGGAGGCGGGGAAGGGGAGTCCAATATTTGAATAGCGGGGTATGAATTCGTATCTGCGTGCTTTACAGTATTAGTTTTCAGTTCTCTGACAAACCAAATCACAGAGCAGCTGTTATTCACACTCCCACTAAGATACAGGCAGACTATCTTTAGTCGTGTGATTTTTCCAGGTAAATGATTCCACAACATTTTATTTCTGGATGTCAGAATGAAGAGACCTGAATACAAATGCATGCCTGCGAAAAAACCCCAAAAAACTTTCAAAACCATATGTCCTCTTCCTTCCATTTCACATTGATAGATTATTTTTGTGTTGAACTATCATAAAAAATACTAATAGGAAAAATGCTCAAATTGTATTGTGAGGCATCGTACACACACAAACACACACAAACAAAAGCTATTATAATGTCACCAATACGAGCATACACCCAGTTCTTCCTTTCTCGTCTCTGCTGTTTTGCGCTGCCTTTATCTATTATGGTATTTTTACCTTGTCATATGTAATATTTAATTAAAGTCTTAACCCCCGGTTGTTAAACCTTTGAATCAGACTATTCATGCCTTCTTCTCTGCAGTTGATAATGTCACATCTTTAGAAACAACGCTACGCAAATCTCTGAATCTAGTTAGACTCCAATTTAGCCATTTGTTCATTGGCATATTTTATGCCCTAGATAAGCAACGACTGTGCATTGTTTTCTTTAGGTTTGGTTTGGAAAAGTCTTTATTTTATGCTTTTTAATCCCAGAAAACAGTAGTTTTTTTTTTTATTCTCTATACCAGATCATCAATAAAATGTGAATTCATGCCACTCTAGAAATGCAGGTGCTCCATCACACAGGAAGTGGCCTCTAGTTCATCATGTGTTGTCGGGCGCAGTGAGCTACGCTCAGGCTGTGAGACACAGATGGCTCAGCTGTGGTCCAAACAGGTCGAGCCAACTTTCTTCAGACCCGGCTCATTTTGAAACTCCTTATTCCGCAGCCTCATTAGATCCTGAGTGGATTTTCTTTCTTCTTGGTTTTTTTTTTTTTGTATAACTAACTTTCCCTCAGAAGCGTCTGTATTCACCCCAGGTTGTATAATTTGTCTCAACCTTTCAGGCGGCTGTGCTCTTTCTTAAATCGTGGCTAAGGAACACAGACTTTTATCTTCTGTTGTGCCACTTGCGTCGCCACCTACACCGTGAGTCGGAGAACGGGCAGGTTCTTCATGTTAATGAGGATGTTGAAATGATGAGAGTCAGAGAGGTGAAGGAATAGGCGACTAATTTAAATGTTTTTCTTTCTTTTACTTTCTTTGTTATTGCAAGCTTGATGGCGGAAGTTTGCATTACTTTGTCTGACTACTGAGACTGTGCTGCATTTTCTGCAAGGGTTTTCTCCATAGGCGGTGTGTGAGATCAGCGTTTAGTTGAGCTGGAATATAGTTTGATTTCAGATAGAAATGAAGAGTGATGCAGCACAGAGAGAAGTCTGAATGTATACGATATGACGCATTTTGTGCACCGGAGAAGACGCTCAAGGGATGATTTGTTCCTGCAGGCCCTGAAAGCCGTCTCACTGGCTTTGTCTCGGTCTCACCCCGTGTGTTTCTCTTCTCAGTCTTTTTTTAAAACTGCCTCTTTGAGTGATCTTCTCTTTTTTTCTAAACACAGCCCCCACGGAGCACCACTGACCTTTTCCCAAGAAGTACTTAAAGTACCATCTGGTGTGGTACTCTGGATTTTCCAGATGGACGTCCGTTCTCCTCCATGTTCCTGGAGTGTAGTCTGAAGCCTGCTTGTCAAATGCACACACAAACACACACAAACACACACACACATTGTCATTCTGATAGTCATGCCTTGAAAAATATCAATTCTTTTTCAATACAAGACAGGAAATCAGACATAAAGAACCAACTGTCTACTATCAAATTTGAACATTGGGTTTGTAGGAGCAAAAAGCTTAGCTGAAAGCTACGAAGTTATTCTCTTATAATATAATACGACACCTGTGACAGCAACGACAACAGACAAAAGCATGGGAGCAAATCCTGTCTGTTTTTTTTTTTAAGTAGTATGCTTTAGGCAATGCTTTCTGGGTAATTGAGCAAATCATTACTGACCACTTGGGGGCACTCATACAGCACTGAACGTTTACCCCACCATGGTCAATTGACCTTTCCATCCATTCATCCATACAATGTCTATATCTGCAGATGATGGGTGGCTATCTCCAGCAGTCACTGGGCAAGAGGCGGGCTGCAAGCTGGACAGGGCGACGCAGCGACACAAACACACACACACACCCCCACACACACACACACACACACACACACACACACACATGCCTAAGAGCAAGTTTAGAGAGACCAATCATCATCCCACTCATGATATTTTTATTTGAGGGAAGAAGATGGAGTACCCAGTGTGAACCCACCCACCCACATGGAGAAGCAGAAACTCCATGCAGAAACAGCCTTGACCGGGATTTGAACCGCGGACCGTCTTGCTGCCAGGTTACAATTCTAATAGTAGCATCACCATGCAGATAAACCAAATGGTCCTTAAGCATGAAAGAGACATAAATATGGACCCAAACTATACAACGCGAGTGCGAAAACACTGAAAGCAACCCGCTAAAGTCAAAGACATGTTGGCAACCAAGACTTTATCTTTCACAACACTTCTTGTTATTTAATGCCATGTGTGTTGGCATTTTCCTAATGCCAACACACATGGCAAGATTAACAATAACACTTTAGTATTTACAGATGCTGCTGTGCACTTTTTTTTTAAATGTAGGACGAAACTTCAATGACGTTTTATTTTTCCAGTCCTCGTGCCAAGTTAATTACCTCATTATTACTTGCCCTGCAGAACATAAGAGGTGAAATATATATATGGATGTATGGATGGATGTAAATGGACAAGAAAGAAGATGTGATATTATTTGTACCTCATCTAATGAGCCGTTCTCCACCCTGAAGCGTCCCGCCCTGTGAATGGCCCCATCTGCATCACTGGAAATCAGCTGAGAGGGAGACAGAGAAACATGTTTATAATTAAACTTGTGGTCATTTGGGGCTCGTGGCAGGAAAATGCAGAGGTCACGAATGCACTGCAAACACGGACAAAAAAAGGGAACCACAGCAGACACATCACCGCTCTGTGAAAACAGCATCCAATGGAAAATCAACATTTTTACTCTGCTTGGTACATCTGTAGTTACTCCATGATAAAACTCAACATTTCTCTCCCAAACTAACCTGACTGCAGCAGAGAGAGGGCTTTGACTATAAAACTGCACAGCCAATGAAGGGATAAACAAATAATGTATCTATGTAGTTATAAGAATAAGCAGGTCTTGTTTTAGATGGTAATATTGTGATAAGGGATTCAAAAAGGAAGGAAAGAAAGGACACAATAGGGGTGAGAAACAAATTCTGGAATAACAATTTTCTTTAAATATTTTTTTCACACTCTTATCAACGCTTTAAAATATTAAAATCAAATTCCATTCTTTCCCAGACTGTGTCGGATCTCTGAGTCCAATTTGTAGCTTTTTAGGTCTGCGCTGACGTTTGTGTTTATGATTAATTGGAGAAAAGAAGTATGCTGTATTTGAAAGACTAAACATCTCTGAGGGGATGTTTACACGCTGTTAGGACTTATCGCAGTGATTCCATCTGTCTTATTGGAAACAGTTTTTTTTTCCCTTTTCCATTTTTTCCTCAGGTAAGAAATACTTGGAATTGCTAATTTCCCCTGACAGACTGAAAGATGTATTAACTGTGCTGCACAGAAGGCTCCCAGCAGCCAGTGTTGATTTAAAACGTTGCTTCTATCAACATCTCATCTAATGGAGGACATGAACAGGGGAAGGGAAGAATCTCAGATGAAAGTTGGGTGAAATATTCATCCATCATCGAAACCTGCTTATCTTTGCAGTGTTACAAAAGGGCTGGACGAGTCGGCAGTTTCCATATATATATATATATATATATATATATATATATATATATATATATATATATATATATATATATATATGTGGTGTATCATTTTATGTATCGAATAAGCAAAAACAAAGGAAGTTTTAACTGAATAGTTGCCAGATATGTTGTTGGACTGAACCAGGCTTTTTTTCTTGGTCAACTCACTTGTAGCTTTCTTGTTTATTTAAGCTTCAAAAATGTTTTTTGTTCTCTCTGATAATGATTAATATATTTTAAGTGTCAGAAGCAAGATTTATACACTATTAATAATGCAAAGTATAGAAAAAAAATGCTTAAGTCTGTTGATAATATGTACATCGCCTTGCAACAAAGTCTGTGTCTCAAATAGTTTTTCACCTTCAGAAGATGTAATTCATTTCCTTTGGTTTTGCAAAAATAATTTAAACTCATTGGTCAGACTGGATTTTGACCAGCAATTTTTACCTCCCCAAACCTGAACTTTAACTGAGCCAATAAGAGACATGACTATCATTTTATCTCAATCAATTATAGTTCTGGTTGTATGTTTGGACATTGATGTGTTGGAAGGTGAAACTTTTTGTCTCCTACAGAGGTTGAAGCAAACTCCAAACTGGACTTAAACCAGAGAAAGAATAAATAAACTCATTAGTGCAGACCAAATTTAATTTTTTTTTAAATTATTCCGATTAAGATTTATATTGTTATATGACCCGAATTTCCATTTCTAGGAACAATAGAGTTGTTCTTGGCTTATCTTACAAATTTGTGCCCACTATTTGTACTATTCAAATTGACTAATTGCAAAAAAAGCTTCATATTTTTTCCAAAGCTCTGCAAAAAAAATCTGTAGTACTGTATGTTTAAATAAAAAATGACTCCGTTTAAGTATTCATTTTAACATTCACATATTAAACTCCACCAGCTCACTGATTGATGCCGGGTTGCTAGGCAACGAACTCTCTAATCCCTTGCTTATTCCTCTCCTCATGACTTTCTCTTTGCTCTTAGCTCTTTGACCCTCCCGACTGTCGTGCACAAATTTGTTCCCGTCACTGAAAGAGGTCGCCGCTGAGCCAGTACCAAAAAAAAAAAAAAAAGAAAAAAATAATAAAAAGCTATGTGGATTCTTGCACGCACTGTTTGATGCTCGGATGGCACATCCCAACAGAAAAACGAGACGGGAGCAGAACTGTAATGTATCGTGAAGCTGTCTAAACACCTAATCATGTTTAGTTTATGATCTTATAAAAAAGGATGATTCAGCTACTCCCTCTCCCAGCAAAAACAGACAAAGGTTTTCCTTTTAGTCTAAAATTTGGCTAAAAGCACCAAAAGAATCAAAACCGCAACTGTAATCTTGTGTTAAAAGAATGAAAAAGTGACATCTAAAGCAAAATAGCTTAAACAAATATACACTCTCCTACGTTGCTAAACAGCTTACATGTGATGTGGCTCTCTCCAGCCCCCAGAAACTGATAAGATTATATGAGAAAGGACAAAGAAAACAAATAGTAATAGTTTGTCTGTTGTTTAAGTGGAGTACTGTGGGGTTTCCTCTGACCAGCTTAAATATGTTTGTTTAGGTTATCCATCTAACTCTATGAAAATGTTTCTCCTCACAGATTTCTTGTATGGCTTTTGCTAAAATGTTTCAGATCCTACGACAACGTCAGTATCAGACAATTATAATCTAAGTAAATACAAAAAGTAGTTTTCAAATGAGGTTTTTATTTAAGGAGAAAAAGCTTCCTAAGCCAACCTGGTTTTATTTGAAAAACACATTTTTACCTTCTAAATGATTAATTAACTGACCAGCCACATTCTTTGTAAAGCAGACTTCACCTGCCTTTTGTTTATCCTGCAGGACGATGATTTGAAGCATGAAACAAAGGCCATTTTGGTATGGGCTCAGTCAAAGTTTTGATGTGGCCAGTTGTGCTTGAAAACCCTCCAATGCATCTCAAACTCATTATACTTATAATGTACAGATAATTCACATAAACAGATAGATAAAGATTTTTTTAAAAAAAGGAAAATAATAATGACTGAGGTTGCCTGATGTTTATTCGAAGATGTTTCAGCTGAATGAGAAAGTAGCAAATAGTCCAAGTACACAACATGCATTTAGGCTTTCTTGCTAAGAAACTATCAGATGTCAATGTCAACTACAAATGCCACTATTCCAAATATTAATAATAGAAAAACAGAACTAAAACTGTTCGACACACGTGTGTCTATTTTTCTATGTCTTTTCTGAGAAAGAGGAAACTGAATCATCAAGTGTCCCTTTACACCCATTTAGCTTGTTGATTTTTGGCAGGGAAAGATGTCTTTAGCTCAAAATGGAATTGCAAAAGCAACTAAATAAAGATATAAGTAAAGACATAATAGCTAAGCTATAATATTGCACATATGTAAAAGGGGAATTTTTTTGGCTAAACCAAACAAAGATCACTTAGTTAGACCACTAACAACATATACAGTAGTCGATTCAATTCAGCAAGCATGAGGGAACAGTGGAAAGAAAAACACCCTTGTAACAGGAAGCCATACTGGATTTTGATGTTTATCTTCGAGAGGATCTACCAACTTTCCAGCATTCCCCCCTCCACAGATTAGAACTTGGACATTCCACATTTCAAGTAGAAATGGACCACATTATTAAAAATCACTGTTCTTCTAAACAAGTAACTTTCAAAAACAGACAAAATTGCCTTCTCTGACCGGTTTTGACGAGACAACCTTCACAGTATCTATTGTGCTCAGACACATTTTTGATGATTCTACTGGAATCGAAAATAAATGCAAGTAGAAAACCAACATTTTTAATAAAATTCATTAATCATAGCAGTCATGAACCCAACGTCCAAACGTACCAAGTAAGAGCCACCGAGCATGTCGTTAAGGGTAATTAAAAAGGCTAGAAAAACATTTTTTTGTTTCGCATGCAGGAGCATGAAAATATCCGCCTGAACTCCTCTCTCAACAAACGATCCAAACCCCTCGCTGGTAGGCATTACTTTAAAACAGTGTGTTGCAGGACAAAAAGATGGGAGTGTCGTGCTCAAGTGCACGAACAATGACTTATTTTGCATCTATGTGATGTTTTCGCTTTGAGGCCGTGTACACGAGCGAAGCAGTAGCTGCTTTTCCTCCCTGAGGTCCATAATGAGACAATAAAATCCCACAGACTGAGAGCCGAGCCTGCTTACAGCAGGTGTGAAGCTCTGATAAACGACAGAGAGGTTTTCTCTGAAATAATTAGCTGCGTCTTCCAAGAAGCCACAGAAAACACCGCACTCTCTTGCTGCCGGATGCATATTAATACGGGTGGAAACCAATAAATTCCCGGTGTGGCGGTATGTGACTGTGTTTGCCTGCGTTGAGGGGTGGTTCAATGGGCTTTGCTATCGAGATCCAAATGTGTGTGGGCGTGTGTGTCCCTGTGTGAGGAAATGGGAAAGTAAATTCTGATGCTGTAGGCCTCCGTCTCCTTCCATTTCTCTCGCCTCCTGCAACATGAAGCATCCACTAGCAGTATAATGGAGGGGAACCCGGTGCAGCATTCAGACGAAGCCACGAGCCGTCTCCCCTGTTCGTGTGTGTGCGGGCTGCGCATGAAGGGGAAAACATTCAGTGTGCATTCAGACCAGTGTGTTGTGAAAGCTGTAGCATTCGCATCGGGGGAGTTTCAAAAGTGAAAAATGTCAGGAGAAAAGAGGGATTAAGTGCTCTGGGAAGTCTGCGTGGGGGTCTACGCACCCACATGCATCACACAGACTCTGCTTCTAAATCTTAACAGAGGAGTTCCCAAGGAGGAGAGAGCTGCACTCCAATGAGTCTCTTTGGGCTGAAGGAGGCAACGAAGAGGCAACAGGGGAGAAAAGGGGGACCTGTTATGCTTTTACACTTTAACAAACAACCTATAAAACACCTCAGAATATCAGGAGAGAGAAGCAGTAGCAGGAAGGGGCAAGGGGGAAGAAAAATAAGGAAAAGAGGCACAAGCTGCATACACAGTGGCTATGCGCCCCAATAACAATGATCACAATGAGGTGATAACTGACTACTTTTAATCATGAATACCTTTAATGTGCAATTTGACTAAAAAACACAAACAGAAAGATGCAATTTCAGCATTCAGTCTATCAGCGGCCAACATCTGCTTCGCAAATGTTCAGGTGATTTAGTTCTTAACTCTGGCTAGTGTTTAAGTTTCCTCTCTCAAATGTAAGTCTCAAGGCTTTGCTTGGATTTGAAGCGATGATGAAGAAAAAAAACTCCTCATTCTCAACTCTTTAGCTGATGGCTGAAGGTGCTTTAGTCCAACTGACTTCTAGTTTTACCTGACTATGATTTTACAAAAATCTAAAAATCAAAGCTGGATGCTGCCACCACTGTGTTTCACTATAGAGCATTGTGGTCTTTTTGTTTGTTGACGTCAAACTTCAGCCAAGAGTTTCGTTTTGGTTTCCTCAAACCACGAAACATCCTCACATATTTAAGGAAAGCTTAAATATTTTCTTTGATAGAGAGATAGAGATTCTGTTAAACAGCTTCAGTCATTAGACCAAACTCATGGAGAAACATTGGGTTTTGCTACTTTTAGAATACTGATAAGAAAAGCCTAATGGCGTCCATGGAGATTGTTTCTACCTTGGGTTTTCATCCGTTTTTGAAAAATAGTTGTTCCAGAGTTTCTCTTTTCCTGACTGATACCTTTGTACAATAAGACCATTTTAATCCTTCTGCAAACACTAGTTTGAGCTGTGAAATGCAAATTGTCAGAAAAATTGAGCAAGAAGAGCCGCATTTAATTTCAGATTAATAAAAAAAAAATTAATTAATTGAATCCGTAATCTCTTAATTAATATAAGGCTCTGTAAACTTATGTAACCTCAAGATTGCACCTTTTAATTTTCTGATGTTTTTTTTTTTTATTTTAACCATTTTAACTCATGTGTGTAGACTTTCTGTAGCAAATTTAAAACTTAAACCATCTTGATGGGCCCACCCATGAAACAAGGGCAAAAGTAAATATGACCAAAACTTAAGAAAAAAAAACCTGCACTAAAGTCAAACTCAATAAAGTAGAATGCACAAACAAAAAGCAGAGACCCAACTAGCTTAAAGACAGACCACATGCATACTATCACCCATTTAAGCAGCTTCAATTTTGACGTGTAATAGGAACATTTTATAAACAGAATCAAATTTAAAACACATTTGGTTATTATGGTTAGGCTATCAAATCAACATCTTTCTATCCTCTGATAGATAATTGGGTCTCATCATTGGGCTTGTTCATGCAAACTCACAAGCCTCGTAGAGAGGGAGGCAGCTGAGCAGGAGTGGAAGGGAGGAAGATGGGGAGGAAATGGAGAGAGGAAGAAGAGAGGCAGGTGCACAGGCAGAGATGGCAAAAGTAAAAAAAAAATATATATAAAATAATAATGATAATAATAATAGAAGTTTGGATGAGGATGTGGGAAGAAATTAAAATTAGAAGGGGAATTTTAAAATAAAAAAAAGCACTTCGTTGAAAAAGGCATTTAAAAGTATGAATGAGGAGAAGAAGTATAATAAAAGTATTTTTGTCCTTTCCATATCTCCAGTCTCCATTTTTAATTTTTTTTTTTTTTAACCTTTTTGTTGTGTTTGAGCTTTTCTACAAATGCAGTCCAGATGGGAAGTGGAAGAAGCTACTTTAGACTCCTCAGGCTGAGAAAATAAAAAAAAAATAAAAAGTCCCATTTATTTGTCCCATAGAAAAACTTACATAAGGCACAATTAAGCCCCATCCACAGCACATCTTGTATGAATAACTCTTGCTTCAATCTTCACTACAATGCAGTGCTTTAGAAAACATGTGGTCTATTAAGCATATTGGAGTTTTCAGACAGAACACTGGTGGGTTGATTCTTACGCAACACTATGATTTATCCACCAAACTGGAAAGATCCAGATTTTGGTCTGTATGACTTGCAAATTAAGTGGTACCTGTTCAACAATTTCACTTTTTGTCAAGCGCTTTACCAGGATTGTAAGCTCAGTCAGGCTGGAAGGAGAGCAGAAAGGTCGGAGGATGACAGGGTTTTTCTGCTTCTAGCTCCATCCATATTTACAAGTGACCAGCTTTTATGTCCCAGTGAAATAAAAGTACAAATGTAATCTGAATTATAATGCTGCCAAAGCCATGTTTAAAATGAAAATGGTGTGTTCATGGTGATGTGTAGCATTTATTTTCCACCTCCGTGTTTTACATGTCAGACAAAAAGGTTCCGTTTTGGTTTAAATTAGATTTTCTGACTGCAAAAAAATCAATAATTCTGTCAACAATGACTGTCTTTAGAAAAAAAATTGGTTCAATTGGTAATTATTTATTTTAGACTGGACTGGCCTGAGATGGTTTAATGCAGACGAAAAGCCTACATTAAAGGAAGCAAGCAGGTTGCTACTATCAGTGTTGTTAGCCTGTCATAGCAACTTATAGTGTTTACATACCTCTTTTATTTTGTCTGTCACTTTCTCAAAGTTTCTTTTGATATAATTAAGGAGCTGTAGGAGCTACATCGGTGTCTCAAAAGGGCCAGGCTTAGACCAGGAACAATAATAGCAGATTAGACTTTGAGCACCAGACAGCACTGCATGTGGTGGACTCAAATTCGATCAAAAATAAAAAAAAATATTGATCACTATCATCACTACAAGATCTTGCGCCTAGAGATATAGTTGCACATATAGTAAAAAGAAAGAAAAAGAAAGATTAAAAGTTTAAATGTGCGACACACAATCAATACGGTTTAAAAACTATAATGGTTCAGACTCTGTGAAACCAGACAGGATGGGGAATATTTTTTACCCAAGCTGTTTAATGCTAGACAGCAAGACGATGGAACGGGAGTTCAGGAGGGGTTTCTGACTGAGACGAGGACATAAATATCTCAGGGTGTCAAACAGACAATCCAGTGACTCAGACTGTAAAGAATATACAGAATAATGAGCTGCATTCAGAGCAGGAAATGAAATGTGGCAAATCAAATTAGTGACAGAGACAAACAAGACCAAAAAAAGCTTGCTGTCAGTTTTTTTGTTGTTGTTTTTTTATACTATTCCTATTATTTTATTCTTGGATCCACTTTTTTTTTAAATCATCTATCAAGGAACTAATTCTAGAAGAAGCAGACATCTGATTCAGAATTTGAAGCACTTTACTCATTTGACATTAGTCTAGGCTCATAAACCTTGTTATGAAATTGGACTTGTATCATATCAGTAAAGAACTAAAACTCATAAATCCTCTAACTCGATTTTTCCTCTTGGAACATTACACGTGTCTGCTGGTTTAAAGATAACACAAGCAGATGAGGTGCGTGGGAAGACATATTAATAAAGTTGCTGTTTATGAGACATAACAGGTGGTTTATCATATGTTTTAAGCATTATACTTAATCAATCATGCTGCTGGAACTTGCTATGTGCAACCTCTTAATCCTACAATCCCACTCACAAGCGTACTGTATATTTGGGAAGTTCTGGAAATGCAAAAGCCGCAACACCTAGTCATATTCATGAATGCATAACCCGAGTTATGAGTCTTTAAATAACACTGGGTGCCAGGGATTTTGCATTTTCCAGAATGTGAATGAACTTTTCAAACTCTCAAGAACACATAGACTACGCAGAAAGTAATCTGTGTTACAAACATTTATTTATTTTTTTTTTTTGCAAATCCCGGCTCCTTTATTTTTACTAATACGGCTCTTTAGCAAACGGGATCAGTCTTTTTGATAAACAAATTTCTCTTGTTAGCTCTTGCTGTTGTAGCTTTGTGTGGACTTTGCTGGAAATTATTATTACAATCTAACATCTTCAAGCCAGGAGGTAAACCGTTGTTGATTCATGGAACTAATGTGTGTGTGTGAGTGAGAGAGAGACTCGCTAATGCTGTGCAAACAAGGAGATAAAATGCATGATGTAGAGGTGAAATAACACCCCACGAAAGGAAACAATTACTTGTGAAATCAAAAAAAGGAAAATAAAATAGCTGTTTGGCAGTTTAGCTGCTATGCTCGGCTGATTAAAACCTGTAAAAAAGACTAATGCAGCCAAGCTAACAGCACCTGAATAATTTGTAAGCATTTCACATAACAGCAACAACAAAAAAAAAAAACCTTCTGACTAGGAGTGAAAGCATCAGGCTATCGACCGACCCACTGCTCTCGCTAATGGGGGCAGCAGCTTTAAGGGCCCCAAGGAATGTGTAAATGCTGAAGTGAAGTCTTGGATCACAGAGCAAAGCAGATGTGCGCCATGTATGATCTCCTTAGAAGATGATTAGTGATGTCTCACAGAAAAACCAGAGGTGGAATGAAGAAACAAAAATCGACGGCAGCTTAGTTGTTGCATATCCAAGCAACAACTAAGCTGCTTGGATATGCATTCACAGCAGGATATTTTTTAAACTATTGAATGTGTGTTAGATGATAATAATAATAAAAACTTTTTCCAAAACACCAGTCATTGTCAACTAGGCTTAAAAAACTTTACAAGCATCACTTTATTAGTGAAGCTTTATTTAAGGCATGCAGGCAACAGTTCCAGCTGTCCGTCCATCCATCCATCCATCCATCCGTCCATCCTTCCATCCACCCATCCATCCATCCATCCATCCATCCATCCACCCGTCCATCCTTCCATCCATCCATCCATCCATCCATCCATCCATCCATCCATCCATCCATCCATCCATCCATCCATCCATCCATCCATCCATCCATCCATCCACCCGTCCATCCTTCCATCCACCCATCCATCCATCCATCCATCCATCCATCCATCCATCCACCCATCCATCCATCCATCCATCCATCCATCCATCCATCCATCCATCCATCCATCCATCCATCCATCCATCCATCCATCCATCCTGTTGGGTTTGAGAGGGGTGCTGGTGCCTATCTCCAGCAAGACGTTTCGGGCTCAATCGAACTCTAATGCGGACCAAAAAATGTGAACTCGCCTACAAACTTAGGTCTCGATTTGGTTGAATGAACTCCGGTGCGGTTCGAATGCATGCGAATGGTGTCCAAGTCGGTCCTGAAGGCCCAGCATCCTGCATGCGACAGCTCTGGTGCCAATCTTCAGTGGTCATTGGGTGACTGTCCAAGGTACATCATGTGCACTAATCCATGAACCCACACACTGATAAAGGGTATTTTAGAGAGATAAATTAATCTAACAGGTTTTTGAAGTGAATGTACAAAAAGTTCATTTGTATAGCAACAAGGCGCGAGGACTGTATTTGGTCAACATCAGGGAACAAAACAAACCACACACTTCACTTTGTTTCTACCAGGAGGTTGTGGCTTGTATCCACAGTCGCTGCTGCTGATCCTAATTTATGTGGTTAATAAACACACAAGCAGATGCAGCCACACACAGTGTGATCCGCACATGCTGAGAGTGGGAATAAATTCAAAGTGGCAGTGCAGTCAAAAGCTTCCGAGGCGATGACAGTAACACTGGTAGGCAGGTGGGAGTGGAGCCGTCTGCTCACCAGTCGACGTGAAAGACTGACAACTAACTCTGAATACAATGTTCCTCAAAAGACGCGAACATGCTGGCTCTGACAGCAGCCTCGGCTCCGTTCACCGCCGGGCGCCGCCGCCGCGCATCAGCCAGCATGTAGGTTTGCGGAGACAAACCTACATGCCCACACAGAAACGATCAACATGAGAGTGTCGTCTGAAGAGTTGTACCTCCAACACTTTCCTTGGTTTTGTGTTTCATGCAGCCAGCGCCCACCTCACTGTCACTGCCTTCATCGGTGGAACATTTCCATTTCAAGCTCTGTAAGCTGTCGTGACAGGATGAAGCTGTGACAATCGTTACCGGCTTCATCGAAGGTATTCAATGCAATAAAGCTTCTGAAAGTGGACTTATGGTGCTTTCAGGGACTGTACCCACTGGACATGGTGGAGGTTGCCTTTGTGCCTGTCTTTAAATGCAGATTCTATCATAAAGTACATGTTGTTAAAAATTAAAATTAAAAGGTTCCTGAAAAAACATAAAAGCATGATAACAAAAAAAAAACAACAAAAAAACTGAGCGTGTGCTGGCATACAGATTTAATTGATCCTCACTTGTGCTAATGAGAGTAACTGGTGCATGTAATACAGGCAGACAGCCAGTTTGTGACTCTGTATGGAAAAAGCCTGCAGGATATTGATTCTGTGCAGAATTTAATATATTAAACCTCTGATCTTAAAAAATGTCTGCTGTGTAGCAAAAAGACAATGACTAGATTGTGCCACTAGACTTTTGTGTTATGTAAATCCCACAATATATCTATATTCCAAATAATATGATGATTCAAATTACTAAACAGCTGCTATAAGAATGTGACTGGCTTGAGAAAAAAACCCAGTAACCCCACAATATTGATTTCAGTTCTAAAAGCTTGCATTTGTTGCATTGGTTAGATTTGTGTTTCAAACTCTTATTTTGTAGTAACAAAAGGAAGTAGTTGCCCTTTTGGGTTGATGCAGCTAAGAAAAAAAAAACAAAAAAACATGACCATCAGCGACTCTCATATAAACAAACACATACAAAGTGAAGAATATTGGGGCTGAGTGTTAGCTCAGTGCAAAGGTTGGCACCTGTTTGAAATATGCTATTAAAGCGCTATTTACAATTTATGAAGCCCGACTGCATTTGAGAAATAAAATAAAAAATTCTTAGGTTTTCCACAAACACCTAATAAAACAGCATTGAATATGGTCTTGTTTCTAATCAATCAATCAATATATTTGATCGCATCATGACACTGCAGGATTCAGTGGCTGAAATTGATCTTAATCTGTCATAGGCTAAGAACTTTGTGTTGATTTGCTTGTTTGTTCTAATTTACTTTATAGTGCTCTTTGTTTAGAGTTGTGGACTTTAGCCACCGCGTTATCTCTTTTGAAACCTTACTTCCTGTTTTACTTTGCACAAGTCATTCCACTTGCGCACTATGTCTAGTGTATCGTGTATTATATGTTGGCCCTGTCAGATCTTTGCCTGCGATTGTATTGTCATACCTAAATCTATTTAGTCATTAACTCCATCAGGACATACTGTATAGCAATGGGAAGATCCTAATCTATGTCCAGAATGGGGCTTCCTGGTTGCTGATGATCTCACAGTAGTTCACCGGTAAATCAACAAGTTATTGAAACCAAACCATTTTCCTATGACCATTGCTCACTGGGGTTGGGTAGCTCTTTAAGTTTAGTTGAAAAATCTAACAAACCTTTAAGCATATATGGTAAAATGCATACTATATGGTTGCTGGTCACCTCACTACCTCTGTAGTTTTGTTTGTACCCGCCTCTTCCGGTCATATTATGCAAGAGATTGTGTACCAACTTGCTCCCACAGGAACCTTCAAAACAAGCTTTGAGAAGAAAAACAGAGCTGTTTCCCTTTTTTATGGTCAGTAATTAATATATTACTTACACCAAGAGTTGTGTAACCCCTGAAATGTGTTGCTCATGCATTGTTGGACTGATATCCCTGCTGCATCCTGGCTGGAACAGGCCATGCAGTCCAGTTTAGCCGTTGAGACACGAATTACCCTCTGATGAACTGATGTACCCCCCTCCTCCTCCTCTCAGTTTAAATCTTTAAATCTTCATGCGAATAAAATGCGTCTCAAATTACAAAAACAGCAGCACCATTTTGCTCTTCTTTCTGCTCCCAAAAGGACCCCCAAAAAATGTGAATTAAACCTAAATGATGCTGCCAAGCAATATGCTACATTACCACCCAATGCATCCAAAATGTTCTGATTACAAAGACGTTCATTGCCAGAAACCCACCTTAGTTTCCATCGCTGTTTAGTTCTCCTTGCCTGACCACTTGAGAGTTTAAATGGTTGGAAGTTTCAATAATTTTTTCAGCTCAGTTTTATCCTCTTTCTCTTCCTTGTCTAAATGTCTTATCTGTTCGTCAAAGTCTGCCTTGCAGTTCAGCTTAGCGAAACTGACACATGGTTTGGGGTGACCACAAAAAAAAAAAAAACGGGCCAAGAAAAGCGCCGGTGCTGTGAAGTGTCAGTTTCTAAATGAACGCTGCAGAACCACTCCCTCACTAAAAAGTCATTTGAAACTTACTGTGCCAGAAAATGATTTTAAAATAGATTGGGCTCATTTTTGGCTATAGCTTAACGGTGGTAATTTGGCTCTTTTTTCAGTAAAACTGATGCAGGTCAGTATAACGTTTTAACACAGACCTTAGAGTACGATGGAATGAAGGTGTTGTGGTCTGCAGTTTCAGTTCTCCATCTAAAATAGGGGCGTTAAGTAGTTCTACTTTAAAAGGTAATGTTTTCATGGTTTCCTTTCCTTATGAACCATTGAATGCAATTTATGCATGGTCACTGTACCTGCAAACGTCTTGAAATCCTGAACAAAAACTTTAGTACTTTAGTGATAATATTTATTTGTTTGCAGACAAAAATAAATTCTAAACCATTAAATGAAGTAAATAGTCAGTAAAGGCTAGTTACACAGTCAATATCTTTCCCAGATAAATCCATAAAGTGCTTCACAAAAAACAAGAGATAAAATAGACTGGCTTTAAGAACTGCTGCAGTCATTAAGAAGAGTTAACACCAAAGCATGATTTACATCAGAGGCTCCAAAAGTTTCAAAAATGATTGAATTTGTCACTTGCAGCTTCTTCTTTTTTTTAAATAAATTAGAGAAGTCTGAATAATCACTGAATAGAGACCTACTCTAACATGAGTGTATGTTTTTTTTTTTTGTGTGTGTGTGTGTTTCTGTGTGATTGATTTGTCCAGTATGAACTCTGTCTCCCACCCAACGACAGGTAAACATGGGCACTGGCCTGCTAACGACTCTGCATGAACAAGCAAGTGCAGATCAGTGAAAGAGTATGAATGCTAATCTAGAAAACAGTCACATTTGCAATTTGTAAAACACTTGTGAAAACAGAAAATGAGGATTCTTACTTATCCCTAAAATACTACAAAAGTCTTATCTTATTATTGGGATGTATTTCATGTGTGCCAGTTACCAACTTCCCAAAAATATTGGTCAGTAACTGTTTTTTACTTAATTTCGACCTGTCTCGGGAGACTCGAGTATTTTTACTAATCCATGTTTGGGTAGTCTAAATACAGAAACTACAAACATACTGGTAAAGGCTACATTTTTAAAGCATCTCAGTCTGTGAAGACGACAGTGAATGATATCATCGACTCCAGCGATGGTGTCTGTGGAGCTGCATCCTCGTATTGGCAACGGCTACCGGCTGCCGCCATGAGCCATGATGCCAAAAATAAAACAGACAAGGTGAGTCATGGCTTGGCTTTTGCTGGTCTCTCCTAATAGGAACACCCTGCTCTAAATCAATATCTCACAGTGGTTTTCAGACTTTGGAATAAATATTTCAAAGTAGTGCAATGCAAGAGTCACACTTTGAAAATCAACGAGACAGACCAGAAAGTGTTTTGTAGATGTAACTAAAAGTAATAAGCCGCAGTCACTGATAGTCTGGAGCATTGTTTTGACAGTAATGTCAGTTTTGTCTTATGTTTAAGTAAGTTGTCTTATGTTTAAGTAAGTTGTGGTGAGCAGAGCTTTTGTAGATGTTTTGTGATCATAACAGCTTACTGATTTAAGCTGAATTCTGCTCTTCTTGGTACTATTCCTATATGTCTTCAAGGAGATAGTTGTTGCAAATTTTTAAACCCCTTAATTGTCATGAGGATACCAGTGTCCTCATGGACCCCACTGATTTACATGTAAGTATTTTAGAGGTGCCAGTTAAGCGGTTAATGTAAACAGACAACATGCTTGTTTAATTTATGCCATGTAAACAGTTTGAATTATGGTTAATAGGAAGTACTGGGAGTTTGGGGGGGATGACAATGCTATATCCTGGGCTGGTGGACTCATGTCAGGCTCTATATTTCTCGGGGTTGTGATGGATTAGCTGTGGGCAATGGGGGGCCAAGCTTGGCTATAGTGGGAATCCCTCCCTCTAAACGTCTCTGAAACTAGCTCACCAGGTGGGGTGGTAATGTATCCGTCCTCCCTTGGTTCTTCTGAGCTCCAGCCACTTCGGCAAGCCAGTGCGGCATTTTTGCGTCTCTCTTACTTGGTGCTGGGCTGTCTTGCTTCTGGGAGTTTGTGCGGGTTCCGGGTCACTTTAGGGTCTGGATTCCAGGCCTGACAGAAGGCGGCGTGGGAGGGTTGGGAGGTTTCGATGCTCTTTGCCTCTTTGGGGCTGCCTCAGTGCTTCATAGCCCGTCTCTTTGTGGTTGCTGTGGGGTGGTGCCGTATGTCTGTCCACCTGTTCTCTGCAGCTCTTGGGTACTGAGTGTTGCAGGCCTCTTAAAGTCCTTACCACTAACTGTGTGCTTTCAGGTGACTCACTCACGCACACCCTCTGAACACAAACAAATTTTTACTTGTGTTTGCCCACATGCACAAATACACATACACCCACATTCACATGTCAATGCACTGACGCACTTTGACAGTCATTCAAAAAAAAAGGTTGTTATTATGTGACCTATCTATGTTGATGCTGGATGGAGTCAATGATGCAATTAGAACGCCATCTTCAGACATCTTTTTGTAAAGCAAAGCTGCTTTGGCATATTATGTAGGAAGCCGGTTTCTCCATATGGTATGCCTGAAGTGCCAAGACAACACAGACTGAGCCAAAAGGTTGTAAAAACACACACAGCTACCCAAATCTCTTAAATAAGAATAAACCCCCCAAATTTAAAGAGGTTGTACCGTACTTTAAGCAGTGACTGTACATAGTAACTTTTTTTTAGAATCGGGATGTTATATAAGCTTTTTGTTTTTGGAAACACAAATTATTTGTCACAGAGTGTAAAAATTTGTACATCCCTGATTCAAATTGTTACGGTACATCTGTGTCTTGTTGTGGATCCTGATAACTTTTAGGGGGTGTGTTATCTATCGTTAACTGAGAATGTTATCACCTCTAAAGCAAAAGCAGATTTTTCATAAATGAAAACAGCATATTCAGAATAACATGCAAAATTTACACATTATGTGTGATTGATTTGGGATTTTCTATCAACCTCTGCAAGGCCAGATGTTACCTGGTTGCTGCAGAATATTTTTGCTAGCATGGCTGATAATGCCTCTGTTTTCAATTGTGCTTCTGTGCATGTAAGTTCAGACAACCCTAACAATTCACCTTCTTCATTAAGATGTTAATGCTATTTTCTAGACCATCACTTTTCAGCCATTAGTAGGACTATACCTGCAGAAACTGTTCTCTACTTTTCATGAAGAATTATTGCAGTGATCAGCCAGAGGATCATGTGATTTGTCTGGATATCAATTGATCAGCATATTTCTTGACACAGTATCGATGGCGAAGCACTTATATGGTATTTGAATTTCAAATATATGCAGGTAGCATAACAAGGCCTGCACAAATTTAATAAATAATCCTCACCAGCAGGAGTCTGTTTTTAACTCACGTCATTACTGATGGGATAAAAGTCTGTGTGGCTTGTTTATTAGAGGAGGAGGTGGGTAATGGAAAATTAATGACAGGGCTAGAGAAGCCCACGCTGATGATCAGAAACAACCTCAGGGAGGAAAACCGCATGTCGCCAAGCATACGTTCTATTTTTGAGCCTTGATTTCAAAGTAAAATTAAATCTTTGCTTTCGTGTGGGAAAGGAAATGTAATTGTTTGTCTGGATTTAAAAAAGGGAAATGGTTTTTGTAATGAGTTTAGAGTGCATATTGCTTTAAGCTGAATGAGCTCTGGTGCATTAGATAGGATGTGTACAACAAACAATTCCTTCCAAAGAAAGTAATAAACCCCCCAGCCCTGCTGCACTTGGCATGCATATTTGTCATTGAATTTTCATAAAATTCACAAAATTACCCAAAGGATCCATAAATGTCATGTTGGTTGAATACAACTATATCTCCAGTGGGCTTTAGCTGATCCCTGCCAGGCTGTACATGTAGCAGAGAGGATGGATTCTGTCATGGCTTCATCCTTAGCATCTGTGCTGATGTGATGTTAATTGGATACTTGAAAAAAATGTCTTTATCCTAAAAAAGGATAATAGACTATATATAAAAAAAAAAAAAAAAAAAAAAAAAAGCTTAAGGTGTCTTTTTTTTATCTTGGTATCTTATTATCAAAGCAGTGCTTTGTAAAACTTCTCACACCATTTGAGTTTTTTTTCTTTCTTTTTTTTTTTACAATGCCACCTCAAATTTCAATACAACCTTTTGAGATTTTATGAGACAAACCAACAAAAAGCAGTGCATAATTGTAAAGTGGAAGGAAAATGGGACATGGTGTTCGTATTACTTTTCTGAAAAGTGGGGCATGCTTTTGTACCCAGTCCCTATTACTATGACACCTTGAAATAAAACCCAATGCTACCAATTGTCTCTTTATTTGTGAACAGAGTCCACCAGTGCACAATTTACTGTCAGTATAAATCCAGATGTTCAGTGAAGGCCTCAGAGGTTTGTTAGAAAATATTAGAGAACAATCAACATCAGGAAAACCAAGGAACACAAAAATAGGTCAGAGATAAAGTTGTGTAGGTTTAAAGAAAGTTGTTTTATATGTATAAAACAAAATACCAAATATTTACCTGGAGGACTGAGCAAGAACACTGCTTTAGTTAGTATTTGAAGTAAACTCTTCAGGAACGGCAAATTAAAACATCAAGATGACACGAATAAGACTTTCAAGCTTCCTGCTTCTTCAATTCAAGATTAAGGACAAACCACACCCCACGTCTAGCAATCCATTAGAGACCCGCCTGATGCAAAAAGTAGTGGTGGCTTTGCATCGTGTGAGGTTATTGGTGACATCATGGCGTCTCATATTCCCTCTCTGTCTACTTTTATCACATGCTCTCTCGTCTCACGCAGCATCACTGTATGAAGTGTCTGTCTGCTGGTGCTGATAGGGCAACATGTGGTTTCTCCGCGACACTAATCTATCATCCACATGGTGTGTGGGACTCATGGGCAGACCCTCAATACGCCTCTGGTAGGAAGTACAATCACTCTACAGACTTCCTCCCCCTCCAGGCTATCAGCATGTACAGCTCACATTTAGTAGTGATGCACCCTCACACTCGCACACGCGCGCACATGCCATCCCCTACGGCAGCTGTGACTCAACATCTTAGTAATCAACCACAAAAACCCACACTGTGCAGCACGTTTAGACCAGCAGAGTTAAAAAAGGCAAGAATTTTGGAGACGGAGGCAAGAGGAGCCGCGTGTCACAGCGAGTGGCACACCTGTTGTGATGAACACTGGCAAAGCGTGGCTACGGACCACACCCGGTGTGTCGTGACTCATCAGCCACCCCCCTCCTCTGTTGTCCATCCACGAGAACAGACAGGAGGGGATGGCAGACAGATTCAGAGACAGATAGGAAGGGAGGGGAGATCATAAAATAAAATAACTAATGGAGGGAGGGAGCGGTCACACTGAGAAGCAAAGAGAGCAACAGGCTGATGGGGGCATTGTGGGTGGGACTCACCAGCTCGACCGAACCATAGTGTTTCCTGCTGAAGTCTCCACGCCTGCAGCCCAGGTCCTCTGAGGCGGAGCTGGAACACAAACGTATGGTCAGACACATGGCCTACATCGCACCACACACACACACACACACACAGCACAGAAACAGAGAGACATAACTCATACACAAGTGGCAGCTGAAGCATTTGGTTTTCCTTCTCACACCCTGACTACTTGTTCACTGGCATCTCGTTCTAACTACGCCCGCGCTCGTCCCCTTCCGCTTTCCTTCCGTCCTTCCTGAGCGCGTCTTCGTCGGTGTGTTGGAGCTGCCGCCGGTGGCATGGTGACTGGCCAGAAGCAGCAGCCAACCCACTGCTGATTGAGATGTCGGCCCTGATTGAATTAGGCCTTGGTGATAGATGGGGGCCTTCCTGGAGCAGCTAGCTGATAGTTAAAGTACCAAGATGCACACACTTTTGAAGTTACAGCTGCATTTTGACCTCAGTAAAGCGAAGACGTTCCGCTCAAGAGTGAAAATTATATGTTTCTGTTCAGTTTTCATTCACTGAACATAACCTAGTAGAAAAATAAAACCATGCACTCATGTGCAACTGCAACTCTTATAGTAAAAATATTTTTGAGATTTTGGGAAATGCAGGATACAGAAACAACTTCTGTTGGTAGAGATGGCATCATGCTTTAAGGCTGTTTTGCTACCATTGGCACTGGCATGAACAACAGAACATTAAAAATGGAGGATTCCCTCCAGTTTCCTTAACCTCACAACAACAAAGAACTAGACATTTGAAACTTTAACATAACTGCGTATCTTGATGGGAAAGTGATCTAATCACACATCAAAACTGGTTTAGGAATAAACCTAATGGTGTAAGGAAGCGTTTTTTTTTTTTTTTCTTCAGTGTTATCCTAAAATCGACCAGTGCAGCTGCTGGTTACCACAGAAACTCTGGACGCAGGCTGCTGAGAGACAGATGAAGGAGTCACAGTCAATTTTTTTAGGCAAGCCCAGCTGTGACGTGAGAGTGACTCTGTCTGACAAATGCTACTCACCTAACAAGCCCTATTTTATCTCCTATATCTGAAGACACATGCAACAGATATCTGAAATCAATAATTGTTTTAGTTTGTATTTTTTAAATTATAGAATTGTTTATTTCTTCTATTCAAACAGCCTTTAGATATGTGTGCCATGTGATAAAACACACGTTGAACAAAAAAAAAAACTATTTGTAGCTAAGTTATTTTCACTGTATTTTCCTGGGGAATTAGATAATTATATCAATTCTGTATCAAAAGCACAAATGAAGCTTTGAAAACGGTCACAATTGCTCCATAAATCTAATTAGCAAACATATTTTAAGCAAAACAAGTACATGCTTAAAAACATAGTTTCTACGCCAAAGGAAAAGGTGTATCCATAATATTTTTGGATTATTATATCACAACAGAATTTTTATTGCATCGAAAGCGACAGTTTCTTGAATCCTCAGAAACCTTTACATGAGAGATTCAGTTTCAAGGTGCAGGATCTGGCTTCTTTTTCTTCTACATATTGAGGTTAAATTTGAAATGTAAAAAGTTTGTGTAATTGTCCTTCAGAATGCAACATAAACAGGTAACAGTAATAGACTTCCTTGTAAATACATACTAGATTCTATGTAGATAATCACTATGTGCAAACGCCTAAACCTTTCTGTAGTTTTTCAGAATAAAATTGCTTCAGAACAGCAGTAATGTGATTCAGCCTATCTCCGCAGGTGAGATACTGACTACAGACACAAGCTCCACAGAACACGACTTCAAAAACAATCTGTCACTTTAGATCTTTTCCCCTTCAAATATTTGTAAACTTAAATCCATCTTGCTCTACGATTACTGATGAATAATAAAGAAAACTAGTCACAGATGCAACTACTTATTAGTTTATGTCAGCTGTATGATGCAATCGCTGGCAAAAAGAGTGCGCAGTATTACTTTACAGGATAGTGACCCTTCAAGGACCTTGTCTGAAACCATAGTTATAATGCTGCAGCACTGAAGAGCCTCAGTATTACTCTTTATTTTCAGGAACGATGATCACATTACTATTGATCAAAGGGCTAAAATCTTTGAAACAAATTAAATAACAGAGAACAAACTGGGTATGATGATAAATTAAGCTGTCCGTACAGTGTGAGTAGTGCTCTTCAAGTTCTCTTTAAGGAAAAATAATAATAATTGATGGTTTTTAAGATCCAAAGCACAGCTCAAACACAAAGGTTCGAAGCTTCACACCTCACAAAACAAAGTGAAGTTGCACGGGTATCCCGTTACAGAGATAGCAGAAAAAATAATTATGTTCTGCCCATTAGCGATGCTACAAAAGACAGTCTACTCTATATTTGTAACAGCAAAGACGACGTGGGATTGTACTGCACATAATCTGCTCCATAAATCTTCCATAAAACTTCAGAAATGTAAGTTTTACATTTCTGAATGTAAAACTTACATTTACATGTAAGTTTTTTTACAGTTTAAATACTGTAAAATTCTTTAGGGCTCTGGGAATCATTTAGGGAGCTCCACATCATTTATAGCCAATTCCTTCATCTCCTATTTGTCTATTACTGTGTTCACTCTGTATTAAGAAGCCCAAATGACCAAATTATTATATCGCATGATCTCTATCATTGAATATTTTTCTCCTTCAAATATTGGGAACCTATAAAATAGAAACACACGTCAATCTGATTGCATTGCCCAGAATTGTTGTCCTGATCATAAACCACGGGACAAAAATGAGAGAAACTCATCAGTTTCCAGACTTGCAACCAAAATGTGTTAATCTCATCTGTCATTTCCAGACTAGAATAGAGCATGGCATCATATCCTTCCAGCAAATAAAAGGACAACCCAAAAATGTTTGCCAATATGCCTAAAATTTCTCTAGATGGAGACCTTGTGTAAACACTACCTAAAGGTGCCAGAACTGTTTTTTTTTTTCTTTAGCCAAACTTTCGGGAACACAGGTGAAAGTGAGAAGTCTGGCAAGACACGAGGTTTTCATGGCTCAACTCTATTCATCATCACTGAGCACATTGTTATAGCTTTATATATCAAACATTCACCCTCTGGTTTTTGCCTTTTTAGAGCCACACCTGAACAAATACCAGGATACTTAATCTGCAACGCCTGAAATAGACTCTCCTTCTTTAAATAAAGGGAACATGCCCTACTTCTCAGGGAAGATCCATGGTTTCAGATTTGGGGTTACTGATTTGCAGCCAGCTTGCGTCAAAGTCAGCCAATGACGCTTTAAATTACAGCAGAATAACATTTTGTGATGGTGCCAGAAAGAGAAAACCAGCAAAAAATAGAAAGGTGACCTCCAGGTTGGCTTTCTGTATGATTTGAATTAAATCAAAGTGTCTTAAAATACCTGATAAAAGCAATTGCTCCCAAAAAGTTAAATGAATAAAAAAAAAAAAAAAAAAAAAAAAAAATAGACAATGTCTAGTCCTCCCGGAAAAGGTTTTAAGTTGCAGATAACACAAATAACCTCGTTTTCTGTATTTTCTACTAAACAAAAACATAATGGACTGACAAACCCCAACATCTTAGTAAACCCTGAACATCGCTCTTGTTCATGCTTCTACTTTGTTCTTATTAAATAAACAAGATGAAAATATGATTAAGACAGATCTACAATACTGTTTGCCTGTGTTTCAGTGGAAACCTTTAATTACTCTTAATTTAAAGTAATCAAAATTCAATTTCAGTTTTTATCTCGAAACCGCTCAAACCTACTTTCACATTTCCAGAAGTAACATATGAAGAGAAAAAAACTAAGGGAAAAAAAAAAACTTGCACATGATCACCAGGATAAAACCATGGCAGCAGCAGCAGCAGCATTATGCAGCATTATGCTGTGGGGATACATCAGCAGAGACAGAGTTGGTCAGGAAAATGGATTGAGCTAAATACAAGGTAACTCTGGAAGAAAGCTTCTTAAAAGCACACAGATTATCCACCTTTCAGGAGGACAACGACCCCAAACATTCAGTCAGTGCGACAGTGGAACGGTCTAGTTAAAGGAACTCATCTCTTCAGTTCGTCCAGCCCAAAGTAGACATAAATCCACTGCAGAACCTATTAGTTTAATCCAAGTGAGCTATTTTGCAAACAAGAGTGGACAAAAATTTTGGTTTCCAGTTTTACAAAGCTAGCTGACATTCCTGCAGCGGGACTTGCAGCAAATGATTTACTCAGACCGAATCCTTCCTGCAAATATTAGATTTTTATGTGTACAACTTTTGAAAATAGGGATCCTTTGTTTCTTTCCATTTCACAACCATAAGCTACTTTTGTAAGATTCAACTGTAAATAATACCTTTGACTGAATCTGTCAAAGTCTTTATTGGGCTATAAGTTAAATATAAAAAGGATGTTTTATGTCTTTTGCAAACCTTGTGTTTCTATACACTTGGCTGCCAAAGAGCCTTTTCTGGTCCATACCCACTTTTCTGCTTCTGTTTCCACTGAGAGTAAGGTTGTTAATGCATAATTCACGGTGGAGCTTTAAGAACACATTTGTGCATCGATACCATGGCACGCATCCATCACTGCACCTTTACCATCCTTGCTTTCTAACTCAGCTCCATCAAAACCTCCACATTGTATTTTTTTTTTCGTTTTGCTCTTGCCTTTCCACTTAGCACCCAAGTCACATTTTCCCTACCCTTTGCTTTGCTGTCCCTCTGCAGAGAGCGACATGAAATGACAATACTGCATCTCAGGGGAATTGGATTAATTAATACAACCCCACTGTGGTTAATAAAAAACACTTTTACTCCCTCTGTCTCTCTTGTGTAGATTTTATGAGTTTACAGCGTCCTGCCATGATTTAAGGTGTTCCAAGTAGGTTTGGATAATTATAAAGGTGAGAATACTTGGCTTTTTAAGCCCTCACTATTATTACTTTATTTAATTGTGAGATTTTACACATTAGGACATAATAAAATGTCCCCTGGTCTTCACCAGGCCATAAAATTAGGTGACTGCAATCTTGAATGGACAAATTACACCATGGCAATACACATAATTTTATTCTACATCATAGAATCTGATCTAAAGGGTTTGACCTCTTAGGTCTTCTACATCGTTACGGAAAAATATTGACCATTCATTTATATCTCTTCGCTTCAGTTCATAAAAGATTGTGGGCATTTGTAAAAAAAAAAAAAAAAAAAATGCTGGAGATCTTGTAATATAATAAGTTGGTGAAACTCACCACTTTTTTTTTTTGTCAAGCTTTTTTAGTCAATGTCGTATTTGTTTTCCATACTACACTCAAGCATGTTGATCCCTTGTTTTCAGCAACATTTGTAAAAGTGCTGAGACAGAACATAGAGTTTACTGTAAGGTGATATTGGTCAGGGTACGACGACGACGACGACACAATTTTCTAAGTTCACACTTAACTGTCTGTGCCATATTTGGTTCACGTAGCTTTGGAGTGTGTAAAGTTGCTTCTATCACAAGCATTAACTTGTGTGTAGTGGATAATATTGTGACTTCTGCAGACTAATATTCTTTAGTACCACATAGGTTATGCCGTATGAACAGCAATTTCATATGTTATGCTGTTGTAAAGTGAAACCAATTTACTTCTGATTGCTGTAACTCAAGCACAAATCACAGAGCTTCAAGGTGAAGTCATTTGATTTCTAAAGAAACACAAAAAAAACACTATAATGCACTGTAACTCAAGTATTCTTTTGAAAATCTGATACACAGCATATAATTTCCTTTATAAATAAGGAACAACTAAGACTGATAACTGCAGGAATTCAGCTGAATCCCAAATCGGCATCATCATAAGCACACATGGTGGTGAAGCACACATCTCAGTTTTAGCTCAATGTTGAAAAGGAGCCATTTTCCGACACAAAACTTTGGCTTTTTTTCAACATGAAAGAAAACAAAGCATAAAATGTGATATGTTGTACTTTTGTTCCACCTGTACTTATCTGAACTGGAGACTAGACTGTTACATAAAACCTAAGCACTGATGTTAGGAGTAGTTGCTTTGAAGCGTTGCTGTTCTGTCGATGCAAAACATTGACACCTGCTGGCCTCATTTGAGCAGATTTTTTATTTTATTTTTTTATCTAATAATTAGCAGTAAAATGGAAATTTGTTTTTTACAAGCTGAAAATGTGTTTTAGTCTTCAAAAGTGAAATCCTGTTTTATAATTTTATCTGTTTCAGGGATATTTGTGAGAGGCGTATAACCTGCAGTAAACCAAAGCTGTTTTTGCTGAACATTGCCTCTGTGAGACCAGACAGCTGAAAACTCCCCAAGCTGTGCTGACATCTATAAAGAGGAAGAACAAGCTGAGGGACTAAAGTGCTTGGAGGCTGATGAGGAACATGTACCTGTCAGCAGAGCTGTGGGAGAGCAAACCGCACTCAGATTTCAGCTCAAACTCTTATCAGAATTCAAAACTGGATCCCCGGAAACACCAATCCAGCATCTGGATTTAGTGTTTAAAAAAAAAAAAAAAAAAAAAAAAATCCAAGATCAAGTAAAGCAAGGATTCAATGTAAAGAAGATCCAAACTTTCTTAAGGTCCTCATCTAAGAGTCAAAGTAGTGTTTAACTTTATTAGTTTACAGCCTTTCCAATTCACCACAACCACGTCTGGATGCACGTCTGTTTTTTTGGGTCAGCCCTTTTCTTGATAAAATAAATAAGACGTAAAATCTGTTTTCTTAGCTGAGGTTTCTTGCGCTGTCAATAGTTTTTCCTGGTGATGAAACAATAAATCTAAAGCCACAAATACCCTCCACCTTGTACACAACCTGTTTAATGTGGATTGTTACGTTAAAATATGTAAAAACTAATTTGGGTTCATGAAATCATTCATAACCTGGACATGTGGTTTGAAGATCTGACGTTGGTGTCCTTCAGAGAAAGCCTACTGTCTGACGATGTGACTGCATGACTCTGGGTTTAAATGTAAAGAAAGCAGGATAACTCATTAAATATTAAATCCTTTGAAAAAAAATGTTCACTTATGGATTTCTAGTCTAATCCTCTTTTTAAATTTTTATCCAAAAAAGACAAATGAATGCTTTAACAAGCTGGTGACACCAGAATTGTTTCACGACTTAGAAGGCGATATTGAAAGATTTTGTCTTATTTCTTAGAAGTTGGACTTGGTTCTGGGAATGTTGTAACTTGGGTTAAATGTGTTCCAGTTGCAAGTCAGGAAATGTGTTCGTATTTGCTGGTTAGCGACAAGGCTGACAAAACTATTGAAAGGGAATACGTAATGTATTTATTTATGGTTTTCCATTCAAACACCAGAAGAATGTGTCTTTATACACAAGCAAACAGATGTTTTACAAGCACAGAAAGCCATATTGGGTACTAAGCCCAGGCTGTCTCTAGGATCTTTAACTTTCCTAGTCAACGTCAAATACAAACTGAATGCATCATAATGTAACACTGGATCGATATGAATAAATACAGTGATTCTTGAGAAGAGGAACAAAACAGGTTCTATGGATAAAGCACAAAATTTTAATAAAATACACACAAAATAATTTTTTTTCAAATATCAGACTGAACTAACCTGGGCCATGTGAGCACAACAATGTATGTTTTTCTGGTGTTTGCTATGTGCCTGGTCATAATCTGGTTGGTGTTGCTGTGTCAGACTTAGGGCATGCTGCACAGCACATTTTGATTGTCAGGAGTAAAACAGTTCCTATGCTTGCCTGGCATTTAAAGCTGCTCTTATGTTTCTACATCACTTGAACTTTGCAATCCAGTATCCAGACATTTACTCTCCAGCAACCTAATGGATGTTGGCCAAAGAAAAATTACTCTGAAAGCCCAGGCCAGAGACAAATGGCTCAGAAACAGACAGAGGTAAGATGGATATTCATTACTGAACTGCTCTTTACTGTAATAGAGTATGGGAGAGGTTACAAATTATGGTTTCTGTCACAGCAGAGTGGACAGTATTCACTGAAATGCTTCATTTGTGTAAACCATAACTCTGCTCTGACAGTCGTCATTCGAAGCTTCCAACTGTTTTCCAAATCAAGGCCTCTTTTAATTATACTTTATTCATTACAGACTCATTAATGAGTCTAAATAACAATAATGATTATTCAACAAAACAAAAAACAACTAATGTCACCAAGAAAGCAAGTAGTTCACCTATTTTTCCAAAACGTGAGGAACTGCAGCGGCTACAGCCCCCCCTTGTGGTGGCTGAAGGATACAACTTAATATTGACTGTACAAAAATCTGCCAATAAGCAGACACGCTAACTGTGGAAGAGGACAAAAAAAACCTCTTCAACAGAAATCAGTCAGTAATAATTTCTGTTTACGGATGAACATGCATCTTCTCTACAGCACAGCAATCTGCTACAGGAAGTTAGAAGTAACAGTTAATGTATTTGTATATCTAGCGCCATGACAACCATTTGTTGTCATGGCGCTGAGAAGATAGCCTTAAAACCATAAGATTAAAAGTTCCCCCATAGGGTTCCTCAAAAAAAGGGGAAGGTGGTCAGAAATTAAAGCAGTACGACTTTGCAGTCAGGAGCAAATAAAAGATTTTCTTAAATGCATGTTTTAAAAATCCCAAAGGCTCTTTTGTAATCATCACATTGGCTACATTCAGAAATTGTGAAAATATCCAACGCTAGAAGAGTCATAGCTTAAATGAAACTACTGCGTACACACATGTGTGAAGTAATTTAGCCTTCCCGAGGTTTTTTACAAGGCTACAGTTTTAACTCACTGAAATCTTTTTTCATATTATTCTTACACCTTAAAGTAATTCTAATAAACCCCAGGGAAATGTCCACACTGAGCAGTTTTCTAAGAACCAATGCAGTGCTGTTCCACCCCTAACTTTTTGCTGAGCACTGCCTTGTCAGCTGGCTAAAATATGGCTACTTAGCCTCCTTTATGACAATAGGGGGGGAAAAATGGAAGTATTTTTGGTTAGATATACTTTTGGCACAGGTTTTTGGAGCAAAACCAGAACGTCAAAAAATAAATACAGCACTATTACAACTTTTTTTAAAATCTAACCCACATTTTAACTATTAACTACCACAGGTCTCACTATTGTTTCAAATAAGCAATTCCCATGACGTAGGATACAATTAAAATCTTAATGATCATCATCAACAGCCTCTCAGAATTTGAAGAAGTGGTTTTCATTTAATAAATCTCTCTCTCTCTGTGCAGAACTAAAAAAAGAGCTGCAGTGGTGCCACCGCTGGACCTAACCTTGGACTGAACCAGAACCAAACTGTCCATTTTCAGCCCGAATGACTGAATTCATTGCAAGCACGTGTCATCTCTCTCTCTCTCTATTTATTTATTTTTATTTATTTATTTATTTATGTGCATTTGTGCCCTGGCTATATGCACCTACCCCCACCTGCCCTCCCCTTCCTCCACCTTGAGACAAAAGCATGACGTGAATAATTTATATTTTTTCCGTGTACACATAGTGATGTGTGCGCTGTTGGCGGGAAGGGCATATCATATCAGTCAATGAATTTATATTGTTCTGAAACTAAAGCGCGAACCCGAAGCGTTGTTTAATTAAAAAAAAGCTGGATTAATTGGAGACTTGTAGATTCAGAGTCATCCAAATATCCGCCAAAGAAGAAGAATAAATCTCACTTTATACATGCAGAAACCTAAAAAGTCTCTTTTGAAAAGCCAGTTTGGTAAAAATAAATAAATGAATCGCTTAAACAGTGCAACAAATGCTCCACACACCGGAGCAGGTGTAAAGCTTTGCCTCGACTGCTCTGGGCTGCGTAACACAAGCTGCAGGGATAAGACAGAGGAACAAGACAAGAGCATTCAACAGATGACCGCGGCCATGCATTCACACAGGTACGAGAGCAGAATTGAGTCGTTCATTTACCGCTGATTGAAAGTCAACAGTTTGCTAGAGGCGGGGTCCACACTGTTCATGTCCCCATGCGATGCGAGGTCCAGCGGACGAGGCGGCAGCAAACAGACCCCCGGAGTGCTTTAGTTTCTCTTCCCCCCCACACACACTCTCTCTCTTTCTTTCCCCCACTCTCTCTTTCTCTCTCTCCGTCTGAGAGCGCAGGGACATCAACTGCTGCGCAAACTCCCGAGAAAACAGCTGATCGCGCAGGCCGGGCTGGTGGTCTCTGAGTGAACACCCACACTGTTCACCCACTGTTTAAGATGATGAAGCGGAACGACTCTGTCAAAGGAGCTGTGTGTTTACTGTGCTATCTCTGCTCCCCCCCTACACACACACCCCCCACACACACACTACTCTCCTCCCCGCGTTCTCTCTCTCTCTTTCTCTCTCTCTCTCTTTCACACACATACACTGACATGCATGGTGCATTTCTGGTCACCACCGTTTTTTTTATTTTTTTATTTCCCCTTTCCTGCGCTTGGTTAGACGCATTATCCGGAGGTTCTGCTCTGCAGACCAAAGAGCCTCATTCAGCGCAGCTATTCTTCTTGATTTGCTGCTGTTACGTCACCGTCAATTGGGAAGAAGAACTCTGAACCTGGAGCAGGGAGCCTTAGACACTGTATGAAAAAAAACAAAACGTTTTCACTTTTCCCCCGTCACTATTAATGCTGTGCTGATCAGATCATCTAAGTTTGGCATTGCTTCCATGGCACATGAGGATCCCTAATCGAAAAAAGTCCCAAGAAAACATCCAAAGTCCAGAAAGTATGATGTATAAGTTTGAAATGATTTGCATAAGTTGTAACCGTGCAAAGAAAAATCCTCGTTTTAACTTTACGTTAAAGCTATACTTTTTTTTCTTCATTCATTTTAGACGCCTATCTGCCTCATGTGATGTCATCATCTCAAATAAGCACAAAGTGGAAATAACTCCTTTCATCTTCAGTGTGCCGAGTGTTTTGTGAAATCCCGTGATGGAAATCTATATTTGTTACCCAGTTGGGTTTTCATCGCCAGTGAACACTTGTCAACAGAATTAAAAAAAAACAAAACAGCAAGGGTTGGTATCTTTAAGTAGGAGCCCAGGTTATAAGATGCTGCAGTTTAGCAAAGATTCTTACCTCCACTTTCATCCTGGAGTCAAACCAGTATTTTTCTTTCCATTATCGCCAATTGAGCTCATTGTTCAATTAAATATTGAAATAATGGCCTTCAATGCATAAGGTCACTTTGTTGGACCTGCAGTAGATTAATACATTGCCGGTTATGTGGTTACCAAAAGTTATTCTTCTATGTTTAGACATAGTAAAATCAATGGATATATAAGACTATTTTATCACCAATTATTGTGAATGAGCTTAAATAAACTAATGTGATATTATTATTAGTAAGGTACTTTCTTTCGAAAAGACAAAGCATCAGTCAGCGGGAGTAATTTTCTTAAAATATTACTTAATCGCATTGTTTGACCAGGCTTTTTTTTGTTGTTCTTGTTAGGACCATAAATGTGGCACTGAACTAGATTTCTGTTTCTTTTGCTCAAGCAGGATATGAATAAATAAAATCTTTTGTAAAAGCATCAGAGTGGAAATGAACCAGAGCAATGTCTTCCAAAATTACTTTCGGGTATAAATTTCTCTCTCTTTTATTTCCCTTGATAGTGTTGCCCTGCTAAATTGGTGCCGTGTAATAATAATAATAAAAAAAGAGCGAGTGTTTCCAAAATGACAAAAAAATAAAAAAAATTACAAATTAAACTCTTTAATGTCTACTACAATAAATTGAAATTGCTTTTCATTAGTAAGCGTGTATAATAACAATGAGAAGAGCATCTGGGAAGCAGAAGACATTTAAAGCAAGCAGAAGGACAGGAGAACAACAACAACAACACAAAAACAGTAGATTTTAATCCTTCACTCTGCGCCGCCCCTCCTTTTGACACCAGTCACAATCTCAATTACAGCAGCTGAAACCTGAGCTCTGGTAAATCTGACACCCTTGCAATAGTGCAGCCGCAGCCTGCGTTAGCAGCTCAGGCTTCATATACAAACACAACATGAACGAGTGCAGGAATGCTCAGCCGCGGCTGCACGGCACTCAGCTGCTCATTAATTTCAGATCAGCAGGAACCCCTCTGCGGCCCCCACGGGCACCCCGGGATAACACCTAAAGCCACAAGCGTGCATAACACGTTTCTTTTATTTTTCTTTTCTCCAAAAATAATCTCTTGTTTGAGTTGCAGCTTAAGGCTTGAAAAAAAAAAAAAAAAAACCAAAACAACAGCTGTTTCCAAGTGCAACCGGAGCCTTGCATCAGGGTAAAGTTACAGGAGTCTAACCTGAGACGCCTCAAAGCTCCCCAGGCTCTAATTAGTGCCCAGAGACAGATTACTACCACACACACAAACGCTCATACATCTTACACAAACCCGACTATGACACACCCGCCCCTGTGCTCTGCATGAGGTCATCTGCTTCATTTAATGGCAAAGTCGGTGAGGTCAGTCTTTAACAAGGGAAGTGAGAAGTCTTCCTCTGCAAACAATTTGTTAAAGCGATCCTCCTGCTCTTTGCAGAAAGAGTTGGTGTCATGGGCAAATAGTTTGCTTCAGGTGATAAACAAATCCCACTCCATATGCTTATCTGGAAACCTGAGATGATAACATTTTAAGGCATTCAGTAATTTGCTTTTATTTGAACTGCCCTTTTTATAGGTTATACAACCTTTATTAAAAGGCAAACAAAATTGTTGAGCAAGTTTGGATTTGCTGTAGATTTTTTCTCATATAAGAACAGTCAAAATTGGAATGCACATTCTAAGACAAGCCCACTAAAAGATTAGTTTAAATGTCTGAAGCCATATAATTTTGTTGCAGGACGTATTAGTTCTGCCATAGTTCTTGCTTGATGTCCGACCAGTTTCTTGTTATTGCTGCGCCTCATTTAAATATGTTGGTTTCATGCCTTTAAGAGTAATCTATGCATTTTTGAATCGTCAAGGTCTGATCTTTTGGAAGATTATTCCAGAAGTGTTAATGCTTCTGCAGATCAAGTCGTTCTGGACAATATCATTTCCAATCTTTGTTGGAAGAATTTAAGAGATTTTAAATGCAGGCAGCTATAATGTAATGCTCCTTTTGTTGCTGATACTGAATCGGGGCACCACTTATTCATAATGGTGCACCAGTGCACAAAGCATGCTGCTTAAAGACATGGATGAGAGAGTTTCTTCTGAAGGAACTTGACTGACCTGCATGGAGACCTGACCTCAGCCAAGAATAACCCCTTTGAGATGGGTGAGAACAATCGGCCTCTCTTGTCCAACATCAGTGTCTGACCTCACACATGCAAATATTTAAACATTCCCATAAACCTTGTAAAAAGCCTTCCCAGAAGAGCTGAAGCTGATAATGGTGGACCTATTACATAACAAACCCTCTGCAGTAGGAATGAGAAGTCACTGAAATGGAGGTGTATGCATACACATGATGCTGCATGTACGTATAATTTTGACCCTGTTAAATTTGTATAATAATTTCAAAAAAGAACCGGTCAACTCCGCCACTGAATTGCCAAAAAACTTGATATACTTTGTCAAAAATGGCTGTAATTACCTCTGAACTGTTAAATAGGCCCCATGACCCCTTTATTTTCTGTCTGTTGAGGCTTGTCAGTATTGATTAGGAAGCGAACAATAAGCTGTAAATCTTCCACTGCGTGGAGCCTGGCAGAGCCAGAGTATCCCAGGCTCTTTGCTCCCCAGACAAATTAAGCTTCAAAGGCGAAGATTTAAACGTAGGTGTCAACATTACGGGGTGTGGGTTCATGGTCCATGTGTCCACACCGCGGATGTGAGGCCGTGCATCTCTCAGGTAGGACAACCGCGTTTGTGCAGGCACTCGCAGATCTGGCAGCCAAAGCGCCTGAATCTGCATGAAACGGATCAGGAGCTCTTGATTCAATAGTGCGATAATCCCTCTGAGTTATGGCGCCTTCATTCTGGACAGCTGCCGCTCTGGCCCTGTGGTGGCCCACATGAAGCCACCGCACCTTTCCCATCCATGCAACCTGCTTGAAACTGGATGGGTGACTTAAACTTGCCGATATTATCTGTTTTGCAGTGGCAAAGCAATCCGATGAGTGAAATAACAAATCTTCCGCACAGTATATTATGCAAAGTAGACCAGAAGCTGCTACAGAGGAACTGTTATCTGCTGCGCGTGTTGTCATACCACATGCAAATCAAACACACCCACCGTGACGAGTTTCTTTTGTTGTGAGTCCAACCAGCAGTAGGAAAAAAGTCATAATAGTGTGCCCCATTTGCATATAGCATTGTTGGACTTAGAATATATGCTGTGATACAACACAGGAAGCCAACAGAAGCTCACATTAAACCTCTGTTTCCCCTTTCAAGCATTCAAGCAACAGACATCATTTGCAGTAAGCAGCCACCTGTATTCCCCTCACGTGTTGTCCAAAAGCACAAACACGCACATGCGCAAACACGCGCACACACGCACACACCCACACACACACACACACACACACACAGGTGGATGATTTCGATCCAGACCTTGGCCTGTTTGTTTCTGGCGAGTCTCAAATGCCAACGAGTCACCACGTGGCCCCTGTGAAATGTCACTATGTCAGGTTGCCGCAATTGATAATGGCGATCTCATTAAACGTGATCTGCTGAATTAACCTTTTGTCTATAACACTCAGGCAGTCTCTGGGCACCACTCAGTCCTCATTCCCGCAGCTAAACATCCTCGTGTGCGTCCACCTGAGCATGAGGAGCGGATGTCAGGCTGCTCCAGTGAGGAAATGTAACAAGTGTAATAATGAGAATCACACTAAGCCTGCTGCCTGCTTGTGAATGATACCTGCTACTGAGTCCACCTGTTCTCCAAATGAGCATCCCTGCATCTGGTTAGAGCGGAACACACTCCTCCTGGAGGAAAAGTATCATCTTTGCATCAAGTGTGACATTTCTATACTGATAACAACTGGTACAAAGAATTTAAAATGAGAACAACTCGTGTTCTGTTGTTCTTAATTTGTATTTTTTGGTCTAACTCATAAAAATGGCTGAGGTAATAAAATCAGTATATAAATACCTGTTTTTAAGTCCTTTGTTTCCTACCTAACTGCAGTATCACATCACCGTTTCCATAGGAAAAGCCTGCTCTCTTGTGGCCACAGTGTGTAATCACAGATCATTTGCTTCTGGGAAAGGTAATAAATTGTTTTGACATAAAGAACGCCACATTGTGTGGACGGGACACCCCTTTATCATTCCTTAACATTTGTTAGTCATTTTCCACTGGGAACCTTTCACCTCTACTCATTTTGTCAACAAAGAAACACTGGCTGCCTGTGCAAACACAGCAAAACAAAGTAATCACATTATCAGAATCAATTATCTGAATGATAATTGAGCATTTCACCTTACTCTAAAAGCATAGCGGCATCTTAAATGCACAAATGGCAGGTTATGTGTATGTATGTATCCACTCGATGTCACCATAGTCTGTTAATGCTTATTATAAACTTTTATTTGGTTTGTTTTACTTCTGTCTCGCTATAGTTTATATCGCAGCAAGGAGGTCAAGGAGATAGTAATGAACAATCTCAATAGTAGGATTACATTTAAAACAATATTCTAAGTTTTAAAAACTTTTACAGAGCGCAATTTATATGCTATAAATGGTACAAGATACATCTTACACCACATAAACAACTACCCTGTTTTTTTTGTTTGTTTGATTTAGGCTGTAAACTAGATGTACATTCTTTTGTCTATTTCTACTTTTGTCTATTATTTCAGCATGTTTCATTTTTTTAAAATTCTGACTTTTAGGTAAGATTTTCTTCAACTGATCTCCTAATGGTCAAAATCCCCCACCTGCACAGATTAAATCTTCAGTCTTCTGAAACAGAACGTGCCACTATTATTTTCTATTTTTGTCAGGTCGGCAACAGATTTTCAATTTCAGCCTCTCAGAGTGCTATGAGGTATTAATCCCACTCACAGCACTGAACACCAGACTTCAACACATCACCCTACGTCTCTGTAGACGATTAAAGGGATCAACATTTATTCTGCACTCTCATTTTTCATGATAATATTATGATTGCCTTTTCTGGAAACCAACTTTTCTTTTACAAACAGATTTCCACATAGTATACAGTCATGTTAAAAATAGGAGAATAGTGTGTGTATTTTGCTAGCATCTTTGGACATACGGACATTTAACATGAATTAATCTCTTTTCAATCCCGAACAATTCAAGTTGTTTAAATAAACATCTGTTAGAACACATAACTTCAGAAAAGTTGCTAGAAGTTTTTATAGATACTTCCTCCCAGCACGTGTCACCATCACTGCTCCCAACAAATAAATAGGTGTTTACATCCCTCCGAATATTTGCAGTTTTTCTCTTCTCAAATATATTTCTGCAGTTATTTGCACATCTTTGTTGTTTGCACATTTTATTCTCACTCATTGTAAATATTCTGTTGTTTTGTACAGTTCAAATACACAAGAAAATGTAACTTTTAAAAAATATTTTCAATAATTTTTTTATTTATCATTACCTTTTTCAGTTTCAAATTATTTGAATGACCTTTGTGGGCTTTTTGGTCATGAGCAGAGAGAGGTACCAGCAATTTTGTCCATGTGTGTATAATGTGGCATCATTTTGAACATGGTAACAAGATAGCATCAAACACCTAGCTATGATAAACCCATCTTACACTGAGGCCTAACTAGCCTGGCAGTAAACAGTCTCATTTCACAAGGTTACTTTAATGTCAAAGTGCCAAATGGTCGTTGTTTTTCAGCGTTACTCATCCTGCAGAGAGGGTGTTCCCTCTTTTGCAGTTGCAACATTAAACCCATTTCAGTTCCTCACTGGATTCCTGAGAACATGTTGCATAAAAGAAGGTGTTACATTTAAATATCTGTAACTAAAATGACTTCAGGGTTCTGAAGACCGTGAAAATGACATGTGAGTGAAAACAGGTATTTGGACTGTTGCTTAGCTACGCCTAAGTGTTTTGTGCTTTGGAAGAGCTTGGACACTAAAATAAATTTGTCATTTTACTTGCAGATTTCTGATGAAAATATTTATAGCAGAAGGCAAAAATCACCCCTTTTCTATGTATATACTCTTGAACTAAAGCTGCAATGTTATGTCGACATTTACATGATAAACACAGTGCATGAAACATTTACAAATAAAAGTTTGAAATGCATTTATATTCAGCCATATTTAATTAATACTTTGCAGAACAACATTTTGGTGCAATTGCAGTTGCAAACCTCTTATGATATGACTATAGACGCTAAAGTATTTATTCATTTTCAGTAGCAAAACATCTCTGGCTCGGTCAGATTGAGTGACGAGCGTCTGTTTTTCACATCAGTTTTTTGCACATCAGTTTTTCATTCTTGCTACAGATTCTTAGTTGGATCTATGTCTGGATTTTGACTGAGCCAATTATGGTTTGCATTAAAACATTTGTAGCTGTGTTTTAACACAAACCATTTCACTGCAACTTTGGCTTGTCAAGGTTGTCTTGCACAAGTGTGTTTTCCATCTCGTCTGTGCAACCCAACATGAATGGGCTCAAGATAGCTTGGAGGAGGCTGTCAACAAAAACAACAACAAAAAAATACTGTCAAAAAAATGACAAGATGATAATAAGGCTGCGTTCATGTCGGCCTGCCAATTACAAGTGTCTTTATGCAATATCTGTATGTACGTGTATGTATGTGTGCATGAAAGAGTTAATGAGTGAATTGTATTATCTAAAATTTGTAGATTTCCATTAACTTGATAATTATGCACCACATTTGTCTATGTTGCATATCATCCCCCACCAAAAAAAAACCCAAAACGCAAAACAAAAATTTAGGTGGAATGTGACAAAATACAAAAATGTTCCAGGGGTATGAATACTTTTGCTATATGCTGCAATCACTGCAGGCAAGTCAAATATGATCCAGCTCCTCTACAAACAACATTCCTATATACTTCTGCAAATATCTCCTCAGTGGCTTTCTCTCTTTCATGTTCTTGTTCTGTGCTTTCCCTCTAGCCAACAAAAGGTTTTGCCCAGCCTCCTGTAAAACCACAGGGTAAAAATGCACAACATTAACCCTTTACATGGTCCGTTTCCTTCTCTTGTCCTCCCTGGATCTCTGAATTGAGCAGTGGGAACAGTAGGGCCGATGTGACTCATTGCTTCCTTTGATCTCTGTTCTTGTATCTGAAAGTTGAACTATCACTAACTATCCGACCGAATCACTGTAAAGGTACGGATCATTGTAGGGAAGGAAGTTTTTAGAGCTGTGCGCAAAAGAAAAATCTCCACATGCATGGAATCCTAAGTGCATGTGGCTTAAGCCTCTCAACACAAACTGGCCGCATCCCAAACAGCATGCAAGTTTAGCTCCACTGGGTTTATTCCAGGCAGCTATACTGGGAAACAGTTCTTTCTGTCCTTCAGGGAAATCCTTGAGCATGGTGCATTTCAATGTGTAACCATGTCCTAGAGGCTTAAATGGAAGCAGATGTTTCCAAGACTAAAACTTTACATAGGGTTATAATCAAGCGAGGGATTTTTTTTTTTTTTTTTCTTTCTCTTTTGCGATTTTTCTTCTTGTAATTTGGGTCCATTTTTCCATCTCAATTAGCTTGCTGGGCTCCATTGTGTGCTGCGTGTTTAGCTATGCAGCCACATATGGGAGCGATTACAGTCCAGTGTTTACCAGAACTCACTGAGGGACGGGCTGTACGGCTCAGCAGAGGAGAACCATCCTAGTTGACACTGTTTCAGCTTCCCCCAGTCCACCGCCTTTTATGGACGTCAGAAAGCAGTAGTGAAAAGAGACGCCAAGTGAGGGTATTTAGGATACAGTATCAGGCAAATCTTACAAAAAGTGAACAAGAAGCATAAAGTACAATGATAATTTAATGGGGATGTGATGAGATGAAATGTGTGCAGCTACGTATCTGTTTCCTGTGTTAAAAACACATTGAAGGATATTTTGAAGAAGTCAAAAAAAAAAAGTTGCTAGTCTCTTCAAAATCTCTGAGCAAACTTTTCTCATTCTCTTTTCTGTACCTTTAAATATATATCATCATTCACTAGCAATATTGGTAGGACTTTATGAAGGTCTCACATTCTCTGTGTTTGACAGCCCCCCTTCCTCAGATGACCCCCAGATTTTCGGACAGATTTACTTCTGAATCCTGACTTGACCGTTCCTATTTCCGAGTGGTGAGAAGTAGAAAATGGGAACCAATTTCCTACGTTTTGTTTGACTCTTCTAAGAGTCGGCAAAAGTCATTCTTTCGTTGATTTGGATGTGGGCTGGGACTCGCATCGAAACTAAAATCAAACTTTAGCTTCTAAGCAGACACCTGAGAAATTTGTACTGGAACTGACTGATATTTATTACCCTCGACAAAATTTCTAGTACCTTCTGAGGAAAAGCATTCCCAGATAACGATGCAGCCACCCGCAATCACTGCAGGAATGATGTAATGAGCTGAATTGTTTCTGCATTTAACATAAGGTTTGAAATCATTGCCTAAAGTTGACATTCATAGTTTCTTTGGACAACTTATCCTCTGATGCTTTGTAATGTCTCTGCAAACTATGACTTTATCTAAATGATGTAAATAAGCAAATGCATTTACCTCAGAAGACTTTGCACATGAACGCAATTTAAATAAGGTGCAGCAAAGTAATAGTTTGAGTATGTACACACAAAAATGCACGAACTTAATGTTTTAAACAGGTTGGGCTAGACGTTTTATATTCACTGTTACTGTCACGTTTTAACGATTTATGATTTTCTTTTACAATCCCATCCCCCTGTTCCACTTATCGAAGATGAACTTGTGAAAATAACAGATCAAATAGAAAAGCCTGGAAATCCCTCTCCACGGCAACCATCTACAATAAAGAAAACTATTTTGTTCCCAGGGATGAAGGTTAGTCCCTTTACTGATCTCAAGGTCTTTTCCTGGTCTAACATGTAGAAAACAAACAAACAAACAAAGAAAACACTCCACACTTAAACACTCATTTTAATAAGATGCCAGAACCATCCTGTACAACTGCGGGGTGCAAGCATCAGTCTATTAATTTGTCTCTATCAACAAAGCAAAAGCTGTTTCCACATTTGCAAGGAGGATGAGCTTGTTTGCTGTGATGGCTGGACTTTGCTAGAGCTGCTGCTCGTCATTGATCCTGTTTGTAGTGTTCACTGGCAGGACGTCAAGCAAAGTCCTGGAAATGAACGTGGCTGGAGAGAGAACTTCACGGTACCATCATTCCTTTCTGTCTGATCATACGCTTCTATTTGGGTCTTCAAGCTTCAGTGTAAGTGAATAGAGTTTTGTTAATATAAAAACATTGACTGGTGAAACAGTAAAACAATATATTGAATTGGAATCACGGTGCTGTTCATTTAATCATCTGTTTTTGTATATAAAAAAAAGTCCTGTTGCATACAAAGAAACTTTAAAAACAGATCAGTCTTGTTTAGTGAAAACGGCCAGATAAATAAACTGTCCCCATACTGAAGTGAAACGCTGGTTGGATTGGCTCGAGTTAGTTAGTCTTGTTAGGAGTAGTGCTGCCAGAAAGAACGACCTGACATAACTGTACAGTGAGATTATTTTTTCCTTTCAGATGGACTTTCACTGCCGTTAATGACTAACCCTTGACTCATTTTCAGTAAAACAATCAAAACAACTGGCAGCGTTCCCAGCTCTGGCTGTGAAGCAGTTTCACCCTCAGAGCAAATTGCAGTATGCTAAACGAAGCCTGTAAACTTACAGCAGGTTCCTGCTACTGCCGATGTGAAAGTGCGTGGCTTTACAATCAGAAGGAAACTGCACACGTTCAACTTTCATGCAAGATGTGCAAGGTGGGAAACTTTTGGTCTTACAGAAAAGCTTGAGTGATGAGTTGGAAAGCAGACTAAGTCGAAAACATGATGTTCAATACACAAATTGACAAAATCCACAAGTAGAGAGTAAACAAAGGAGATCAGAACGCTACATGTACTGAGGATGATTACTGAGATAAAACCCAGGTGGGAGTTAATTAAGAGAATAGAAAACAGCTGGGTGAAAGCATGGAGATCAGGAAAAACACCAAGGGAGGCTAAAGAGGGAATAGCTGAACAGAATACACATAACCACAAAAGTGGAAAAGAATAAAAAATTTAAAAAAAAAACACAAGACAACCCAATATGACTCAATACCAAAACAAAAACTTGACTGAAAACTCTGGCAGTAAAATCAATAGAACATATCGCACAACGGAAGACAGATAACAACAATAAAACTGTATCTAAGGTCTGAAGACAGGAGCAGCGAAGAAGGACTACAACTCAAATCAGATCTGGCTTCTGTTCCATGTCTTCCCATTCTCGCTGATATCTTTTGTTTAATGGCTGAAAAAAAGTTAGATGTAGTTTTTATGTGTAATAAAATCACAATATTTTCAGGGATAATTAAAAAAAAAAGATTGGACAATAGAGATCATCAAAATGTGCAAGGAGTAGCAGAGGGGTGAAATGATAAAAGTTGCACATGTGCAGCTTTTTCTATGCACACTTTGCTGTGTGTGTAATACTTACAATTTACCAGAGAACATGGAGATCTTTCAGCTAATCTTCCACGACACTTAAGAATCACAGATATATTTGGCATGTTCGACAGGGTGCTGCTTTGTGATCCACCATTTTAATGTATAAAACAACTTTGCAGATACACAATTTTTGTCTGTTTCAAAGGAAAAGGAAATTTCCTCATTTGACTCGACATAACATTTTCTTTCTATGTCACAAATGTCCCTTCCAGGGTATTTGGTGCTGTGTAACTCCTCTTTAATTAAGTGTGAAATATGTGACTACCAGCTAATAGAATAGCTACGACTAAATAATAAGTACCTTTGTCTGCACATTTCCTGAAGTGATGTGTGAAAAGTACTTTATTGAACTCCCTATTCTCCTGGGATTATCAATTATTTATGAATCCATTAACAAGCCATAATTTTGAGGCAGAAAATCCCCTGGTCTCTAGATGTCAGACAGAAATAATAATAAAAAATAAACTGTAACAGATGTTAATGAGCTCACTGACGAAGAATGGCATTAAGTTGTTTACCTATGATTCCAATTGTTACAATAACTTAGAGACGAAACTTTTTCAAGGACCAGAATTTCAGCAGCTGAAGCGTAAACAAGCTTCGCAAAAGCATTCAAACCTCTCAACGTTTCTCACATTTTATCACTTTCCAACCACAAAACTTCAGTGTATTATAATGCATTACATTGCATGCAACAGACCAAAAAGGTGTAAACAATAAAAGTGAGAAGTGAGGGGTTTCAAGATAATCCTAAAATAAGATCTAAAAAAGAAGAAAAGAAAAAAAATGTGTGGAATGCATTTTTCCCCCCAACTAAATAAAATAAAAAACAATCAGTTCCCCTCAGAGTTCATTTGTTTGTAATCTCAGTATGAAAACAGCTGCTATGCGAAGGTTTGAGTGGTTTGTTGGAGGACGACCAAGGAAGACAGCTCAGAAAAACGCGTGCAGGATTGAGTTGTGGAGACATTTAAAGCAGAGTTATGTTATAAAACTATTTGAGCTCTGAATATGTCACGGCATATAATTCAACCCATCATCTAATTTAAAAGAAAGTCCTGTTTGAAGGCAGCCTGCGCTCAAAGGTCACCTCCCCAGCATGACCTTAAACACAGACAACTAAAGGAACGGCTTAGACCACTTAGTTGCTTAATAAAGTGTTTTTCAAATTAATTTCATTGATTTGATTTGAATCAAATTATGCTCTTATCTTAGAATCACTTAATCACGGACTAGATTTCAATGTAATTATAAATTTGTGGCAAGATTGTTGCCACAGATTCATAATTACTAATAAATGTTTTGTTTAAAAAAAAAAACATTTTTCACATTCTTAGTTCATTTGTTTACATCTCTTTTTAAAACCTGTTCAGTAACGTTTACCTCATGCTGTAAATTGGCTCTTCCTTTTAAAAGCTTATTAGGCTTTTGGTTTTATATATTCAACCTTGTTGTTCATCTATATGCTTTGACTTACCTGCTGGTACACCTGGATTTCCCCACTGAGAGACAATACTGGTTATTTTTGTTCTTTTCTAAAACTGAACATTTAATTATTAGCGTTCCAAGATGATGACTTTTCTGCTGTTTTCTTTTGGCATAACCCAGCAAACCTGCCTTCATGTACTAGTGTTCATCCAGAGCACCTACCATTCACACTGGTGGCATCGTAACTTAATCTGGTGACCCGTTTTGTTCACTGAGAACTGAGAAATTCTGACTTTTGAGCATAACTCAAATAAACACTAAACATTAGGTGGATTATTCCACAACTAAAGTTTGTTTTTACAAAAGTGAAAAAGTAAATTCATAATTCATAAGTTTTTCTTTATGTAGGGCTAAGTAAGTTTGGATACCCTTTTTCACCTAAATGAATTTATCATCTAAAATTGTATTTTTGTGTTTAATCAATCTTCCTATGTATGATATTAAAATTTGGTTGATGATCTGAAACACTAAAGTGCTGAATTATAAACAAGCAAAGTGTCTTAGCTCGCCCTCAAAATGACATGTTGATGGCTTTCGTCTAGATCAGGAATCTTGTCAAGCATTTAACACACATGTTGTTTATGCAAACGGAGCTTTGAAGCTCCTGTAAAAGCTTTATCAGTAAACAATGAGAGGGTGAACGCTAATTCAGATCTCCTTTTCTAGCTTTCATTGTTTTTTTTTTATGTTTGTTTTTTCTGATAACATGCATGTGGCCACGTCTCAGTTTCGAGTTCAAACAAAGCACATGAATGCAGTGCCACACACATCATCTACATCTGGAATCGGTACAAGCCAGAGCGAAATCCCTGGCAGCCGTAATCAGAGAGCATCTGAGTTTGGCAGCAGGGAACAATAATGAAGGCTCTGACAGCATTTCAAAGCAAACAAACTAGAATCAGCTCGGAAAAGAGACGCTGGGAAAGAATCGAGACTGCTCTGTTGTGGCAGGTGAAGTTCACGGCTGCTCTGTCATGGATGATTGAAGGCATATGTTCAACATTTAGCATATTGGTAGACGGGTTCAGGTTATTAATAAGAGGCAGACGTTTCCAAGCTGCAACATGGATGCGGTCTGTCAGAATACTTGCCGCCAAGTTTGTGGCGGAACTCCTTATCTTATATTTGTCAGGTCTGAGTCCATAGCATCACGCTCTGACTGCACATTGTTAGCTTAATGATGGATTTGCTTTTCCTCACCCCTGCTCTAGTTCAGCTGCTCTCTGCCAGCACATGCCTTTCCCTTAAATGAACCACAAATACTTGAAGAAAAGATTGATGAGAGCCCAAAAGATTGCAAACAATGGAGTTAGTTTCCCCTCTCACCCACCCACATCTGAATCTGCTGATGTTGCAGCCGTGGTTCTTTGGAAGCCTTCTGGTTTTTGATTTCAGGCATTAACGCAGGACATCTGTCCCCCGTGATCAGAGACTGCGTAATACTTGAGCAGTCATAATATTACCTGTGGCCGTCTCTTAAGAGTTGTACCGCTTCCGTCAGCTCAAAGTCAGAGTCGAGTCAGTCTCCGCTTTGCTCGATGACGCATCACCGTGTTGTCTAAGTTCATAAATCCAAGATCAGCCAAGAGTTCAATCACAGGCAAGACTCTACAGAGAGGCTGCAACTGTTTTAGAAAATAATTCAAAGAGACTCTGACTAGTTTAGGAGTTGCTGTTCCTGGAGGATGTCCAGCCTCTCCCTCTGTCAAGCTTAAGACCAGAGAGCAGAGAAATTATTTTGTGTGTGTTTGTCTTTGCACTGCCTCAAAAAGCTTAGTATATTTATGAAAGGAGCAGATTTGCTCTTCGGTAACAAATGACTCACCGATGCTTTTGAATTATACATTTCTAGGCCTTTGGTTTTCTTTCTTGTCAATACATAATTATTTTACCCCACAAACAACACTTCTTACATGTTAGACGGAGAGCTTGAAACATTCTGGAGATCAGCATGTATAGTCATTTTTAATAAATTAGAACGTACATTTCAAGGAGGTTGGTAAGTCAGACTAAAAGTATACTTTAAAACTAGCAACAACTTTTTAATAAGATCAGTTTTCTGAATTAAAATGATATGACATAAATGCAGGGTTTCCCTCAGTGTTGTAAGCCTGGCGGGCCACCAGGCTGTACTTATGCTCCCCCCAGGCTTGGCATTGTTAATTTATCTTAGTTTTTTTTGTTTTTTTTTTAGTTATTGCCTTTTTCAAGACTCTATAGTTGGTGTTTAGGCATTAATATTCCAGTCTTCCAACAATGTATAGTTATCAAGTGATATTATTAAATTTTCTGTTAACTGTTAAACATTTTTTAACTGAAAAACATAGCAGGCGCCTGGATGACGGCGCTTACCACCCCGAGCACCGGGCGTAGCAAGCTTTCTGAGGGAAACCCTGAAACATCATGCTTTCATTAAATCTAGGTGGAAATTCATCATAATGAACAACAATAAAGGCTTCAAAACATCAGCCTGTGTGTAATTAATCCACATAATGTGTTTCATTTATTGAACTGAGCTACTGAAATAAAGTTACTTTTCAATAATGTTCTAATTTCTTGAATTTGACTGCACATGCAGTTCACTGGTCTAGTAGGAGCTCATTATGTTACAATGTGAAAACATGGTGGTGGTGGCATCATTCTGTGGTGATGGTTTTATTCTTTAGCAGAGATGGAGAAGCTGATCAGAGTGAAAATGAAGATGGAGGTCAATGGAGAAAAGAAGCTATTAGAGGCTGGAAAGGTTTTGACTATGACAGGTTAAGACTGCAGCAGGCTTGCAGGGGGAGATGCATCCAGTGGTTCTACAAGGTATTATACTTACAAAATATAGACTTGTATTAGAAAAACACTTTAAAAATTAAAGTTTGGAGCCTTTTGTCAGATAGCAAGACGCACCTTAGAAGAACATCTGCGCACAGAAACATCCCCATAAGATGAACAAATGTTCAACTAGTAAATCTGGCACCGAAGAGGAAAATGACCCAATAATTACTTCCAGCTGAGGTCCATCCAAGTTTCTTTTGCTTCCACCTGCAACTCAGCAGCTACCTGCTGTCAGGCAGAATATCTGCCAACTGGCAGTGTGCTGACGGTGTCGGATAAGGCTTAGTCATGATGAAACTGTGTCCAAAGCACCAGTTGTGAAAAATAATAATAACTGGATGTGATGCGTACATATCAGAACAAGACAATCCCAGGGGATTAGCACAGAATGTCAAGTCTGAACCCTGCCGGTTGAAATTGGTTGATTTCATACGCAACGTGGCTTGATCCAAAAGGAAATTAATTAATTTCTTTTTTTTCTTTTTACTGTTTTTGAAATAATTATGCAGCATCATTCATCAATCACTCCATGGGCAAAATGCTCAATATTTCTTCAGGAGTAAAGGATTCCCCTCCTTAAGACACTTTAATATATATAGATAACTGATATATATACATAACTTTTTCTATTTTCTGAACCAAACATCTAATCAGAAATTGGGAGACTAACAACCTAATAATGTAACTCATTAATCAAGCTGCCAGTGTCTTTCACTCTGGGACTGCAAGCGTGGCCTGGAGGAGGGAAAGGGGTCAGATCAGTGTCTAGATAAAGATTCCTCCTGACATAATTCCACAGGCAAGCATCTGGAAGCACTTTTGCCGGTTTGCGTGTGCAAGCGCATGTTACTAACATTCTGCGAGGCTCCTTGTGAAGGGTCCTCTGCGTGCATGGTGATGCACTACTGCTCGCAGCCCGTCCTTCCCAGCAGCAGCCATTTACTTGAGAGTCTTTCACAAGCCTCTCGGTACAGCGGAGAATCTAGTCACCCCATTCAGTCGCTCCTCGCAGCCAGCTTTGATTGATCGTCTGTTAAGCCGCCTGTGCCTGAGAGACGGGCAGCCCAGGAAGCGTTTCAAAGTGACTCCAAAACTAAAATGGAACGAGCTCTTTCACCGCACAGGTCTGATCAGGAGAATCGAAAGGGACGCGTAAGTTAAAAACGCCTGGCACTGATCTCGGCCAAGTCTCGCCCCCGCGTGCACCGAACACCCAGAGTGAGGTTTCTATTTCCAAAGAGAGACCTGGCAGCAGGGATGCCCACAACAGTTTCACCAACACACACACACAAACGGAGATAAAGCTCTCCAAGAGAAAAGCAATCTTTTCTTTCTACCCTTCTATAGATTTGCTCTAATGCCAGGAGATGAGACCAAAACAAGTTAAGATAAGACGTTCCAAGAAAATTACGTGGCATTCCCAAACATGCCACTTTTTGGGATTTTCCAATCTTGCACTGTAGTAAATGCCACATTTGAGGTCACTCTAATAAAAACACCAGGGTCCATTTACTGCTAAGAAGCACCTAATTAGTCAAGAAGCTTATTTGTTACTGAAAGTGAATTGTATTACAAAATTTCCAAGAAAATCATTTAAAAACTCAAAACTGGATTCCAAATGAATGGCGAGAATAATTTCATTTCACTTGTCCAGCGTCGGATTCATCCAATAAGCCGGATTGTTGTTTTGTACTGCAAAAAACTCTAGAGAAGTTTTAGGGGTGTGAGTACTTTCACAATGCACCGCATCTGCTTACAATGCTTCACAGTTGCAGTGGCTATGAAATGAAAAAGGAAAGAAAAGGCTCCCGTAAAATATTGTGTAATGGAAGCCATTAGACCAGAAGCATCAGTAATGCACGGGGCTACCAGCTGGACTTCCAGCCACAAGGCTTTGATGGAACATTAAGACCGCACACAGAGAGCAGGAGCAGGTTGCAGACTGCATCATCCCGATGGGAGGTCACACGTCTCGAAAACCACATCATTTCATACAGAAAATGTCCAACAGCTGCACCATTACATGGTCCGATTGTCATTGTGTTCCCTTGCTTTTATGTGTCTGACCTCCCATGTCTTCTGATCTGCTTTAGTTTTGTCAGAGGGCAAAACTCATTTTCATTCTCATTTTTATGTCATTTTTTATTTATTCTTTTCATTTTTTGAGAGAGTAAATGATTGTTGGTATGGGTCGGGGCTGACCCAAGATATAATGAGACTACGCGACTGCAACAGACACAGTCAGTAAAAGCAGTTCCCATTTTTCGAATTTAACTTTTAATTATTTTTTCTGGGTATTTCTTACCTTACGGTAACACAACTTTCTTAGTTGCTCATTACACTTAACAATCTGATAATTGTTGAATTACAACATCAAAAGCTATTCTCACTTCTTTGCTCTTTTCTCTTCAACTTAACTGCAGAAGTAACACAAAACCGTGCCATTTTATTTTATTTTTGTTTTTACATTATAGAGGATCCTAATTCTCTTAGCTCAAAATAGCTTCACAGCACAGCTATTTCGCCATGAGTCAGACTTTGCCAACTGGAAATGCACAACCTTGCCCACCTGCTCATCTGCCAACTGACTTGCAAGGTGTCCAACCCTTGTGTTTCTCCTAGTTAAACTTTTTCAGCCATGAAAGTTGAAGCGTTACCGCCAGATGTCTGATACTGGTGACGTCTAGGTCGGTTCCAGGAGGATTCCCTGTTATCCTGAGACCTGGTAAAGTTTGCTTTTGATTGCGGTCTGCAATTCACAAATTGATGAACCGTGCTTTGCCTGACCCCTTACCTTCAGGACAGATTATCACCTGATACTAGGAACCAAAAGTTCCAAGAAAAATAAGTATGCAAAAATAATTATAAAAAAACCCCAAAAACAATCCACCAGGCATCTGATCAGAATGGATCTGGTTGGATTCTGATCAAGACTAGGAGGACTTTGGGTTGATTGCAGAACCAAAAGACAATGTATGACGTATATATATATATATATATATATATATATATATATATATATATTATATATATATATTTATGAATAAAAAAAATTACAACAAGCACCAACTTGCTTTTATATGAAGGGGCTAAAGTGATTTAAATGCAACATAGGATATCGCATATTTAAGAAACAATATGTGCAAAACAAGATGTGCTCAATGCAGGACGCACATGCATGTAGTTATGAATGAAATGGGCCCCAAAAGAGATTATGCTTCAGGCTTCGTATCACCTTTGTCCGGCCCTGAGCTGCATGCCCAAATCAACTCCTAAATTTGGCCATTAATTCACAACGGACCGAGTCGTCTCACTAAGCTGCTCCGGCAATATTGCAGAGTCAGGTGGAGAGGAAATGCCCCCGTGCGTAAAGCGTCTCTCCACGGCTCGGTAGGGGACCTTAACGCAGCGCTAAAATTATTATAGCAACAACAAAACCAGCAGATAGCAATGGTGCATTTAACCTTAAGTTATAGCTCAGGAGAGCCTGGATTAGACTGCACTATTTATGACCACATAGTGTTGGGACATCCCCGCTTCTTTCCCCTCAATGTGCATCGCCAATCTCGCCACATCCCGGCTACAAGCCAAAGAAAGAAAAAAAGAAAGCACCCTTTGAAACTCATCCTGTGCTCACATCGGAAATCCCACTCTCAGGTACAACAATGCTGCTTGTGAGGGACCGTCCAGGCGGTCTGATCGCCCTCTCGTCCCAGACAGAAACACGGTCGTCCTACCTGGTTATCTCGAAGCTGCAACCCTTCCGAAGGAGCAGAGCTCTCTTCCGCATGATGCCCTTGTCTTTGCCGAGGTACGCATTTTTATCCGAATTCATGGGTGCTGGACAAGCAGGTAGACTTTGAGAAACGGAAGCTCCTCGTTTATGAAGACTAAAAAATAAATAAATAATAAAAAATAAAAAAAATCGAGCGGTGAACTGTAAGACAGAGAGGAAAAGGGAGACAAGCAGGCAGACCGAAAAAATGATCCCTCCCGATGCAAGGTTCACCTCCTCATAGAGAAAAAACCGGGATGTTGGATCGTATGAGAGGTTAGGTGCATGTTTTCCGGCTGCCGGCTACTTCCTGACGGTCTCCAGAGAGAGGAGGCTGAAGAAGACAGGCTGCCGCAGCTGGTCACCCGAAAGCGGACTGCGCAAGGCGCCTCGGTCGCTCCAGAGATCCTAAACAGAGTGAAGCTCTCTCCCCCCGAGCTTCAGTCCCACTGAGCGGCTGTTGGCCAGTGACTTCATGAGACTCGGGATGGAGGAGGAGAGACAGGGATGTCAACATTATTATCATGGAGCGACTGTGCGCGCGCGGACATTGGTGGCGCGCGCTCTTGTGTGTTTGGGGTTCAACGTGTGCACGCGTGTGCAGCCAGGAGCCGATTTAATGAAGCAGGTAGAGCGGCATGGTGATTGCTGCTTTTGCTGTGTGCTTAGTGGAGAAGAAAACAAAAATATTCATAACAGATTGAAGACGCTATTCAACTCAAAAAGCCAATCAGTGTTATTATTATAATCTTAATTTTTTACTGAATACGTTGTCGACATTTTTCATTTGGGTTTAAAAAAAAAGAACATACGCACAATACACATACGGCTTTATTTCTAAAAGCTGAAGTTATTGGCGCTTTTAGATAGGTTGCCCAGAGTGACAATAAAAAGGTTGTGCCCTGAACAAGTTTTCCATTGCTTTATTCCACATGCAGTCACTGGGGAATCGACGTTTCCCCTGCTTGCCGTAGAGAACAGGGAGACCAGCTTACATGCTTTTTGAGAGACTTCACTGAATTGAATCTGATTGTATAGTTTTACTCAGTTGGGAGTGAGGAGGAGTTGGTGGCAGAAGGAGGGAAAGACGGAGAACACCACCCATGTGAAAACCACCCCTGGGTGAAGTGAACAATCATCTCTTATCATGGGGTGATGTCTGCAGCGAGCTGATCCCAGAGACATGTCGTCTTTATTGCACAGCCAACAACTATTGCAATAAATCTATTTGGTATATATGTGTGTGTGTGTGCGTGCATAAATCAAAGTTTGTATCATTAAAAATTTCCCACAGCAGCATACTGTGTACTGTGCAGAGTTATAATAAATGTCTGTCATGTCAGCGATTGTCAACTCCAGTTCAAATCTAAAGAAGCAGCAAGCTCAGCACACCAGCACAAAACGGGCAGAGAGGCCCAGCGGAGAATGGTTCTTGTGCTGGAGTTGCTAAAATAGCAAAAGATGAGTTCTTAGCAAGAGGTGTCACTCAGAGAGAAATCCAAAATGTCCTGTGTGTGCTGGAGGTGGCAGAAATTGAAACATAAAACACAGTATTTGACAGTTTTTTAACTTTATAGTTCTCCGGAAAATATTGTTACACGCCACTGTGTTGTGTTAACACAGGTTCATTTTAATTTCTTTCTCCCTCCTGATTAAAGTTGTAACAAAGGACATCGAGACAAAACAATTCAAGCTGAAACTTCAAGCGGTTTGAAAGGTAAAAGCAAAAAGTTTTAGTTGATGTTGCTGCTGCAAAGTTGTATACAACAATATGAAGTAACAGATTTTCTGTTTCTATTCTTTAAAATTAGACTTTTTTTTAACATTTTCCTGTTGTATACAGAAGATTAATAAACAAATCAGCTGTGTTTCCACCCAATTGTCATGTGAATGAATTGTAAGCAAACTTTTAAAATGTCACAAAAAAGAAATGAAAATTCGACATGTTTGGGAGCAAATCAGCCAGGCTACTCTACGCGTAATTTATCCAGATGCTGAAGTTACGCATGGCTGTAATAAAGAAGCAGAGACTACAAACCAGCTTGGACCACACATCTGACAGAAACAAAGACAGATTTCCAGGAATATGTTGCTATTAGGCAAGTTGTAATTGGTTTGTCAGAAAAGCTAGTATTGTCGATGCTACAGACAATACGGAGAAAAGACGGAGAAAAAGAAATGTAAATGCCGACAGCAGAAACTGTCGGCATTTTCTGCCGACAGTTATGTGAGGAAAATGTTTGCTACAACTGAACTTATTTGGGAAATGTCCACTTTTGCATATTATCTCTTTTTCAGAAAAGCCCAAAACCACCTCAAGCGAGTGTAAAAACCTTTTCCCTCTTAGCCTCGATTACACACAATGAACCCCTGAGGCGTACGAAAGGAAGTTATTTTGATTTTTGCCGTTTCCATCAATCGTTTCTAATACCATACTTTTAAAAAATTGTTGTTGGAGACACGGTTAATGTTTATGTAGAGAGCACATTTCAGGCAGAGCAACGCAAAGTGATTTACGTACAGTAAAAATATGTCAACAAAACTGCATGCAATTAATATTCACCTGCTGCCAATGTTGTTCAAGCTCTGTACTGGTGGTAACAATTCTCTAGCACAGTCCTCAGTAAGAAATTGTTCTGGTGCCTGCTGGACACTCTTGGATGTTATTAACCCTTTGCTACGACCTCTGACCTTTCACCTTGAAAGTTCTTGATAATCTGGAAAGCAGTTTTTCCTGATCCAATGTTCTCAGCAGCAGATTTCTTATATTTTGGGGGCATTTCGAAGCACACCTGTCCCTCTTTTATACCAACAACTCTCCAGATGCGATTACTGGATTGATTTCAGCTGGACTCTTTCACAGCTTCACCTGTGCTGTTCATAATGAAAAGCAAATTTCTGTTTTGGTTATAAGCTCATTCTTCAAAATGGCATAGCTATTTGCAGTGAATTCATGTGCATAACGTCACAGAGTTATCTAAAAATGGCTCTAAACAGGATGTAAAACCCACTCTTCATTCATGGCAGCATTCTTCAGCAGCAGAGTTGAAGTAGGAGCCACAGCTTTTAATTTTTTTATTTTTTTTTTTAGCAGGCTCTTTTTTGATAAACTGCTACGTGGGTGCTTCCTGTAGGTTTGCGGAGATTCAGTTTTTCTTTCCAGCAGGAAGAAAAGTCAGCCATTCTCTCCTCCGTTATGTAGAACTCTAGGGAGTCGGCCCAGTGTTTAGATGAGGAATTTTCCCAACATGAGTCACGGCTACGTTCAAAGAAAACCACGGCCATGTTTGCGTGATTCTGTCTCTGCAATTCTCTGACTCACAGTTCTACAGGAACACATCAACCTATGGTTGGTGGAGCCTTTAAATAGCTGCCCTCGCACTTACGCCACTGATCAGGTCACATTACACAGAACGATTTGTTGGATTTTTGTGAATAGTGACTGGACATCAGATAAAAAAAAGTAAGATTTTTTATTATTAAAGAACACATTCTATGCACATTTTTAATGAGGCAGTGAGGATAAGCAGCGTGTGAGTGTGTATATGTGTATAGTCTTGTGTATTTGCTTAACAATCACACAGAGCCTGTTAAATCTGCAACCTGCTGTTGGCTTTAATAAAACACTGTATTTTTGTGGACTGCATTGAGAAGATACGCAGTTACAATAAGCACAGAGTGCTCACAATTTCACTAAAAGCTAATATAAAAAAACTGTCCAGCCTCTGCCAGGTCTGGTGGTTTGTTTTAGTGTTATGGGAGGATAAATAGCACAAAATACGAGCATTGTATTTTGTCACATTCCTAAAATAATAGCCTAAGTTATTTTTTATGCCAAAAGAGTTTTTATTTTTGTGTGCAATCCTTCTTTTGGCAAAATATGACTTAGGCTATTATTTTAGGAAGATGACAACATTCCTTTGTTGCATTTAGTGTATTGAAGAAAAAGCAGGCTGCTGTTTTTTTCCCCTCCATCCGATGAATGTGTAAACATACCTCAATTAAAGATGACATACAGCATATATGTTTAAATTTTCAGATTGAGATAATGCTGCACGAATCAGAGATTACTTATTTTTCAGTATAATTTTTTGCTCATCCATTCCGGGGTTGCATTGGCCACATTTGCATCTATTTAAATTCAGGCTCCTTTAACTACGGTGTTCACTTTGCATCACATGTGGTTTTTATGTCCTTCTGAAGGTAACATCTGACCCTCTGGTGTCTAATTGCTGAACTGTGATCAGAAGCTGGCTGGGTTCAGACAGGGAGCAGATGAAAGCAACAATGATTAGAGAGTTTTGCTTCGGTACCAAATCGGAGTTGTGCGAAAGTGAATCTGCAGGCATCAATGTGTTCCAGCATACCAAGGATAAATGTCTGACTTAAGAGATAGTGTCATTCATGATGGTGAATGACACCACGCAGTGCGGTGAAATAATGTATCTCGTTAAAAAAAAAAAAAAAAAATTAAATAAGGAAAGCAACAAACTCTGTACATCATCATGTTTCAAAAAAAGCAACAAATGCAGTTCTTTATTTTTGGTGTAAGCGCAGTATTCTAAGCAACATCCCTTTTTTTTACCCACTAACTAGCCATGATTGTTTGTAACACAGTGGAACTGACATTGTGTAAGTGCTACCTTAAAAAAAAGAGAATAACTTAGTTTATGATTGTTGTTTTCTTTTCCTCACAAGTGGATTGAATCGGCATTATGATTCACACGTTTTTGTTCTCTTGTACATCTCTTTCTTTGTGACATGTATATCCTGCACCATTCAAATGTACTAGAGGAACACTATGAAATAAAAGAGGTGCATAAAAGTGCAAACTCTGAAATGATCTCCTAGTCAATTAACCTTTGGATTTAAAAACTCCCATTTAGTGATATTTAATAAAAATAATTATTTCATGGACCCTCAAGCATGTAGCATCATCTACAACTACCCTAGGAGGAAGTCATTCTGTTGTTGATTTGTGTCTGCCTGGACTCATCTTCTGCTTCATCATCGGTTTTGAAGGAAAGCGATGCATGATCGTGTCGTTGCCACCGCCGTGTTTCACTGTGGGTATGCTGTCCTTCCTTTCAGCTTAGTTTCATTGGAACACATTCTCCCACAATATTTCTACAAATTTGTAGCCAGGCACTGATGTTTTCTTTTGAAGAACACACTGCTGGCTCCAACCACACTTCTTATTCCAGACATAATAACACAGAGGATGACTGTCACAGCCACCGCTTGCCAGAAATTTCTCCTGCTCCTTCAGTTCTGCTGCGGGCCGCTTGGCAGGTTACTTGACAAGTTTACAACTTTTCTTTTCCTCAAATTACCAGTGACTATTTTCACTGTGGGTTGCATGTAGTGGGAGAAGTTGGCAGCGCTGCTGTCTTACAGTAAGAGCGTCTTGGCTTGGAGTCCAGGGCTGGGGGTTTTCCTGTGGAGTTTGCATGTCCTTCCCATGAACATGTGAGTTCTCCCTGGGTACTCCAGCTTCCTTCCATGAACCACAGGATTGCGCGTGTTAGGTTGATTGATCCATTAATGTAGAAAAGTAGCCCCTACTCCAAAGTTGAGATATGCATCCTCATACGCAGACAGATCAGTTGCAGCACTTTGCAGGCATTGTTGGTGAAATAAACGGCAGCCTTCCACAAACACCTATGCTATCATATTCAGGAAAGCACACCCACCTATTGTTCTTGATCATCAGCCTGATTAAAGGATCACAGTCAATCAGAGAAGCAGCGTCACCCACTGAAATCAGAATCACCGGAGGGATACTTTGTGTGTTTGGTGCGGGAGGTTTTAGCCACTGAGAGCAGGAATTGTTCATTGTCTGCTATAATCACTAACAATTCTCTCTTCATTCCCTGCACCTGATTGCACCAAAAAACAAAATGTTGGAAGGGAGCAATCAGACAGGCGGGCTGAAGTGTCTGAGTACAGATGTGCTGCAGTAATTTACTTTGCCTTCTCAGATGATGCAATCATGCCACACTTGTGTGGTTGATGAGAGGGTTTTATAGGTTCTCTAAAGTAATTTGCACCTGCAAATGTGGGAAAATTACTATGCCTTTGGCAACGTTGTACAAAAGTGTACACATCTTGGTTACATTGCTAAGTTTATTTGGTGTAAAAAGAAAAAAAAAAATACTGTTTATAATTTTTAACTCTATTGTGGCCAGTTAAATTGAAAGACTTTTGGAAGGGACCTGTTTGGACAAGTTCACAAAACCCTTAAACTAAAACTTTAGCTGGAGTCTATATCAGGATCCTATGACTTGACTTGATAATATTCTCGAAATTGCAAAAGTTCATCAAATCTGGTCGACTGCCAGGAAATCTTTTCTCCACAGCCCACTTTCGGTGACTTCACAGGTTTAGATCTGAACTATTGCTAATTACTGAGTGATTTCTAAATACCAAAAATGTATCTTCAGTATATCTTCATCTGGTGCTTTCTGGCAGACATCTCCAGATTTTGCATCATTTGAACTATTCTCAGTTTATTCACAGAGAAAATACCCAGTCCCGCTGGATCATGATACAGCCACCACCATGTTTCACTGTTGTAATGCTGTGCTGTCAGTGTTCAGGTTGAACTAAACCAACTACTTGTAATTGTTTCCCAGAGTTCAAGCTTTGTTTCAACCCAACACTGAGTTCTGAAACCGCAGCTGAATAGCTAAAACACCCATTTTAATTTTCGACCCCTCTGAAATAAAGTAATTTAACAATATCTAAAAATATTACCAAGATGGCAATGTCTATGGTTATTTGTCCCCTTTCTTTGTGATTCACAGTGGTTCTCAAAAGTTTCCAAACCCCTGCTAAAAAGCCATTTTTTTCAGTCAATATTGTGACGCATATGCTTCACAATTCAGCTGAGAAATTAGGGAATAAAATAAATTACATTGCTGCACATGCCTGCTTGTAGAAGTGCACACATCCTTAAGCTAATACTTATCACATTTTGATTCTAAAGCAGCATCCGGTCTTTTTCGGTACGGATCTGTCAGCACCCACTCTGACTTGCAAATGCTCTCCAAATCTATCACGTTGTGATGACATCTGTTATCCACAGACCCTGTTCATGTGATGCCACAGATTTTCTCTCAGTTTTGGTCCTGAACTCCAGCTTGGTCTTCTTCTGGTCGCCATTCTATTGTTGATTTGGATGAATGCTTGAACTCTGTGATCAAGAAAAGCAAAACCTTTATCACCAGCTTTCTAGTAGACCCCCGAAGTTGAACTGACGTGTTTAAAACTGTTCATGCTTTCATTCGTTTTAAAAGAAAGCCCGGTTCCATGTGAGGAAAAGGGACAATTTATGATGATATTGTCTTCCACTGGAAGATTTTAGTTATTTTGGATATACAACACATCTCTTCACCCTACTACTTTGTCCAGATAGATAAATAGTACAGTAAGTTGTTGACCCACGTAGAATATTTATATTTATCTTGATATTTTGTCATAATGAAGTCCAGTTTTTTTTTTTTGCAATTTTCTGTAATCTCATATTTCCTCAAATTATTAACAGCTGTCCACTATACAGTGTTAAATTTTTTCTTTATTTATTTATTAACCCTGCTGGCTGATAGAACAATGAAATCATCCTGATATTTTCAAAACTGGAGCATTAGCTACATGATGAAAATTTAAAAAATAATAATAAAATAACCGTAAAGTACTAATTTAAGGTCTGGTCCACTCATTGTAGCTGTTTTACTTTCCGTTTTTCTACTTGAATCATGTATTGTAAAAGTCCCATTATACAAGAAAAAATGTTAAAATAATTTTTAATGGTCTTACATTAAAAAACATGACTAATAATAAAAGGACCACGCATATGCCAGTGTCCTTCCGTCAGAGCGATCAGGCTTTCTAAATGTTTCATTCATATGGATTATTTCATATTCCACTGATTACTCCAAGGGTCCTGCCGCCCTCTTAATTGTAATGGCTTCATTAGGATGCACATATATTCTGAATCACTGCCGGGTAGCCACCCTCTCTACATTTTAATTTGACCTCTCAAGCACCCAGCTAATTGAAGGCACAGAAGTCTTCTCGGAAATACTTAAATTTCTATCTTTTCCCTGAGTGCTGCTTTTGTTCTGACGCAGGTCTCCAAACCCCGGAGGGCGGCGATGCACGCATGCATGTAGCTTTGTTCCTCTTGTGCGCTTCGAGTGTCGGCTAAAGGCTGGAAGCCAATCAGCAGCGGCACGGACAATGAGAAACAGCAATTACCGTCTGGTGGTCTGTGTGCGTGAGCATGACTTAGAGGAATACCTTAAAGGCAACAATTTAAGGTTGTTTTCTCAATTTGAATTTTACTGTAAAGAGATGTGATCATTTGACTCCATTAGAAGTTGCCTACAGATGTATCCTGGTTTCTTCAGGGATTTAAGTTTTACTTCAAATGAGCCCTCTTGTGAGTTTTTCCAGTTTTCCTTCCTTGTCATTGTCCTTGTCCATATATATATAATATATATATATATATATATATATATATATATATATATTTTTTTTTTTTTTTTTTTCTGCAGAGAGTACAGTAAGCAGCTTCAAACCAGCAATCCCTGCTCTCATTATGACATTAATGAGTTTTTGAAAAATCTGTTCCCTCTCTCGGTGGCTTCTCTGTGTTAGCAGACGGATCATAGAAACAGCTGTCCACTATTCTTGCCACGCTGCCGTGTCACTACGACTCCCTGAAATGACGTTAAGTTCCGCTGATGCGTTTGTGCAATGAAAACATCCTTCCTTTTAAATGTCACCGTTCACCGGCTGCGCTGTGAAAAATGTTATTGCCTCTTGCCATTTGCCGTAGCACATTCAGCTGCTGGGAGGGTACGTTTGTTTATTCGCACGACACGTACCAGGGTATGGAAGAGGACAAGAAGGATGTCTGTTGCCATGGGAAGGTGAGGAGGGCAGGTGAAGATGCTTTGTGGTGGGGAATCCCCACCAGCATGGCTTTAAATCGCCTGAAGGGAGAGCCACTTTCACTTGATGTTTAGAAGTAAATAAAAAATTTAGTAAATGTCTCTTTCATGCGTTGACATGTTCCCTGTCGTCAGCTTCTTCCTCCTACCATTGCTCACCCTGACTCGTCTGGAGAGGGAGGTTTCAAGCCTAAATGTGTGTACGGACACAGATTGATTTAGCAGGGACTCCTTTCTAAGGCATGAGGCGGTGTTATTACAAAGGATGCTGAGGCAGCTGCAGTAGCTTTCAATATTCAGAGGCCCAGCCAGTGATCTGCAGCCTGCGCACTATTTTTAGTTAGTAATAAATAACATTCATAAGAACGCCGGCCACCGTCTCCTTTTTCCAATATGCACCAACAGCAGGGTTTGAATATGATAATCAATTTGGGGCCAAGTGTGAATCTTGACTGACGCTGCTCCAGCCAAGGACAATCAACATCTGTTTCAGAAACCACAGTCAGCATCGGTGCCCCTTATTTTCAAACTCATTAATTTCACTTGAGGTGAAAGTTTTGCCCTTGAAACAGGGGGGGAAAATAAGTATTTGATACACATATTTTTCTAGTTTGCCCACTGTAAATGATTAGTGTAAATACGGAAGCGTGCTCCGTAAATGTGAAAGTGGAAACCATGGTGTTAACCCTAAGTTTAATGGAATATCCCACAGAAACACATTAAACACCAGATGCAAAGTTAACAGAATGGCATCTGCATTCTGATGCCCACTGTCCACATGTTTTATTTTAAACCAATAAGGCAAAACATTTTATTTTCATCTCTGTTTTTAATGTCAAACGTTTGTATCTCAATTTCATAATTGCACACAAAATACACATTCTCCACATAATAAGCTCGTTTGGGGCTATTTTACCGCAAACAACAAATAAATGAGTGTGAGCAGAGCAGATGTCCCTCCAATCTGTTCATGTCCAGATGTACCCTCTGTTTGGAGATATTACCCAGGGTGCAGTTCACCCCTGGAGTCCACCCAACTCATCAGTAGTTGGCTCCAGCGAAGACAAAACTCTGTCCATGCTGTCAGAGACGCTGGTTGACACGCCCAGTAGAAAACAGAACAGCTGGTTGTTAGATACCCTTTTAATTCCAATACTGTAAGACCCAGAGGACAGGCTTGTAAAAGTCAGCTGCAATTTAACGCAATTCCCCGGAACTTGAGAGTTGGATGACTGGATCAAACACCACCGCAATTTGTGAATTAGTGAATACTGCAGAGCAAATTTAGCAAATTAAAACCTTTGACGTCCTCTAATGCATTCAGAGAACACCACCAGAAAATGACTTCTTTTTTTCCCCCTGCATATGCAGAGAATGCTAAATAAACCAAGCACTTCATGGCTGCTGGTCAGCAACGTGATCAACGTACTCCAATAACACACAATCCCATAAAATAAGAGGATAAATTGAAGCACGTAAATCAGAAGGTACGTAAATCAAGGCGTATCTGTTGAGGCCAGGGACGACAGCGAGATGTGAACCAACGAATGGGTTTTTACGCACATGTACATCTCCTCTCGTGCACGCACACTTACCTTCATGACAAGTGTTAGATGGAGTGCTGAAAATGAGGCCGGATGTTTCTCCGTTATGTGTCCGTCTCTGGAGAATGGAGCGCATGCTGCCTCAGCATCAGTCCAATCAATCTGTCACCGCAGAGCAAATAATCTGATTAATCTTTAGAAGAGAGGAATTCATCTTAAAAAGGTGGAAGGCTTTTTTTTTTCTTACATACTCAGATGTCCTGTTTGTACAGGCCTATTTTTCAGTCTTTTCTTTTTTATAGTCTTGTTCGTCACCTCAGTAAGACTGGAAAACTGTGTTTGTGTTGAAGTGAACAACAAAGAAGAAATGACTTGCAGTAAAACAAAAGGCGTGTGAAACATTTCAGATGTGATGAGAACTGAAACAATCCAACTGAATAAAATCAACCTAACTAACTTAAAAGGCTTCCATTAAAATCTGACATCTTAATCTTTGACATCTTATCAGAAAAACTAATTTTAGGAACTAAACATACTCTATTACTCCGAGGAAAGGGGTTAAAAAACATTAAGCAAATAAGTGATGCATTTTTATCATGATGTGCCATTTAGACATATCTTATAATCCCAAATGGAGAGGTTAGCTGTAATTTTCACCACTTAAACAGTTCCTGTTTAAACAGGTGTATGACATCACTGATTGCATCACCAAATGGAGCATTTTCTTTTTCTGTACTGTATTCTTTTTCTTCCTTAAACTAACCTTCTGGGTTGCCTTGAATTAAATGCTTTATTTTGCAGATCATTTGGCTATGTAGAGGAGTTTTCAAGTTCGATTAATAATTTGATTCCTGTTCCTTTGTTTAAATTTTGTTGTTTTCTCATGGTAAAGTCTAATGATGCCAATTCTGTGTAAAACCAGGAAGATTTTTGGCTACTTGAGAGAGATGTCAAAAAAATAAAAATGTTAAACAATAAAATCCAGCAGAAAAAAAATTGGATTTGGCTGCTTTCAAATCAGCTTTTATAACCCTCTGAATACACTACTTCACAAAGCACCAAACCTATATACCATGCAGGTGGCAGTCTTTGTGCTCACTAGGTTGTAACTCAGTGTGTTTCATTAGATGCCACTACATGATTCCCTCTTGATCCAAAATGTCTTCTGCTCATACTCAAAACAGCTAGAAACTGCTGCTGTTAGCATATGTTTGTCTTTTGAGAAGATGCTTGTTTCTTAAATTAGCCTTGTTTGATCAAACAAGATGTTTTTTTTAGCCTCATTAAAACAAAAAAATGAATTAAAGATAGAAATTCTGATCCCCACCAAAGTTTTCTTCATCCATTTCTGTTTGACAATTTGAGGCAACAGCAATCGAAGATGCTGTGATGAAATTCAGACATTCCTCTTCCGAAAGTTCTGATTGACCCAAATCCAAAATCGTCAATTTCACTGAGTAACGTAAGGTTTCACTACTTTAGCTTTCTAATCTCTAGGTACAATGAATGCAGGGAAACTGTAGCTTGAGTTACATAATGACGAGGGGCCAATGGTGGAGTCTTGTGGACAAATGCTATCCAGGTACTTTAGTTCTGTTCTTGTTGAGGTCAAGCTATGAGGTGAAGTAACCTCCGTTGTTTGCAACTGGTACTGACAGTCAGGCATGGAGGGAGATTTCTGCTGGTACTTTTAAGAAAAGATTGGATGTGACAATTAGACGTAGTCGAGGCAGTTGCAACAAGAATGGGGGCAGAAAAGAGATGCAGGCGAACACATAAAAGCACACACAACCAGGCTGCCCTAATGAGATCTCCAAGGTGATACCCGCAAACTCCTCCAGGTGGTTTCCAAGGTTTCCCCAGACCAAAGTGTATATATCATCCCTCCAGCTGGGCCTGGGTCAAATCTAGTGTTTCATCAGAGCAATTAAAGCCTAGAAGACTAAGTAAAGAAGCATTGCAACCAGATTGTTGACTTACCTCAGCAAGCAGCAATCACAAGTTAATTAGATTTTAAGTCATTTGGTACTGTTGAAATTCCATTGTGTATACTTGAATTTAATTTGTCCTTCACAATATCTTACTGACTTCCCAGATTCATCCACTCCAGATTATTTCCAGTGTGGATGTAGAATGCAACTATAAGATTAAGAGGAGAGAAAGTCACGATTTACCAAAAAAAAAAAAAAAAAAAAATTAATTAATCGAGACCAGAAATACAAAAGACGTGATCTCTAGGTTTTTGTTGTATCTAGGTTGTGGTTCTTGTGTGACCAAGTAACATAGATAATTCTTCAATTTATAAAAAATTTGAATTTTTTTCCATTGAAGTGCAACTGTTAAAGGACTACACAGACTAAGATGTCTTTGGGGAAAACAAAAACAGCAAATTAATAATGCAGATGACAAAAACAGAGATAAAAAAAGTTCCTTTTCAGTGCAGGGTTTGTGTTGAAATTCGTCTCATCAGCTGTTGTTGTTGTTGAGGAGAACTTAATGAGTGCAAATGAAGTGTTTTATAAACATGAAATTTCCATTGCAGAGAGCCGTGAGTCACTTTTCCTGATTGTCCATGTGTATGAGGCTGAGCTAAGCACTCAGTCCAGATGGCAGATTATAAGCAAGGTCACACACACACAGATAAACACGGTGGATCTTAATGAAATGATTCTGCGTTGTTGCAAGTCAATGAGTGCATGTCAGCCTGGTGTTTGTTTGAATACCATTTGAGAAAGTTGGCACTGAAGGCCTCACCTGCCTCATGAAGGGTCAAAGTTCATGATCTAACAATAGGAAAGACATTGGGCAGAAATTAAAACCCAAATATTCTACAATATTGTTATCATACATGATTTACGGCAGTTCGGAAAATAATTTTTTTTATACAGGGTGAGGACAATTTTTCCCTTTAAGAACGACAATTTCAATTTCAGCTTTTGTTTGTATTTTGTGTTGATTCAGACCATCTTCAATTCTGAAAACTGTTTATTTGTGACAAAAAAGTAAAAGCATGGGAAATCTCTATAAAGTACACAAGTGCATTGTACATTGTAGTAATTGTTAGATAATTAATAACAAAATTGCTCCCAATGTCCTGCTACTGCAGTGAATGTCAAGCATTCGGCATGCTAAGGTGGGGAAATCATCAGTGCAGGCAGAGCATTTGCATATTGTAGCGTAAAACTAAGCATACTCTGCAAAACTACAATATCTTACCAAATATCTTTGGTCTAGTTTCTGGTGCAAATATCTTTTTTCACTTGGAATAAGACAAAACAAATTGACAAGCAACTTTTCAGCAAGATATAAGAGTTTGTTTTAAGTAAATAATTCCTTAATTATTTGATTTTAAGTACGGGTTCCACTGGTAAATTAATTCACTTCTAATGAAAAATCTTTCTTATGTTCTAAGTTGGACAGTGCTTTATCATTATTTACTTAAACGTGAGCATCTTTTTATGCCATTAAAATGTTCAATTTTGAATATCTGTGTAGAGAAGATGAAAGATAACAAGCATTTTGGACTCAGACAAAAAGTGTCGCTTTTGACAATAAAACCTGGGTGGTATTATGATATCAATAATGTCAGCTGTGCCGAACTGTGGTTAGAGAAGACCTTAACTTATAATGTAATTACATTTTTTAAATTACTCATTCTTTAATTTAACCCATTCACCCGTTTAAGTGGGTGAAACTGTAGAACTGCAAAAGTAGTTTTTGGTCTTTGGCGAGAGGCAAATTCAAAAGCAAGGAAATTTCAACCATAGTTAGCCAAAACTAAGCTGGAACAAAAGGTATTTTTCCACCTGCTTCATCCAGATGAGACGTCTCTCTGTCTAGTATCAGAGCTCGCCATTCCAAAGGGTCCAGCTTGGTTTAAAATTCTCGTTTTCCTTCAGCTGTGTTTTAAATTAATTTTCAGACAAGTAATTTGAGGATAAACATTCCGCTTTCCAACCTATCCCGTCTAATGGATAGGCTGGATTGTTTTTAGTGCCCCCTCACTTGGTTAAAAGCAGTGAATAAAATAATGTGAAGTGGACTGATTAAATGGGGCTCGGATTCAATTACACGGGTTGTGGAGGTTGCACCGAGAGCTAGTTACTGCGTAGCAGATATTATCTGAGTCACGGAGTGAACGTCATCAAATGAGCTTGCGATTTAGCTTAAGGGGAAGTCATGACGCAATAGCTTAAAAACAACCGTAATCGTACTGTTAAACAATCGAACGTCCCATCTTGTAGAAAAAAAAAAAGAGCTATTTTGAGCTGTCTATTGACTTTACCACATGTGAAAACCCTTCACTTAAATTCAGAGGGATAACTTTTCAAAGGTTTACTACTCCAAGCATTTCCCACACTCAAAAGGAGAGTAATCAAGGAGATCAAATGCAATGAGATTCTCTGATTGTCATTTTTGGACCAAAGACTCTGTCTCATGTATCACAGGAAAGAAAACACTAATCTGGTGTCAGCAGGGAGCGCTTTCTTTTGTATCTGAAACAAGTTTGAACACAAGGCAACATGAACTGCGGAAGAAGTAGCTGCAATCTAAATTGCATTCAAATACAAGTGATGTGCATGATGTCTTCCTGTTGCCATCTGTCAGGTAAATTCACATATTGGGAGAGTTCAAAGTGGATTTCATTTAAATCCACATCGTCATATATATATATTTAGTAGAGCAAAAAGACTTGCAACAGAAAACCTGCTACACCCACTTAAACCCTACATAATGAATCTATTTAACTACAGAAAGCAGTCTGCAAACGGGATATTGGGTTCATGTGTACCATGTGGAAAATGGTTTGAAAAATTGCAGAGCATCCGAGTGTGTAACACACACAAAGAAAGAGAACTGAAGAAATAACTCCGAAGCAAACGTAGCCGTTAGCTCTGCTGCAGACTTAGGGTGGCACTAAATTATATCTGTCAATGCTTAAAAGTTGTTGTCACAGAGGGAGTGAGAGGGTTGAGCTAGATATATGAGGTAGAGTAGATATATGGGTTTGGGTTAGTTATTGTGACCTCTCTGACCTGACTGGTGATGTCGACATCCTGCTGTGTTGCAGAAACTTATGACTCTTCATCATTAAACAACCTTTTTGTCTTTTTAAAACACACGTAAATTCATACTCTACTTACAGAGTGCGAAACATTTATCACAGTTCTAGGTCTTCAGATCAGACTGGATTCTGTGCCAGTTTCTGCTCTGATGTACAGCGCTGCAACGAGAGACGGCCGCGCGTCGCCCACAGTAGTCAGGAGAAACCACTGCACCTCTCAGTCAGCGCTGCCAGAGAAAATATTATGCTGTAATTCCATCGTCCTCGCTTTCTCTGCAGACTATCAATTATCATATCCCAGAGAGGCCCGCTGGATATTTTGCTTTCAAAAAAAAAAATAAAAGTTTGCATTGTTATTCATTCGGGGGTAAATTTGTTGCATTTTCTCTCTTTGTGTAGGAGCTCGGTCTCTACAATACCAACAACAAAAAAATTGGTTTGAAACAACGACAAAAAAAATTCTTGTATTTGTCTTTTTTTATTTTTTATCCACATAAATAGGAGAATGTCCTGTGAGCCACATCCTGACTCTTTATGTTTTCAATTGCTTGTCGGTAAAAAACATTTCTTTAACTTTGATATGGTACTATGTGAAAAAGCAACACAGAGCAGCACGCAATTGTCCTCCTCTGACAACCCTACTCGAGTTGTAAAAAGAGTTTCCTTGTGTGTTATTTAATTGTAACATAAATGCTAGCCTTTATGGAAAAGTGACAAGAAGAAAGTCGGTGTCAGCTTCAGTTAAGAGCACTGCAAACACGTAAATAAAACGTTTCTACGGATTAGCTGAAAGAGAAATTGAACTGTTGGATCTACATGCCGGAAAACTTAATTCGACTATGCACATTTTTCTGAACATGTCGTCCCCATGGTGAAACATAGTGGTAGAAGCATCATGCTGTGGGGAGAGAGTTGGTGTTTGGAGGATGGAAGAAGACCTGTTAAATAAATGTTGTTTTGTAATGGTTTTAATAGACATGCACATGATGGATGTGCACACTTTAAAACCTTTTTATTTTCACTGAAAGAGACTGCGGCTTATCGCCAAACCCTACAACTGTAGTTCTAGTTGCCGTATGACTCACCAGCATGGATATGGCACCCTTCAGTTAACCTTCTTCAGCTCTGACCCTTCCTGTAGCCTTTCTGTTTGCTCAAACATCATGAAAGAAACACCCCGTCTCAGTCATTGCAAATTGTAGAAAATTGTGTGGCTGTGTCGAATATCAGAGAGCAAGCAGAGAGAGATGCATGGCTTTCAGAGGGCCTAGATGACCCTTTTTTTTCCATCGGGTTCTAATAGTAGAGGGAGGAAACATTATTACTTCTTCTCTTGACCTCAAAAAAGAAATGTTTCTGTGAGAAGAAATATCTTGAACCTGAGGTTATTGTTTCTGCTCGAGGGTCACACGAGAAATATAGCTTTACATTCAAGACACTTCAAAAGGTTCCAAACAGCACAACGATGTCAGGGGAAAAGCCTGATAGAAATTCAGCTAACAATATTATCTGTGACTCTCTCATTCTGCTACAGGTAGAGAGGGAAAAAAGTATGGAAATAAAAGGCAAACTTAAGATGCCGGAGAATCTCAATCCTCTGATTTGTGGTTTTGTTTTTTAGTAAATTCCTCTTTCTGGTTAGTTTGGTTTCTGGTTATGTTCCTGCTGCATTCTCAGTCCTCTGTTGAATTAGTTTTCCTGCTGCTTACACCGACTGTCGATCTATATTCAGTTCCATCTGTTCCTCATCAATAATCAGCCTCCAAGTACTGGCTTTACACTGCACGGCTCACTTTTCCATCTTTTGTTTAAGAACACGACGATTTGCTTCGCTGACAGATGTGCATTAAAAAAGAAAAAAAATTAATCAAAGTCTGAAAAATCGAGCGGCCAAACCCTCGTGGAAATGCCATTTAAACACATATAGAAATGTTCCATACATTTATTATGTAGACCTGTAGTTAAACCAAATATGTACGTCTAGAAAAAACAGTAGTACAAAGTGGATAGGGTGAACTAAACTGGACTTATTGGTTTCAAAATAACTAAAAAAAGAAAAAACAAGTAAAGGTCTTATCTGAAATGTTAACTTTCCTGGTAATAGCAACAGACTAGACCTAAACGATCACAAAATTACAAAAAAAACCTAAGCTTAATGCATAACACCTTTTGAATTTGCTATGTATGATTATATTAGTTTATGGTAACTACTGTTTATCTCACCCTTCACTATAAAGACGTGAAGGATTAATGTTTTTCTGACCAGTAAGGCCTTTTCCAGTCATTTTAAATAAATAAATAAACTACACCGTGTTTACGGTTTTTAGTCTTGACACCTCCTCTGATGTGGATAACAGAATGAAATTTCAGAGCACACGCATTCTTGAATAATTAATGGAAAAAGCAACAATAAAGTCAGCCCTGTTTGCTTTATCTGCAGTCCAACTGGTATGGGTTCAGAGCTTGTCGAGTTCGCCCGCGTCGCTGTGATCACCGGCCTCGCATTAGCTTTGATCACTGGCAGGCTCGCCCCGGTCCACTCACACGGGCTAATGCCTCTTCTGCAGCATTAATGACTGCAAAAAGTGTGACGGCCTTGCGTTTTAAGCGTCTGTGTTAAACCTCAGAGCCGAGGTTTCAGAGCCGGAGCTGCCGTGAGGCTCTTAAGAGCCGCATCACATTGATCGCAGATCAAGAAGCAGTCCCGGTATTGAACGGGCTTCTTGGACTGAGAGAGTGCAGGCGAGACGGCCTGACAGCATCATCGATTGTCCGGTTGGGGAATACCGTGTTGGAAGGTGGCACAAAGTGAGAACTGGTGGTTATAAACAGAGATGCCTCGAGGCCTTTCCTCACCATTACCGATGTCTGGCGTTCTCTTTAGGTCTGAGCTGCAGATTTTGAATTTTTTGTTAACATTTTGCTTTAAAAGAAACAAAATGCATGTAATGGAATTTCTTTTTCAGACGCATTAATTCAGAATCTGACAGAAAACGAAGCATACAAGATTAATATCCGACCAGCAATAACTGTGATTTTCACCTTTATTGGTTCAGTTTCACTCACCTCACCTTGGAATGATTACGGTCTGAACTTTAATAAACAACAACAACAAAAACACATAAATCCTGTTTGGCAACATGAAAGGATCTCAGAAGGAGAAACACTGCCTTTTGATCACTGGATAAATGATAAATGATCATTGGACCACTTATCCAATGATCATTGGACAAATTGGTCATTTATCCAATTTAAATGACCAACATGACTCCAACAGTGCATCAACAATTCACTCATGGAGTCGCAAACAGAGCATCCAGAGCCCGAAGTCTCTGCTTCTCTCAACTGATGTCAGTGTTCAAAGGCTGAAAAAATTTGAAGATGTCATTCGTTTCCTCACATACAGTCTGGTATGACATATTTGCCTCCTTTAATAAATGAAACTATCATTTTGTATTTACTCCACTTATATAATTAGTTGGATGGTTTGAAAAATGTAAGCATAATAAAAACATACTTTTGAACAGCAGTAGTGGACTGAAAATGAGATCGTTATTGCCTTTATTGTAGTCAATTCTGATCACTGGCAGATTGATTGGTGCATTTCTTGCTGCAAAACATGCAACCTTATCCATAATTTATGCTTGCTGTGCCAAGAGATGCTGCTTTCACTTTTGAGATCCTGGCTGCTCTGGGATAAATTACAGCTTGAACACCTCATAGCAAAGGGAATTTCTATTTGCCTAATTTCTAATAAGTGCATTGCACAGAGACCCTGAGGGCAATAAGCCGTTCAGCCTCGTCTTAATGCCTGGCAGTGACAGCATGTTCTGCACACGGAGAACTGCTAGGCTTGAAGACAGCACCTCTGGAAAAAGTGACACAAAGCCTTAATGAGACTTATGTGGAAAACTTGGAGAATTATAAACAAGGAGATCCAATTCGAATGTTATCAACAAACCAAGGAGGACTTCTCTGCTGCTAACTCAGCTAATTCTCTAAAACTCTATCATACATAAGCCCCTTGGTGCTTTCGGCTCCGTCTGTGGGTCCAATGTACTGCGGTTACAGGAAATTATATAGAAGACTGTCAACAAAGCTGACTTGCAGAATGAAGTACGTGCACAGACAGGTAATTTCAGCAGTCCACATGGCACATTAACCTTTCTATCATGCTGCGTGCAGGGTAATCCAAAGCCCAGACCGACCTTAACGTTCCCTGAGAATAAATAATGGAAAAAAGAGAGTAAAGTGCCATAGTTTTCAGCTCCACCTCTTTATTGTGTTTTATTTTCAGCCATGTTAGTGTTGTAAAACTCCCTGCTAAACATGATGTTGGGAAAAGCCTCATCTTTTGGTGTAAAATGTTTCCCTTCAGGACATTTTACTTCTGCACCCATCACCTCCATCACGCCGCAGCTGCTTCGCCTCGTATCTCCCCTTTTATTGTGTTTCTCCATTTACTAATCAAAGTTCACAACAGAGCACTTTCGGTGGAGCCATAAAGAATAGCAAAGCAGCAAAGTGAACACATAAACTTCTCAGCTGTTTATTGTTGATCTGCAGAAGTTTCTAAGCGTGTTTTACTTTAACCCACACTAAGAAAAATGGTCAACCCGATTTTACGATATTATTTTTTACACTTCAGAGTATAAAATGTATTTACACCTGAAGTAGAACTACATGCTGCTGCATTATGTGGGTCTACTACAAAGGAAATTATACATATATTTTTTTGGCTAGTTGATTGGAGATGCACAGAACAGAGCTTTGTTTTTTTTTTGGTTTTTTTTTTGGGGGGGGGGGGGGGTTGGTCAACATTTAGTCATCAACAAATTGATATAATAACAATAACAAAAATGTAAATAAAAAAAAAAAAAAAAAAAGAAAGACATGACAGTTAAATGTCATGCCAATAATTGACCTATTTCCTGTTATAGGGACAACTTGTTAGAACAAGAATAACACAAAACACTCGTGTGGCATCAAAGTATAGCAGTTTTAAAAAAGTACTTTAAAAATCACTAAGTTTTCCCACCGTACAGCTCTGAAGGTTTAAAGACGTTTAATGTGATCGTGAACAGTACCTGAGTAATCACAGCGTACTGTAACTGAACTATATAATACTCAGAAATATTGGTTATTGGCTGGTAATAGCAACATTTACATCAGACATTAATTTTCATATTGGTGCATCTCCGGTGCTGTGCTGTAAGAAATTCAGAACAAATAAATTTGGCTGGGTTTTTGTTCTATCTACCTTATTCCTGAAAGCTTCTGCAAGATGCAGATTTAATCAGCTCAATGTGATTTAAAAGCATAAAAAATGGCAAATATCAGACAAGTCTGCAGTTCAAAATTAAAATAAGAATTAATAAATGTCATGTATATCTTCATTGTAATTGTAATAATCAACATGCTGGATTTATATTTGAAAAACTGAAACTATAAGTTATCTCAATGAGGTCCAGGTTTAAAGGTGAGAACTTTAAGCTCTTTGGATTCTTGTTTTAAGGTATAAGAGGAAGTCGTTCTTGAGTTGTTGCCCTGACATCGTCTGTCAGACAACACAGACGTCTTACATCACATATCTGGCAGCATTTCAGGTACCTTGTAAAAAAAGAAACAACAGACTGACAGACAACACATAAAGGATTTGTAAACACTGAAAAGACTGCAGCTAAATAACAGTTCGACACGGTTGCTGTTGTTAGCAAAATAAAAGGCATGTTTCAGATTTTTTATTTTATTACAATTTAACAACTATTTTCATAATAATTTTTGATTGTTTATTAAATCATTGCTGCTTGTGACAACATAAGAATGGAAATTTCTGTTTCTAGTAAAAATTTGATATCATATGTTGTGTCCTTTTAAGACCTGTACGTATTGCAACATTCCTAGTATTTGCTTTTAGTTTTATATAAAACCATTTAGATCAAGTTCTGCCTTGATCTAAGGCGGAACTTAACTCAGATCAAGTTCCGCCTTAGATTGTGGTATCACAATACTGTGGTTATTATGATACCACAATATCATGATCCTGTGGTATTTTACTCTAGCATGAATGTTTCATACCAGCCTGTATCTAGACTCAACATAACCAATTCCCAAAAAAAGAAACCACGAATGTGAGCCTAACCATAGTCCCAAGAACAACCATAACAACTAAATTAACTGACTTTTATCTCTCCTCTGTCCAATCACTGACCTCCTTGTTCCTTTCTTCCCATCCATCATCCTATCAGGTGCATTGCAGGAGATGAAACTTTTCCCAACATCGCCTCGGTCCCCTGTTCTTGTCTTAACTGTGAATTTGACAAATTGTCGTCCTTTTCCACTTATTTGCACCAAAGTGAAACATCATACAAAATAACGGCTCCACGTCGACAGCTAGCAAAAATAAAATGTGTTTCCTTTGTTAGTGTAGAATTCTACAGTGAATTCAGTACGACTTCAACAGTGCAATATATTGCTACATGTACTCTGCTTAACATTCTAGGCCCTAAAAAGTAAATTAGATCAGAAATTTTATTACAAAAATACTGAATCTATTTATTGGCTAGTTACTGATACAATAGCAAGCGTTTTAGCAACACGTGCACTGTGTCACAGGTGAGTAGAACGACTTAAGATCCTGAAATGGAAGCCCTGTGCAAACGTAGTAGGGTCTGAAAGCAAATCCTGGATTTTGTTTTATGTTGACCGAATAACATTTAAGTCATCCTAACTCCGCGGGGTCATATTGGTGTCCTCCTGGCTGCTCTCCTGAAGCTCATCCTCCGAAAAACTGATATGAAGGCAGGTGTCATTCATAGGAGATGAAAAGCACAGCGGCCGATCACAGCTGTCAGGACGCGAGGCCATGGTGTTCGACTCTGTAGTTGACGAATCAGAGGACGAAGCGACCGCCCCACCGTGCTGCTCCAGGGGACTTCCGCAGCTGCTGGATGCTGTCAAAAATGCCCCGCGGTCAGCAAAAAGGTCATCGTCGTCGCGAAGAGGCGACAGCAGGGACTTGGTCTCGGAGCGGACGCCCGAGTCCTCGCTGGCCGAAGACGAGGAGGAGCTGCTCTCACCATTGCTGAGCGAGTGGAAATCGGTGGACGACAGGGAGCTGGGGGTGATGTCCGGGAAAGAGAGGCTGCTGCTGTGACTTGGGGCCACAGGCGTGGGCACAGCTGGGACCTCTGACCCCGGAGAGAACGTCCTGCTGGATCGCTTGCGGTTTGTGGAAGGTGGAGGAGGGTCAAGTTTGGGTATTATCTGTGTATACCTACAAGTAGAAAAGAAAGAAAAACCCTGTTAATAATAATACTTGTAGTTGATTTAGGGTGCATTCACACCAGCAATGCTTAGTCCACTTTAATCAAATTTTAGCTCATTTAAATTTGTGCAGAGAGATCAGTCCATTTGGGTAGGTGTGAATGTGTAATTGAACTTTAATGTGGGCCAAAAGAGTGAACTCTGGTCTGCCTAAAAACCCACGTATAGGATCCATTTAAGTGAACTCCTGTATGGTCCGAATGCATATGTGGATGCAAGCTGACCAGAGACTGCTCCAAAAACAGGAAGCAAACCAAAGGTCATTGGATTCCTGGTAAATACAACCAAAACAAAGGCGCGGGTTTAGCAATAAAGGGAGAAATGGCATGTGGTCTTATACTAAAGACAAAAGAGAAATCTTACAACCACCAAAATCTGATGCCAACCCATTTTTGATGAAATTTCTTGGAGAAAAAAGTTGCTCTCAGTATTTTCTTAGGGTCGATCCCTCAGTACAGGTGAGGGGTGAACATGTTTTTCACTTTGGATAATTTGACATAGTGCAGTGTGAAAGCAAACTACACCTTCTGAAAATCTAACAATTGCAACTTTGGTTCTCACTCAAATCGAGTCGAATCAAGTCTACACCCAAACTAAGGATGAGAAAACACCCGTAGTTTCCTTTTTTAGCCAATTCCAAGCCAGCATCACTTCCCCACTAAAACGCCTCAAGCCACTTTTACTCTCCATTATTCACATTATACCTCATTAACCTAAGTGCACGGGACATAAGCTCGTCCTACACAAGACACTGACTCCTTCTCTGGTTCGCCGTTGTTCTGTCTGTCAAGGAACTTATCTACAGCCCACAGGCTCACTGTGTGAAAATAGAAAGCCTCTGGGGAAGAACAAGAGCCAAAGCCTGGGGGATGCGGGTAAGGAAGCGAGAAGGAACAGGACTCGCTGATTTCACCACAATAAAGCCTTGACAAGCACCAGCACACGCATTCACACACAATTATCGTCCTCCTCTCGGAAAAATGACTCCCGATAACAAGGCCCGCTTCCTCTGAGGATCCTCGCAGTTATAAGACTGCTAACTGTGTTCCCCAGAGAGATCCGGTCTGTGGTTAAGTTCATTTCTGAGTAATGAAATCACAGAACTTGATGATGCCTTCAGTGTCTGATTCAACAAGACGGCGACCAAAGCTCGGGAAATCATCTTTAGACACATTTAACATTTATTTTCTGAACTGAAAAAAGGACACCGCACTTTCTAGATTTTTCTTTTTCACATTTTGAAAACATGTCATGTTATTTCCATTGGCCAAATATGTTTCTCTTTGTGTTGGTCACATAAGATCCAAATACAAGATAGTTGTATTTGTCATGATACTAACTACTTTTTACTTTTGGTGGAGACTACATGTCAGCCATGCACTATGGGGTAGGTAATTGTAATCTGACTCAACAGGACAAGAATGTAAAGAATCACTGAACAGAGGTTGGGTAGAGTAGAAAAAAAAAACTGGCTCAAGTAAGAATAGCATTATTTCAACTTATTTTACTCAAGTAGAAAGCATGGTACAGTAAATCTACTTATAGAAATACATTTTGCTCAAAATGTTACTCAAGTGATTGTAAATTTTCCGACCTGAGTTGATGAAATATAATCACAGCAAATGTCTACACAGCTGCTAAATTAAGCAACACTAAAATTTGTTTAAAAAGAAGAGGTTTCTCTGAGTTGAGGCGGATGATTGCCCGGCAATAATTTATGACAGTGACGTTTTTCAAAATAAGTTGACATGTGGTAATTTGGATCAATGCTGTTGACAGTGTTGCTGGTGAGCTATATTTACCATTTGCTGACTGAAAAGCATCGTTTTTGTCAGAAAACTGTCGCTCCAGACAATGGCACAATTCTTAATCTATTAAACAAATGCACCTGCTTTTAGACTTAGTGCCGTTATGAGAAGAAGTAATAATAAAAAAAAGTTTGCTTGACTTTCTGTTCCAACAGGAAATTGCCAGGAAGTGTAACTTGGTGAAGGAATGCTTCATATGTAGGTCCGCCAAAGTGAAATGATACTCAGACATACCTAAAAAAGGTCTCTTGTGGTTCTAACAGTGAAAATAGCTTTTATGTCTTATAAAACAATTACCAAGGTAATATTGTTTTACTAAAATCATGAGCTCTTGGCAGTGGAGTGAAAGAGTAAATTGCTTCTTTTTGTTCACCATCTTTGTTCATTGCCAAGTAGAAATGAAACCAGTTTCCCACCTCTTCCAAACATGATTCATTCCCTCCGTTCTGCCTCCAAAATGAAAAGCAAAATGTGTTTGCATGCATCAAGTCTGCCTGGATAAGTGCAGGTGCAGCAGGGAACCTCTATATTTGTTGTCTGAGAGTGACAGATTTAATTCACCTGTTATTGCGGTAGCATTATTTGAACTTTTTTGTTTTCTATTTTATAGGGGGCAATAGTTGTTACTCTCTCATTTAAATAACATAGCAATTTTTAAAAGGGTTTGTATTTATGTACATCTTTCAAACTGTGTGTGTTGTTCACCCAGGGACCTCCGATGCAAGACGGGCTTGACATAATCCATCTGAAAGAGCGCTGAGTCAGCAAAGCTAAGCATGCAAGTGACAAAGACACACATTTTAAATTGGATCACGGAAAGTGCGAGGGTAGAGCTCGCACACAAAGACGTGCCGCTGCCTCTGCTATGACAGCTTTACCGCTCGGCCTGACCCGCCTCTGATAAGAAACCTGGACAAGAGCATTCATTGTTTGCAAGTGAGTCCGTGAAAGAGGAAGCCCCACCCCGAGTGTTGAAGAAGGAGCCGCCATGCACCAAATTGCACCGCAGTGACTGATTATCCCCATGCTAATGTGGTTATTAATCTGCAAGCGCAACGTCCGCGTGTAAATAGAAGTTATTATGCATTCGTTAGCAGAACAATCTCTGGTGAGTCCCACACTCGAGCCCACAGACACCCACACCCACCACATGCCCGGTCCCATGCTTGTGCCACAGACACATGCTGCTTATGATGAGTAATACTCACACAGAGGGAGGAAGAAGGGGAGAAGAGGAGGGATGGGAGGAAGAGGAAGGGGTGGCAGAGAGCTCCCCAGGCTCCTGGGGGGAGAGGCAGCAAACGATGAGAGGGGCGATAGTGGGGACAGAGCGATGCAACGCATGAGCTGGGAGGTTTTGAGGCAGCGGCTGCTGGCCGGGTGGGTTTTTATGGGGGGCTGGGGGAGAGTTAGAGGAGGAGGAGGATGAGCAGGAGCGGGTCCTCGCACCTGTACCAAAGAAAGGCAACAGTTAGACTATGGCTGATCGGGGGAGCCGAGCGAGGGAGGAAGAAGTTGTAAGGCCAGTGAGCATCCAACCATCTGTGACTTCAGAGCCTCTTTTGTGTTGGACATTTAAAACCCTGGCTCCCTCTCTGGCAGAATCTAAAAAGGACACAGTGGGAGACGGGAATGTAATTAAGTAAGTGGGCAGAGCTGCTGGTTTGGTCGGTATTTCTCGCTAATATGAATTCATGCCTTCAGTGTTACACAATGCAAAAAGACTCTCCAGTTAGCACGGCTGATTTCATCAAACTTTGGAAATATTCCCACTGTGACCAGTTTAAGATCTGCTGGACCAAAGAGAAATCCGTTGCGGGAAAAGTATTTCCAGAATCCTACGACTGTTCAGGCCTCCATTTTTTAAAGTTGATTAGAGCATTTAGTAGTGTTAAAATTATTAATCCATGCTATGTTTCAGTGTGGTATGAATAAAATGTGAGAAATAAATCTATTTTTGGATGAGGAATCATGTTTATCTTCTCACTATGCACAATGAACTGGACAGTTAGGGAAATAAAAAAAATCCCTAAAGGAAACTGCAGCAAAGAGTGGTGGCAATAACAATGATTAGACAGACTCTTGTCTAATTATCAGGTTCCGTTTGGGAGGAAAGCTTGCAAAATAAGCTTTTCTGTCATAACATCGCAAATGCAAAAGTAAAGTAGGACCATCAAACATCAAGGTGCCCACTGTACAGTATGGTCCGAGCTATGATCTCGTTAGGACTATGGTAAATGGATTGAAATAGTACAAAGATCCCTTTCTCTGTATAGGAAGTACAGAAAGACAAAGATCTTTCCAATGACCAAAAGGTCTTATCAGAAGGGTGCTAACGAGATTGCTGTAGCTGCAGATTATTCAAATGTTTTTAAAATTGTGCAGAAACTTGTAAGAGGGACTGATCAGTCATACGGTGAACGTGCTGCAATGGTGGAGGGGTGAAGAGAAACATGCAGAAGCTGGCAGCAGCAGCTAGACAGGAACCAGTAGCAGTGCGCAACATGCAGCAGCGTGCAGCTTTCACCAGAAACACATCAGCCAAATCAATAAGCTACGGCTGAAATAATCTGCAAAAGATTTGTGAATATTTGACCTTTATTGTCCAGTTCTTTGCAGTGACACAATTATTTCTCAAGTTTGAACAAGTCATGAGTGTTCCTTCAACTTAGATATTATAAATATGCAAACTAACAGCTGTCCTATTCCCAATCCTGTTGTGTTTCTTGCACTATTGCCAAAAAAGATTTGTTCATGACTGGAAGCTCATGGGACCTCTGGCAGGACGCCGTCAACCAGTGTTGTTTCAGGCTCCTCCCTGTGGGGAAACTGTTTATTTTTGTACTAATTAAATGCCACTGAAAAGTCAATGAGGAGACCAGAGCAGCAAAGGTGCTACAGAAGCTCCGATGAGTCTCCCCCCCCACAGAGTCTGAGGTCGAAATGACACAGAGGCACAGCGTGTTTGTCTTCTCCGTTCAATAAGCAGGAACAAAGCGGGCAATCAAGGGGGGAGTGTGAATGCTTCCTGTGAGGAAAAGAATCGGCAGGAGCGCCGCATTTCAACAGGTAGATAGGAAGAGATGTCGCTGGGCTTCTAAAAAGACGTGTCCCGTTTTTACTCAAGTCTTTGTTTTAGACACAAAAGCAGAATTGCGGACAACTGAAACTGAAAAGCGGACAGCTTGTGGTTGATTCGACTCCAGATAAGAGACCGTGGGTTTTTTGGCTTTGTGAAGAATTTATCACACTTGTGCTTTATTTTGAATGTACGTGGGTGATCAGGAGACTCGGCAGAAGAATGACAAAACTTCTATCAGTGATTTTCTAAACTATGCCAACCGTGCCTGATAGTGTCCCTTTCAAACATTATTCTAACAAGCCCTCCAGCTCCCTATAGAAGATCATTTTCAGACCAACAGCAAGTCCAAAGGCACAACTGATAGTATCTATTTCCGAGCGAGCTCCACATAACTGTGTGTAAATCTAGCTGACAGTACCGGCTCTGCCTAAACGCCAGGAAGCATCATCCATTACACTCCCATCGAACCTGTGCAATTGGGTTATCGGCTGACGAGATCTGCTGGTGCAGCTCCGGCCGTGATGTTAAAGATGAAGGGGTAGAGCAAAAGTGACAGAGGGAAAGGGAAAATCACAGCTAATTTCAGGAAATGCGATTGTGCACCGTATGACACGGCTGGAGCGAAAGGGGGAGGGGAGGGGAGAGCAGTTCTTATCGCACATGGAGAGCTCATTTGTGAGTGAGATTGTTATGGATTCTCTGGACTCAAATGGTGAGATAGGCAAAACTTATGTTCATATTTGCTAAGTGTGGGCAGGGTGCAGTTTTTAGCTCAGTCAGCTCAAGGGATTGCAAACTTTAGTCAGATCATGACTTGTAGTTCAATAAAATGTCTTAGAAGGATAGACATTTGGTACAGGCAGTCATGCTCCTCAGAGAATATACTGACTTTAGTCATCCTCCTACGACTTAGTGGAGCTTCTGGCAACGAAAGTATTTTCTAACTACTACAACATCCTTATTTGATGTTACCATGCCACATGTAACCTCCATCTGTTGTGCAAAGTGTGACTCACTGCATGCTAGGCTATAGCTATTAGCAACTGAACATATGGTAGCCAGGGAAAAAAAAACTGGATCATCAAGTGTTAAGTCAATTTTTTGCAAATTTTATATAATACCAATTATTGTGGCATATATTATTATGCCACAATAATACCAATATGTGCCATATTATTATATGCCATAATATAAGCTTATATAATGTAAGCTTGTGAAAATCAAAGACTTGTTGCTTATTTTGACAGACCTATATAATAATTGATTTTGGGCATTGAAGTTGAATGTAAGTCTCTGTCTTCGATATGTTGGCTATGTTCCCTACGTGGTTTGTAGCAAACACTAAATTTGATATCTTGCGACAGGTAGGTCTTCATTCAAGGGGTATCTGTAAAAGTCAGATTTTGCAGAAACTGCTTTTACTAGTAAGCGATTTTGTAGCTGTACAATCAGAAAAAGGAAAAAGTAAGATCTTTTTTTGAATGTTTCTCTTATAAAGCAGATGACAGCGTGATGTTGAGATTGTATACTTTTTCTTTAAAGTGACAGATTTTTGGATTATTTTCTAAATAAGAGAAAAGGCCAAAGAAAGGTCACTTGGTTTTTGATGCAGGCATGTTTGGCTAAAAGTAAACACTTCATTTCAACTGTCAAGCACGGTGGGAGAAGAATGGTGGCGATGTCGAGCTAAGAACCCCATCCAGGTGATGTTTTGCTGAGGCGGAATAGGTCACCCATCAGATAAGTGTATTTTATTCAGCAGTAGTAACTCTCTAAAATAGAACAAAACTTAAAAGAAGTCAAACGGCACAAATGTGATTAACTTTTTAAGAGTTGTCTGTCATATATTTTTTGTGTGGCCTCATATCGACCCCACTGAGCTCCACTCCATGCCGCTTTTGGCTCTGCAAAAGCTTGAGTCTTAAAAGCTGGCAGGTGTCGAGTATGGCTGGCTTTATTTGCGATGCAAGAACAGCCGGGGTGGAGCCCAGAGAGGTCAGCGTCACGGGTTTACGCCTGAGCTGATGTCAACTAATGTCAACCACACACTTGATCCGTACGACAAAGCAGATGCCGGTCATACACGGCTGTTAGTATTCTTCGGCAACAGAGAGTATGCATGTAGATCACAATGGGAGACGAGTTTCTAAAAGTGAAATGATTCATGTGAAGTCAGGATCCTTTGCTTGATGAAGAGGGGCCGGGGGAAAAGGTCCGACCAGCGAGAAAGGAGACTAGAGCGGTATTAGTATTAGTCTGCCAGTTTTGAGAACATAAAATCTGGCCACTCAGGCTGTAAACAGTAATCCACTGGGGGGAATCAAGAAAACAAAAGAAAATGAAAGCAATAAAATATACGGTGCTGCGGTGGGGGAGGGCAGTCTGACTGCAGCAAAGGTGATGCAAAGGAGTCGGGCAAGGCAGCAGAGTAACATATTGGATTTCCCCAAACATTTACCAACCGAACTTGAATTTTTTTTTTTTTTAGCTGTTGAGTCACTACACAACACTAGTGTACTTCTCAAACGGTCACCAAAGTTCAGCTGTTGCCATTTCTTTTTTCAAAGCTGAAAATAAAGTTCTCCGCTTTTCACTCTTTCTTTTCCCTTACTGCAAACTGAACACAATGTTTTATGAGTAAAATTTGCATAAATGTGATATAACTCAGGGGATGAGGCGAGCAGAAGTATAAACGGAAAAAAAAGGGAGAAACGCTACTTTATAATCTCTTCAGTGAAAAATACGACTTCCTCATGAGTTTGTTTTTTTGCAGCTTTTTTGAGACACTAAAGGGAAATATGGTAAGATACAAGGAGATGAGAAAACATAGCTGGCTGCATAATTTTAAATCGTTTGTAGCTCCTGTTTTGACTTTCCTTTCTGCACAAAGCAAAAAAAAAAAAAAAACACTGAGACACATGCTGTTGCAGGAAAGAGATCCAGCTTCTAAAGGGATGAGAGCCATAACTGCCTGGGAGTCAGTGCAGTAGGAAAACCACAGCATGGGAGTCGGGCTGGGCTGCAGACTGACAAACACACACACACACATATATATGGAATTACAGCATGCAGATACAAGTAACACACACAGCTCTGCTAAGTCAATCCCAGATCTTTTCTCCTATCTCAGCTCTGAAATCAACTTTACTCTGCTGCCCTCTGAGACGTCTGCACAGAATTTTCTGAGTAGAGCAAACCCTGGGAGTGAGAATGCAAACGGAGCATAAAAAGAAGAAAAGAAAAACTTTGTGTCCTGTAAAGTTTTCATAATTTCATGTGCATGCTTTTTTAAGAGGATTAAAAACTCGTCAAAATGTGATTATGAGCCTTGGCTCTACAGTTACAGTATGAGTCACATATTCCACACATATCCCCAAAAGTACAGAAGTGGAGGTGCTACAAGTGCAAAAAAAAGAGAAAAGAAAAGTTCCCCTATCCCTTAAAAGCTAGATGCATTCATTATTAATGACCCCCATGAATAAAGTGGCTCTTTTTCTCTTTAAATGTGCTTTAAAAGCTGTTTAGAGTGAATTATTAGATTTAAAAAAAAGGACACACAGGACAGGAGTTAAAGCTGACAGAGTAACAGTGTTTTTCTTAAATCTTCTACTCTTACAGGCTGTTCTGATCCCTGCTATTAAGCTCAAATCTCATCCCCTCTTTGTTCGGCTAACTCGAGTTTTTTTTTTTCTTCCCAAAATAATCCCTTGATTACACTTGTTCTTTTATTAACTACAGCCGTTTTCTGCTGAGCTGTGCCGCTCTCCAGCAATAACAGTAAAAGCAACTGGACGTTTATGTCACCGTCGCCTGGTTACCCCGAACACAAACCGACACAGTTAACACATTTGAATAGCTTAACGTATATATTTGGACAATAAACCGTTCAGCACTCTTCCACAACTCCTTATGCGTTTGGGTTGACTTGACAATCGGCGAGAATTAGCCCAGCTTTGCTCCAAATAGTGAAATTGAGAAGAAAATGGCTGACTCCTTCAGTCCAACTGTCATAGAGTTGACCTGGTTCGGGCCTTACAGTAAAGAGAAATAGATGGATTACACTAAGTTTAGTAAAAAGTTGGAAGAAATATGATTTTCCTGTTAAGATTTCGCACAGCGATATGTAAACAAACAGAAAACCCCAACCTATACTTCTGCATCGACTAATGACTGTCTGGGTCACGGATGCCACAGTTGGTTCGCATGGCTGACACTAAATGCTGGAAATAACTGGTGCAACTATTCAGATGCAGATTTCAAGATGATTCGATTGGTCCATCAAACAGCCAGAGTTACAACAAGACCTCTAGAACACGTCTCAACGATGTATAGGGACTGTAGAAGAACGCTCGTGGCGACATTGTAATTTATCCAGTTACACAACGATTTACAACAAAATTATAAAACAAACTATAGTGTGTGAGTTTTGTTTGATTATTCAGGGATGTCTGCTGAGTATCTTTTAAAGCTGTTGGTGATGGTGACCTTTCCATCTGTCAGTAAAGTAGCAACACATTTACATTGATCGTATCTTTTTAAAAATATACTCCTTTATATGTGGAAGGAGAACAATCGCCCCACTCCTACTTAATACTTAATTTATGCTGGTCAACTATAATAATCCTAAAATAAGCAGGATGCCTAATGTAAGGCTGTCTAGTGATGGGTCTCACATACACAAACTACTAAAATCTCACACTGTGGTAACATTTAAAGTTGCTGCGTTATCCTCCTGCATTTCTACTCCAGATTAACGACAGAATCCAAACCCGCATGGACCCGTGTGTGTTATTAGCACGAGATCTGAAGTCTTACTTTTCATCCAGGTTGGCAGAGTTTCTAGATGAGAACTGGACAATCTCGCTGTTGGAGCTCTCCTTGTTATCCGCCGTGCCATTGGCTCTGATGAAAGGATCCCGCTCAGCAAACGAGGCTGCTGGTTTACCGCTGTTCTCCAGGTTCATCAGGTTCAGGAAGGACTCGGCGCAGTCGACCTGGTTTGGAGAGAGGGGCCAGGCGGAGGAGACGAGCTGCTCCAAGTTCTGATTGTACTGATTCTTCAGATTCAGGGATAACGATTTCGCTGATGATGATTGCGAACTTTGTGCATCTGGAACAGACAGAGAGTACAGCATGCTGCCCTCAGACTCCACGGGAAACAGAAGTTGACTACAAATTGAATGTTGGCCTTTTTTATTATTATTATTTGCTTTGTAATGATCCCCCAAAGAGCTGACTCAGCCCAGAGGAGAAGCTGGCAGGATGCCACCCACCCCACTCAGGTCGTTTTCTATCAGAGGGGATGACATGACTAATACAAGCATGAAACACAACGTGACAAATTAAACTGCACACACACACACAGAAAAAAAAAAGAAATGTGCACAGACACATCCATGCACACGGCTCCGAGTGAAACTGTGGCCATTTCTGGCAAGATCAGCCTTTTTCTTTCAATCTGGTGTAAACACAGATGTATAAAAAAAGTTACAAAGGTCATAAAAAAGGGTTTTAAATCTTATGAAACTCTCCCTCAATGCTGATAAAAGACAGTAAAAACCAACTCTGCACAGTTTGAAATGTGAAATCGTGTTAGAAAAGATTGGCATATAAAAAAAAGACGAGTCCAGGAACATTTCTCACACTCGGTTATTAGATCTTTAAAAAAGTGGCAACATTGCAAAGTAAATGTTGTGTTTAAAGCAACTCCTTCTCAGCAGGTCATTTTGTCTTCCGTTGCTTGTGGATGACATCGGCCTGAGTAGCAGTCTGTGTTCACTGCTTAATTGATGGATGTCATCTTGCTAACATTCAACTACCACCTTGTTCTCTGTGCCTTGCAATTACAGCCTTTCTGTTGCTATTATGGTACACCATCTACCAAAACCATAAGCCAGTGTAAAAATGTTGAGACCTTGATTTAGTTCAGACTTTTGGAAACCCTAGAGGGTCAAAGATGCCAGGGATTTATGAGACATCTACATGTCCAACGGGGACATTGCTGCTTCATTGTGCCGCTCACCTTGCCAGATATTGTTTACATTAGAGCTGTGGCTTTGTGCCAGTCTGAACCATGATTTCTATCAAGAAGACTCTGTTCTAGCTTAAAAATAAGACCACATAAAAACCTGGGTTAAGCACCACACTGCCTCGACTAGGTCTTGTGTGTTTTACAGCAGGACAAAGTTGTTTTATTTCATGGTTTTCCAGAAATAAAAAATCAATTGAAGCGACCTCCGAAGTCAAGTTGGGGCCAATCTCAGGATTTTCTGTTTCCTTCTGTTCCTCCAGGTCATTTCTTTATTGGTAAACAAGCTTCTGTCCATTCTTTTATTTTTATTTTTTTACAGAAAACAACAGAAATGTTTTATTGTGAGTATTATTTTTAGTTATGTTGATTTTTAGAACATTTTTGTTTTTCATCATATTAATTTTGGGTTTTAGATGAATAACTGTCAGTTTTTTTTAAGACACCATCGACCAGCCTCCACCATTAGACCGAATTGGAATGGTATTTGTATCATTGCTTATTATGATTTTTCTGTCAAACATTGGATTAATGTTTCTGGTTGTCTAAAATGCGTCTTATGAACATTGCTTCCCTAAAACGCTGGGTCAGGATGAATCCAACATTTGGGTTGCATCAAAATATTTTGAAAAAATGGTTAAATTAATTAATGCAATTAGAAGTTTTATGGAAGCATACGAGCTAAAAGTCTATCCAATAATACAAATGTGAATTAATAATCTAATCTGCCAACTCAAACAATGGCTCAAAGTAAAATGCTTGGACACTGCCCGGTTTGAAGCTATAACCACCTTCTGTTTCATTATATGATAACCACTTTTATTCTTTCTGTTTATTTCTGGGGAAAAAAAATCAAAGGCTGTGCCTCCTCTAAAAAATATTTTTAGCAAAAATAATAGTGATATAAAAAGCCCAGACCGTCATCAAGGATTTATGGAATTGCTCTTTACTTGTACCCGAAGGGCAGTTTCCTTCTCTCCTGAACTGATAAGTGAAACCCTGAAAGTAGCACTAAGGGAAGGGTGGACTCCTAAAACAGCCTCTGCACCAATAAAACCCTTCCTTTAAATTGGCAGGCAGCCACAGAAAGCAAATGATGCTTGTGTTGCTACTGTCTGCTTCACTCACAGGCGACGACAGGAGCGAGCACCGACGACAGCAGCACCTGAAGAAGCTGACCTGACATTGTATGCACAAAAGACTCCCGGTGTCCCTTCCAGTCGTCCGTCGGGTCACTTACTGTGTCCGTTAGCCTGAGTGTCTTGTTGTGACTCCTCTCCTTGCGCTCTCATCGGGGAGCGGCCCTCCATCTCTTTAAGCTGCTGCACGAGCAACGCCAGGTGCTGCAGCAGGTCCCTGTTCTGCAGCAGCAGCTGGTGGATGCGGGCCTGGGCCTCAATGCGAGCTGCAGTCTCTGCTGCCATCTGGTCCTTCAGCAGCTGCACCTGGAGCCGCAGCAAAAGGCAGAACAAATATGCTTGTGTGTAAATGTTATCCATTAAAAAGGCCAATTTGATGATCTTCCCTGATCTACTGTTGCGTCTCACCTCCCACCACATCCGCAGAAGAGCTGTGTGATCCTAGAACTGGAATTTTGTAAATGTCCTTAATACTGACAATGCTATTGACTTAAATTTGGTAGCTTCACATGCATACTAATTTCATGCAGCTTTCAAAGATTCCATTAATTGACATTAATTATTTTCTGTACTTATTCTTGTTTCAGTGCTGCCTCCTAGGGGTATAAAATCAACATCTGCTTGTTTTATAATTGCAGGTGGAATAAAGCCTGGAAGATTTCAAGTCATAAAACAGATTCAACTGGCAGATTCTTGATAAAAATTAAAGTCCTTACTGATGCTGCATATAGACGAACATCTAATGAAAGATGTTAGTCTTTCATCAGACCTTGTCTTAACAGATTCTGATGGCTTTTAAAGTTACTGGCAAAGAGATGCCACTGGACATGTTTTCTACACAAACAGTGGAGGAGGATGCATCAGGACCTTATTTCTTATTGTTGTTCAGATTATAGTTGTATTGTTCAGCAATAGAGACTGCTCCTGGGAGTCTCTATCTTTATTCCCTTCCAGTTTTTTTAAAGGCTTTATTAATAAAGTTGTATTGGATTGAATCTTGGAGCTACAGGTTCTGCAGGAGAGTCAAAATATCCCTACCCATTCAGAGATGTTGCTGCATGCATCCCTCTAGGCTCAGGGCCACATAATTAGTCAATACCAATAATTATTGATTCGTTCTTCTGTTTTAAATATCTGAAATACTGCCAAACCGGTGATCTGACCTTTCCTGGTTTATCTGAAGTTTTTACTGTTTCTTATTCTTAATCAAATCAAACCAAATCAAATTTTATTTGTATAGCACATTTCAGCAGCAAGGCATTTCAAAGTGCTTTACATCATAACAAACACAAAAACACAAAGTCATGCAACATAGAATAAACAATCAAAACATTCCATTAAGTCATTCAATTTTTAATTGATTACGTTTCAAATCCAACTCTCAACAAGTGGGTTTTTAGTCGAGATTTAAAGGAACTCAGTGTTTCAGCTGTTTTACAGTTTTCTGGAAGTTTGTTCCAAATTTTTGGTGCATAGATGCTGAACGCTGCTTCTCCTTGTTTGGTTCTGGTTCTGGGGATGCAGAGCAGAACCAGAACCAGAAGACCTGAGGGGTCTGGAAGGTTAATACAACAGCAGATCTTTAATGTATTGTGGTGCTGAGCCGTTCAGTGATTTGTAAACTAACAAGAGTACTTTAAAGTCTATTTTTTGAGCTACAGGGAGCCAGTGGAGGGACTTTAAGACTGGTGTTATGTGCTCTATCTTCCTGGTTTTAGTGAGAACGTGAGCAGCAGCGTTCTGGATCAGCTGCAGCTGTTTGATTGATTTGTTAGACAGGCCTGTGAAGACGCTGTTGCAGTGATCAATGTGACTAATGATAAACGCATGGATGATTTTCTAGGTCTTGCTGAGACCTTAGTCCTCTAATCCTGGAGATGTTCTTCAGGTGATAGAAGGCCGACTTTGTGACTGTCTTTATGTGTCTCTGAAGGTTCAGGTCAGAGTCCATCACTACTCCCGGGTTTCGAACCTGATCGCTAGTTTTTAGTTGTAATAACTGAAGCTGTGCATTTACTCTAGATCGTTCCTCTTTAGGTCAAAAAATAATAACTTCAGTTTTGTTTCTGTTCAGCTGGAGAAAAGCAGTTATGAGGCACGTCACTGCTGCAAGGCAAGTTACTCAACAGGTTGTTGCTAGGTAACTACAGACTGTTGGTTGATGCCACACACTTTGCTTAGTTGGCTGTGAGGTATTGAGCAGCTAAAGTCTTTCCTCTGCCTACATCCTCCAGAATGCTGTGAGTTTTTGGATCGGAGTTCAGTGAAATTATTGAATCTTCTGTCAGACGTATTATCTACTGATATTGATCACGTCTCTATCATTATGTATATATTGTTATTGATTTATTATTCAGCCCAACAGTCGCACTTATATTTTTTCAATGAAGAATTACTAATTCCAAAACCAGAAAGAGCAAAATTGCTAAATTGTTCCTACTGTACAGAGTACAGTAGTGCGTGTTGCTGCCGCTGTGTGTCCTACCTGCGCTACGGCCACCTGAGTGTGCTGCTGTTGCTGCTGCAGCTGCTGCTGAAGGAGCTGCAGGTAGTGCTGAGACGCCAGTGGAGTGAGAGACGAGGAGCAAGGGCTGCTGGGTGTGATGCCTTGAGACGTCACAGTGAAGACGGACCGTCTGTCGATGTCCTGACAAATATTATTAGACACAGGCAGAGGTCATGAGTGGTTTTCAGTCTTCTCTTTTCAAATCCCACAGCTACTGACTGGTTGATTACTAAATCAGTAACATTAAACTTCACAATTCAAGCTCAGTTTCAGATCGTACAGGTAAATAGTCTGGTTTGTGCTTCTCCCTTTTTACCCCACGGGAATTTTGAAGTGATTTTCCAGCTGATCTCCAACACCATAATTTTCCCTCAGGAAAAAGTACAGTCACGAAACTTGCCCAGATTTTTCTTTCACACCGCCAAGACGAATGGAAAAAATGAATAAATCAAGATTTTGTCTGGGACCTCACTGAGAAACATAAGTGTGTAGTGAGAGGATATATTTGCACAAAAACACCTGGGATCTATATTTGCACCTCTTCTTCTTTCTGCTGGCATACAAAATGAGTCTATGCAATTCTGTAATGCCCATATTCCACCACTAGAGGGAAACGCAGCACAACAAAAACTAAAGCAAGCTCAATGTGAATGACTAATAAGAAGCCTCTTACTAAAACAGCCTCCTTGCCTTCTGAAAATAAATAAATAAATAAATAAAATCCAAAAGAAAATGTAAAAAAAAACTATTTTTGGAATATAAATTATAATTTTTTACTAATTAAAATCACATATCTAATTAATGACATAAGTGTCACCGACCATAAAACATCTTCTTAAAGAGCCTGAAAGCATATTTTAGAATTACAGTAGTCTATGTAAAATAAAGATGCGCTAAAACCACAACTTTAGGCAAAATATCTGATACGTGCACAGACTTCTCAGTGAGAAGTCCTCATGGATATCTTATTGATCAACAGGCAGTGATTTAAAATCCTAGTCCTGAGTTATAGCTACACAATTTTACTAATCCTTGTTTTAGGTTACGATACCACCTTTAATCCAAGTCAGGCAGCAAAAGCTCTCTAAAGGAGGCACCAATCAGAGAAATCCATGTTAATTTCTAGAAGAATTCTTTTTTTCAGAAAAACTAAAATAAAAAATGTTCCCCACCCACATGTGGCTCACCTCCACACCTGACACAACACTTCCATCACAGTGTTTAAGTTTTCAAAATCTCATTGTTCAATCCCCACATGGTTTTCTGCTTATCTTCCAGAGCAGATGTTTGAGAACCCTTCAGATGGATTACTGTGACGCTTCTGAGAAATCAAAGAGAGCAGACGGGGTTTGGGGGATTAGGTGTCCCCCTTTTGACGAGGCGAGCAGGAATATTCAGGTTCCCCGTGCTAATCCCTGCCTGTCTTTTTGCATCGTAACAATTCCATCTTCCACAGGGACGATGTCCCGTCTGTCAACGCGTCAAACGTAACTCCTGTACACTTTTAAACACGATGTAATCTATTTATCGGCTGCAACAAGGAGCCAGGTGTTTCACGCAAACATTATCTGGTATTAATCAGTGGAGAGCTGAGGGTAACGATCTTGTCAGTTGCTAAGCTTAATGAGCCATCTGGCTCAAAAAGCCAAAACCCGACATTGAATCGCAGGAGCGGAGTCAATATCCTGCAGCGACAAAGAGCAAAATGCAGCTTGAGGCCAGGAAACTTGGAATCATTCAAACCAGGAAGATTGTGCTGCCTCTTACTGCTGGCGTCAGAACTGATAGGAGGTGGAAGTGTGAAGGGAAAATGAACCAAAAAATGACCTTTATGAGTCATTTTACTGCAAGATTTACAGACTAGTGGGATTAATGAAAAACACAGACCAATCCGATGCTCTCTGTAAGAAAACTCACGTGGATCCTAAATACATGTTTGTAGTTGGGGAAATAATTGCTACTGCACAGACTTGTCAAAAGACATCAAGGACAATATGAGAGAGGGGAAAAGATCCCAAGACCATAATAAGTTAACAAAAAGCCAAGCTATGCTAGAACTACTTTGGCCAGAACAGTCTCCAGATTTACTCAAACCTTATGCAGGTAGTTTGAGTTGGACTAGACAGGAGAGTGAGAGCAAAGGAACCTAAAAGTGCCACATGTGTACAGGAACATCTGCCTCACAGCAGGTCCAAAGACTGCATCTAGTTTTCCCTCTGTATGCACATTTAGATGACCAGTTATTGTTTACAGTAGGTTTTATTTAGGGGTATCGGAGTCACAGGTGCAAAATCCAAACACACAGTACTGAAAAAATGTTCATAAGTCAAGAAAGTATTACACTGTGCATTTTGTGTTGCTCTATCACGTAAATTCCTAATAAATTACCTACAGTTTGTTGTTGCAACATGAAAAAGGTGAAATGTTCAAGCGGTACGAATCATTTTCAAGTGTTTTTTGACCTGGTTGTTCAACATAAAACTCAGAGCCATACACGACCTGAAATTATCTACAGCAAATATAATAATAATATATTTAAAAATGTTTAAGTTTTCACTAAATTTTATCGAGAGCAAATACTTTTTTTTTTTTTTTGGTCTGACTTGAAAATGTGAAGGTCAAACCCACAGTAAGACAGGCTTTCATTTGTGACTTTTTTTTAGTTGGCCTACAGTTTTAAAGGCATTTTGTTAGAAGCAGGGTCTTTAAGTGTGGACTAAAATGAAAATAAAATCAATTCCAAACTTTACTCTCGCCAGTTTTCCTACTTTGTTCTATGATTCAGCAAAGCTTATATCTTCCTGGGGATTTTTATGGCAGACTAAAAGGATTTTCCTTGGCAGACTACTGCTCCTTTGCTTTTAAAGTAGAGCCACATATCTTTAAAAATGTGCACTCTTTACTGCCTGGAGAGCACCTGAGAGCTTGTGTGGCTGGCCTGCAAACAAATGTGCTTTCAAAACTTGTTTCAAAATGATATCAAAATAAAACGCTCTGAGTTTTAAATGCTTTTTACAAGCACAAAATATGTATAATGTATATTCCTGTACAATCTAAAGCATAATACTCCAAATATATATATATATATATATATTATGTGCTATTTATTAAAAGCCACTCATGAAATCTGTTCTGGTGTTACAGCTAATATATAATGAAATTCTCTGATAGACAAGACAAGGTTCTGGTTTTGGTCAAGATGACTTTTCATGGAATAGATGCAACAAAAAGATGATTGAAAAATTGTTCAATTTAGAGGGACACCTAATCCTCAAAACCACGAGTTCTTTCTGAAAATACAGTAAAATAATTATTGATTTACAACTATCTGCTCAAATTAAAAAGCACATTACAACTACGGAGCTTCGTAATTCTAAAGCACAAACCGGCTAGACCTGTTAATACTGAAGCACCAGTACAACACACAACTCCTATTTCAGTTTACATAGCTCTACTGTTTCAAGGTGTGACAGTGTGTCCCTGAGTATCTCACCATGATTGTCTGGCCTGGTTTGACCACGTTAAGTTCGGCCAGGCTCTGCAGGATCTCACCGACTGCCTTCTCGCACAGCGAACCATCAATCGAAGGATCTCCTCCTCCTCCTCTTCGCCCTCTTTCATCCGTATCCTCGTCCTCTTCATCCTGCTCAGTTGCTGTGAGTTTTTGAGCTGCGGAGAAAGAAAAAAAACCCCAAAACAACACACACACACAATACTCCACGTTAGGTGCTGCACGTGCAAATGTCTGACCATAAATTATTCATTAAATTCATATTACACAGACGGCATGATGGCTGAAAGCTATTCTTGGAACAAACAGTATTTTATCCAGACGTGATGAAGAGCTTTTCGATCCCAGGGAGCTACGGACTCACTGTGCAAATTACAGTTATTAGCTCAGATGAGTTTCTGCCCACAGAAACTGGTCTGTTGTTGTCTTAAGTTTGTGCCACATCCTGCGTTACCAGGCACCTGTTTTTGTTTTGTTTTTTTGTTTTTTTGCTGTAGGATAATTGGTCAAAATTAAAAAGCAGGTAGAGTTTGATGGTGATATTACCTCTAATAAGGCATAGACAAATTTAGTTATAGAAAACAAATATTTAGAGGTTGAAGTGCCTTGTGGTGGTGAATGCATGGTAATTAAATCAATCTCATGGTTTCTAGTACCATAGTGTATTAATTATAATAACAACTCTTTTGCGGAATCATCTGCAATTAAGATTTGAAATAATAATAAAAAAAAAACTTAATCGAACACAAAATAAACAAAGTATCTCAAGCCATTTGTTTTTGTCTGCTGCTTGTTTTGTTGAGCAGCTGGAGTTTGAAGAAATGAAAAGTAATTTATCCACAACACCTTTAATCTCAGTCTTCTTCAGTTTCTGCCTGAGACTGAAACAAAAAGTCGACTTTTGCCCCAGGGGGCTTCGTATCCAGGTCAGATCACTGCAGCGAATTATGCATCAACAGGAAACTTTGGGCTCGTTCTTATCATCGACACACCAACAAACAGCAGGTAGATGCCAGAGCTGGCAGATTCTGGATTAATCATTGATGGCGAATTGGATGAGAGCTAATTGTGTCACCACATGTGTGTCAGATGTTCCCAACAGGTGCCGGCATCTCACCGAAATAACCCACAAAGTTTGACAATTACTGCACTTCTTTTCTCGCGTGATGAAAACAAATCCATAAAATATAAATTTATGTCAGCAGTACCATATGTAAATCCTTCAAATTAAAGAGAGAAACCCAGAGTTAGACTTCAACTTCTTAAATTAACTGCAGAGTTCTCCCAGCTTTAAAGTGTATCTTGTTTGTCTTAATTATAAAACATCTCCAGCAAAAAAAAATTTTTTTTTTTGTTAGATTTGCACAAATTCTGAGTTGTGTTTTAACTAGTTGCTGCTCAGCTCTGCATTTGAAGCACTGGCTTCTTCCTCGCCAGGCGGCCTTTCAGCTGGTGACATTTCAGAGCACAACAAGCCTGCAGGTGGAGACACTCATTCACCGATCTGCACACAGCCTGGTTCTGGTGTCCAGCCTCTTGCGATGGAGAAGATTTATCTAATCTTCTCCATCTTTATTTCAAGAGAATATCCAGGAATTTCCAGTCATCCTCTCCATAATATAAATCCTTCTCGGCTTGACTGTCACTTTGCTCCTTCGCTGGGAATTTCGCCAGACAAAGTTAATCTTTTTTCAGCCCAAACATCCGTATTCATCAGTGTGTTTTTTCCGTGCTCTGTTCCAGAAAGTGTGTCCTCACCGTGGCTGCTGGACTCCTCCGTTGACTTGTCGCTGTCGCCGGCCACCTGTCCGTCGGCGTACTGTTCCTGCTCGGCATGCTGCAAACTCAGCTTGTGGCAAACCTCAAACGCCTGACCCACGGTTCGCACAATACGCATGGCCTGAGTCTGAGAGGGAGGGAAGAGTTAGCTCACAGCTAACATGGAGAGGTATTCAAAAATGAGCAGGACATCTGCTTATTGCTGCTGCTTACACAAAAGAGAACTAACACAGAAACATATTTTACAATTCAGTTATCTTTTTTTTTTTGTCAAGAAGAATATAATATGACTTATATATGGAACAACTGAGTCAAGATAATGTATGACAAACACAAAGGAAGGTCTCAAAAGAAGAAAAGGACAAGATGGTTTTCAAAAATGTGCATTTGTATTCCTTATCCTTTAGCGCAGCTGGTTTGTATGCACTGCAGGCTATCATTCTAAGTGGGTGAATATTAACTAAGCCAATGAAAATTGAATTCAAGATCCAATTTAAAACTCAAAACGAATAGTTGAGCTGCCATGAACAGAAAATTAATTTCGAAAGGAAACTTATATTAAAATGAAAGAAAATTAGGTGCCATGGAAAAAGTATTAAACCCTTACAGATTTCTTCTATTTTTGCCTTTTTCTCAAACTAAAATGTTTCGGATCGTCAAAATAATTATAACATTAGAGAAATAAATATACATAGATTTCAAATGACTTCATTTAATAATTTAACAGAAAAATCCAAACCAACATGAGTTTGGATAATGTGATTAATCACATCTTTTGGTTCAAATTCACTAGCGGTGACGACGTCTGATGACTGCCAGACAATTACAATGAAAATAGCACCTATATATAAGCTGTCTGACAACATAAAGTAGGATAAAACATCTCAAAAAGAAACACAATCATAAACAAGAAAGAAAAAAAATTGACAAATAGTTTATCACTAGACTGTATGCAGTGATTTTATTTAGCAATTTTGATCTGTTTTTCAGTGTTTTGATGAATTTCCTTCACTAAACTACTGCAGTCTTCTGCAACCTGTGGATTAACATCTTGAAAGAGCATCATCCATTTTTTGGTCCCTTCAATAAGCACCCAAAGGTGTGATTTCTCTGTAATCTGCACTTACTGAGGAATAGACCAAACTGTACCTTCTTTTTAGATTTGAAGACATTACATCTGAATGAATTACTGGAGCCGTCTCTTGCAATGTAGCTGAAGATCTTCAAGTCCTGGGAGTCATGCGATACATAGAAAATCCTGGAAATAATGACAGCAGGCTGAAATTATATCTGAAATAAAATTGTCAAGAGGATCCACAAAGCTCGGTACTGCTGACTTTTAAAGTATTCATCACTAATAATAATAATAATGACATAACCAATAGTAAAGAAAAGTGGGAAAAGTTTAACATTTTCACTTTACATAAAAAAAAAACAACCATAATCCTGTTTAGCCAGCTAGTTGGTCCCAGTTTAAGGTCTTTGAGAAGCTACAGTAACACATAAAAGATATTAAGTTCAGAAATCCTTTCCATCCAGTCTGATTGATATTCAGACAAATGGGCAAAATCCATTCCCAAGATACAAATTCAATCAAAATAACTCAGGGAGGGATGAATGCAAATAGACACTCCAGATTTATGTATTGGCATACTGTTTACAGTAATAGGTTTTATGTTTCTGACCAACTTTGTAAGCCATAAGAGGAGATCTTTAATCTACAATTGAGTTTTCAGGTTACCTGTATATTGGATCATGCATGATCAACATCTTGTTCTCATCCCATGTCCATTCTTTTCTCTGCGTAAGACAGGAATTAGCACCGTTACACATAGATACAAAGCTATAACATCAACTAGTAGAGTTTTCCGGGACTGGGACACCTTCTGCTTTTTCCTCAGTGCCACCTTGACTCCATCCACAGACACCACAATGCTGACCTTCTTCTTCTTGATGTTCTTGGCTTTGAATTCATACTGGAAAAGAAAATTAAAATAGGCACAGGTTATCAACACAGGACAATTGTTGGTTGCACTGCCTTATTTTTAGGGACCCCATAGTAAAGGGGAATAAACACAAATCTATTCCTTCCTCTTTGCATTTCTGCATTGGTCTGTCACATAAATCCCAATAAAACACAGTAGAGTGCATGCTGTTAATGTGAAGCAGTTCAGTGGGTGTGATACATTGGGAAAGGCACCATACTTTTGTAAGCAGGAATTTGCTAGAAGCTGAACACATTGACATCAACACCTCTTACTGGATGGAGTAAAATCCTGTTTTTGCCAGGATATCAATCAGGAGAGCAAATATTTCAAAAATAATATAATTGCTAAGAAAACTGAGTTGTTTTCACACAAAAAAAAACTCAGAAGAAATTAGGCTTTAGAGCTACCTAATGTTTTCTCATCTAGTAAAGAGAACCATCCAAACTGAGTGATTATCCTCGTTGTGCTTGCTTAGAGCAAAACAAAAGCTGTGCATGCACTTAACACGTTTCCCTCTCGTCAGCTCGCCTCAAGGTCTGCTGAGGCACCTTGCATGTCTGCTCTGTCACCTCAAATCAGCGGCCAATTTAAACAAGAAGCACTTAGACTCCCTCCACTTGCAATCCAGGAAGGCGTACAGCGGGACTATCGGAAAACATGAGCTAAAGCCGGTCCAATTCAGCTGAGAGGAGACTGCTTTGCAAGGGGACTTGACTGCTGAATGGGCATTTAACGAACATGTATTTAATGTGATGAGAGGTCGGTTTGTTCTCATGTTTCTGCTGTTTTGCGGGTAGCAAAATGCCTACTGTTCGTTGTAAAAACTGGACAGAGAGAAACTAGCGAGTGTGTGTATCTATTTGTGTATCAACATAAATTGTAGCCAAGCTGCTCATAAAGAGAGTGGGAATGTGCATCACGCCAGGGAGCATCATTACAAGAGCAAGATGAAAACCGTGGACCTTAAATATTAACCATGATGCACTGCCTCTGCTGTATAACACCTGCACACCCAAACTAAAGTTTTAGAACAAGTGAATACACTTTGCAACTAAAGGATAAAATCCTCTAGTTAAAAGATGAGCTGCTGGGGAAAAAAAATAGGCCCGTATTCTTGGCTGAACTCTCAAAAGTACATTGGAGCAACGTTTGCTATAGGGTTTGTTTATTGAGTGGCTGGAGAGACAATATAACCTGCATCTTTACAGCTAATGAGGGTTTAATTAATAGGAGCTTCAAACTTTTTAAATGTTTTTATATATATTTATATATATACATACTTGCAATGGCAATTTAAGGTGGTTACCAGTCACTATTGCATGCTGTTTAAGAACATAAAGCTTGTAATACAGTAATAAGCCTGGGTTTTCGAAACAGATTTTTTTCACAAGGCTTTGTGACCTTAATTTCTTTAATTTGTAATTTAGTTGCAATATGATAGGAAGATCCATAATAGTTGCATAAGCTGCTAGTTTTCAAGCTAAGTTAAGCCAGCAGTCAGCTAGCTGTACTTGGGTAAAGTGCCTTGCCTAGGGGCACATTGACATGCAACTGGAGGTAGCTGAAATAAAACCCACAACTTGAAAAGACAGACAATTTTAATTTATTTTTAAGATTAAGTGGCTGCTTAATTACCTGCTACTTTTTGGTTTTGCTCTAATTATGCCAATGGCAATATAGACATACTGCTAAAGACAACCTTTCTGATCTCCAAAGTAAAAAACAAAAAAACAAACTGCTGTATCATAAATGTTGTGGAATATCAATTAGTCAATAGTAGTATTATGAAAACCCAAATCTACAGTCAAAGCAATTCTTACAAATACCAAAATAACTGGAACTGTGACCAACAAGATATTTATTTTTCCACTGCGCATCGGGAGAAAGATAGTACAAAAAAAGGTCCAAAAAGAAAGCTGCCACACTTTTTTCTGTGAGACTACTACAATAAAAGAGTAATTGAAGGCTTGGTGTCAGATGTACAGTAGCTTTAAAAAGAAAAGTTCCACTTGGTAAATTTACACTGTCAAAAACTGTCAATTTCAATTTCGGTTCTTTCACAATAAAAACTATGCATGGCTTAGTTTACAAACTTTTTTTCTGGACTTCGAAATAAATGCATCTTACGTAAAGCATATGGAAATACAATATTCTTGTCAACTATTTCATAATATTTCCAGTGACAGACTGCTTTATGAAGTCTGAAAGAAGGAAGTAAGTCATGAATCACCAAATATTCTTTAAAACTGGCTGTGTCTGCAGGGCCTTGTTGCATATCTGTTTGTTGCGGTGGGTGTTAATTACTATAATTAACAGGTGCTATGCACACATAGTGTTATATGTACTGTATGTTAAAATGTACAATAAAGAGTTGGGCTGAGCTGCATCAGTGTGAATAATTTTCCCAGGAGCTTTACTACGCAAATTAGATGTTGCAGCGAAATAAAACAAATGTCATCACGGATACCACGGCCACTATAAGAATGAAGAATAAAAGCGATGATTTGGACGTTAGAAGAGCTGACAAAAGAGGTGGGGTACCATCATCATCAATGGATCTCCTGGGAACTGCAACCTTCTCATTCAGCTGCGTGATGCTGCTATCCAACAATTAGCTCGACATTATGTCAACAAGGCCCGTCAGAAGCCATTAGAGACGGCTATTGTTCTGTTTTCTTGTGCAATGCCTGGATATGCGCACTCTGTTTGAACAGACTGAGAGCAAATAAATGGTTTAATTTACCAAAGCAGTTTTGTAGTTGCACAATGTTTTACTTGCATGTTCATCCTCTGCTTGTGTCCACTTTAAAAGCCAGGCTCTCCCTGGCCTGAATCCACGGTGATTAAAGTTTCAGTCGCTAATTACCCAGACCTGAGTCCTGGGAGAGCTGATTAAATGGAAAATAGGCGGGAGAAGCAGAAACACACCAGAGACACTAAAATGGAGTAAAGGGGTAGCTAACGTGCCGAGAAGTGAAGGGCTGTTACCATAAGATGAAAGGAAAGTTTCAAAAGTGAAGTTCAGATTAATTTGTCTTTGTTGGTGGAAGCTCATGCAGCCAATGAAAAACACGCTTCCTGTGCGGATCTGGTTCTTTACCTGGAGCTTCTAATGAGTTGACCTAATTCAGAATAATGATTTGTTTGTGGCCTCAGCTCCCAAAATGATGACAGAAACATCAATTTATTAAGAATCTGAGTGTCAAGAAGGACATTTTAATGCAAGCAGTGCTGTGGGGAAAACTTTTGATCTGTATCATTTGCACTTTAAACAATTTTCCTGCTCTTTCATCAAGTATGCCATTTATAAATGTCCTTTTTTTAATTTGAGGATTGCCTTAGAAATACATCTAAAATGGCGAATCCACTTAAAAGAGGATAAGAATCTAACCATAAACTTTATAGTCAGTAAAAACAAATGGAACAAGTAAGAAAATTGAAAACTTAGTGTTGGGATTATAAGTGCATTATTAATTTTAAATAATCATTAAGAAACACTGTCGTCCTTGATCACAAAATAAATAAATAAATAAAAATAAATCACCTTTCTTTTTGACAAATGTGACCTGAAAATAATTCAATAAAATGAAGCTTTTGTTTGTGCTGGCACTTGATGTTGACGTCCCAAAGTTTGACTCACAAACTTTGTCTCTCCAAGTCTCTTGGCATCTTATAAAAAGTTTCCAACATCAAATTTTTTCAACAAAATGTTTCAGTGCCCCTAAATCGAGAACGGTTATTTTAGCCACAGGGGGAAAAAGAACAACAAATAGCATCGATGTAATTGCTAAATGGCTTTCATATGAAAGTTAACCCTCATCATGTTAACTTTATGTAAGCCCTCAAAGCTGTACCAGCTCTGCGGCTTGGTCTGAAGTCAGCAACAGCAATAAAATGAAAAAACATGATGTCTTTTTCAAACAGGTTAACCTCATCTAAATTTACTTCAGTACTCATGTCAGAACAAAAACGCAGCTTTTCCATAATTTAAGCTTCATTCCAACATTACGCACCAGCAAAATTCAATTTTCAAATTGTGTCTGAAGCTATGAAATTTTTATCATTTCTTTGCTTAAGTGCAAATATTTGTTAAATATTTATGGTTCTGATGCAATTATAGTGTAACAACAACAAGAATGCAATCAGCATCTGATGAAGGAGAAAGAGGTGTTTAATCTCAATGGGTTTTATCCTGGTAAAATAAAGATTAAATAATATATACTTATTATTTTTTTTAGTATTTTTTTTTTTTACATTAGCATTAAGAAATAAATGCTAGGTTTAAGTATAGAGCTTAAACCTACTCTAGTGTAGGTTTAAGCAGAGGGTTTTTGAAGAAACCCTCTGAACTGCAATAAAAATATTTAGGGTGGTAATTACGGGCATGCAAACGACTTTGGCTTCAAGTTCTAAATTGCTCTCTTTAAAAGATTTGTGCTAAAGCCGTAAGCTGAGCCCAAAACCCACGAAAGTGACTCTTGTTGTGGTACATGAGTGCAGAAGCTTACTGGAAACAGAATGGGAGTATTTATTTCAAATGCTGGCTGACACCATTAGGACTGTCTTCAGTCTTCTGATGCAGTGCAACACATTTCCATCACTGCTCCTCTCCGCAATGTATTCTGAAAGTGTCAAAGAGAATGGCGATGACTACCATTGTCCGTACTGAGTGAGGAAAGAAAGCTGGCTCTTTCTACAGCCTCTGAGGCCTGGGTTATGAGTTATGGCTTGACAGTTTAAAAAGAGAGACAAACATTTAGCAGGAGACCATACTGTTTCTATTTATTATTCTGAAGCAAATTTATAAAATCCAACTTGGAATAGTTTATTTCTGCGTCATGACCGACCTGGTTGCCTGCTGTCCTAATGTTTTTGAGGCTTTAAATGCGCGCAGCATGTGTTTGCCTGCATGCAAACACATGCAGGCAATGTCAGGGGTCAACAATTACCCCTGACACTTCATAATGGATGCATGCTCATGACTAACCCCCAGAGGCAAATATGGAGTGTAATACTGGTTTCCATTCCATGTCAGGACCCACCAGTGGGTTCCATTGTGAAATAAACACGTGTAGGTCATGGAATGAAAGAATGATCCGAAAGGGGCCTGTCTTTACAGAACTGTTGGTACTGATCATAAATCAGCTGGGCTGCCAAACATTTGTTGCCTAAATATGATATTGATGTTAGTGCCAATACATCAAGATGTACCTTATATCACCCTCGTTGTTACCTTTAAACCAGCATGTTTAATCAAATTGTGTCATTTGTGATGCACTCTTTTGCGACCAAAGCTGAATGTTGCATTATTCCTGAGAGTTACAGCTGTTAATAAATTAAGCTAGTTGCATTAGTCTTTTTTAAAGAGTTAATGTCATAAACAATCCAATTTGTGTCATTAAAGTGTCTGAATGCACCCCAGTCCTCCAGAAAATGTAAAATGAATAGACAAGACATAAATAGATGTAATAGTGTTTCTTTGGTTGTGGAAAACCAAGCTGGTTGTTTAATTTTAATAATTGGCTTTAGCACTGGCCAGGCTGCAGTGGAAAATCCTTGTTGATGTGAGGAACGATATTCCCACATTAGTGCATTCACCAACAATGTTCCAGCTTACGGCAGTGTTTCTTTGCATAATGACTTACTCAAACATGCCTGATTCAAATGAACGAGTTACCTCTTTAGGCAGTCAGGAAAGGTTCTGCTGAAACGTGTTAAAAACCCATGCTATTGAATCAAGTGGGTCGAAACAATGGAAATTAACTCATTCGTATGTGTGACCCAATATCTATGCATGATTGATGAATGCTAAGTAACTCCAATTCCTGTATTTTTCCATGGCAACCATTCCATGACTCTTAGTTCTTGTTGGTTTAAAAGCTTTACATTTCTCAGTCAGTGAAAGAGCTATTTTATATCTCACCATACTTTGGTTGACACCAACAAGTAGTCATTCAGTATAGTCAGCTTCGTCCTGGTAAACTACTATAGCCCTGCCCAGTGGGACCAAACCTTCCCATGGCATTAAGGGTTTAATATTAAGAATCTTTGCTTTGACAGAGTAATGTAGCAAGCAGCAGTAGGCATAACTCAGATCAAAATTTTACTAAAAAAATCAAATTTCCCAAGTGCAACAGCGTGAACAAGCCTCCCATTGGGTTGAAGTGGTTGTACTGTGGCTACGGTAAATAAACCCTTTGGCTTTAATCTGTCGCTGCCAACAACCTCTTAATTACAGGCCACTGAGTCTTACGGTCATTGTTACTTCATTTGTCTCTGAGAGGTCTTGCTTGAGAGAAAGTCAAAGGGTAAAGCTGAAAAAGGACCAGTGTGTTCACATGTGCTGCTAATGAACATCTTTAAAATGGATCAAACAGGCAGATTTAGCACCAGCAAATCACAGAAAGAGAAATCCGGGGGAAAGTGCCAAGAGACCGAATGGAAAACAGTGGAATGTGGGTGCAATGTGGGTCACTGATGCTCCCTGTTCAACCATTAAATCCATATAGGAGCCCACAATAGGCCCTATAGATCGCAGCCTAGCAACCCCTTCATTATAATCCCAAGGATTTGGGGAGTTCCAGGGAATTTCAATGCTTTTCCCCCGCAATTCAGTTTACAAGGAGCTGACTGTGACAGGGCTACTGCCCACCATCTGAAATTAGAAAGATGAAAACAAAGTTTGCAAGTCAACATATACCCTTTACATCACTCGGTTCATGACTATTTCATTTGCTATTTGCTATATTTCTTCACAATAAACCCACCCAAACAACTGCTTCCCAGAAGTTCAATGAAATAATGAAATGAAAAAAAAAAAAAAAAGCTGAGCTTTGATCACAGCTGCTCTGCTGGCCTCAAATGAATGCAATTTTCCTCCTGGCCATGCAGGGAGAGCATAATTACTCCCGTGACAGCGGAGATGAACAAACCTTCGGAGTGAATTGGTACTTTTTTGTCATCAGTGAACAGAAAAGAGGAATAATGACCTCGACCTTCACTACTGATCATGACCTGAGTCTTTATGATCATGTACAGAGAGTTGTTTTTTTCCTGAAAGTAACAAATCTGTATACGAATACCACTTATTTCTTAAACAAAGAAATACAAACTCTGTGTAAATACCAAGCAAATGCAGCAAAAAAAAATGCCCTCATAAAACTAAAAAGGCAAAACTGAAAAAAAAAAAAAAAGATAAATGTGACCTGATCTGCCCGGTGTGTTTTGGTGTCAAACTGAAGCACTTATAAACACCTGTGAGAACCAAGCAGAAGATGGAGCCCCTCTGGCAAACCACCAGTTTCAGATCTTGTCAGAGTAATCAGCTTTGCCCCGCTGCAAACCCAGGCAGGCACTCCGAAGGCAATGATGCCCTTGGAGTGAGAATGGACCAACGCTTGAATGAATCGCTGAGTGGCACAGCAAACGGACAGCCAGTCCCAGAGCGCTGACGGCAGCTACTTTGGGCTGGTCACATGGAGCCCGGAGGAAGTACAAAAGAACAACCTAAAGATGCCAGAAACTTGCTTCGAATAACAAACAACAGAGAGGTTTGCAATGGGGTTGAAGTTGGTATCTATAATGCACACTGAAAATAAAAGTAATCAGTGCTGACATAAGCCTGATAATGTTACCAATCCGAATTGAATTCGACAGTTTTTAACGTCTAGTGAGATGAAAGTTTAATAATACCAACATATACTTCAAACAAACGAAGGTCCACAATGAGGAAGTAGCTGTGCTTTTTACAAACTCATATCAAATCAATATAAAGCAGTTTTTAAGGTAATCTGTCTTCTTTTTTGCCTAAAACAGTAACTGGTGAAATATTTGGTGATATTTTGAGCAAACTCTACATGCTTTGTCAATGTCTGCTTCGCAAAGCAGACATTGTTAGTGCACGGAAAGCGACACAACACCTCGTGCTCATTTCCTGTGAAGGTCAGGACACCGAGAAAACTTTGTAGTCAAGTGAAACATGTTTAAAAAAAACAAGTTTAATTTTTAATTTTTTTTTTTTTAGAGTAAATACCAACCGGGAAAGCCCCCCAAAAAACTTAAATTAAGCTTACAATTGAACTCAAATGATTTCAAATTAAAATAAATAATTGAGAGCAACATGGAACTGAAGTCAAATTCCTTTTTTGTTTTTACAATCTTGGCCACTAAAGCCGATTCTCATTTTCACTAAAGCTTTTAGAGATTGAAGTGCGAAACAATGCAGTTGTTAAATCACAAAACAAACTGTGTCTAAATGTCTTACTAAAATGTGATGAGTATAAAAACAAATGAAACGTGAAACAATGCCTGGTGCAATATGCAGCCATTGTTCTATCCTTTCGAAGCAACAATACGATTAATAGGATTACTGGGACAAACATTGTCAGATCAGAGTTGCTAAAATCCCCTTGCCCTATGGAACGATAATTTGTTACCAACACACATCTGTACTGTACAGTGCAACTTAATGCTTTACACAAGTGCACTCGATAATGTGACAATTTCTTTCAAGATAAGGCATTAATCCGCAACTATTAAAATCACCCATTGTGTTTTAGCATTTTCAGAGCCGCACCATTGAGCAACTAACCCCCGAGTTTCAGCAGTAGTAACACAATCATGAGCAATGATATATTGTGTTACCAGACAACTTGGATAAGCTGCTGGGAAATAAATAGACCAATCAAGGATTATGATCTTAATTTCAGTACTCAGATGAGCGATTAAAGACCACCAGTGGCCAACAAGAAATGGCTTCCATGCAGAAATCTGCAAACATATCGGCAAACACGTCTGGGACTTAACATGGAAACCTTCACAACACAAGAAATAGGACAAGGTAAGACTCAATGCACATGTGAGGTGAAGGATGCTCAACCGGGACAGCTGGGGAAACAGACAAACGGCGTAACATTTTTAACAATGTTTCGCACAACGGCAGGCATAAGGTCAGTGCTTTACACATGCTAACCCTGTCTTAGGGGGTCAAACACTGGGTGTGAATTGGGGCACCATCTGTGACTCGCTTCCAAATTTGTTGCGAAAAGCCCGTTAAAAGAGGCTTCAAGAGGCTATGAGGCGTTCAAAGACCTCAACCAAAAGTAGTTTGAATCTGTGTCTGGGATAACTCAGAAACACTCGTGGTGCAATTCAGTACCAGAAATGCCTTCAGATCCTCCTGTCTGAGCTGGAAAGTGTCACTTCGTAGAAGAACATTCCTTTCTGGATGTGTTAACTCCTCAATGATGTGTTGGAAAAGTCAGACAATGGATTGATGGATACATGTCAGAACTTGACACTGTAAATCCCCAATATCTTGCCTATTATCGTACATTTACACAAATTGAGCAATGTGCTTTCACTTTCAAAATAAGGGTTGGGTATTACCTTGCTAAAACCTGCCTCTGGGTGCTTCTTACTGGAACGAGACCCTGCGGCACACCCACAGCGAACTACAGAAACTCAGCGTTACTTCAGATAAGTGGAAGACATTTGCTGCATCAATGGATTTGGTGTATTTTTCTTTTGGGTAACACTTTATTTGAAGGGGTGTGCAGGAGATTGACATAATACTGTCAAACATGATAATACATATTATGAACATGAAAGAGTCTTGATGAATGTCCTGAAGTGTCATCGATAAATAATGACACTTTTAATTCATAGTTGACACTTAATGGACTTTTAAAGCAACTCTCAGTTGCATGAAGTGCTTCATGACATCAGCCATAAACATTCATAAAGACTCCATGTTCATGTGTGTCTTATGCACACCCCTTCAAATAAATTGTAACCTGATTTTTCTGTACCATTTACATTTTATTGAAAGAATGAAAAAGTTGAACTTGTGTCAAAAAAAAAAAAAAAGATGCAGATTGGCACAAACAGCAATTGAATCAGGCCTCTATTCAGTTAGTTGAAAGAGTTAAGTTGTTTTCTTTGTGTTTTCATTTGATGGCCCTCTGAGGGCATCTCATCCACAAACACAGCAGTGGATTACAGACATTCAAAGGGATCAAGCTAGATAAATGTCTTTGGTGTGGAATCAAAAGACTTTCTGGAGATGCGCAGGACTTGGGATGCAGAGTGATAAGTGGGACGACCGCTCTGATGCTTTCCTGTTGTTACCGCGAGGCAAGAAAAAGGTTCTACATCCGCATGAGATCAGCTAAATTTAAAGGTCAGCTTGAAAATGTGCCTACAGTAACAAAGTTGTTTACCAGCATCAGTATTTCTGTGCTTACCACCTCTTGTTGGCGAATGACCTTTGTGAAGTTAGATGTTTCAATCATCTGGAGACAGTTCAGTTTTTTTAAGTACAATGTGGTGAGTCAACCAAAAGCTGTTTGGATATTTAGCCTCAAATAAAATTATGGCTCCGAGTATCCTGGGACCTATGAATCGGTACAACTGCTGTCAACACCTTGCATCCAAGTCTGGCGTGGGAATTTAATCCAAGGACAAATGTTGCCATGTTTAGCTGAGTGTTGATGATGTGAAGGAAAGACAAACACACACCCAACATGAAAGAAAAAAAAAATCTCCAATCTCAGAAACAGACTAAACTGACATTCAGTTGGGATAAAAAATTATTTTAAGATTCTGGCAGGAAACATGAAAGCAGAGGTTTTGAGTGAAACAGATTCCACTTTGGTAACACGGAAACGTCTCCGACGAATATGATTCAGGTCTCCTCTCTTATTATTCATTCAGTTTTGTTCTGCCCTGATTGGCTGATGTTCTGAGAGGAGATAACAATGAAAAAGAAGAACAGAGGTAAATGTTCCCTGCAGTAGAGCTCGGTACACAAGTAGCACTAGAAGACTTTCTACAACATAAACTTCACAGTTTTCAGATGCAAGTTTCAGACAGCAGTCTAAACTTTCCTTAAAATCATACTGTATGTAGATAACAAAGAGACCAAAGGATGGACCAAACTGAATGACAGAATGACAATCTCAACCTCGTCATTGGGTCAACGAAAATCTCATTCACGCAGCTTGGAAAGTTTATGATTAGCTGTGCTTTATCATTCACTTTGTGACATTAAAGAAGAGAGAAACTAACCGACTATAGAGAACAACATTTCTAATCCTGGGAAATTCAAAATCCTAAATACTGACCCAAAAACATACACAACCCCACTCATTTTTAGACTGATATCTTTTTGCAACTTATAGGAAAATCACACACTCTTTGCAACTAACAACAAGCTTCATAATTCTGGCTGGACACTTGACTACTTCTCTTGCCAGAAATGATGAAATTATGCTATTAGTCAGTTAAACTGTTTAAGTGGAGTGAAGAAGAAAATGTATTTCTTTAACTCATATAAACTTTTATAACTCATAATTCTTCTATTTTCTTACAATTTTTTTTTCTTTTTAATAGCTTACCTAATACCTACATAAAATAGTTTTCCTATTTTAATCCATTTTAGAGTTTTACCATCACACAACATATGACAAAATAAACAGGAGCATATTAAAAGGTTTCACTGTCATAGGGGAAAAAAATGATTGACTTATATGGAACGGCTGATAACCAGATGAAAGTTATTTAGTCATTCCAAGTGTTAAGCAGGGAGTTGTTTGAGCTACAGCAGCTCTGTGTAGGTAAGTGTTTAATGGAAACTTTGACACCAGGATGTCTGCAGGGATTTGAGCTTGAAGCTTTTAAAGCTCATCAACTTCATGCATGTTTAAATGAACACAAACCTGAGTGAGGAGGAGGAGAGCAAAAGGAGCCACAAGTTTTACAAAGAGAGAGAGAAAGTTAAGGAAAACAAGGAGTGTGGGGAAGCTGAGCAACATCAGTGGGTGAACTAGAACATTTCTGAAGAAATTTAAACAGGGCTTGCCAAAGTGTGCACGTCGGTTGAAACCCAGGGTTCTGATGCTACAAATTAGCATCAAAGCTAAAGTGAGCTGCAATGTACTCAATAACATGCTGAGAGTCACAAGCATGTTGAGTAACATGGACTTATGCCATTCAGTGTGTTGAAATTATCGCCGCCATCTTGTATGTGGCAGTAGAGCGATCAGAGCTCCCCCAAGTCCTGTGCTGTGTGGACTTGTTTCAACCGTTTTAAAATACAAACTGGATTCAGTGACATCACCTTTCACAGGTAAGGATGAAAGAGCAGAATTACTTGACTTTGTAGCCAGAACCTCTGTTCTAAACAACCGAGAAATATTTCCTATGTAGCTAAATTGGCACGAAGTAACCACTGATTGTTGGCATAGCTAATGTTTTCATATTGTGTTTTCTAATGAGAGACAGCTGAAGAGAAACCGCTGTTAGAGGGGAAATGCACTCAAGACCAAATTGATTACCAAATATATTAGCGTGTGAGAGAGAATGTGTAAATGACAGTTATTAACTTAAAATACTTTGTAGAACGGCACTTTGGGAAGTTCGATCCATTTACTTGTATTAGCTTACTGACACATAGGCCACATTAAATATGGCGGACGAATCGCAGCAACGGGCCGACCCGCTCCATGAGGCGCCTACGTATTCATGTCTATGAGTAGAACTGAGTGTTCCACCATGTCTGTAGTTCTGACATTCCGCCATCATCACTGTAGTTCTAAAGAGCAGCTCAGAGGGAGACAAAATTATATGTCTACTCACGACAGTTGTGTTTTGAGTTGAATTTTTTTTTTAAATTTTTAATTATGTCACCCCAGTTACTCGAAAGGCCAACAAAAGTGAAAGCTCCCCTCATGGCATTGAGTCGCACGTGTTTATATATATATATTGTGAGGGGGCACGCAGCAGTACGAGCTGCATTAACGGTAATAGGAAGCAGCAGTTATTTTGAGGTGTACAACAATAGGTGCTTTGCAAGTCAGTCATTGCTCTCCCTATGGATTGCTATGGCAGGCCCCAATGACACCTTCTGGTATTCTATTAGGATCACTGGAGGAAGATGAGAGAAATGAGATGAATGAATAAAACAAACACACACACACACACAGGGCCCTAAATCACATTTATAAGTAGGGCAGCCTTTGCTGGCAGCTCAAAGGCCTGGAGCACTTTCCTGAATCATTATCCAACAAACAACACCATAACACAATGAGCTAGCTTATCTGCCTACTCATGCTTACAGAGCGCTCCCCATGCCTGAAGGCGCTGCTTACAAACCTGACGTCTTAAGTGATATATGAAAAGAACACAAGTCTGGTTAAATGAATGATTTAATTTGTGGTGAATTTGAAAAAAAAAAAAAAAGCTATATGAACAGCAATTATTTAACAGAAAATTGTGCTTTGCAAAGTGTAAACATGACCTCGTTGCAATTAAAGGCTACCCTTGCACATTGTAAAGATGTGCAAAAAGGCTTCCGGTAAATTTTCAGAAGCAAGAGTTTCCAGTAAAGAAACATTTATTTATTATTCTGAGAGAACATTTTAACAAATTCATATATTGTTTTTCTGTCTTTTTAGTTCCATAAGGGAATACGTAAGATGGGGAAACGGAAAAGTCAAGAGCGATTGTCAAAAGTTAGGACAGAAGAAAATCTGCAACTACTAACTACAGTCTGTGTGATGATTAAGAAGTTTATATCAAGTGGAATGTTGATAAACAAGGCTGGATTAGGAACAAAACTCATCTCGACAATCTTTGGGGGGGTCAATAAGTCTCCATGACAACCACATGCTAGCCACAATTGCCAGCTGGCTGTTCAAAAGAAAAGTCTTTTCTAAAGTACCACTAAAGTCATTTTGTGTTTCCTAAGTCCCTTGGAACTTTGCCTGGATCCATTTGGTATGTTTGGGTTCTAGAAAGTTTTTATTCCACCTAAATTTCGGTTCATAGAACATTTTAAACTATCTGAGCCGTTTCTTGTGCATGTTTCCACTATCAGGTCCAAACCCATGCTGTTTACATAGATTATGTCCCCTGATAATAAAAAATCCTCTCTTCCTGCAGGAATGCTGATGCGATCTGTGGGACACACAACAGCAGAATGCAGAATGTGATTAAAAACAATGAAATTAGACCAATGCAGTAACATTATCAGATTGTTTCATAGTAGTTACATTTCGAAAACCAAGTACTTTGTGTAAACTTTGCAGAAATGTGCAACGACGACTCCAGAGAACAAGAACAGGAGAAAAGGTCATGGAAATGGTGCAAGCTGGAAAAACCAGGAATGAATTTCATAGTGCTTTATGTTCATTCACTATTGGAGAAAAGTAGATAAACTGCAACAGCTTTAACCCTGCTTATTATGTTTGCTATTTCCAAAGGTAAAAATTGGTAAATGAGTCACAATCTTGGGGTGCTGTGATTGTTTTCATTTGCTTCTTAGAACAGAAACGCAGTAAAACAGGACGTACAAAGTTTGACCTGATGTTGCTGGACTTGTTTTGTGCAGCACTGACAGCAAGTTATTTTTATTATTAATTAGGTGTTTTAACAACCACATTTCTTGAACATTGAATTTTCTTTAATATGATATTAGATAGGACCACACCTATCTAAGTACTTTTATTCAAAAACAGACTTAGTACCAAATCAAAAGGACAAACTTTAAGGGAAGGGGGGAAGTTGAATAAATCTAATAATTCTGCAGGGTTATTCAGGACGGCCATACTGAAGCTGCAGTTTTACACTGCACAGAAATTGCTTTGAAGAAATTTAGATGGAGCCAAAAGGGAAAACGAGTGAAAAATGCAAATCCCTCAAGTTAAAGAGTTCCACTTCCTTTCTGGCAATATAAGATACTCCGAGCACACAAAGTGTGGGGACTAAAAATCGGCTCTCATAGCCACAGCAGGCATTACAATATCATGCTGTCATCATAGCACTAATGTTTAAGGATTACCATTCACGTTATCTTTCTACGTCAGCATCATCAAACGTTGATGTTCTCCAGTGACCGATCTTTACGTTGAATTTTGACCTGATTAAGCCACAAGATCTTAGAGGACCACCACATTTCCTCCACTGGCTGTTGCAGGAGGTTATAAAAATATCTGTCCCTTCAAAGCAGAAAGGTAAACATAACAAAGGTGACCTAAGTGTGTATCAAGTCCTATCTTACAGACAGGTAGGAAGATTCAAAGAGGCACAATGGGTTGTTGATGTCTATCTAATGTCAAATGTAAAATAAATAACATAGGGTAAAAAAGTATTCATGCCCTATCAATGTTATCACCTTTTCTTACATTATAATTGTAGATTTCTATGTATTTTATTAAGATGTTTTGTGGTAAAAATAAAGTAAAGTGAAAGTAAAAAAAGTAAAAAGTAAAAGTAAAACCAGAAAAGTGTGGCATGCCTTTTGTATTTATGCTGTATCTTACTGCCTCTGCAATTTATTGAATATATAAAATACTCTGTTATTTGATATGTATAAAGTCCTTATTTTGTTTGGGGAAAATGAGCATCTGCCCTGAACATGCAGCCAGACATACAATGAAACGGATTTAGATCAAATCCTTTTCATGTGTTAAAATGATCCAGTCGTTTTGTATTTGTTAAAAAAAAAGCTTCAACGCGCATCACTTACTTCCATCTCTTAATTATTCGCCACTTTGTGTTGGCCCATCAGAAATCCAAAGGAAATACGCTGAAGCTTGAAGTTTTATTCCCTCTTCGTGATTCATGTTTACAAGCCATTTTATTCCATGGCGATTTATTAGTTCTAGAACCTATTTTATGGGTGCTGACTCACACCAAACAACACACGCCAACAATATCTTTCCAATAATGACACAAAAGCGGGAGCTCTTCAGCTGCCAGCATGTTGACTTTGCTATATTTGCACGTTAGATTAGCTGCAGCAGACTCTGTGGCAGCCAGAGAAGGCACAAACAAATAGGAGTGTTCACAGGAAGCATGCACTATAACATAGCTACGAGTTTGTACTTGCAGACAGAGGTATCCTGAAATACCTCTAAAAATGGAGCATAAATAACAGCGCAACCCCCGCTGCTGACCTGGTTTAAAATGTCACAGGTGATCACATCTGTCGAAATTTCCTGATATATATATATTTTTTTCCTCTTGAGAAAACTCACTTTGGACATCCTACATTCTTATAAACACATCAACTCTTATATAAGAGACGTGTTTAAGATTTTCATGCTGAGGCTTCATAATGGTTAGGGAACGTTTGTAAAGCAAAACGCAGCTTCATGGTGTGCAGCAGGATTGAGTTTTTTGCCTTTTAGAAAGGGTTCTTCCTCAAGAGAGAGGTTTGTTTTTATTGAATGTGATGGTATCAGCGCATATACACATATAACTTGAATTACATGTGGCAATAAAGGACAAGACAAAGCCTTTGGGTGGATTATGAAAGCAGAAGCGTGTGTGCTTGTACACTCCAGGGAAATAATAGCGGCCAAGAAGACTGAGACAACCAGATTGTGAGGTCATTCCGACGTTGGAGCGACAGACTTCTGACTAACCTCCAGCATCCCTCTCAAAGAGAAAATAATTATTGGCGTTTCAAACTTTTAATGAGAAACATCCACCTTCCCCATGTTCCAGTTGGGCTATATGAAAATAACCTAAAGGTCTACAAGGAAAAAAACTTTCCCGTGCCATATCAATCAGGTAGCAGCTGCAGGATGGCAAACGTTTCCAGGTCAGTGGCCAAATTTCTTTTGTGATGCCAAGTGTTAAAATGATTGAAGTTTGCCAATCTTTTACTCTTCCACATCGCAGAGTTTATGTGAAATCCCAAAGCAAACCTAAAAGCACCTGAAAGCTGGGGTAAACTTAAACACATTGCCCTGGTTAGAGACCAAAGGAGAAGATGAAGGGTTTACGGAGATTCCTACACATTTTATCAATTTGCAACCATTAACCTGAACATGGTACCAAGATTTATTTTATGATAATACAAGGCACAATAGATATTAAAAGAATATAGCAGATGTATTCATCCTCCGATAGTATGAGAGCCCTAGACAAAATCCAGTGCAACAAATTGCCACAACAACTTAAATTCAATTGGAAATCTATGCTCAGATTGGAAAGAGTTTTTATCACAGATGCTCTTTCACTCATCTTTTTTACTGAGTAAAAGATGGCAAACTTCAGTTTTCATAGGTGCAATACATTTTTAGAAACACAACCTAAAAGACGTTCTGCTGTAATTACAACCAAAGGAGGTTGTTCTTCCAAGTTCTGACTTTCACTTCACAGTTATGTACTGCTCACATTTCATCCCAATAAAATACAAAGAATTTGGTGGCTGTAAAGTGGTAAAATGTGAAAAAGTTAATGTGGCATAAATACTGGAGAAAGCCACACTCATAGTGGACTCACGCTGGTCTATTAATTCAATTAATTGAACTGAAAAAAGTAATAAACACAATAGTCATGACTCAAAGTTGCTCAGCTGCAATTCAGCCAAGTGTTGGATGATAATATTGTTCTTCATAAAAATATGCTTTACACTTTGAAGCTTGTGAGCATTCATACATAACGCTGACTGACAGATGGGTTATTTACCATCTGTCAGTCTAACAAGTTATTAAGCATAAACACAGCAGATCCTGCACTAATGACACCTGATTGTAAAATCGCTCTTAATAAAGAAGGAAATAATCCTCTTTCTGTTTTTTTGTTTGCACAAATAAAGAAACTGCACCGGCATAAAGCTGAGATCACATCTAATTCAATAAGCATTTAGGTCACCTACTGGACTTGTGCATCCGCCATTAAGCCAGCATGAACCCAAAGTGAAAACAAAGCCTCCCATTGTGGTTCATCCCTTTCTTTTTGACTCAATCACATGTGAACCAACCAATGAACAGACAGACAGACAGACAGACAGACAGACAGACAGATCTGTCCACTGCAATTTTTATGTGTAAAAAGTAACAAGATGTATCTGAACAACATCAACTCCACCTCTTACTCAAACTCACCACCATCAACAGTTTGTGATAACTAGTAAGGAGTCTTGTGCATCCCTGGGTATTACACCTCTCTGCCTCGCAGAATATTTTAATTTCAGCTGTATTAAAGATTTTTCCCTCTTCTGATCATGAAAGGTCTGTTTATGGTCATACCAATTAGACTTTTAAGTCCAGATTCAAAACCTTCCTTTTGTTTGATAGTGCTTTGTTCTGCTGATAGCAAGCTACTGTAGAATGGAATAAAAACCTTCAATCAAACTGTTCCTCCTGTTTTTCAATGTATACATATGTATATATACGCAAAATACTGCAAATATTTCTTCTTGAGATTTCTTGGAGCACCAGAAATGAAATTGTTGGAGCCCTGAGGCGCATTGATTAGCACCACAAGAAGGTTGCTGACGCAAAAGTTTGCCTGAGTCTCTCTGTTCAGAGTTTCTATTCTCTGTCCATGCCTGGGTGGGTTTTCTGGTGCTCTAGTTTCCCTCTGCAGTCCAAAGGCAAGCTTACGTAGGCCTGTGATGAGCTGACAATCTGACAAGCCTTGTCTCCTGCCCTTTGGCAGCGTGGAGAGCAACAAAAGATAAAGAAAGAGACTGGAAAGTTAAAAATCTTCTGCCCTTCAAACAAACCTGGCCTTACTTACTAGTATTTGTCATAAGAAAACTTTTTTCCCAACCTGTAGCATTATAACAGAAACAGACAAAAATAATAATAATAAAACTCTTTTCCCCAGTCTGTCAGGTCCAGAGTGACTGTGACTTCGGGACACATTGGCAGTCAATCCTCTGCATCTCACCGGGTCGTGACAGTTCAACGAGCTCACGTAAGACTGACACAGACTCAACAGATTGGTGTCGAAAGCCAATAAAAAATGTCAGGGGTACCTTCTTCCCTACACACTCAAACAGAGGGCCGCTCAGAAAAGAATCCCAAAACAAACAAAAATCTTCCTCCTGGCAGACCATGCGAAGCAGGCTGCATCCTGAAAGACACGTGAGGGAGCCTTAAAATCCCATTAGAGCTGCTGAAAATTCAAAGAAAAACATGCATAGCCTGCTCTCAGCCCCAAAATCTATTCCTGTCAGCACCGAGTTAGATAGCCAGAGATGGGCTAAATTGAGACAGACTATTTTGGTATGAAGAGAGTGAGGGGAGGGAAGAAAAATAGCAGTGGAGCAAAGTGAAAGAGTTGGTGGGGAGGGGGTAGAGGATAAGAGACTAAGAGGGAGCTGCAGAGATAGGCAGAGGTAGACGATTGCCTTCAACTTGTTTTTTTTTTTTTTTTTGTGGAGAGACACAGGCCCTCCTGTAAATAGAACATGTTCGTTTCCCAAAGAAATTCCACAGCACACACTCATGTCCCTTAGAGAGCCAGCGAGCCGTGGAAGACGCCGGATCTGTCTATGCACATGGAGCAACACCAGCCTTTGTTGTCCGACCTCGTTAATCGATCGTGGAGGTCGCGAGAGGTCTCGCCATAATGGAACGGCCGTGGCTCTCAGAAACACACACACACACACACACACACACACCCCCACACTGAGCGTGCATGCAAAAACATCTCTGTGAGCGCACGCTTTCTGAGCCACCGGTCAAACTGAATGCATCAAATTCTTAAAAACCAGCCCAGTGGGACCGGTTGGTGATGATTGGGGGCGGGTGGGTGATTAAACAAAAAAGGGCTGGCTGAAAAGAGCCGCAGGATGCGGACTTGTATCTTTTCACTTCGCTGCCAGGAAAAGAGCGGGCGTATGGGGATGAGAATTGCTGACATTTTGCTCCATAACAGCCACAAATTTCATTGGGATTTTATGTGACAAAAAAGTAGTATGTTGTAAAATGGGATTAAAATGAACCGTTTTCTTTATCATTTTCATTAAAAATGGAAAATGAGTTGTGCATTTGGATTCAGTCCCTTTACTCAATATCCTAAATAAAATCCGGTTCTACCTGTCAAGTCTCCTGAGCAGTAAATAGAGTCCATCACCATTCCTAGGCTTTACTTTGTTGTGTTAATTCTATTTTTCTACTTCCCCTGATTCACCCAGTACTTTCCTTCAATAACTCGGCTCCCTGCCTCCCCAGTTGTCTCTCATCTGGTCATTATCTCACCTTTCTGGCATTCCAGAAATCGAGCTCCTCGACACATCCTTGGTTTTTCACAGTTTGTGTCAAATTCTCTGTTGTTACCACCAGCCTTGGGATTCCCAGAACTCTAGTTTTTCTGTGAGGTTTTGTTTGGTTTTGTACTGAGGTGACTTTTATGATGTTTCAATTATAAACACATACTCTGTTTTCTGCACTGTGTACTTGTATGCCTCTCAGTTAGGTCATTCTTGTAAGAGACAAGAAACAAAATGTCCCTGTAGAGAAGGGGTGTCAAATTCCAGTTCTCAAGTCCCGTGTGTCCTGCAACTTTTAGATGTGTCCCTTGTCCTTCACGCTTGAATGAAATGGCTAAACTGCCTCACGAGCATGCAGTCAAGCTTTAGAGAGCTTTGCTAATGAGCCAATAGTAGAGCAAGGTTTGCTGAAGCAGAGAGATGTCTAAAAGTTGCAGGACTGGAGCTTGAGACCACTGCCCTAATGCATCTCTACATTAACCTTAGGTGTGAGAATGTGCGTCCATGGCTGTGTTGCTGTGAGTCAAGAAATATCCAGGTCTAACATCTGCTAAAAGTGTCTCTACAAAGTACTGACTCAGGCACATACTGTACACTTTTCAGATTTTAATTTGTCTAAAGTTTTAACACTATTTATGCTTTCCTCCTGTTCCCCGATACATGTGCTACTTTGTCTTTCACATAATATGATAATAAAACTCACAGGGACAGAATGTGAAAGTGAATGTGAGTACTTTTGCAATAAACTTCACTCGACAAGCACTGAACTCCTATGTTCAGTGCCGTCCTCTGTTGACGCCTGCTGCTGTTTTCCCACATTGACTCAGAGTAAGAAGATTAACTGAGGGAGACGAAACCAGTGCAGCTCTGCCAGCCAACACACAACCTCTCTCCGTTCCACGACTTCCTCCCCAGTCTTTTCTCCCGCCTCCATCAAGCTCCATTTTCAGCCTCTTTAATTACACACAAAACTCCAGTCAATCTCTCGGTTAAAAAGCTGTGCTTCCAAGATGAAAAGAGAGGTGCTTCCACTGTACGTGAGAAAGAGATGAGGGAAAAGTCAGAAAGGTTAGTCGATATTCATCTGTTGCAAAGCTAATTGCATTTGATTTGGCAAATAAGCTAAAATGAGCATCGACGGCCTTCGTCGCTTATATGTGTGTGGACTCCGAGTACGTGAGAGGGGTCGTAAAGCTCCGGCAAAGAAATTCCTCCCATGTAAATGAAACCAGAGGCTGAACAAACAGCTACTGGAGCTTGGACTTTAATAAGAGGTGTTAAAGGCAGAAACCTCAAAAGGAGGAAATAACTCAAACTTCACAGCCCATAAATGAAAATTTACATTCATTTTGATTCATGGATTTTTCTTTGTCATTTCTAATTCAAGTTGTTTGAAATTCCAACAGTAACTTTGATACCGATGCCTAGACTTACATTTAAGCATAAGTACTGGAATCAAAACAATAAATGCATGTTATAGATCACATAGCTTTACCTCTTAATGTCAATTATTTCTAATATTTAGGAAAAATGGAAATAACTGTTAATTTTTTTGTTTTACATAAAAATATGTAGGTGTTTTTTTAATGTATGTTCAATTTTACCTTCAGAATCTGATACATCCATACCTAAGTGTCAAGGTGTTAGTTAGGTTAACCAAGGTTAAATGAGAACTCGGCCTCCTACGTTTTCATTGAAGGTTGCACTGATTAGCTGCTTGTTTGTTTTCATGTGTTGATTTGTCTGCTTGTGCAAAGGCCAAATGTTAAATGTCTGAATCCCATTTTTATCACGTTAAGATAAAAAGAATGCCTAAATAGGGCATCAAATATTCTCCTTTTGAAGCTGAACTTTGTATTTATCACTAATTCAGTCCCGCCGTATTTAGAATTTTAAACATTCACACTTGTTGATTTATGCTATTTTACATATAAAATCCATACTTTAAAGCACATCGACTGTGTGTTTAATACTTTTGGTCCCATTGTGTTTTTTTTTTATCTAAGTGTGTTGGGAAATGTGTGCATGGCTAATGTTCTGCTGCGAGTCGGCGAGATGTGAGGATCCTTGCCACTCTCATATTAAATCATTAAATATTAAGCTGACACTTACAGACTACAGGCCGAGTGAAGCAGGTGGGCCGACTCTCCACAAAGATAACAAAACCCAACCGCCAGCTCTCTTACACTCACTACAGAAGATCAAATTTATAAGCCAACAATGTAATTGGCGCTTTTCTAGTCATTTTTATTTTGAAACAAATATAACATGAAAGATCTGTTCAGGTTTCCCTTCTATATGTAGCTCTGTCCATCTTTCTATAAGCTCCGGCAAGCTTCCTTATTCCTTTTTGGGGAAGTGGGAAAGCTTCTCCTCACAGCATTATGCTGCCACTACCATGCTTCACAGTGGAGATGATGGAGCCTAAGGACATTGTAAAATTATCAGAAAAAAATGTGCATAATTGTCTTCCCACTTTACAATTGTCACATAAAATCTTAGTAAAATACCTTCTAACACTATTTGCGATGCTTCGTATGGCTGATTTTCTTTTACCACAACTAACTCCAACATCCATCCGAGCCTTTTGAAAGGACACAGCATTAAAAATTAAACAAGTCATCCACCGATCAAAGTTAAAAAAAAGCCCTCATCCATAAATAAGCAGCTTTGATCACTGCCAGCAGAGATCATGTCAAACACAAATGACAATTTAATAAACCAAAAGGCTGTTTGTATTAACCAGATCACTTAAACTCATCACATGACATTGCTTCTTTCATCAGCGCAATCAAAACTGAATTGTTCTGCACCGTGCATTGAGATCTAATGTAAAAAAATATATATATATAAATAAAAATGTGGGATATTAACTTTATAAAAACAAGGTTTCAATTTGTATTCCTGCAGTCTTTAACGAACCAATTTAACTGGCAGGAAAAGAAAAAGAGAGGAGAAAATGTGGTATGTATTAAATGATTCATCAAGGCATAGCTGCCAATCACAAGCAAACCCACATATTTCTTTTCCGCTTGTTTATTCAGTCTGATCGGAGAGGCCTGTCATTTCTGAAGCATGTTAGCCCAGTGAGTCACACGAAAATTACAGAACCGTCCGCGGCTTCCTGTTTAGCTTTTGGTTGGAAAAATAACCTAATTATCGCTGTGATATCATAGGGCAAATAAAAAGTTCATATGGCAAAAAAACCAAAACAAGATGGAGCCTTGAAATAAAACCAACTCAACTCATCTGAGTTGATGGTTGGGCAATAAAAATAAGCATCATTTAGTTTAAACAAAAGTAACAATAAAAAGTGACACGCACTTTACACACTTATTGAGAAAGGCACACAATCCACCTCACTCTTTTAGCCGTTTCCTTTCTGTAAAAAGGCCTCTTTGGATTGCTTTCAAGTGTTGTGATCTGTTGTTCGGCGGCCAGCGAATGCACCACTGCACTGCCTGTACAAATTGCATCTGACAGCACGCGCTTTTTATTCTGTGTGATTACAGTTTTAATGTTAAAGGCGTCTCCCTCCTCCATCACACAGTCCTCCCCAAAGGTCTTCAGATGAAGGAGAAAATCCCAGCGATGTTTGTTTTTAGCAGCCTTAATGACAACACATGTTTTATCAAATGCCAGCTATAACCCAGGTATGTTCATACCAATCTCTTACAATGCCAATGACTGTTAATTATTTATTTCAAGGAAATATCAAGCAATGGCTATATCTTTAACAGCACTCTGACGATAAAAACAGTCAGGTAATAAATGCATGGATTCAGCTTCAGGACTTCCTGTAAATATACAGTTGTTTTAAGAAGTTAAGAATATGAAAAGTTATGACCTGCTTTGTGTGTGTTTGGTTCAAATAACATCACAAGATGTACAAAAATCAAGCTGATCAGCCAGCATCGCAAGATGTTTAAAATAGGACATTCAACATATATTCTAAAGCAATGGAGTTGCTAAACGTCAGACGACTTTTGAAAATGAAACTCATCTTAAATGTGATGGGTAACCCAAGCATGTCATGATCACTATTTTTAAAATATTTGGAAATCGTTTCCTAACTGAGAGAAAAATCTTGATAAGAAAGCTTCCTTGCACGCATAGAATCAAGTTCTAAAGACGATAATTGTTCTCCCTATTGTAGCCTGGAAATCATCAGAACCAAATTCTGGCATACATCTGTAAGTTTGGATCTGTTGCATTATCTGCTAAGACATCTACCAATGCCAGCTCATCATGTTGATTCCTGTACCTCTTGTGATGGTACATCACACCAAATACACACAATGTGGAATCAACAGCCTTTTCTAAAGAACATTGCTGAAAGCTTTTTTCTGTGAAAACCTACAACAGAAGTCAATATTTCTTTTCCTAACTGTGTTTTCATCGTGAGTGTATATTTTACTCGTGGAAAAATATCTAATATCTTCAAGATGAACCCATCTAGGTTTCACAATTCTTTGTAACCTGATCTAAGTGTTGACCTTACCCTGATTCTCCTCATGGCTGCTACGATCTCCATCCGACTGTTGGGCCTGGGCACGTCAAGACTCCCCACATACTGTGCCAGACATGTACACACACATGAAAAATAATTTTTTTTAAAATCAGTCATCCATGGTACCACGCACTGCAAAAAGACAGTTTGACAAAATCAACTATTTCCGCGTGAAAATGCACAGATTGTTTGACGTGATCAAAGTTCTGCTAATTTTTAATCTGCATATTTTTTTTCTTATCAACTGTCACTCAGACTAGTAAAATTTCAGTCACAGTGACAGAATAACACAGCACAATCCCTACAACTGATCTTCCTGCACACTGCTAGTTAGCTGGCTGAAAGAGGCCTGCAGCAGTGAAAAAAAAAAACTTGGTTAGTTTCAAAATTAACCTTAGCAAGTTACGAGTGGCACGTCAGTTAAACAGCTGATGGCAAGCTGGCTACATGAGGAGATAACCTAACTACTTAACCAGATAATCAGTTTGTAGTTGGAGTTGGTTCCTCTGTTAGTGTCACTACATTAAGCGCCCAATGGCAAAAAAGGGGGAAAATATTTTGCGCAATAATATCCTTTAATGAAGGGTTACTTCATTTATTTCTGTACTTGAGTGCATCATGCAACAATAATAATTAATTGAACTAATGTATGATGGCCTCTAACATAACATTTTTATAGCAGAAAAAAATAACCGTTTCTATTAAAAATGGAAACATTTAAATTATTTTGCGCATGTTTGTTTTAAATTGCTGTATTTATTCTGAGAAACCACAGTGTTTTTGCTCAAGTTACCATATCATAAGAATCTCCAAATAAATGATGCATAGTCCCAAATATTGTGCTATAGGTATTGAGACTTAATTATGGAAATCTATAAAGTAAGTTTTAAAAAAATATACCTTTTTTGATGCACTAAAATGTGTTGGGCAAAAAAAGAGAAAGAAAACGTGGTATTTATGTTCTAAAGTAAGATAAAAAAAAATTTGATGGTGTCACTTTCAGCTGAAACGACAACTTACAAATGTTGAAAAATGGAACCGGTGGAAAAAATAGCAGTCAGCAGTGCATCTCTATTAGCAACCATTCTCTGCACACAACACATACTAATCATTCGAGTGTCTGCATCTGTGGCAGATTGTGCCTTCAAATGAGATCAATGTGTGTAAGACACTGCAAAACAATGATTTTTCTTGCAACGTGTCAAATCTGTATGGTTCTGTTTCAAAGATGAGTTTAGTGTGGCGCAGATGACACGGCCTTCCCTTATTAGTAAGCTCTTTGTGGCTTGCATATATTTGAATTCATGAGCGGCCCTGGGGAACGCGCTGCCTTTGATGTTGCTCTTATTTTGATTGCCGTAAACGGTCTGGGAGCAGAAAGTCTGTACCACTGACTTGGTAAAAAATATGTCTTTGGGTTTGCTGTTTAATATTTAGAGATTCGCTGCGTGCACTCATTCAGTTTTATTCATTCATAATCCTCGAGTCAATTTATTAACTGATATGTTTTTCTTTCATCAAAAAAAATATGCGATGTTTATCACATGCACTTCCTGTTAGATGGAGGATGGTTCTGACGCACGTCTCCATTAAGCTTCGGTGCATTCATTTTATTTTTAGTCGCTGAGAATCTGTGAAAGTCTGGATTTTACACATGTACATTACAACATATGTACATAAGCTTCAAAGTTTACTTTTTAGACCTTGTACATCTTAACTTTTAGTTTTCTGAAACAGTCTGTTTTTGTTGTTGTTTCTTCATCCACTGAAAAAAAAAATGTTCCCAAATCTGCAGGGAGCATGGGCTCAAAGCTAGCCATTATGTATGTATGTTTGTTGCTTTTGACATCACAGTTTTCAAATAGTTATGTTTTGGCTATTTACTTTAAAATCTAACAAATTACAACACTTCACAGTGATAAGGGCTAATGAGTTTTCTTCAGAAATTTAGTTTTAGAAATGTATATAATGTTGTTCTCACAACATCATATATTTTATATTGAAAAAAAAAGAAAAGTACAAATTCAGAGCTGCTCCAAAACCAAAACTATGAATTTAAGAATATCAGTTCTCTATTATTTTTGCACTTAAAGAACAGAACATATTACTTACAAGCCAAAAATAACAAAATAAATAAATGTTCTCTTTTTTTATAGAAATAATAAGTAAAAATATATAATGTATTAAGAAAATGAAAAGGGACAATCTTTAGAATTGCAGCCCAATCAGTGTTACTGTTATGGACTTCAGTCACAGGGATCTTTACTGTTGAGCAGGAAACAGCAATTTGTTAAAAGAAAAAAACTGTTAAAACAAGGGAGTGACACAGGGTCAAAGTTCAACAACAACAGCACATGCCTGCTTTAATCTTTTCAACTTTCCTGGTATCTTAATTGCTTGGCTAGACTATATATATATATATATATATATATATATATATATATATATATATATATATATATATATATATAACCATAACAGAAACTTTAAACACAACCTAAAGGTATGTATCGTTTTTGTATGAATAAAGATATTTCCAGAAGTAATGTAATAAAAATAGACTTTAAAAGGTCCAAACCAAAAATAGTTTCATCCTATCGGTCTGAGATAACTTGAGTATTCGAAAAACTTTTAACAGAGGATACATGTAAAGTTTCTTTCATGAAAAAATAACATTTCCATGTGTATCTTGAAATGTGCATCCATAAGAGAAATTGTTTTATGCAAGGCTGGGCACCATCCCTGACTCTTGCCCGGGGCTCACATCAACTTAAATTCGGCCCTGGTGCCAGTTTGTAAGTTGTTTTCCAATTTAGGATTCATAATTAAACGAGTTGGGGAATCTTATCAACATCCCCATCACTCAGATCAGCTGTTGTTTTGAGATTCCGAAGATAAATCCAATCAGAGGAACATTCCTGGGATAAACCTGGAATAAATGTCGGAGCAGCTGCTGCCATGAGTTTCAACTTCATAATGGATCCCAGCTGCTCCGTCCAGTACACCTGCCACCACCACATGGTTGGGAGGGGGGTTTGGAGAGAGCCAGACTGGCTAGAAATAATGAAATGGACCAGGTTATTTCACCTTGGCTTGGAAGTAAATCCCATGCTGGTAAGCTTCCTCGTTGTGGAGCGGCAGCCGCGAGTCCGCCACATCGTCCACCAGGTTGTACCTGTTCCTCACGGGCATCCCGGGCTCCCTTTCCTCTTGCACAGTCAAATAAAAATCACTGATCAGAAGCTGACCGGATCGATCCAGAACACGCTACAACAAGCCGGGTGCGCGCGGCTCCGTGAGGCATTGCGCCGTGGGAACGCGTTCCATGGCGGCTGCCCGGGGCTCCAACCCGTCCCGACCTCAGGAAGGACAAGACTGCGCGGCTCTTTCCCTCACACACAAAAACAAAAGCAAAAAAAAAAAAAAAAAAACACACACACACACACACACAGGGTGTCCCCTGCACGTTCAACCTGCCAATAGGGCAAAAATAAATAAATAAATTTAAAAAAGCAGGGAGTGGGTGTGTGCATGTGTGCGTGTGTGTGTGTGTGTGCTTTCCCAGGGGAAATCCTCTCTCTCCTCAGGTAAAGAATCCCGCTTCCCTCTGAGTCCTGTTTGCATTCCCGTCCAGTTGGTTGGGTTCAGCTCTGCTCTGCAGACGATCATAGAGCGTCCCTCCACCTCACCCCCCTTCCCTCGCTCCGCAAAGCACAAAGCGTCTCCCTCATTGGAGCGAAGTTCCCAGGCATGATGCAACCGGGAGCCGGGAGGACAGCCAGCAAACAAAGTGAGCCCTCCCCTCTGGAGATGGGGAAATAAAAGGGATACAATCATTTCTAACGGCGATGATTTCACTGTGGGAGGGCAAATTCTCCAGACATGAGAAGGAAATGAGTAAAATAAGTCCGGGAGTTACAGAGCCTTGCAAAATGCACCTCAGCTACAAACATAAATCAGATTTTATTTATTTTATTTTTATTTTTTCAGACAGATCAACATAAAGGGAACATTATATTCAACTTTGGGTTTTTTTTTTTTGGTTTTTTTTTACAAAGAAATTTGAGATCTGTGTTGCTTTATCCACTTCCTTTACTCTGATACCCCTAAATCAAAGTACAAAAAAAACAACAACAACAAAAAATTGTAATCTGTTAAAAATGGCAAGCTTAGAGGGGAAAATGCCTCAGTTGGAGGCCACAAAAGAGGAACAGCAATGAGAAAAAACTAGCCATAGGCCAATGACCCCTCTGCAGGAGCTTTAGAGGTCAACAGCTCAGGTGGGAATCTATTGACACGGCAACTATTGGTGGGAAATAAAAACAAAAGGTGTTTATGAGCAAGAGGTAACAGGGAAGTTATTAAAGCTAAGCAGTAAGACGTTCCTTTTGAAGTTTGACAGAAGACATGTTGAGCACACAGCAAACAAAGAAATAATTGATCAAAGTTGAACTTTTTTTGAGCACAACATCCCCACAGTGAAGCACAGCAGTGGCAGAATCATGCTGTGACAACAGCTTCCTTGACCGGAAGACAGATGAAGCTGAATACCGGGAAATCCTGGAAGAAAACCTACTGTGGGCTGAAAACACAGGGCACTACAATGGAATAGCTCAGATAGAATGGCCTAGTCAAAGTCTAGTGCATCCGTTTGTTGGTTTTAAAATGTTAGATATGTGCTGTAATTGATCCGTTACTGGTTTTCTTTCTTGTCTGGGTTCAGTGAGCTGGTTGCCTTAAAGGCAGGATCGTCCAGCTCAAGAAATTGGTACCTGCCAAAAAACAGAGAAGAAAAAAAACAGTTGAAAATATAAGTGAGAATCATTTTCTGCATGCATACTGCCCATTATTTATTTATTGTTTTGTTTTTGCTATGAAGTATGCCTGAATTACAATCTAAATTAAATCTAAAAAAATAAATAAATAAAAATAACTCTTCGTTTCCTCGTTCTCATACCCTGAGATTTCTGATAAAGCTATTAAAATTCTCACAAACATCAAAGAGATTGTTTTCATCTTTTGCTATTTTTCTGAAGAGCTCCTAAATAGTCATTTGGCAGAGACTGGCACCAGTGTCACAAATTATTTCACCCTTTTGACACTTCACTTTCACACGGTAAAGTTGCGAAATGCTAGAAATGCCGAGTTGATACTTGCTCTGCTTTTGCTGATGGACTCTGTCGTGTTCCACCCAAAGAGCTGCAAAGATCTTGAAACACTAATTAACAAAACATGATTATCCCTTCTTTGTGATTGCAAAAGAAAGATCTTTACTCTTCTAGCCTATGATCTTTACTCTTAGAGCGCCCTCTGTTGGTTTCAAAATTGTCTACAATCAAACCACAGATTGTGTTTTTGAAAACCCATTCAATCTGAAGGCCTGGTTTGAAGTATATTTATATTTAGTAGACAGAAGAAGTGCTCTGTTGATAAATCATTTTAACATCTGCTCATAATGGTGGTTTTAAAATCTGGCCAGTTTCCAAAAACTTTATATAAACCTGGATTGCTGTTTCTTTACATTTACTTATTTGTGTCAGAGCGAATTTCAAAAATAATCAAACACACAACATGGCTATACATTGTCGTAGCTTTAAGTAGCCTGTCTTCTAAACTTATATAAATTAGTCCTGGGGACTAAAACAAAAGCATTTATACGTCGATTCCTGCAGGTCACTAGATGTTTTTATTGGTGTTGTTTTGTGTTTTTTGTTCAATTTTAAAGCCTGGATACTTCAAAAAGTATCTATTAGCTGCAAATTTGAAAATTTGAATATTTAAATATAATAATTTGAAAATAAGAATATTGAAGGGTAGGTATGCTGTAGTAAACTTGCTACCTACTTTAGAACTTTAAAGAAATTTTGTTATAGTCCATTACAGCGGAGGGAAAGGATACAAAGATGTAAGATTTTAATTCCCATAATTTAATTCCCTTTAGTTACTTATCGGCCTTTTTACCTGGGGCATAGAGATAAATTACCAGAGCATAACAACATGGGTTATCTTGATTTGTGGCTACGTTACAACTTTGTGCAGCTGCCAGCAATAGTAAAGCTATATGAAGCACAATGTGAAGAGTGCTCTGATAAATCTGGATTGTTTTGAAGAGCAACATTGTATTATCAATTGTAGAAAGATGAGTCAGATGTTTTAAAAAAATAAAAAATAAAAAATCTCAGTAATGTAATATGCCACTGAGTTTTATTCAAAGCAGATTTTATGGGTATTGGAGCAAAACTTGAAGGGCTGTGCATTATCACCACCCCAAAAGTGTCTTTTTATAGAAAGAATAGCCTTAATAATCTATGAGTTGCAGTCACGAGGCCTAATTTATGTCGATGTCATGTTACCAGAGTCAGGCTTTGTCCTTTCATGATACATTAGATTGTGCACAGAAATGCCACTGCTGCTCTTTTCTAACAGTAGGTCATAAATCACTGCAATTATGGTAATGTCTTTGAGGACTATTATGGTCAGGTCAACCTATTAGAAGCATAGGATAGAGGTTCTGGTAATGTGCTGTGGTCCTGATGTAACACTAGACCTAAAACTGATCTGATTACATTGATTCTCTTTAAAGTGGAGCAGATTATTAGAAAAATAAATCTAAATAAAAGTGTAGTTTCTTCCAAGAACGTAGAAACATATTTTGGGTTTTGATGATATTCTCTAGCAGGGATGTACAGGCTGCCAACAAATGCATTGTTGTTTGAAGTCTTACACATAAGCTTAAAGGTCTGGTTTCTGTAAGAGACGCAGGTTTCTTTTTAATGAATAAATACATTTGGAAGCACTATAGTGTAGCTATTCCCTGTGGAAAAGCACATTTCACTAACAAAATTAATAACACTTTGACTGCATATGATTAAAGTTAGTGTATAGTCTCAGTTAGGAAATAATCAGTAACATTGTCACTTTCTAGTAAAATCCTGTAATTTCGAAATAGCATCAAGTTTTCTTATTACATCCACATTTTTCACAAATTCAGACAATAATGGATTTTATCAGGATCATGTAAAGAACTTTGTCAAGCAAAATCCCAAAAACATAATCTTAAGCACAAACCTTTTGTTCAACCCCTTTTACTAAATCCAGGGACATCAAAAACTAGTTGGGTTCAGAAATCGGTCTGATAAATTTTAGCAATCAATCTGCCAAGGCTAAATCTGGTTTTATGTGATTCCATTTTAAATCATAAAAACTTTGTGAAAAACCTCACGCAAAAAAAAACACAGCGTTGGTAGTAGCAAGTTTATTTCACCAAATTCAGAATCAGACTTCACATCACAACACACAATGACTGTACACGTACCTCTTGCAGCTAAAACGGCATTAAACACCCGGCGGCAACAGATGAATCAAACGGGCGAGTTGCTTGAACTAAATAAAGACAATAAATCAAATAAGTGTGGACAAGGAGGATAATCAGTGATGTTCCTTAAACACCAACACCGGCGATTGCTAAAGTGATTCAACTGGCTAAAGTGACACGGTAGTTTCAAAGTCGTGCAGCTGGCGCTATTTCTTTATGATACCTGAGAGCTGTCCCTGGTGGTCCATGAAATAAAACTTGATCAGAAACTGATATAATAGAGACTTTTAGACAGCAAAGGCTGTAAGAGACACGTGCAAGCAGCATTCGTTTTTCTGGGGCAAGGCAATAAAAACAGTTAAATCGTACAATCTCCATCTCACTTTAATATCATGACTAAGGTAAACCATCACTCTGCCTAATAAGTGGAATACACACCAAAACAGTCCCTGAAGAAAGACACTTCCCTACATTAAACTGTTAATAATAAATGTTTAAAGAAACAAAGGGGAAAAAAAACAACAGAAAAAAAATCAACTTTATAAAATGTTTCACAAATGAGCACACATCCCAGCTCCCTGTAGGCTACACAGGCTGAGCTGCACTACATCAGCTTATCCAGGGATACAAAAAAGAAAAAGGACACAAAAGTCAAACACAAAAATAATAAACCTCAAGTGTGGAAATCTTTGGATAAACCAGATACATTCAATCTCTTTTGCCTTTTGTTCATAAATGCCCACAAGCCACAGTTCAGAGGTTTTTGTGTGCCATGTGATTATACCTTAACACTTCTTATTATTATTATGAGCTCTAGGTTTGGCTGAAATAGGGTTAAAAACTCAGGAGATCAAGAGCCTGAAACTTTTAACAAGAATTGATCAAAGCCCATAATAGTCAAAACTGTTCAAAAAATGAAGGGAATGCAAGATTTCTCATTTGATCAAACAACAAATTCAAACAAAAGAGGTAACTAAAAACAAAAGCAGCGACAAAAGACAGTGAAAAGTTAAGGAAACACTTTAGGTTTTATGAACAAACAGTGATCTCCATATTTACTTTCACCCCTGATAAAAATGCATTGAAAGATTTAAAATAGATTTTAATTATTGACGAAGCATAACCTCACATTGGAAACTGTCCTGCTCTCAAACACATTGAATCGACATTTCTAAGTACATCCACTCCCAATCCTCCAAACGTATGTTTAGTGGGAACATAAAATTGGTTCAACACACCAGGTTTTTTTTTTTTTTTTTAATATTGTAATTATTCTTCTCACTGCAGATTTTATTCAAATTTAGCAAAGCAACACCACCTGCCAGATTTGAATAGAATGTCTTCATGTCACCCCCCACTCCCCCATTTTGACATTTTTCTGTAGGAGACCATCATGGTGCGGTAAAAATTTTTATTCACTTTTGGGTTTTTAAACATCGTATCTGTATCTGGTTTGATTGGATAACTTATATCAGTTTTAAATAAAAACTGGCACAACAAAAACAAGGAATAAACTAAATGCAAACATCATTATAATTTATGAAATTGCACTGCTCTGCTGCTCTTCTATTTTAAATTTGTCCTTTTGTTAAAGAAAGCATCAAACATTTAAACTTCCTTGTAGCGGGCAGACCTGTGGTTTCTTTTAGATACACTCAAACTTTATAACAGAAGCATTTCTGCATGTGTACAATTTTGTCATTATCCTTCAGACTTTGTCATTATCAATATTATATCCCCAGTAGGACTCAGTAGTTTCAAACAACAGAATGTCATTTTCCCTAAAATGCAGACACACATCTCTGGAGTTATGTTTGGCCTTTGCATGCAAGACCAGAAAATGTTAATCTCCGCACCACAATCCTGGCTAGCGTGGCTTTTTGCTCAAAGTCAGGTGGAGGTTTCAAGTAAAAATACATATTTTACAGTCACATTTGTTTGTTACAGCTGGTGGGATAACTACCACTGTAAATGGTTTTTTCTTTTTCCCCCCTGAAGAACATAAACTCAGTTCTTACTGCTCTCTAACGGTAATATTGTCATTATTAAATAATAAAAATGTCAAACCTTTTGCTGGTGAGCTTCCGCCCCGCACTGCATTGCTAATAAAAATGCCCAACTGCATGTCTCTACATTGCCTGAATAAGCTGAGCTGAACTATGTTTCTATCGCAATCATTTCACGTGTAATTTACTGGAAGGCTTTGGGGAAAAAAAGTTTTTGTAAAATAAATGTTTGCTTAAAAAAAAAAAAACTAAACTAAAATCTAAAGGAAGAATTTAAAGCACAACCTCAAAAGCGTTGAGCCATGGTGATAAATTCCATCTTTTAGATTGGAGGTAAATAAATAAATTCAACATTTGTTGACAGTATTGGTTCTAAACAAAAGAAATGCACCAAAGTAAGCAGTTAAATAACCAACTATGTAGTGTTGGAAAGAAGAGCATGACAAAAGGTAGGATGAACGTGGAGGTCCAAGTATAAAAACTGCAAACAAGACGAGGCGGAGGAGGAGAGTCAGATGCCTCACTCCGGAGCTCCATTTACTGTCCCTGCTGACTGCTCTTCGTCTCCCTGCTTCTGGTGCTGTAGTCTGGCGTAAGTCACAGCGTCTCCCCTGAAATGGTAGGGGAAAAAAAAGAAGAAGAAGGGGAAAAAAAAGAGGAAACGGGATGCGAAGGAAGAGTGGTAATAAAAATAAGTGGAAATAAAGAAAAAGCAAGTGTACGAGAATCAGAATTAGAAGGGATTAGTACAAAACTCACTCAGTTTAAACCTATTTGCATCAATAAAAGGGAAGGTCATTAGGGTGGCATCGTGTTAACTGATTAAAATGTTGTGAACGGCATTTAATGTGAGAGCCTGTTATAATGCGAGTCATCGGGAAATAGAAAAAAAAGACATGTTTAAATATAAAGGTGTAATGTGTTGCATGCTTTTAACCTATAGAAGCCATCTCACTTTTTGCCTAAAGACGCAAGGCCATAAAGAACTCCTGTGGCAAAGGCGATGGCGTTTCCAAACAGCGTTGTAATGGAGAAGCTCAGGAACACAGGAAACAGGGCCATCCTGAGGAGAAGCGTCCAAACAGGACATTAAACAAAAGACAAACATTCAGAACATGCAGAATTGTTGAAAACCAGCACTTTCATACAGACGTATTTATGCTTAAAAGTCCAGATTTCTCGGATGCCAGCCGTTTTGACAATGGATGCTTGTTCTTACCCACAGTAGAATAGGGCTTTCTGCCAGGGCTTGAGTTTGTCTGCGCGGGCTGCGATCGCATTTGCAAACTCTATGAACTGGCAGCAGAATGGGACTTCACAAAGGAACAGCACAAAGGCATTCAACCTTGAGACGAGAGGGCGGGGCCACAAGCACAGCAGAACAGGCAATTATTGGGAGCAGCGCGTCAATCTCAGACACAGAAACACAAATCCACAAGAAGAGAAAATAACAAATAAGCTGTCAAACAAAATGTATTTAACATAATATTAATGAATATTCCTTGCAAAACAGAGGAATAAGTGAACAAACTTACAAGTGGCTCTGTTAGGGTGTGTTTATTGGAAAGCTTGTCAGACAGACATACTTTCCTGTTTGGCTGTGGCCTTAATGCTTCATATTTGATGCACTATTCTAAATGTGCGCCCTGAAATTAGAGGTTTGACTCTCAATACACATGAGATTGTACAATAAAGACATTCTATTCCATCTACGCTTCTCAATTTTTATGTTTTGACAACGAATCCCAGTTAGATTTAGGTCTGGACTTTGACTAGGCCACCCTAACATATAGAACATACTTTCATCTAAAGCAGTGGTTCTCGATCCTAGTCGTCAAAGCCCACAGTGGGCTTTGACGTGATTCCTGCACGTCCTGCACGTCCTGCACCGGAACCGTGATTCCTGCACACGTGGTTTAAAAAACATGCTTCTATCTCCTGCAGAAGCATTTTAATCAGCTATTTTTTTGGTAAATCAGGTGTGCCTCACCTAATATCACCTAAACATGAAAAGCAGTGGATCAACCAGCACTGATAAAAGATTCCACTGAATCTCTGGCTGTAGGTTTATTGACGTTGTCCTGCTGGAAGGTGAACTTTCACCCTAGTCTGTAACAGTTTTGAGTACTGGCCATACTTGCTAGCAATGCTCAGAATGAGTAAATATGAGTGTGAAACAGCTTTATTATAAAATTTAACCTGCTCTGTATTGTTTGGTTGGGTTAATGTTTAGAAAAAAAAACAATGTGATTTTTATTTTGTGCTCAGCAAAACAAAATAAGAAAAAATAAGAAAAAAACAATTCACATTCAGGTGAAAATTTCCAAATACAACTTGAGACACTTACACCATCCACACTCCAGCAGCGATGTTTAAAGGGTTCACGGTGACGCAGTTCCACACTCCCGAGACAGCGCAGGCTGCATGCAGAGGAGACAAAACAAGACGGCTGTTTCTTTTTGTGGTAAAACAGATGGCAGGTCATGGGATCAGACACAAAACAGTACGGCGCTCCACAAGACATTGATCTGTACAGTACACTCCTCAGAGGAGAGGGGATCGCTAAATGAGGCTATGAAAGAAATCGACGTCAGCCACTTTTGTGTTTAATAAAAACATGACAAACAGCAGGATGTCTCTTGAAATCAGCACATTTACACTCCAACCTGGAACACACCGACATACATCACATAGGAACGTTTTATCACAGCTTTCGCTTCAAATAACAACAAATTAAAAAAAAATAATTACAACTGTTTTCGAGTGTAAATAGGTTTGTATTTTATGAGTAAGACTAACCACTTCATGACTAGAATGACTAATTTTTACTAACAGCATTTTAAGCTTTTCTTATTCTAAGCTTTAATAGCAGGGTGCAGGAGAGGTTATTCTAAACAAAATCTGACAAACACGACATATATAAACATCAGAAATGAATATGTGTTATAATATAAGCTGATTGGAAGCAATTATGTTGAAAAAAAACCCTCCAAGATAAGTGAAACGTGAGTGTCGTGTACATATGTTCTAGGAAAGTTGTGAAAAACCTCACAGAAACATGATCAGAGTGGAATTAGAGGGAGAGGGTGAGAACTGGCATAATCTCACATTGCAGAGGCGTGAGAGAGCAAATAAGAGCAGAAAAAGAAATAATGAGATTGTGTAATAAACTCCTCTGACATTCAATTACTGCACTGCAAAAATGATAGAAGAGAAACTTCTAAACAAGGATAAGGTTTGAGATCAATTTCGATTCAACAGTTAGAAGGAAAAAGTCACTTTAAACCAAGAAACATGTATTATCCTACATATTCTAGTATTGCCTCGTGGCTCTGTCCGTTTTGGGGTGGAAATCTGAAAAAATGATTCATGGCTTAGCCTCAAACGTGACTTCTGGGATGATAGAAAAAAAGCACCGTAAAACATTTCTCAGAAAAAACAAAGTATATCAATGGTCATTAATGCTGCCATTGATATGTTTTATTTTCAACTGGAATTAAACAATCCAAATGCATATCACTAAATATAACAATAATGTAATATGGATACAGAATAACTGTATGAGACTGAACCTGAATCGAAGTATTTGACAAATGTTAAGTGATTTGAACTGAATCTGGACCAAATTGGAATCTATATAGATATGGATCTGAAATGGACATGTTTGCCTTGACATTTGTTGTGAATTGGCAGAATATAAAACAACTTGAACTAAATGCAATAGAAGATTTTCACCCTATTAAAAACAAACATTATGCACGTCTTAATATTGAAGATATTTTAATTTACTTGAAAAAGAAATGAGCCCACCTGCCACCTATCTTTTGTATTTTCACCATCCACTTTATTTGAAAAGATCTGCTTCAGCACCAAACCACACACTGTTTCAAACACTAGGGAAAAAAACAGCGCAGCAGACCACTGCTCCCTTCCACTGTCCATCCCTCTTAATAATACAGAAGTCATTGAATATGCAGTGGTTCATTTGATCCAGGGACTGTGACTCTGGTGTCACTGGGGAGGAGAGAGGGAGGGAGGGGACGGAGGGCTGCAGTGCTGCTGGTGTAAAACTGCAAAGGCAGCACCGAATCTGTCTCATGCCGAGATTGATTGTGCTTTTCCTGAAGGGAATAGTTAGCTAATTTTATTTTGTGTCACTCTTCTTCAAGAGTATTAAGGCTGGGGTGAAGGGAAAAGCAAACAAAACAGGCGGCGCCCTACTGCAGTGAGGGGACAATGAACAAGCAGCAGGGACAAAAGACGCTCATAAAAACGGACCCTGTCCCAACACAGCCAGGATAAATACACAAAACAAATTCAATACATCAATTATATGGACAAGAATTAATTTACTGTAGTCTGGCAAATAGTACAACTACACGTAAAATGTATAAACTTGAAGACAGTAGAAGAACACTGACAGATACTTACATATTCCTCCCAAAACCCCTGCGATTTTGCAGAGCCATCTGTACCACCAGGTCATGCCATCATCATCCGGAGCGGCTTTGCTGGGCGCTGCTGTCTCTTCGGAACTCATTGTGTTTTTTGTTTGTTTGTTTTTCTGCTACGGTTTTCAAACACCTTCAGGCAGATTTCACAACCTGAAACTACCCAATAATATCCAAGTTAAGTTCGCTCCAGGCAACAAAACCAGCTGCCGATCTTGATATAGATATATTTTCCTTTTTGTGTGCTGGTGTCAGCTGCCTTCGCCCACGGTTCTCTGTCCCCGTCAATCCGTGCCAGCTAAGCCTGGGCTAGCTGATGGTCACAAGCAGTAGCATCGCCACCAGCAGCCGATAGGAGCGGATAGCACCGACGCATATGTCCTGGAACTTCCTAGCCGCCTTACAAATTACTAACACATCGAAAGCAAACACCTCATTACATCGGATAGGAGTCAATTTGACGCGTTGGGATTAAATAAAAGCAGCTTCGTCTTGTTGCTCACGGTGGGAGCTCTGCCAGCGTCAGCTGTGCGTGGTGGGAGGGGCTTAAACTGCGTCATCCTTTGTTTACAGTCAGGAGAGCTATTTTTATGTCTAGATTTACTAGGTTTACGTTTGTGCTTCATTAATTAATTCAAAGCACTAAAGTAGTAGTAGTCATACTGAAATGTTAGCGCGGTCAAAAAGTGTTATTGAAATTAATTTCAAAGAGTACCAAATATGATATACTTCAAGCCTAAATCTAGGTTTGTTTCCAAGAGTAGGCTTGAAACTGATGAAGCCTCAAAATGCAACACTCGAAAAATTTGAGTAGTAATATAAATAACACCATTAAAAAACATTCAACATAGAAATGTTAAAACATAGGCAGCTGCTCAAAGAGCGCTCCATCCAAGCATCACAATGGAAGGAAAACATGAGATAGTAAAAGGTACATAAGCAACAGGGATTGTAGAGATCCATGTCATTTGCTGGTGTTGGTTCACTGTGCTTCATCAAGTTCTACTGACACACTTTCTGAGGTCAAAGTTGGATTTGTAAAATGTCAAATATAGAAATGTGCATATTTAAAAAGGTTATTTTAATAGCACTATTAGTCTTTATTTAAAAAGAAAAACCTTTAAAAATATGTACATTTCTATATTTGACATTTTACAAATCCATTATGTTGTACTGGGGGCAAAAGGCCGTTCTGATGCAATATCCCTCTGTTGGCTTGAATTGTCTGAGGTTTTAGAACAACTCTGACATCCATAAAGCCAGAAAGAATGTAAATGCCACCCCAGATTTTTGTTTTAAACAATCTTTGTTTTGTTTGTAGTACAAGTTTTTGGATATGGATGATTACAATTACAAAAACATTAGCGATGCTTTAGATTTATTTAGAAACAAATAAAAATCTTAGGCTACTGAAAATAGCAGAGGTGTTGTAGTTATTCTGGGAAACATCAACAATTTAATCAGCTCTATGATTTAAATCAGTTCAGAGTGAGAGAACACATGCCAAACTGAAGGTACTTATTAGTAATATTTTGCAATCTATCAGTTTAATCCTCTGCACATGATTTTACACTCAGCATACAATGACACCAAAGAAATTCTTAATTTCTTTATTTTGTTCATTTCAAATCTATTTTATTATTAAATATTTGCTCACCTTTAATCACTCGCTCATACATCTATACCGAATATACAAAACACAACCCTCCCAAATCGCTCAGGGTTAACACAGGATTCTTGGAAGAATAACACAAATACGGTTATTCTTTGTCTTCTTACAGAAGTTTCAGCAAGTGGAGACATGGAACCAAATATTTGTTAGCAGAGCATACATTTCTTCAGAAATGGATAATCAATGGTAATAGGGATGTGCAACGTATCTACAGATTATTGATCTGACTCCAGGAAGTATGATAGTTTTGATTTAAACACTGTCCTTTTCTTAGAGGTACACAGGAACTTCAAATAACCATGTTATTCTACTTTTGTTGACAATAAGATCATGTCTGACCTGGGAACAAGATCATGGGAACATGAAGAGATTTGTGTTGGTAAATTTTGAAAAAGCTCTTCGATGTTTAAAATAAAATAATAATAGTAATGAAAAAAAGTACTGCTTCAGACTTATTTTTCAAATTAAAAATTTTTCTGTCTGTGTGAGGTAAACAGCACTGACTTTCATGATTGTGCTGGTAACAGAGCCCATATTAATAGGGTATAATAACATCCCAGAAATTTCACATTACAGTTCATCACCAGTGAGAGAGTTGATTCTAGGTGTTCGTCTCTGGCTTCACTCTGACAACAGATTGGCCTGCAGAGACCTCCGAGTCCTTCGGCTGGTCCTCCTCACCACCTCCATTACAACCGGTTTCTTTTTCCCCGTCGGGACACAGCATAGCATGTCGTCGAGAGTCTCCTGGGTCACCTGACCGGCCCGTTGGAGCTGAGTCACCACCTGCTCCGCTTTCATCTTGAAAGGTCTGCCTTCACTCCTCAAAAGGAGCAGATCGACCTGAAAACCGGCCAATAGGACAAAACTTTTTTTTTAAAAGTCCTCATGCCTTAGAACCTTTTTACATCTTGTCACATTACAACCTGTCATAAGACAAATCTGATACCGTTTGTAATCACTTACCACTTCCTTGGAAAACTCTGGCTTTTTCACAAGAAACGACGTACTGGGCGACATAGTTGCCGACAGCACAGAAACAGCCCCTAAAACATCTCCTGACATGGTAAGTATCATAACCTATAACATAAAAAACACATATAAATGTGTATACTTGGCCAAAAACCGCCAATAAATATGTATATAATGGAATAACAGGCTGCACACTTACGTTCAAATTTTGGCACAATTTGCTGTTAGTGCTCATAATTTGTGAATACAAAGAGTGTGCCTTTTCTAGGTCATTCTGACACAAAAACAGAAGAGAATAGGGGCAATTTTTTAACAATTTGCACATATTTATGCAACATCATTAAGAGAGCACAGATCCAACTCACCCATCTGAGTGCTAATGCTACAGCAAAGCAATATGCATGGCGAGTGATGACTTGACCTCTGGTCTGTTCTTCTTCTATTAGTGACATACTGATTTTGTAGCATTCTGCTGTGTTCTGAGCAACAAACAACAAAAAGATCAAACTTTTGACAGAGACAAACTTGGGATGGTAACGTGCTAAAGCATTGTTAAAAAAACCAAAAGCAACAATACTCCACTAACTTTCCCACATTTTGTGATCTTGAACAGTAGCTTTAATTTATTTGAATTAAATTTAAAGTCATAGACAAACACAAAGTAATACATTATTGAAACATGTATTCAACTAGTTATTAATTAATCAACAATAACTAATTATTTATTATTTGTATCCTCAGAAAAACTGTACTGTCTAAAATTAATTCTACTTACTATTAATGTAATTTTATTTTTGGGCAACTGAGGCTAAGGGGGGGGTCAATAAAAATGCATGCTGCACTTTTCCAATATTGTATTGTCACTCCTCTTCACAATTGTAGATTATTAAATATGTTCGTTTGCACTGCTCAATTCCATAAAATCCCAGTAAAGAGCACAAATTGCGGCGCTGATGAGACAAAATGTGAAAAAGTTTAAGGGGTGTGAATACTTTTGGTAGGTACTGTAATTTAATCATTACCAGTTTATAGCAAGTAGCAATCGCTAGTGTGAGTGTGTCTTTGCTGAATGGTACCCCTTGGCTCCTCATTGTTCTTAAAACGTCCATAGCGCCTAGAAAAACAAAAGCTTTTTAGAATATTCCCTCCATGTAATGGTACATGTAGGCTGACCTGTTCCTTACTTTCATATGAGCCTTTAACAAACAACATGTTGATGCCGATGTTAAAAGAGGTTGAATCAATAAAAAAGCCTTTCATATTCTGTCCAGAGTAGAAAGAAAACAAAAACATTACTTGTACAAGTTAGTTTATTTTGAGTTGTAATTTAATATAATTATTTGTCATTGTTTTGACTTGTTACCTTATCAGTTAAAGTTGCAGCAGCCATTTCCTCCATGCCAAGTTCATAGCAAAGCCTCATGAAAAGTGGGCCAAACTTGAAGTCTCCATGCAAAAGGTTCCGTTTCTCTGCATGATACCTTTTCACAAATGAGATTTTTAGTTTTATAGAAATAGTGAAGGCTTCAGTCTAACTTGCGTCTAGGACAGAGTGGCACTAACCTATAGATGGCTTCTCGGACTACTAGCATATCGTCTGGCGTTTGACACAGGTGGAGAAGCAACTTCAGGTCATCTTTCAGAATCAGCTCATTTTTTTGCATCTTCTCTTTGAACAGGTCTATATAATTGCCTGTGTTGATGTGTTGACAATTTTTATTTAAGCAAATTTCACATTAAAACTGAGGCTCAGCATCAAACAGTTTCTCACCATCTGATCCCGTAACAAGGTGAGCCACAGCTAGCTTTTTTTGCTGGAAATCCTGCAGTTTGATAACATCATCTGACAACAAATGCCTCTTTGCTGTGGATAAAAATGAAAGCAGGTAAAACTAAGTGTGGGGCTTTTTTTTTATTAGTAGCATTTCCAGATTAAATGAAGGTTGCAAAGCCTGCCTGAATTTACAAGCAAAATATCAACTGTTTTTCTATTAGTAAAATTTGCAGAAAAATCAACAACTGCTATAAGTAATGCAGAATATTGTGTGTATTATTAGATGATATTGATTAGCAAATATTACCGAAGAAAAAGCAAACATATTGTATAAGATGGATATCACTCATTTGGTGAAAATTTTTTAAAACATCTGCTTAAATAAACAATTCAGGTTTACAAATGCTAAAAATTCCATGTGAGGTTCCTCAAGGTTTAGTGCTGGGACTCATGTTGTTTCTTCCATATCACTGATCATACTTGAAAAGTTTATAAACTATCATTTGCGGTGCTCACAGATTAAACTTAATTATTACGCTTTCTCCACTTCTATTATGGGGAAAGAGCTGAACAATATTAATAAGTTAACTTTAAATGTGTATTTGTGACAGAATGTTCAAAGAGCCTCCACAAAGGAGTGTTGTTTGGCAACGCAATGCTGCTTAACATAGTCAGAGGAGTACATCTATGGAGTATATCTATGGAGTACATTTTAATTCAATAATGAAAGTAACGAATGTAAAAGATTTCAATATATATAGGAATGTTTTAAATTTCAGACCACTTTGAATTGACAGCTAACACATTGTACAATCACTCCATTAGCCTCAATCGGTGCAGAACTTTAAAAGCAGCTCAACTCCTTTAAGACTTTTTTGAAATGCTAGTATGTCTGAGTAGGTTGGTTTACTATGAATGAACATTTTCTATGTATTTTTTCATGGTCTACAATGAAGGTGCTTGCACCCTGTCCAGTAAGTTTCTACAATCATGTGTGGCATGAAACAGGACATGCTACACGGTTTTCCTTTGGTTTCTCTTACCTCCAATGCGGCCCTGAATCCAGGTTGGCCGTAAGACTCCACAGAACAGCCCCTTGCAGGGTTTAGAAAGTAACGACCGACAACATTTAGCAGCCAGTGTCCCCAGCAGCGCCATGACACTAGTGGACCGAACCGTTGACATGAAAACAGAAAGGGTGGTACTTGGCGTCGTCTTCGAGTTCCGATGAGTAAGTGACTTCCGCTCTGAAAATTATTCATGAACTGTATAAAATAATTTAGAGATTACATTCATCTTAAATATATTTTGAACAAGTAGCGCCACGGTTGTTTGACATTTTCTGTTTTGCAGATACATTTTGGTATCTTCCAACATGGCGCCACACTCTGTAATGTTATTTAGTTCTCAAACTACACCTGTAGATGGCGCAGTGATACCATTTCTGGTCATTTCAGAAAAGCGTTACAACGTGCACGCTGAACATCTGTATTATAATAATAATAATAATAATAATAATAATAATAATAATAATAATAATAATAATAATAATAATAATATCGTAAAGAGCCATATTTTTCCTTCTTATTTAAATTGTCCAGATCCACAAAAGCCACATATCCATTTAAAATTATAGAATTAGATGGTTTCATTGTTTATTTTATTATTAAACTACAGAACCACATTATTACTTACATTTTAGAGCTTTATAAAAGAAGAAGTAAAAAAAAAAAACAGAAACAGAAAATGAATCAAACCTAAATATTTTATAAATATTATAAAAATATAAACTATTATATTCAAATGACTGAAGAAAAAAAAACTTGTTACTTTTTTATTCTTTGCACCATCAGTGTTATTCTGTTGTGGAATTTCAAAGCAACGAACAAATAAAAACTACACTTTTTTTTATGATCTTTATGTGGAAAAACATTGATCTGTTACTTATCCATTCTTGTCGCTTTCAAGAGCTACCCTAAAATAGTAATGACATTACATACTATTGCAATTGAAAAAAAGCTTCATGCCATGTATGTACATACCTATGAGTACTTTATACCTAATAATAATGCACAATAAGTTATAATTCTTTTCATCAGTGTTCAATTCATTTTATTTAATACTTTTTATAGTTTGTTATTGCATTATAATAAGCTTATGTCTTTTATAGAAAGTAGACTTAATGATTTAAAAACTATGAAATTATAAGGTTAACTGTAAATTTTGAGCTTTGAGATAAAATAGTGGAATACAATCTATTACAAATAATCGTGTCAATCTGGTGTAGATCGACTGATACTTCATTACAGGAGGCTGCAGGAAGCAACACTTCCTGCCTTTTTAGGTTTGTGCCCCCACTGACCTGACAGGATTACATAACAGAAAAGGAGCGTCCTTAAAAGGTTTCTACTGTATTTTCCTTCTAACGGCTTGATGTCATCATACATTTAAAATGAAACCATGCCTTAAAACGGGTTGCAGTCTTGCTGTTTATTGGTGCATATTTCCAGTATGTACGTCTGAAAACTAAAATGTATCAGGCATGTTCCCTGCAGGTATGCAGGTAAATCAAGCTATTTGAATAATATCTTGATTTTTTAAAAATGTTTTCCATAAGTCCTGTATAGGCAGTGCAAAGGCTCTGGTGAAATTACTATCAAATTTGATGGCATTTTGAAAAAGCATACTGGTAAGTTTTGAAAAATGAACTCTTCACATTGGATGCTTCCACAATAAACTCCTATGATAAACAACAATGCAGAGAGAAAGAACTGGGAGGTTCCCCACTGTTGCCCTAGCAACATGATCTCAGCCCATCCAGCTGAGCTAGCTCAGCCAATAAGATACAGGTCCCTTGGATAATTTATGGCATCCTGGAAGGTGTATGAGCCTCTTTCTCTCCCAATTTATCCCCCTGCATAAATATGATTCCATACTAATTACTCATCTGTACCTAGAGGCAAACAACTCAAAAGAGAAATATCATCATTTATGTGGATATTGTAACACCTAGTGTCTGATTTGACCAGACAAGCAGCCAGGTTGAGATGAGGGACCGCAATTTTTAGATCTTCTTTGATTTATCCTTACATGCACTTCCCTTTGGTTTTGGAAAGCTTCTCAGGTGTCCCGTCATCATTAATAAACATCCACACTGAAATGGTTTTGCAACAACCTGAAAACAGCTGGAGCTGACTGCTGTTGAAAGAAAAAGACAAAGCCTCCGTCTGTAGAAAAACGGAAGATCTCGGCTTGTTGCCAGATGTTTTTGAGATTCATGTTGATAATAAATACCTGCTGGTGGATGCTTCATCTGGAGAAAGTCTGGGATGTTGTCTCATTCATATAATTTTTTTAAATAATATTATAGTGCATGAAAGAAAGTAGAAAACATGTTCACTTAAAGCCTCTGCCAAAATAGCCAGAAGATTGTAATTTAGTTTTCTAAATTGCTGTAATTCTTATTAAACAAAATACATAGAATTACAGTGATTCTCATTACTATCTGCACAACTGATATTTTTGCTTTTTATATCTAAATCAAAATGTATGTCAGCTGTTCAATACATCTCAAATTTATTAAAGCTTTATTACTTCATTTTGTTTTGAGCTTTGGGGAGCTGGAACCTGTCTTAGCTGTCACCAGTGAAGAGGTGGGCTACAACCTTTACAGATTGCCTGTCATTCACAGGACCAGAGCAGTCACGCACGTGATAAACAACCTGACTTTAAGGTCAAACTAAAACTGCCAATTAATCTGACATGCACACTTGCAGTTGCAGTAACAGCCAAAGTAACAAGGAAACAACCATAGGCTTGTCATGAGATTGTTATGGTCTGATAACCTTGACGAAAAAAATATATATGCGAGTTTCAAGATATGTAATGTAACATCTGGACTCATATTCAACAGTGGCATTTTGAATAGACAGAACACATACAGCTTTTTAAAAATCTTTAAATTGATAAAGAAATGCAGGGGGAGACTTGCACATAGAGATTTTTAAATATTTATATTTTCTACAGTACAAGCAGAACTCAGAAGACATTTTTAGTTCATCTGTCAGCAGTAGTTAGTTGAGAAAGTTTAGAAGGAAATGGACATTTTGTCCTTTTTACCAGATATAAAATAAAACTTTATCTCCTGATGTTAACTGTAAAATGTTTAAATGTTAGAAATGTTAATGGATAGTTAGTTAATCTGTTCAAATCTGTATCCTAATTATTCCCATTCTGTTCAGTAAAATTAATAAACTCATATACTTGTAGTTTTTCTCAAATCAATTCCAATTTCTTCTTTTTCTTTCTCATTTGTCTTCTGTCTGTCTGTACTTTATTGTATATCTTAGGCACAGAGTCCTCGACACTTACTGGCACCATTGGTAAAAAAAAAAAAAAAAAAAAGTATATATGCTTTAAAAAGCTCACAAAAATATATATATTTTAATACCATAATGATCAGCTGAAAATTTTACAAAAATCAAACTTTTAGATAACATTTAGGAAAAAAAACTAATTTTAAGTTGCTTTCAGTTAAATCACCAGTCACACAATGATTTGGACTCAAAATAATCCGTATGTAAAAGATGACCAAAGGAATGTTCAAAAATTATATTTCTTTCATACTGACCTGAGAATGAGAATGACTTGACACAAAGTGACACTTGTTTTATCTTAGACCACTGTGGCTGGTTGATAATCATCTCTATTCTGACCAGGAATGAAGTTCAATTAATGATAACATTACACTAATTGTTTCCTGTAAAAGTAGTAATATCAATACCAAAAAGTTCAAAATATGGCCTTTTACACCAGTAAAACAAAACCTGTGACTCTGGTTCATGCTCCATCTCACAGTGGGAGCATAGATCCATCTCTGTAGGACTGTCTGGCCTCCATAACACAATTTATCAGGAACACTGGAAGGAAAGCTTTTCCCTGGGGCTACAGTGTCATGTACAGTCAGTCATCGCTGACCTCATGTCATTAACCTGTCAACTCTTTGGTTCTCTGACATTATACTATTACCAGCCATATAGCTTAATTTAAATAGAGTAGGAAGGGATGCTCTATAAATCACATTTTAATCACACAGCTGCTATAAATACAGACAAATAAGAGACAGATTGATAAGGCAGACTGGCATAAACGCATTAGGATGCATGGAACTGGGGATTACCTCAGAATTTCATGTCAGATGAAAATTGCTTTAGTCTGTCCAATGTCTCGCAATATTTTTAAACAAGCATTCAAACATTTTCCGTTTTTCCATGACACCTATATGCTGTTCTTGTCCCCATCAGGTGGACAAGATGTTGTCAGAAATGTGACATGAATAATAAGTACTGAACATGTTAAGTTTTTTTTTTTTTTGGGGGGGTTCAGAAAATATATTTCCCTGAAATTGAAAAGTTGAAATCTGCCACCAATCAGTGCAAATCAACATCAGCTGGTCAATTGATTATATAAAAAGTTGTGACATTACCAAGGCATGTTGGTAACCTAAAAGCTTCTTTAAGATCTTTGTAACCGTTTTGTTGTAAAACTTTCAAATGGTAGTGGTTGCACTTCTAAACTAGAGACACATTCCCAGAGATGAAAGAACACCATTTTAACATAAACCAGCCATGGTCAGGATGGTGTTGAACATTTACTCATTTTCTCCAGTTTCTTTGTTATTTGTTAAGAAAAATTGGCTTTAAACACTGAAAAAAAGCCCAAAAAACTCAAGAAGACAAATTTTTATTCTTTCACAACAGATTTTATTGTGGCTGTCCTTTAATTTGTGGTTACTCTTACATAAGATTTGCCATAACAGGTACTGTAGAGGACAGATAGCACACAAACATCTGAAAGCACTAAGGAAACTAATTGCTATAGGTTACATATGAGTCTGGGGAAAGGGCAGAAGGGATGCCAGAATCACAAGACAAACATATCAAACAGCAGCAGACAAACATTTTTAAACTTCTTCCGAGAGAAAGACGTGGTGTGATTAAAGGCAGATAGAGATTCAGAGAGAGAAATAGAGGAAGTGTAGGGAAGGAACCAGAGAACAGAGAAGAGAAATGTCAGTTCAGTTTGACAGTACGTTCGTGGTGATGTGGTGGTTTTGAGGTTCCCCTGCGGGAAAACCAGTCTGTGGTGGTATCATGAAAAGCTGACGTCATTTAAGAAATACCCAATGAGATTTCATTGGATAGCCCAAAATACCAGAGCATGTAATCAGTATGTGGTTGCTTAAATGTTCCTCCATATGCTGGCCTGTCAGAGATAATTAGTGGCCAGAGTTACTGTAAGTTTGATGTGAATCATGTTTGTTATTTTTAAAGTGTCTAGTGTTTGGTTTTACATACTTTTGTCAAAAAACACACAAGCCATTCACTCTCACCTCTGTGTGCTGCCTCCCTCGTGACCAAGATTATTCAAGAAGTTGGTTTGTTGTCGTTCTCACCCATGTTTTTTTTTTTGGTTGAGAAAGAAAATGTATGACACATTGTGCCCAAAGTCATGTTTTCTGTTACTACGGTGCCACTGGCTTTTGTTGGAATTTGTGTGGAGTACATACGTCACTGAAAACTTGCAAAAATCACTAATTGGGTGCTTTTTTTCCCTTTTCAAAATTAGTCTTTTGTTCTCTCATTGTAATTTCTTGTAGCTCTTAAAAGCAAGTGTGAGCAAAAACCTCATTAAAAGTAAGAAAAGTTCCAGTAAAGCATAACTCATGCATGCCTCCGAACCACTCTATTGGCCACAAAGCTATTTATAATTATAGTACAATTTAGAAAAACAAGACATTGTAAGGATTATGAAAATATCCTGCTTTACCAGCTTTACAATGGGAAAAGGCTTTAAAGCTCACTGATTACATAAAACAAAACACTTCTAAGAAATAAGACAAGGTTCCCTTTTTCTTGTATTAGCATAAAATCTGTAAGTAAAACAGATATTCCAAAATTAAAGTCGCTCTTCTACATTTCTTTTACAGACAATAAAGTCTATAAAATAATTTTGTACACACCAGAGTTTTCTGAACCCATTGAATGATGTGAAAATGAAACAATTACAAACAAAAGTTTTAATTTACTGTTATAGCTCATTGCAAAATATATTAGTGGCATAGTTAAATAAATAATAAAATTCAGCTAACTTAAAAATTAAAGGAAAAAAAAATATTCTATTGGTAGCAGCAGTCATTATATTAATGATCATTAAACTCAAGCATCCCAGTCTATTATCATCACCATTTCTCACTCTAGCTATTACCATTTAGTAATTATTGGGTCTTCAGAGTTGTTCATCCAATCAGGTCTTCTACATTCACTTTGACTCTCTAAGGCAGTTATAGAAAGACTTTTTCCTCCCATTTGGTGTGGGTGGAAACCACACCAAATGTGGTTTCCTCCCACACCGAATGGAGCTTGTTAGAGTTAGAGCTTGCCAAAAAGCGCTAACTAAATATTACAGAGCTTTATGATAATACAACAGAATCAATAAATATTGACGAGGGAAAAAAGAAAAGTACCATCATTATGTGACTATATTAAAACCGGCAGGTCTGGACATTCAGGGGGTGCTGCTGGTTTATTTGGGTTTTCATCTCTTTGCTGTTTGATCCTATTATTAGGATCAAGCTGAAACATGAAGGCCCTAATCTTCTTCTTTTGGTAACATTAGTTAATGGTCATTACAGGTTTTCATTTCATTCAGTGGTTTTGTGTCAATTCAAGCTTAGTGCTACATGAGTTTGGTTTCCTATGAAGACAACACTCCTCTCTGGTGTTTACAATAAGGCTACAGCTCTATCTTACAAGCTGGGAAGGACTCATCTTGCATGACAACTGTGCTGCTGCTGGCCAGAACCATGATGTTCAGCTCCTGCTGCTTGTCGTGGGTCTCTTGGTACCACTCCCTCATCACATCTGTGTCATGGGTTGGAATTAGAGTAACCTTGAGGAAGCAAAGGGAAATTATTTGATGAGAGTGCATTTCTCAATCTGGTCAGTACAGTGAATGAAGGTTTAAAGGAATAGTGAATATATCTGCTATGGGGTTGTGTGGAGTAGTTTTGAGTTGTCAATGACTTAAATGCAATGGACAGCACCTCAAACCTCAAAAATTTTGTACTTGTTTGTCTTTATTGTGAAGTTACTCTGAATATTATTAATCAGTGCTCAATTTATTAGCAAGTTTGTCAAACCCAAAACAGTCTCATTGTATGATAAGAAAATTTAAAAAAATATTTATTGTGCAGGACAATGGCAAAAGCAAGGAATATAAAACCACAAATTCAATGCATGTTTTTCAGTTTCATCTAAATCATTTGCCATAATTTTATTGCTTTCTATTTTACTTAACGTTCTCATAGAATATTTACTGGACAATTATTCTACTTGGAATTTATTTTTAAAAAATTAATGTCAGGTTTTCCACCGTTACACCACAGATAGGATTCTGATTGATCTTAATTAGTTCAAGAAAATCCTTCTTCAAAAATAATTACGTTTTTTAAAATCAATGATAAATTTGTTCCATTTTCTTTTTTTTTTTTTACAGGTTTTGGCACTGAATGTATTTACAAGCTCACTGGTTACTTAAAACTTACCTGCATGCCATTTCCCCACTGGGTTTTTCCTTCAAGTAAAGCGTCCAGGACAGTTCTGCTGGGTTCCTGAGCTGATTGATTGTTGCCACTGACTACATAGTAAGAGGAGCGGACACGTTTAAAGAATTCAGCATCCACATTCTTGGCACTGCAGTGATTGGGAATGTAAACCAAATCCATGTACATCGGAGGGCAGTTGGACAGAGGTGGCACTTTCCCACTTCCAGTACCTGAAAAATATATTTTTTGGCCTTAATCAAAATCTCAACTGCATCAAATACTGTATGTACGACAACACAAGCATAAAAGACGATCATGATTAAAAGAATACACACCTAATGCAGAGCTTTTCACACCTTTGGATGCAGATGTATTGGTTGCATTTTTGACATCTTTTCCTTCTCCGGCACCCTTCTTTGGAGAAGCAGTCTTTGAGTCCTTAACCCTTGACAGACCACTCTTCCTAGCTGGCGATGAGGACTTTTTTGATAGCTTTTTCTTTCTGGTCTTGTCTCCACCATCTGTATTTGCATTGTGAAGGTTTTCTTCAGCCTTTAGGGCTTCTGGGTCCACCATACAAACATCATGATTACCTGAAGTTGGAGCAGAGTCCCTGAGTGTCAGTGGAGGTGGATCGGCATGTCTGTATGTCAGAGTTCTGTCACTGGGCAAAGTTTCAGAGTCATCTTCAGAGTCAATGTTTGCATCTGCTGTGATGGAAGGGCACTCTTCTGTTCCTGGAGGTACATCTGAGTCTGTCTGTGATGGGGCAGATTCACTGATGGATGTGGGTGGGGTGTCCTCACATTGCTTGGCAGACAGCTTACCTCCTGGTGGCGGGGGTCCACCACCTGACTTGGCCAGGGGCTTCTCCTCATCCAAGGCGTTTTCTTCATTAATAAAGTATTCTAGAGGGTTTGGGTTGATGAATGACGGTGAAAGCTCAGTCTTGGGGTGACGGTACTCACAAGATTTCACAAGGCAAAGATCAACATCTGTCTTGGATGGAGCACAGGGGCTCTTTTTAAGGGAGTCTGGTTCCCTAGAGCCACAGGGAGAATTAAAATCATAAGGCTCAAAGGAGAGAGGTAGCTCTGACGGTGAAGGAACTTTTGGACTTGTAGAATTCTTTTCAAGTATAGAATCATCACATTTGAATGGATTTGTTTCTGTTTTGGGAGAAAGAGTATCTCCTTTTGAAATATTGAAAGATGTAGATGGAGAGGGGACTTTGGGAGGTGACGGTGACTTGTCAAGTTTCTGCTCTGAATCCAATTTGGCTGTGGTTTCCGAGACTGGACTGTTGCTTGTATTAGCCGGGGGACCTCCTAATATTGGGGAGGGTTCATTGGAATGGGGAGACAGGGTGAGAGATGAAGCCCTTGGGGTGGATGGAGACTTATCTGTCTGCTCCACAGCAGCATGTAGGTTCTCTGTCATTTGACACGGAGTTGTAACAGAAGACTGAGATGCATCTGAAGGGGTTGCCGAAGTGGCTCGGGCTGAATCACCCCCTTCAAAAAGCAAAGGGTTTTCTGCACATTTTGGTTCTCTAGATGCCTTTACCTCTGTTACATCTGAGGGACTGTAGTCCACTTCAGTTGGACCATTTTCTGTAGCATGAGAATTGCTGCCCAGTGACTGGTGCTCTGGAGATTGCTTACTGAAATCCAGGGCTAAGGAATGATCGGGTGACTCCTGGCCAAACTCTAAAGACATAGTGGAATGCTCTGGAGATTTTGTGTCCTGTGTCTGCACTTTGCTTTTAGTCTTGGGTGAGATTTCTGGGGAGATAGACATAGGCCTTGGACTGTCTTCCTTGGTTGGTGATCCCTCTGCCTCATGAAAGGTGGTTGGAGTCTGAACCACTGAGACAGACAAAGAGTCATCAACCTCTGTTGAGTGAGGTGAGCCTACCTCAGCATGCAGAGAAGGAGAACCAGTAGTCGGTTCTGGCAACGAACTAGTTGCCAGAGAAGCTGTGGATGCTGAGGCTAAGTGTGAAAATGTATCTTCAGCAACCACTTCTTCCAGAGGAGTTTCAGACTTATCTGATGTAGTGCCCTCTGAAATAGACATTTTACTCTCTTCTTTAAATGTTGTAAAAGCCCCGGAGTCAGATTCATGTTTGCTCAGTGGTGCTGAATGACTGATCTCTTCCTGTTTCTCAGCTCCTGCATCGATGGGTGATGACTCCTGTGGGGATTCAGGCTCAGGTATAGATGGGCTTCGTGGAGTGGAATCTGTCTTATCTACTGGTGATGATTGTTCTACTACTGGATCATTAGGCTCAGGAGTAACTCTACTATAGGAGTCTTCTTTATCACTTGTGACCTCCACAATAACTGGACCCTCTGAGCTGTCCTCTGAAAGAGGTGGTAGAGTTTCTACTTTCTCATCAACTGGTGACTGATAGTAAGGTGTGTGACCAGAGGACTGAGGCGAACTAGCTCCTTCCAAAGGTTTGTCATCAGGGCTCTTGTAGGAGTCAGCTGTGGCTTGGGCACAACTTGCCAGGGTGGATGATAGTTCTATTGGAGCAACCATCGTTGAAGAAGAATGAATGATGTTCTTAACTTCTACTGAGGGAGAACGAACAACAGGAGATGATGTGGATACCAAGCTAAGTTTTACTGAGTCATGCCCTTCATTTGACTGTTGATCAGTTGGATAATCTTCAGCTTTTCCACCTGATGAAAGCTCCTCACAGAATTGATCCCCTTTTAGAGGTGAAGGGGGGGATACTGTTAAAGCAGAATGGTGGTAGTCTTGGCCTTCTGTGACATCACTCTGAGAAAAACCTGTACCCGGTATATCTTGAAGTGGAGAGAGGTTCTTTTTCTCAAACTCTCCTGACTCTGATTTCCCAAACCTTTCAGCATCCTGTGATGGAGATCCTGTATCGTCATTGGGAGTTTCATCACTCAAAATGTCCCTGGGAGTCAACATCTCATCCATGGGAGTGGGCAAACTGGAGATTTCCATAGTGGACTGCGTGTAACCTGATGTAACTGTATACTCTTCTGGTGGTTCATCTCGATTCTCTTCATCTGAAGTTGTGAAGCTTTCAAAGCCAACAGGAGGGATTTCATCATGGGTACATGCAGCAGGAGAAACTGGGGAAGACACTTTGGGTGAAGCTGATTCAAAGAGTTTTTGCTTCTCTGTTGTGTCAGGACTTAGATGCTCCTCTACTAAATTTTTATTTGTGATATCATCATTGTCCTCCGCTTCATCTCTTTGTTCCAGTTCATCATGTTTGGCTTGGTGCTCATTTTGGTGGTTATTTTCATCTGATTGTGCTTCCTGGGGCTCATAAACCTCCTCTGTCTCTCCCTTTTCATCATAGTCCCCTCCCTCAGATGTCTCCTCCATTACAGTGCCCTCATCTTCAAACTTCTCACAAGCACTGCCATTGAGCTTGCCTTTCAGGACTTGCTCATCTGGAGTCCCTCCACTGTCACCTTCTGCCTCTGTTGTTGTTATGCCCTCATCCACAGACTCTAATCCTTCAGGTGACTCTTTGGTTTGTAACACTTGTTCATTTTGGGCCACCAAAGCTACTTTCTCCTCATCTTGCTGTACAGTTGCATCATCCTCAACAAACTCTTCAGCTCTAAGTTCCTCAAAGTCTTTTGTGAGGTCTTCTGGGGAGGACATCAGAAATCTTTCTTCCTCTGGGTCTTCTGCAACAATGGCAGTACTTGCTGCTGGTTTGCTTTCTACCTTTGTTTCTTTTTTTATCGCCTTTGACTTTCCTTTATCTTTTAACTTGGATGGAGCTCCCAGATCTCTCTTTGAAGAGTCATCCTTTTTCAGTGGCTTTGGTTTGAGATTCTTTTCCTCACCTGCATTGGAAATCTTTTTAACATCTTTGGAGAGTCTTTTTGCATCTTTCTTTAGATCCTTCTTTTCTTCCTTCTTCTCCTTCATTGGAGAATCTCTTCTTGTATCCTTTTTTAAAACTTTCTTTGCCTCGTCCTTCTTTATTTTTTCTTCCTTTTTAGCTTCATCCTTCCTTGCTACTTCTTTTTTAACCTCCTTTTTCTTTTCTGCTGATGGTTTGGCCTCCTTTTTAATTTTTTCCATTTTGGACTTTGCTTCAGATTTTCTTTCGGGAGTTTCATTTTGTCCAGTTTGATCTGCAGTTGCTTTTGGTTCTTTCTCCTGTGGCTTTGCCTTTTTCAAGGGAACCTTTTCCTTTTTATCTAACTTCAGTGTTTTCTCAGGAGTTGATTCTGTGTCTGTCTTTGCCTTCTCTGGTGTTTCCTCCTTTGAAATCTTTCGCATGGCTTTGCTTGGTGATGGCTTTGGGGTAGACTTTAGGCTCTCTTTACTGTCTGTTCTGTGTTTCATCTTTGCTTGCTTCAGCGTTGGTGTGGATGGAGTACTGGAAGGCATAGTTTTTTGAGTGACAACTGGCTGTTTCAAGAACTCTAAATGCTTTAGCTTTTCTAAGCCTTCAAATATGTGGTCCTGGATGGCATTTCCAGGAAACAGAACCCGTACAACCTTATCGGAGGGATTTGCGGGATGCCACACAATGAGTGATGAGATTGAAGTCAAGTAGGAAAGAGGGAATTCAGACTCTTTTCCATTTGGTAGAAGAATGGAGGTAGTGTCGTTTTCACTTCCTGTCCACTGCTTCATAAAGTGCTGCATCTCCTTGCTGTTTTTTGAAGGATTGAGCACATACATTTCAAGCCTCCCAACACCCATTTTCTGAAAAAGTGTGATTGGTTCTATAGTGTTTCCTACAGGCTTCTGCAAAGACTCGATCCTCAAATTTAGCTTGTTGAGGAACACCTGGGTGAATGCTGCCTCCTCAGCATTCCTACACACTTTGTAATCAGGTTCAGGGTTTTCCAGGTTCTCGGGAAAATTCACAAAGACAACGCCAATATCTGGAGAAATCATGTTCTTCACCCAGTCACTGTTAGCTGTTGAACCCTGCGATTGCTCCTCCTCAAGCTCTGCAATTTTCCTCTGCAGCATACTGTTGATGCCTGGCAAATTGTCTTCACCAATATGAGTCAAGAGGATGGAGTCCACCCGATCTAGATGTCTCACCAGCTTCCAGAAGCACGACCTCCTGTCGGAGCCACCGTTAATGAGCATGTTGAAGCCATTTACAGCAAAGAGAGCAGAGTCTCCTCGACCACCGGGGAAAATATAACAGCATGGCTTAGAAAGTTTGAGAAAGCCACCTGAGGTTGGGGGCTCCAGCATGTCAAAAGGAGACGGGATCTCCACTGATTCTGATAAATACTCAGTGAACTCTGAGAGACCCTCCATTTCTGGGAGGATGAGAGCTGAGTTCAGTTTCATGTTGATGAAGTCCTGTAGGTTGTGTTTGTCCAAGTTGGAGTTTTTCCAATCTCCTTGTTCAGGGCAGGAGAGAGTGAGGTTGGCTTTGTTTGCTGGGGGGATAGTGCTGAGTAATTCACCAATCTGTGCAAGGAAAAGAAATAAATGGAGTTTTATTTTTGAACAAGATATGAATACACATTGTATACCTCAGTAAATCTTATAACAAACACGACATATCTTTTTCCCAACATTTGAATTTAGACTATGCCTGATACTCCAACCATCATCTATAATTTTAGAATTATAATGAGCCTGTTAGCAGAGTATGACTGTAAAGATTTCTGGTGATGTTTGGAAAGTGTAGTGATCAGTTTTACTGTCAAGCTACTGTATCTGGTTCCTGACTTACTGTCGTACAGTATGGTCTGAAGTGAAACGTACACATTTTTATCACTGTCTAGGCCATTTCCACATAAATGAACTCTGTGGCTGCCAGTCATGATAACTGATGATCTCCACTATAATAATTCTTCAGTATCAATAGTCTTATTCAATAAATTTTTATTTTTATGAATTTGTCTCTTGGATACATTAGCTATGCATTGCTCCATTCACTGTTCAACTATATCTTAAAAACACTTTGATAATGGCAATTACCAAAGCCACTTTAATGTTTTTTTTTTGTTATTTATTATTATAATTATTAATTATTATTAATTATGTATGTATATTTGTAGATGAATACCCAATAATGTCTGAAATATAATGATTATTGTCTTGTTTCAGGTCACCTTGGCAGTGGAAGACATAAGTCATATTGATATGTTTTTGCATGTGGCCTCACCTCTTGATCAGTGAATATGTCTATGAAATTGCAGAAAGAGAAAGATCCAGACTGAAGAATCAGTTCCCCTGTTTTTTCTGAGCACTGCCCTGAGAGGACCAGTAGCTTGTGTCTGGCTGTGTCAGAGATCATTAAGCGAGCCTGCAAATTGAGAGAGAGAACGCAAAAATAACAGCTGCAGTGGTAGGAATCTACTTGGGGTGGAAAAAAGATAAATTACAACATCTTGAATTGCCTGAGTAACAATGGATTTCCACTTACTATTTTTTTTTTTAGAAAGACAAGTGGTGACACATGCGAGCATAACAGACAGGGGTACAGTAATGCAAAGCCTTATTGTTGCAGCAATCAGCTTAACAGTGAGGTTTGTCTTAGACACCACCAGTTATGTCTCAGTCAGATCCATTAGCTAATTAGCTGACACACTCTCTCACTGTCCACTCATACTGCATCTGCTTTCCCCTCCCTCCTTGTATTTTGCTCCACCTCAGCAGCATTAGCCACTCTGGCTATAAGCCCAGTCCTTCTTGCAGTGCTGTGGGATATTATTAATGCACATTAGATTATAGACATTGATGAGGGGCTAGAAGCACCAGTTAGAGCAATGACACAAAACAAACTCATGTTGGTCATCTGCTCCTGATTGAAGTGCTAGGAACCAAAAACATACATAAGCTGCGTAATGAAGCATTAATCCTCCCTGTAGATTTAATTCCTCCTGTCTTTTTCATACCAGCCACCAGCATTAACTACTAGAGCAATCATTCTTGTTGCGCTGTAAATCGTCTGTGAATGTCTTAATGGACAAAACAATAGGAAGTCAAGCTAATTATGTGATTCTTTTTAAAGAAAAAAAGACAACAGAGGAAGATATAAGGTAATGCGACAATGCCAGCAGCGAATTTGGCTCATTTTACCTCTGTGCTGACGGCTTCATCTGAAGGGTTAATGAGCACAACCGTCTCGAGGATGTTACTTTTATGGTGAAGAATTCGTTGCCCTGAAAAGAACCAAATGACAAAATATAATCAGTGAAGATTTGGGCTATATGTATTTGATTCCTAAGACATTCATTCTCTGCGTTTTTGTTGATGTTTCAGATGATCCGTCAAAGGCTAACATGAGCAAATGGCACATTATATGAAGTGAAAAAAAATATTCTCCTTGGATTCCCATGCATCATCCACAAGGCATTTGTGTTATTTCTGAAGTGTAGAGGTTGCTCCTATGGCCGTTTTGGTCCAGTTCTCTTTCTATTTCATGAACACTTTCCTTAACTGCAGCAAGTGAGGCCTGCAGTCCTTTTGATGTTCTGGTTTCTTTTTTGACCTCCTGTATGAGTCATTGGTTTTGGAGTAATTTTTGTAGGCCTGCCACATTTTTAGAACGATGCTCTACATTCCCGTATTTTCTGTAAACCAGAAAATTGGTTCTCTGGAGTCCTTAAGAATGGTTTGCAAAGTTTTCCAGGCTGATAGATGTCAATGACTATATTTGTCATCTATTCTTTTGTTATGATTTTTTTTGCCTACTTCATGTTGTCAGAGTCGTTCTACTTCAGAGATTTCTAGATCACAAAAACACTTGTTTGTTCAGTTAAGTTATCTGCACTTTAATCTTTAAGTCATGTAAATAGCATTCTACATCTTGACTTTTTGATAATTTAAGCAAACATTTTGGTGATTAAACAAAAAAGAATCATGACTCTGTTTGTTTCAGAATCATGATGAACAAACAAAAAGCCTTTCAAAGTCACACTGAACTCTGTTATTGTTAGAAGGAGCTGTGCCCAAATTAGTTTATCATCTAATTTATCAACCATGGATGTCCTGACAGCAACAATGTAACTGTGTAAATGTTAACGGCCTCCGCAGCGTGAAGCTCTTCATCAGCAAGATGGATGAGATCTCTGATGGGGGGAAGGACAACACATTCCTTAATATGAGTTCTTGACATTAAAAACTGTCTCAAGATTAGATTTCTCTTTGTTGGAAATAGGTGTTCGTGCTGTTAAATGATACAATTTCTCTTAAAACAAAAGTAAGATTAATGATTATAGCTGTTTAAAAATCTGCTGGTATCAAACATTTAATATTTCAAAAACAGCTCTGTAAATTAAAAAAAAAAAACAGGACAACCACACAATGATGCTAAGATATGCTGCAATGAAACTATAAAATAATATTCAGAAAATGTAATATTTTTAAACAAGTTCAAATACAATAAGTTTTATTTTGGGAGGGTTTTTTTTAATCCAATATTTAGGAAATAGAAAATCCTTTAGTATGTTCACAAGGTACTTATATGGAAAGAAAAATGTGAAGAAAAGGTTCCCATATTAAAACTGTAAATAAAATCATATTACTATATTTATCATGTAATATAAACAACACAAAATACCCTTTACTCATTGCAATCTTAAAATTAAATAAACACTGGAAATTAATGTGTTAACTTGTAATAGTTACATTTTTGGACCAAGACATCTTAGATTAAGTTAATACAGAAAAAATAAAATACAAGAATGAAAACAAATATCAGAAACAAACATCTAAGGAATTAAGCAAATATTGTTGATTAGAAAAGATGTAGGAAATGCAAAGATCTGTGTTTCAGCCTTTGAGAATATTATGGCAAAAAAAGAGAAGACAATTTCAGCAGTTTGCCTCGTTTTAATGATTTAATTTTAAACATCAATATAGTTTCACCTATAGGGATTATCTAACATTTCTATTCACATAGCAAATCTGTCAATCTAGACAACTATGGGACTATAAATGAAAGGCTCTCAATCATCTCTTGTTCTTGGTGATTGATTTTGATAATGACTGTGTTGATTAGGGGTCAGTGGGGGTGGGTGGAAACAGTTCCTAGTGAACCTTTAGTGAATCAATCCCACTGTCCCTCTTTGTATGTTTGAACTCGCAGATCAAGCATACAAAGTAAACACAATGGCTTTTACTAACAAATTATGATGAAGGTAAGTGATTGTAATACTTTTACTCTTTCTATTGGCCATTGTAACTGATGCAAAACAGGAAACGTTTAGTTTAATATCAGAATATGAGAATTACAAAAGTAACTTTATATTCAATGTACGTAAAGCTCTGTTTTCAACTATATATATTTTTTTGCTTTTCAAAGTCTATACCAGAAGATTAAGCTGGACTAGAAATAGGTTGGCAAGCTGTGTGACCACAATAAGTGTTTGGGAAATGAATAGTAGTGTTTTGGGTGTGGTTGGTGCTCAGCAAGATCAAAGAGTCAAATGTGAGTGTATCATATTTGCGTCAGTGTGATGAAAGCTTGAAAGGAGTAAAGTGTCGGGCTGGCCAGGATCGCTGTGACTTGTTCTGAGAAAGTAGCAGTCCAAACTGATGATCTGAGCTCTTCTGAGAACAGACGAGAACAATCTCTTGACAGTGTAAGTGAAATAGGAGAATAAGCAATCTCCTCAGTCTAATTTTCATCCCAAGCATACTTCTATACCCAAGCAATATATAAATCTGTGATCGATAATGTATTTATAAGGAGCACCTCATTTCCTGATGCCTCTCGCTGTTAGTTCCGCACCAGCTACTGGTATGAAACACAAAACACAGAAAGCCTTAAATAATACAGAGAGCCATAAGGCAGCCACCATCACTGTTAGTCTGAGCCACTTCATCAGAAATGACAGATTCTGCCGTGAAGCTCGTTTGACTCTGCCATTACTTTGATCAAAATGAAAACAACCACAGAGACTCTATCTCAGCAGGAGTTAAGGTAATGCGACATGCATCGCCAAGCATTCTCCTTCTGGCTGAATAGGAAATGCAAGGCTGGCACAGAGATCCCGCTCCGGACTGAACCGGATGGTAACATTGATCAGGATGGCACCACAAAAAAAAAATAAAACCAATTCTTACAACAGCTTAATGTCTACTGCTTCTATTTGACCTTCTTATATATTCCAGGATGGTAAAGGAAATTATTAATCATAAAAGCCACTTAGATTCATCCTCTTTTTCTTTGGCTTTATTCCAACTCACTTTCAGTATCACTTGTTCCTGTGTCCCCAAACAACCGGGTTAAAAAGAGAACCAGCACATCCAATGCAGCCAGTTCATGAAGATAATGGCACCGCCGCTGTTTTTGAGTGGCCTGACTTACGGATCAATCAATCCTCTGCACCACGTTATTGAAGCCTATCAAGAGCATCCAGAGCAGTCATTGTTGTTTGATGTTAACTCATTATATCCTATCACACCCTTTCAGAAAAAGAAAAACAAACAAACAAAAAAAGATCTCATTTTTGTTTTCCATTATCTGGTCACAGTTCCACAAGCAATTTTCATATCCTTTTATGACCTATTTTCAAACAAACTAATTATAACCAAAAACGCTTCACTCTAAAATCCCAGAGGCAAGCAAGTATCCTTAATGGAGTTGAGGTATAGAGCCGACGCTGAGGTTTCATTATTTTCTCCACCTAAGGCACAGGGCTGGGAAATCTATAGCTGAAGCATCTAATGTCCAGCAGGAGGAGACTGAGGGGCTCCTGGTAAGGAAGCCTTGCACACGACCTGCACAGACCGTACTGGATGCTCTGTCCTCCATCAGGCTGATGGATGGTTGCAGCTGAGCCCAGGGTTCTTCTAAATACTGTTCCCGTATCAGTGAAGGCGCTTAAAGCTACATGACTGCTGAAAAGTAGGAAGATATTAAATAAAATTATTGAGTTTTTTTTTTTTTTTTCTTTTGTTGGAGTTAATTGCTTTTCTTCAGATGACTACGAATGAGGGATGCAGTGGTTGCTTGGAGACTATTTAGTTGACATTTTGGGATAATCAGATTTACAGTTTGGCTTTTAGATTGATGAGAAGCTGCTTCCGTAAAAGGTTACTATGGATTATGCTAATTTATTTAAAAACTACTGTGATTAATGTTTTTGTTTTGTCCAACAACCTTTTTCTTGTGGAATACACAGCACCCTCCAAGTCTATTGGCAGCCAAACGTCATAAAATAAAACATCTCACACTGATTTGTTTTAGAAGATTACAGCAAAGAGCTGCATCTTGCTGGGGGGGTCACTCAGTCGCCATAAAAATAAGATACAAGCTAAATCTATCTTAGCTTGTATGTAGGGTACAAGCTAAGATACTGCATTCTCATACAATGAGAATATAAGCTCTCATTCTTTAAGCTAAAGAATGAGAGCCCACATATTTCTAAGTTCTCATAGCCATGAAGTATAACAGAATATTTTTTGCACCATTTTTTTTTTTGCTGTAAAAAATAAAACATAACCTTGTTTTGATCCTTTAAGCTATATTATTAGTGCATGAGATCACAACTGACTCAAGTGGCAAACATTTTCTTCTGTAATTCTCAGAACAAAGCAAATTTTAAACAAAATGTTTTTGATTATTTGCACAAAGTTCCTGTTGAGGTCGGACTAAGAACATGATTTAATCATTTTAGAGTTGAATTCAAATTCAGTTTGAGAAAAGATTTGAATTTCCACAGTAAACAGTACAAGAAAATATATTAATCCGACTTTTACTCTTGGACAGCTATGGGTGAAAAAGCCATGGCTTCTTTATCAGATTTTAATCTGCCATTTTGCCTGCATCTTTCCCCCTAATCTTTTGCATTTTATCCCCCTTGCAGTCACCTCCCCCTGGCTCCCTGCTCGCCTCTTCTCTCGCTTTTACATCCTCCCCCTCCCTTCTTTATGTTCACGGACAGACCCTCGCTACTGGGGATCCCACGCTGCTAATTACTCCCAAATCAACTGTGCATCCAGGCAACAGCACATCGGGAGAAAAATGGAGAACAAGAAATGGAGGATATGATGGGGAAAACTGGAGCGCCTCTAAACTTCATTTTAGATTGATTTCTGCATTTGGTGTAGTCTAGTTTTCTAGGAATAATTTCAGTACAAAATAGAACTTGTCCTTTCATCTGCTGTATTTGTTGGCTGGATGAGTGCAGTTCGCATCCAAGGAAGTGTGAAATCCTGCTGGTCATTTCCAGCGTGAAGCAGAGCCAGACAGAGGCTTTCATTGCCGCCGAGGGTCAAGGCCATGTTACACACTGACAGACCACATGTCTGGTTTAATGGAGCTGCTCTGTCTTTGTAGTGGCTATTTCATTTTTACTCTGCAAAGGGTGGAGACGTTAAAGCACTACATCACAAAAAGTTGAGAGGGCAAATCGGGGTGAAGGTTGGTTCTGTTTCTAGCTGAAACAGAAGCATGAAAGGATAAGAAATTAGCCGTTTTGGATACTTTTATGGCATGGGGTTCTCATCCTAGTGTCACTGGACTTTATTTAAAAATATATTATCATTAACACAACTACAATCAGCTGATAATGTGCCTTTTTTGTGCTGAGAGCTCTGTGTTCTAACAGTGTCCCTCAACCACGCCCTTTTCAGACAGATCTCGGTTACATAGAAAAGACAAGCCAATGACATCGATCAGTTGTTTTTTCTTGCTTTTCTGTCTAAGCCACTTAAGATGGAAAAAAGAAAATACCTAAATCCACAAAACAGGTTTGCTAAGATGTCTTTGCAGTCGTTTTATTAAGACGCCAGAGATTTTATCACCATCGCCTGGAAAGATATGTTCTCATAAGTTATTGTGTTACTGTGCCAAGACTGTACCAAGAAATAAATAAACAGTCAGAAAGGTAACGACTTGGTGGGATTCACTAAAGGAGGCGCTTTAGACTGAACAGAGGCAACGCAGATGCACTTTGCTTTGTAATTATCTGAACAGCTACCCCTGCAGCATCCAGCAGCAACGGGCGTGGCTGATCAGCCTCTCAGATTCACCTTGTAGAAAAACGACGAAAATCCTAGATATGCAAAATTTTCTCCCATCCATCTCATGATAGTCTGTACTACTGTAAATTACAAAACAGGTTTTATTGCAAAATTGAAGGTTTGAACAGTTCAGTGGATATTGTTGCTTCTATGTCCTGGATTTACCATTTTTAATGTGTAGCAATTGTGAGGTTTTTATTTCCAGTCAAACAAACTCTCTGCCTAAAACAGAAAAGAAAAATATTGACAAATATAATTAAATCAAATTATGCATCCCCTTGGCAGATTGAGATGTTTTTCCTTCAATCTACAATAAAACAAAACAAAACAAAAAAAAAATCGGTTTTCTAGTTACATTTTATTAAAAATAAATAAAATGAAAATAGTTTATTATTCATTTAATTCCCTTGTCAATAATCAACAGGCTTCCTCCAAAGATTCTCTTTCAGGTTCATTTTTAGACCCTGCCTAAATCATCCCAAAAAGTTCACATTATTTACAATCTAAATGAAAATGTGGGTCAAATGAAAAGACTATATTAAACTTAAATCAGAGTGGGATGTGAATAATTTTCAAGTTATCTATAAATTGGAAAAGCTACAAAGACTGCATCTTAATTACCATTTTTAATTTAGTAAGATTTCAGGTCCAAAATCTTTTCAAAGGCGTGTTATTTTGAACTCATTCATTAAGTTCTTAGATTAAGATTTGTCTTTCTTGGCAACAGCTTTAGGGAAGAGAGACTGACCTTACAGAAACCCCACCTTCCTCAATAAAAATCAAAATGTACAGCGATCGATCCCTCTAAGAGGACAAATGGACACAAACCCTGCCAGTAAAATGCCGCCCACAGAGCCAGCAGCTCCCCACACAGCAGGGCAAGATTGGGATTCCTGTCTTTTCCCATTAATCTGTCTCCCATCTGTGCAGGAAACTAAGCAGCACTTGTGAAATCATACCAGCACACACTGCAGTTCACTTCCAATTTACCTTTGACGTCTGCGGAAAATCGAGCCGAGTGTCTGGAGACAAAGAGCTTGAGCTCCTGGTCCAGGTTGCAGTCGATGAGGTTGGTGTCCCATGAACGGATCCCTGGAACACACATACAGAAATTGATCTCCTGCATAAGAATCATTCAGATCACACAGCATGTATAATACTTAGAAACCTCTCCACCCACACGTCTATGCTGTTGATCCTCTGCTTCCGGTTCATTGGAAAATCTTGGAGCGATCGTGTCTAGACTTGCTACAGATTTGGCATGAGCACAGGGATCCATAGTAGGAAATATCTATAATGCTTTTTGTGCTTTCCCCCAAGGCCAAAGGCGATGATGACCTCAGTTGTGATGAATCATAGAATCATCCGATCTACACTACTGTGTGATATATATATATATATATACACAGTATATATATATATATATATCTGAAACATCTGAAACAATTGCTGCCAAAGAAAAATCAATCTAACTGGTGATATGTAAGAGAAAAGGTTGAATGCAACGTGTTGGTAAAAACAGATTTCGAAAGCTTATTACCATTTCAGAGTCATTTTCTGTCTTCATTGCAAATTAATTCTTAATTTCCAGTTTTATTTCTTAACTTCTAATCATTTGGTTTTTTTAGTGAATAGATTATGCCTTGTGATGAACTCATGATTAAAAAAAAATCATTAAAAAGATGTTTTTGGAACTCAAATGGCCAATTTGTTTGAGCAATGAGGCTCTGTTTCGACTATAGTTTGTTGAAACACAATTATAACATGATTAAATGTGAAAAGTAACATAAATTTAACATAGGAGTAATTACACTGATGAAACACATGGTAAGAATTTAACCAGTTAAATTGATATTTGTTTATTGATCAATATTCATGGATGCCCTTTAACATCTTGAATACACATAAACCCCATTCTTAACGTCACATAGCTGGGCAGTAGAATAGTAACAATTACTTAATTAAGACTTAAAAACCCAGCTTGTTAGCAAATTTTACTTTAGCGTTAGCATTGTCGCTAAGCTAGCTAAAGCTGAAGAATCAACTCAAATTATTCTTGTAGCACAGAAACCTTCACAGAGAGTTGTTAACTTAGTTGTTAATATAATATATTCCATACAGACTAGCAGCCTAAACATCGACTAAACCATTTAATATAAATTCTAATCACAATGTTTATAAATGTTTTAAAAATGAAGTTGCTAAAGAATAAAAAATAAACATAAACTTCGCAAACTGGAATACATTATTAAAAGTTCAATAATTTTAATATCCAATATTAAATACAGTCCAAAATTAATTTTTATAGTGAACACAATTTTTTTTCACTCTAATTTACCAAGGCCAAGAATAAGCTTTCAGTGTCAATGTTTACAATTAACATTACCAAAACATAGAAATTTAGGGTGGCACTACCACAGGCTATACAAAAATAAAAAATAATCATAATCATAAAAACCTTCCTTCCTTATGAAGAAGCATAATCAGCATTTTAAGTTAACAAGAAAGTCAGGATGTCCTTTATAGAAAACTCTGTTGTGGTGTTAATGTATAAGAAGAACTTGATCTTCCTTCTACACAATTACTGCGCCATATTCTTCTCCTCCTACTCCCCTTCAACACAACACAATGCACTCTGGTCCGGAAGGCAGGCCTCGGCAGCAACTGTATTATAATAATAATCATTAAAAAAAAAAACATCAGCCCCCACTCAGCCCAAAGATGGGTCCTCATGGCTTTCCGTAGGGACCGCAGTGCGGACTGAGCCACGCCCACAAGCCGGTGTGGGGATGAGAGAGCTGGATGCGGGATAAGGATGATGATGATGATGATGAAGACGATGATGATGGAAACATGCTCCCGCATGATGCACGAGGGGACTAGTTGATTAACAGGTAAATCAGATCAGTCTGAGGACACAAAGCGCAACGCAAACTCCGAGCACAAAACAAGCGGCCACATCCCTCCCCGCCCCCCCCAACCCTCCCCCCCGCGCACCACCACCACCCTGTTGTCTGCTCCAGCTGTGGAGTGAGGAACAAAAGCCTACGCATCTGCAAAGAGCCCGAATAAGGGGACAAAATCGCAGCTGCACTGGACTTGTAGCGATGTGTGATGCGCTGCTTTCTGACGCAATGTCCAGATATGGTGCTGAATCATTACCATCAGCTGTCTCTCATGTGTGGATGACAACAACCAGGCCGAGAGGGGTACAAAGGAAGCCCTACTGATGCAAACTGCTCAGATCCTATAGGGTGGTGCGCTGATATATTGAGTAAAATCATCTTTAAATCAAACCCTAAGAGAAGTAGGTGAGGGTCTTTACATCTGAGACATTTGCGCCGTGAGTAAAGTCCTGCAAAGCAAACAGATTGGGGGGGGTGTAAAGACATGAGCTCCACCTCACCTTTCTCTATGTCCGCAATGGCACACTTGAGGTGGTCCTCTGATATGATCTCCCCGATGACCACCAGCAGGTAAAATTTGCTGTCGTTGAAGTGCTGTGAGGGGCTGGAGGACGTCGGAGGATCCCCGGTGGTGTTGCTCTGGGCGCCCAAGGTCTCCATTTCTGCAGATTCTACAAGCGTGGTCATCCTTCTCCTTTCTGTTTTCTATACGTGTCTGCGCTTATCCTATGGATCCCACCAGCAGCCTGCCCCCTCCCCTCTTCTTCTTCTTTTTTTTTTTTTTTTTTTTTTTTTTTATCTTAACCTACTCCTCGCAAAAGAGCCAGACATGCGAGTGGAGCGCTGATAGGAGTGGCTCTAGCTTTTTATACCGGCAGATATTGTGTCATGCTCAGTAACCGGGGAGAGAAGAGGGCGCCGGGGCTTTTCTTTTCTTTTTTTTTTTTTTCTGCACACTCACTCCACAGCTGATGTCATGCGCGACGAATCAAATGCCGCCGGAAGTCAGCGAGATGATGGTTTTCGCATATTCACCGTGGAGCTGGAGTTATCATTTGTCCCTCACATACTCACATTCCACTGGCAGAAGACAAAAAAAATAAAATATAAAAATATAAATGAAAAAATTCCCCAACAAAAAGCGCCACCAAAGAAACACAGAAAGCAAAGACCTGAAAGACTTATGCTCAGAAGCAGCTACACTGTAAAATGTAATAGTATATCTTACTCTAAAAGAAAAGTGACCTTAACTCAATCCAGCTTACTCTGCTGACTATACTAACTTAAACTTAGCAAAGACAACTTTCTACTCAGGCAAGTAATCAAACTCATCAGCAGCAAGTAACCCGAACTTGGAGTTATGAATGAGCAAGACGTATCTGCATAACGGGCAGAAAACTCGGCATTATTCGGCAGCTCTCGTTGAACGCACATGCGCAATTGGCCACTGACGAGTGACGACGTGTTTGAAAGAAGCGCCAAACTCAACAATACGGCGGTTGCTGCAGCTAAGTTTTGTCACGGTAAGTTCCACTGGTTTTTAGCGAACTTATATTCGTTATCTCGGCCGTATAATTCACCCGTAAGTCCAGGTTTTGAGGTTAACTTTATGTGTAATGATTTAGCGATGCCTGGGACTAACGTTAGTCGAAAATATCATGTTTATTTAATGGCAACAAGATGGACCGGCAGAAAAAAAAGCTGTCCGAAGCGCAAAACAAAACAAAACAAAAAAAAAGGAATAGGGATAAGGATAAAGATGTTGGCGGGATAAAAAAAAGCCTTTCAGTGTCGGTTAGCTAACCCCCGTTAGCTTGCCTGCTAACTTTTAACCACACTGAAAGGCTTTTTTCTTTCTTTGTTGTCAAGTTCACTAGAAGTGGTAGTCTTAATATTTTTTTTTTTAAAGGAGTAAAAAAGGAGTTGGGCGTGTGCCCAACCGAGATAGCAAAATATAAGTGAATCAACATTGAAATATGGTTAGGCAGAAATATTGAATCAATGTTGAAGCCTGACATTGAAATTATACAAAAAGTGGTCAGTGACTTAAATGTTGAATCAACGTTAGGTTTTCAACCATAACTGATATTATATCAATATTAATTCAACTATAATCTAAGTGATTATCTACAGGTATATAAAATGAGTGAAAGCAAACTTAAAAATGACCACATGGCATTAACACAGTATTTTATTTAGAGAGACCAAACTTTTTCTCTGTAGTCCCTTTCAGTCAGCTGCAGGTTGAACAGCAGCTGAAAAAGATGAGTGAAATAATAACTGTACGGTTCCACTTGTACACTCAGAATCAAATTACATCCCAGTGAGTATTCATGAATATTCATTTGAGTGTCCATATTAATTTAAGTAAGATATAATGTTAATTGACATATGTCACACATTTACCTTACAATCAAGAACATAAGGACAAAACAATTTAGCTAATTTCAATAAATAGAATTAAGATCATAAGCATACTTACTTTAAATGTGCGGCAGTAGACCAGGAATGAAATTCATAAGTGGTTTTCAGTGTGGGACATACTACCCAAGTAAATAGGGGAAGGTGGAATGTTCCACTCATTGCAATTAGATGTGTTCTGACACCACATTATGCACAAACAGTATGTAAAAATATTTACAGATAAATATGGAAAGAGAAGATCACAGCCTATTGTCCTCCTCAACATAAGGTGCTTAATTTAAAATGTGATAATTCCCCACCAAATGATAAAATGTTTCACCCGGAGTGCATCCAGGAAGAGACGAGGAGGAGGGGGATTAAGGATGGACGAATAGCATACATTGATTGAACATTGATTAGACATTGGCATTTCAATCATTAGAATTAAACCTAAAATCAACATTGATTCAATGTCATGTCTTCAACATTGGTTGATTGGCTAGAATCAGATGATTGTTTATTTGATTGATATTTGGTTAATCATCAACATTAACCAAAAATCAACAATTTTGACCATTTCTCAACAGTAAATCAACATGTTTTGCTATCTGGGAAGCCACCTGTGTAGGTGGAGCAACAGGAGGGAAGATCAGGGAGCAGAGGGGCGCCTAAACAGTCCCGTTACTCTGTTATTGATCATTTCATGCTGTTAAATGTAGAAAAACTCCAACTAGAAAAACAGTTTTTCTAGTTGGAGTTTTGACGCCCCCTCTAGTGCAGCGGCCCTATGCGTTGCATAGAGTGCATACCCACTGTTGCCACTGGTTACTATCAACTGATTTCATTATTGACAAAAGTGACGGTTTTCTTAAATTGCAACAAAAGAGGAAGTGAAAAATCACGAAGTTTTGGAAAAACTTCTGATTAGTGCTAACTCGAAGCCCAGAAAATGATATTCTGTACAGCCCTAACTAATCTATGCTTGTGCTATGAGTTAATTACAGTTTAACTGATTGGTTTTGTTGTTTCTTTTGTAGGTTTCTGAAGACACTTAGCTATGCAATAGAAAGGTGGCCAGCACTCTTTACAGATGGTCAGGTAATTTAAAACTCTTCCTTTCTTTTATGCATCAAGTTTTTTAGTTCTCATATAATTCATTGTTTGTCACATCTCTTGTTAACTTACAGAATTGGTTAGTTACATAAGTTACATCTTAATATTTTGTTTTTAGCTCTTCCGTTCATTTCATCTTTTGAGATTTGAGCAAATTGCTGGAATTTGCTCAAAAAAAAAAACGAAAAAAGAAAAATAGCATGAAAAAAGCCCGGAACTGAGGCCCCACTCGTAAACAGCATTGTAGGAATTGTAGTTTTTGGTTTATTACTTGAAAAAGCATTAATTTTATGAAGTTAACCAGAAAGTGTGTTGAAATTCTTCATATTTTATGCTGTTGAGTTTCTCAAAAATGTTTTCACACCTCTCTAATTCCTTTTGTGTATTTTAGACTACAAACCACAAACTTCAAACTATTTCTTTTAATCAACTCTGACCTGCTTCCCCAACCCTGTTGAAGCTCATCATCACCACAGCATGATGCTGCCACCACAATTTGGGTGCGTCATGCAATAGTTACTTTCATAAGCATATATACTAAAAACTTCAATTTGGGTAAATTTGGAGCACTTCATAAATGCCAGATTTGCAAAGTGTGCAGCTGACAGTTTTTCCTTGAACAGATTTTCCCACCGGAGCTGTAGAAGAAATGATCTCTGGTATCCATGATGCTGAATGAAAAAGCTCACCATAAAGATTCTGTTTACCAAAAATACTTATGAAAACCATAAGAATTCATAACTATGCATTACATTGTGTTATTTTTTTTCTTAAAAAATAAAATACAGAAATTCCGAAAATGTTCAAGGGGCATGATGACTTCTCCACAGTTACTTAAAAACATTCTATTCTCTTAGATGTCCTGAATGATGATATTTCCTTTGGTTATAATCTGTAATGCAGAAAGACATGCAGCATTGTGCTTCAATCCCCCAGTCTAATAGAGCTTCGAGAGATTCTCTTTGATTGTGGAAAGCTTCCTCCCAGCACACAACAAGTGTTTATATGAAAGAAACATCTGATCAGAGAGAAGGTTAAAGACGGGCAACTACAATGAATTGCAAATGAAAAGCACTGAGATCACAGACTTCTCCTCTGTCGTGTTTCATTAGAGAGGAAGTGTGTGTAGGTGTGTGTGTGTGGGTGTTTCTCTGGCTGTGATGGTAAAAGCAGTGAAATCATTGCCTTTGATAAGAGCGTTAAAAGTTTCTCAGTTTTCCCCAGAGGCGAATGGAAGAGCACTGAAAACAAAACATTCCTCGCAGTGTAATAACCACAACTGTCATTGTAGTTTCTTAAAAAAAAAAATCACAGCATGGGATAAATTTGAAGCGAAATGAAAATTATATATTGTTTAACACTTTTAAGAAATAAAAACTATAATAACTAAATACTAAAATAAAATATAGTATTTAAACTGTGGGAAGCACTTATATTCATCCTCCTTTACTCTGATACCTCACATTTCAGTGCAACCAATTATCACCTAGACAGTCAATCTCTATATAAATCCAGCTGTTTTGTGAGGGCCATAGAGGTTTATGGTAAAGCAATAGAAGACAAGCGACATCATAAAGACCAATACAGCTTTCCTTTTCAGCAGGGCAAGGCAGTATAACAATATCCTAATGTTTGAACTCTGAAGAAAAGGCATCAGAAGAAGTCCTGTTTAAAGTGTACACAGCCTATATTGCAGACAATGTGGAAAAATGAGTTCCAGTCAGATGAAACAGTCATCCTGAGCACATCCACGCTGGTGGCAGACTCATGCTCAGAGCATCCTCATAGAGGGAAAATGGTCTGAGTTGATGGGAAGATGGGCGAAGTTTGATTGTCTGAAGAAAAGCTGTCAGAGGCTGCAAAAATGTTAGAGTAGGATAGAGGGTCTACCCTTCAGCAGCACTGCCCAGGTAGATGTTGTTAGTGAGAATCAATTCTCAAAATGTCACTAAATGTCAAACTAAACATACAGCCGGAGCTACTGTTAAAGGTTTCAATCAAATCACTTTCATGTGTTACAGTGACCCAGTCAAAGTCTTAAACAATTTTTTTTAAGAATCTGATCAGACTGTAAAACTTAAAGGCAACGCTGGTGTGGAGAAGCTCTTAAAGACTCATTTGTGGAAAAAACTATACACCTATCCCTTTCTTTCTACTTTACCAGTCATAAGTTTGTGTTGGTCTATCACATAAAACCCAGCTAAAATACAATAAAGTTTTCTGGAACATGACATGTGGTTTATTATTCATCTCGCTGTTACACAGACAACTGTCTCTTCTCCATCAGCCTTAGAGATGAGAATGGTTAATGGGGAGTTTGTCTTTGAAAAATCAGCAGCCGATCTTTTGAGTCTTCCTGCAGAGCAAACCAGGGATGCTCGACGGGACTGGGAATTATCAGGAGGAATCAACGCCTTAGGCATCTTTAGCTGTGCACAGGTTTTGTACAAAGAAGGGCTACATAATCCTGCTGGGGGAAGTCTTGCAGTGCTCGGGGGTTGTGGTCGGTCTCGGAAATATTGATGTTGGTGTTAAAGTATCAAGATAACCAATGAGTAGACATAATCATACATGCAGAGGTGTGCACATGAATCTTGATTTTTTTCTTAAATTTTCTTTGGTCCTTTGTGTTGTGACAGAATACAGATGGGGGGTTCACTGCTGGTGTGTTATTGACTTTGCAGTGCAGTGCTGCTGAATGTGAATATTTCACAGCCTGTGTGGCCTGGTGGGCTGAGGTTGCTCTCAGTCTCCCAAGGCCATGGGGGTTGTATAAAACATTTATTACAGACTTCTGGAAAATGAGGAGACATTAAAAATACAACAAGGTGCCACTGGTAGTCTCTAAGACAGAGGCAGGAGTGAGGTGGATGTGTGAGGATGGGGGCTGAGGAGTGTTGTTCATTTTGGGTCAATGGTTGATAGACTGAACAGTGAGGGTTTTGCTTACACATGTGCATTTGCTCAGAGACACAATGTCTTAAAACTGAAATGGATGGATTTTAATAATTCAAAACAGCTCAAAGTCTGTTGGGTCCATCAAAAACATCAACCGAAGCAGTTCTTTGGTTCTCTGCCCTGTTCAGTTTACAGTGTAATGTGTTGAGTGAGTCAGGGACACAGAGACATTCAATACACCCGCGACATCTTTGAGAAAATCTGTATAAACATTATAACCAACTCAGTTAAAGGCATTTTGATAAATGCTTTCAGCAGTTTAATACCTCCTATTTTTCTTTTTTTAAACATATATTACTAATATTTCATTAATTTTTTTCACATGCAGTCCCCTACTTTAGAAACAGCACTACTGAAAGTAATGTTTGACCCAACTCTTCCTGCCAGCTAACTTTGCCACATGTTGGAGTACTTAAAAATATCCTTTATATGAATCCAAAGGGAGATTAAAGTGTACTTTGTGAAACAATTTAAGTCTGTGAAGTAGACTTAAATTACATCTGCTTTGTACATGTCAAGAGTATTTTAATGAAAGTGTGGTTGCAGTGCGACATCGTCTTATGTTTACTGGTTTGTCAAGCACATGATTAACATCTCACTATATCAGATTATTAGCTGAATTGATCAATAAATAACAGCTGTTGCAGCTTCTTAACACATTAGGAATGCTGAGGAGAGTGGATCTTCATTAGTGCAGACAGAAAATTGGCAGAGTGCAGAATGAGATTGAAAAAAAAATATTTTTTTGCTGCAACAATGGCGTTGCCCTTGCGTAAATTATGCAGCAGTCATGACTATGTAGGATTCTGTGGGGAATTTTCAGCATGGAAGGGGGCTGGTGGCTATCTCCAGTGGTAACTATGAGAAGTGCACAGCTGGCAGGTTGCTGCTCCGTCAGCAACAGCAACCCAACCCCATCTCATCAGAAACAGGCAACACAGAGACAAACTCCCATAAAGAGACGGATATCAACTGTCTCCGTCTTTTAAAACCAGGAAGCTTGATTTTAAAGTGTTACCAAAAGCAATGTACCAGCAATGTACCCTTTTCTCATTTACATACCTTTGAAATGCAGGGCCAATATGCAACACAACAACATTGAAATGCAAGTAAACTTGGGACAACTTGGTTACAGGTTTATTGGAGGGTCTTCAGAGTTAATGCTATTTTTGTTTATCATTTTGCAATGCTTTGGCTCTCACGTATTTGGATAAACAAAAATGTCTGACTAGATGAGAGATATGTGAAATCCTAACAGGATATTTTACAAGCAGCTTTAAAAATGTCAAAACTGTTCATCTATTTGTCTTTTTTAATACATTGTTTGGAAGCCTATCGTTAGGCTAATGCACTGAATGATTTACAAATGCCAGACAGAAAAAAAAAAATGTCTGACCTGCTTTACGAGACGTGCTGCACAAAGACAAGCTAACTGCACAGTTAACAGTGTGTGTGTGTGAACCAACTCAACCCTGTTCTATTTGTGATTGTCGACTGCTGTGCAGGAAGACACTGGCTGCCTTTCAGACTGCTTCAGCCAACACATTTCTGCTCCATTGCTTCTTGGATTTAGTTTAAACTTAAACGCCTCAGAATCTGTTTGTCTTACTTTTCAAAGTGCAGACAGTTTTGCTCCTCGGAGAGCTGCGTGTTCTTGGGTCTCAGACATTTTGGTAGGAGCAAACATTTTCCTTATGACATTTAAACATCTACTCAGCCCATTAGCACAAAATGCTTTCTTCCACTTACAACTCAACTGACTTCTTAATCTCTTTAAATATTAAAAACGTCATGGTTCAGCAAATCCTGGCTCTGATTTAATACTCTGCTGTAAAATTATAAACAGTAAATGTCAAAAAACCATCCCGGCTGTTAGATCACAACATGAGAAACAATTAAAACGGAGATGCACAACCGTGAAAGTTGATTAAAAATATAATAAAAAATACAATAAATGCCTCAGGAGAATCTTGTGAAAGACAAGTAAAAGTAGTTTTTCTCAATTAATTAATTTTTTGATTAAAAAAAGAAAGAAGGAAAAAAACCACCAACTCACAGAAGGCCAGTGGGTCAAAGGTTTTACGATGAGATCATATATAATTATAATGAAATTACAAAAAAAGAAAAAAAATAGTTGAATGTGTTTAGTGATCAAAATAAAACAAACCCTCTTACGTCCAAATGAAAATATTTCCCTTATGCCCATAATCTGTACAGCATTGGTAGTTTTGGTGGTACATGTTCAGAATCATTGTTAAATAACAGCACCCTCTTGTGGTGATCTTTAAGATCTGCAGAAAAAAAAAACTATAGGTCCTTAAATAGTAAACGAAATCCCTTTCGCCAAGACAGAAATATGAAGAGCATGACACACAAAGTATCAATTCAGGCTGAAAACTTGTGTATCATTGTGTGACTTTATAGTAATTTATTTATCCGGCAAATCTGTTCAAAACATAACAAAAACTCTGGGGGAGAAAATAAGAGACCACTGCAGAAAATGTCAGTTTTTGCTTTTAACTCTATAGCCTTTTGACAATATTTCCCATAAATTCCAGATAAAATCTTGTCATTTCACACATGGTCTTGAATAAATAAATAAATAATAATAATAATAACAAAAATCTAAATCATGTATTGACTTGACCTAGAAGGAGCTCATAAATCTGCATGGGGTGGATAACTCTAATTCTTGAGAAACTCATACACATATTGACCTCTCCATCACTGCAGCTTGTATCCAGTAGTCCTCAGAGACCATTATTTGCATGTTTTAGTTCTCTCCCTGAATCAAATGATGGTCAGTAGTAGCCCACTGCAGAGCTTCAAGAGGAGGGAGGTGGGCCATTTGAATCAGTTTTTTACTTTTTTCCTTTTTGTCACCTTTATTGAACAAGGTTTGACTAAAGGAGGGAATAGATATTATCGGGGTCTTTACAATATCGTCAGCTACCTGTATTTCACCACAAACAGCCGATCAGAATATTATTCTTTTTTAAATTTATTTTTATTTTTTGACTCAGACATGAGTTCTTGATTGTATAAAAGTTTGGAACTACCACACGGGGACGCTGAAGCGCTGCAACACAAAAAAGGAACATATTTAAATGTACTGTCTATGCCAATCCCCATTAGAGCTCTCAGGACATCACCACAGTGTTTTAATGCCTGTTATGATGACACATCGGTGGGAAACTCAGGCACGATAATTAGATTACTTGGGGGAGAAAAAAGCCTGTGCAGAATTACTTATTTATGAAAATAGAATGTACCTATAAAATGAATGCAGGACAAAATTTTCTGCATGTATTTATTTTTTTTCCCATTCGTGTTCTACACAAATAAATTATGAATGATCCTGTGCCATAATTTACTGCCATTTATCTATGTCACAAAACCCTTGGACTCATATGCAGCGGCAAACTTTTTCAATTCAGAAAGCCTCAAATGTTGGTCAGTTTATAGAGTGATGACACATTTCCACTTTGGCCGACAGCTAAGAATTGCTGTGAGCAATGTCTAAAGTGTTTCAAAAATGCATTCACCATTATTGGACTAATGAGACACTGCTCCACATGTTTTTGATCAGTGGTCATCAAATTCAGGTCTCAAGGGCCAAGGTCCTGCAACTTTTAGATGTCTCCTGTTTATTGAACTTTGGTTATGGTCCAAAGTTAAAACCACTTCATACAACTAACTTACAGGTATTAACCTTTATTTATGCAATATTTTTGCATAAATCAAAAGTGAGATTTGGTAAAGCATTCTTTATTTTACTGTCAGTTTTTATATCCTTTGTGCCAACAGAAATATGGACAAGTAGTCTAAATGACCAGAAAAAGTGACACCTTATGCCACATTCAAAGGAAATGTCAAATGAGAAACAAAAGTCACTGACATCTGCCATTTTGGAAAATGTGAACAATAATGAACCACACCATCATGTAGAAATAGAGAAAACATGGAACGGTGGAAACTCTCCCAGGAGACGGCCCCAAGCTGACTCATCCAGGAGACGTAAAAATAACCCAGAACATCTCAAGCACAACAGGAAGCTCAGTGATCATGATTTGAGAAAATCACTGCTGACCAAAAAGATCACAAATTTAACAAAAACAAAAAGAAAACATGTTGAAAATCCCCAAGACTTTGATGGAAAATATTCTGTGGCTTTAAGAGACAAGAGTGTAACTTTGTGGAAGGTGTTCTTACAGTTATATCTGATATAAAATCAGAGCTGTTAAAAGGTGAGAATAATTATGCCCCAACCAGATCACGTATTGGCAGGATGCGTCTCCCTCATGTCCGCCAGTCTGTGTTTTCATGGTCATTTTTAGAAAACAAAACGATATGGAAATTCCAATATTCCTTCAGCTTCCAAGTTATTGATTGCCAAAGCAATTGTAGTCAGTTGCAAACAGGGATTTTAAACTATTTTTTTGCCTTTCATAAAATCTTCCCCATTGGGCTTTTATTCCCTACCACAAACATGATGAGCCCTGCAGGCCATATATTTTCTGTTCAATGTTTTTTTTATTAGTGTAATTGGGAAACCTGACACTGGACTGATCTGCTCTGCTCTGTGTCACTGGCATGTTGACGGCATTGCTAGATTTCTGGCTTGATGTCTTTTTAACCATGATGCAGTGTTTAGTCTAACTGCAAATGAATCGGCTTCTGGGATTAATAACGTTTTCTGAATTTCTGGATCTAGTGTGATGTTAATAGCGTCTCACTTTTTCAAAGGAAGTGGCAACTTTGTGTACAGAAAGACAATTATATTAGCAAACAATTTTGTAATATGAAAACATACGAACTGTTGTCCATCGCTTTTAAAACTCAACTTTTGCTTCTATTGCTCTTCCAGGCCACAGCTTTTTTGTTTTAGCTGGAGTCAACAGCTCCAGATAGCAAGGCCTTGCAATGTTCTCCTTCTTCTTGATATCTGTGGCTATCAAGAATATGTAACAGGCTGGCGCTTGGATGACATCAGAGCACCCAAAAATAACATAATAACACGTATTTTGGATTATTTTTGCACCCAAAATAACATAAGGGTACAAGAAGCAGGGCGTCTGCTTTTCTTGTGCCAAGCTGGCCAATTACGAATTTTGACCAGTTGGTTTGGAAAACTTTATTTTTCACTTAATAAAGCCACATTTATAAAACTGTTTTGTATGAACCAGGGTTTTTTTTTGTTAGGTATAAAAATTTTATTATAAAGCCTTAAATATTTCACAAAACCGCAAGACATCTGTGAGAGGGCAAAACATATTTTCACTCACAGCACACGTCTTCCAAGCTTTTTGAATTTTTATAGAAAATAGTTCAAATGCACTCAGACACACATTCACACACTGATGGTGTGTGTGAACTGTAGCCACAGATGCACTGGGGCAGACTGATGGAACCGAGGCTGCCATGCGTCGGCGCCTCTGACCTTCACCTGTAGCCAAGGCGGGTGAAGTGTCTTGCTCAAGGACACAGCGACTCTGATCAACAGAATGGGGGTTTGAACCTGCAACCCAGCGGGAACCTTCTTCCTCCTGCACCTCTACCTCTTTTAAAGAAATAGCCGTATCAAATGCATGTATTAATCACTATATGTTTATTAATTTGTGGTTAAAACTTTGCAACACTTTGCAAGTCCTCCTATTTGTCCGCCCAGATCCAACTGTGCTTATCTCACAAACTTAAAATACATGTTGCTCTGTTCCAACACAATATCCATTCTGTCCTGTCTGCCGCTCTTTGACTCTCCATCCTGGTTCCTATCACTTCAAAAGTCTCAGCTGCATCTTATCTGACTGCTTTGCTTCAAGTTATCTGCCAACAAGCTGACTGATGTTCATCCAAAAGTTTCCCACAAACCTCCCAGTCACACATTGACACGCACGTAGGTGCACACTCAAAATAAGCTTTCCTTTGGTCGACTTTGTTTCATTAATCTGCCCAATGAGGCTGTTCAGCCGGCTGCCAGCAACGATCAGAGGCTCACCCACCGCACGGTTGTAGCAGTGAAAACCAACACTTCAGACACAGCTGCCTCTGTGTGCGTCCCCTCTCTGCTGAGGATTCAACAGGAAGAATATGAAATGAACATAGGTGCTTATCTGGTGAAGCCAGGGGTCAGACACCAAACTGCAGAAAGTGCACATTTCTTGAAGAAAACCCAGTAAAGCGCGGTGCGTTCTAGGCTTGTCCATGGCTGCAAGACTAAAAATAGAATTTTTAACACAAATTTAAACTTAAAATACTATTTTGCTGTAAAATAAAATTTAAAAAAAAGAGCAAAATCTTCAATGTTGTACATAAAAGTATCGATGTAATTTAAGCTACTCTATTTAAGGCAGAAACTAAATTATGCTCCCGTCTACCGAAAACCGTTTTATTTGCTCGATGAAAGGTTAATCGATTTCCTTCTGCAGTGCGAAGCCCCAACAGAAAGCAATATTCTGCTTATTCAGCATTAGGCAGCATCCTTTAGGTTACTGGTGACACTCTGATACTGAAGCAGGCGAACAGAGTTCAGCATCTGCATAGATTAGCAGCCAGAGCTGACCTCTCCTCTAAGTGTGTTTTAATCGCTCTGTAATATTTCCTAGTGTTTGTAAAACAGGGGGAAAAAAACTTCCTAAGTGAAGACTTTTTACGTGGAAAGCGGAACAAACATGCGGTCTGATGAGACCAAAATTTAACTTTATTAAGCCCATAAGAAAATTCTTTGTGTGGCCAAAAAAACTAACATCTACAGATCAACCCCTGAATGAAACATGATGGTGGCAGCATGGGGCTGTTTTTTTTTTTTGAGAGCTGATGGGAAGATGCATGGAGCTAAATATGAGAATGAAAAAAAAAAATCTGCTAAAGGCTGCAAAACGATTTGAGAGCGGAGCGGAGGCTCAGCTTCCAGCAGGACAGCAACACTGAGCGTACTCCCATCTACAAGATGGAACCACTCAAAGTCAAGTTGAAATTTGCCAAATGTTTCAGTGTCAAGGATGTTAAGACGAGTTGAAATGTGATGTGCACAGTTGCTTTGTGGTATTGTACACACACATCAGTAAGACTGTCACACGCACATGTAAGCAGAGAGAGGATTTGTATGAACTTTGGATGGACCCCGCTCAGAAGCGTCCACGGCCCTCGGATGTGGACGCTTCTGACAGATGAACTGCGTCTCACGTCTGTCAGCGGTTAAGAAGTCAAATCGCCCTCTTTAATGGTCAGTTTGACATGCAAAAGAGTGACTTCTGCATGCTATTTCTTGCTGTGTGACCCCGCCACCCACCCTCATCATATCCCCAAAGCAGCGACGCAGGAGCCGCTTTGTGCACGTTTCATCCATCTAGACCTGCCAATATGTGACAGAACTCTGTTTATTTCCAAGTCTACAGTGGGACTATTGGGGAGGGACGTTTTTTATTTTATTTTTAAGATAAGAATCACTGGGAATAGTTTTTGAGAAACAAAATGTGCACTCTCTGACCCCAGACAAAAAAAACAAAAAAAAACTGGCTGGCGTATCATGTTTTCTAAGTTTATCCTCAAGAACCACAATTATGCTTCTCGTTAATCTCCTGTAAATCAAACTGAGTGGGACCACATCAAGCATTGCTGGTAAAGAAGAGCACAAAGTTTATTACAATCAAAATTCCTTTGTGAGGGTGACTGGGCAGGTAAATACTGGCGTAAGACGTCTCGAAATGTATTTAAAATAAATCCGGAGACTTTGGATTGGGCTACATTTTTCAGGAAGTAATCAACGGACAAAATTAGCTGAATAATAACCTTTTTAATCCATTAACAATAACAAATGTATTACATAATACATTCCAATCCCTCTTGTCAAAAAATAACGAACAGCAACATGCCTCTTCAACAATCCTGTATAAATTTTTGCCCTCCGATACGCAGCGTTGTCTGCCTTAAAAGATCTATCATCACACTCTGCCCCAAATGCACTCGGCCGCAGTGGCATTAAATTTCCCTCCCTTCTCTGGGAAAGCATTTATCTTTCACAGATCACAAACAAAAGTTTAGCTTGGATATTTTTGTGGCTATGAAGGGACATCAGAGCCTCCACCCTGAGTTTCAACCCCTTTCCCACAGATAAATGGAACAGATGTGGTCTGCTGCTCAATTTCGTGCTAATGGCCAGTTTGTTGTGTCTGATCGACTGCGCAGCACATGAACAGAAAACAATAATGACGCCAACAATCAACGCTCACAAATTCAGCTTGACAACTGAATTCATACTGACCCCAATTTTCACAGATTTGCTGTTTGCTGAATACGTCTTCATAGGGCATTTTCGAAACAGTGGGTAAAAAATGAACATCAGAAAGCTGCAGTATAAAAAAAAAGAAGAAGCTTAGAGAGGCTGGAAGTGTGATACCCAAGAATAAATTATGACAAAACGATATCTTGCCACTTTGGAAGATAGTAAGGTCCAAAGGTCATCATTAGAGATCTACAGCGCCATCTTTGAGTCAGCAAGTCTGCATAACCATTAAGTAAGGGGTCTCAAACTTCACGCCTCAAGGATCTCTGCATCTTTCACATGTCTGTGCATCGACACACCTGGCTCCAATATTAGCTCACTTGCAGAACTCTGCAGAGCTTTACTGGATGCTAGTGAGGCAGGTTAGTCAATTAATTCGAGCGTGTAGGAGAAAGGACACATCTAAAAGTTGCAGAACGCTGGCCCTCGAGAAATGCAGTTTGAGTCCACTGGGAAAAGCTATGCACATGCTAACTGGTTGTCAGCAACAAAACTATTTCTGTCCAACCACCACAAATGTAAACATGCAGAGTGCGCTTAGGCTCATATCTAACTAGATCTGAGTGCTGTGGTCTGCTGAGACGGAGTTTAGGTTTTTGACAACAAACACTCCGGGTGGGTTTGGGGACAATATGTTTGAAAGCATTGCATGCCCACTATGAAAAAAAACACTGGAGGATCTGTGATGCTGTGGGCCTGCATCACTTCCAAAGACAAGAGGTCATTTTAGAATACATGACATCATAACTCTGAATGTTAAATTTTATTTTTGATAATGAAAAAAAACAAGGCCAATTTAAATTGGAATTTGGAAAATTTCAGTACCACAGATTTTAGCAGTTCATTGAAAGCAGGGACAGGTTTGTTGATATGACAATGAAACAAAATATACAATAATTCTAGAAGACAAAATAGAGCAAGCTGCTTTTCAGCTGGACTAAACATGCAGCTACAATAAAAATGCTCATATATTTGAAATACCCAACAAGATTTACGTTTAATTGTACTTAAAAATCTGTCAAGACTTTAAAAAAAATGTTGCTCACACCTGGTTGCTGCCCAGTTTGACTGTAACCAAGTTGATTACAATTTCCAGATGTGTAAACCTCACAGGGACACACCATGAGTGACATACTTATGAAGAAATGTGGTTCACACACCACACCGTTCAGATTTGTGTTTCAAATAATAATAAAAAAAAACAAAAAACAATGAATTATTTTCTGTTTTATTCTGTCCAGTTCAGTCATGCAGTACATGATCTTGCTGTAAAATACAAATGCAGCACATGATTAGAATAGGATTGATTGGATTTGATCTCCGCTGCTCATTCTCTGAAATGGATGTAGTCCAGAACCTGCTCATTGTCGCAAGTGATTCTTACTGTTCCAAGATTAGCTCTTAAGAAAAGCTGCATGAGAACAATTTTCTTTGGAATCGTCGAAGTTCAGCACTGTAAGTTCAGCAGAAAGGAAGTCATTTTAAATACAGTCTCGCTCATCCATTTTGATGGTGCAGATGATAAACTGGGAAAATTGCAGTTTTCTGCTGTTAGTAAAATTTTCGTGGCTACTGCACTGGTCAAAGTGGTGCAAGTGAAGCTCTGGCTCCTTACTCCAGCACTAATTTTGCTCTTTATCAAGCAAAATAAACACAACCTCAAGCCCTGCTCATCTCTCATTATCTCTTTCCTGGACCGCAAGTGCTGATGTGATTCTCACATGTAAAAAACAAGCATAAAAAAAAAAAAATACTTTAGTGCTGAAACAAATTGGACATGCTGGCGCTGAGAAGAATCTACTTCGAATCCAATTTTCTAAAGAGAAAAAAAACACAAACAAACCAATCTAAGAGCATGTTTGTGGTCTTTGTAAAGTCTGGCTTATCAATTAATCTGCTTAGAGCCTTGTCAGGGAGCAGTTCTTTCCATTCTGCTTTTGTTAATAAACATGAACATTCCTTCAAATAAGGTTTGACACCAGTCCATCTACAGCTGTTAGCACACTTGGTAAAGACATATAAAAGGTAATAAATTCACTTTTTACTGCAAATATTTTGACTTTTGGATTACTATCCTGCTTAAATACCAAATACTGACCTAGATTTATAACAATATTTTCAACTTTCAATGTCCAAGACGCCATCTATTCGCACAAGATTTCCACCATCACACGTCCTATGTTATGCTTAAATCTTTCCTCATTTGGTTAAAATCTGGTCATTTTTGAGTCAACGCTTCTAAATTATAACAGTAAATCCAAGGTTAAAAGCTGGGTCAGCACTGGTAACGATGCTTAAACCTGTTCCATCAAATAATCAGGTTCAGTTTGCTGAGGTTTTGTTCTTTGCAACATTAAAATCAGGCGAAGCATATGTATATACGGTTTGGAAGAAATGCGCTTAACTAAACCTCAACGTTTTTAAATCAATTAACACTTTGGTTAAACCTGTTCAAAAGAAAAATTAGGAACTGCAGCAGAACAATATGGCGATTATTGAATCGGGTAAATGTCGCATTTACCCGATTGTGAGGACGTTCTGCAAAATATAATTTATTCCACACAATATCATTTGCTTCAAGAATTCCCAAGAGGTTAATAAGAATCCTTTAAGTGAGATCAGCTGTCCCCTAAGACAGCCCGGCTGCTTAGTTTGAACATAACCTGCTTCAAAACAGTGTCGATTTCAGGGCACATCATGCCTTTGTGCCCTGATGAAAAATGAAGCGCTTTTAGGAGAAACTGGATTTGAAAGCCAAACTCGCCGTGTTAAGCCAGTAATCCTTTTTTGTTTTCGAATCCTCCCGTTCACCCAGGTGCGATGACGTCCACTGACATATACGTTTCAGCTTTGTTGACTTAGCCTGTAAGAGGAGGAACACAGGAGCAGTCAGGAGGAAACACAACGGTGAATTATGATGTGAATAGGGGAAAGAACATGTTGAGCTTCCGACAAACACAGGAGCAAGGAGGCGTTTCATAAAATAAGAACAAGGCAAAGAGAATTTGGCAAATGATTAACAAAAAACAAACAAACAAACAAAAAAAAAAAAACTGGTGAGTGGGTTTACCAAGTATCCTCTTCTACATTTTTACCTTAACCATCTGGACATCTTTTAATTAAACCTTTACATAATTGTCTGATTGAGATGTTCAAAGTCTAAGATGTTGCTTCATAACATTACCCTGCTTTACCCATTTCTGGTGTGTTCTTTGATCGTTGTGAAGTTTGAACACCGACGCTGTCCTTCAAACCTTTAAGGCAGTGGCCTCAAACCACAACCTTTAGACGTGTTCCTTGTCCTACACGCTTGAATTAAATGACTCCCTCGCTATCGCTATTATGTGGTCAAGATCTACAAAGGCCTGCTAATTAGACAATATTGGAGCCAGGTGTGATGAAGCAGAGACGCCTCTAAAAGTTGCAGGACATCGGCCCTCGATGACTAGAGTTCAAGACCAATGCTTCCAGGCTTCCACAGAACAGCTGCGTTAATATTGAGAATAAATTACATAGAGGTGAACTGTACTTACTTATCGGACTCCTGTAAGTAATTGATTGCACTGGATTATATCTGACTTAATTGATTTTTATCTGTATGTATATAAAAAAAGATTTGTCTTGCATTTTTCATTTCAGAATGATGTTGTGCAGGTCTGCCACAGAAAATCACACCGGTTTAGTTAAGCAATTCAGTTTGCTTAATTTAATCACTGAGGAGCTAGAGAGAGAAGCATTCATAAGTAAAGCACCTTAGAAGCAAAATGTGCCTAAACTGTCCAAACAGGAAATGAAACCAAACATGACATGAGATCTAGGAACTGAAACAAACTTATAGTCCACTGAGGATTCAAAACTTGAGACTTTTTAACTCTTTAATGCTTTCACTGACATCCGGTCTCTCCAGCTTAAGAGAAACTTGTAATGCAAATACAAAAAAGAGAAAAAGTCAAACAGAATATTCAAATTTGGAGCTTTTGCAACAGATGCATCAGGGCACAGCACGGGCTGTGTCGTAGGAAGATTGATGGATTAAAATATATGTCATGTTCTTACAATAAAATATACCGTGTTTAAAGTGTTTAAAGTAAAGGCTTTATTGTTCTTTTAATACAAAATGTTTGGACAACGCATAACCACTTTCCTATTTTAGTTGTACAAACATAAAAAAGTATACTGAATTTTTTATTTACTCTGTGTATATTTGTTTGAATGTCTGAAACCTATTAAAAAAAGTCAAAAACAGAAAATATAAGGAGAAAATCGGTTTTCACCGCGTTGTGCATATCAGTCTCAGAAGAGTGTCGGATGTCGTCTTAAGCAAGGTTTCCAAGAAGTGAACAATCACGCTTTCCTCGTTACGCTGCGGTGCTCTGACGCACTCAGGACCGTCGTGCCGGAGGTTTCTGAAAGTGATCCGACTGTCTGACTCTCTGGAAGAGAACCAACATGTAGCCTAGGATGGAACACAAAGACATCTTCTTCACCAAGTGAAAAAAATATACATATGAAAAAACCACATGGTGTTACCACAGTCATGAAAGTACTTCTCTATTTTCACAGTACGTCACTAATTGTAGCTGTTCAAATGTGTGTAAACTTTCATATTTGTTGTGTTTTCCTGTAGATTGGTGAAAGGAATAAGTTGTACTTTGTTTTCCTGTGTATTAAAAAATATCCACATCCTTTAATAATTTAAAAACCACCATGTACACTCGGATTCATTTCTTATACAGAGTGAGTGGTTCTTATACCGACAGGAACTGAAAGTTTCTGTGAGGACAAGAAAAATCTCTATCTTTTGTCACTTTTGCGCCACTTCTGTTTGTGTCAGAACATCTACGAGAAAAAAAAAAAAAAAAACTTTGACCGGATGCAAAACAATAACATTTTGCACCAGCGCTCAATCAGAGCTACACTTTGTGAATTAGGTGCAGATTTAGGGAAGGTGCACAAGATGCTCAGGATGGATCTAGAGCCGACATAATACATTATAGTGAGTCAAAACCAAGAGACTACTCAGTTTTTTAAAGTGTAGTGTCATGATGTTGTTAAAGACAGTATTACGTTTGTCTCCATACCCTACTACTGTCTTACATTTAGCCTTCATCTCAGTCAACATCATGCATTTAGATTTCACACAAACATTAGTTGATCCAGCTGTGTAGTAATCTCAAACAAGCTTTCTGTTTCAGGCTGTTGGATTCAGTGTGAGACGCAGCAGGTGGACTGTGCAGATATTCCCTCCAACATGACATGCACGGACGTCAGTGATGTAACATCTGAGAAACAGTTGAAGGCTTTGCATATATTTTTGAAAGATATCGCTGTGTTGCAAAAACAATCAACACAGTGAGCTGGGTATTGGGGAGAAGAAAAAAAAGACCTCCTGATAAACTGTGCTCTAACGCTATCTCCTCTCACGCATGAATGCCAGTGACAGGGTGGACATACCGGGAGACATTCATTGGCTTTCAGTTTTCCATACTGCCGTGCTTGTTTTTGTTTTCCAAGATCTGAGAGATACCGCTTCAGCAGAACTTTCCCTGAGTTTTGGGTTGCTGCGAACAACCTTTGCAGGCCGGTGTTATAGTCAGGAAGTCCCCTGACTATAACAAATGGGAAGTGCTAGGTTTTTTTTGGGGGGGTTTTTTTTTCAGGAAATATTTCATCACTGTCTGGATGACCCAACGGCTGTTTGGTGTTCTGAAAGGAAAACAAACAAATGTGTCCGCCGTAGAAGATTTGGTCTGTCATGTCGTACATTTTCTGTGCAACTCTGCCACAGAGTGACAACTGGTTTTGAATCGTTTTACTGCGTTTCTCATTAGGGTCATGTGAATCAGCTCGTATTTTTATTACTCCGCACATGCTGTAAAACATTCTCCCATGAGGTCACGTATAAATTCAGGCTGGGTAAACTGGCAAGAGATGAGTTTAGACCTAAATCCAGTTGAAACCTGTTTTTCATATACACTGTATGATAGGACCCACTCCCTTGTTTTTCTTCCTCTATCTGACATTAAATAAGACATTAAATAGTATTCTGTTTTAATCAGCTATGCTAAATGCATATATATATATATATATATATTTGGCATATTTAATTCTCTGGTGACTTTAAAAACTTTAACTTTATTGTCTCTATACTAATTGGCAGGTATCCTCCAACTGGAAGATCAATTTGTACCCAAGATTCAGTTTTCTGCCTGATCTGTCTTGAGATGATGAAATGATGCTGCCACCTCCATGCTTCACATTTGGAGTTTCTTCGTTTATTCTTCTCCAAATGTAGCAATGGTCATTATGACCAAACACTTTAGTTTTAGTTTCACCAGCCCACAACACACACCTAAAAAAAAATGAGTGGCTCTTTCCTCTCTGAGTGGAAATGTTTTTGTTCCAGGACAAACAGATGACCATGATTATTTCAGGCATCTAGAAATTGAATCCAGTTATCCACGTATGCTCACACTCAACATACGAAGCGCACGGAGGGCCAACCTACCTTTAGCTCTTACACAAGGAAGCAAAAGTGTTTAAGGCCCTTAAAATGCAAAGTCAGGCGTGCCTCAGTTTAGCTCAAGTGTTGTGAATTAACTAATAATCATCATTATCTGGGTTGTCCTAAGGTTTTAAGCTGGATGCATAGAAAACTGTAAATTTAAAGACTGATTAGGTGAAAACATATGACTTCCCCAACTGGTCAAACTCAAACTAAAGCTTTCTGCAGTCAGATATTATGCATCTGCAACAATGCTGCAGCTGTATTTTTTTTACCTTTGTGTTTTGGCTAAAACAGAGACAGAATTTTTTTATATATATATATATATATTCTATTTATCCTAATATTTATAGTGCAAATACCACCATCAAAGTTGAAACAGAGTCATGGGAAAGTGCCATTAAGAAAGAATCTGATGTTGTCAACACGAAGCACTGCCAGTATTTATTTGAAATGGCAAAATCGTTTCCAGAACAGAACGATCTGCTGCCTTCTTTTATTTACCTGTTCTGAAACAGCCAAACGAAGACGTAGTCTGTGCAAATCAATGATGCTAACCCATAAGCCTTGTTTTTGAACTTTATTAAACAATTTTAAGTCCTGCTCTCTGACTTAATTCTTCCCTCACTCACCTGTGATGACGGCATCAGATTTGTTGGGATGTGAAATAAATCTAAGCGACACATCATGGATCATTTGTTTCTCATGCAGAAAACAACACAGATTAAATCGGGGAACAGGGTGGCTAAGTTTCTGACAGACATCACAACGAAATGCTCTTCCTGGTGATGACACGTATCCCCCTTCCTTTCAGATGTTAGTTAGGATGTGAAAGACGAATGTCTTTCCAGGGAACCATCGTTTTTGCCAGATGGACAGGAACCTCACCTGTCCGCCAGGAAAGGAGGTCAGAAAGTTGCAGAAAAGTGGCGCACGCCCTTCCCCCTCCGCCCGAAACTCCCGCGGACGAACAACTTTTTTCTTTTCTTTTTTTTTTTTTTGATACGGATGCCATTTATTAAATAAATTAAATTTAGTTGCAGAAAAGGTTGGGGCAGAAATTCTTTTAGCGCGTACAGAGACCCTGAACATACATTGGGAGCTGCAACGGAAAGCATATGGCCTAGTCAAACTCCAGACCTAAATCCACTGTGTGACAAAATTTGCAAAAGCTAAACGAATGCAAATTCTTCTTCAAGGCACTGTTTGTAACTGCAGTAGATTTATATTTGAGTAAACTTTGCCACATGGTTTACTTAGAGCTGTCCCATTTAAAAATAAAATGTAAACATGTTTAATATGTGACAATTTACGTCCAAAGGGATAAAATTGTTCTATTTTATTTTAAATGAATAGAATAGTATCAAATTCTGAAAAAAATACTCCCTTATAACTCCACATAAGTAAATCTAAATTCTCTCTTGTTTCTTCTGTGGCTTATTATTGTTTAATTCTTTGCAACATTAGACAGCTGTGTGCAGCAAAATGCAAATATTCTCAATAATCGGATTTTCGTGCAGCGTGAAATGGCACAAAGAAGGGATTAGTGGAGGTCAAAGGTGAGTGGAAAGAGAAGGGTGAACGATGGAAATAGGTTTCTGTGCTCTGTTCTATGTTTTTCTGAATCCGTAACTCGGCAACCGCTTGCAAACAAGGTCTGTACATTTACAAAAGTAATAATTCATCAGCTGCTAAGCATAAATGTGTGAGTAAGCGGTATACTGCAAAACAAATAATAATTATTTAAAATGGACAGGGCAGGAAATGTCCACTGTTCTAAACATAGGGCTAATGTCCAGCATAGATGGTTAATTTGCATTAACTTCTGCAAGCACATTGAGATAAAACAGTGCCTGGCACTTATTGTCCAACTCATTTACACAATTATTGAAGAAGCAGGAATAAAAAAAAATCGGTATAATTAACATAAAGTTTAATGATGGAAAATGCAATTAGTTTCTTTTTCTAAATGCATTCGACCTCTGAAATTGATCTGTTTTACATGCACATCCTTATTTTTAATTTCCGATAATTGCCTTTCAAACCACCTACAACTTGGTTTTATACTTTTTTATGATTCTATCCTGCTGTTTCTTTGATTGTTTTTTTTTTTTTTGTCGGGAAGGCAGAGGGGGCAGGGTTAATGTTAAGGAAAGAAAGCAGATTTAACTTTATCAGCGGTTTTGGTCATAGAAGGTATGCTAAAACCCAACAACGCCAGGGATGCATTTTCAAGGTTCTCTGCAGAATAACCACCCCAGGAATATTTATCTAGTGTAACAGTCAAGGTTGCATTCTTAATTTCCCTATTTGACTAGCATAAAAAATAAACATATCACTGCTTTTCATGTTAATTCGAAACAAACATTTTTGTTTCTTTTTTTTTTTTTTTTTTTGCCTGAGAGTGGAGTTTTATTTCTGCAATGCGTCTGAAGCTGAAACGATGACCCCTACACCTCTAGGATAGGAAAGAAGTTTGCAGCTCTAATTCGGTGCAAATTGAGTTTAATGCTCTGCAATTATCTTAGCTTTGGCTTTCAGGAGCAACTCTGCCAAGAGCAATCTCAGCCACAAACACCTAATACCAAACAAATAAACAGCAGACGTTTGGTGTGTCTCTATAAATGACCTCTTTTAATTTGTTGGCTAAGGTCTGTGGGAAAACCCAGGTGCCTGGGGAAAACCTGGAATACTCTAAAGCTCAACTAATCATTTTCACAGCGAAGGGTGCCAATCTGATGTCTGACTGGTGGTTTGTTTAGACAAAGTTTGCTTTTTGCTCCCGCAGGTAGAAGTTCGGTGCGCCTCCAGGGATGAAAGACTAATAAGAAAACATTCTTACAGTGTTTAAAGAGGTAAATGAATCTACATGTTTTTACAGTTTGACTTCTTATCTTCACCTTTTGAAATGAATCTTAGTTGCGAGAAGTGAGAAAACAGACGTGTGCAGATATAAACACCCTTAAACATTTATTTGAGTTTTAAGGTAGTACCTATAAATTAATCATTAACGGTATGTGCTCATGAAGATTGGATACATGATGTACAAGTGAGTAATAAGGATCCAAATCAGTTATATTGAGAGCTAAAACTTGGCTTTTTTCTTTTGAACAAAGATCCCAAAATGAAATGACTTTACTTTCATAAAACCTTCTGAAAGGTTAGAGTAGATGGAGCCAAATTTGTTGAAAAAACAAACACTTTAGAGAATCCGTCCGTCCATCCATTGTCTGCCGCTCATCCGGGGTCGGGTCGCAGGGGCAGCAGCTTCAGAAGGGAGGCCCAGACTGCCCTCTCCCCAGCCACTTCTTACAGCTCCTCCGGGGAACCCCGAGGCGTTCCCAGGCCAGCTGAGAGACATCGTCCCTCGTGTCCTGGGTCTTCCCCGGGGCCACCTCCTGGTGGGGGGTCCCAAAAACACCTCACGAGGGAGGCGTCCATGAGACATCCTGACCAGATGCCCGAGGCACTTCAACTGGCTGTGGAGGAGCAGCAGCTCTAGTCTGAGTCCCTCCCGGATGACTGAGCTTCTCACCCTATCTCTAAGGGAGAGCCCAGACACCCTGCGGAGGAAACCCATTTCGGCCGCTTGTATCCGGGATCTTGTTCTTTCGGTCATGACCCAAAGCTCATGACCATAGATGAGGGTAGGAATGTAGATTGACCTGTAAATCAAGAGCTTCGCTGTTTGGCTCAGCTCTCTTTTCACCACGACGGACCGGTACAGCGCCCGCTTCATGGCAGACGCTGCACCAATCCGCCTGTCGATCTCCCGCTCCTTTCTTCCCTCATTCGTGAACAAGATCCCGAGATACTTGAACTCCTCCACTTGGGGCAGGACATCGCTCTCGAGCCGGTAAAAGGCTCTCTACCCTTTTCCGGCTCAAGACGATGGTCTCGGACTTGGAGGTGCTGATTCTCATCCTGGCCGCTTCACACCCAGCTGCGAACCGTTCCAGCGAGAGCTGCAGATCACGTACTGGTGGAGCCTATAGGACCACATCATCCGCAAAAAGCAGAAATGTGATCCTAAAGTCCACCAAAACGGATCCCCTCAACACCTTGGCTGCGCCTAGAAATTCTGTCCATGAAAGTGATGAACAGAATCACTGAGAAAGGGCAACCAAGGCGGAGTCCAACTCTCACTGAAAACGAGCCCGACTAACTGGCTAACTAAGGTGGACCAGACTCTGACACCGGTCGTACGGGGACCTGACAGCCCGTATCAAAGGGCCCGTATCGAACGCCCATGTTCCCTCCAGGACCCTGCAGAGGGTGTAGAGCTGGTCCAGTGTTCCACGACCAGGACGAAAACCACATTGCTCTTCCAGAGCTTCCACTGTCTGACGGACCCTCCTCTCCAAAACTCTGCCTCAACCCAGACCCGCTTGGGAGAGAGCCCAACACCAACAATGTTTCAGAGTCGGGCATGTTTTTGCAAAGCTTAAAAAATCCACGGTGGGACCCAGTATCGCAAGGTCCCCGACTTGTACATTGTTACAAAAACACGCCCGACTCTTTTTAACATTGCTGGTGCGGTCTCCTCTGGCGTCTCCTCTGGCGTCTTCTGTGGTGTCTTCTCTGGCTCTTCTTCTGAAGTCTTTGGACTTTTCTGGACGTTGTCTCTGGATTTGATGCGATCAAGTTTTATTTTCAAAACCACTATTTCTTTGTTCAACTCACTGATGTCTGACTCCAGCCACTCCCGCTCTTCATCATGTTCCAACGTTAAACTTTCTACCTTTCGTTTCAAGGAAATATTACTTTGTTGCAAGCGTTCATTTAATCTGCTGATGTCTGTGTTCTCTCTTTGCAAAGATTTAATAGTCGCTCTGGCCTCCTGCAAATTTATATTCAGAGCCGTGATCTTTTTTTCATTACGCTCCTTAGCGTTTAATAGCAGTTCATTTTGCTCTTTCATTATTCTCACATTGGCATTTCTGCTGTTGGCCAGGTGCTCAAGTTTGCTCCTGAGGCTGTCAACTATTTTATTCAGTTGGAGCTTTTCCTGTTCCAGCTCCTCGCAGCGCTTCTCCAAAATATGCATCGTTTCAAATGACAATTTGTTCTGATTCATTGTTCTACCTTTCGAACCTCCTGAAATCGCAAATGAATTCCTCTGTGGAATCTTGGAAGATAGAGACAGTCACCGATGATGTCACAGACAGGATGAATGACATCACAGTTCCACATCAAAGCCACAAGAGAAACAAGGAACCGCAGTCGAGGCCAGATGGACAGGAACCTCATGTGTGTGAGGAAAGCGGTCAAATATTGGCACACACCCTTCCTTTTCTTTACTCAATTCAGACATGAGCAGAACTGAGAAATGTCTTACTTATCAAAATGTCTGGGGCCATTTTAAAAAAGATCTACATGCCAAAAGGTAGTTTTAGAAGACTTTGTCACAGCGGTGCCATCTTCTCCAGTTTGTTTTACATCCATTATTCGATTTCTCCTGATTTCTCCACAGGACCCACAACAAATACATACAGATGCAAACTTGTCCATTGGGTTGGGCAGATGCAAATAGTTTGCACCTGTGTTTTGCATCACATCGCAGCTGCCCTCTCTTTAGTCACAAAGGAAGCAGGTGCAAAAGTGAACAGAGAGATCCAGAATAAAAAAATTAAAAAAACGTATTTCCTAACAGATTGTTCCAGGTCCTGATAAGATCGAGGCACTCCTCTAACTTTAGCAACAGCAAATGACCGTGTTCCGGATGGTGTTTCTTAATCAGAGATATGAATCTTCATAATGCACCACTGCAGATTGTAAAAGACAGTGAAATGATTCATCCCTTAAACTCCTTAAGGAAAGACAAATAAGGACTGACTTCAGTTAAAGATAGTTTATACAAATATATTGTACTAATTTGTAATATGATCTCAGAATAAAAATAAAATGTTTCCTTTCTTGATCATGATTAAAGTGTAGCATGTGATTTAAGCATAAGCATTGCTTATGGCAAACCACTAAATTCTTTGCAATTATGGTGATGAAATCGAGGAACAAGGCATCACCAAGGGTTCTCTTTCATTTAGCAGGAAAATCTTTGCGGAAACTGCTGTAATATTTTGCTTTTCACACAATAAGTCACAGTGTTAACCTGTGAGTCAAACAGGTTCCCAGGCTAACAACCCTTGTCTTCAAATATTAACGTTGGGTTCACAAAAAAAAAAAAAAAAAAAAAAAGACATGCAAGACAATCCTTTATTTGTTCTTTTAGATAAACCATCAATTGTATGAATCCTGCCATTCACTTGGCAATTTATTTTTAATTATTAGGTTAATGCCTGGGGGAAACAAAGCTGAAATTCCTGCAGATTTACAAGACTGTCACCACAGCGTCGGTTACCGGCATTTATCTTAAGGAAGGATCTTCATTGGAGTTCTATTTTAAGGACTTTTGCTTCTGAAGTTGCCTGAAGGAGTTCATGTGAACTTACAAACGACAGCCGGGTTTGAGTAAACAGCTTGGTCAGACGAGGTCAGGTGTTCACATAGCAGGTATCTGCTGAGGCCTGTTGGATTGTGATTATGGCAAGGTGAGGTTTAACTTCTTCTGGCTGGGTTTGTGTACAGAATAAAAGGCACTGGGGAGGTTTTGGCTCCCTTTTTGGCAATTATATAATCCAACCCTGTCTATAAAAGCTGCACAACGTAAAGTTCTCGATGTTTTCTCAGCAAGCGGCCTGAGGGAAATAGTTTGCCACTGTTCAGACCTGCTTGTTGTGTTAAAACCGCACCTGACTGTCGGGCTGATGAGCATAATTATAGCTAGAAGTGTCTAAGGAGCATCAGTTGAGAGGGAATGTGGGGAGATCTGAAAGGCGCAATGATGGAAGAGCGAACACAGACAGGAGGAAGACAGAAAGGGCTCGTGTCAAAGATTTCTGTTGCACCCAGGAAGTTGCGAAATCTACACGGGCTGGAAAGTGGTGCCACTGTACCACAGGCTAGACTGCTGGGTCTTATCTTTTGAACACATTCAAGCCACTCCATACGGCAGCGGGCAGAGATAAACAGCTGCTGTTTCGATTCTGAGCGTGAGTTGTCAAGATGGTTATGAACAAGTTAAACCTTCCCTCTTAAAAGGAAATGGTTTCAGTCAGTGAGTCATGATTCAGGAGTTCTCAAACGCTCCAGGGCGTGAGGCAGAGTAAACGTTATCCTGTGTCCTAATGATTGAGCGTTGTACTGTTGGTGTCTCCAGTGTATCACAAGAGTTAATTTTAGCCTTAAGTAGGCCACATAGATTAGGAGTCAGAAAGAAAGATTAAATCAGAAACAAGTGCATCACTCAGAATAAGCTTTTAGCAAAGGAGGCAAACAACCTGATCAGAAATTTTGCTTTTTGCTCACTTTGTGATAAACGATGGCATTTTTGCACTTTAGGGCTCCTGTCTTCGCTCTCATGCAAACCGTCTCATCAGCACACAGTGACAAACACAAATAGCAAGGAAAAGTACACATTCGGATTCCAACAATATGTTCTTTGTTATCCACTCAAAGCACCAATTCAGAGGACCTACTTTGAGTTAGCAAATGTTTGGCCAGAGTGTGGCCGTTGCGAAGCATGTGCAGACTGCGCTGCAACTCATACTGTCATCGTTCTGGTCTACTCTGCATCCCCAGAACCAGAACCAAATATCAAGAGGCAGCATTCAGCTTCTGTGCACCACAAATCTGGAACAAACTTTCAGAAAAACTACAAAGATGCCAAAACACTGAGTTCATTTAAATCAACCCCACTGATCAACATTTGCTAGATTTTTATGACGGCATTGAACAAAATGTAATGTTTATTGCTTGTTTCATAATTGATTACGGTATGATGCTTTTAATGCCGTAAAGCGCTTTGAACTGCCCTATCGCTGAAATGTGTTGTACAAATAAACTTGACATCCTTGACTGTTAAACTGTCCTCTGTGTGTGATATTAAAATGTTGGTTATAAAGAAAAACTAAAAGAGGAACTGTGCAAAAAATATCTTCACATCTACGTGGGATGACTGTGTTTTAATAAGCAACGTTGTTTTGGAGTTGTAAAGTTGAGCATTCGATTCCAGCTTCGCCTCGTCACATGAGCAAGAATCCTCAACCCAAGTTGTCCACCAATCTGTGCTTTGAGTGTAACTACGAGGAATTGACACGTGATTTGAGTGATCAGTGTGATCTCACCTTAGATAGACTCTAAACAGCTTCCCTGTCCCCACTGAGAAAGACCACCCAACATCTTGTGCGTGTTTAATCACATAAACAATACGCCAAGGGTGTTTTACTGTGTCCGTTTTCTGTCACACACGCAGCGTTTTAGACGTTGGGCTGTGCTGTGTCCTCTGCTTTGGGGCAGGGGGAAGAAGTGCAAACGGGACTTGTTGTGACATTCTCTTAATTTTGACTTTCCTCTTGCCTTTCTCCTGTAAAGGATAGATTTGTGGAGTGCATGACTCACTTGTCCCATCAACACTTTCTCCCACCTCAGCTGTAGATCCCTGCAGCACTGTGGGTGGTTTAGGCAAACAACCATGTCTCATTAGGGTTCCCATATTATTTCCATTTGCAGATAATAGATTAAACAGTGCTCCCTGTGATGCTTACCTTAACACTGATACAAGCTTCTTGACATATAGGTGAGTGTGGAGCATAATTGGTTGACCAGGGGTATTAAAATAACTAGGACTAACTATAAAACACATTTCTGGAAGAAAAAAGAAACATGAATAATTTTAGTTTTTCCACATAACTATTCCTTTGTGTTGGCCTTCCACAAATCCAGATACATTTGTGATTATAAACGGACAAACAGCAAAAAAATTTCATGCGGTCCAGAAACTTTTACAAAACACTTTGAATTATGTCCCCGTGCAACTCTTCACTAGTCAGATTCAGACAAGGCGGTAAATTAATAAATCTCATCATTGCTGCAAGAGCATGAGAAAAATCCAGCAAATTACAATTTATGATAAACCTGACGTGAGGCTAATTACCTTTTTTTTTTTTTGTAAGCGCTGCATAGCGCTTTGTGTTGACAGAAACAACCACCTTTTTGCGGCGTCTGTGTTTGCATCACAACACAGTGTAATTAGGGTTTTATGAAACGCCGCAAGGAGAACGTCGAGAAGATAACAGTGGAGGGTCAATGTGGCTCCCTGGGTACATTTGTTCAGAAATGACCATCCCTCAGAAGAACCTTGGATGAGCCCGTTTCTGGACTGAATCTCTGGGAGTAGCTGGGTCATCCCTCTGCAGAATGCGCAGCCTTGAATTGTTGCCTTCAGACATCTCAGTGTTTACAGATGTGCTTCTCATCACGTCCAAACTTTCTGGTCTATGCGCTGATGCAATTTCTAAAGTATTTATCGGGGTTAAACGTAAAAAAATGTCCCCTTTTCAAGAGTTCAACTCTAACCCAACATGTTTCAGAGGTTTGTTTTGATTTTTTTTTTTTTTTTCTTAAACTCCTTTCTAATAACAAGAGAGGGTTTGCGTGGGAAGTGTGATTAGTTTAACTTTCTCCAGAGCAAACGCATAAACTGAAGAAAAGAGTCATTTATCGGACATGCTTTTGTGGTAGAGTTGTACAACTTGTTCTTCACAAAAACGTATAAAATTTGATTGAAAGGCTGCAGGTACTGACTTGCAAGCAGCGGCAAATCACGACTTGCCGTTCAGTGATCTCGTTCCCTTATTTAGAACAATGATCATCTTTAGGTTTTTATAGAAACTCACATTGTGGACCCGGTTTGGGCATAACATGCATAGTCATAAACCACAACAGTAAAGTAAACAACAAAGCGCAGATCGGTACTTGCAAGAGACAATCAGGAAGCAATCTTATATTATAAACATTATAAATAGAACAAAAAGTTGCTTGCATAAAGTCTGTCTTAGAGTTAAGGTGCAGCTGAAGTTCAGCAAGGTTTTTTTTATTATTATTTAATTTTTTATATAAAAATAGTGTTTTGATTGAGTCCCTGTAGACCCCTTCAGAACCAAGGAATCTGAGGCTTGGTCACATCAGTTGAACTACACATGACCCAGCTGCCTCAAAGTGGACCTGAGTTAAAACGGGAGGGTGATCAACGGCGGGGAGTCGTGGAAGACTCGGCGCTAATGCTTCCCCGGGGAGCGCAGAAATGTTCCTGATTTTCCCAGGCAGCAACACGACTCATTCTCAGTGTTCATTTATCCTCACATGTAGAGTTGAGGCACCAATGCTAGTTTATTCGACTTTCACCCTCCTGCTATGTTGCGGGTCAAATTGACCAGTTTTAAAGTTTAACTTTCTTTTTTTAAAATAGTTGGAAGTATTTTTGAAACTTTTTCTATTCGTCTTAATAGGTACACTATACATATAAGTTGAAAATGGTTCATTTTACATATTTGCAACCCCCCTGAATCTACATATTACATAGACGCTGTTTGGGTCAAGTTGGAGGGTAAAAATTATCAAAAAATGTCAAACTCTATATGTTTCCTTTCAACTATAAGTCATATTTCTCCACACACACAAGCCCACTTTCTCACTATTCTCTTTACTTCACTAGGAAACTGCGAGAAAGCAGGTGTTCGTGCAACTTTGGACGGGAACATTTTCTGTTCCCGTGGGCAAACTCCACCCACACTGAGTGGACACTCAGCAGACGTGGAGGGGAAACATAAATACTCTCTGCATGAGTCATTTGTATTGATTTCAATCAGTGGACCGATTTCACCCTGAACAGATTATGTGTCTCAAGTGCAATTATAAAGATCACCCATTGAAAAGTAAAATCTAAATGTAACATAAAAAAATTACAAAAGATCAATTTCAAAGATAATTATTTGTGTGTGTGTGTAGGATTTTGTGAAGGCAAAATGTAAATGACATTTTTTATGTCCAAATGAGTACGTTGTTGTCATTCATCCTTTATTTGTGAGAAATAAAAAAAAAAATATTGCACAAATATTGATTGAAATTGTTAGTATTGGAGTTAATAATCAAATACAAAAATGTTTTGGAGGATTTTTTTTGGTTTCTGACTCCATGAGTCAAATTGACCTAGGAACATTGTACCTCAGAAACGAACATAACAGGAGGGTTAACTCCACTAAATGAGTTCCCCGTTCTGAACATGACCTTGGATTACACAAGATAATGGGGACATGTCAGTAAATTATAATTTTTCACTCCTTCATTTGAAAAAATTGTAATAGAAATGAAAATTAAGCTCTTTGTGAAGAAATAACCCTCGGTTATGCCCATCTCTGAACACCCAGAAGCACCTAGCACATTCCTCCAGTTTATAAGACACACACACACACTTGCAGACAATCTAGACTGGCCAATTAACCTAACATGTAAGTTTTTGTGTGGTGGAAGGGAGCAAAAGAGAAGAGATGCAAACGCCACACAGACAGTCGGCGGCCAGGATTCAAATCTGCGAGGTGATGATGATAACAACAAACTGAATACTTCTTCCCACTTATCACCAGACAGCAGGACTGCAGAGGAGCCAGACTGCAGCCGCCAGCGTCAAATCATGCAAACCATTTTGATGTCAACTAGAGCAAGGTCTTTCCAACAAATTTATTTCCAGTCTTACACCAAATTATTTGCTGGGCAAATTGAAAAACAAAACATCACGGATATGTAAAACAAATAGTGTTCTCCAAGTACACTGCTACAATTTGCAGATGTTTTTTTTTTTTTTTTTATGCATTCTTCCAGTCTTTAGCTGTGCAACCCTGCAAGCACCAAGTAGTTACACAGCGCCTTGCAAGAAGTATTCATACCCATTTTACTTTCAGATTTGGTCACGATGCAACCACACTCTGTCATGTTTTCTTTTCGCTGGAATTTTATGTGATAGATGAACACAATGTGGTGTATAACTGCAAAGTCAAAGGGGAAAGTACACTGCTTATGTTTTTTTATTTTTTGGGTCTAGATGAAAAGCATTATGCGCGGCACAAAAAGGACTTCTGCAAAGTGACTGTGAGCAAAGCGTTCCAGTGGTACAAACGTGCTGCTGACAGCATTATGCCGTGCAGGTGCTTTTCTTCACAGGGAAAGGGGAGCTGGTCAGAGTGGACGGGGAGAAGAAAGGAGCTGGATAAAGGGTTATTCTGAGAGAAAGCCAGGTGGAAACAAAGAAAGACTTGAGAGGGAGGAAGAAGTTCAATTTACAGATGATTACCCTAAAATTAAAGTAGAGAATAAATAGCACTCGTGTTACAGCACAAAAAGCGTGCCGCACTTCTCGGATTTGTATTCACAAACTTTAGAAATCACGTTTTCTTCCTGCTCTCAATTATGCGCAATATTTACTTTGGTTTATGTCTAAAGTCTCACTAAAATGTCCTGAATTTCCCCACTGGGGGACAATAAAGTATATTTCTATTTCACTCTAAATACATGGAGTTTTATGGTTGTGATGTGTCAGAACATGACAACAAAAGTTGAAGGGTGTGACGACATTTGAACAAGATGGAAAATTAATTAAATTTAATGAAATTTGAAATGAATTAAACGCAGCTGCTTTCTAACAGTCATCTCGCTTGTGCGACTCCAGTTTCACCCACACAATGAGCAAACGGCAAACGATCGGGATGCATTAGCAGCATCACACTGAGTATCCGTCTAGTTCCAGGAAAGTGACCAGAAAGGTGAGTCATGTGCCATTTACCCTCTCCTGGGTTCATGTTTGAAGATTTTTGTTATTGCCCTCTCTCATTCGAAAGTCAATTTTTCTTCTCCGCGACATGAGAGGAGAGCAGATTAAGCAGATTCACACATGGAAATCTGACTGACCTATGATGCATTGTTCTCCTTTGCCCTGTTCAAAAGTCAATCGGCTATCCTGCGGGTAATTGGTTCGTTTAATCTGCCTTCTGACTTCACAGGTGCTGCTTTGGGTAAACTTTGTAATTTTGTGTTGCATCAACCTGCCTCAATAGTCAGAACACACAACCCTAATGACCGGATTCCTCCTCCTTCCTGCCTCCAGGGCGGCTGAAGATGTTCTCTCTGTGTGTTTTTTTTTTTTTAGATTACCACCAGGACTGGTGACCCTAAAACTATGAACGGTTTTGATATTAGGGCAAAAGAAAAACAAAGAAACAAAAAAAACATCTTTACGGGAAAATGCATACGAGAAAATAACTTGATACTGTCCTGTTATTGATTTTTCCCAAATGCCCAGCTTTTAAGATGCACGTTGCAATTTTTGCACGTTGCACATTTTTATTCATAGACCTGTATATGATCGATCAAAACGAGCGAGTCTACAATAGGAAGTTGATGGAAAATTAAGTTTTAGATATTTTTGAATCAGTCTTGAACTCAATGTTATTTAGCTCTAAACGAGCCAGACTCCATTCATCCATCCATCCATCCATCCATCCATCCATCCATTTTCTGTTCGCCCTTATCCCTAATGGGGTCGGGAGTTCGAGCCAGACTTGGCGGTGAAAAAAAATCTATTTCAGATCTTGAAACAAACCGCAACTTCATTTTGTCGTCGACTTTGACTGGGCCATTCCAACACATGACTGTGCTTTGATCTAAGCACTACTGCAGCTGTGACTTTTAATCTTTTGCGTGAAATTCACTCTGTTTACCTCCATCAGTGTTCGACAGATTACAGTGGCGACCATCATGTTTCATGCGCCGTGTCTATGCTTAGAGTGATGGTGGGTGTTAGCTTTTAATGCTGCAACATGTGGTAAGTTTGTACGTCAGGTCAGCCTTATGTGTGGTGGGAAACTGTGATATTTGGCACATGATAAGCTGGACGTGTTTCATGTTAATGACAGCAACGATGACAAGGGTTCTAGAAGAAGCAGGGTGAGACTGGCAAAGCGTGTGCCATGATGTTTCGGTGGTCGGAAACAGGAAATAACACCAGCCGCCCGAGTTCAACTTGCTTTGCACCTGCTTACCAGACTCTTCCTGCATATGATGTTGCTTTTTAAATAAATGCATTGAAAATTATTTTCTACAAAGTAATTGAAGCAAATTTATGCTAAATGTGTCAGCAAAGCTAATTTTTTTTATATCAGTGCTTCCAAGAAGATCTTTCAAAGTTTCTGACCAATCACAGCAAACTGGATAAATAAAAAAGGAAGACAAAAAAAATGTAACCACAAAGATCAAACACGTTTATTTAAACCACATCTCCTTTTTTGTTGATGCGTACAGAACACCGAGTACTTGTAAACAGTATTTTACTACTAGTTGTGATCGGCAAGAATCAGACAGCTCACCTCTGGCTCGTGTGCAGAGAGATAACCTGAGGAGCAGGTTCCCCGGTTGTTCCAGTAACAGCTGCTGTGCTGCCTGGCACAGACAGCAGACCCGACCGGTGGCTGCGTGGCTGCACAGAGTGGCTGCGCAGAACATGCTGAAACTTTGGTCGCAGTGACAAAGGCTGCGGCACATTTGCTGGTTTTTGCGCTGCACAAACGCGATCACCTCGCTCTGGGTGTGTGGTGATTGTTAGCTGCTGAGTTTTAAAGTTTCAGTTCTCCTGCGTGGCTTCTTTTCACACAGCCTGTGTAAGGGAGAGCAAATTTGATGCATGCACAGTCTCCATGCACAGTCTCTTGCCAAAGCAAACAAGCGTGACGTGTCTTTGCACGTCTAAATACTCTGATAAATAAAATCTGCTGGAATCAAATGGCTTTATACGTCACAACAGAGTATTAGTGTCATACTAATGAAAGATAATAAAAAAATAAAATTACGAGAACGAAGTCATAGTATTACGAGAATAAAGAGGAAATAACCCTACGACTTTATTGTCCTGTTATTGATCTTCTACAAAAACTGCAGAAATGAACTACTCCGGTAGGAGAACCTTTTGACAGGAAAACTAATTCACAAATATAGTCTTTATGGAAGAGTCGCACAAATAAAAAACAAGAACAGATATTGCCACAATAGACACGTAGGACGAGCCAGCGTGTAAAAGAAAGCGCCCTGCCGTTGAGACAAATGTAACTTTTTGGCCTCCGTGCGAAAAGCTATATGTGGCGAAAGAAAATACCCGGCAGGTGATAAACGGTTGTAAAAGCGTTGTCGTGTGGGTAAGTTTTTAATCAGCATTGAATGGAAAGTTGGTCAGACTTGATGGGAATATGGATGGAGCTATAAACAGGGCAATAAAGAAATAAAACCAGGTAGAGGTTTTATTCCAAAAGATTTGAGAGAGGCAGAGAGATTCACCATTCAGAAGCACAGCCACCTTAAATGTACACAGACATGGTTGGGCTGGATTAGACTTACGTAAATTCGATTCAGTCAGAGTCCAATTGAGAATTTTTTTTGTTTTTTTGCATGACTTTAAAATAGATGTTCACTGAGCTTACGTCACTTTGCAATTAAAAGGATGATAAAAACTTTATTCTTAAATCTGGCAGAAGACTTGTAGATGTAAATGTGGTGGAAAGGTCTTTCTAGATCCTCCATTTATTACTTTCCTCCTACTGCAGAATAATACACTACCCATGATACCTTAAAATTTATGGTTGTAATAGTTACAAAAGAAGTGAAAAGGTCAAAGGGGAATGAATATTTCTAAAACGTCCCTGCTATTCTCTCGCATGGATTTGGCCAATATGTGACGTTCGATGTTGTCTGGTTTCAGCTGCTGCGTCTCCACACTTTACCCAGCGAACAATCTAACCCGATCAGGCTGAATTACTGCTTTAAAAGAGGCCGAATGAGGGGACATGATTGTGCCACAGAGGCACAATTAGATTCTGTTTGAAATGTCCCATCTATCCTGGAGGAAACAACATGTTGAGTAAAACTGCTCTGCAACGACACTGTTCAGCATCACTTCTGCTTTATGTGATGCCAGTACAAACAAATGAAAGACAGAGAAAGACAGAGAGAGAGAGAGAGAGAGAGAGAAGTACAAAAACTCATCAGTAATACAGGGAAGCCTTTGATTGAAAGGATTTCATTTGCTTACGATATTCCTAACTTCCCCTGCCAGCGTAAATATCTAACTTGGTTATGTTTTTATGAGCTGGCAGTACTTGTATTCAAAAAAAAGAGAAAATGAATAGAAGTTGCATTAACGTCAGCATCAAGTCTAACAAGCCACTTCATTTAGCACACCCGTTAAAACAAAAAGCTTATCAGCCGATCACATGGCAACAACTCAAAGCATGTATGCTTCTAATTGCGTTAAAGACGGCTTGATGAACAACAAAGCATCAGAATATGGTTGACACAGGATATGTGCGATGTCAGATACCTCAGCCTCATCTGGCAGTCAGGCTGGTCTGCGAATTTCAGAAATTGCTGATCAAGACTTTCATGCACAACGATAACTCTGGCTTCAGTGAGCAGCCTGGACACAAACTGCCTTATTGATTTCAGAGTAGGGCAGATTGTGCGGTGACAAGAGAGGCGTATGTAGCTCAAATAACCACTTTTCAGAATGCCATCTCTGAATGCAGATTCTCACACACTTAGCTCAGCAGCAGAAGAAGACCACATCATGGGCCACTCCTGACAACTCGAAGCAGAAAACCGAGGAGACAATTAAAGCAAACTCATTGAAGCCGGACAATAAAATGGAAAAAGCAGCCCAGTGAGTTTTGATTCAATCTTGATGGTGGGATCATACAACATGAAAAAACAAGAAATCATGTTTTGGACTGTTGGAAGAAGCTGGGGTACCCAGAGAAAAAGCCATAGATTTGAACGTAGGACCTCCTTGCTGCAAGGCCACAGCAATACCAACTGCAGTAATATATTAAATGTTATGTTTATTTAAGGTGAACAGAAGATAAACTGTTGACAAACCCAAGCCAACTTCGGTTTTATAAACGTGACGGCTTTCACTCCTTCCTTGTGTGCCACAAAACCTCACCCAGAGGTCAGAGGAAGTGACACCTCTGCATAGGTTCTGCATGTATTTTACCAAAATACAAGATACTTTTCCTGGGTGCTTCAAAACCCCAGCTTTGTTGTTGTGTACACACAATAACATCCTTATCCCGGAGCGTCACATTCACAGTACGTTTGTCCATTGTTGGTCTTTCAATACGGCTGAAATCAGCCGTTATCTTCCTGACTTCCTGTTGATTTCTCAGATGAGTACATAGGTGTTAGCTGCTGTTTCTGAGGTAAGCAGAATGGAGCATGAAACAGTCATTGATGCTTTGTCATGTTTTTGCAAGATATGCATGTGTGCGCCGTGTATCTAAAATAAGTGTATTTAAAGATCGTTGCTTGTGATAAACTCTCACAAAGTTGTTTGTGATAGCTATCGTCAAAATGTTTTTTAGCAACTTTGTGGTCTTGAGGTGACTCAATTGGAAACTACACAGGATGCAAGCAGCGGGTGAGAAAATTTCTTACCAGGTGAATAAAGGTTCTTGTGACGCATTTTAAGCATCACAAGAACGCTTTGCTTGTTTTTGATTACAATTCTTGAAAAAAAAAAAAATCAACAGAAATTATAGAATATTTTTTCACGTTTTCTTTAACGATGTTTGCGACGTTAATGGCCATGCTGCCAATTTCCATCTCCGGATGATCACGTAATATTGAAATGCAGTGGAGAGTTCAGTTTTGGTCAGCTGGTCACACTCCACTGATGGAGAATGTTAAGACTGAAGATCTTCCCCTTTTGATTGGTGGGTTTATTTAAGTCTGCTATTGACCAGAGCGCCGCAGCTCGTCTCCCTGGAAGAACAGAAATCTAACAGGATATTTTTAATCGCCGTCCACAGAAACTCGGATTCATTGAGATTACCTTGATTAGAAGTGCTGACAAAACTGTCTAATGTTGATGTGACGGATGGAAAGTTCCAGTTCAAACTGGAGTCATTCTCAGATCATCGGGTTTGTGACACATGTACGACTCTCAAGCAGAGCAATGACCTGCTCCAGTGCGAATGCCTGGAATTTCCCACCAGTCAGATAAAACTGAGGAAGCCTGACCGACGGAAGGTGAAACGTCTTCAGGAACTAAAAATAAAAGCAAACACCAGGTGAATCACCTCTGAGCTACTCTGACTGGAACAGCAAGAAAATGGAATCCTGAAGAACTCAAACTAAATCCTTATAGCGGTGAAAAATGTCAACACTAAAAATTTAACAATAAAGAAGGATTTTGTAGTAAAAAAAAGGTAAAAAAAAATTACACTGCCCCTTTTCCTCGGAGTGGGAGTTCAATATGTAGCAGCTGCTGCGCTCCATGAATGAATCATGCGTGACACATTTGCTAAAAAGTTGCAGTGACACACAGGAGTGTTTTTAAATAAGCATGGCTGACACTTTGATACATTTTATTTTAGTTTGAAAGAAGTATGGAGTGTGGTGGTGGCATCATGGTTTGGGACTGGTTTGTTATGTCCTGATCAATCTACAGTATATTCTAATTCTATTTATATTTCAATAAAATAATAATCAGCAACCCATCAGACTGGCAATCTGACCAGAGAGAGATCACATTGCAGTTATTTATGAAGAAAGAGTTGGTCCAGAACCTGAGAGCAAACTCTGCATCCTTTTGGCAAGCACAAATATATAGCAACATATTTGTACTAGAGACAACACATCATTAGCCGGGGGAAACGATTTTCTATAAACGTCTACACCAGGGACTAGTTTTGCTTTTCGTTAAAGTTATGACAAAATCTTAATGAACGACAGAGCATCAATTCATGTGTAGAGGAGGAGATGTTGCAACGAAATGGTGAACTTTTGAAAATGCATGGTGGTGCAGTTTTTGTATAGAAAAGTATGAATGTTCTCTGCACGCATGAGTAGCTTCTCTCTAGATACTCCAACTTCCTCAAAAACAAGCATGTTAGACCATTCAACCGTTGAGGTGTGTGTGTGTTTACAGTTGTTCGCCTGAAGGGCATGCATTGCAGAATATCACGTGACAAACAACAAAGGTATTTTTGCCACAGAAGTATTTGTGCCGTGTTACAAGACGGAGATACTTGTGCCTTGTGACACAGGGGAAAGACGGGAATTTTTGAAAGACTGAAAAGAAAACCACAATTTCAAAAGTCCTATTGGATTGTTTTCCTCTGACTTCAACTTCACAATTTACAAGGCAAAAATACCTTCATAGCAGACTACCACAAATTTGTTTTACATTTGTCTTACTTTGACATAAACACAGATACATTTTGTGTTTTGTATTTTGTTACAAGGCACAAATACTTTTGCACAACATAGATGTGTCTTATAAAACAGCATTTGTGATTTGCATCAACAGTTTTGCATAGTTGCATTCACCGAGTTGTGTCTCTCTGGTAGATTTAGGTCTGGACTTTGACTAGGCCACATGAATACGTTTGAATCTGCACCATTCTGTTGCCATTTTGGCTGTACGTTCAGGGTTACTGTCCAACTGGTCGGGGAATATACCGTGTCACCATGGCGATGGTGTGTACTTTTATTTTTTAACCACACATAGCATTTTGCATCTAGTATAAGAAAGTGTGTTGATGTCTACAATTAAGACTTTCAACCATCACCAATAAAAGTAGCAATCTACTTTTAACAAAATAAACTTTTTAACCAAAACATTTACTATTAATGTAATAGTTTTCGGATTATTTACTTGAGGGTAAAAATAAATAGATGAATACAGACACCAACTGTGATTATATAAAAGTATGCCTGTTCTCTTGGGAACTTGACTGCACACACACTTCTCCAATCAATGAGTGATACTGAATCTTATCTGCTGCCTTTTCTGCTGATTTGACGTGTTTCGGAGGAGAGGGGGGTCTATTTACTTAGAAACATGTTACAAATGCTCAAGCTTCGTGCTTGGGAAATCTCTCCAGTGCGAGTGGGTTGCTTGATGCAAGAATAGCAGACCCACTGACGAAATAGGAACCTGTCATTTCTTTTATGATGTATTCCTAGTAACTAACGCTGAGTGCCAAAACAGCCTGTGCAACAAATGTCAGCTGACTCGAAAGAAACTACTTCAGAAAAGCAATTTTGTGGGACTTTTAGACAAGAAGATTAGGCTTGTTGTTGTAATGGGATATAGAATTAGAAACAAAACAATTTACTTTAGGAAGCCTGAAGCAGCACCAATCTGAAGGCCAAAGTCTAAATGGATGTTCACTTCCACTGTTTAGGAAGTGGGAGGTCTACAGAGGTATCAGTCGCTCTTTACCCGGCCCTTGTGCAGATGCTGGGTGGAGGGAAGGTCAGCCCTAACGACGCTCTCTGGAGGCTTTATGGCTCGTTGCAGTCGCAACCTGTCCTGTTTTGTGGATGCAACCCCACCGTGATGGACGTGCAGAGAATAAAGGCATTATAGGAGACGACCAGAAGCGGCAGAGGAAGGTTGAAACACAGTCTCTGCTTGGCCTGCAGGGACAGAACAAACAGTTCTAGTTAGTTTGCAGAAATGTTTAATTGAGTCAATCCAATCCAATCTTACGGACTAATTTACAATCAAGGTAATACAGTTCAGTTATAAATTTAGTTTATAATAAGAAAAAAAAATTAAATCCAATTTCTGGTGCAAAGAGCCGCTGACTTTCCATCAGTCCTTCATCCTAGGCAAGCATGTGACGACAGTGGAAGTGAACATCCAGTTGTTAATAGAACCCTGTTCAACTGGCCTCATAAAAAAAACAAACAAAAAAACTCCCTGTTTTTCTACACTTTGCTTTGCACTAGATGGCCAAATGAGATGGCTGCTAATGAGACGGGCCACAACATCTTTGCCAGCAGTAAAATTGTCTTAAACATTCCACTTGTTCTGACTTTAATTGGTCATAAGTGACCATGATGTGCCTCACTTGTTTATATGGGGAACAGTATAAAGCAATGACATAGCAAAGATCAGTAATTGTTGTGAGGCTTGTGATTAAGGCCTATTTTGCGTCTGTGGAAGAATTCAAGCTTGTATCCAACACTAATGCTGTTGCTGCCAGTGAGTGGCACATTTTAGCTCTGGTTGTCATGTTGTCTTAGTAGAACAGTTTTTTTTTTTTTTTTTAAATTTCATTACAATTTAAATGATATGAATCAATCACGATCCTACTGTTGAACACAGAAAACATTTTTCCATATTGTCTCATATATATAGTATATATATATATCTATATATATATATATATATATATATATATATATAGATATATATACATATCTATATATATATATATATATACATATATCTATTATCTATCTATCTATCTATCTATCTATCTATCTATCTATCTATCTATCTATTATATATATATATATATATATATATATATATATATATATATATATATATATATATATATATATATCTGGGAATATATATTTACCCACAACCACTGACTGATGCTCTTTCTGTGCAAAACGACTGAACAGGTGTACCTAATAAAGTGACCAGTGGGTGCTACACTAACATAATTCTGTATTAAGAAATTTCAAATACGCATGAGATATTTTGCACTTCCAACTAAATTTAATTTGGATAAGTCAAAATAAAATAGAACGGTTTGAACAGCTATTTAATTTAAATCAGTTATTTAAAAAAACAAAAACATCTATCAAATTGTAACTTGTTTCTATTCTTTTTTTTTCTTTCTCTCTCTTTTTTTTTGAGTAAGTACAATTTCACAATTATTTGCAATTTTCTCTGTTCATTTTTCCGTAGCCCTTACACTGACACAGTTTCGACAGGGAAATAAGATTTAATATACTAAATGGATGATCATATGCTGCTTTTAGTTCTAACAGTTTAAGTCGATAATGAAGGAGAGGGCAACCATAAGATAAATTACCTGTTATGTCCAACAAAGCGTGGACTTATTGTAATGTTTCAACCTCGGAAACTATATAGGAAAGGGGAAACGTTTTATAACTCCTTCCCACCTCTGATTTTGTTTGTTTGATTTAAAAAAAATGCAAACTGTTCTATTTTAAGTCACTACTGTCCTGACCGCTCGGCCTCATCTGTCATCTGAAAAGTGATGATGGTCGTAAATGCAGCACGCAGAGGATCTGAAACTGCGCCTCCTCGCCTGTGCGCCCTGGACGCACAACAACCCAGACCCGGATAGGAGGAGCTGCCGTTCAAACTCAAACTTCCCTGTCAAATTTGTGGGTGTGATGAGGACGCGAAGGTGCAAGCCTCCAGACATTAGACCTCTCTCTCTGTCTTCCTCTCTCTCTTATGACTTCTAGTTCTTCCGTGGTAAAAAATGGATATATGATGCGGTGCGTAAAAGTGAACGGTCGGTGGACGCAATGGATTCGCTATTCAGGGATGAAGAGGGCGCGTTGATGGAAAGTGTCTGTCCTTTGGAACCGAGAGGAGAATGGCTGCTGTGAACGAGTCGTCGCTCGCGGGAATGAACGCCACGGCGGAACAGACGCCTTCCCGTTCGCTCACCATCCCGGCGATCATGTTTGTAATCGGGGTGATTGGAAATGTCATCGCCATCGTCGTCCTGCGCCTGTCGCGGAAGGAGCAGAAGGAAACGACCTTCTACACTCTGGTGTGCGGGCTGGCGGTGACGGACCTCCTGGGCACCCTGCTGGTCAGCCCTGTCACCCTCTTCGTCTACGTGAACAACAACTCGCTGGAGGGAAAGCTGTGCCAGTACTCGGGCTTCATCCTGCTCTACTTCTTCTTGGTGCAACTCAGCATCGTGTTCACCATGTCCGTGGAAAGGTTCCTCGCCATAAATCATGCCTACTTTTACAACGAGTTCGTCAACCAGAGACTGGCCGCGCTGACGCTCTTTGCCGTGTACGCGTCGTGCCTCGTGTTCTGCGCGCTGCCCGTCGCCGGGATCGGGGAGGTGAAGGTCCAGGAGCCGGGGTCGTGGTGCTTCGTCGATTGGCAGAGCAACAAGACCGCGGTGAGAAGTTTCAACCTGATCTACGCGGGAGTGAACTCGGTGATTGTGCTGGCCACGGTCTTCTGCAACGTGATGGTGTGCGGGGCGCTGATCCTGATGCACAGGCGCTTCATCCGCCGCACCTCGCTGGGCACGGACCCGCGGCGCATCGCGGAGCTGCGGCGCCGGCGGAACTTCAGGCGCCTGGCCGGAGTGGAGATCCAGATGGTGGTTGTGCTCATCGGAACCTCCGCCGTGGTCCTCATCTGCTCGATACCTTTAGTTGTAAGTATGGGGGTGTAATCGTAGCCAAAACTGCAAAACTTTGGGTCTTTGCGCGCGCCATAGCGTCACAGTTTGTACAATGCAAGAAAGCATCGTCATTAAACAAAAACACGGTTTTATTGGCATTAAAAGTAAACAGGAACTGAATTGTATGTGACAATCGCGGACGCCCAGAACTTTGTGTTCTTATCTGAGATCTATGTGGGCAAATGAGGCATGTCTCTGGAGCACGTGTGGTTAAGCGCGCTGTCTTTCACTTCAGTTGGTAAACCAAGCTTTGATACAGTTTCTGTTGGTTTTCTGGCCGCATGTTTATTTTTTCATCTAAGTAAGTCCACTTATGAAGAGGGCGTAAGTCTAACGAGTCGGTCCGAAGCACAGGACCCCCTCTAAAGCTGGCATTTTGCTGCAAATTGTGGCGGCAGTTGATCCGAGAAAATCTGACCAAACGCCCAGGGCTGCACTGCAGAGGGGGGGCAGAAGGAATAGGCTACTTAAAAGAAAAGCACTTGTCATTATTACTGCCTCTTTGCATCTTCACACAGTTTCAGAGAATAGTATTGTGTAAATGTGAAAATATATTAGTGCAAAACCCTGCACCTGAAAAAGCTGAAACACACATACACATAAAAATCTCTGCATAAAAAGTTATCTAAAAAAAAAAATAAATTTTTCAGCATGTACTTATTTATTTCCGCCTTCATTTTTAAGCGTTTTAGCCTCTTCAGTCCTAATCAAAACTTTAAATTTGTCCTGCATTTTGCATTATTTGCTGAAAAAAATTTTTTTTGTAATTACAGCATCCTCTATTTTTTAAGAAACAAACTAAAAATGATGAAGTGCAGAATGAGTTATTTGTGTGGACTGTTTATTTAGAGCTATTGTTTCCAATAATAGATTTAACTTCTTTGCAGCAATGCAAACACAACACAACAAAGGTGCAATCTTTAGGCCTCCTGCATTAGCTCTGATGCAACTGCATGACTAAATGTGTAACTCAAGAGTAAAGAAGTGTCCAACAATACGATGGCTAAATTAATGCTTGATTGTGCCTAGGGTTTAATAAAGTTCAAAAATCTCTATCTGATTAGCGTTAACACAGGCTAAAAATATTGACTATTAAAAATTAAAAAGTGGCTAAAAGGTCATAAATGAGCCAAGGGAGTCTCAAAAGGGTTAAACATGTAAAATCTGAGGTGAAATTTCCTATATTGCAAATAAATTCTGAAGGTGATTTACTATTCTCATTACAGACTCATTAAGAGACATATTGTGATTAATAAAATCTTTAGTTTGTGGAGAAAAAAGGATTTCATGTCAAATTTACTTGTCAATCCGCCTGCCCTTATATCCATCTCTTTATGTCTCATATTGAGATCAACGTTTTGACGCAGGGCCATAAAACCTATCATCAAACTCAATATTTGCAACATTCCTTTTTGTTTGGGTAAATGGAGCGACTGAACTGCCTCATCCCACATCTTTCACACTAGAACCAGAAGGTGTAATGGAACCGTTAATTAGGTTATTGACTTTACGAGGTCAGAACAGAGTTTAAATGTGTTCGCAGATGAAAATTTAAAAATAGCTTCACAAAACAACGGGGTGGGGGAAGGAGACTGTTATGTTAAAAACTGAGACATTTGTGCCTCTGGCTTTAAGAAATGAGTGTTGGTTACACTCATGGGAAGCAACAGCCACAGGCTCATTTTTGATGACAGCGAGAACTGCTTTTGGCCCATTTCCATTTAGACCCCACTGTGGTTGCACTGAATTTGCCATCAGCAAGGAGTCATTAAGAATTTGCTCTTTACTTGGCATTAACGTGCAATGCATTGCAATAAAAGAACTTTTGACATTGTGTCAACAAACTTTTCAGTCTTTTATTGGGAATTTATGTGAGGTAGGACAGGCGTGGTGTGGCAAGGGTTGGTGCAGTTTGGTGTGTTTATACCACTAGCTGAACTCTGGCTGGGCAGGCAGTCACGATTTTATGTCCCCAAATCAATGGGCTAGGATCTCCACCCTGACAGAACTTGTCACCTGAAGGGGGCCCAAGAACGGTGCTGCTTTGTGGAAATCAGGCAAGGCATTTTGAATACAACCAGATCTATTTACGTCAAAGTCCATTAAATGGTAAAACTGGCTCACTAGCATCCAGTCCAGCTCTGCAGAGCTCTGCTAATGAGCTGGTATTGAAGCCAGGTGAGCTGAATCAGAGAGACATCTAAAGGCTGAAGGACACCGGCCCTTGAGGTCTGAAGTTTGAGACCATCTCTACACAGTGCATTGAGTCAGTGCTGTCATACGCAAAGCCTGAGTATACTTTTCAGATTTAGTTAGCAAAAACCAAAACAAACAGACAGACAAATAAAAAAACATGTCCTTTGTTTTTAATTCCACACTTTCCAGCATACAAAATCTAATCTAAAAGTTCAAAGATGTCTTGGGGAATATGATACCTCTCTGTAGTTTGGAATGCAGCCTTTTAAAACTAATTTATTTCTGTTTTCTATCAACAGTTGAGGATCTTTGAAAACCAGTTGTTCTCAAACCGAACATTGCAGTCTTCTGGGTTGAACAAGGACCTCATCGCCATCCGCATGGCCTCCGTGAACCCCATCCTAGACCCTTGGTTCTACATTCTCCTGAAAAAGTCGGTGGTTCTCAAAGTCCTGGAGAAGATCAAGTGTCTGTTCTGCAAAATGGGCGGCCGGGGACGGCGGAGAGGAGGACGCTTTCTTTGTGCAGATGGCGCCCTTTCCTCCTCCATCATCTCGAGGGATTCCCCTTCATTGATATCCCATGAGCCGGGAGAAAGAGTCAGTACCCTACGGACCGTCTTATACCCGAGCGACGGGAACGTGCTGGGGCTGGCCTCATTTAAGGCCTCATTTAAGGCCCCGTCCGAGGATGGCTCCTGTCCAGCGGCTGCGCAGACATTGCAGTATTCACAGGAGGAGCCGCAGCCTCAGACGAGGCTAGAGGACGACGAGGCATGTAAGGCGCAAAGTGACCTTCCTATCTGTCCTAAGGACACGGCTCTGCACGTGATCCTCACAGACAATACTGCAAACACGCAGGAAAAATGCATATAACCGTCGTCACGACCTCGGTGTATTATTATGGTATTACTCCTCAGTATTGATTCCCTGCAATTTAGTCAAGTCACCGCAGTTGTAATGTACAAATCCACGGACATCATAGAGGGGCTCTTCTGTTGCACTTTGAAGACTTTCGAACCACTGCTTGGCCATCATGAATGACAGGCAATGACACTATAGCGTCAATGTTAAAATGTGAACAGCGTGTTAAATTATTTAAAGTGTGAAAATGTATGCTAATGTCTTCTCCGTGAGAAGGTTTCAATACTTCTGTGCCATTTTGCATTTCCAAAAGATGAATACGCTTATAGTGTGTTTGGATTTTTTTTTTCTTTCCCTTTTATGTCTTGACACTTGCAAACAGGTTGTATTATTTCAAAGTGCATCCCTGACATTGCTAGACATATAGTATTTTTCTGCATTTCATACCAAAAGGCAGCTATACTGTGGTTTTTCCATGGTAAATACACTAGAAGATGACTAAAAACAAAACCTTAATGTGACTATTATTTTATACCATTATTCATTTGCTTATTGTAGCGCGGTATTTTGAAAGAGTCCTATCTTATTTCGGCTTAACGTAAAGTGCAGGGCGTCCTATCTAATTTGACTGTGTGGAGATGTTTAGAAAGGGGATTAAAACACATCAAGTGTCCTGACAAGTAACATTGTTTTTGAACACTATTTCTCTTTGTGCTGCTAAAAACATTATTTCTATAAAGGTCCACATGCACCTGTTTCTCATTGGCCAAACGCCATAATGTGCTGAACTCCTCAAATGAAAATAATAACAAAACAAAAAAAAGATTCTTAAGAATGTTGCTTTAATTGCATTATTCACAAAAACAAACAGAGCAACAAGAAGAACTATCCATTTTTTCCTCCCTTTGCTGAAGTTAAAGAGTAATCCAGAACAAATTGAGTTACATTGATCCCATCCGTCTCACATTAGTGGCAACCTCATCTTATCCAGTCAAGTCAACAATCTCTGATATCTTTGCAGAATATCTTCAGAGGTTAATTTTCTCAGATTTTTCCCACTCAGGTTACTTATAAATGCAACTGGCTGTGCTGGTTATTAGTTTAAAGGGTGTTGGATACAAATGTTCAACAGGCTCCTCAATAACAGTAACAGTTGAAACCAGATGTTCACAGACGCTGCAAAAAAAGACACAACCTTTTTTATTTTCACTGTTCCATCAGTATTTTCATTACTTTCCTCAAAGTCAGAAGTTCATAAACACTAAGCTTAATATGGCTTGAAAAAGAAGATGCTGGTTAAAGCTACTAAGAGTGTTATCATTCACAGAGGGTCCGCCCTTTATAAATGATGGTTATTCTAGCGTGTTTCCATAATGATGGGGTTTGACCATTTTCTAAAGATAAATTAAACAAATCAGACAATGGAAATGATAAAACATAAGATGCTGCTGCTGCTGATCCTCAGTTGGTGTGATTTATTTCACACATGAGAAAAACGACAGAAATAGACACAAATACATGAATAAACAAACAAAAGTAAAGCAAAGCGACACTCAAAATAGTTCAGCAACAACAAGAACAGAATAACATGTTCAAAAGGGATGAGGAAGAAGCACATACTTATCATTTTTCCTTCTCATTGCCCCTAAAAAAACAACCCAGACCCCCTCAGAATGTGTATTATATACAGTATATGCACATATTCTTAAACGTATTGCAAATAAGGGAACAAATGATCAGTGGAAACACCTGGTGATGGTCAAAGCCTCTCATTCCTGTACTCTGTGAAAACTACTGTCTCCATATGTAGAAATACGAAACTTTGTTAAATGTTGCACATACATGGAGATGCTTTAGGTTGTATTTCCTCCCTCAAGTTCCCCTTCTGTACTGAAAAACTATTTCTGAATATTTCCAGGAAGGAGATTGTTTATGGCTTATATAAATTGTGCTGTTTGAGAGTGAGCCAGGACAGCAAAAAGTAATGTTTTTGATTTAGAAAAAAAAATCTAAAACTTTGTATGATCTTTGTAGCTGGTGTCGCTGGTGTTATTATCTGTTTAATTATCTGTTTAATTGTCTGTTATGTCTCATTTTTTTTAGTATTGATCCAGTGATTGAGTTGCACATTTGTAAGTATTGCCGCAAAACCTCTGCACAACAAATTAAATACTTTACAGTGAACAGCAGAGGATGTGGAGTGATTTGTGATCTGTGCATGTACCTCACCTTACTGAGAACTGAGATGCGTCTTGATAGTTTATTTGTTTTAAATGAGCTTTACTGCAACAAACCTATTTTCATGAACTCTTTCCATTTGCACACTTTAAATATCCATTTTGTACCTAACACCAGGACTTTAGTTGGGCTTAAATTTAATAATAATCTGTTTCTACCAAACCACCTCTTACCTGTTTAACCAGCACATTTCTGAAGTGATCGTCAGCAGTAGCTCATGTGAAGTTTTGAAGGCAAAAGAACAGCCACATCTGTTCTGAATCTGGTTCCACTCAGAGTATGAATGAGTGGGTAATGAATTACCAATTGAGGAAAAGTGTTCACTTAACGCCTCTGCAATTAATGATGGTCTACTAACAATTTTGTTATTTATCTTAATATGAAGTAAAAGTACACAGAATACCTGTGCAAGAAAATCTACACTCTCCCCTTTAAGAAATGGTCTTCATTAGTGTTTTCCTTTGTCAGCAGGATCATTTTTAAAATGCGCAACACATGTTATCCCCTTCACCTCTTCCCATAACAGCAGTAATGACCAAAGCAGTTAAGGCAGACAGCCATTCAGATGGAACCAACAGACAACTCTACGACCCCGCTCACCTGTGGCTGGATTGCTTCTTCAACCCCCCTCACGAAGATTTCCAGGTCCAAAATGGCGTCCGTCCAGAGGCTCCGGGGAGCGTATAAGTGTCCCCTCTGAGGATGAGCGCTCTTTATCGGAAGCTGCGACCTCAGACTGAGAGATCGGTTCAGGCTGTAAAGTCTCTCCACAGACACGAAGCTGCGATTGACAAATAGCCGAAGGAAGATTTTTAGCAGATGAAAAATGATCCCTCTTGGAAACTTGCATTGTTTTCTCACCTCATCAGACCTGGTTAGTCATACACTTAAAAAAAAAAAAAAAAGGCTGGTTTAGACATTTAGACATTTAAAGCTCTAAAAACAGCTGACATTTAGAGAATGAGTTAAAAAAAAAAAGAAAAAAGAAAGCATTGTGGATGGGACTTTTAGTACTGCAGATGGGTACTTAAAATAAATTTCTTGGTCTGAATCTTCTGCTGGCCTCTCAATACTTTGTGTCCATATTTAAATAAATAAATCACTATATTCTATCTTTTATGCAATCTTGGGCACCCTGACATGAATTCAAAGGGCAATACTTGGACCATAAACTGCATCCTGCAGTGGATTGGACAATGAGAGATGGGTTAAATAGGTTTTCCAGGAATCCTAAAACTTTTATCAGGGAGTTTTATGGGCTTTCCGTACACATATTTTACCTCCATTCACACCTAACACTGAAAACTGAAAAACACTTCCCAGAAAAAGATTCCTTATTTCTCATAAGCATATGTTTTACAGGATCCGAAGTCATTTTCAGTTCAAAGCAGATGTGCATGGCCGCTGACTCAATTCATACTCCCGTGCTCCATCCTAATAATAACAGTGAAGAAGCTGCTCTGTTAAAAAAAAAAAAGAAAGCTAATAAACAACTACGAGTTATCTGAGAGCTCAAGTATCTTCTGTCCATATAGACTTCCCTGGTACAATCAGTCATGTACCCACAGAAACCCTAATCTTTAACATCATGGTTCATGTTAAATGCGGCATCTTGTCTTCTGTGCTGCTTCTAACAGCTTTGGTCATTTATTTTTCACATGTGGGTTTCTGTAAGGGCATTTTGCCTTTTAAAATCTCTTCTTTTAGATTTTATCTTCTGCAGTTTCACACCCACATGTTACATGTTCTCTTTTCTAAATCTGGTTCACTGTGTTTGACTCATCATCAGGTCCTTGCCTTCGCAGCAGCGATTCCTTGCTGTCTGGATTTCGAATGCTTTGTAGAGCCACCTTTTTTGCCCCTTTATTTTGATCTGTGTGTTTTCTAAATTATTACTCTAAGTGGTCCTGCAAGGCAGGCTTTGTGGTAGAGAGAATGGGAGACTGATGGGGAACAAGGAAGACACAAAGAGCAGGCGGAATGGCAACTGGTAAGAAAGCAAGACACAGCAAGTTTGTTTATATAACACCGTTCATAGACAAGGCATTTGAAATTGAATTACAAGACATCAAAAGAAGGAGAAAATTAAGCATGGATGGGATGGATTGTATGAAAGAAAGGGATGTTACAAGACAGAAGATAAAGGTGCGACAAGGAATAGTAGGTACAAGAAGGATGGACACAAGGAAGGAAGCAAGAAAAAGAAGAAAGCACCATCTAGACAATGGAGCAGGGGAACAAAATCTGGAAAGACAAATATTTTTCCATGCTCAACCCAAATTGGAACACACTTCAATGCCAGACTTTTCCAGAGCACGCAGGAAGTCTGTACTGTCTTCTACCACAGACTGTCTGCATCCTGAAAGCTTCACTAACAGTAGCTCAAATAATTTTAGCGCTCTCGATCCACTCACGACGAGGAACTTCTTACCAACTCGTCTCACACATGAACACACATCTGCACGCTGGGAAATATGCAGACCATGAAGATAGATGACACATCCTTATTACATACAGGTTGGCACCACTTATCTCACTGCAAGATCTTAAAACAACAGCTGCACCTACTACATAATTAGGAGTACATTTCTTTTTCTTTCCCATTATAATTTATTCGTTTTATCATTGGGAATTTGTGTTTTTGTGTTTTTCCTATATGTACGGTAATACACTAGGATATTATCCAGATTAAATGTTTTATACGTACAGAATTTGTTCTCAGCGTAAAAGAAACTCCCATTTCTGCCCATCTGTTGTGCTTTCCTGGCAATTCTGTCAGTCTGAGCAAACATACGGGTTCAGGTCAGTCACAGTAAAGAAGAATGGAAAGAAGGGAGCCATTACAGACTGAACCTAGTTTATAAATGGCAAATCTGTGGAAGAATGCGTGTGGGTCAGATTACACAATTTCTGAACTACATGCAAAAGACTATAAGTGGAGGAACATTTTATATTGCAATAAACTCACCATTGATACTGTGATACATAGTAGTGGGAGTATCATGCTGTGGGGACGCTCCTCCGAGTTGATGGGAAGGTAGAGCACATCATTCCAGTACTAAAATCCTTATACTGCATCCCTTTAGCTCAGAGAACAGACATTAGAGCAGCATTTAAGCGTTTTAATGCTCCACCAATCTGGAACGAACTTCTAGAAAACTGCAAAACCCTGAGTTCCTTTAAATCAGGGCTACAACGCCCCCTGTTTAGAGTTACCTTTGATTAATAATAACTGGAACTTACTACTTTATTTGCCAAATGTCAAATGCCATTTGATGATGGCATTTGACAAAATGTAATGTTTTTTTTGTTGACTTGTAATTGATTTTTACACGATCTTATTAAGTTGTAACCACTTTGAAATGCCTTGTGGCAGACAGTGCTGTACAAATAACCTCCACAGCCGGATTATTCACCATAATCTGTCACCCGGAGTCATTGCAAGATTCAGACAGACAGCGGACCCCCGCTGTTCACGGGGGTCAGGGGTCACAGTCGCCTGCGAATGGCTCAAATGTCTGAATACTTGAGACCTCCTTCAGCAAATGCCAAAACACCACAACATAAAAAACAAAGCAAGGTTCTAAATTGCAAAACATCATACCTACAAACCCTGTAAAGTATCATTTGAAATGTAGTGCATGTATGTTTTTCACTCTGAAAAGGGGAGACAAAAAGCTTCAAAACAGTCAAAAGGCTGATCCGTTTTGCATGAAATGCCAAACTGCTCGTCAGCCGACTTGTCAGTTTAGCGACACGTCCTCGGGTGTCAGCTGTCCAGAAAGCCTCTCGTCTCATTTGCGTGAAAAAGTTTGAAAAAAGCTGAGCCACTCCTAAACTCCCCCAAAGACAAGTGGAAAGTAAAATGAGTCCTATCTGAAGAGCGCTGGAAACGATTTGAATTATTTATGCTCATTATCAGACGGATGGATTCAGTGTAATCACCGCAAAGAGGAGCAGGAGAGGAGTCTATTACTAATAATCAACAGGGATACCTCCCCGTCTTCATCCATCACACCACGCCTTTGAATGCTCGACTGGCTGACTCAGACCCTAACATCTGTGCTCGGCAAAAACAACACAGAGAAGAAAGCGAACCTATCTGTCATGTGGTGTCTTCTTCCAGTCTGACTGAACCACGTAAGTCAACAGACACATGCTGTAGGAATGTCTTCCAACTGAGTTATGATTAAGATTGTCAGTGAATATTGAACTGTTTGTTGACCTTTTTTTCTTTCTGAGCCCCAATTTCTGACATGACCTAAACCCAAGCTGTGGAGCAAAACTTTGAGGGCTGTTATTCATCTTTTTATTTTGGGGAGGGGTGAGGGACGGGATGTTCTGTATTATTTGTCAAAAAATATGAATTCGTTTTCCAATCTTAATTCATCATATTTAATTAGGTTTACACATCGCTGCATTTTCTTAGCTTGATCAGAGAATGCATTTTCCACATCCAGATTTGATGAAAGTACTTGGATGTTTTACCGTTTATTGTTTTTGCGAATCAATCAAGACCAACAAAATTTGCTGGAGTTTTTTTTTTTTTTTTGACAAAAAAAAGTTGTTGCAGAACCTCTTCAAGTTCTGCAACAACTTCTCTATCAGTTTGAGGTCTGGGCTTTGACTAGGCCACTCCAGAACATCCATCTTATTGTCTTCTGTGTAGCTTTAGCTGGATGTTTTGGGTCGCCGTCTCACTGGAAAATAAATGTTCTCCAAAGCTGGTAGTTCTCTCGTTGCTCAGATCCACCCCGACTTACGACTACCAGCACCAAGTGGCCGAACCTCTGTTGAATTAAGTGATTCACTTAAAGGGAGTGACTATGTATTCAATCACATATTTGTGTTACATATTTTTATCTGTTGTTATTTGATAGAAATCAGTTTTTTATTATTATTATTATTTATTATTATGATTAATAGGGAAAAGCAATGAAAGGGTAAATTAAATTTTATAGAAACTGTACAAAACTGTGAAAGAAAAACTACAAAAACTCTCAGGAGGTTAAAATATTAAAGGATTGGTTTAATGTTAAAACTTAATTTGTTCACTTTATGACACTTGCAATAGAAAGGAACGGCCTAGCATGTACTCACAATGACAATAATTTCCATTTTACAAGTACATATCAAAAAGCTGACAGTTTCATACAAAAAATGATTACTGTTTGCATTCAGATTAGAAAAAAGAACTTTTACTGTGTGTGAAAGTGGATAAAACATGCCTAAGTAACGAAAAACACTACAATAATAACCAATTTCAAAATAAAACAAACTGGTTGTCTTTTATTAATGCAGTGCCTTGCAAAGGTAATTACACTCACTGAACCTTTACACATTTTGTCACATTAAAACCGACAACTTCAATATATTTTTCTGGAATTTTATGTTTTGTTGAAGGAAAACAATACAATGTTTCAATTACTTGCATAGATAAGAATGTGAACCTCAGTGCAACCATTTGCCTTTAACCCTTCTCTAGTAAATACAGTCTAGCTGCACTAGGAAAACACTAGTGATCATCACAACGACCAAGGAACATAACAGACAACTATAAGTGAAATTAGTTTATAAAAAAAAAAAAATCTCAAGATTTGAACGTTTTACTGTTTATCTAACATGTTTTGGCCGCCTATATGAATTGACAGGCTGGGCAATTAGAGCTATAATCAGAGAAGCAGAAGAGACCTTTGGTAACTCTAGAGGAGCAGCAGAGATTCACAAGTAAGGTGGGGTAATCTGTCAAAGAAATATTTGTTTCTGTTTCTCTACCAGAAAAAAAAAAAAAAAAGATCATAAGCTCAAATCTGGTAGGTATACAGCCTAAAAGGTTGGCACCCAGGTGAGCTGAATGCAAAAGCATGCCACACATTTCACATTTTTTTTTATCATGGAAACGTTGAAAAACAAATATAAATTTCCTTCTGCTGATGCTTTGTTCTGGTCCGTCATATCAAATACATTTAAAGGGCTGTTGTTGTAATGTGACAAATTGTGAAACGCTTTAAATTGCATAAAAACTTTATCAAGGCACCGTATACTTGAGAATCTTTATCCCTTCGGCATAAATGGGAGCAGTGGCCTCTAGCTGAACACCGAACCGACTTTCAGTGCCTGAAACGTGACTCCCCAGGCTGATCTTTCCACGTTTGTTTCCAGCCCCATGAGTCACAACAGATATAAAAACTTAACGTTCACATTTAACTATAATTGATGGTAAAGAGGTGGGATAGTTAAATACAAAGAGTTCCAACAACTTGGTTTTCTGTGATCTTTGTGTCTAATATTAAGTTTACGCTTTGCACGGGATAATCAGTTCAATATGAGAGCAGTTCAGAGTCCTCTTGCTTTAACAAACTGCTCGCTTGTTGGCGTGTCCGTATCCTGCGATCCCTCTTTCCCGCTCACTACGTTTTGTACGTTCCCCTCAGCGTCTATCACCACTGTGGTCCTCCTCAGCTCCTCGTACTGCGTCTGCCTGTCGGCGACAGCCACACAGGCCGCTAGCACTTCATCGGACTCAAAGTCGTAGTCCTGCTCCAGCTCGGGGGCATTGAGGATCTGCTTTCTGGTCTCCTCCTCCTGTCTGAGCTTCTCCTTGGTGGCCAGCTGCTGCTTCTGTAAGGTCCAAGCCCATTTCAGATCCTCCTGCCACAGGCTGCGCTCAGAGGGACACAGGTGGATGGCAATCTGGAAGGACCTCACAGCCTGCAGAGAGAGCGCCAACAGGAGGGAAGTTTTGAGGAAGCAGAGGAAAATGTGAAATGCCAGGGGCAAAATCATTCAGGAAAAGAGCCGGAAGTCTTTGAGATGCATGTCTGGGATTATGATCCTAACCTTCTTACCCTTGACAGCTGTAGTTTGTCATGAGGCTAGATCAATATCTCTTTGCTGAGTCGTGACTAGAAAATTGCGCTGAAACCTGCGGTCCCACTCAACGAAATCGCAAGCGTCTCTCGTCCTTCACGCAACCAGGCGCCTGACTTGATGAATGACCATTTGATCCCCATGAAATGGTGAAATCGATTTCATCCGACACGCCAATGAAGTTGACTGATGATCTTACAAATCAACTCTGACAAATATCAGAGACCTGTCGAGCATCTCCTAAAGCCAAGGGGCTGGAAAATAAGGTGAAAGTCAGCAGAGGTTGGCTCCTTAAATCAGCTGCTGAGGCTCTGACTGAGCTTCGAGAACCTGAAGAAAAGTTTTGGGATACATTTTTGGACTTAAAATGAAGATTAAAAGAAAAGATAAGTTAGCAATTTCAATTATTTTACAGAAGATGAAGACATATTTACATGAAACTGTTCATAATAAGTTAATAAGTACAGTGTTTTCTTTTCAGACAGGCTTTCCTTTTCTTAAAAGAACAGTAAAGATAATCCGTCATTCACATATTAAACTGCCTTTTGGCATCAAATCTTACAGATTCTAGGACCTTGCATTTACTCTTTGATTTCTAAAACACTGCCAACATCTTTGAATCCAATTTGTCTCATGACAGACAGAAGCTAAAGGCTCAAAATAATAATAATAATAATAAAAAAACAGCTCTGTTGTACCCTACTAACGTTTCCTGCTATCTTCTACAAGTCTTGCTCTTTCTCTCTTTTTCACAGACAAAATGCACAGCATTCATGTCTGGATGTAGCACATACATCCAGTTGTCTTTCAAATACTTTCTTACGTGTATTTAATTTTTAAATATCTCATTATGATTGAAAACAGTTGAGTTTGAATCTTCTCAAGCGAATAGATATTATGCTTTCACTGGCTGGAAATATATTGGATTTTTGAGATTCCGTATGTCATCTCATAATGCTATTTAGCAAATTATCCTGAGATGAAACACCACATACAAGTCAACACTATAATATATGCAAGATGACATTATTAGAGGGATCTCTAATAATTGTCTTATTGGAGATCCCTATTTAAAACACAAAGCTTTAATTTAATAAGTTAGCTGTGGTCATGCAGAAGCAGCTCCTCACAGTCACAAAGCAATCAAGTCCAAATTGGGGGGGGGGAACACCGATGTCCTCGGCTTCCAAGCTTTTTATTTGACCAACTTAAAACTCCTCAGCACGGTTAAAACAAACTCAAATAGATGTGACTGGACCTGAAATGAACAGAGAAATAAAAGCTGCAGTATTTGCAGGAGTAAATTCTTCAGGTGTATGAACTTGGATGTTATAAATTATTTTTCACTTATTTATTTGAGTTGCAATTAAAAAAAACGTTTCTGAAAAAAATTAAAAAATAAATAAAAACAACCCAGGTTAATATATTTAATCCTCAATGCCTATTAAAAGAAAAATCCAGAGAACATAAATGTACTTGTAAAAGAGACCATAAATACCAACATATTGTGGACATTTTTAATTTTTTTGCATAGTCTCTTTACCCTGAATTGAGTTTACTGGAAACGAAAGAAGAACAGAACAGTCAATTAAATTAAAAGAAGACAAAAAAAAAAAAAAAAAAATCAAGATCATCTGAATTGCCAAACAGGCACAGCCTGAACATGTTGGTACACCCAATGTTCTAAAACACGACAGAACAAGTTGTACTAAAAATAGATATTTGTTCTGGCATACCAAAAGGGCTTCATTATGTGAGGAGGTGTGTCTATATTTAGTTTTGTTTGAGCTTAAGTAACATTCAACACTTCCCATTGTTGTTTTCGGGGCTGTAGGACAGGTCTCCCGCTCGAAGGCATGCATGAGTGAAAATAACTTGAAGAGCTTTTTTTTTGTCTTAAACCAAGGCTGCTGGGCTGCTGGGAGGGGGGCAATAAAGTCACTGTGATCCTCAGGTTTCACATACACAAGTCCCGGCGTGTTCTGAGGCAATTTAGTCAATTGTCTAGGCTGCAGGCACCTGGGTGCGCTTCATATGAAGTGTATCAGATCAGAGGATGGAAGCGTACAAAAAAATAAACAAAGTGGGAAATGGAGTTATTTAATGTGTTACAGAGTACCTTCCAACACCGTTTTAGATCTCAAAGCTCTTTTTTCAATATAAGCACATGTTTCAGATATTGGCAAAACATCCACAAATATGGAATCAGCAAATATTGAGATGGATGGCTTAATGGACAGATGGACAAAGTAATGGACGGAAACTGCCGGGAATAAAGTCTTGAACTACATATTTTCCTTCTTCACGCTTTGTGAAACCTGGAAAATAAATTCCAGACTTTTCCGAAGTGCTTCACACCACAGAGGAAACCTGCAGCTTTTCAGAAACCTGACATTGATGAGTTCAGGATAACGAAATAAAAGGTTAATTGCGGACCAAATGAACATTTCAACCCAGATTATGAACTGGTTGGGTATAATTCAGATCCATACTGGTGTTTTACAACAGGGAAAAGGCCTAAAGCTATGAAATGTAAATGCTATTGTTTACTGCGGCAAAGAAATTTGCCCCAAGGCTGTGACTTATAAAACAACTTGCATGCCTGAATGAAGTTGTATTCCTTTAAAATTTCCAAGATCCTTATCACAAAACATTAATTCTTGGAAGCCTGGAAGCTAATTAGTGAAAAAAAAAAAAAAGATCAAGTTTGAACAAATAAAAGTTTGTTAGCTAATGTTTCTCAATTTAAAACATAGCTCCGACTGTAAATCTTTTTAGCAGCATTTCTAGATATTCACTTGGAAGAAGCGATTAAAAAAGGTGCTTAATTTAACTGACCAGTCGTTACTTTCTTAAACCAAACCTCTGAAGAAACCATCATTACTCACCAGGTCCACCTCTCCCAGGTTGAGCTGTGCCCGGCCCAGTGTCTGCCAGCCCTCCCACCACAGTGGCCTGAACTTCACGGCCATCTCTGCTGCCTTCACAGCAGGAAACACTTCGTGCAGGATGGTCAGCACCTGCAGAGGAAACACACATGGAAAAGAAAAAAAAGACTGCATCTATATTTCTGTGTATGCAATGTCATCGAGAAAATACCGATCCACACACAGGACACCGAAACCAAGCAAGGAACAGATAGGAACCCAAATATAATAGTAAATCAATAATATTCATTTTCTTCTCAGTGGACTTTCTTCTTTTTTTTGTGTGTGGATAATTTAATTAATTACCATACTATTCATATAAAAAAACTGAGACTAAATAGCAAACGTGAACTCTCATGGCGTCTGGTGGAAGGAAATTTTACTTAAAGGTGTCAATTAGATGCTGAAACATTTTTACGTCTTTACCTCGGAAAGGATCATTAATTGTTTACATTATAAATAGTGTGAAAATCACAAGACAAGCAAAAACGATTAGGCATGAGACGGCATTTAAAATAGTTTTGCAGCTCTTATTTTAGCATGGCAAGCTTTTACTAAGGCTGGTGGTGAGGTTTTCCACAGGCTGCCAATATTTCCAAATCTAGCACGTTTTATTACAGCCAGAAGTTGAAAGCTCTAATTGAGAAAACAACTTTAGCAAAAGAAAAGTAATGACAATCAGCCTCTTTGCTGAAAAGTACTGCTTTCTCTCGCTCTCACAGCCTGAGATGCGCAGAGATGTGTGTCGTAGAGAATCGTTTTCTTTTCACGGTGCTCGTCCTCTGTGGGAAATCTGATTCTGAAAATAGCTGACTCGGCAACATCATCTACACAAAAGACTGTTGTTGTCAGCCTGACTTAGTGGCACTAAGTCTGAGGCGTTTACTGACTGCAGAGATTTACAATTAATTGACCAGAAAACATTAAAGCATCATATGCATCCCGTCAACTGCTACGTTTAATAAAGTCAAACACTAAGTTTCTGGGAATGTTCGATGATAAACAATCAATCGATCAATCAAATTTATTTGTATAGCACATTTCAGCATGAAGGCAAGTCAAAGTGCTTTACATCATAAAGACATAAAATTCAACAATCGAAACATTACATTTTTCCGAGAGCCGTCATTACACATCAAAATGCTGGTTAGTGTTTCATTTACCACGGTCCAAAAGCAATTCTGAACAGATGGGTTCTTAGTATTTAAAGGCACTAAGTGCTTCAGCTGTTTTGTAGATTTCTGGAAGTTTGTTCCAGATTTATTTGTGGTGCATAGAAGCAGAATGCTGCTTCTCCACGATTGGTCTTGGTTCTCGGGATGCAGAGCAGAACCAGAACCAGAACCAGAAGACCTGAGGGGTCTGGAAGGTTGATACAACAACAGCAGATCTTTAATGTATTGTGGTGCTGAGCCGTTCAGCCGTTAGTGATCACTAAATACAAATCTAGCAACTGTATTTTAAAGTCTATTCTCTGAGCTTCAGGGAGCCAGTGCAGAGACTTTAGAACTGGTGTGATGTGCTCTAACTTCCTGGTTTTAATCAGAACGACAGCAGCAGCATTCTGGATCAGCTGCAACTGTCTGATTGATTTTTTTAGGCAGAACTGTGAAGACGCTGTTGCAGTAATCAATGCGACTAATGCGACATTAGTCCTCTAATCCTGGAGATGTTCTTCAGGTGATAGAAGGACAACTTTGTGACTGTCTTTATGTGGCTCTGAAGGTTCAGGTCAGAGACCATCACTACACCCAGATTTCCATCCTGATCGCCGGTTTCCAGCTGTAATAACAGAAGCATTGACTCTAGATTGTTCCTCTTTAGATCCGAAAATAAGTTAAATTTTGTTTCTGTTCAGCTGGACAAACTTATGGCACATCCACACAATGTATCTGTTCTAAGCATCTGTTTAGTGCTTGGATGTTAACATCTAATAAAATAACTTCTGTTTTTTTTTTTGTCTTTCCTGAGAAGTTTATTTATAAGTACTTTAAAAGCATGCTCCATTTTACAAATCTGCAATAAAATATAACATAAATCAATATTTAAAAATGTAGGTATCAAAGTCAGGTGGATTTTCTCCACCTGCCACAATAGGAAAGGTTCTATTCAGGCTCATTATAAAGTTCCAATAAAAGGCAAAACATTCACAAAATTTCTTTGCAAAAATGTTTTGTCGTTTTAATATAAAGCAATTGGCTCCATATCTAGAGCCTATAAGGTTACATATAATTAACCACATGATTGTGCAAAGCAGCAGCACCGTCATGGGCTTTAAATTTCTTCCTGGAGTTAACTTACGTCTCCCCTGACCCGAGCTCACATGTATCATTGTTGAAATGTTCAAGTCCTCAATCTCTTAAACGCTACTCTGGTGTGAGCTTACCAGCTACATTTCTGTTTGTGATATATTAACCATACAGTTCTTGATTGAGGGGGGGGAAAAAAAAGTACCCTCTTTCAAACCAGCGGTTTTACATATCCTGACGGCACTGATCCATCTGATACTGTGTAGGTTCTGAAGCAATTCACTCTCGAGTGTACAGGGCCGTGACATGGATTTTACACAGCCGTTATTTATGAGACAACAATGAAACCAAACTGCAAAAGCTGTATTTGAAAAACTAACTGCAACCTATAATTTGGCAGCTTGTAAAATAAACTTTAGCAGCAATGAGCTGAGATTTTGTGAGGCCTTATCGTGGTCTATCACCCCGGAGGGACAGCGTCCCCCCCGCTTCTTTGCAACACCACTTCAGTTCACCGAGTTCCTGCAGACTTCTTAACATCCCACTACCGCGTCTCAATCGCACTTGACAGGGCCACTGCACCACGAGAACATTTTCTTTAAAAGGAGCAAGCTAGCTCAACCAAGATGTCAACTCAGTGACTACAAGCTGCCCTGCGAACGAGGCCAGTTACATTTCATCTCCAAAGGCAAATTACTTCATGCTACTAAGTAGTAGCGGGTTCCACTGTATGATGGAAACTCATAAGACCAGGTGGTGAAAGCTGTACAGATAATGCCAGCTTCAGACTTGCAGGAAGCCGGATGTGTTGGGCACAACAATGATTAAATCAAACGGACACAAAGCATCGAAAGGAAGAAGAGGGTCGGCAGCATCGAACACGTCATCTGAGCAACGGTGTGGATCTGAGGTATGTCGGCTTATTGTCGTTTTATGGAAGTAGAAGCATCAAGTAGAATAACTAACCGGCGCTGCTCACAATACACGCAGAAACGCTGAAGTAGTCAAAGTAACCTGAGGTCAGCGTGTGTGTAAACTCAGAAAAGAAAAAAAAAAAAAAACTCAACGCAAAAACTGTTTAGGGTAGAGTTTCTCCAGGCCTGATCCACTAATGATTTCCTTCTCAAATTTCCTGTAATGGATAATATTATATTAGGCATGGAATACTCAACGTGATGAGAATGACTACAGTTACAAGGAGAGGGTTGATTGTGTTAGCCTATATTGTATTAGTTATAGTAAATGGATAAATAACGGGAAGAGGTCAATTTTGCCCGTCTGCATCCTCCAACTTCAGGACTGTCCTGCTGAGTTCAGAAATTATTTTCTTTTTTTTCCTGAACACGAACAAGAGATTAAAACCAGACATAACTCATAGACGCTAAAGTACAAACACAAACAGACAGAAAACAGCCAGACAAGAAGAACAAGAAGAAGCAAAAACCCAGAAACTGAGTTTATTACAGATTCAGTATAGATTAGTCTGGGAGAGTGGCGTCAGAATCAGGTTCAATCTCCAGCTGATGACAGAAAATGGCCAGCTTTCTAAAAGCGTTTTCACAACTGGGTTGGTGACGATTAAAAGTGATAGTTAACAAATGATGAAAGGAAATGTGGCTCTTACTACGGCTTGCAAGAACAGTCGTACCCCTCGACTCTTTGCATGTTGAATTACAACGAAAATATTCAACATTTTATCTTTGGATTCTATGTGAAAGAGCAACATGTAGAGATAATTGTGAAGTGGAAGAAACTGGCCTCTGGCTAAGATGGATGGCCAGGCAGTTTGTCAGAGTGCATTTTATTTACGGGTATCATATTAAGTTGAATGCCAACGTTTTCAGATCTTTACTTGTAAAAAAAAAAAAAAAAAAAAAGAAAGAGAGATAGCAAACTTTTAGAGCCACAAAAGCAACACTACCTTCAAAAAATTGAAACACCAATTTTAAAATGGTATTTGCTTAATGGCTAAAGAACCATAAATGTATTTTTATTTCTAGGTTTTAGGAGAAAAAAAGAAGAAGAATTAACTTATTTTTCTGACTTCCGTATTTTCCTGGCAAGGAGGAAAACCCCCACCCACTTTGTGACCTAATGACAAAATAGAGAGAACAAACCAAAATGTATTCCTGCACTATTATTGTCATTCTGTTGTGGACATTTTTATGAAGAAACTGCATTGAAAAGTGAATTGCTAACACTGCTTTTCTAAAGACATTCAATATGACAAAATAAAAAACATCTTGTAATTCTGGTCTACTTTCAAAACACTTTTCCACATTCCCATGGCTAAAGATGGTGGTGGCAGCATTATGCTGCGGGGACGCTTTTCCTCAGCAGAAATAAAGAAGCTGGTTAATAGTTAATAAGAAAACAGGCGCAGCTAAAAACATTCTTCCTGGAAGAAAACCTGCTAGAAAATGCAAAAGGCTTTACTCGGGGTTGACGGTTCTCCTTCCAACAGGAAACCCTAAACTTAAATATAATATAAACTTAAAAAACGGTTTTAGATTGAAACATATTCAAGAGTTTGATGTGCAGAGACCTGCAGCTTTAACCACAGATAAAGTTGTTTCAAAGCAGTATTGACTCAGGGCAGCTGGATACAAATGCAAACCACATTTTTCAGGCTTTCAATTGGAAAAAAAAAGAGGAAAAATAAATAAATTTTGGTTTCACTTCCCAAATATACTCTTCGTTGTCTAGTTCTGACATATGCACTAATATAAATACATAAAAGTTTATCAATGGGACGTGACAAAACCCTCATGAATGCAGCAGCAGGGACATCACTGAGAAACAAATGAGTTGGTGAATTTATACCTGAGACTTCATTTCGTACAGCGGAGAGTTGTCTGGAGTCATCTGAATAGCCTCATCCCACTTCTTTATGGCCTCCCAGTGCCTAAAAAAACAACACACACACACACACGCACACACACACACACACACATCTCTATGATTCTTTACAACCATGTCTGTCCTACACTAATAAGACACTTTATACGGAATCACCATGGCTTTGTTTTACTGTCTCAGCTCAAAGATTTTATATACCTTATGTAACTAAAACACAGTTTGCTTTGTGGATATAATGAGAAGATTTGCCCTAATCATTTCTGCAAACAGACATTTGTGAAACACATCTGAGTCATGCTTCAGTTTAATTTGATCCTCTCCACACAGCAGATCTTTTTTTTTTTTTATTTTCCCATTTATGTCTTGGTTTCAGTTAAGTCAGGATTTCCAAGAGCTCATTGCTTAAATGAACCATAAGTAGATTTTTATTTATTTATTTTTCTTTAATGTCAAAAGTTTCCCAGAACAATCTGCGTTGTGCAACACCTGTCCATTGGCCTGACAGAATGGCAGAGGTAACAAAGGCTGCAAAGGCTTAAACAAACAGACAGGTTTCTGCAGTTTAAAACAGGCTGCAAGTCAGAGTCTGTGAGGTAACAGGGTTGACGACCGCTTCAGAAAAACCACTAAAACATACACAGGATTTTTATAAATTTGGTTATGAGACACATCGACAAGTCCCAATCCAAGCAGTTGTCACCACTGGTATCAGATGTTTTTGCATACATTCATTTTAACAGCACAGGTTTACTTTTTGACCGCACCGACTCGACATGTTCAATCTGTGAAAAGCGTCACTTCGGGGTCAATATTGACTCGAAACAAGTTTTCCAAACGGGGGAGCAAAGACAGAGGTGGAGTCATTAATTTGACCTTTCCATTGTCATGTCAGCAGCTTTCACCGCTTGAAAACGAGACGGATGGCCCGAGAAATCCAAAAGCAATTAAGACCACAGGCAATTAACATTGATCAGGTGAAACAATATATTCATAAATCATTTTATTGTAGAAAAGAGAACTGACTGAGGAACTAGAAACTGAGGGAGTGCAGAAACCTTCGCTGCATGTAAGGAAATGAGGAAATTAAGCAATGTAGCACATGAGGTCAGGAACAAAGCAAAAAAAAGCTTTGTTTATCAGTCAAAAGTAGATTACATAAAGGAGGTTGCAAAGAAAACACAAATTCTCATTTTGTTTACAGATGTAAACAAAAGTTTGAAAAGAAGAAAAAAATAAAAAAATCAGGAGCTTTGCAACTCATCTTAATACAGAAAACCATAGAGAAATAGGAAGTTGTGACAATTCAACACACAACAATCCAAAAAAAAAAGAAAAAAAAAAGAAGCTCTCCCCTCACATGAAGAGTCGTACGAGGGTTACTGGTGTGAAAGGTTAAAAAAAGTTTCTTTCAAAACCTGAATGTTGCCAAATTTGACTTTTGTAGAAGCAAAAGCAGTCAAACATTTGGACAAGACTTCCCCTTGAATTGAATGAGGAAGGCAACATCGCTCCTTTTTAGATAAGGCGTTTTTAAACCTGTAATTGGCAAGCTATGAGTTGGCAAGGAGTAAAAAAAAAAGTTTATTAATAAATTAGAATTCGTTACATGTTTTTATAGAAATAAATAATTTCTTCAAAATGTATAAAGTAGCTGTTGCAGACAAGGTGATTGCTCCGTATTTAAGTTGCTGTGTAGATTAACCAACCTCACACCGCAGCCTTAATTTATAATACCTATCAAATGTAAAAATGTTTATTTGACAAACCTTTTTTTTATGAAGTGGTGGCCTTCATTGCCCCATACAATAACCTTGCTGACAAGCTGCTTTTTGTAAAGTAAAAGCAATGGCGTCATGCAACTTTTTAAAAACATCTTTATAATACTGTGTGCCACAATGAAAGCATTGTATTTTTACTGATTATGTTGAAGTCAGACAACAAGAACACAAAAAAGGCAGATATAGCTCATAAAACCTGAGGATGATGTCAAAAATACCAAATAAAAATACCACAGGATGAAAGCTGGAAGCCAAAGATTTTGGCAAACTGTGTAAAGCATTTGAGTCTGACAAAATCCAATGATGATAAATTTAAAAAAAAAAAAAAAACTGTCGTAAAGCATTAATAGCAGGATATTAGGCTGTAAATATGTTTCTTTTTCACAGCAGGGTACAGCAGCTTACACTCTGGGTGTAAATTATAGTGCACTCAATAAATAAAGAGTAACGGCCGGTATAAGACGCCCACATCAAATCTAGTCAAATATTAACTATTCACTGATAGTAATAGTACACGAAAATATCTACAGAAAGATTCCCAGAGGCTCAGATCAGAAGCAAGGCCCGAGGAGCTCCGTGATTACATCAGAAACAGTCAAACCTCTGTAATAAGAAACTCCCATCAGAGGTCAATGTTCCTGGAGACGAAAATGCACCGTCACCAACATCCCCGAACAGACACAACCTCAACTCTCTAAGCAGCCATTAGGTAGCACCAACATGGCATCATTTCCAAGCAAAATCCACTTTCTCTGGGCAAACGTGATTACAGGCAGCAACTAAAGGCCACAACATCACATCCTCTGCACTAACAGGGCTTGTACAAAGAAACTGTTCTTTTGATTGAAATAGGCCAAAGGGTATATAATATGTTAGAGGCACAGTAAAGATCAAGAGGCCTCTGAACTTGGCCTTGCAAAGTAATGCAAAGATACTATAATAATAAGATAATATTTAGTTTAAATCCCATCAGTTTCCCAGGAAAAGCAAAAATAACGGCATTTTCCCACTCCATTATTGTTGCAACGCAAATATTATTATGACATCAGGTGGTAGAATCAAGTTTCACAGAAAGGTTTTTAAATCTCCCCCAGGCTTGATCTGCAGGCTGTTTCTTGTCCTTTGCTTTTAAAGTTTGTGGTTAGTAAAATAAGAGCGATGCTCGCTGTGTACAATACCGCCCTCTCGTGGACAAATGGCAACAGCACACCTTTCTCCTCTAATAAAGGCCGTTCCGCCCAAATTTAGATTTTTTTTTAAATGTCTGCCTTTTTTGTTTGGGGCGGTAAGCAAAAAGTATGCTACTAAAATAGAAATTTTTCTGGATTAATTTTACTTTCATAGAGGATTGTTACGGTTGTATCCCAACACAACCAATCAGAAATGTGCATAGCCTTTTTTTTTTAAATAAAAAAAAAACACACAATATGTCACCATCTGATTTGCATCAATGTTCTACCTGTGTGGTGCTTTTAAAGCAGTCAGTAAGGTGCCACAATGACATCCGGTGCTCTCACCTGCCCTCCTCAGCCAACAGGGTCCCCTCCTCTTTCAGCCTCTTGCTCTTTGCGGCACAGTCCTCCAGCAGGATTTCCCTCTTCCGCTTGATGGCGTGCAGCCAGTCCACCTCCTCATCCTGACCCGCCTCACCGTCACCTTCAGTTCGCTCGTCCTCAGTCTCAAACTGCTGGACCACAGACTTTGACACCTTCTCGCCAATCTTCCTCTTCCACCCAAATGAGGCCATCCTGGAACACAAGACTTTTATTCTGAAATGCTAGTGAAGAAGCTAATATGTTGATGTTACAATAAACAAGGTGGCTGATATGCACAACGTGTTTCAGCTGTTTTCAAGTGGTAAATACGTTTTTTTTTATTATTATTATTACAATGTGAAATATGCCGTGAGGAAATATGTTATCAAAAAGCTTTTAGCTAGCGTTAGCATTGATAGCCTATCTGCTATGTTATAGTTCCGACACAAAGGGCATTAGCAGAGCAAAACAACTCTGTTTTGCTCAGTCATTTTATTCTGACTGAGCATTAATGAAAAATAAAGCCATTAGAGTGATGTTCAAACAATTATAGGAGCTATGCACACACATACATTTACAGCTGTCCCGCATATAAAAACTAATACGCAAAACCTAGCTGTCAGCCATTGTTTTTAACCTTTAATGGCGCGTTCAATGTACATTGAAGAACCTGAATTTTAGTTATTTCGCCATCATTTTACAAGATCAAAAAATATATAATTATTTTCCATGTTTCTTTTTGCAAATAACTCTTAGAAAATGACTTCCCCTTCTCTATTTTGAGTATAAAGGTACATTCACGTGAAGCAACCTTAAATAAATGCGTCAGAACCATGAATTTAAAGTGGTATTTCGTTTCCCCTGTAAATGCAGCATCACCCGGAAGATGTTTACAGCTTATTTCAAAATAAAAGCAACTTGTAAATTTAAAGGTAATCAATACTTCTGAAAATTCTTCAAATTTAAATATTTTTACAATATCTTAGGCATACATCTTTAATTTAGAGTTCATTAATTTAATATATTGCTCCTTTTATATATTTTTAGAGAAACTTTAAACCTTTTCCCACTGTATCATTTCTTAAAGATAATTTTAGAATAATTTATTCATATAGAAGTCTGAATAAGAGCCATACATTTTAAAAGAAAAGATCAAACCTCATCTAGTTGCAGTTATTTAAAGAATGAGTTCACAAATAAACATTTATTCAGAATAGCTACATAAAATGAAAAACAAAAACACTTCCAAACAACAGTATGCAATTTATTAGCAGTTTATTAGCCAGTTGTGTATACAAATGATTCAACACTTTCCATTTAGATTTACACTGCTCAATCTGGTAGGGACTCCCTTCACACCAAACAAAAAATAGAGCAATATATTGAAGAGGTTCAACCAGACTGTATTGAACAGTCTTCTAGGACACTTTCCATAATCTCTCAAAGAGTTAAATGTTTTTTGCACACATTCATCTTTCCTACAAAACCCATCATGTAAGGCATGACAAGTTTTGATAATCTAGACTTTCAAGAAACCCTTTAAAAATAAGTACTATTTTAAACCATGTCTACAACACTATAAACTGTCTTTACCCTTTTTTTTCAACCAGTGGTTTAAAAACTGACACATCAAAGTCAAATATGAACTGAATATTTTTGGGTGGAAACCTTTCATACACCACGAGAGGACATGATCACAATTATTGACACACTTTGCAATTTTAATCATGATCTGAACTTATTTCAGCGTTGTTTAAAGCTAAAAACCAGTCATCTCAAGCCTCAGAGAGGGTGACTCTAAAAAAAAACAAAAAAAACAACAAACAAAATCAAACTTGAGGTCAGACTTTTATTCGTTTTGTAAGAAAGTATTACGTTTTTTTAAAACCAGTTTAAATGTGTAAGCCGTAGACATCAATCTTTAAAAACTGCAAAAGGTGCCAATATTTCTGACCAGCACTGGAATCAAATTTCAAGCATAAAAAACTGATGAACAGTACTAATAAGGATAAGGCAGCCAAACAATTACCACTCAAAACTTTTAAGACTGAACAGGAAATGGAATGAGATGTGTTCTATTTAAAAACATATTTGTGACTTTAATTCTGCAAGCTTAATGTCCAGACAAACTTTATCAAATATAAATCTGTCACATGTTTACCATCTTACCAAAAACATTCCATCCATAACAATTTACAGTACCAAATAAATTCAAGTTAAGTCTGGAATAAAATGTCAAATTTCAAAGGAATGTGAGAGCAATTAAAAAATAAAAATCTGAAGGAAAAAAGAAAATGTAGATATATTCACCGACGAACTTTCCACATATCGGCTGTAACTGCTACTATTTGTTTAAAATTAGGCCTTGAGGTCTGTATACATGACTGATAGGCATTTATGAAATGAATGTAGGCCAAAGGCATTTCACTCAGTAATCATACTCGTATCCTATACTTTATCCCGAACAGAGAAAAACATAAAAACGCAAAATCAATTTGTCCATCTAATACATGAACACTTAAAATGATATATTTCTAGATTTGTGTCATAACAAAACACCTCTTAAATTGGAAAAGCAAGCTAGTTATCTAGAAAGACAATCAAGTATCAGAATAATTGTGATTGAGGGCAACAAAACTGACATACCTAAAAACAGTAAAAAAAAAAACGAAAAAAAAACGAAAAAGGAATATATATTTATATATGTCTAATATCCAGCAATAGAATTTAATGCAAGAAAAAAAAAATCAAATTCTATTACAACCAAAACCTCTTCCACTTAATGCATTGATAAATATGTTCACGCCTTTATATATAAAAATGCAGGGGGACAAACGAGTTCAAACAATTGTTTTTACAAAGAGGACAAGATCGTGAACATTTAAGTATTTGACAGAAACAAGAAAACCCTACATAAATCTGATGAAGCATCCTTTTTTTTTAGTCCCTGACACACTGCAGACATCAAGGGTCACTGCACTTTTTGGGGTCCAACTGACCGTGAGCGGCATGGAAAGTAGTGCAGTGCCCCGATACATCTGCAACGCCTCTCTGATCCCTACCAAGAAAAAAAAAAATTAAATTAAAATACAAGCAGCAGAAAATTAAAGAAAGTTGTGCAAAATGCTTCCTGCCTCCTATGACTGCCACTCAATTCTTAGCCCCTGCCCCCAACCAACCCGTGGCTTCCTCCTCTGCAGGCCAAAATAAAAAAACAAGATTTTGTTCTCTGTACTGAAACGTGTGCCTTACAGGCTATAAGTATAGACCGTTCAGTGTTATCACTTCCACATATAGTTGTACTTGGGATGTGGGCATCTGTTGTTAGGACTGATTTGGAAATTCAAAGACCGGCCCCCCCACCCCCCCCCCCGCCCCGACTTTCTTACCCTTCCCTCTGAAATGTTCTGTCCTAGTTAAGTAGCACGTGATTCTTCTTTCTTCAACTCCTACAGAGCCAGTCAGCTCGGTATACCTCCCCCTACAGCTCAGGGAACGCCAACCTGCATCAGTGCCATGGAACAATCACTTCATCCTCAGCCTGGATAAAGTGAGCCATGAATCGGTTGCATGCTTATTGCTATAAAGACACTCAGAGAGAAAAAAGGCTAGCGATGATTGTTTTGCAAGCTATCGTGCAAGTAGTTTAATAAGATTTGCGCACATCTCAAAGAACTCGATGGTGTGGCTCCCTGGTCGGGGGGCAGGCGTGCTGTCAGCACCACCCGACGAGTCGACGGACGAGGTCAGAGAGGAACCTAGGGAGCCTTCTGCGGTCTTGGTGGGCTGCACAGTGCTGGAGGTGGCCGAAACGTCTGCTCCCTCTGTGTCGCTCTTTACTGTGGCGCGGTGGTTGCCCACAGACCCAGAGCGGAGAGGGGTAGCAGTTCCAGATTTAGTCTCCAACATATCATCTGAACGGCACAAGAAAGACTTTATTTTTACAATGAAAAACCAACAAAAACTTACAAACACACATACACACACAAAAAGGATTTAAACTATTCTTCTGAGAGATTAACAGCACTGACTAGCAAGAGTGCAACAATATCAGCAACTATTACAGATATTCTGTTATAAAATGTATACTGTGAGGTTTGTAAAATCTTCTTTTTGTGAAAACAAAGAAACAGGGGGAACCTTTGGTTAAATCCCATAGAACACTCCCTACCTCTAGCAACCCCCTTCTTCCATCCCTTGGCATTTCATTCAGGAAGTGGTTCACAGGCTTTACTGAGAAATAAAGCATTCCTCCAAGCAGCATAATCAGTTCTCACCAATCTCTATTACATAAATATATATGGTCTAAAATGCCCATATGAGTTGTGTAAACAGTCCTGCAGCAAAAAACGTGATTTGAATTAAACCTAGTTGATAAAGTACATTATCAATGTTATACCAATACACCAACACAAATATATAGTATGTCTTATATTGTCTTAAAATAACAGACTTTAATGGAAATACTAATCTTGAAATATGCTTGGAGTACACTGATGGCAAACATACTGAAGTATTCAAATCTTTATAAACTTAGTATAATCATGTTTCACTGGGTTCTCATTAGGCTTTAGGATATTTTCTTTGTATACATCATAACAGAAATTAGTTTCTATTTTGCTTATTAAGAAAAAAATGGCACTCAGGCTTAGTTTTCTAGAAAAACATTGTTAAAATTTTGTTCTAGTGAATCTTGTGAGCTGGATTTATAGGTATCACTCTGATAACCAGCATTTGCATTCAGTTTAGTTCCTACATCTTTTGCAAGAGGTCAGCTTTTATTGTCCCGTAGTGGTTTTCTAGCATCCTTTGATGGCAATCAAAGGCAATAAATCTCACAAGAGGTCTCCTTGTAAAAATAACTTTATAAAATTCACCCTTTGCTTTCAAAATATTAAGCTTTCACAACATATTTGTTTTGGCACAATCTACAATTAAACATTGCTAACAAATCAGGCCAGCTAGGTTCAAATTTTAGCCTCGTCCCTTTTAAACAGCATGACTGTGTCACATTAAACTGCCCACAAAAACACTCCCAACATTTTCGTTTGAAGCTATTGCCAAGTCCGTACAGACAACCAAAAGCCCTCATTTTCAGTCAATTATTAATGAAGTCTATATTGGAGCAGCACACTGCAGGACACAAGTCAACCCAAATATATGCAGCTCAGGCTTTGTAATAGTTGGTTATACAGAAAAGGAACCTTTTTTGTCTTAATCACTGGTTGTTTTATTACATTTAATTTTTAATTTTAATGTACATGTGCAACGTGGTAAAAAAAAATGTCATGTGTGATAGCTGTCATTTATTTCATGTGGATTTGACATAAAACTCAAAGTAGGATTTAATGTTTTGATGCTCAAGGATGAAAAATTGATACACTTTCTAAGGAAAAAAATATATCAATAAATATCGTAGAATTAAAAAAATTGCACAACCCTAGTTATGAACCAATATTAGCTCGATGTTCACAAGTATTCCTGGTTAGCAAATAAAAGGCACCCATTTTCTGTAGAGCACATCTATGTTCCCCTGTCTGACTGGTGATCAACTGATACCTCTTAGAACTGAGTGGAAGAACTTACCATCTATGCTACGAAAGTCAAGGAGGTAGGTTCTGCTGTCCACCTGGTAGAGTTGAAGGCTCATCTTGGTTTGCATTCCCGTGATAGGATTCTTCCTCCTCACACGCAGATAATATGGATTAACAACCTAGAAAGAACAAGAAATTAAATACTGTAAACACGCATTAAGGCAGAATCGGTTTTAAAAACTGCTAACGTTGGACGTTTTTCCCCTTACCTTCCACTCATAATCCAGCTGTTTCATTGCACGGCACACTTCGGTCATAATGTCGTTGGGTCTGCTCTGACTGCGGATCCCCAGGTGCCACTTGGCTCTTCGCACGCCCTGGTGCTTGGACTTCTGGGGGTTCAGTTCGTCCAGCGTGTGGCGAGACCTCGGAGGAGGCTCCGCCACGAAGATGGGTAAACGCTCTGGGTGGGGCTTGATGATTCCAGCCACGTCGTCCAGAAAATTGTCAGGCGGGCTCGAGGCCAGGTAGAAATCTTTGGCCTCGCTCATGATGCGCCGATTGTCGATGATTAGGTGGTAGGCCACTGCTAACGGGTCCTGGTGGTTGCGACTGTAAATGCAGGAGAGAACCTCCTCCTCTGTGCACTCGAACTTCTCACACACTTCTTTCAAGGCCTCGTCATCAATCATGTTGTTGCTGTAGGAGGGGTCCTCAGGAAACAAGTACTTTGGCAGATCTTGTTTGAACCAATCGTCCTCACTACAGTAGTGAAATAAACAGATCCAGGGGTGAAACGCGCTAAAGAAGGCATCTTTATAATCCAAAAGAAAATAAAGACAATAATGATATTGTATTTCTGGCTTACCGGATCTCTTTAATAGTTGCCCTTTTCATTGGGTCCACTTGCAGCATGTGTTTAAGGAGGCTTACTACTGAGGGGTTCAGATACTGCGGCGTGAAAAAGATCCCATCGCAGATCTTTTTAAAGAGCGTTGGCACATGGTCGTCATCGAAGGGGAGTGTCCCACACAATAACGCATACAGAATGACACCACTACTCCATATATCCACCTCGGGACCGGCGTACAACCTAAGGACAGGTGTAAAAAAAAAATATATATATATAAGACTCGATGTAAAGTTTGACTTTCAGGTCTAATTTTCCACTTGAGAACTGGTTCATTACCTTCCTGAGATGACCTCTGGAGCAGCATAGTTTGGAGAACCACAACTTGTTCTCAGGAACTCTCCGTCTGACATCATGTTTGACAGACCTGCACAGAATTTTGAATTGTTAATGCATTAAAAGGTTTGGTGTCATGTTAGAATCACAAACTTCAATAGGAGATGCATCAATGCATTATTTTTTTTAAATAATAAAAAAAAGAAAAGTACAAGTCCCCCTTTCTACATTTCTTCCAGCAGGCTCAGGGGAGCTGACCCCTGAGAGTTTGTGGGAAAATAAAGTTAGGAATTATAATGTGAACCATTTCAAAGGAATTTCAAAGGCACATCTGCAGTTAATTTTACAATAATCAAAATTTACTCAAGGACTCACACGCTATTTCTTATGCGTCTCAGAAAAATAATAATAAAAAAACAGCAACCTTCAATCTTCACCTTTTTGTGTCACTTGTTCTTCTTCATGGCATTATGAACATGAAAGACAGTAATGCTATGGCTCTGTTTGCCAAACAAACAGTGGTAGTAAAGTTCCCAGCGTTTATTTAACCTCATCATTACAACTCCTGCTTAGGCTCCCTATAAGGAGAGAAAATCTCCTATTGTTGGCAGCAAGAATAAATCTGAGTCATAGATAAAACAAATTAAATAAAGTAAAGCTGGTGTAAGTTGAAAGTCGAGCTTCAACACTATCTATCCATCTAGCGAGAGTATTTTCCTGTGACGAAGAGGAATTCACCTTCCTCTATTACATATTCAGAACTTTTTCAAGTCTAACTTCACATTTACTCTCACTGTGCACTGATGTTGTCTTTTCTAGGATCAGGCAACATATTAGCCAATTTTCTGGTAAACAAGTCAGTGCTGCTAATAACTGGAAGGCCTACCTGTGCTTTCTACTTCAGCATTCATGGCTGTTCCTATACCAACACATATCAAACAATGCCTGCTCTTAAAAACATCACACCAGAAAATGCTTGCAGAGTAACCTGAAACCTCACTGGCTATCCTTTTACTATAACGACAATGCCGCCTCTTATCCAGCCTGCCAGGTGAAGTGTAGAGTACATACCGAAATCTGCGATCTTTGCATTCATGTGCGCATCGAGCAGCACGTTCTCAGGTTTGAGGTCTCTGTGCACCACCATGTGCCTGTGGCAGTAATCTACCGCTGATATGATCTGCTGGAACAGTCGCCGACTCTCCTTCTCTTCCAACTAATAGATCAAAAATTACCCGTTAGCGTTCACACAGACCAGTCAATGTAAAATACGACCTATTGATCTACAACTCTAAGATTATTTTCTGTATCGTCATGTCTTACCTTTCCGTTTTTGCAGATGTAATCGAAGAGCTCTCCACCTGAGACATACTCCATGACCATGAAGATATCTGTAGGGGTGCTAATAACTTGATACCTGCAACAACAGTAACGAGAAAGATTAAAATCACATAAGTTATTAACAGCTGAGGAGCAGAACTGACTCAAAACAGCTCAGATGGCAGGAACCTAATTTCATATCGTGCCAAAGAAGAATCAGACATGGATATTTGACTTGACACGTCAAAATATGATTACAACTGAGTTTGAGCAATCGAATGCTAGAGAAATTGTAAGATTAAAGCATTCAAATCTAATCTATTATGTTTAATATCTTTTAAGTGTAACTTCTGTACTTTTAACTTTTTTTGTTTAATGGTAGATCAAAGCATATAAGGTGAGAACCAGCACCTGGTTTGTGACCGGTTTGCAAACACACACACACACCCCACACACACACACACACACACACCCACACACACACTGTGTTGTTGTAATGATCTATGACCCTGTCAAAACTATGGTTCTGCTACCTTTAGCTCCCAAAGCTCATTTCTAAGTAGAAGCTGTGCTGGATTCCCAGAATATGCTCTGAACTTAGACATATGCTGTTTAATCATAAAAACATCAGTTAAAACCAAAAGGCTTTAATAGCAGGAGCAACAAAATCCTTAATGACTTTAATGTGCAATTTACGCTGCAAGCAAAAACAAACAAAAATAAAAAGAACAGCATAAACAAATGTCCTTTCGACACCAACTGATATGACATGTGATACTAATTGTGACTTTTGTTATTCCCCCCTAACAAGTTTCTGCAGTTGTCTTGATACATACAGATACAAACCTTTCTAAACTTATTCTCGGCTCTAAAGCAGTTTGCTGAATGCCGATATAATGTTTGTATTTTTCTTCTCTGTTTTGAAATGACTCATGGATAATTTGCCATGCAACACATTTCAGATCAGTTCCCGTTAATTATGTGGACATTGTTTACAGAAGGTGTTTGCCCTGCTTCACAAAAGTGGTACTTTGTTCTAAATGCTGCAAAAATGAACAAGAGTTAAAAGTGTCTTGGAAAGCAGGGGGGATATCTGATCATCTTGGATGGCTAAGAACAAGAAAATAGGCTGTGATTTTTAACAAGTGGCCTTGGAAATTGCCTGTCTAGCTAGAGTTGTGGGTAGCAAATAAAAAATCATAAATAGTTGACAAACAACAGAAATCAAGAGCTAAGCTTGGTCAACAACTCACGATCTGATTTGAAAACGCCTTGATTAGAATCATGAGCCTAAGCCTTGCAGTTACTCTGTATGTTTTTGTAATTCTAACTTTTTCAAAATATGTGATCTGAATTTTGTTTTGTTGTTTAGTGGCTGAATGTTGGTGCAGTTTCTACATCAACCAGAACATAAGTGTTTAAATATAAAGTAATTTAAGTAATTTTTTATTTAGTGTTTAAATATAAAGTAACTGGGAACAAGGGAAGAAATGTGTTTGCCTCCCATTTAAACCCTTAGCTTAGCAGGCTTAAGTGAGTTGGTTAGAGCTGTTCACCAGATAACTTAATGTGGCAGTATTATGTATTTTTCAGACACATAGTGCCATTTTATAGCACCATAAAATGCCACTATGTCAAGTTCAGTTGTTATACAAATGCTGCATACATAAAACATGATTTGAAAGAAATTTTACTTTGCAATTTAACAACTTGAACAATAGTTGTATAATGATAACTTGTGTGTTACTCATCAAACCCCCTTATCAAATTATGCAACTTTTCTCCACATCCCTCTGGAAACAATGCATCAGCTTTACTCTCCTGACTCTGTTCATGAACCTGCTAGTCTTAATCTCACAGGAAGGCAATTCAAAACATCTCCTGTCTTAAGAGGGCAGTGAATACAGCCATTGAAATAAAAAAAAAAAATAAAAATAAAAATGTAAAGAGTGAGGGGAAAAATTTATTTAAAATAAAAAATATATATTTTGTCCACTGGAAGCCCATTTCCGTCTTGAAAGAAAAAAACAAGTTTTCATGTCATCATTATGAAAATGAAAGTTATGATTTTGTGTTTTAAAGTCATAGTTACAATTTTTCTTCTGCTAATTATAACTTCAAAACTTATAGTATTGAGATTTACTCTTGCAATTATGTCTTCAAAACTCGTGATTAGGATATCTTCTATCTTATTTTTTGCCTTTATGGCGGAAATGGGCTTCCATACATTCGTCATAGTACTATTGTGTTGCACTGCTGCATTTGCTCTGAGACTAAACAGGCCACACCACAGAGTTTGTTCCATTTGCTTCTGCCCTCTGGAAAAGATGACATCTCTCTCTCTCGCTCTCAGATCCCACACACAAAGTTTACATTCTTGTGCATGCATGACATGGAGCTGATATTCAAGACACTTGCCACACCTCGTGCTCTATTTACTAACCCAGACAATTACCCATCAGACAGGAAGTACTGCAGCAATTTCCTTCATTGTATTTAGATCAGTGCTCCTCTGAGTAACAGAGTATCACTGCTGTATGTAGCAGCATGTTGCTAAATAAAATAGATTTTGGAATAGTCTATTCCAAAAGGTTCATAAGGTTCACTCCCTTATGAAACTGCAGGACATTTTCCAACACGAGTGTGACACTCAGCTCCGACAGTAACTGTAATATGACTCATTGAAAATATCTGTCATCTTTCCACGATAGCAGGTACAAATGTTGTCAGGAACTTCACAAGTCATTTCAAGCAAGGCAAGGCAAGCAACGTGGTTACTGCCTCAAAAAGCTGCTCTTCGGCGAGTAATTATTTCAGGACAAAGCGGTCACACGGCCCAGTAAGGCTGGGATTGTTGATAATACACTTTTTGCTCATTAAAATGCACAACAAGAAGGGGGAGGGGAAAGCATAACGCAGACAGAGAGTGCTGATGGAAAGGGACACGGGGTCAGATGATATCACCCTGACGGATGCATCCTGGAACGCACCATTTCTGAAGTCTAGAAGTAGTTCAGTGGGTGGCATTAATGTGGCGGCGGGGGGGATTACGCGGCGGTGAGTGGGTGTGTAAATCCAGGACTTACAGTTTAATTATGTGAGGGTGCCTGAACAGCTTGAGGTTCTGGATCTCCCGGCGGATTTTTCCCACCACGTCCAAGCTGCGGATCTTCTGCCTGTTCAAGATTTTCACAGCTACTTGGTGCTTGGTCAGCTCATGCTGGCCCACTGCACAAGAAGAAAATAACAGAGGGAGAAGAATTGAAATCAGAAAGCAAAAGCACGTGAACATCTGTTCATAGACTGAATAGTCAAAAAATGTGTTGCAAGAACGGCAGTAATTGGCATATCTTTCATAACGTAATAAGAAAATAATTTCAGAACATTTAATAGTTACATAGTTGTATTTAAAGATGTGCAACTTGTTTAATTTAAATGCAGCAGACAGAGATCAATCATTGTTTATTTGGACTCATTCCCGCAGTCTACATGAGGAATCAAAGTTCAACGTTTACAGCCCTTTAAAAGCCAACTTCTGCGTCGCTCCTCAAAGTCGTATTTTGTTTCTTCTTGACCTCGACTCCTTATGGCTGATGTTTGTTGTGGCATTTTGCTTGAATCAGATTTACTGCTACTAACACATGCACACATTTTATTGCACTGTGTTCTGCAACACATTACAAATGTCAAAGTAGAAAGTATTAACTTGAATACGCAAATATCTCAGTGGAGAATTTATTGCAAAAATGTTCTTGCTTAGTCAGTCGCTGCTAGAGGATTATTCCAATACGACAGCAAACAAAAACATTACATTTGAATAACTGATCAAATAGTGGAACAACAGAGCAGTTTGCTCTAGTCGATGCTCAAAGTTTCACTTTATTAGATGTGCTGACAAAATACTTAGAGATACAAAGAGGAAATGCCAGGTCAACTTTGCCAGTCGTGATAAGAGACTGAGGAGTTGTAAACTTTAAAAAATCCCTTTTTTCTCTATCAGTGAATACCACAGCGCTTTAATTTCTACTGAGTGAACTAATCAAGAGCGGATTTCAGAAGTTGCAAGGAGAGGCTGAAACTATTGCAGCAAAGTTGCTTGGTTTTGGTCCATTTGAGCTTTTGCTCTCAGCCCGTTATAAAACGGACCTGGAAATGTTGGAAGACTATTTATAACTCTTTTTGTAACATTGTATAAACAAAACAAACAAAGTAAACACAAACCTTGATCACAAAAACCAATATGCCTGCCACATGTTTGGAATCAAACAGGCGCAGTAATAAAATATTTATTTGTATCACTCTGTGCAACTTTGTAAGTGAAAATCCTTCTTCACTGCATAAATCTGAATACTCTTCGCACAGGGCAGCAGCTCCAATGCACTAACATTGTGTTTTCCTTTCATCAGCTCCAGGAACTTGGGTACCAGGGAGATGAGTCACTGAAAATTATACTATAAACAGACCGGCTGTTTATTGGGAGAGGGTGATGGATCCAGGTTTATTATATGTGTCGGGGGAGTGGAAGCACAAATTACAGCTAACAAATCTCACCTCTGTCCAAACTGAGTAGGTAACCTCTGTTAATGACCTTAGCTACTATTTGGGTAGTGCTGTGAAAACACTGGGGCGAACATTTAACTGGTTTTGACCCACTCCCTCTCCAAACACACCTTGAAGCGTTAACATTTCCTCAGCCGTAAAGGTCAGAAGAGTAATTTTTATGTTTGCAATCAGGAAAAGGGAGCCGAATCAATAGCAGTCAGGAAGATTTACTTCAGTCCCAACAGCGACTTGTGGATCACTGGGTTAGCTAACAGCGCTATTACCGCTAACTAATATTGTGTCAGAAATAATCGAAAAGTTTTGCTAGCTCTGTTGAATCATTCAGTTGCTTTACCCTAATATGTTTGTTTCTCACAAAGTAGTTAAAGCCAGAACATGACAACACAGATGCTTCATTTCCGATTTGGCGACAGTTTAGCTCGCTAGCAGGCTAAGTTAGCGGATAAGCTAAAAGCCTCCATCTTTCAGTCGCCAGGACGCGCAGACGGCAACACATACGAGACATACCTTTAACCTTCCCAAAAGTCCCGACTCCAAGCGTATCACCGAGAACGTAATGTCCGATTTTAACTCTTCCCTCGTGTTTCTGTTTCTCCGTCGCCATCTTCCCGCAGTGGCCTTTCTGCGGGGTTAGCTCGCTGCAGCCGGACACGGACCGAACTCTGTGTGCGTCTCTCGAGCGGCTCCGAGTCCGCTCCCCGACGCACGGAGGAAAGAGATCCACCCCGGCACGCGCATGATTCGTCAAAGCCCGGAGGCGTGGTACTGTGCTGCCTTCACTGCACGCACAAAACTCCGAAATTTAGTTACATATTCGAACCTGAAAAATCAATTTAATAAGTTTCAAATAAATAAATAAATAAATAAATAAGAAAGAAATACAGAAGGGAAGAAAGAAAGAGTGAAAGAAGAGAGAAGGAATATAAAAATAAAAAATAAAATAAATAAATGGTATAGTTTTTTCAAGATGCCAATGATGGTATGTATAACTTCTAAAAATAACTAGACAAGGAACAAAGAAATATAAACAACTATTACAATATGTATAAGTTAAACTTAGTCGAAAACCAGTTTTAAAAAAGTAAAAAATAAAACTTCATACATCAATGCTCATAAAAAACTCAATGAAAATGACTAAGGTCATGCAACACAGCATCAGAAATTTGACTTGCAAAATAAAAATAGGTTAAACTAGTTGTCTCCCAAATACACACGTGAAGCATTCAAATAAGACTAATGTATTCCGTATCTAACTACATACTTATCTTTTCTAGTTATCCATTTCTGTTTTTCAACTCACGCTGTCTGTCTGTTGATCTGAAAACAAATTTAGCTCAGACATGCATCAAATGTACATATTGAAGAAGCAACATTTTGTTTGTCCCAAAACAAAAACAAAAAAATCCTTGTGTACATTGATAGTATGCAGGGGCTTAGCCAGCTCTTATAATAATGGAGCAGGCAAACTCTGCTGGTACATAAATGTTGATCAACAAATGTTGATCTGTGCAAACTCTATTCCTATGTCGCAAAATACAGTCAAACATTTGAGAACTGAACCACGTGCAGCCATTAAATTAGTAATCATATTTTATTAGTTTGTTGTGTTTTCGCTCATCTAATTTTGAACTCAAAACATTACATGTCAATATTGCTTACTGAGACAACTGTCATTAATTAAAATATGGAGATGCAGACAAACAGCAAGTCGGCAACAAGAATTGAGAGCCAAAAGAAAACTAAATCCAGTTTAAGCAAGGATAGTTTTCCAACACTCCAGAAATGCTCCTCAAATAGAAATTTACCATCTCAAGGCGGTAGTAGCTTACACTGATATTTCCTGAACACGCCCGATCTCGTATGAACTCGGAAGCAAAGCAGAGTCGGGCCAGTTAGTACATAGATGGAAGATCACCTGGGAATACCAGGTGCTGTAAGCATTTTGTCCAGCAGAGGGCGCTGACGCATTATTTTCCCTTTCATCAAATTAGGACGTTGACCTTTTAATCACCATCAACGGGCACAGCTGCTACTTTCAAATGGATTGCCTTGAATTTCTTCAATAGCCTTTTCTTTGTGTGTGGCCACTAACAAAAGTTTGGAGTCGGTTAGTCACAATTCTTAACCAGCAGCCTCGTCTCTGCCTGCTCCTGTACGTCTACCCTACAAGTGTTCTCCATATTCACTTGAGAACACTTGTGTTTGTTGGATACACCGCAAGAAAAAAATGTTCTGCCCAGCACATATGCAAGAACCAGCTGCAAGAACAGAGCAATGTAATTTTGTTCTTGTGGTTCTGGAAGAGAAAACAACTTTCTCTGTTCTTACAGAATATGGAACAGCATTAACGCAGTTAACATATCATCTGAGTTTTAAACGAAGGCCCTCAGATGTTTCTGCTCTGTGGCCAGGGTTAACTCTAACCCATCCAATATGTCCACAAGAGATCAAAGTTGTAATCATATCTGTTTAGGTTGTGAATTTGTGAGCCTCCTCAACTTTCTATTATTAATTATAACCATCAACTATAACTTTGAGCTATGTAAGGGCCTAGATCCGATGCTTATTTCAGTACCAACGCTGCAATTTAAAATCCTTTCACAACTCTATCAGTTTTTCTGACGTTACTGTGTGAGTTTTTGGACATATTTTGATTTTTAGAGATGAAAGCCATTTTGTTTCTTCACTAAAATGTGGTATATCAATCCTATAAACAGTTAGATCCGCCACCATTAAGAGATTCCATTGTTCCAATTCAGACTCAGCTCATCTCTTTGGCCATTTCACATTTTCTATTACCTCTGATTGCACCTGTAAGCAATTTGCAATAAATTATGCTTATTGTACACATTGTTACCAATAATGATTGTCCTCAGTGCTTTCTTTGTGGTTTCACTTGCCAGAATTTATCACATGCAACACATTTATTTAAAGGTGGACTTCTTTTAACCATCTATGATCACTTCTAAAGTTGAACAGAAAAAACAAAATTATACGAGTGCACAGCTGCTCTTTTCATTGTGAGCGGGATGTGAGAACTGCGGCAGTGATTTGCTACTCGATTGACTAAACGTCTCCGAAGAAGTCCTGTGATAAAGGAAGTAGCTTGGTTCTTTAGAGCCACGAAGGCAGTCAGCCAAGTTTTAAATTGAAATTGAAGGTGAACCGGGAGCCAATGCTCTGGAATTATGAGCTCTTTTCTGTACTGCTCAGCATCCTCGCAGTCACATTTTAAACCACCTGCAGGTGAGTTACTGGAGAATGGGCGAGGCCTTAAATGTGTAATAATTTAAAACGTAATAAACCAGAATGCAACAAAAGCGTGAATTATGAGAGAAATCATCAACTTCTGGAGGTCATGACCTGACAACAAACCACCAAACAGCCGACCATTAGTGGGGTTTAGGGCCTTGTAAATGTATTCGTACCTCTTTTCACATGTCTTGTAGGGACGGTGTTATCATCATGCTGTTCTGTGTTCATTTTAATGTTGACCACAAAAATTGAATCATGGTCCCATCTGACCAGAACACTTTCATCCACATCTTTATGTCCCTCAAAACTTCAAACTTCTAATAGCTCTTAGTTCAAAATGTATTTCTTTGTGGCACGCTTGGATAAGGGGCAGACATGTCACTTATTCCTTTGTCTCCATGATGCTATTTATTCACTAATCTACACTAAGAAACCTCTGAGGCACTCACAGAACATCCATCCATGCATCCATCCATGCATCCATCCATGCATCCATCCATGTATCCATGCATCCATCCATCCGTTCGTCCGTCCGTCCTTCCAGCCATCCATCCATTTTCTTCTGCTTATCTGGGGTCGGGTTGCGGGGGCAGCAGCTTAAGAAGGGAGGTGATGCAAAAATTCCAACAACAATGCATTGATAGAGGTGATAAAGTTTAAGGTGTGAATAATTTTGCAAAGCACAGTTTTTCTGTTATCACATTATCCAAACAAAATCGATGCTTTTGCTTGGAGTGTCCAGCAGATGGCAATGTCCATGCATGTCTTGTAAAAACAGGCAAAGGTGTTATTGGCCTTCCTTGAGCATAATGTTTGTACACATAAATAATTTTAAGATATCAGTGTAATTTCCATTCTTAATAAGGGCTGATATTATGCATGGATGGTGATATTTTGGAAATAGCTGATGATTAATCAAGCTCATGATCAAAAAATGAAATAAATCTTGTTGAAACCAAAGAGCAAAATACTAAGATTATGAAAAAAATGAAGAGCTTAAAAATAGAGATTAGCTAATAATGGTCCAAGCATGTAAAATAGTAATTCTATGAAACTTATTGGATAAATTTGAGTCTAACATTCACCTTAAGGCAATTGCTATTTACAGGATTGCTTTTTTTTCCTACCCTTTCTCACAGTGTCTCAGTATTTTCTTGTCCAGAGTGGCTCTACAAGCCTCTGACAGTTTATTACATGCTACAGTGGTTATCATTTTAATTACAGAGGTGCTTAATATAATCCCAGTAGGCCCGCCTGTTAGCAGGTTTGTTAGAGTCCTGCTTATTATCCTCCATGCTGTTCCACACCCTAGCAACTGTTCTCCCAAATGAGAGGCAGCATAAACGGCCCTTACATACCATCCAGAATATAAAAAAGACTGAAACCAATTTAAAGGACTATTTGCAGCTGGTGATGTTCACACGAAGACATTTATTGCTTAATCACTCACACACATTGAAGAAAAATTGCGCAAAAGAAAAATAAATTTAAAGCATACAATTGAATCAGGTTAGAGGGAACCAGTATTAAGACATTTTGTTGTAAAATAAATAAAATATGCAATGTGCAGCTTGACGTTTTGCTGAAATTGCTTTAGTTTTACACTTAACTGCTACAAAACTGCCAAAAATGCATAAAAGTAAACACCGTTATCATGAAATAAATAAAGGTAGCTATCAAAGTTTACAAATGTGAAAATTAGAGGGGTCCTGCACACTTGTTTGTGTTATATTTGCTAAAAAGTGGGGCTGTGGTCAATTTCAGAAGTCAGAATCTGGAGTACAAAATAGACACAGAGTTCGTTAGAAACAATGAAACCACCAAACCCGCTGGACAATTTTAGCAACGTCCATATTGTGTCTGCAACCCTTTAGCATGTGAAAGTTGTTTATTTTATTGTAAATTTCCAAAGAATGTGCCGTTTGAAGAAAGTGACAGTCATTGATATTACATTCCCTCTTCACACAGAAGGATCTATTGTCAATTTATACTTGAAAACAAATAAAAGGCATTTTAAAAGTCAAAATCTGGACTTGGAAGGTCCTATCCAACCACAAGATGAGATTCAAAATGGCTGTTACCATTGTAAAAGTTGCAAGAATCAACATGTGGTCTACATGGTTACGCTGCAAAACATGTTAACGCCTTGTATTACTACCTGTGAGGAGCCTAGCCACTGGGGTCCGCGATTAGCGAGTCCACTGGCTTTTCCACTTTAACTACAACATCCTGACCTGTGTGACAAATTGCAGGTAGCAGAATAAGGCAAAAACAACTGATGTGTTGTGGAATATCTGCACGAACCCGTCTACAATTGGAAAAACTTCAAGAACACTGAGCTAAACAGGAGTAGGAGATGTTAACAGTTGGCGTAAACTCAGCAGCAGCACAAATGTTTGGAAGTTATAAAAATAAATAAATAAGCAATGCAAGAACTTAACAAGCCAGTGTATGAAGAAACTTTAATTCCTTTGGTGTCTGCAAACAATGCACATCTTAATATTAAAATAATGTGACACTCCTAAAAGACTGAAAACATATTGTGTGTAAACCCTGTTATGAGTGGAAGTATCAATATCACAATAGTTTTGCGGGCTATTGATAAGATAATGGGCGGATAGATAGATATAGAGGCACAAATTACAGAAAATGTTTTACAAAAAGTAACAAATTGAAAGGTTGATAAAATAGAAGGGAGACAGACAAGTCAAAGACAGATAACACACTTACAGTGAAATAGAAAACAAGGGTTAATAAGCAAAGGACAAAAATTAACACTGTAAATGCCATTCGCTCATGAATACAAAGCAATCACTTATCATTAATACTATCATACCTAATAAACATAAATTCACAATTTCCTGGAATTAAAAAGCTAAAAGTGTTTCTACATGAAAGCATGTGTGCTCTTCCTCCTTTCTGGAACGGCTAAAGCCTTACAGTATCTGCAGGTTGAGGCACTTGGAAAGAACTTGATTGTACTTTATGTAGCAATTTTCTTTTTTTTGTGCATTTGTTCTGCTTTGTGTGCCCATATGTGAATCGGTGTCCAAAAAGAGCAGCGGTATAAACATCATCTGAAACTGGATCAAACAGGCTGGTCTTCAAGCCATGCGCCAAAACTCAAACTCTTCCAGTTAAGAGTAATCTCTTTCTGCTCATCTCGCCAACAACTGTGAGGGAATTTTCAAAAGGAAGGTGGTAGTACTTTGGGTCTGATGATCAGGGCTGGTGTTGTCTGGCACTGCATGGAGGTTTTCTCTGTGCAGCACCACTGAGGTCGGTGGGGACAATGCATTGTAAAAACTGCTTCTTGTTATCTGATTTTCCAGAAGTGACCTAATCTTGCATTGTTAAATATGATTTTCTCAAATTAAGTAAAAATAATAATAATAATAATAATAATAATAATAATAATAATAAAGATGGAGATGCAACTTTTATAGAATTATGAGTGTTCCCTTAAAAATACAACCACAAACACTTAGTAGAAAAATTTTAACTTATCAGTTGGATTACATATACAACTATCACTGCTACATTTGATTTAAAGGGAAAACAAAACATGAATATTCACAGTCAAACATCTTTTAGTGAGTTTTAGTCTCTGTCTTCCAAATGACAGAAACCTTGCACACACCACTTGTTCACAAAACATCATCTTTGATCCCTGGTTGCACAATAATACAATTATTCCATGATGTTCCACACAGCCACAAAAAAGTCCCTCTGCTCAGCAGAGACTGACATCAAAGTTTAAGGCAGGCTAGTGATGTCCCGTTTAGGAGGGGGTCCGTCTGGCTTGCAGGGGGTGCTGTTGGCTTTATCTTCAAAAAGCAAAACTCTAATGGGGAGAAAGAAATTTTAAAAAAAGGAATGAAACAGAAAGTAGAAAATACAGAAAGTTTTTCATAGTATCTCTGAGATGCATTGGTGATTATGAGAGTTGTGTACTTTTGTACTTTTCAAAAGTCTGAAAAACAAATGTATTTCCGTATTTTTCCAGACTGTATCTTAACATTGAGATGGACAATAACAAAAAATAAATAAGTACATACAAAAATCTGCTGAAATAACCATATGTTATCCTTTTACATCACGTGCTACATAATTGAAGATTACATTTTTCAAACAATTCTTAAAAGTCAAACAACTTGGAACCAAAAATGATGCATGGCCACTGCTCAACAAATAAAACACAACAAAACAAACTTTCTCATTTTCTTGCTGCAAAAAAATGAATAAATTGATAAAAAAAAAAACTTTTCAAATACAAAAATTAGTCAACGTAAATAAACACAATTTTAAAATGGATTTATAGAAATCTACCGTTACGGCTTATATGATGACAAGTGAAAGTAATAAAGGGAACCCTAGAATAGCAAAGAGGATAGCAGTTTCCACTCTACACAACACAAAAAAGGATCTGACATGAGCTATTTAGAGTGAGTGCTTGCCTTAATTTCCTCTTCTGGAAAACTCGGCAAAGCTCCACTAATCCCAGAAGGATCAATGATACAAACGAGTAAAGCAACACTACTTTCACTTGTGTGCTTTCTTTCTCCTCTCAGCATTTACTGATAGCATCTCTACTCTCCAGGACAGTAGTATGCCAAAACAGATGCACAGATGTGTTAATAGTGTACAAACTACCCCAAACTGAAAAAATCCAACACAATCACTTGCTGTTATCAAACTGTAGTAACTCAGTGTCCTTTGCCCTAATGCTAACTATGCATTATTGTGGAGTCTGCCCGCAATTGTTTTCCTCTAACGGGAACTAAATAATTTGCTGTTCTGCCAAATGCTTTGAAGAAAAAAAAAAAAATCTGCTATAAATTTGTACCCTCAGCTTCGCCCTCATACCTCCTCCCTTAAAAGATTAAAACAACATGACAAAAGAAAGGCTTTGTAAACAATCACTCTTATCAGCAACTCCAGTAGACTGCAGACTGTTTAAAGAGCACACATTAAAAATGAGTGCACACGAAAAGTGGTATTTTTCTGGTAAATTGGCCCTGTCAAAGCTCAGATTTGACATGGTATTAATTTAGATCAGGCTACTATTTTTAAAGCAAAATGTATTTACTAGTTTACCATTGTTCCCTGTTACAAACAGCATAAATAAACTGGATTTCTGGAAAGCAGAGCTTATCTTGCTAGAATACAAACGAGTGGAAAATAGAAGCAGGAAATGAGACTTTTATAAATAGCATGCTGTGGGATTCGGCGGGATTATGGGTTATGCTCCCAAAAAACAAGAAAGAAAAACCAAATAGTTGAAGGCAAAGTAGGCAAAGTTTTTCATTTGATAGATGTTTTTGGGATTATGAGATTAGTCTGGGTTCTGGGGTCCAGTCAGCTTACTGACATGCAGCAGCCATTCTGGCTCTGGTTTGGCATGACTGACCCAGCACACTGCTGCTTTAAAAGGCTTAAACCAGCTATATTAACCCATTTGAAAACAGAGCAAAAAAGGATCCAATGAGTTTCTGATGTTTTTTTTTTTCCCCCTCAGCTTTTACGCGACTGTCAGCGGTTAATCAGCCTAGACTCAGTTACATAAGCCTCTAATCGCAGCTCAAGCTAAGGGTGTTGACTGTGGATAGGCTTTCCAAATGGGTTTTGTTGCTATGGTGACTGATAGCAAGCAGGTAGTGACATCACTGCTCATCATGACTGATCCCACTGCCCCCTGCAGATGGATGAAGCAGGTAAATGTCAACACTGACCTTGCTCTCAGACATAACACGCACTGATCACCAGTAGGTTAATCACAACTTGCAGAGAAGCACAAGTAGTTCTTTTCACAACTAATTCACACATCCACTTACAGTTTGAGCACAGCGGATCGCTTGCCCAGCATCATCTTGACAAAGTCCCTGTAGTTGATGGTGTTGCTGCTGCCGCCGGTCACTTCGACGATCATCTTTTTCAGCTCCAAGTGGGTCTTGGGCACTCCCAGCTTCTCCATCATCCGCTTCAGCCCCATCAAATCTGACAAGATGAAGGAAAATAATTACATTAGCTGAAGATCTTTTGCCACCAGTGGATGTTATGTTAATAAAATGTCAAACAAACTGATGAAACCAGTGTTTCATACAACTGAAGGAAAAAAAAGAAATTAATTTAACATTCTTTTATAGATTAATCGCTTATTACGACAAGGTTTCTTGGTAAGATAGAAAACATTTAGAAAGCAGCTTTAGTGTAACATGTAAGCATACAACTTGTACATAAATGTCACAAACAGCTTTTCAGAAATAAGATGCCTCAAACCTACAATCAAGGAATAGACGCACTAAATTTATTGCACTAAAATTATCAGGTCATTTATTGTATCAGATTCATAAATTAGGAACAAATAGAAATTTAAGTAAAGCTTGACCATTGACATTAAGTAGTACTAATGAGAGTAATGAGTCTAACCCTACACCAAGAATGAAAGAGTATTGAGACTAAACTTTCTGATGAAAATTAAGTTGAGATGAGATATTTAAAAAACAAAAAGCCAACGGTGTAAAACTACATGGAAAGCAAGACAATTCTTCAGGTCATTCTAGAAGAAGCAGCTGCCATCCCAGATCAGCTGCATGGCAGCTGTGAACGACAGTCACCTCTCCAAAATCTGGGTTTACCACAGCAGTAGATGTGAACAGGAAAAACAAAACTCAAGTTAGAACTACAATATCAGCATCTGCAGACAAGCTTGAAGCGTTCAACACCTGATCACCTCACATCTGCTGTGGGCCGAGTGAAGGAGTCTCACTTTACATCGAGGTCACATCCGTGACATATGAGCCTCTCTGAGGCCAGACAACACACACACACAAACATGTAGTATTAATTACTGTTCCTTTCTGTCAACACTGCACTTTGGTCAGCCAAGCCGACAATTGTTATGCGAGGGCGGCAGGTGTTTTATAGCTGGTTATTACTCACCAATCTCTCCTTCATCATTCAGGTCAAACTCAGCATATTTATCTGCAAAACAAACACACACAGAGGGATTATTACTGACAGTGGGAGTTCAATCTCACCTCACACTCCACATCCTGTAGTACAAACAAGAATAACTGAGCTGGCATTTGACTTCTCAGCAAAATTCTTGACACACACTGTCCACATGTCACACTCTTTAAGACTCTGCTGACAGTGAACATCTCAAAGGGAGAGCCATGAGCAGATGGCAATAGCAAGGAGTTTGGGGAGCTTAAATACTGTGTGTTAGGTTGGGATCTGGAAATGACAAAAAAAAAAAAAGTTAAAAAAGTGCTTAATCTTCGAAAGCAATCGGGATGGGGAATAAGTGTGGGTAAAAATCGATACCCATTATCCTAACGTTTGTATTTCTAGAGTTTGGAAGAATGCCGGAGTACTGTGGGGGAACACATGTAAGCTCCCTGCAGAAACACCCTGATTTGTATTCTATCCAGCTTCTTCTTGCAGCTATGCAACAGAACTAGCAACTCAATTATCTACAGAAGGTAATGCAGCCTCTTTTAAACTAATGCTAAATTCCAATAGCTTCATTGTTTACAAATTAAATGAATGTAAAAATTGTCCAACGGGAAAACGTCTTCACTGTTATGATGATCTCTGTTATGATTAACCAACAAATTTTTCTTTCATCACACCACCACTGTTTGTGAGCTGTAGTATCTCAGCCAATGAAAATCTTCATCCACTGTAGAAATGGAGTACAAGGAAAGCCCATTAAACAGGCCAAATATATTATTGTTTAAGAATCTGAACATACAGCAATAAATATTGTATTCAAAGAGTTCTTTGTGATTCTGATGTTGCAAACACTGATATTGTGATGACGATTCTGTTTTAGTATATTGTGCAGCTCTACTTAGAAACTTAGAAGTTGTTCATAGTTTCTTTAGTTAATAAGTATTTTAACTACATTTGCATTGCCTTAAAACATCACATTTAACACTCCAGCAAGGAGCCATTTTTGTGTTTCTTCCCTCCTTCTACTTCCCTAGAAGACCCTTTTGGTCAGATTACGCTTGCTATTTCTGTCCCACAATAGACGCTCTGTGTGTGTTGGGAGAGAGAGAGGGGGGTGCTGTGTTAACTGTGTGAATCGTTGGGGAAGAGGGACAGGACAATGCCAACCCTGTTCATAAACCCTCAGGAGGGGGCCTCCACGCACACACACATGACTTTTTGAGAGAACCACTTGCTGTAGTGCAGCCTGTTGATCATCTGCAGCTTCAGAAAGGGGCTCAACTCAACACAACTCAAGCCTTCAGTTGTTGCTCCTTTATGGATTCCTAAAGCAACTACTGGAACAAAATGTCTAATGTGATGCCATGACTTTAGTTTTCGCTCATTTGAACATTTTGCGTCACTGAGGTGTACTTTGATTAGTGAGTTTACTCCCGTCCACATTTTCAACCAACTGTTGTCTGAAGTTTTCCATTTTATAGAGGCTTGCTGATAAAATAGCTGAAGCGGACGATAACACAGGAGATCATTTGTGCCATTTTGGCCTGCTGACAAAGAATGTTTCCTTCATAAGACTGGAGGACAATGGCCGAGGAACCAGATGGAGCTGAAATAATGGCATCTTTTCATCTAAAACATAGTTTGAATTTCAATCATTATCTTTATTTTTTGGGATATTTGAGACTGGCAAATGGACAATTATGTGTGCACTCAATGTAACTATATGCATATTTCTTGTGAATTGTGATTACCGAGAAAGCAGAAGTTTTCTCAAAAATCTACACATAAATCTTAAGTGAACAGATTAGGAAAGTTCATTAGTAGAGGTTTAAGACACTAGGTCCAAATTTGGGATGTAGATAGGTCATAGGATCACAAGTACATTTTACAAGTATAAACCATAGACTAATAAGCTGAAATGTATTGGATTTGGAGTACAGTGTTTTCCTGATGACCAGTCAAGCAACTATGACTTTTACCAGATAAGTATAGATAATGGATGGATCTTCCTAGTTCAGTTGACTTGGGATCAAGTTAATTTAACTTAATAACCTCAACCAAATTGAAAACACACAGTAACTAGAAAACACCAGCACCTTGTTCTTGCCAGGTCTGTGTTGGAAGTGAAATTTTAAAGGCAATGAGACATTTACCCATGTGCATAAATAAGAGATATAAAATAAAGGACATTGTTGCCTTGCAGCAATAGGAATGTGGGTTTGCATCTCAGCTTTTGTTGAATAAAATTAGAATGTTTTCCCCATATAACATATAAACATGAGTTTCTTGCAGGTACTCCAGGATCACCTCTATGTTCCAAAAAAAGCTTGATAGGTTAACCAACTTGTATAAATTGCCATCTGAGTGTGTTTGCACAATATTTATTTGTGCTGCCCTGGTGACCCATGTAAAGCCCAATGTCTGCTGGAAATAGGTACCAGACTTAAAAATAAGCAGGACAGTGTTGAAGCTTCTGTGAATCATTAGCGTTAGTAATTTTTGCATTGCTTTGGTGTGGAGAGGCTCGCATCTACGAGTTCTCACAAGACTAAACAAAACCCCATAAAAACATTATTTTATCTCTTTTGGATGAGTGGAGTCATGTTACTGCATGTACCAACAAATGAGCTTAGTGTGAATACAGTTACCGTTACACCTCTCCTGACTAGAATATACATACCAGGGTCTCCCCCGGGGTATTACAAGCCTGGCAGCCCACCTTGCTTTACTAGCACGTGTGGCTCTGTCTTCCCTGTAAAGTTTATGTATGCTCCCGGTTGACCGGTGCATTAGTGGCTAACCAACCAGTGCTAACCTCATCGTACAGGGTCAGCCGGTGAGGAGCTTTCCTCGTAGTCACGCTTCACGCTGGTTTTATATTATTTTATCATTTATCAGTATAATTTTTCTGATTACACCATGCATCAAACCATATCAAATACTTTGTCTACTTAGTCAGATAGAGTTAATGCGCGGCTATCAGAAAAACTCGAGCAACAAACTTGACAACCAGGACAGATTCTTTGTCCCCTTATTAAAAACTCAAAAGACAGAAATTGAAGAGCTACTAAAGCCACATTAGCAGCATTAAATTAAATCTCCCGTTTATTACTCAGTGCAGCGGATTTGACTCATCGTGCAGGGCCGGTCCAAGGCTGGATGAGGCCTTGAGCAGAATTTGACCTAGGGGCCCCTCTTCCTGCTAAAATCATCAGCACCTCTATTTGGAGGGGGAGGAGTTTAATTGGCCAACCTAAAAAGCAATAAGTTATAAATGCAGTTTACTAATTTTTATTTGGGAACAAACAGGGCTCAAACTCAAAGATTAAACTCACAGCTTCAGATTGTAGCTATGGTAACAAAACAATCTAACTATTAAGATTGTTCTTTGAACTTTTACAAAGTAATCTTGCCAGCTCCTTAATATCTTAAATTTAAATGTTAAATAATTTACAATCTTTTAATTTATGTATGCTGAAACCATTAAATCAAATTTAGCAGCATTGATAATGTCAACAAACAAATGTTACATTTATGTAGCTGTTAAAATATTAGCATTTATGGGGCCCCTGAAGCCCTGGCGGGCCTGACGGACCCTCTAATTTAATTTGGATTAAGCAGGAGTGCAAATAATTGATATTCATTTTAATTGTATTTTTTGATTAGTTGTTTTTCAGACAAGTTGTGGGTTTATATAGTGTTTCACTGGCGATGTTTTCCCGTAACATATAATTGGCCAGTAATATTTTTACTTTTCCTGTCAACTTAACATCTTTTAGTACAAAAACATGGTAGGCCGCCTCGGTTCCCTGACCACTGGGCTTAGAAAATTTTCTGGGGGAAACCCTGCATACACATACATCATGAGTTAATGCCAAAAGGACACTTGTTTTAAAAAGAAGTTTGTTGCGTCAAAAATATTTTATGGAAAAAATAAAAAATGTTAACAATTATGCATGCAAATGATCAGGAGAAACTCAGTGCAGATTTAAGGTATAGAAGGAAGCTTCGAAGTTATAAAGATGTGAACTGATGGAAATTTACTGGTTGCCAATAGCAACAATGTCAGGGTGTTGACCTTTGGGTCACTGGGACAGTATGGAAAAGAGGAGGAAGGGGAAAAAAATAAAAAGAGCAACCTCCCAGGACCTGGGTGCTGTTTATATGTCACTGCTCCATTTCCTCCAGCAGGCCGAGGCTCTAAGTAGGACACTGCAGCATGTTTCCCCTTTTCCAGAACTTATTAAGCTAAATAGCTAGATGTCACTCTCTCATGAAAATTACACCCAGACCTTACATTGAGCAAAGAGGGGGGAAAAAAAAACAACACCAGATGCATACATGTGTAGTGGAGGAGTGGGATGGTTCTTGCGAATCATGCAACTTTGTTTCTGTAATTAGCTAGCAGCAATGTTTTCTCTGTTCCCAGGAGCTCAGTTTGCACAGCAAGGTTCTGAATATTGAAACAACAAGCGAAGGAACACCCCGGCACATTCCTCTCAGCCCACTGAGAACTTGGCCCGGCGAATCTTTTTGGAAATCACAGCAGTCCATCTTTCCCACAGAGAAAAGCAAAAATGCTCACGACCAAAGGGGCCGACGCAGACCGTGCAGCGACTAAGCAACTGCTAAAGGCGCGACAGCAACCAGAAGAAAAGCACACTTCCTCAAAGGGACAATGAGACTAGTAGATATGATAGATATGACGTGAGGAGTGGATTTACTCACTTTTTAAGCTTTCCAGCTTCTCTGCCAGGCCTTCTTCATCCCTGTATTTCTGGTCTTCCAGATATTCCTGAGAAAGATGAAGAGGTGATAAAACTGAAGGAAAATGTGTGGGGGGGGACATAAAACAGTTTTCACGTATTATGATTAAACTGAAAAACCTTTATATTTTTATGACACCTTTCCTAAAGTTACCAGATACTCACAAATTGCATTGATCTAATTGTATCTTATCTCACAGTGCTTTTCATTCTGCCTTGTCACCACTTCATTACTGGGGCACCTCATGAGGGAGTGGGAGTGCCTGAAGGGAGCCATTCTAATAAAATGGTAATAGTGCAATATGCTGTGTGGGAGTCATCCACCGCCGCAAACACAGAGCAGGGAAGACAGAGCGAGTCTGTTTTTCTGCGTTGACCTCTGCGCGACTTTGAAGCTTGCAATCAAAGAGGATAACCATCGCAACCGGATGGTTATCAGTGCAGACTGACTTAGCTGACTGGAGCCCTCCCACAGGAAAGTCTTCTCACAGACAGGAGCATGCAAACGCATCCCGACAAGTACATCATCCCGTGAAATCTCTTTTCCGCCAACAATGCCTCACATGAGTCAAAATAAAAATATTGTACTTCTGTCTTAAGATTGTTATTGAGAGCTCTCTCTAGATTTCCCCTTGTCAAGATTTTCTACAAATTCTGCACTTCTAGAGTTTCGTCGCAGTTTTTGAAACATTCTGGGCAACAGAATACATGCTTTCTATTTCACAGGTTTTCTTTTTAGCATCAGAAGCAACTTTTATCAGAATCCATTAGAATCTCCAATTTGATCTACATTATTCTAAATGCACAAAACCCCATTCAATAAATTAGAATATTACTGGTTATTTAAGTGAATTTATTTTGTAACTATCGAGCAGCGAAACATGTTATATGGATTAATTAGATTGGCTGATTCCTTTTTAACACCTTTATTTCTCTTAATCGCAGTGATTTTGTTTGCTAATAGCTGATAAAAACACAATTAAAATTAGAATATTCCATCCATTAATAAAAAGTGTGATTAATGTTTACTTAAAGGCAATTTTAAAAGATATTTTAATCTAACAAACATGACTTGTCAGGACGTATATTCTGATTCGTTGAATATTTTAACCTCATACTGTACAAGTTAGTTTAAAGTCTGTTACAGTCAACTTACAGTATCTCTTGTAAGTTGACAATGTATTACTGGAGCATACATAGTGTGTAACAATTTGAGCGTACCTGTGTGTACTTTAATTTCAGTATAAATACAGCAGTTCATAAACATGTGGATCATGAAGACTGCTATATAACCCGGACAAATCAGGAAGAGGTTTATAACAAAGTGAGGTTATAAAACAACAATAAAAAAGTTAATTACCTAGAGAAACAGTCAGGAGTACAATGGTAATTAGAGGAGCAGCAGAAATGTATAGCTCAGGTGGGAGAATATGTCAAAATGACCAAGTTATGCATTCACAAATGCTGGATTTTATGGACAAGCCAGTCATCAAAGAACAATATTTTTGCAGTTTTGCAGAACAGGCAGTCTAATCATACAGCAAAACCTACCATGGGTGGTTGAGATCAAAGCATCGTATTGTATCTGAATAAACCTAGACAGACCAAAATCAAATTAATCTGTACTGATGTTGACAGACACTCTTTCTGAAATCTGCATGAGATTGAGGCATTTTTCCAAGGAAGATCAGAAAGCATTTCAGAGTTAAGTGTCCAAATCCTGTAGAGGGATATAAAAATAAAGTGTTGCAGCTGCAAATATAGCAAAAGCTTTAATTTAGAGAATTTGAGGACATGTGGCAACTTTTAGCTTGAATCAAAGAAGCGCGCATCCTTTTCTTCTTTGTGTTGGTCTACTACAAAAGAGCTTACTAAACATTGATTTTTTTCTGGTTGAAACAAAAAGCGTGAATACTTTTGGAAGGCACTGTGAACATCCTAATACATTTGTCCTTCTGTACTGTAAAATGAACCAGATATCGAGAAAAAGTCAATGATTCGCACAGTTTTGCGTTATTATCAGATCCCAAAAGGAAGTACCACTGGGAACGCTGGGGTCATCTCACCTCCCATTCTTCTAATTACCAAACAAAGAACGCGTTATCTCCAGATAACGGGAACAAGGAGTGCCATGCAGTAAAATGTAACAAGCTTGCAGCGGCTCTTTTCCATGCGGCTGCTGCAGCGGTGAGCTGATAACAGGCGACGGGCCAGGGTGTACAAAGGAGGGAAGCACAGATTACAGGAAAATCTGGTTAATCTGAGGGGCCTCTGCAGATATCTGACGAGAACAGGCCTCGGCGCGAAACAAAGAGCCCAATCGGACACCTGTTCTCCCGCGACGGGAAGGAGGGAGAAGGCAGAGCAGCTGCAACAGACCGATGTGATCGGGTCAGAGGGAAAAAGTTCCCAAAGGCATTCATGTGCGAAGGCATGCGGCCATTCAACAAGTGCCAAGACACTACAATAAATCAATAAACATGAATTACGGTTATTGCAGCGGCCAGCTCCACTCGAATATGAACTATGTTTGAGGAATTCATCAATCACAGGGGCGGAGAGGAGGCTCTTCTGCCGTGAACCCTCAGCGAGCCGCCGGGGCCGCTGCACGTTCAGAAACAAGGCCAATGCCAAGTCAAGTGTGCGCGACCTCATTAACTCGGATGCTGTTAGAGAGGCTCGCAGAAAGACTTACACTCCTACCTTATTTATTTCCTCCAGTTTCTGCCTCTGCTGCTCCTTCAACAGACCGAAAGCTTTCCCACCTAAAAGCAGAAAGAAGGTTAAGGTTATTATTCCAACGATACGTGCAATAATGCCGCTTGAATTGGAGCCAGTCGGCCTGCGACACTCTATTGTAAAGACTCAATGCTTTAGCTCGTGGTGGACAGCCGGAATGTGTACAAAAAATAATTCCGAGCCGCTTTTCTTCTTTACCTTGCATGTTTTTATTTGAAGGCATCCTGGAATTTATTGCTGAGGTTCAGAGATAGAGAAAATACTAAAATATCCGGGCCAGCAGGCTGCCGCAACTGCACGCAGGGGTATTATTCCTATTTAAAGATTGGACTCAATGGGCCACTCGGCACCGGCGTCAAGTGTGACGCAATCATAAACGAGGCTTCGGCCGGACTTTTCAAAATAAAGTAGTGTACCTAATCATTTATTAATAAACATGAACTTTACAGGTTTTATTACAGTCATAATTAGGGATAGCCTAATAACTTATGCAGGTTGTTTTTATTTTAGAAAACAACGTTATAGAAATAGCATAACAGTTTGTAATTCAATTATTGGTTAATAATCTTTTTATTCCTCCATTAAAGCAACCTTTTCTTCTTACTCTTTGTACATACCACCCACTTCTTGTTTAGATGTGATTGCCATTATGGAATACCAGAATAAAATGAGAAGCACCATTCTCAAAGTAAGTCAGGGACTAGGTGTACTAAGGAAAAATAAAACAAAAAAAAACATAACTCCCTTTTCACACAAACATATAACAGAGAGTACACTTGGCCACCACTCTCTAAACATATACACACAAAGAAAACGTGAATATCAACTCACATTCTACAAGATATAATCACCTAAACTTAAATTGGAGAGGCAAGAAAAATGATTATGACATAGAATAATGCATACATTTGAAACATAAACTATAAAACCCTACTACTATCAGATATTGACTAATATTAGTTCTAAGAGCTCTATACAGGCCTTTAGTCAGACTCAAACTGCATCTGTTGTCATTAAAGAAACTCAAAGTGTTTCTTCTATCTTTTTGAGCCACCCACAACACTATGCTAAACAAAAGACCTGAAATGGTTTATATAAGTCCAATACTCACCTAATAATGTCCGCACACGGTCTCTACTGTCAAAAAAGGTTGACGTCAGCCTTTTATTTTGAAGGTAAAAACATCTAATTTCCGGTTTTATTGTACAGAAACCTGTCCTCGGGCTGGAACTGATGCTGAAGTAGTAAATCAGGGCATCTTACGCTTATGACGTTGGCGCTCGCCATCATGTGGAGCATGATGAAACTGCATAAATTAAGGGCGTCACCCATTCATGACAGAGATAAATGAAAACGCCTTACAAAGAAGGCCGACTTTAAGAATGAAATTAAGTGAACAAGACAAGTATCTACCTGCTTCCTTTATATTTAAATAAACTAAAAACTCCAGATCAAACTCCTACGTTACACTTTTAACCGTTTAGCACGTTGATATATTTAGTAAATAAAAATAGTTTTAATTATATAATAGCTATAATTTTACAACTAAAATTATAACTTAGTTTGTAATTAGTTTTACATTGAGTTTTACATCCATTTTATTCCTGGATGTAAAATTTATTTCCTCAGACTCATAATATGCCATATGATGACATACTGTGATCTTAATTCAGATCAATTGAAAAAAAAAAGAAAGAAAAAAAAACAGCTTAAGCAAAAAAACAAAAACAAACAAACAAACAAAAAAACAAGAGTAAAAACAGTACAGCTAATGGAAAGACTGGAATTACTTAAATATACCTGAAAATGAAAAAAGTTTAAGATACTAAACATAATAATAATAATAATGAAAAAAATACCAAAATACAGGTCTCACAGGTTTATGAAAAAAAACCAAATCTTTACAGCTCCACCTCTTTATTTTAAAAAAAGTATTTGCTGTGTTACACAATGCACAACTGAAAAAGGAAGTGAATCAGAGTGAAGTATATTAATCTAATTTCTTGTTGTCGAAAATTTAAAAAGAGTAATGAGTCATATAGTAATCTTAAGATGTCCATGTCACCAGCACTCAATCACTGTGCTCATTAACTGGAACACCTCGCAGGGGAACAAATGAGACTGAAGGGAGCTACTGCAATTAAACCACTACTGATGCAATGGAAAAACCATTTTTCTGTGTCATGACCAGCAATTCTTTGCAATAATAAAATATTACTCAGCCCTAACCCCTTACATTTATAGATGAGGTGAAATGACATCCACCCTCACCAGAAATAAAGAAATAAAGTATCTTTTCCAACTATATGTGTGATAGAGAAGAACATGGCAGATCCTGAATTACCCTGAGAAAAACAATATGGCAGGGCTATGTGATTAAGTATATTTATGTGTACTTGATGCATTCTGGTTGCTTCAGTCTAGAGTGTGCTTAGACACATTTCCCCCATGATGAAAAGGCCCAAGCTATTTCAAATTCCCAATTTATTTCAAAACACTTCCATAAATTCAACTGGAATTAGAAAATGTCCATTATTTTGCAGCCCTTTAAGTAGCTAAAAACATCCAAAAACTCGGTACAGTGCCCCACAATATAGTCTTTGTCCTTAACTTTTGCACATTTCGGCATGTTACAGAGTCAGAAATCACTCAGGAATCTGACCTTTCAGCCACATTTTTAAACCACTCACCAAGATTTTGAGAGACCGACTTCATAATCAGGGTAAATTAACCTTTTTATCCAACAGACAATGCTGCTGAGCTTTTTGGCTTGCTAGAGTGTATGACATCAAAATGTTATGATCAAAAAACTGCTTGTTTGAATGGCTTGGAATAAGTGACAAACAAATTAATGCAGACGTTTTTAATCTGCCACTTCAGACTTAAAACAAGAGTTTTATGTCAAGGGATAAACTCACTGTTGGCAGTTTACCTTTGGTGGTGGTTAAGAAACAGCACAGAAACAGCCCCGTTCCAGCTTTGTTTTCAACTTGGACTTCCAAGCAAATAAATGTGGACTGAATTTACTATGTTGTCAGGTGGTTTTGTTAAATCTAAGAAAGGAGGAGTTTTTGCAGACCTGTTGGGGAAGTTATGAAAATTTCTGGGGACTTCAGTGTTGTAGCTTGAATTATTTCATTTTACTGTGAGGCCTGCAGTATTGTTCCTAGAACTAATTGTTCCTCCAGGTTAGTGCTGTGGGAGAGTGGATTAGGTTCTGTTTTAGCGAAACTCTGCATCAGCCTCGGGATTTACAGTACCCATCAGAAAGCTTAGACATGTCTCTCTTTTCTTTGGATTTTGCTTCTATATAAACTATATCACCAAATGTTTTGTGCTTGGTTGCCTTGACAAACGTGAGCTCTTGTGCCATCCCATTCTTAATCCACAAGATTTAATTGGATGTTGGTCCTGGCCAGTCAAGTTCTTCTATGCCGTCTTTGCTCATTTACGTATTCAAGGACCTTGCTTCATGCACGGATGCACAGTGAAGTTAAAGAAGAAAGCAGCCATCCGCAAACTATCCCATAAAGTTGGGTGCATGGAACAGAACCCCTAAGAAAACAGACTAACATCACAATTCCTTCTGCAGCCAACTTCACATGTTACTTAGTGAAGTCAGGCAAGTAGAGAGTACACATCTCTACTATTTTAGAATCCATTGGAGGCAAGCTTCATGCTGCTGCAGCCAACACTTTGCACTGCCCTTGATGATGTTTAGCTTGGATGCTTCTGCTCAGTCATGAAAATCCATTCCAGGAAGCTCTGAATGGTCTATTCTCGAGTTAATCTGAAACCAACATGATTTTCGGATGTCTGTATCTACTGACAACGCAGACAGACGGTGATCTATATGTGTGAGCCTCAGCGTCTGCTTTTGTTTACAAATTCTTACACTTATAATGCTACTAAGATTTAACTTTTGACTATTTGGTAATGAGGATAATTCTATACTGGACTTGTAGGAAAGGTGGCATCCTAACACATAATCAGTGAACTTCTGGGAGAGATTATCTGTAGAAACAGAGGGCATATGTAGGAGCTGGATGTTATTGACCTGTAGAGATGGAAATGATTAGAAAACAAGCATTTTATTTGGAGTGGTGTGTTTTTTTTATAAGTATCAATAAAGTTCACATGAAAGTCTTTTTGACTGTCCAATATTCTATTACTTTTAACAAAATGGTCCATTTCTTTTTCTTTGTTTTATTCTGTAAGCCACTTAAATGCAAGTCTGAATATTTTAGTCAGTAAATCTAAATTCAATCTTTTCTTTTCAGATTTCTACAAGTAAAAAAGTTGCTCCAGATATGTCCCATCACAGATAGTCTCAATAAAATTCACTAAAGTGTTGTGGACGTTTTTTGTTTGTTTTTTAAAGGAATGACTTTCTGTTTTGTCTCTCTTATGTTCACTTCTCTCTCATTTTTCACCACAATATGCTGCCTTAGTCTGGAACAAAGGCTGGACTGAAAGCACAAAAAACGACAGCTGACATTTTCTGAAAGACATTCAGAAAGGCTGGAGATCTGTCGATCAATGGTTGTCGTTGTTCTGGATCACAAGGACTGTTGAATCCTTGGAAGTGAGGTATAAAGAAATTAGTAATTTCTCCATTTATCAGTTTTTTTTTTCTCTGCGTGCTTTGCTGATTTTAAGTGATGGGCTGGGTTCTTTATTCCAGCGATCACTGAGGAGGAATTAGGAAAACACCTGGAACTTGATATTTGAAATCACGGATAACAAATCAATGCTCTTCGAAGCTTCGCTCAAGTTCATGTTCCTTCTTTCATTATTTTTTAATGCCACACAGTCAAAACTGATCAATAAAACAATCAATTTTGACTGTAAATGTTAGATGCAGCGGTGTAAAAACATAACACAGAATTTACAGTATGACAATTGAGGATGTCAAATATATAGGTAAACTAAATACAATCTTATTAAATAAACATGCAGCATCACTATCAGCGTTAAATATGCCAACCTTTTATTTTAATGCAGCTTTCAAACATGTATTTTCAAACAAACCTTACGCTTTGTTGGAAAGCGTAAGGTTTCAAACAAAGTTAAAATAGAATACAGATCAGGAATGTTTTTAAAGTGCAGGTATGGGCCATTTTGCAATATTAGTCTTTTGCAACAAGCTTGATTTGTGCCACTGCTTCACAGTTCCAGAGCATCCTTGTTATTTTCACACTCAGACATTTAGAAGTAGCACATGCCACCAGATTCATTTGGAGAAAGTGTTTTATATTAATTCAATACCCATTTCTGTCCCAACCTGACCGCAATCGCTACGGTTTCCGCAAATTAGATTTTTCTAAGTGACTAGGCACACATATTTAAAACACTGCAGAATCATAACATATTACAAAGTATTTTTGGTCTAGTTTCTACTGAAAATACCTAATTGCACATTAACTACTTTTTCCAGTGGCAGATCATTTCACTTATAACAAGAGATTTCTGGAAAAAATGTCTTGAATTAATCTACCAGTGGAACTAGTACTCTCTCATCAATGTTGGGGGATTACTTACTTAAAACGAGCTCTTATATCTTACTGAAAAGTTACTTGTGAGTTTGTTTTCTTATTTCAAGTGTACCAAGACATCTGCACCAGAGACTAGACCAGAAATACTTTCTACATAAGATTTTACATTTTGTGTTTTTCCTTTGCAATTTTAGCTGCATGTATTTCAGACTATTTGCTCCCAGTTTTGCATATACAGAGACAAAAGTTTTGCCTGTTCTTTTATGGTCAGTCACATTGGATGGAGAAAATATGTGATCAACTTTCAAGTTTTGCCTTAGATTATAAGCTGGACTTTGACTATTCCATCGTAAAACATTGATTAAAATACTGTTGTATTGATCTAAATGCTTCCTGTTTTAGGATTTTCAAAGTCTCTATCACAGAGGTGTCAAACTCACTTTCATTTTGGGCATGATCTAAAATCTGAATGTTCTTAAAGGGCCAGTGGTGCCAGAATGTACCGATAAAAGCAATTAAACTGTTAAAATAACAATAAATAGCTATTCCTACGGGGCTTTGTGATTGTTTTAGTGTTTTTCTGACATTTGTGATGAATGTTTAGAAATATTTGTAAGGAATTTTACAATATTGTTGCTAATGCATGATGTTAAGTGTGACTCTTTACCACTCGCTATATCATTTATGGAGTCACTGTTTTTGACCAATTTTGAGAAAATCTGCAGTAAAATCAGAAAAAAAAGTGGATTTTTAATTTTTTTTTAAATTTTTTTGTGTGAATTTTACACATTTGTGAAAAACTGGAAAGAATTGCTGATGTAATTTGGAGTCTCGAGGGCCACATCAAAAGCTACGGCGGGCCAGATTTGGCCCCTGGGCCTTGAGTTTGACACATGTGCTCTATCAGGTAGCACATGTCCATGCTAAAGAAATATACTGCTAAAAAAAATAAAGGGAACACTTAAACAACACAATATAACTCCAAGTAAATCAAACTTCTGTGAAATCAAACTGTCCATCTAGGATGTGTTATTTGAGTGTTCCCTTTATTTTTTTGAGCAGTGTAGATCCCCACAGCATGAGACTGACACTAAATTTTATTTCATGTTCAAGGTGATGCATAAGGTTTCTTTTTTTCCCCCAACTGTACCCCCGACCTGACCTGACAGCAATTAGCTGAGCAGAATTATATGTTTAAGAGTAAAGACGAATGAATATAGACACATACTGTTTCATTTAGAATTTTATAAATCTTTTTGAAAAGAAATACATAATTTCTTCTCAGAATTTGCAAGTGAAAAGAAATTATGCACAATTTGCAAGAAATGCAAATTGGACATAATTTTGGATTATGCACAATTACAAAATTAGACACCGGCATTTGTGGCTGCAACAAAACTAAATGTGAAATAGTTTCAGGGAAATATCTCTGCGAGGCACTGTGTGCTTTCTATTAGTGTGACTGCAACAAAAGACAAAGTGCACCGTTAGTGCTTTATAGGGAGTCACTTTGCGCAGTTTATCACGCTACTTTGTGTTTTACTCGAGGACACGCTGTCTACATTCAGCACTTATTTGCATAAAAATGTTTGCTGGTGTTCAACAGTAACAGAGACTAAACAGCGCTGCATTAATCTGGGAGACGACTCTGGAAACTTGCATCTGCTGTTTATAAATTCATTAATTCCATGTTAGATCACAGAGCTGTCTGGGTTTAAATAAATGATGACCCTGGCAAGGCCACGGGCTGGTGCTAAATCGGATAGACTGCAAACACTTTCACATTATAATAAGACGCTTCGCCGAATGTTATGAAGCTTTTTCATATCTTTTGTATGTGCACAACTTTTGATATTGTTTTAACATAATTCTGGACTGAACATACATGTTTTGTGAAAAAAAAAAACTGTCTTGTGAATTAATTAGCTTATTCTTCTGTATGATAGTGTGTCCAGTGATACAAACTGTTACCATTTGTTTATTTGCTAATGACAGAAATTTGGTTGTTAGAGGTGGACAAAGAATATTTGGATGTGGTTGCCTTGGCTGGAAAAACATCCCAAAACGTTACATCAAAAGCAAAACCTGGTGAATTTGTTTTTAAGTACATATTTTGTCACGTCTGTTTGCAAAAAGAGGTCTGAATAGAGTTTTGATTGATTTCAGACATTTCAGTAAAAATGTACAAAAGCCTTCTGCTTTATGTGAACCCAAGTAAACGTGGACTCAACCAGGGAAGAATGAGATGCCATCAATTTATAAAATCAATCGTAAGGTTTTATCCCAGATGAAAAACATGGTTCGCAGTTTGACAGACACGCTAACCAAGACATAGCATAGAGGGAAGACCGTTTTGCAATACACAGCACACATTCCTGATTTATGCTTCAGCTTTCTCCATCCAAACCAAAATTTTGACTTCAAATCAGTCAAAGATTTCTGAAAGGATATGTAATTACCATATTAATAAGATCATAAAACCTAAATAGATAAGAAAATTTCCTATTTCCAGGGTGCAAAACCTGATCTGAAATCCTACTTTTACCTTGTCATCATGCATCATGCAGGACTTCAACTGCAAAATTTCTGAAATAAAACATCCCTAGCGAGAAAGCTGCAAAGATCAGATGCTGCTTGCTGTTTTTTTTTTCTTCTTCCATGAAATCGCCAGTCCACCCGATGCATCTGCCAGGTCAAAGAGTCAGAAGCTCCAGAAGGTGAGAGCCGTAGAAAATAAGACAGAACTCTCACTGTGTATTCAGTGAACAGACAGTTTAAACAGAACAGACACATTGAACCTGACAGGCATTTTTTCTTTTTTTTTTTTTTTTTTGGTGAACACTCAAAAGAAAGTTGTTCTTTTTTTTTTCTTTCATTCTTCCTGTTTTAGAAGAAACAGAAAGAGAAAATTCTGCCCTGTTGTCTGCCGGTTCATGTCATTTAAGAGCGAGATGTGGGGCGGGTGAAAGAGGTTGACGGGGAGGTGGAATATATCAGCAGAAATTACCTTTTTGGACCTCGGTAAAAAATTCTACATATAAAGGAGGTTTTAAAGGAACTGGGTCAAGAGTTAAGGGTTAATTGCTGCCTTGGAGGGTGCTTACGAATGACTGCAGGCACTTGAGCTGCTACATTTTAACACTTGGGGCATAACAGCAGCAAGTTACTGACAGAATTATAGTGTCATTATTTTATTTTTTACTGACCTTTATTTATTTAAGTATTATGCTTGTGGAAAACTGAACTGGTAAACCAGCATCATAAATTAAAGCATCCCAGCAAGCCTGTGGCAAGAGATTCGTAGATGGATGGAAATGGGGGGGAAAAAAAATTACTACCACAAGAGGGCAGCATTGATTTACTGCTGCTCTACCCAGACCATTTCTTCTGGCTGCACTTGAAATTAAAGAGATGGTAATCGAAAATCCATCCAAATCATTTTAGTCTTTGGAGCACAAACATGACTTCGTTTCATCCTCTTATCCATCACAGGATAAAATCAAGCAGATTAGCCTGAATGGTCGCTTAAGGATCAAAACAAAGCAAGGTTCAAATGTTCAGGGAGATTCAAAGATCCAAGCAAGAAGTCAGAGACACACGCGTTTGTCACGATGACTGCGATGTGCGGCTACATGTGCATGCAAGACTCGCCTATTCATCTGTCTGGTGCATGTTTGCTTGGATCAAAGATTTGTTTTCATGGCGAGCAGAATGTCAGGGAATACAGCCAGGGTTCTTTCTAAACTGCAAACGATTATCCGCATCCGTTCTATCATAATGTGACTGGACTGAATGGAAGCAGGGAGAAAATAAGAATAGCCTTTTCCCCAGCAATGTCTGAAACAGTGCATTAAAAAAAAAAAAAAAAAAAAAAGATTAGTTCCAACTCTATTTCAAGAGTGTCTGATAATCTTAAATTGATGATTCATAACTCTCCTACAGGCTATAAACAATGGGAGAGAGCCATTCGCAAATCCATTTCAGAGACTACAAGTTCTAATTGTCAACAAGTAGCAATCGCTTCAACAGAAACATTTTTGTCATTTGTTGATGCAAACAATTCGACGTTATGCTTGAGCGGAATAGCTCAGCAGTAAATGGTACAGTATGGGGTGTTGTTGCTAATAGTCATGACCTGACTTATGTGAGTGATTTATAGCGTCGATCATGATTCACTGAAATCTGCCCCTCCCTGCCTCAAAAATCCTCAAATCCGTGTCCATGTTGTTCCATCCATCCATCGAGCCAACGCAACAGTTGATAGACCGGCCTCTAATAACCCCATTATGTCAGCTGTTAAATAATAATTGTTTATTCTGCATCAACACCATCATTTATGTCTCCCTTCCTGCCTCAGAGAACTAATATTTCTGCCTCTGTGTGACAGGATTTCCCACATGGGAAATGTCTACGTGGGTGTTCTCTGCGCCTGGTCATGATAGAAACATAAAATGTTTGACAAATGCAAGGCTGCTGTTGCCACACCGCATTACATTTACACGTTTGCTACACACATTTATGAATGCTCTGACAAATGAGGACCATTGGGTAGGAGCAGCAGATGGGAGCCGAGGGTTGAAGGGTAAAATTTGTCATCCTCTCAAAGAACCTCATCCTTTTTGATTGTGTTTTGGCCACTTCCCCAAGCTGCAACTCCCCACGACTCACCACAGCGCCGTGCTGGATCGCGTCAGGATCCAGTCCAATTAGGCGGCGTCAACCCTAAGATCTTTTACCAAGACATGCAAATAAACAACCATGTTTGTTAAGCTGCCTCCTGGTCTGCTGTAGAAGCAGGTGTGTGAACCCAGGTGACCCTGAGAGCAACATGAGCTCCCGTAAGGGACACCGGAGAGAAAATGGAATCAGGTGAAGAGTGAGTAAAGTGAAGCGTGCCCAGAACGATCAAAGGGGGGTTCATGTTGGGAGTCGGCAAATAAGTTGGGGCTCAGAAATGAAATGAATGACTCCCGTAGCTTTTGAGAGGACACGGAAACTAAAGCCGCAACACATTTTTCCTGAATAACTTTGTATGAGATTAAGTATTCATCTCATTTGTGAGATGGATTATCCACTCTTTTCTAATGTTATCATTATAACATCCAGCCAGGAACAAGATGAAGATGGTATAATCAGTATTAAGTGGCAGCTTAACCTAACTTTGGTCATTTGCTTTATTTAAGTTTCTCAAAACCACAACCAAAAAATAAAACATAGGCAATGTTTATAATGGAACTTTCTGTTTTTTCTTGGTATGTTCTCCTGAAAGTTCTAGAATGCAATGTCAATATGTTTATTGTTGACACATTACCTGACATCGACAGAGCAATCGCTACGTTGCCATTTTTGGGAAAAGGTCATATGTTATCAATTACTTATGTATTTCTGTCAAAATTGTTTGTCTGATACACAGCAATCTGGTTATAGCAGATAACACTGTATTGATAATTCAATTCTTCACCAACTTTGACAATAATTATATTACATAATTCTAACATTTGGCTGTCTTTGTATATTTGTGGTAGAGCTTATTTTAATTACTATTTGTAAATGCATAAAATCAACACTTGCAGAATTCCACAAGGATCAATTCAATCGTGAAGTTTATAGTTTTCCAGAAAATCCAGCAGGTTCTCAATTTGTGACCTCAAATTCACCTGAACTTGTTTTATGCAGAAGGACAAAGATCCAAAAGCTCGGCAGCAACTCCATCACTGAACGGCTTAAAAAAAAAAAAACTGAATGTTTTGAACTGGCCTTGATCAAGTCTAGACTTGAATCAGAATTGCTGTGGCATAACCGTACACATGCTCAAAAAGCCTTCAACATGGCTAAGTTAGACAATTCCCCAAAGTAAAATAAGATAAAAGATTCTCAAGTGTTGCATACAAATCTGAACTGAAGGTCTAACAAGCTGGTTGTTGCTTTGCTTTAAAACTAGTTTTTATTTTATTTTTATGTTGCTATTTGGTTTTTTTTTTTTGCATAGTAGAAGAGTTTGCATATTTTTTTCTCTCCGTCAGTAGAACTTTTCATCTTATATTTCTCTCCAAGCAGACGCTTCTCAATGTCAGGCAGACCAAGAATCTGACTCCTGAATGCAGCTGAAGTGGAGCACAATCAACATTTGTAGTATCGATATCAGAGGAGCCGTCATGGTTATAGCCTTTCAAAATATCTCAAGAAAGCTGAACTCTACCATGGAGTTTCTGCAAACTTTCACAAAGAGAAGTTGAATCTCAGAAACTAGCAAGAGAAAGACCTCACTGGAGCAGAGAGACCCGGTTATTAAAAACTCAAAACCTGCTGACTCGCTTTAACAGAGATGCCAATCAGTATGGAGAACACTGCAAATTTATCGACAGTGATATATATATAAAATAACGCATTCTTACAGTGTGGTAGGTTTTTAGTGTTTTTGGAGAGATATTTTGAAATGTTAGTTAAAATGTCATTGTGTCTCAAATGCATCAAATGAGGAAAAATTTGGAAAAATGAGGAAAAACCCATGAAGGATTTACTCTTGAATACAAATGTCCACACTTGTAGTTTACAATCCAAGATAAAACAAACATTTTACCTAATTTAAAGCAGATGGTATTGCAAATTAAAAGACACATAGACTCATGTCTTAATATTAAAAACATTTTTAATCTTTTTTTTTTCAAAACAGAAAACTAAAAATATGTGTTTTTATGCAGTAGACCTGTGTATAAAAGACACATAGGCTCACATAGGCTTACGTACTAAGTATCATTAAAAAAATTTTGATTTTTTTTTTTCAAACCAGAAAACTAAGGCAGTGTGTTTTTTTTGTTTTGTTATCATGGAGGTAAACAGGTTTTCCTTAAGGTAGGTTTTGTGGTTAAACTTTTATTTCACCAGGCAAAGTATTAACAACAATTTCTTTACACTGTAATAAAAGATTCATCTTCACAAACAGTTTTAAAACTTTACTAGATCAAACAATTATTGTTGCACTGTAAAATAGTTTATCCTGTGTTTTCTCGGAGGGCCCTAATAGTGTGTAGTATCGTCCATGTCTTGCTACCCGGAGATGATAACTTATTAAATAAATGCTAAAAGCACTTTAAAGGTATATTTGCTCGTGTTGCAAATTGACACTCGTAAGTGGATGCCAACACAGCCTTCCAAGCACAGAGCAGTGCAACGCTGCATTGTATGCAGCCAATACCCGGCATCAGATGACGGTAAGCAACAATTGCATCCGTCTGTATGGGAAGTTGGTTTTTCAAAGCACTTGTGTCTGTGGAGAATCACACGCTGGGCGAAAGTGCCGACAGATACTTCCTTTTTTTTCCCCTGAATGAATAATCTCCTCTCCCTCAAGCCTTTAGTTACTCCTCAGTAGTGAAATCTGTTTTGGAAAGGCTTTCTGAGTGGGTCGTGTAAGCATTCAGGTGTCAGTGCTATACACTTTCGCTGTGTGAAGTTTGAGAGCATGTAGGGATTAGTGGGAAGAGGTGTTTGAAGTGGGTATTACCCTTTTTATTCACCTCGTAGGTATCTTTTCTTTTATTGCTTGGAGCACCAGGGCAGCTGGAGAGAGTGGCGTGTCGGAACGCAGCAGTGTGGGAGAGAAAAGGGCCAAGGCAGAGCCTTTCATTCCGGCACCTTACTGAAAACCAATGATAACTCACTTTTCATTATGTAGATGCATTTGCTTTGTATGCAGTAAACAAAGGGGTTTAGGATGTGACAAGAAAGCAAGATAGTGCGGATTCAACAAGACACTATGGGGATAAAGTCCAGAGGGATATCAGACACTTTGCACCAAAACTCCGTGTGTTTCTTATCAGTTGAAGCTTATTACTGTTATATTAAATGCGATTTTTAATCGTGTAAGATCTGCTGAGTTAAGAACAGCCCAGTTTGGATTGATTGGCTAACTCGGGCTTCAGCTGTATAACTTCAAACATTCTTTTTCTGAATAGTTTCCTTCTACATCTGAAAAACAACAAAAAACAAACACATGCAATTCATTGTCAATAGAGATCAATTAACTATTAAAAAGATCAAAATTAAGAAGAAAAACAACTTGACTCTTGTCAAAGTAGTGGTTGACTTACTGCCAGTTTGACAAAAGTAACGTTACTCGACTGATTCAACATAGAAAATTTATGAGTTTATACATATGACACCTAAAGCCCCAGTTATTACAACCAATGCTCTTCAGTCTGAAATTCAAAGAAAACAGACATAAACTGCACACAGTGACTGCAAATAGGTCAGGTTTGGATAAAGTGTAGACAATCACAACCACACACAAATTACTGTGCAAAACTACACATAAGTATGGAAGGGTGGCAGCTTTGACACTGGCGGAGGATATCACCAGAATGATTCAGAGGGACCTAATTTTCAAAGATCGGACTGCTTCAGGTTGCCCAGAGTGATCACCCTGCAGCTCTGTGCAGACCTGGCCCCAGCATTGTGGAGGGAAACTAAAGAAGCCATTCATTACCAATGCTGGTTCAAGTCGTCATTATGCTGGGATTCCTTTAACCCAGAGCGTGTCAGCAGGAAATGGCTGACGGTCGGGCATATCTCCGTCATTCATACATTGCCCAGATGCATATCCCCAACCCTGCAGCTGAGCCGACAGAAATGAAACTGTAATTTAATTTAATGATCGGAGATGCCGACTGCACCACCAAGAGCAAGTGAATGCTCTTCTGTGAATAGGAAAAAAAATGTCAGTTTTGTGAATGTGCAACTTATAAGTAATGAAAAATGTACACAATAAAGGTTAAACTGGTTCAACACATGATTTCTTGAAACTATGGAGTCTCTTCTTAAATTCTGTCTGAAAACTCGTCTATTCAAACAAGCATTTTCACTTTGAGCGACGCCTCAGAGTAAAGTTTCACTCTCTAAAAGTTTTATATATATTTTTTGCCTTCGATGGTAAGTACTTTGCTTTGAATGTTATTGCTTTATTTTCTGTAAGGTGACCAAGTGTGCCATATTATTATTAGCAGTCAGAAACGGACTACAAGCAGGGGCTGTTACTATTCAGGCACATATTGGGAGCCTTTGGGGTATTTACATACATTTAGGGGCGATTGAGTCACTTGAAATGCAGCTGCGCCCAAATCACCGCAAATCCGGATTTACAAAGGTAACGTGAAATGAAATGCCTATGCATGTTTTTTAAGCATCTGAATTATTTGCGTGCCATGTTTCAGAATTTCTCCCTTCTGCAAACTTTCAGTATAAAAGATTGCAGAACTTTTTTTGTCCTCTAAAATAAAAGAGGACATTCACAACAATCCCAACAGCACAGCCAGATAAATGATAAAACAGAAAATAAAATTAGGGTAACAGTTATAAGACAATTAAAAATTGGAAGAAAATGCAAAGGACATACACAATCTCAGCTATGTCCATTTGCCCCCCAAAATTTAATAAAACTAGAATTAGTTAGCTATTTAAAACTATTCATTTAAAAAAACCCAAATCCTGCAATTTCATAAGTAAAATTATAAAATAAAACAGAAAATAAAAATAATCTGTTTTACCATTTCTTATTTGGTAAAACAGATTTTTACTGTTCTGGTCTCATATTTAAAACAAACCAGGTCGTAATTTCAGACCAACTATTTGGTTGAAATTTCCTAATTTCTTGGGTTGAAGAAATAACCCAACAGTGTTCGGTGGACATGTAGATTTTGTCACTTTTGACATCCATTAACGAGCGCTAAACTCCACACCAAAATCTAATTTCACCAATAAAGAGGAACACTTATTTAATCTACACCTGCCACAAAATTGTGTCACTTGGGAATTTGTGCAACAAATTCAATGTGCAGCACTGATTTCTCTGTGCACAGCGTGAAGCACTTTGTTTACATTTTCTGCTTTTTATGATATGGACTAATATTGTCTAAAATAAAGGTGCATAACGAAACTGCTGTGATTTTCTTGGAAACATTGCATTCGAAATTACCCGACAGAAAATCCCCTTGTAGTCCCTCGTGAAAGTGTCAGGAAACCTTGAGGTGATGCTGTGAGTCTTTGATGTCAGCACAAACTGGAAATTTCTTCTGACTTCAAAGGCTGACTTCAGTAAAAAAAAAAAAAAATTAAAAAAATAAAAATCCTGACATACATGTAGTCTGCAATAATAATAATAATAATAATAAAAAACTGCGGGTTTACCTGAAAAATGCAACAGTTGAGAAGTGAGAAAGTGTGTTTTATTTACACTCTGATATATGTACATGTTTACATTGTGAGAGAGAAAATTCCTTTTCATATGGTCACACACTACAAACTACTATGCATAATCACGCAATGTAAGCATACAGAACACTCAACATTTGTTTGCAGCTCTGATAAAGATTTTAGATGTAAATAAGCTAGAAGTAACTTTCCAATATAGCCCTAAATATGACATTCTTCAAATCAAACGAAATTGGTGTCAAACATTTGTGCAGCAAATATTTTTGCTCGTGCCACTACCATTTTAAAAAGCAATAATACATATTTAGGTAGCCCATAAATGTGGGCTGGTCAAGCAGCCCACGTTTATTTGATTTGAACATTTGATTTCAACTTGACTACATAGAACAAGACAGTCTCATCAGACAAATAAACTGTCACAAAAGAGTCACCAGTTTTAACTGATTACAAGAAAAAAATAAAAATAATCTGTTTTTGTTTGACAAACTTCTGTCTTGTTTTCAATTGCCTCTTTCATAAAGCAGAACCATAAAAATGGCAAAGAAAAGCTTCTCAAAAGGCTGCTTGTGGCTTTATGCTTCACCAGTTAGCTGACAAAACTCAAGAGCTTTCAAACATCAAGCTGGCCTTGCAGAGCCAAAGGAGACGTCGAGATAAAGTCATCAGGGTTGATATTGAACAATATACAGACATTATACAAGCGAAGGAAACATACTTTTATTTCATTGACTATTTCCCATTGAAGTCTTTTCAACCTTCTGAATTAGCGTTTATTTTCTTTGATCTAATTTCTCCTTCATTCAGTTCTCATGTTGACAGTGTTTGCTTGATTTAGTGAAGCTTATAAGGAGCCTGAAAGTCACTGAATTTATGTGATCCTGTTTATTATATATATATAAAATGAATGGAACAAATATGGCTACTGAAAACAAAGTTCCTTGTGTTGTAGCTAACATTTTCCATTCACCGGAATTACATTTTTAATTTGGGGTGAATTTTACATCAGTGAAAATTGATCGTTAGAATTGATTTGGCTTCTGTCTTGAATTACGATAAGCTTGTACTTGCTACTCTCCAGCAACCAACAAAGAGAACAAACAAGAAGCTATCGGTTGATGAACAGTATAGCCGTAATGAACTAGTTTGCCCTTCCAAAGAAAACCAATAACAAACAGTCCCTCTCTGCTACATGGTCAGGTCAGTGGGGTGTCACATTTTTAAGGTTAAGACCTTTACAGTCAAAATAAAGCACTCTTTTTTACACTCCTCTTCCCCTCCAGAGGGGATGAGTTATTCAGACCCTACAAAATCCCCCAACAGCAATAGTTCAGCTAATAATTGCTGGATAACATGAAGTGCACTTATCTGCAAAGAAGAAAAACAACATAACCCAGCTTTAGTTTCTCTTCCTCTCAATTTACTGCTTTCTTTCAACCAAATTTGCAGTCCATTGCCGTTTATGAGTTGACTTAATTTTTGGCACTGTGCAAGTTACTAAACGGTATTGCGGTTTGAGGACTGGATGCACACTGACACACTTGGGTTCAGGGTGGCCGTCTTAGCCTAATGTTTAACTTTTAACGAGGCCGAAATAACAAAATTCTTCCAGCGGCGAAACAGTTGCATGTAAAACTGAGAAGTTTAGTGTTTTATTTCGCAAATACTGTTTCTAACTCTTGAAAACTCAGAAAAATTGATTTCACTCCGACACAGATTTCCTGGCGACGATAGATAGCGAGTTTGAAAGGACAGCAGCTATTTTTCACTTATCTCTCTCACGGGGCAGTCAGCAGTAAAACAATGAATAAGCACTTCTCAGTATGTCTGATAACCCTCTGAGCACCGAGGACTCTTTTGTGCCATACTGATGTTTGGCTTCTTTTGATTCATTACCATACTCTCATGGTGCGGCACCACAAGCATGTGATGAGATTTGACTCCCTATTTATAAAGATAATCAACTCAGAACAGTTTTTTTTCTTTTCCATTTCTCTCTGCTCATCCCCTGCGGAGCGCCACTTCATTTCAAGAAAAATATATTTTACATTCACACCCATGGGACCTATTTTCCAAAAGTGTCATACTTCTTATCTTTGTTTTGCTAACAATGTTCAGCTGCAGAGTTATTTGTATCTGAGTTGCGCTGTTCTACAACGTAGCAGGAATTGGTACAAAAATGTAACTTCTCGGTATTTAGGTCTGCACAAACAATTTGAAGCACCTGGCCCACATCTGGAGGAATTGTCTTTGCTGTTTTAATAAATAAAAAAATGTTCTATGCATTTCATACAAGATCTGCTAAAGACAGTAGATTTGTGGCGCAATTAGGGTACGTATGTATATATGTGTAATGATTTTTTTAGCCATTCTACTTTAATAAATCATTTTATTATTAGATTTTACCAAACATTGAAGTCAAAACCTTTATATATTTATGTTTAGCACTTTTATGTACCTTGTATTTCTTAATATGATTATTAACTTTTGTTTAATGAACTTGATGCATGCAGGAGAAAAAAAAAAAAAAGTTTTTGAAAAGTATTAGATTTTTCTTATACATTTTATTCAGCAAGGTAAACCTGCACACTTAAAGCAACTCTTTGGAAATTGAAATATTCTGTCTGGATTACTTTATTAATTCCTCTTTCATTCGTGTTTCTTTTTGTTTGGAACTGTCCTGAAGAACCTGACCAGATGTAAAACAGTTCCCACTCCTTCCACATTACCGGACTCGCACTGAGATGCAGCTGTCTTTAATGTTTTTGTTTTTTTCCTTTCCCCACTCGGTAACAACACCACTTTCATTTCATAAGCTGTTATTTTGGAAAACAGTTTCTTACTTTAACATGAATGCGCACGGGACTTATGCCTCCCATTTGTTGGGTACCTTTTTAACCTAAAACGTATCTGAAGTAATAAGCATACCCAAAACACCAGCCTTTCTGTGATGAATGTCACTGCCTACAGCGGGAAAGGGGTGGTTTGAATTTATTTTAGCTCAGAAAGCATTCTTAGCGGAAACTAAAAAAGAGCTATTCCGCCCCTGAGTATTTTTAAACCTCAAATCGCTTTCATGAAAGTGTCTCTCTTCGAAGAACAATTACATTTGGATGACAGCTTTTAAGAAAGATGCAGTGCGGGGAGGCGGGGAGGGTGTTCTTGCTTCCAGTGACATCCTAACATCCCTTACATTTGGTTGAAAAACCCTCCAGAGCTATGGAGGAAGGTGTTTAAAAATAAACAGAAAAAGATGAGAGAAGAAGGAAAACGAGTGATAAACGATGCGAGGCGCGCAGCAGGGATAAATCTGTCACGAGGAAGCCTTGTAGGGTCAGATCTGACTTCTGATTACAGCCCTTTCTGAAATATTGCATCGCTTAGTTTCATTTTCTTCAATCAAAGCTGAAACACTATTACCGTTATTTATACTGCAAAACTGAAAACAAACTTGAAGCTGGATTAAGGGTCTCTGAATCGGTCACTGGAGGTTTTGCACCGTTGCACTTTGAGGTGAGGAAGTGCAGCAGTGGTTGTTGGTAAACAGTCTACTACGTAGAAGGTCTTCAACACACCAAAAAGTACGTATGTGTCAGATGTGTCATTTTTCAGTTGGTACAGAGACATAAAAACGTCTTTAAGCAGACAGCGTTTTGTTTGCTCCATTAAATCGTTGTGGATACAGTGCAGCTGTGGCTCTCAAACTGCTGTGGGGGCTCAGACTCCATCCATAATTAAAAACATCACAACGCGGTGAATTTTCAATCAATGCTACATGTTTATTTATGATGCTGGGTACAGCAACGAAAGAGGATAAAAACACACAGTTTTGTAAAACTCTTAACATTTTTTTTTTTAAATGGATAATCAGCCTGATTTTTAAGTATTCATGAAATAAAACATCCCGTCTTTTCACAATGTACTAATTTCAATCAACCCAAATGAGAGGACCAATTGCTTGTCTACAATCAACACAAAAATACATTCTTTTGTATTAGACTCCAACTCTTTCTTTTGCTTTAAAAATACAGCCTAGTTCAGAATGTGCTTAGATACAAATAATTGCCAATTGTTCTTCAAACCAGTAATGGTTGTATTTTGTATATTGGAGAGGAAGGAAAAGGGAAGTTTCTGTTGGAGACTCAGTGAAACGCAGCAAGACGTTCACATTAAAACTGACTTAGTGGCAACAATAAAGCTTGGCTGTCAAAATGTCTGAAGCAAAGATGAAATAAAGAAAACACAGAAAAATCATCATATATACTTACAGCTCAAGTTTAACAAAAAAGCTTCATCAAATTGGATAAAAAAAATTAATTCAATCAAGAAGAAAATATATATATATTTTGGATTTTCTTGTCATGTGTGCCCACAAGTGATTAGAAAGAAATTCTTTCATATGGACACATTTTTCTGGGTTTTTTTTTTGCCTTCTTTTTTTCTCTTTATAGTTCCAAGGACATCGAACCAGTTTAAAATAAAAATGATTTAGTGGTTTAGATATTTATAAAAGGCATATCAAAGACTTTCTCTCCCCAAAATTTGGTAAATCATCCATTTTCCAAAACCCTGATTTTCTCCCCGAACAACATTTTGCTTTTCTTGTTACAAACAGCCGTTTCGTCCGCAGTGGGAATGATGTTTCAGACTGAGCGTGCCTCACCTGCTCGGCTCATCAGATTACAGGAACAATCAGCGGTGCAGCCTCACACGTCCAAAAACTGTTGTGGAACTGAATATTATTTAATTCTCTATGAACTCAAAAGCTGATTTTTACTCATCATTTGGTTATTGTCATAATAACTTAAAATATTATTTCAGATTGTACTGAAATCTGGTTTCTGCAAACATCACTGCTCCAGGTGCACAAACTAAATCCAAACCAAAAAAAATCCTTTTTTTTCATCCTTTACGTGTGCTTTAGGCAGACATTATAAATCTGGATTCCCCCAGGAGACTCATTTCTGCACAGTATGCATTGTTTACCACAAGCTATGTTGTGTTACTTGTTTTTGATACGCTGATTGACACACGTTTTTTTTATTTTTTTATTTTTTATAATGTTCATTCTCCGTGGCGCACACACTCTCGCTCGCTCTTATCAGCACAGCTCTTGTGGCTTCTGTTAGAGCTCAACAATTTTCAGCAGAATTTAAAGCTTCTTCTGTTTCACTGTGAAATGCAGGAAACATATAGGCAATGTTGCACATGGGGGGATTGTAAATGAGGTTGCAATTATTTCATCATGCAAGAAAAAGAAAAGAAGAATAAAAAAACCCCAAAACAAAACAAGCCTTTCTTCAAACAAGTAGCTTGAACGCTTCCACTTGTTGCGACGTAAGAACGGATCTGTTGACAAGTCTCGTCACACCACAATCTGACTTCATAAAAAAAAGGCTATTGACTGGGTAACTTGCGGAAGAAAGAGTGATTATATTTGTATCATTCTGAGGATGATGGTGTTTATGTCTTTCACAGGTTCAGGCTTCTCGCGTACAGAAACATCTGGCACAGATTTAGCGCTGCAGATGATAATTAAATGTTTGGAACGGCACACCGTGTGTTCCATGGGATGCGATTCTGGTGTTTTGGAAAATATAACATGATTTTTTTTTTTAATGCACTGTCATGTGGAAAATAAGGGGTAGCAGGAGTCAGAATAATCTTGTGCTAAAATACTAATCTTCATATGTTAATGCTAATATGACGGTACAGACATGACAGCAATCCTTTTTTTTTTTTTTAGGATTAGATACCAGTAAGAACCTTTTTTTTTAAAAAAAAAAAAAAAAAGGTCCACGACCTGACATTTTTGTCTTGTTGTTATGAGCTTGCTTAATCTGTGCGCCCTACTTAAGGCTCACATTGGGAGCTGCTCTGTGACTGCAACACACTAACGCAAATAAAAGGGATGCAGAGGGCGGCTCTTGAATTCTGTTTTGTCAGACGGTCCGTGAGGCATTGCAGGGCAGAAGGTTTAAAAGTAATGATGTTGAGATGATGGTGGTGCAACATGCAAAGTGTCCCTGAAGTGGGATGAGTGGCAAACTAGGGGGCGAGTCAGAAAGTATCTTTGATGTTTAGGATTTAAACTCAGGCCTGCATGCATAACGTCAAGCCTCAGCATTTGGAGGTCTTTGGAGTCTATGTCTATCTTGAGGGAGTGTAGTATAGAGTATAGCTATGTGTCAGACTAAGAAATTGTAATATCAGACAAAGACAACCTGAGTAGATACAGAATGCAGGTCAAATAATGATTTTGTTTAGTAAGAGATTGAAAAAGTATCCAAACCTCTCTGCCTTAATAACTGGGTGGGCCACACTTTGCCATCAGATCAATGTGAATGATGTATTTGCTGTTTGTTACTGAAATTTCAGGCCTGATTGTTATTTAAATTCTCGGTTCAAGAGTAGAGGTCTGCAGCAGTGGAAAATTTATGAAATTATAAAATGGCCTATTATGTGGCCATATTATATAACCCATTTTTATGGAGGTTTCAGTCAATGTGGTATTATTCGTCTCATCCATCCTTATTTTTCAGTCTAGTTACAAGTTTCAGTCTGAATTGCAAGTTAAAAAAAAAAAAAAACATAAGAAAAGGAAACTATTTTATATTTTATACCTAAAGATAATTGAAAACACTTCACCCTGAAAAGATCCTGAGTTTATTATAAGTCATGCATGGAAGAGTTAAAATTGTGCCTGGCACCACGGACCATAAAGACCAATATAAATGTAGATGAAGTTTATGTCAGGAATTATTAAATCCTTCTCTGAAAAGAACCAGTTTCTGTTTGGCTCCTGGCTTCATGAGCACAGGGACCCAGCTCCCACATTAGGCAGCACTCTGACTCGGATCAAAATTTCCAAAGGAGATCCATCCATCTTAGCCCTATAGGTTTGCTCGCTTTAAAACATAAATCCACCCCCCCGACCCTGGATGACTGAATATACAGCTTTCATTGTATAGACATAAGCCAAAAAAAATGTACAAGACTGGGTTTGCCTCCAACAGCTATAGCCATATACTGAACTCCAAAGCTGACACAAACTGCGGGTAAAGCTTTAACCTTATTTTGCCTGCGGAGGAACATTTGAAGATGCATTACATGTGAAGAAGCTTTGGGAAACTCAGTAGCTGAGGAAAAAGAAGAAAAAAAAAAAAGAAGAAAGTGAGATCAGAGTGAGAAGAAACTTCTTCTGATGCTCCCGTTTCTCTTCTTGAATCTTCGTGGAACAATAGCAAACTCTGAAATCTCTGATTCTCTGTGACAAACATGCCAGCTTTTAAAGACTCCGATAAATGCACATTGGTGCAAATAGTACAAAACAATGCAAGTTCATGCAAATTAACCATTTTTTTTTTATTATTTAAAGAAGGGGTTGTCAGCCCGATGGGTCGGCAAATGGGAATAAATGATCAGAAAATTTGCTAAAAATTCTGTTATTGCATGAAAATTGCAATAAATATTGAGCTATACTGACTAAAAATGTGAGCAAGTGTAAAATTTGAAAACAACCCTGTAATGTTAGGATAGTTAAGTCCTAACATTACAGGACCTGACTGTCTCACTGTTTCCCTGAGCTAAAATAATTCATTGTTTCCCTGTCACTCTTTTGACATGTTAAAAATAATTGACTTTTCAGTCAATAATGGGGGGGAAAAAAAGAATGGCGATCAAGGCTTTCTTACAATTGCGGGTCAGGTTGGAGTATGCTTTCACAGGTGTTTTTGGTAATTTAGTTTTGGTCCAAAATCTTAGAAACTGTCATCCTGGTCTTCTGCTCCTTCCCAAGATTCTCTCTCAAATTCGAGTCAGGCCTCTTGTGGGGCCAGTCCCAAAATAGCAGCGCTACTTCCAGCGTTAGTCGAATTAAAAGATCATTTCAAACCCAAATCTGGAATGCGTACGTATAATCTGGGATTTAAACTACAAACCTTCCAGTAGGATGAATGAAATACCAGTGTGTAGATGACACGTACAGAAAAAGAAAAAACACGGTGGATAAATGTGTCTAAATATTTAACACAATAGTTATTTGTTCAGCTGTGCCGAGTTCAAAATGGCATGACCTTTACTTTGACGTTCCACTTCAAAGGCAAACTATCAGAAGGCTCATATGTTCACATGCACCTCTTATCAAACAGAAACTTCACATCAGATGACCGGCAATCCTGTTTCGAGTCTCATTAGTTCTGGTGGAAATATCATGTTCTTTCATGTCTTCTCTTTTTTAGTCTTTACAATTATTGTGAAACTTTGTAAAGCCAGTGGCTCAGATTCTGGACCCAGACCCAAAGGGGCGGATTACAGAGGTGTACACACTTATTAGCTTCCCTCTTAAAGATGCCTTTGAGTAAGTTTTTATGTGCTCATGCTTCAGAGAAAATAGCTACTGATGTAAACCTGTCCTTATCTGCAGTCAGAACAATAATTGAAAAGTTCAAAAACAACTGGAACTGGGACAGAAGAGGATTACAGTTTATATTGCTAACATAAAAAAAAAAATAAAGGGCAAGAAAAAGGGGGGGAAATGACATCTTACTGTTTGGAAACAGCAGCAATTTTTTTTTTTGAAATTTTATTTTAAAATGATGCGACAGGAACAAAAGAGTCACTTATCTGAAGGGTTTTCACACAACTTAACCGGAACTGCCACAATAATTTGAAGGCTGCTGGATGTATTATTACAGAGCTTTGACCTTCAGACAGCGCTGATTCCAGCGATGTGAACCCCCAACCATGACCGAGCTGTTCCCGTTCACTGCAGAGCACATTTATTAAAAGGATCCAGGAGCAGTAACCGGGAGTTAGCATTGTCTCATTGTCCGTCTGCAGCAGAGCTGGAGAGCCTTTACAGTCCAACAAGCACAGCATTTTATAGCTTAGATTCCACAGTTTGTTTTTCATACAAACAAACAAAAAACTCTGCATAAAATCTTTTTCAGACACAATTTATTAAGTTTTTTTTTTCTTTTGATATGTGGGATGTGCTATTTTACACATTCCTTCAGCTAAAATCATCCCGTCTCATGATATCACACAGTATACTCTTTGGTCCATTAACAATAGATACATTGAGCTGAAGTATCATTTCAAGTATGTTTTATAGTGGATTTTGTTTTTCTATTAGCAGGCCTAAAATACTGAAAATATACTTCTGATTATTTAAAAACTTCATACATATCCTATTGAGAGCATATCACATCAACCCTTCATAAATAAAGTACAATGTGAGTCTGGGAGACCATCAATTTACGAACAGGCATTGTTACCAGCATCAAGGCACACTAAGCTTTAAATGGTCAAAAACAGACATTCTGCAGTTCACATCGCTTTTACAGGAGATGGCAAAAAAGTTTGGGACTGAACAGAAATTTCCACTTTTGATAAATAGGGTCAGACATACGAGGCGGGGGGAAGCTGCAGGGGTGTCCATGACTCTTACCAAGGAAATATAGTTTGAAACTTACATTTTACAAGCTAGGATTACGAGTTTGAGCTGTTAATGACAGAAACGATAAAGTTTGAAAGGGATAATATTCTTCCAACAAGCTTTTGAAGACTTCTATTCTGTCATTTTATTCGCATCAGTGTATCAACGTCAAAGTACAAATTACTAAGTCTTTTAGATAATTTATTTTATGAAATGTAATTTTTACATTGTTCCATTAGGAGAGATTTTGACACAATTATGTAAATGAATTGCCCAGATGAAAAATTGTAAGCATATGCCTGTATCTGGAAGTCTAAAGTTTAATCCTGTAATATGAGCCCCAGATGTAAAGATGTGTGTTGTCAATGTTCAACATTCTTATTTTGAAATAAGCAAGGAAGTAGTTTAGCTACCAATGACCCACATTTACTCTGTGGTAGTTACTTAAGGTAACTTTTCAAGAAAATATATGATTCTTACAGTAGCTTTTATTAGTTAAAACCCAAAATTGAGGTCTTTAAATGATTTCCCTTTGCATTTAGGCCAATAAGTCTAAATCTTTTATATATGAACAAGTCAAATATGGATTTAATTATGCTTAGAGTTTATGCACATCTATTACTTGTGAACTCAATTTTGGTCATTGTCTTGTCTTGTCAGCAGGACACATCATCTGGGATTATCTTTAGATTATGGTGTGCAATTATTATTATTTAAAAATTTTTTTCTACAAGTATTGTGAGACCGGCCCATGTCTGTTCATTAGCCATGTCACTTAAGGAAAGTTTTGAAGAGATGCTCGAACAGCTTGGTCACAGGGAGCCGTCCATACTCACCATCCATGACCCCGCAGGACACAACGCAACTTGACAACTTGGTAGTGACTCAGTAAAAGAGGAAAACAAAAACAGGCAGGTAGGCACCACGAGAATCCCAAAAAGCCAGGCTGTGTGTTGATGAAGCCTGACCTGAATACCGCCGAGGCCAAGATGACTAATTGTTAATTAAGGCGCGGTGATGAAAGGAGAGCTGAAGTGTAAATGAATGTGTCAGTCTGAAGGAGCCCTCAGACACACCTTTTTACCCCCGCAAAGGAAAGTCAGCAGTATTCCAAAACTTGTGGGTGTTCTCGGGGCCGACTGGTTAATGTTGTTCGCAGGGAAATTGAGATTCTGATAATGTTGGTGGAAAAAAAAAAAGAAAAAAAAAAAAGAAGAGATTGGAAAATTGAAGGGAGAGAGAGAGAAAGGAAAACATCAAGTTGAAGGAGGGGGGGATCAGGTATGAATCACTGGAGACAGAGGAGAGGCATTTGGCTAAACTGTGTATGTCTTTGCTCAGTGATGGGAAAATGAATTGTAGCTTAGGGCAAAAAAGGAAAAGAAGGAAAGAAAAAAAAAAGGAGAATCTGAGAAGATATTGGTGAGTTTTGAAGCTGAATAAAATAATAATAATAATAAAAAAAAGACTCCAGCTTCTTTTATTAAAACATTGTCCCAGACTTTTTCTGATGTTTGGTTGCTGTTTTGATGCTGCAGTCCTAATCATCTCCCATTTCTAGGCTTTACCTTCTCCCAAGGCCTGGAGGCAGGACTGAGGCAGGTTGGAGGCAATGTCCCTGAGACTCTCTCTCTCCTCCCTTATCTCCTGGATGTCCTGCTCGATGAGGGACAGGCGGCTCTGCTGTTCTTTAGCAGCAGAGTGCAGCTTCTGGATCTTGGAGCCCAGCGTCGGGCTCTCCACACTCCCACGCAGCATGCTCAGACGGCGCTCTGTTTCGTTTAGGATTCGATGAAAGCGCTCCAGAGGCACGCTCCCGTCTGACGAAAAACACACAGGAGATGAGTAGATGGAAAATGTAGGAATCAGAGAAGGATTTTTCTTTTTACTTTGTTCACTGATGGACTCCCTGCATTAAAGATTCAAACAGTGTGCGAGTCTGCATGATGACCTAATTACAGTGATTTTGGTCATTATCCTCCCAGGCATGTTAACATGCTGACGATAAAGTGCCAAATCCTGGGCTTTTCAGCTAATTCTACAACTTGGCACATGCATTGCTGTGGAAAAAAAGTATTGGGAATTTACAGATTTCTTCTGTGTTAGCCTTTTTAATACAACTATATGTTTCAGATTATGAAACAAATCTTTAAGATCAAGATTAAATACAGAAAAAAAAAAAAAAGAGTCAGAACAAGCTTTTTGGACCAATATAAAATACACAAAGAAAGGAATACTCACAGCATATAAAGTAGAAATACAAGAACATTAAAGGAAACAAAGTAAGGTGAAGGAATATTATGTTGTTGCTGATGCTTTAAAAAAAAAAAAAAGATAAAGGAACAAATCTATCAAAACACAATAAAAGCACCGCACTCAACTTCTCAAATCATAAGTTCACTCAGGTTAACCCCATAGGGTTAATTTCACTTTTCTTGTGAAAGGCTTGATTACAGCCAGAACTGTAGAATCAAGAAATCACCTAAATAGAACCTGTCTGACAACATGAAGTAGGCTAAAGGATCCCAAAACAGCATCAGCTCAACCCCCACCAAAGACAATTGAAGAACACACAAGAGGTAAAGTTCAGTCTGGAAGCAGATATTTCTAAAGAGAAACGCATTTTCTGCAAGAACAGAGCAATGATTCTTCTTTCCAAGGACTGAAAGAACTCAGTGATGCCATTCTCTTCTTGCATCTCTAGTTTGGCGGTTCCTGCAGGTCGTTCTTGACAATATTCACTGCTGAATCCTTCAATATAAAGAAGCTGTGTTGCGGTGGGATAGACATATCAAGACATCTTGTTATTTTTAAGTATGCAATGTCCTTGCCAGCAACAACGTAGCTGTTTTTCTCGCAGCCTCGAGTTAAAGAACCAACTTCTCAGCTCTTGTTCAGTATGCATTGGCTTTTAGGCTTTGGGACTCCAGCAAACCTCGGCGAGAGCCTGTTATCCACAAATGGATGAAATATGGAGCAGTGGTGAGGCTTCCCATGCTTGGCCAGAAACTATCATTACACCAAAAGTGCATCAACAACCGTTAGTGTTTTTTTTTTTTTTTTTTTTTTGTCATAAAAATCTTAGACCTTTAAAGGACTGAAGGCCTCACTTAAGGCCAGTATTTATGAGTGAAAATAACAAAGATACTTGGTACACAACATTGAACATGGGAGACTTCTTAACATTTCCTCGTAGGGTTAGGGTTAGGGTAAGAAGTCTCCCATGTTCGATGTTGTGTACCAAGTATCTTTGTTAAAGATACTTAAACTTAAAAATCACTGTATTAGTGCCTCAGGCACTTGGGTGAATATGTAGAACCTTTTGGAAAATCTCCTTTTCACCTAGTGTAAAACTAATAGTGTTTTAGAAAAAGATAATCACATATAGGTTTGCTGTAGTGACACTGTCGATGTGACAGACTTACCAATTTTGCTGATTAGTTCACTTAGCGTAACAGAATATGCCTCTAGCTGGAGTGTAGCTGCCTCCATGTCATTCTTTATGCTGGAAAGTGACACTTCAGGCTAGTCAGAAGAAGACAAAATGATTACACATTTTTTATATCTTAAATAAAGGAGGAGATCAACATGCATAGATCAAGATAGGGACTAAACTGTAAGTTGGAGGAAGGCATTTTCCTGCCAAAATGCTCAGCCATTTAGAGTTAATGGGCAAAACACACAAAAAGGTCCAGACAGCAAATGACATTTCCAAGCAGCTTTAAAACCCATTTTAATTATATCTCATGTGACATCTCTTTCTCAATGCTTTCTAAAGTTCAACTTGAGTTTTAACGTGACACAGAAATGGACAGATATGGAAAGACATTTACTGTATTTTTCTGTATGTTTACTTAAACTTACCTCTGTTGGGACCATGGATTTTGCTTTCTCTGTTAGTAATTCTTGTTCTGATAACTTATTTAAAGCAGAGTCTACTTGTGAGTTAAGGTGAGAAGCTGCGGTCCTGGTATGCTTGGCTTGGGTCAGAATGGCTTTGGATCCCTGCAAACAAGATACATAACACGTCTGAAAGGACAAGTTGAGAGTTTAAAGCCTAATGTTTCTACACTACTGCTGATTAAACTGCACTTAGGTGGAGTTTTCATATTTATACATATTTCATAATTTAAAATGAGGAAATATGTAGTCCCAGGCAGGTTGAGGAAAACTTTGAAAACAAAATAAACATCAATACCACCCAGCTAAACAAGGCAACCCTCCACTCCAAACAAATCACAACAAACAGGTCCAAATTTAGAAGTTAAATGTGTTTGAGTATTTAAATCAGCTAAATTATTTCAGTCTAAAATAGTCAGCAGTAAAACAAACAAAACAAGCACAAACCTTAGCCACATTGTGTGCCATTTGCTCTGCCTCCTTTGTGATGTTCCTTGTGAGGCTGGCGTTTTCCCTCGCCGGATCGAGCATCTTCTCAATTTGCTTGACCTTCTTCCTGACCTCTGAAAGGACTTTTTCTTCCTGGGGTCTTTGCTTCTTTAATGCCGTCTTGGTCTGAGCCTGCCGGCGGGGCCACTCTTTCACCATGTCTGGAGATGTGAGAATCGACACGGGAAGACAAGTTGTTCTTAACTCAACGCGGTGTAGATTCAACGTGGTCATCGTCTCCCGGTTGAGGACTGATCGTTTCTGCGCACTCTGTTTTTCTTCAAGATCTTATCCAGGTTGTCTGATAAGAGAACTATCCTCTAATGTTCACTTGATTCATGTTTAATATTTCAGCCAGAAAATTGACTTTGTAAAACTTAGAAAAAAGCTTCCCACCTCATTATACTTTCCAAGTGATATGCAAATACACTCAGCCGTGGACAGGCTTTACATCTTGTTAGCTTGATATTTGACTTTTTAATTTAAGATGAATAATTCTTGAAACATTTCAAGAAGAAACAGTCTTACTTTCTACTTCTCTGTGGATGGTGATGACGTCTGACTCCACTTCTTTGCCCAACACCACTGATGTCAAAGCAGAAGTTTTTGCCTCCTGAACATTCCCTTGCAGCTGCACAAAGTGAGCAAAAAAAAACCCGAAAAATTAATTCATTAATTGATTGTGAAACAACACCTAAACATGATACAAAATCTCCCCACCAGTCATGCTGATAAAAACTACTCAAATTAAGCTCTAGTTTGCAAGACAGCTGAGGATTTTGTCTTTGCTGAAACACTAATTGTAAAAATTGTTCAAAGCAAAGTTTATAAAGTAGCAAAACCTTTTTTCCTCATATAATTAACAGGAATTGCAGTGAGATGCGTCATAAGCTGAATTAGCAATAAAAAACAAAGAAAAAACCTGCTAATGTTTGTCTGTAGCATTAATTGTCATGCGCACATTATAGCACTCCTACAACCCCTGCAGTATTATGAAGATTGCAGATGACATGTGGTCAGACTTAAAGGAGGAGTGACAGGCAGTACAAGGACAAAGTGGAGCTGCTTTCTGATAGGTGCAGAGTCAAGGACCAGCAAAAAGAGGTGGATATCGAGTTTAAGTAGCGAAAAATAGACATCCTACAGAGCTCCGCTGTTTGGGAATGGAAAGTGAAAGACAACCTAACCTAGAGGACAAGTACCAAGTCGCTGTGGAAGAAGGTGAAGCCCACACAAGTCTTCTCAAACCCAGCAATCCCAGATAAAACTGGGACTGCTGATAAAACAATGTGAGTTTATTTAAGACTACTTTAAAGTGTACATACTATATATTTAGCAAATACATTTGCTATACTTCAGAGATCACTTTCCTCCATAAATTAAAAATATCTGCCTTTAGCAAGAGAAACATACACTGTTGTGTGCTTAGAGTCACAGGCAAGCAAGTTATCTTAGTCCAATTTTTCACCCTTACAAGCAAAATATTGGAATCCAACTTATTTTATGAGGTTCGTCAATAACTGTCACATTCAAAAGAAAAAAAACAACAACACATACTTACCATTTTTATTGCGTCTACTTCTTCAAGGTTTTTCAAGACTGTCTGTTTTACTGACTCCATCTTCTTGCTGATGTTACTGATGAGATTCTCTTTGGTCTGAATTTCTTGGTCCAGCTCTTCGGTCTGTTTTAAAATGTCCTCACTCAACTACACAGAAAGAAAACACTGTAGATAAGTGTAAGCTTATTTTGAGATAAAATGACCAACCCGCTTTTTTCAAGAGGTCAAATTAGCCCATGCAAGTGTTGTTACATTTGAAATCTAGAACAGAAAATCTGAAACTGAGCGTTTCAGTTTGCAGTATTTTGTTTGCTTGGAGATGCTGAAGAGGTTTACCACCTCCCTCTGTAATAATGTGCACCCTTTGAGCAGCAGCCTCTGCCAAAAATCTTCTCTTCTTTGCCAACTTGGTGTTCTTTGCATGCCAAATGTTAAATCAAGTGGAAAACTTAAGTTACTGCCTGGTGGTTGCCTGTCTCCTCCGACCAGTCGAGTGTCAGTTAACACCCGTCTCTCCTCCCGCAGCTGAACTATAATGAGTTTCAGCCTTTGTAAAACTGACCATTGTAAATATCAACATTCTAACAAAATTTTCAGCAAAATCATCAGAAACATATTTAATATATTTCTTTTTTGTATCTAGCTCAATTTGATTTTTATTATTTATTATTACAACTGCTTTTTTTTTTTTTTTTTTGCCATCATCAGCCTTTGAGCTTAGGTTCTTTACTAACCAAAGAAATTACACATCACTACAATTATCTGTATGAGCCAATTACAATAATTCAAAAGATGCCACCTTTCACACAATGTTCTTTATCGATCTTCCCATTAATATTTTGACTTTTGGAAGAATTTTGAATCGTTTTTCAGACTTTTACATAAAAAGTCCAACTACAAAGTTAATACAACAGTCACTACCATGCTTCTGAGTTTTATATATTTTCACCAAAGCACAATACAGTCAGTTGCCACCACCATTTTGGGGTAATGGCACCCAGGTGTCTCGCTCTAGTCATCAATGACGAATGTCCAGCATGTCGGCCAGTGTTCTAAATGTTTTAGATGGATTTCTGCTCCGACGCAGCTGATTCAAATCGTCCAACTATTGCCTCTCTGCAGAAAACTTTGAAAAAAAAACAAAACAAAAAAAAAAAACAGAGGAAAGCTCTTCTCTTCCATTTCAATAGTATGTCAATGCTATTGACTTGTGTGTCTTTTATATATTCCACCCATGTGGCCAAATAATCACACACACACATCAGTCAATAAACAAACACTACAAATTCTAGAGTGTCTTGACTGACCTGAGCAGTGGAGTTGTCCGGATATGTTTGATTGAACTCTGTTTGGTTCGTGTCTGATGCTGCTCTGGCATCCATCAGAGTTAGCTGATGTAAGGATGATGTGATGTTACCCAGGGCAAGCTTGAAAGAGGCATCTTCTTCCAACAGGGCCAGATGTTCAGCTACAGTAACATTTAGCAGCACAGTGAGGTTTTCCTTCTGCTGCTGCATTCGGGTTATTCTGGCATGAAAGCAGGAGAAAAGGACAGCAGATTATTCACAAATAAGGGAAAATACTAAGTGATGTGCTGCAAGATTGTTGGTGCCTCGTATTCACTGCGAGAATTCAGGAGCTTTCATTGCAATATTTTGACACGGAAACCCTGTGCCTTTATTGATATTGATGATCAGCAAACTCTGCTCGTGATTCATGTGTAAAGAGGAAAAAGGTGAGATTGATAGTGCGGAAAGAAAGCATGATGAATAATGAAAGGTGTTGGGACGCAGTGCATGGGATGCTGAAATTGTCATTTTTTATCATCTTCAAAGCTGTAATTATACCTAATCTGTTTTGCCTCAAAAGAGCAGGTATGCAAAAAGAGCAGGTCTGCTAAGCAGTCGTTGTCCCAGAAATGAATGAAAATGTTTGGCAGAGTGCAGGAATCTCGTGACATTCTGAATAGGTTGGGGCTTTTTACATGGCTGCATAGTTTTATACACTTATCTGAGCAAAAACAATGCAGTTCAGTTTCATTAAACCATAAAAACTATAGAAAGTTTAATGACTTCCACTTTAAACAAAAAGCTACATGACAACATTTAAAGCTTTAAGCAAAGAAAATCAACTTGTAGTGGATAATGCAAGTTAAATAAAATACAACAGAGCTACGCTGTAAAGTAATTGTTTGATTAAAATCATTAGCTAGAAAGTTTGCAGCGTCCTTTGTCACATACCCAGACCTGATAAGGCAAACCTACTGGTGGGCTGAATTGAATCATAAGCTTTTAAAGGGAACTCAGACTGTGCAATTATACTGAAACACCACAAACTTATTATTGGAATGCTTTGAATTTAGTGAGGAAAAAAATAAATGCAGAGTGTTAAGCCTGTAAACAAAGATAGTAAGGTCAAACATCACTTAGAAAGCCTTTAAATGGACTACATTACATCCAGTAATTACATGCGTGCTAACCCTAGTGGCACACGTCTAATTTAAATCGTAAAGCTTCAGCAAGAGGAACTGGAAACTGCGGCAGTCTCGGTTTAATCAGTTTTTTTTTTTTTTTTTACTCCAAAATGCATTCACACATTTCAACCATAGGAAATTGTTTTTCTTCGTTGGACACGTACATAGTGATTTTCTGCAAAAACGTCAAAATATGATCGGATTAAAACCAAGCTTTTGGTGTTCATGTTTACCATTTAATGAGGTTTAGACCAGGCTTGTTTTTTGTGATTTCTTCATGAAAAAAATATTCCCTACAGCCAAACAGAGCATCTTATCTCCTGTTTTTATACCATTTTTAACATTATTTCTGTACATGCAACTTTGATTGCACTTAAATAATTTGAGCCAGCATGTGGGGGAAATGCACTGTATAACTCTTTATTGTGGAAATTTAAAACACAGAAGAAAAACGTTCCTGTTCCTGAGTTTTGCAAATTCATTGTTGCTTCCCAACCTGCCTAAAAATCTAGACTTTTATCATATCTTATCCAAGCTCCACAACTTTTATTCTTCTATTTACTTCCAAGACGCTTTTCATAAAACAGCAGGCGTTCCTTAAGGGGGAAAAAAAGAGACAATACCTCCAGCTTTCTGATAGCTTTTGTTCCTACTCTTACTGGCTGCACCAAAGGAAAAATTTAAAAAGTGTAAAACCTAGTTGATGAAAATAAAATGTTGTATTGTTTCGTAATTTAGGACTAATGCCATTATAACACATTGACATTTCCAAATAATCTCATCTAACCTTTGATGACATTTAGATATAAAAGTACCAATAGCAGAATTAATAGCACATTTGGCAATTTCTATAAACAATGTAAATGAAACATTTCCTTTCTATTAGCAATCCACCATTCATAATTACTGCCTACTGTGGTTTTATGTTACATACAAGGTCATTTCTTCTAGTTACACTTCAAAATTGGGGAAAGAACATGTCATTCAAAAGTTATCAATATCTTCATTAAGAAAAATGCAACTCATCAAAACTTGCTCATATCTCCAACCACCAGGACTGCAACAAACAAATCAGGAAGAGCACCAACAATGAAAAGGGTGTGATGGGAAGTTTAAAAATGTATCTCCCTCTGAGAAAACGACATCAATTCTTTAGTGTGAGATTATGTTACTGAGATCATTCATTTTCAGGCAACACAACCAACAACAAACTGAAACAAATAAAGTAATTCTACTCATAACTGGTTTCTCCAAAAATAAACAAAGCACATTTAAACCATCACATTCATGTTTTTAAGGAAAGTGAAAATAAAACAATGGAAAAGTTGTGTTTTTTTTGCTTGTCTCCAGTTAACTTAGTGATTCTGAAAAGCACAGCAAGAGACCCAAATGCCTTGAAGCAAAAAGTAATGAAAGGAGTAGGTATGTCTTACATCCCTAATGTTTATCTATTATTATTATTTGACAATCTTCTTACTCAATATCCTAACCTCAGTGAGTAGTGAGTGTACTTGGTAACTACTATGAGTATGTTTTCAATTAGAGGAGAAAAATTAAAACTTTTAAAAGAAATATAAATTATATAAATCTTCCTCCACAGTAAATCATTATGAAAACGTACCAATATGCAAAGTGCGAGATTCGCTCACAGCAAATGATTAAGAACATAGTTTTTCATTGGTTTAAAAAATTTTAATACAATCATGATTCACAATTCAGGCTCTGTGAGGCAAAGACCTGAAGGTCTATTTTTAGAAACAGATTGAACACTTTAGTTCTTTTCTGGTTCGATAGTTTCCAAACAATAAAACGCCTCGGCTAAAGTATCAACACATGGGGAAATATGTGTGGGAAAAGCAATTTAATGGTGCCCATCTGTGCTAAAACTGCTCACTTTGCATCCTATAAAGTGCCTCTCTTCACACACACACACACACACACATACGTGATGTGATGTGCAGCACTGCTCCAGTGATGAACAGAACTCTCCCGAATCAAGCTGACTCCCGTTAGGAGGGGGTAATCAATTTTGAGCTCCTCGCTTCTTTGCTCTCATCATGGCCACCGGAGGGCTTTTTGCATCATTCTGTCTGGTGTTCGGGATAATCCTCAGAGCAATCACATGCTAGGAGATGCAGTGAGCGTGCTGCAAATCCAAGAAAGCAATAGGCTTACAGCGAAGAGAAGCTGTCCCCCCTGTGACTAAATGTCTTACTCCTAAACTCCAGCATGCTTAAAAAAATAAATAAATAAATAAACAATTGCAGTGAAAGAGAGGGCTTTGGGTGATAATGAAAGGATAGGTACACTTTGTTGGAAATACAGCGCAAAAGCCGAAAAATCCAGAGAACTGAGCGTCTTGTTGAGTTAATAAGTAACGACTGTGTCATGTGACCACTTAAGCATTCTCTCTGCTTATGTTTCCTTTTTATGCTTGTGTGTGTGTGAGTTAATTTGTTTTTGCTCACTGCTCTTTCAGATTCCGGGTGTATTCCTCTGTGGAGTTGTCCTGCAGTAGATCCATCAGAAAGCTGAAAGCCTGCTTTGACTCACGCACCGCCCTGCTGGCTACGGCCTCAATGTGGTCCGCCGTTTCTCTGTGACTGCAAAGAAAGAAAAAAAAAAGAAGAAAAGAAAAGAAAGTGAAAAAGAGGAGGGAAAAAAACATGCAGCATAGAATAATAGACCATTACGACTGCCTGAGGTGAGGTGAAATAGATTTGAGCATTGATGCTTTCCCCCCTCACACACTGGATCTCCTGGCCAGGTTTCTGGAACAAGCATATAATAGAGCTGCGAGCTCCGAGTGGTCGAGAGCATCGACTCGCTGCGGCGTGACCGCATTGTGAGTGACAAGCACGAAAAAACAGCCGAGCAGAGATCCACAGATTACTGGAACAGACTCCGCTTTTAATTGACCACTGAAAGCTCATTGAACAGACTCACCTTTTCATTAGGACCTGGGAGTCATTGACCATTATGCTCCATTTGTTGGGCGCCGACATGGCTTCAAAAGAAATGACCTGTGAAAATGAGAGGTAAGGAAAGCGACACAGTGAGTGGGAGGCCTGGCTTTAAACTATGTTCATAGTTTTACTGTAGTTTTATAATTTCAACAATAGGAAAGAAAGTCTTGACCTCATATTATGTCATAGACACACATGTTCACAGTCTGTTTAACATAAATAGCAATTATGCCAATCAAATAAGAGCAGCCCATTAGATTGATCATCTAGAAGTTGAAAAAAGAAGAAAAAAGAAGAAGTATTCTGTGACTTATAAACTAGTAGGGGTTTCTCTGGATTCTTGTTCTGATAATGTTGATCTCAGGTCATGAGTAGTTTCTCTAGATGGGTTCCTCTGGATTCTAAGTTTGTTCTAATTGCTCAAGTATATAAAACTAAATGTTCCTGTTCTGGAAGTACTGTAGCTTCCAAACAATCGTATTTCTGGTTAACTGAGAATGGATTAAAAAAGAGATCAGATCTAGTAAGATGTCAGAGGAGAATCTGCAGACTGATTTGACACGACTGGGAAGTGTACCTCAAATAACATTTCATTACATCCTCGGTGTGTAGCTTCTCGGAAGCCCAACACCTTGAACCTTGAAGAAGATGAGCTACAGCAGAAAGACAATAACAGGGGCCATGCCTGTCAGCTTAGAACAGGAGCCTCACCAAAATTGGACGATAAATAATTGGACAATAGGCTGGAAAATGTTGCGTGGTCTAATGAGTGTTTGTTTTAGCCCTGGCATTCAAATAAGTGGACCAGAATTTGATGTAAATAATGTAAAACGATATTTTCTTGTCTCACTTTGGGCTCATCACTAAATGAGCAGTTTTTAAAGTCTATCCAAGAATTGTGGCTGTATGATCACACATTTTGAGGTCTACTTCCAGCAGGATGTCATCATCTCAAACTAACTTCTTGAGCTTGACAACGAGTTGTCTGCACTGCAGTGGGATCCACAGAGCAGAACGCCATTTGTATACGGTAGAATGACAGGGTTACATCATGGATGTGCAACCAAGAAGTCTGCAGGAACAGAGATGCTATAATTTCAATATAGAATCAGATGAGTCTTACAAAACGCTGCTGAATTTGTGCCACAGAGAGCTAAGGCAACTCTATGAAGGGAAAAGGATGCAAGCCGGTGCAAGTAGGGTGTACCCAATTAAATGGCCTGTAAGAGCATGTTATTAAAAATGATGTACGTATCCACAGAAGTGTTGTCCTGATAAAAATTATGTCCACACGGCTGAACGCAGAGTCCTTTACCGAGTGACATCCAATTTGGAGAAATGCACACAAACCGAGCGCACCGCAATTAACGCTGCTCAATTCTTTGCTCCTTTTGGAAGAGTGCCTGTCGATTGATTATTAACCAAATAGCTGCTGCAAGTGACGAGAGCTACAGAGTTCCAGTTTGTCTGTGCAAGCACAAAGACGATCAGAAAGGAGGAAATTACACTTTGGCTAGAAAAAGCTCACTGATCACTCTGAAGTCTAAATAAGAGGACAGGCAGATCCATAAAAGCTTCCTGCAAGCCTCAGGCTTACAATGAAAGGCCACCAAATGTGAAAAGAACAAGTTGTTAATTTAGGAATCCATTAAAGACCGGTTAAATCTTTGCTTTTGGAGAAAGTAGTTTGCCATTTCAATGTGTGGGACAGAGGTCTATTGTTTGTTAACCTGAAGGGTTCCATAATCATAAAAGGATTGAGATTTCGTCACATGTAATCTCAACGTGTTTGCTCAGCTCCAGTCTGATGTTAAATTGCACTAATCAGTTTGACTTGGACTATTCTGAGGCTTTTAATGATTTCTTTCAGCTATCCTGCCTTGATGGTGGACTGACAATATAAGATTGAATTTTTCTCTGGCTAAAATCTGGTATAAAGAATAAAATATATAGATACACCCACACTAATATTTGGATAAAGGTCTCTCAGGAAGATGAAGAGAAGTACTTTTTGGAGCCATTAACAATGTCCAAAACTTATTATTTGTGGACTTTGCTTATACAAGTGGATCAGTGCAAACATGCCAACTAACTTAGTTGAACTCTAACAATTTACCATGTGCTTGAAGTGCAACTTCATGGGAAACATTCATCAGAATATCAGTAAAAGAGTGTGCACATAATTATGTAAGGTTAATACTACAGTATGCACCCAACTTGTTTTCAAAATATATTACAATTTTATGTCATTTGATCATTTCCTTCAAAAAACATAAAAAAGAGCAAAAATATTATGACATTTAGACTATTTTTGACCAGAAATATCTGCTGTATCACTTTTGTTATCACCACTATTTATATGTCAATGTATAAAGCTAGAGATAAGACCCGTCACCTATCAGGGATTTGATCAGATATAGCTAAAAAAAAAAAAAAAAATTATATCTAGCAAAATGATAGATGCTCATTTTGCAAAACACTCATTTTTCCCTCTTGGTTGTGTATGATCTTTAATGTTTTATTCCAGTTTAACTCTCTCTAAAGTGTACATCATGGCTTTAAACAATTTAGAGCTACTTCTCCTTGGTCAGGCTGTAGTTAATCTGTTGCATCCATCCTAGATCCTAAACCCCCGCTGAGTATTTACACACCTTGTTCAACTGAGGGCTTCGTTTTCTGCAGCTCTCCTGTTTCCTGTTTGTCTCCTCATATATACACTCTTCACTTACTGCCATAAATCTCAAAGAAAGAACCTTTCTCTAAGAGGACTCGTATCCAGTCACCTGCTGTGAATTGCTGGCATGTCTTGGATTTCGGACCCATCTTCGCCCTTGTGAAAAGTGGTTTAGAAACTATTACTCGTCCTCTGAGACCTCTGCCAGACGGGCGTTTGTTGACAGGACTTTTTTTTTTTTTCTGTTTGTATTCCAGCATTTTTTCTTTTTTGTTATGTTTTAAAAATTGATGAAGTTGCTTTTCTCTAAGTGAACAAAGCTTGATGTATTGATTTTCTGATGCCACGCTCAATTTCGGTCTGCCTGATCGTGCTTTGGATACAACTGATTCAGTTGTATCCAAAGTGTTTTGGAGTGCAATGCAGCCTTTAGAAACTGTCAATACACCTGTAATAGGACAGAGGAGCCCCTGCTTTGTTTGGAATAATGATAGAACTTCAGACATTTTCACTTAAAGCTGGCACCTTGTACATATGTATTTTTCTTATATATAGAAACCAATGCATCCTTTTAGTTTTTGCTAAAAAAAAGAGGAAAACTTTACCTGAGTAAAGTAATCCAATCTTTGGTCTTTGCCAGTGCTAAAGGGTAGTCTCTCTTTTGTTTTTCTTCTTAGTTTGTTTTCTCTTTGCACGCTCTTCGTTTTGCTTTTTCGCCAATTTATACTTTTGTAGTTTTGGTCTTTTTGTTGCTCATGTTTTTTGACCTGCAATCTGCCGAAGGAAATTTTTTATAAGTCATCTAATTTGTTCTCTAGCAGCTGCTTTGGCAACACATTAAAAATAATTATCTAATATCTACTAATGATCTGTTTTAAGGAAATGTGCCAAGAAGATGTAAAACCTAATGTTTAATGTTCAATGAGGTATACAAATAAATTTAATTAAATGAGAATGAGTATTTTTCAGGTTATTGCCATAGTTTATAAAAAAAAACAAAAAACTTCCTAGTAGATGGGTGCAAAACGGTTAACACAACATGGATGTAGGTTAGCACAAGATGTGAGCAGGAAGTGGGGGTATGACTCAACAAATGGGTGAACTGACCCAGATGATTTCCATTAATCCCAGTGTTAATAGTGTAGCTAATAGTTATGTCTATATACTCCACCCCTGGTGACGTAGTTGTTTCCTCACCATTACAAATTGCTGACACTGGGCTTATGTGTCACCCACCACATTGTCCAGATCCAGCGTTGCCTGCTTCAGCTGATCCCTGGATGTCCTGATCATCAGCAGGATTTTGGTGAAGGTTCGACACGCTCCTGTACTTTCCTCATCCTTCCTCCCATCCTTCCCCTCGTCCTCGTCTTCCTCCTCCGTCATGCTGATGCTGCAGTTCAAAGCAAATGTAATGCCGTGGAGCTGAGCTGAAAGTGCGCCCGCTGAAGCTTCCAGGAAGGAAAATTGTTTTATGAAGGCCTCCCGTGCCTCTGGAAGAACAAAGCAAATAAAAACCGCATTAAGCCTTTCATGGATTATTTCACAGAGAATGTTATTCTTCCCGTACTCTTTGTAGCTCGCAACTATCTTGCTCTCTAAACTCTCATTTACCAGAGTAATTCATGCAAGGACTCTCATCCTTCCTGCCTATCTGCCAGAGAGGAGACAAAAAAAAAAAAGCATGTGGGAGTCTGTCCAAATTTCGACACTTCTGTCACACTCGCTTTGTAGTTTATGAGGATAATCTGACTGGCTGTTAAAGCAAGTAATTAGGGGGTGAGTCCAATCAGTACAATATGTGTCGATTGTTGCTTCATTCTATCTTTGTCTTATGAATTGAAACTAAATAAGTGTGTGTCCCAGCATGGGTTGTTTTTGTGCTCACACTTACAGCCTGTGGCTCCCACATGCTCATTATATTATTATCAGGCCACCCAGTGTCTTAAAGAGCATGGCTGGAATGTGAGCGCGAGTGGTGTGGGTGTTAGGATTTGTTCAACAACTGTTATCAGGATTGCAACTATAATCATTATAAACTAGGGATTAGAGATGCACTTTCTGTCATATCAATAGGGATTAAGTTAGTCACATGGTGCCTTGTTTTATATTGTTATGATTTGTCTCCATTTGGCCTGTGCAGCTGAGCCTGTAAGCCTTGTTCCCCTCGAAAGATAATGAGGATATATCAGCATTGTGTTAAAGTAATTGGGAGAGGTCGGGTATTGTTGCCTGCTTCCTGATTTAATCGCTTTGTTGTGCCTCGCGTGCAACGCCGTCGCGGCGGGGGAAGAGATGCGCTGCGCAAAAAGCCGGGGGAGGCGTTACGTCAAACGTCTCGGCCACGCTCCCCGATCGCCTGTGCGCTCGTATGGTTATCATCTCCCAGGCAGGACACGCCGCAACAGACACAAAGGGGAACGGGCTAGAGTCGTGTTTCACAAGGCGAACGCTGTCATGTGTCTCGAGAAGTGACAGACAAAAGAGGGTGAAGAAGGAGGGGGGGGGAAATCAAAAGGAGCGAGGAATTATCTCTTGCTTTCTTGCTGTTGTACCTTGGAAGGCCAGAAAATCCTCCAGTGCATTGGGAAAAGTATCTTCCCTCTGGTGCTCCCCTTCATAAAGCCCCGTCGTGGCGTACTTCAGTGGGTGGTGGCGCTTCCCAAATCTACCTCGGCAATCAAAGTGAGCCAGGAGCTTGTCCAAATCCTGAAGACGAGTCTGAAGCTTTTCGGCCTGTAACAACATCATGATTTTAAAAGAATCAGAGGGAGAGCAGGCTTTTATGTTTAAAAAAAAAAAAAAAAAAGGCGTAAAAAATAAAATAATGTGGCTCTAAAATATCTGTATTCATTTATTCAGATGCAAAGATTGAGATGTGACTTCAATTCTTAGTACACCAACACATAAAAATGTAGTATTTCAACAAAAGCAATGAATAAATGAATATCAACAATGCGATAAGGGATGGAAAAGCGTCTTCCTATCTGGATCCTCTCGCTGTTCCGTGTGCCATAGGCAGAGAAGGGAAGCATTGCGAGAGATAAGTAGATTAGACTTTGAGAGAATAAAAATCAGGTCTAAAAGTGAAATGAAAGAGACGTGGCCCTGGTCCTGGCAGTTAAACAGTCACAGATTTATTAAATGTTGGTGTGATCACACATCCTTTTAAGGGGGAAGATGTGCCATAAGTTGTCCACAAGACCAGCTGTGCTTTCTGCTGCTTAGTAACCAAAGTGTCTGCCAGATGCTTAAAAAAAAAATAAAAAAAAGTCTCTCTGGATAACTCTTACTTTCTGGGTTTGGTCATCTTTTCAATAAATACGAAATAAATCGTTGAAAGAAATCGCAGAAGAAGTCCCGGTTGATGTTTGTGAAAAGTCATGCAGGGTAAATATACTGCTCAAAAAAATAAAGGGAACACTTAAACAACACAATATAACTCCAAGTAAATCAAACTTCTGTGAAATCAAACTGTCCGTCTAGGATGTGTTATTTGAGTGTTCCCTTTATTTTTTTTGAGCAGTGTACATAGAAAATGGTGCTCTGCTCAGATGAGACCAAAATTGAACTATTTGACCCACAGCAAGACGCAACGTTTTGCTAAAAACTGACAGTCCATCTAATGGAGTACACCATCACTATGGTGAAGCATGGTGGTGGCAGTGTGGATGGTTTAGTGAACTTGGGGCAGTGAGAGTTAGGGTTGGTGAGTAGATTAATAGAGCTGAAATGTAGGACAAACTTGGAAGAAACCCTTTCAGAGGTTGATATTAGCTGGAGATTGATCTCGAACATACAGCCTGAACTACAGCACATATTAGATCAAATTATATTGATTTAACGTATTACAGCGAAACATTGACAATTTAAAGACTCTAAGCACTAAAAGCTTTACAATAGTTTGTGATGACCTAATATGAAACTCTTAAAAATAGACTGTTGGTTTTTGACAAGAAATGAAAAAGTTCTCGGGGTATGAAGGATTTTGCAGTGCCGTGATGTTACTCCATTTCTTCGTTTTATGTTTAATCCAAAGGGAAAAAAAAAAAAAAAAGTCAGCACCAAGATAGGGAGTCAAAGAGGGTGACCGGTGGGAGGGGGATGGGATGTTAGAGGACAGGAAGAGTAATTGCAAAGGTTCAGAGAAGACAAGGGTTGGGATGTTCACTGAATTGCCAACACCGTGGAAATCACTGCATGCATTCGCACAGGAACGGTGCTGGTCCGGCGAGGACGTCCAGCCACTTCTGCAAGGGGGGAAAGAATAAGCGCAGGAAATAAAGGCAGAACACATCAAGAGGTATTGGATTCTCCTCAGAAGGGAAATCCAGGGACACACAAGAGTCTTGGCACACCGAACGCGGGATGCAACAGATCCAAAGGGACAGAAAGGAGCGCAGGAGATCATTAGGGCAAATGTCCCTTCCTATTTCAATGCACATCCACTGTATAACTGCAATCTCCAAAATACAAAGGAGCCATACGGCTGTCAGGAAGGTCTGCAAAGGCGGCGTGCTCCAGGGGAATGTGATATTTCAAGGGAAGAATTGCACCTCGTGAAAGCAGGAAGGCAAGAAACACCATGTAGGTGTGAAACCTATTTATATACATTAGTGCAGCAACCAAGTGTTTAAGACGAAATCGAAAACCCAAAATGAGACATTAGGAAAAATAGAGATAGATGAAGCAAACAAAAATGCATGGCAGGGGGAGAGCTATTTACACAAATCAGGTAATTTACAGTAGAATTTGGCAATGCCAGGCCTTTTTTTAATCCCAAAGTGGGGAAATTCACTTGTTACAGCAGTACAGCAGCTAAATATGACCCAATGAATATAAAAGTATCTGGAAAGATAATATAAACAACTATATATTAACAAAATGCATAAATAAAATTAAAACAGATCTGAACCTTTGCATTAAAACCGCATTTGAAATTCACTAAATTCCTTCCTGCCCATATTAGCACAGAAATAATCTTTAACTACAGATACTCACATGCTTTTTGACGAGGCCATAGCAAACTGGACACTCCTCACACTGGTGAGTGGCTCGGTCATAGAAATAATTCATCTCACACTTGTCGCACTTGTGACCCACGAAGCCCCGGCGGCACTGACAGGTGCCGTTGCCGTGACACTGCATGGAAGTGGAGCCCATCGGATCACAGTTACAGGCTGGATGAAGCGGGTTTAGACGATAAGGGGAGTTGGGAAGCGAGGGTAAACAATTTGCGAGTTAGAGAAAGCTTTCAAGTGTGATCTGTGCTGAATGATCAGACAAGGTCATTGGGGGCAGCTGCGATGCCTGATGTAAGGTAGTGTACCTCTGCAGCCTTGTGAGGAGAATCCAAAAAAGCCCACACGACAGGAGCCACACAGGGTCCCCTCCACTCCTGCGCGACACACACATTCCCCCGTGATTGGATGGCAAGCCATCGACAGCGAGCCGACTGGGTTACATTTACACCTGGTGAAGGCAGGACACCGTCTTAATGGCAGATTCAATGCATAATCTCTGATATAGACCTTCTTTCAGATGCGGCGGGAATCCATTTACCTTTCACATCCAATGCCAGGCTGAAGGTTGAAGAAGCCGACTTCACAATGGCTGCAATCTCGCCCGGTCACATGAGCGAGGCAACGGCAATTTCCTGTCATGGGGTGGCATTCGTCAACAGGCCCGGAGGTTCCCGCAGCGTTGCAGTGACATGCTGGAGAAGAACAAATAAAGCATTTTAATAGTTAACATAAAGATAATGTTATATTGTTGACAGCTTAAATTTGCATGCATCTCCTTTTCATATGGAATATGTTATTAGTTTTATCTCATTTGAGTGCTGGAGGGAGAATTGGATAAAATGACAGACAGGAGCATGGAAATTCAAGCATCCCTCTGCAACATTGTTCTGCCGGATAAATTCAACTGGGGATTACAGGTAGGAGAAAAATAGGAAAAGGAATATGAAAGTGGAAGAATGAACACCTCTGCTGTGGTACTTTGGGTCGTTTCCTGCCTTTGTAACTTTATTTAAAGTTCAGTCGCTGATTTCTTTTTCTTTTTTTACCTTTTAACAATTCAAGGACTTTTTTTTTTAAGTGATCCGACTCTGAGCCATTTGCTCATCTCATTTGAAACTTTAGCCTTTTTGTAACCTGAAAAAAAAAAAAAAAAGAGTGTGCACCTATACACCAGAAGTGAACGCTTCAAATAGATATTTCTGCATTCCTGTCGAGAGAAATACCTGAATCCCAGCACCACTGATTATATAAGAAGTAAAACTTTGTAAACCTTCTACTGCAGTCTAATGGGAACTACTTTTTCTTGAGGAGTTTCAGTGTAAAAACAGCTAACTGACATGTTCAAAAGTCTTAATTTATGACAAAATTCTTCTCACAGTTTTCTTTAAAACATTTAAAACTGAGTTTGTAAGGACTTTGATATCTTTCACAGTTCTACACCAGCTATATTCAGTTTTAACTTTGTACATCCCTGTGGACAGTTGTAAGTTAATTTACCATAAATCTGCAACATGGACAGGATATTTTTGCAAGGGCAGCATGAAACATATAGTGCAGTCAGAAGTCTGTATTAACTTCTTATAATTTGGGGGCTTTTACTGCATTTAACCTGTTCTTTTTCCAAGGTAGATTGATGATTTAAACCTTTGGTGAGTTGTGAAAACAACAAGTGTGGATTTTTCTCTGAACCACTGATGGTCAAAATTATATACACAACACAAAAATATCTGTATAAATGTATTTTGCCAATTTGCAGGGAAACAACTTGTTCTTTGTAGCCACAAACAAGGTCCTGGTATAATTGTGACTGAATATTTGACCAATTGTGCAATTAAAAAACATGCAGCTTGTTTAAACTGGTTGGTTTTAAGGCACAGAGTCAACCTTTAGACTGGTATGCACTGAGATTAAAATTTGGGGCAATATTCACTATTAATATTACTGTTATGGCTGATATTTTATATGTGTTTTACTATCCTTTCAACACTTTGAAAAAAACAACTGTCCTGCTGACTTCACCAGTGGTTCTCTGCTTCAGTTCCACATATCACTGTCACATGATTAAACAAAAACCTCATGACCAACCTTATTCCCCAGAAAAAAATTGCAGAAAGATGGAAAGAAATATTAGTTGGTAATATTGGCCCAGTTTAATTGATTAAACTGACACTGTTATATTAAAAACAACTAATATTGGCCGATTTGGATGGTTGTGCTGATACATCTCATGCATTCCTACAAAATATGCTGCTGCAAAACAATTCAGGAAGTACTAAAGCTTAAGCCTAAGATCCTGGAACATCAGCGTGATTGTCCATGGTGAAGCAAATTTAACTTCACAACATACTGAGTCGTTGTTAACTAAGAAAGAACTCCCTGCTCCACACTGCTTCAAGCATGACTGAAATTTTTAAATGTTTCCACATAGAAAAGTTTATTTTTTTCTATGTGGACAAGGATTGAGGTGTTTGCCTATGAAGTCCAAAAAAATATGTTTGAGGGTGTAGAGATGAGGCTTTCAAAGCCAAGAATACTCTACTGTCTGCATCTGGCTCTGGGTCTGTTTCAATGGCAGCTTAGGAACTTAACAAAGTGGTGGAAATGATGAAGGCAGACGACCATCTCTAAATTTGATGAATGTTAATTGTAACTGGAGGTTCCATCAAGGTAATGATCTCAACCAAGCAAGTTTTGGAATAACTAATGCCAGATTTCTGGAATGACCCAGCTTCAGCAACTTTCTAAGGGGTCGTGTTTCATGAATTATTGGAGGGGTATGTATATTTTTGAGAGTTTACATATGATTTTGATCCTGTGTGCATAGGAGTAGACCTGCTATTTTCACGTCTATTCTATTTCACATTTGTTTTTTTAAATTATCTTAAAATGAAAAGTCGATTCTAAGAAAAGAAGGGATTCAAAAGGTAAATTAATAATTTTATCTATGATAAGTGTGTGTAAACTTGTAATTGACACTCTTCTGTTAAAAAAACAACAACTCTATAGATTCTAAATAATTAAAAGATATTAATTTCTATTGCTTTCTTAGTGACTTACGTCTGCACTTCTGTCTGACCGCTTGATTCAGGGCGTCGCCATAAAAACCCTGCTTACAGCGCTGGCACTGGTCGCCCTCTGTGTGCCCGAGGCACTTCAGGCATCGCCCGGTAAAGTGGTCACAGACTCCCACGGCGTTGAAATCCACATTTCCGTTGCAGGTGCACCTTGCGCAGGGGCGAGACGTCCCCGACATTCCCAGGGGGTCGCCGTAGTAGCCATCTTCACAAATCTGACAGCGCACGCCTGCACACGCACAATGAAAGTCAAGGGAGATGAGAGGGACTTTAATGGCAGTGCCGGAGGTCATTTTCGTTTAACATTAGACTATGTTCTAATTAAATTAAATCCGCTGATTAAATGTGCCTGAATCACAGGTGGCCCTTCGCAGTGACAGGAAGAGCAAATGAGCCGGCTTAAAATGACAGTCTTCTCAGTAACAAGCTGATTTATGGAGACCTGGTTTGAATCTTGTCATAAAGCTCCTCATTTACTTTGTTGACTCTCCGTGCACATCATCTTAAATTGCAGGAATCTCCTGTCACCTGTCTGTCCTGCAGGGCAGTTGGTGCAGACCACCTGTCCGGTCTCTGCAATCTGGGCGCAGCTGCTGAGGCCTGGGCAAGGGCAGGCCTGACAATCACCACGAGTGCCAATCAAAGCGTTGCCATAGTAACCATCCAGGCAGCGCTCACAGGTCGTCCCGCCGGTGAAATCCAAGCACTCGCACACCCCTGTAACACAAAGAGGAGTTACACATGTGTATCACACAGGAACACCTGCTCATAAATGACCAGACAATGTTTTTCTCTCCATGCCAGCAGAGGGCGCTGTGTCTCTGGCCAAAAAGCAAATAGTACAGTCCATATTCTGCTTTAGGGAGAAAAATAAATAAATAAATAAATAAATAAAACATTCCCTACAGCACACCATGGAGAGCAGAAGACAACTAAATTCACCCCGACTATAATTGCTTTGGGAAATATGTGAACCAAATGCAGTCCGAAAGACCTTCAAGAAGCAAAGCAATTCCCCCACCATGAGGGGGAGATTACCAATTCTATGATGTCCAAAGAACAAACTGTTGTTTTGAAATTCAGTCGAAAAAAAAGAAGAAAAAGAAAAAAAAAAAAAAAAATAAAAAATCAGCTTTCAGCTATACACGACTTGAAATGCACAACATGTGTTGATTTACACTCGCATACACATCAAAGCCCCAGATGCATTCTATTCAATTTACAGTGATTTTTTTTCTGTCCACCTGCTTCATTTTAAATCTATTAAGCTACACCGGCCACTGAACGACACAACGTGACGCAGACCTGCCAGAATATCCACAGCAGCGATTCGATGCGAGTGTAGAGCAGAAAGATGCCCAGAATGGTCGGGCTGTACAAACTTCTGCGGCTGTTCAGTGACCCATGGTGGCCCAGCATCCTAAACCACAATTAGGCCCACAAACGTGCTCAAAGCCAACTGTGGGTGATGACCTAGTTGAGTTGAAGCAATGAAAATTTGTTATGACAAAGAGAAACTTTAAAGAAACAGGAAGAAAGAGCCTACTTTTCACATCAGGGAGTTGATGAGTTTTCCTGCAAGCTGTGAAACTTATTTATGAGGTTACCATTTATATCTTCATAATTTCATAATATTAATATAATCTTTTACAAGGTATTTAGAGCCCTTTAACTTTTTAATGTTAAAAAAAGTTATATAACAATCATATGTTACATAACAATCAGAGACAGATTTTAATGTGGGCAAAGTGGCTCATCGCCCAGGGCAGCAGGACAGTCTTGAACTTTTGTCAAGCCTGTTCTGAATCACTAGAAAAAAAAAAGAACTGTTTATTTTACCTGAAATATGCATTTGCATATTTTGCATATTAATTGGATAGTACACAGGAATTCCTGTGATGCAGGGTGTAAGCATTGTGCAAAAAGTATACTTCATGCTACAGCTGGCTGATAAACCTGAAAATTTGGTTTAACAAAAAAGTGAATCACAGGTATAACATTCCTACAAATGGGTGATTTATTGCAGCAGACTGCATTTTGCCTACATGTGGCTGCTGTAGATTGCTAGATTCAAGTGGCTACAAAAGCGCAACGCTTTGCAAGATGTTCTTTTGTATTTTACTTAATTTACTACGACTTTGTGCATCAGAATGACACATTCATTGTCCATACCTGCAATAAACATAATAGAAAATCTGTCACAAAATTATTAATCTTCCATTCAATGTGATTGACGTTAAGCTATTTTGCACAAAAAACTGTAAAGAAATTTCCGTCTTTAGTCGTGTAAAGCTGGTAATCTCCCAAAGGATTTAGTGGTTTCAGAGCAGATTAATCCCAAAAGCATCCAGTTTTTTGTTTGTAAAAATATACTGCTCAAAAAAATAAAGGGAACACTTAAACAACACAATATAACTCCAAGTAAATCAAACTTCTGTGAAATCAAACTGTCCATCTAGAATGTGTTATTTGAGTGTTCCCTTTACTTTTTTGAGCAGTGTATTTAGAAACTTTAAGCGATTTTCTTCAGTTTACAAGAACTTCTGTGTGAACTGCTTTGTGTTGGTCGGTCACAAACATTTGCTTGGACGGGACAGTGAGCTGCAGTAGAGAAAATATTATTTCATTCTGTTTGCATGCACAAAATGTTTGAAAGCAGAGGACATAAAATAGCTGGAATGAGCTCTAAAATTTAATAACCTGTCAAATGACTTTGCCACACATTGATAGCAGTAATTGAGCTTTGATTCTCTAAAGAACATGCCGATAAGATTGCGACGCATCGCAAATAATCTGCAGCTGTGTGACTTAACTGGGGTCTCATTAAAGTTTCTCATCATTCCCCCGTAGCCCACTGTGTGCATAGGTGAGAAGCTCTTTGCTGTGGATTTTCAAGTCAGCTCACATCACCGTTGAAACTCTCTTCTCTTGTTTGAGGTCACTGCTGTCGCTACATGGAACTAAATTAAAAGTCAAACGTTTAAGACAGAATAATGCCTGAAAAGCTAAAATGATCCCACATCTACGACGGAGGGGATGGGGTGGGGGCATCAATTATCCATTCGCCTCTTCAAGTGCCCGGCTTCTGGCTCAAAATTATTAGTCTTTTGATGAGGTGAGCTGCATAATAAATAACATCAAGCGTAAAATGCCAACACTTTAAAGCCAGTATTTAGCAATAACGATTGTTCCCAGCACAAAGAAGTGAGTCTTTCTTGAATTTCATAAGGCATACAATGACAGTGTTGGCGTGCACTGTCAATCCCCAATGAGCCATAGTAAATTTAATGGCAGCAGAAATGTGCTGACTTTACTGTGTGTGAAGATGACTGAGTGTGATATGAGGCAGCAGAGCCACCGAGGGCCTCCTCGATGCCATTATCATTCCACGGGCTCCTCGGAAAAGCTAACGCCATGCATCACAAAATGTCGCTGGATTGCTGGATACCTCCTCGCGCCGCATTTCCTATCGCCATGCAAATCACCTTCCTTTCCTAATGTCTCCGAAGAATAATTTTATTAATGAATCAATGAGCATTCATTTAGTGCTAATGAATCGGGATTTCTTTTAATCTCCCTTTGGAGCACCACATTATGAATCCTCACAATCCCGGTATTCTCCTTGCACCCCTCTCCGCTCTTGTGCTCTTCCCGTTTGAGCTGCACTTGAGCGCGCTCTGCTCCTCTGCCTGAACTCTGCTCGTCCGTTCTGTGACGGGAAACCAATATTTCTGCGTAGGAAAGAAGCGGGCTGGAGTTTTGCTCGGGAGCCATCTTCACATACAGATCACACTTCCAAAGAGCTTCCACTTCTTCCCACATAGCCTCTTTCTTGCCTGCACAACTTCCCCCTTATTGTGCTCTGGCTACATAAATCCACACCCATTTTGTTAATTAATGGGTGTATCCTCCTTCCAGGAGGATACACTAAGATGCATGACTGAGTGATGGCTTTAAACAAGAGATAAGCTATACTAGAGCACATAGAGGGTCAGTCATATATAAAAGCAAAACTGAAAGTTTGCATACGCTCTATAGCAAGAGATGTAACTTTTTTATCATCATTGTCTGACTATCAGTCTAAACTCCTCCTGTTTTATGTTAGGTAGAATTAATTTAAAAAAAAAAAATCTGTAAGATGCTACTGGAAAGATGCTACTGGAACCTGGCAAGATAGTGCCAGTATTTTCCACAGTGAAATGACTCCTTTACGGCTGGAAAAAAAACTAACTTTTGGAGACACGAGCTGAGGTCTGATGAAACTAAAGCTCAAGCGTCAGACCATAATGACCATTGTTTTCTAAGCTAGCAATGGGTAAATGCGCAATAATAAATGCCCTGTACTTGCACAGCACTTTATCAAGTCCAGAGGACTTCAAAGCGAGTCACACTACATTCAGTCATTCCCACTGACGGTGGTAAGTTACTACATTGTTGCCATAGGTGCCCTGGGGGGGGTTTGACAGAATCGAGGCTGCTGTGCCTCGGGCCCTCTGATCACCACCGGCCGGTAAGGTGGCTTGAGAACTTCGCCTAAGAACACACTGAGACAGACGAAGCAGGGGGTTCGACTTGCAACAGGACAACCTCCTAGTAAACTTGAGTAAACACCATTACAATTGTGAAGTACAGAAGTGGTAAGATCATGTTATGGGGCTGTTTTGCTGGAGGATAGATCACATCATGGGGAAAATACCTGTCAGGAAATATTGAAGCAACATCTTGTGTCGGCAACCAGGAAGTTAAAGCTTATGGCTTTAAATGGGACTTTCAAATGGACAGTGAACCTTAGCAGTTGCTATGTGGCTTACGGTAAACAAAGTCAATATTTTTGGAATTTCTATCACAAAGCTTGGATCAATAAAAAAAAAAAAAAATTGGGGCAGATCTAATAAAGTTTGTACAAGATGGCCTGTAGACAAGTTTAACAATTTCTTTCCAGAGAAATGGGTCAAATTTACAACAAACTACTGTGAGAAATGTACAGTATGTGTAGCCGTGAGTACAATACATTTTCAACCTTTTGGACTTTTAGAGTGCACTTTCAAATAACATTAGCTTCACAACACCATCTCCCTTACAAATGTATGTGATTACTGTTTTTTGATCTCAAGCAGTAGGACTTTCTTCTCGTCTTTCAAAGTGGAGCTTTGGACAATTCGTTGTTTAACAGTTTTATTTGACATTTGAGAAGAAATTGTTACTGGGGCAGAGCAAATACATCCTGGGGCTGCTGTGTACCCTGTAAAAATGATTTCGGCTATGCCTCCAGAGATACAAACAGGCACTGGCAAAGACAGACTCAGCATATCTCTCACCTCCCCGGAATGGTTCATGCTAGACGATCATTCAGTTTTTCTCTCACTCAAAGAGCCATAAGTGACTTCTCAAAAGATAGCAGTTATCAGTGTTTGCGATGGCTTGTAGTGGCTTTAACACCAAACAGAGGAAGTAGAGTGAGGGGAGAGGAAGGAGAAATGTGCTTTTGTTTGAGAGGATCACAGCTCTCCTCTTTTGGTTTTCCCCTAAAATCGTCAGATGTATTTTCTGAACAAATCAGCGCATGTCACTCTGCACCGTCTTGGGAGGTTGCTCAGGGAAAAATGGGCATCATGTGGGGCTTTTGATAAACACGTCATATGGGTTCAAAGCAACGCGTGACGACGTGAGTCATGAGAATGTTTCTGCCATTTCTTTTTTCATTTTGCCCCAATGACACAAATGCTTAGAAGAAATAAAAAGAAGAAGAAGAAGAAATAAAGAGTGGTAAATATGATTACTTTTTCCCTCCATTTCCTTTGCAGTATCATGTAAGGAAATGGCAGCATGGACTACAAGCTGTAAACTATAAGCTACTCCAGCTCTCGTCTTCTGAATCCCTCCATAAACAGTAAAAAAGCTGCAGGCCAATAAAATCTATTTACCGATGCATGGGAACAGGCTGTTTTAATGAAGTAAAGGAGGGGATAAATCAGAAAAAGAGATGCAGAAAAAGGAAATTTTGCATGCCTCCCTAGAGGCTCAAGGGTAAAAGGCTGGACTTAATCTGCTGCACAACTGTTTTGTGGCACTGCTGCCATCTTACTTTAACACAAATATTCTCCAACTGCACATGCGGCTTCTCATTGAGTTCTAAACGGACTGCTGCGGAGAACAGGGGGGAAGGCTGCTGAGAAAAATAACCTCGCCAAAAAAAACTAACAAAACACATAGGGCAGTATGTTTTGTCCAAGCCGATACATCATGTGTGAAATACAGATGACAGGGGAAATCTGTTTTGTCATAGTGTGACTGTGGAAAATAAATGCATCAATTCCTGTTTTGTGTATAGAGGCTGTCGGCCAAATTATTATAGTCAAGGCCCCCGGGTATCAGGGAGGGGAGTGCTGGCAGCAGTGGCTGTAGCTCATGTTGTCTCACTAAATCTCTGGGTCAGCTCATTCTTAAAGGAGACCGTTGTAAATGATGCATTTTGGTCTAATTAAATGGTAACTCCCTCATGAAGCTGTTCAAACAAGCCACAGACTGTATTTAATAATTCTGATGCATTCTTCAACTTAACTACAAGCATGGGAGTCTAAAACATTTAATATGTCACTTAGTAGCTACAGAATGCAATTTTATTCTTAATGGTCTTTCTGGGTTTAGCAACAAATTTCTCCAAAATGACACTGGAATCTTCAGAACATCACACGTTTGTTTTCTCTGATGCCACATTTTCAGTTTCATTTTCATTAGTATTAAACTCCGAGGCATGGAGAGAAATTATCAGCCCTCACATAACTAATAATTACTTGTGGAGAATCAACTTAATCAGTGCCACTTCAAGGCTAAAGTCTCTAAAAGGAGGATTTGTTAATAGGTTATAGGTTGTTAATATCTTACTAGAGATGAATCTTTCCATGGTTTCAGTGTGGAGTTTAGTTTTCAACTACGCAATCAGAGCTAGGCCAAAAATAAAGCAGATCTTTGCTCTGTTAAAGCAACTTGAATATCAAAAACATCATAGCTTTTCACACAATATAGATATTTTAACTTCTGTTACATTTGTGTTTGTGTATTATTTACACAGAAGTTCACATTAGATTGGGGTGCATAGCAAAACCCAATCCATTTAAAAACCTTATCCATACCAGGATTAAACTATATGCTTTGTATGAACTGCTTTGACCCTTTTGCTATGGAAGTTGCCGTTACTTTTTAGAAATCCACTTTGGTCTAAACTTTGTTCTTAATAGCTGTTAGCTGGAAAGCTAATCTCCATTGGTTTCTGGTGGTTAAGTTTGGGATGCATCAGCAGTAAAAACTAAGTTCTTTCTTGCCACTTATAATGACCAAAGAAACTTAGATAACTGTTACAATAACATATAATTTCCCTTTGGAGTTAATCCTTACAGAGATGTATTGCACAAAAATAAATTCAATGATTTGATGCCATTCTTAAGCATCCTTATCCTTAAAATTTGGATTCAGATATTTGTGTTGACTTTGGTCCCTAAATATCTGCTCTGATACTTCTAAAACAAGTAAAAAAGGTATATTTGTCGTTTCTTCTATTGCATAACAGCACATGGTTGTTTTTGTCTCTGACATTTGCGCAAGGCCAAATTTTTGAATAATGTTGAGTTATTTTGCATAACTAAATGTCATGCCCACTGCAATATGTCAGCAGAAATCAGAACACCGAAGTCCTCCGTAGTTTACCCTGGCTTTGCAAAGGAAAATGGATCACTGGAGGCTCCTTTTGCAAAATATATTCAAGTCTTGGTTGTAAAGGCCATCATACAACATGACTTACACAGTGACGCTTGTAAACGATGGCCAACGTGTTCATCAGAATATATACTTGAATGCTAAGTTGAAATATGAAACATTCAGAGTCAGAGCTTTCCAACAAAAGGAACTATTTGGAATAACAGGGAAAAAGAGTATAAGCAATTCTCGAAACGCTGCTGAAATGCCATCTCAAGTCCTCAAAGCTCATTAGTCTAAAAAGTCTTGGGGACAAACTTGAGTCAGAAGAGTTCATGCACAGTGAAGCTGGCTCTGGCACCAGTTTATTCAGCCTTTAATCTCTCTGGTGGGCCATGTTTGTTCAAGGCTTAGCCCTTAAGATGCCAAGGCTGCATCAGTGTGGGATATGAGGAGCGACAGTGAGGGTAAAATGAAGCGAGAAAGAGCAGAAAAACAGACAGATGTAGTCAGTCTGCATTGAATCTGCCCATGTAATTTCTATTGCTGATCCCATTGGCCACGCTTTACTTATCTCCTCTCAACCAGCGCACTTATTTTGCACAAAAATAAACAGCCAGATAAACAATACACGCACTCTGTCTGCCTGTCGTGGCTCGCAGTCACACTGTCAAAGATTGCTGATCTGAAAAGGTTCTGACCTTTCTCTTGACGTAATTAGTTTAGACAAGGAAAACTTTACACAACGACCCAAGAAGTCGTCAAAATGAAGGATAATTTGGACGTCTTCAAACTTTAAAAGCGATACTCAGTCCACCGCAGAAAGCCGCTCACGCTTCCCGACTTTAAAAGACGCAAAGTCAAGCTCCTTGCGAATGGAAACTGTGTTCTGAAAATAGTTCCTTAAATGTAATCTTAAATTCAATGCAGCAGGATCACGGAGAACAAAAACAGTGTCGTGCATCATAGATACTCAACCAAAGAACCATGTTATTGGCTTAAACAGAGAAGCTGTAATACAGCATCCAGGCACTCAATATCCAGCAGTGTGCTGGGAACATCACGTGTTTCATTTGTTTAAGTGATTAATGAGCACTCGCATGCAGGATACGCTGCAGAGAAAATTGAGTGTCTCTGTTCTATCTATACAATCATCTCTCCCCCTCTCCCAAACCCACTCTTGGATTTGTGAATTATGGCCTATGCCCAATTTTATGGATGGGTTATATGCAATTACTATGGTGTACATGCTGTGCAGAGGCATGCCAAGCCCAATCCTAAAATCAGCACAGTACATGTGCATTTGAACGTGCACCGCTCTTTTGAATCTAAAGGACATATGTTTGACTTCATCCACCCCACAGCGCCGGAGCTCGGCCGAGATCGCAATCTGCTTGTTCCACAACAAATATTAACATTTCCAATCTGTTGTGTTACACTACAGCAAATAGAACCGACACAACCCAGAGAGTGTTAATAAATCATGATTATGAAGCACCATTGGCGGCGGTTTTCCCCGGCAGCCGGTGAATAAACTCCATCCCAGCTTTTGTCTGTGGGCCCGCCCTGCAGGATGATACGAGCCGTTAGGTAATTATACAGCAATTAGGATTCTGATAGAAGAAACAGCAGGTTGGTCCTCCCGCCTGGTGACAAATGATGAACAGGGGTATCTAATCAACTTTCCTTGATAGCTCTCCCCTTGACCTGAACTTATAGATTCGCGGAGAGCTTGCGCACTTTGTTTACTTCCTGCTTAATTTCTTATAAGAAAGCCAGTGGGCTGTCAGAACATGACATGCAACTCTAATCGTCTATTTGAAAAAGAAAGGCTAATTTTAACCAGCTTCCTTTCCCCTGACAGGCAGCTTATGTCATTCAATACAAGATACCAAAGGACATAAGGCATGTTTGACGCCTGACTCAGAGAACACCATGTTCCACATTCAACTCTCATTCGTCATTCACACAGCACTGAGGGCAGGCAAATATTCAAACATCCCAAAAAAATAATATGTACACGTATTCCTTAGACTCTGTGATGAAGAATAAGTTTTTCTCCAGTTCAAAACAGCAACAATGTGTATCCAGGAAACATTGGAAGCTAAAAAAAAAAATCTTAAATACACTTATTAGAAGAAGAAACTTTTTTTTTTTTTAGCTACAAGGCAGTTCAATGATGTATTGGCTCCCCCTTTTACTGCCATTCGAACACAGTAATGTAAATTGTGAAGTAAAGTAAATTATGTGGGCACCACTAGACTTCTGAAAGTCTGTGGTGGCATCTGGCAACATGTTTGCAGCAAATATTTTATGTTTGACATGGATCAGACCTATTTGTCCAGCGATTTTCAAAAATGGCGAATGGGATTGAGACCAGGCAAGTTTGGGGGCCAAGTCAACTCCTTAAACTAGTTCAGCTCCTTAAGCTATTCCTTAATCACTGTTGCTTATTTGCAGGGAACATTCAATTCAGTTTTACTCAAACTTACTATATGAATCTTGAAGTGGAACTGAATGTTGTAGAAACTCAATCAGTCAGACTTTCTTTAGAGTCACTATAGTTTATAATTGGTGCTGGCAGGAGGATTCTCCTGTAGTGTTCTGTATTACGGCCTTTGACTCTATTGTGGTGAAACTGCCCACTGCAACAGCAGAGGAAAGAAAAAGAAAACTCTACAACAGGTGTCTATATTGTTGCTGTCTGCACTTTCAGGGGTCAATATGCACACAAGTAGTCTACAGCTCTGCAGCCGTATGTGCTGAGAAATGCAAAGAACTACGTGTTCTGACACCTGTCTATCCGAGCAAGAATTAATATCTTTAGTAGTTCAACTACAATAGTAGCTTGTCTTTTACGCGGATCAGACTTTGTTACCCACATGCGTCCACAAACCTTGACTGCCTCCAGGTCTCCTACCAGTGCTCCCCATTTACCTCCGTGGCCCATTTTTAAAAGATATTAACCCCAGATCAGGAATACCCCAGAGGAGCTGCGGCTTTAGAGATAATTTCATCCAATCATCTCCACATCCCAATAAAACTCACTCAAATCCATAAATTTGGGTGCTGTGGGAGCGCAGGAATAAAGCATGACATGTGTGGCGGCCCTAGCCCTCGATGGGCTCAAGTCCTGGCCAGATAACCGTTGCTACACTTCATTTCATACTCCTTTCTTATAGCCCACTTTCCTGTCTGATAACTGTTACACAAAGGCCACTAGAGCAGAATATACACAAAGAAAAAAAAAAATCCATAATTTTAAAAGCAAGGCCACTTGAACCGTGAGAACACAGAGTGTTTATTGCTGCCCGATAAATTTCACTCACCAAGAGGGGCCATGATAACGAGATAAATTCTCTTTTTCACTTCACCTGTCAGTGGTCATAATGTTATACCTGATTGTTGTGCATTTCAAAAGAAATCCCAAGTAATATTTGGACTTTTTAAAATTGATCTTTCCAGGTGTAGTCAGATGCTTGCATGATTATTTAAGTCTGTATTTATAATTTGTTATAACTTGTTAAAAAAGACACATATTTTTGTACAACAATAATTTTAACATGCTTAAAAAGGACTAGGAAGAAGTAAAACTTATGAACTCCTACCCCATAAACTCATATTTTCAGATGGACCCTCACTATAAAATCGAACAAAAAATGATTGTAAATAAACGTCGTCCAATAATTTAATGATGGTATGTTTTCTTTGATATTTTACAAAATAACACCATGTAAATATTTAGATTGCTATTTGTTCCATGCATTTTCACTTTGTGACTGCAAGATTTACCGACTAACATCAGAAAATGGCACAGAACGGGAATATATTTTTCCACTCTGATTGGCTGCTGTTAGGCCTACCGATTTTATGAATGCCCATTGCATTTTCCGTAGACGCCTGTAAAAATAATTGCTATTCACATTGCTTATTTATTCTCTGGATAATTGCTTTTGATGATAAATACAAAAACAAGCAGAAAAATAAAAACATCAACAATAGTGATAGTAATATTAGGAATAAAACAATATTCAGTGCAAAGCAGCCTATAATTTCTTTGTTGGGGGCCGGTGAGGGACCTGGATAATGGATAGGGGGGCGCTGGCCCCCCAAAAAGTTGAGAAACTGATCGAAATTATTGTTTAATCACTCTGCTACCATAAGAAAAAATTAACCATTCATATTTTCCACATTGTGAATTATAGTGTGCATGTGAATCTTTAAAATAGGGACACTGGTGAGTTTAGAAATGACTTGAGAGGTGAAAAATTACACAGTCCATTCTTACCAAATGTGTCTGACAAAGCTTTCAGTGCCTCTGGATAATGTGCCTGAATCAAACCAGCATGGCTGTAATATCACATTTTGAGCCATCATTACATTGAAACGTATCAAAACACACCATCTACACACCAAACTATCTACCTTTCATTTGTGAATCCCAGTTCTGTTCAATACAGAAGTTCAAGATATAGGTATAGATGGCTAAAAGAAAGATCAGAAGTTGCTACCACAAATGCCAGAAACTTTGACAAAAAAAAAAAAATATATATATATATATATATATATATATATATACGACCTGACTAGCAATTGAGACGTTATCCTCACCAATAAGACTATGCAAATTCTTTCTATGAAGATGTCCACTGTATGTGTTGTTCACTACATACAAAAGTTTTTGTTTACACAAGATGCAACTCTTCAGCCCTCATTTAAATAGATGTTGAATGAAATAGCCAGACTCCAATACTCCTTCAGCTCTCTCAACCTTTCTCTTTGAGCTATGGCTGCTTTGTCATTAGTTTGTATGAACAGTTTTAGGGAAGGCTTTCATTTTTATCTTGCTTGTGCAGTCCAACAATCCTGCCATGTTCAAACACAAGACCTTTTGAATCTGCCATCAGTCCTAAGCATCTGAATACCTGACTGTAATAACATAAAAGTCAGAAAATAATGTTTTTAAATTATAGGTGCACAAATTCATCTAATTTGCTTTGATTCCTGATTTTTCTTTCTGCAATTGGCAACTGTACTAAAGCTAATTATAATCCATATTTAATTTCTCTGCATTATGATTTTCATCAGAATGTTTTCCATTTGGGGTCTTCAACCGTAGTCCTGGATATCAACTGTCCTGTAGGTTTAGCTGTATACCTGCTCCAACACAGCTGCATCCCATTATTGAATTACCTCTTCAGCACGCCACCACATTTGGCAAAGGCCTGCTGACAAGCTATTCATTTAAATCAGGTGTGTCGGATTTGACACACCTGATGCAGGGTTGCATCTGAAACCTCCTGGACAGTAGATTGAGGTCTATGGTAGACCTGTGATATACACCATAGTTCTGTGTTGCTTTCAGCTCATTTTTAAACCTGGTAAATTCTGTTACAAGAATGATAAAAGCTTTCATTTTAGTCTAATTAAACACACAATACTTAATGAAATGTCCTCAGATTTTATGTGTGAACTGCACCTAGACCGTCCCATGAAACAGTTCTGACAACTGCATCTAGAGACAGTTTAGACAAAAACTGACAGTGAAAAAACTGCAATACAAAGGAAATATGCTTTTCAAAGACAGGAAGACATAAAGGCTTTGGAAGCTTGTGAGAGCGCTGCACAGAAGGAAGCCAAGGACGCACAAAACAAAGTCAAGGTGACTAGGGAGAACAGGTGCAGTCGAAAGGATGTAGAATACAGCAAGACACACATAGGGAATCTGATGAACAACACAATGCACAGAAAATGAAAGTGTCTATGTGTGAAAGACAGAGAGAGAAAGAGCGGGGGACATGGAGATTGAGAAGAGAGAAAAGATACACAAGAAATCTGCAAGCAATTTAGACGTCATTAGCCAAGAGGCGGCTAACAAGTCTAATTAGGGAAGAGTCAGGCAGCCAGTGACACCAGACTCGCTTCCAGACCTCGGTCATATTAAACCTGCACACAGGGCCACACACACAAGACACAGTCCCTCTGTCAAAGCCGTGCAACATCTCTTAACTGGGTCAGATCACTGAGACTTTAAGCAGGAGGGCAGAAGGGGGGGGGAGATGGCTATAAGGAGAAGTGGAAGATTGAGGAAAGATAAAAGCTGGAGGGTGGGACCTCGGAAAGGGTGGTTGTCTGCTCAAGTGAGATGAAGAGAGCTGTTTGAGGCTGTGAGAGTGATAAAGCGAGGGAACGGAGAGATGCGCAGATGTATAAATAACCGCACAGAGGTTGGCTTGTTTACAAAGCCAACAGCTGTTGTTTTACTTCTGTCATTTACGGGACGTTGCATTTAGAGGTGAAAAAGAGAGATACCACTGCTGCTGATATTATCGCCTATAAACATGCCAGGTACATTAAACCCAGATTCCTAGTGCTTCTGTTGTCCTCGTGGAGATTAGTATGTGTGAAATCAGATTATTGCTGTACTGGTGTAGCTTTTCAGCTCCCACTTTGAGTGATAGCTTGCACAAGCTCCTGGGGGATGACTGAGTTACATATCTTTAAAGCGATGATGCCCGACTGTCAGACAGAGAAATGCATTAGTAAAACAGTTTGTTTTCTTTCTTCCCACTCACTCTAAGCAGCAGAGAAATAAAATCTTGCATTAGTGTGATGATCCAACATCTCATGTAACAGTTTACTTAAAAGGGATTCATTTTGTATCTAACTTAGATCAGCATTTTAATTCAACAAAAAAAAAAAAATAAATAAAAAAATGCACCACTCTCCTGCTCTTTTTCATGAAGCCACAAAGCCATATTGAGCACAGACTTTTGAACGTCTGGGCTTTGGATTCAGCCTGTAAAAGAGCTTGTTTTTGTCCAGGCTCCAGTAAGTTGCAAAGCAATCTAAAGTTAAAGAGAAAAGTTGATGCTACGGCTCCCATGGAATATAAAGGTTTCTGAAAACACACAGAAGTGCTGGTTCTGATTTACTTTTCCTCTCAAAAGACCACTTCAGGGGTGGTATAGAGAACTGAAGTGGCAGATCACAAACAAAAAGGCAGAAGCTAATGCTGCGAAAGCTCGTATATTCTGACTTTTACGTCCTCACGGGACTCTGGCTCCAAAATATGCTGAATTGTGTATCTTAAATAATCCGTCTTGTGTGTGATGTTGCAAAGCAAACCACAGGTACGGGTAATACAATGAAAATGCAAAACCATGTACTTCATATTTTCATTTTATTACACTGAGAGACAGACCTCTGATGTTAAGAGTCTATATCGATTAAGTTATCAGTTTCAATGCTATTTAGAGCTGAAGTTGTCCAGCACTTACTCAGACATAAACATTTAAAAGGCTAACTCTAGCTTGATGGAGTTAGCCTTTTAAATGGCTAACCTGTCACATTACCATCATTAACATTTTTTTTAATTGTTCAAAAAGTGACTTGTTTTCAGTATAGCCAAGACATTACTCCATGGAACTTCATTTTACTGCAATTTCCAGTTCCAAGTCTTTTGTGATACGTCTCACCCAGATTTGCACACCTGGCTCTGTTAGATTGGATTTAGAGCAGGGGTGTCAAACTCCAGTCCTCAAGGGCCGCTGTCCTGCAGTTTTTAGATGAGCCACAGGTACAAAACACTGGAATGAAATGGCTTAATTACCTCCTCCTTGTGTAGACAAGTTCTCCAGAGCCTCGCTATTGACCAAATTATTCTATTCAGGTGTGGTGCAGCAGAGGCACATCTAAAAGTTGCAGGCAGTGGCCCTCCAGGACTGGAATTTGACACCTGTGATTTAGAGCATCTGTAAACATCCGATTTCTGACAGCATTTAGATCTGAACTCTCAAGATGTGCTGTGGGTTTATGTGCAGTGTTAGTTGTCAGTCATGCATAGTGTGGGCCCCCCCAAAATCAATCAAACACCTACATCAGTAGTAGAACACTCGGTTTTCCAAGAAAACATTGTTGGGTGGGATCACTGTTGGTTTTTCACAAAATAAGTGCAAACCAGAGAATTTGTAATCCACCATTACAAATTCACCAAAAGCAAAGTCCATAAAGTCCTTGCAAATAAAGATTTGGTCCTCAAATATGCAGTTTTCAACATGGGTTTTGCTGCATTGAAAACAGGCATTATTTGCACATTACGGTTAAAATCCTTCTGACTTCTACATAATGCAGCCACTGCAAAAAGTAAGTAAATGAAAAAGCAACAGTCTGCCACAGATACTGTAGCTTTTGCCTACACCTCTAACTAACTGAGAGGAAACAATGGTTTCTTTTTATTTTCCCCATTTGTGCCTGCTTTGTTTGTGACCGTTTTAAAAAATAGAAACAAATGTGAAACATTCTTAGACTTTTTGAGCTTGATGTACAAATGCCCCATTTGCTTTGTGAGTGAGGTTAAGATTAAGTGTGATATTTTGTGCCCAAATGTGTGACATTTAGGCATAATGTTAGTGAACATGGGCCATGTTGGCTAAGCAGTGTAAATAAACTATGTAAACATATCATTTGGTGGAAGACTTAATGTTTGGACTCATTAGTATGTCAGGGTTCGCTGAAAAGTCCTTTACTTGGTGAAGGTGTACACTATTAAAACTCCACTCTGTGGAACATATTGGAGTTTCATAGCCTAAGCTGTGCTCCCTAAGCCTACTAAAAAATCCACCCATTGACTTCAGACATTATTCAGCTGTTTTGTGGGCAGTGGAGCCCTCCTCATACTTATCGACTTCGAGTGCATTATGTCAAATCGGTGATTTTTGCCTTTGAATACAAACGGTTCTGGAACTGGCTCATGATTTTAATATTTTAGACGTTTTGTGAGGCTTTTCTCTTTCCGCTGGAGGCATCGAAACAGAAATGTTGCTGATTGGTTGTCAGTAAAGTGGTGGCAGAGTGAGGATGCCATCATTACATTTTGAGAAATCTATCAACTGAAAACAAACTGTGTAGTGAACAGATGGTCAGACACGAAATATGAATCTAGTGAGGAAGATCATTGCTAAGCACCACCTTTGGTCAATGACAGTTTCATCTGTTATAATGACCTTCATCACTTCACAATTACAGCATAAACCTATCATTTGCATGAACAGTTTTCCCTGTGCTATTACTGATAAAGCATCTTGCAAAGTACTTGTTTTACATACTTTGTTACAACATAACCACTACATTTAATGTATTGTGATTTTGGGATTTTATCTGATAAATTAATACAAAATTATGCAAAATTGTTAAGTGGGAAAGAAATTATGGTTTTCATTTTTTAAATTAACGAACCTCTGAAAATGTGCTTTAACGTGTAAACAAGTGAACCCTGAAGGCCAACTCTAAGGCCTTGTAGTTCCTGTTCGACTTAGGTTTGAACTTTGACTCTTCCATTTCTTTTCACAGAACTATGTTTTAATACAAGTATTGTAGCCTTGCTGTTTTGATAAGGGTTCCTGTTCTGCTTGAAGAAAAACTTCCATCCAGATCTCAAGTTTCTTTTCCAGAATCTAAAGCCTGTTGCCATGTTTCATGTTTTACAATGTATTTTACGCTACTCAATGTATTACAATATTCCAATTCACATTGCAATAGGCTATGTTGTACAGTTTTACGGTAATGACTCTCCATATTCGCTTTGAAATTTCAGCTGACAAGGTAAGAGCTCTAGAGTTAGATGTAATTTCCTCTGGGTGTCCAGTCGTTTCTTGATCTCTAGACATCCATTCAAATCACCAATTAAATTCCAGGGAAAAAAAAAAAATGCATGAATGAAAATCTCCTTTGCCAGCTTTTTCATCAAAGTTCCATATGGTTTGTACTTTCTGCCACTGCAGATGGTTTTTGTCCTGTAAACTCGTACAATAAGCACCAGAAATGCAGTACAAAGCAGAGTGTGATCAACTGTGTGACAGTGGTTGTTATGGAAGCATTGCTCGGTCAAATTGTTGAATAATAATTTTTCTAAACCTAGGGGATGCGTCTGAGGCTGGACAAGCTGCTGAGCATGGCGTTCCCTCCAATTTCAACAACAGAGCTGAGCTGCTTTTTTTTTTTGTCAAATTCAGTTTGTGAAGAGGAGCAATTTTTATCCGAAGGTCAAGCAATCCGGAATTACAACAAATTAGCTAAGTTCATATACAATATGTGAAATATAATGCTTTAATGGTTCAGTGAGCATTCTAAACAGAAAATCAACTTTTCACCTGTTTCTGGATGGCATGTTCCGTGCTGGTGGCAGCTGCACGGCACACATGTCGAGAAAGGCCCTCTGCCGGGGTCTTCTCTGGTGAATCCCGGGGCGCACCGCTCGCAAAACTCGCCCGCAAAGCCTCGAGGACATGAGCAAGCTTCTACCCACGGAGCGGGAGCACTGGCTGGACTGGAGAAGCTGGAAGCGGAGGTCAGGGTGACCCCCGCAAGCTGTGATGTGTCTGGAGAGGGAGGAGGAGGAGAGTGGGATGGGATTAGTCATAAACACATGCCTGTTGCATTGGTAGTTGTAACTGGTACGTCAATTTATTTTTTTCAGAAGGACAATCAAGTTTGGGCAGTACTTGTCTCTATGTGCAACTCTGTTTGAAACACTGTTAAACCCATTTTTCCGCATTGTGTCATGTTGTGTTTATTAGGATTTTATGTGACAAGCTAATACAAAACTTATTAAGAACTGTAAGAAAAATTGTACATGCTTTTCAAAAATGTGCTTAGGCAAAGAAACTAATGGTCTGCTGTTTACTTTGAGCATCCAGATTAAAAAACAAAAAAAACAAATGATACCAATTGTTGTCTAATTGCTTATTTTTAAACAAATGTAATTTTTCTCCCACTTCATAATTATGCACCGCTTTGTTTTTGTTGGTTCCTTCTTAGAACAGTCCTTCTATTTCCTCAGCCAGTTTTTTGTCCATGTTGTTCACACACAAGAATATGCAGAAAAAAAAGAAGAAAAAAAAAAACAGATTCATCCTCCCACATGTAACTGGACGCCACACCTAATTCTCTCTCCAGCGCAAGTACACATATGCTTGCGTGAGCCCACACACATAAAGTCATTTAGTTGATCTTTGATATTGCAAATGGGGAAAAAATGAAAAAAAAAAAAAAAAAAAAAAAGGTGCTTCGGCAGAGAGTGACATGAGAAAATGGAGACGGGAGACCATGTGGAGGAATGTCAAACATGCAGGTTCCTCTGGGGGGTTTCGACATCCCTCTCTCCTCTCATGAATAGTGATGGGGGCAGGCCGTCCTGAACTGAAACCAACGCACCCCGCTTTGGTCTCAGAGCAGCAGCCACAAAATTACTTTTGGTCCTCTCGTGTCTCTTTCTGCGTTTCCTCTGCCCATCTCTGTGATTAAACACATAACTGGATGGCTTCATAGACAGATATCAAGCATGAATGAGATGCCGCATAATGATCAGTGAGAGGTGAGAAATGTGCGAGTACTGGAGTAGGAGGACGGACCTGGGATTTTAACAAGCCACGATCCCGCTGCTCTTTCAACAGTGATGAAACCCACTTCATTTGCACCTCAGAGGGATAACAAGTACGCAAGCCTGTCCTCCTCCCAATCCCCCGATGTGCCTTAGCCTTCACCCTCTGCTCTCCACTTGCTCCCCATGTCTCTTAGCTCATTCAGCACAGGGGATATCTGCAATTAAAACAGTTTTCAGGCACCAAAGTCTATATTTATGTTAATTGAAAGCTTTTCATTTGTAGTCACGCTGCGCTGGTTGTCTCCATCAATCCGTTATTTCAAAGAAGCCTCGTCAAAGCTGTCAAGATTTTTACTTCACATTAAAAGGCTGGCTGCAACCTGGCGGACTGTTAAGGTACCTGAACGTTAAGCCATTAAACCACTGATTTCTCTAAAACATTCAATATAGCCACACTCTGACAGGGGCTTATTTTAGTGGTAGAGAATATAAAGTGAGATTTCTGTTTTAGGACGAGCTGTTTTTTTTTTCTTTCTTTTTTTTTTTTTTGGCAGAGAGAGTTTCAAAAAGCCAAATCTGACTGGAGATTTCAAGTCTCTCCTCAAAGCCTGTGGCAATGAGACATATTTGGGACTGCTTAAGAATGACTAAGACAAATCAATATCTAAGTCTTTCCCCCCTGTACAGTACAAGAGAGATGGCACAGGGACATGGTGAAGTACAGCAAACAGTTTTATGGAATACGCATGACTTGTGCCTCTGTTTGTTTGCGCACAAACTTCAGTAGCTCTGTTTGTATGTGTGTAGGAGTGGGTGTTGTGATGCTTGCTTGGAACAACTAATTAAAATGGTGCAAGTACGTGTGAGCGAGTTGGTAGTTTGGGCCAGCTGTTCTTTTCTTCTTGCTGCTCTAATCCGTCATAGTGTCTCTCAGATCCTGCTTGTTCATTACAGCACACTATCAGAAAGATGCGTCACGTCGAGAAAAAAAAAAAAAAAAGAAAAAGGGGGGAATGTCAAGAATATGTGATAAAGAAGCGGGTAATACATTTCTAGCATTTCTGGAAAGGCAGGTATTTCAAAGCCAAGCTGCTCTCTGAGCACTGTGACAATGTCATGGAAGCTCCCTTCAGTGTTGCATTTTTATTTGTGGTACATTTCTTTTTCCAAACAGAACTTTTCTATGCAGAAGTGACATAATCGTAGTCAGTTTGTTGACATATTCAGTGAGTATTCAGCCTCCTCTAGCATGTCTTTTTTTTTAAATGACAAGACACAAATGTAGAAACTTTTACTGGTGTTTGCATGTGTCGTATTTGCTCTATTCAGTGAGTAGGCCTTCCTGATGCTACACCAATTCCAACAGGTTTCTAAACTTTTCTTGATTACTTGTGACGGCATTAAAAAAGTTTTGAAACACACTGTACTTGCAAGCAGTATCGACAGCAAAAAGTAGTGTGTTGCCAAAAAAGTAGTGTGCCGCGAGAGAGAAATGGAAGAAAGAGAAAGCGCCACAACAACTAAAGATGTAGGTCTTTCCTGTAGAGAAATTTAGAAGAAGGTGAAGGCGTCCGTGAGTACAGTCTACCTTCAGTATCAAAAGGCACGTAGAAACTGGGAGAAAGTATTGACAGGATATCCGGTATCAGACGGAAAGCCACAACAGTGTCCGAAGAAAAACGTCTGTGCATCAACAACTGAGGAGAATCAAAGACATACAGCTTCAGGCACACTTCAGTTGTGGCAACCTTCTCTAAGTTTGAACTGTAAAAAGAGACGGCTTCAAGCTGCAGCAAGAAACTCATTGCTAAGATATCAGGAAAAAAAATATGATATGCTTGACTGGGCCATGAAACTGCACCACTTAAGATTGATTGTTGTGATGGACTCTTCTCAAAATTAAAAATTTTGATTCAGCCTGCTGGATTTTTGTTCACTGTAAAGATGGCTAAAGAATTGACACAGTGACAAACATGGAGAAAGAAGCATAATAGTTTGTGATGGTTTGCTGGATCCAGTATCTGTGACCAGAACAAACAGAGTAAAAGGTGCCCTGAACCAAATTGGCAACTTTTGCATTCTGTTCCCTCTGTTATATTTGTCACCAAATATAAGTTCAAGTTATACCAGATCCACGTTGGGGAAAAACAGAGAATTGTTTGTTAGTTTGAAATCATGGACTAATCAGAAAACTCAACCAGACTTAAAACCTGGTGAGTTGGTTGGTGATGAATTGGACAGGAGAGTGAAAGCAAAGCGACCAACAACTGACACAATTAATAGGAACCTTTGCAACATAGTCTATAGAATATTTAATATTCATTGTAGAAAAATAGCTGACAGTGATTAATTTGGCGAATCAAACATTTAGAATACATTTTACTTTATAAATGAGTTCCATTAATATTTTTTTTTACTTCAGTTTTTCCATTTGTGCTATGTTTTTATTTCAGGTTTTGGACCCGATGTACAGTTCAAAAGACAATTATTCCTAATACTAAATAAATATGCGTTGAGCTTTTGAATTCGAAGAAAGTTAAAAAAAATATGACAAAAATAAAAATAAAATTATCGACACGTATTCTAGCAGTTAGCAAATAATAATTTGAGTTATTCAAACTGACCTAAAAGACATTCGGTCTGATTTAACTTGGGATGGTGACAACAACAAAAAAAGTGCATATTTTTTTTATTCAGTAAATGTAATTATCTGGTTTCAACTATAACTGACTAAGGTATTGTGTCTAATACAGTGATCTTATGACACTTACAAACAGAAAGGCCCACTTACAGTTGTGTCCCCCAGCATTGCTGATTTTCAGAGCCGTCAGGTTGTGAAGGAGGCGCAGGAACTCAAAGGCAGACAGGTGAGGCCTGAAACTAGCCTCATATTCATGGAGCCTGTGAAATGAGCAGACAGGTGACATCAGTTTCTGTAAATTTGTACAGCACATGCACAAGCTGTGATTAAACACCTGAATGGATGCACTGCAGCAGTACAATCGTAGCACACAGAGGTAATTTGCATTGTCATTTCTCGCTTTCCACAACGACACAGATAGAACATTCTCAGCTATCGATGTGATTTTCTTTGTTTCTGCTATGTGCTATATAAAGCACAACTAGCAGATGTACAGGGAGCACCAGAAAAAAAATGTAAATGTGCTGACTTCAGCATATATTCAGGGTCTTGATCACTGAGCTTTGCCATCTGCTGAAAGATGTTCTGCAAAGCCCTTCAGCACAGCTGACATCTGCCTGTTTTACTCCGAGTCTTGCATCAGTTCCATCTCGATGACAGGTGCTGTGTCAGCTCCTCAGAGCTGATCTCAGAATGTAAAAAAAAAAAAAAAAACAACTCTCATTTATTTTCCATAGTTCTAAGAAAGCAAGCCTGTATATTTTAAGCTATTCATTATGTTTGCTAAATCTGAGGATAACCAGAGATTGTTAGTATCGTGTTACTAGTTTCTGTAATCCCATTATTAGTTTCAAGTGTTGAGTAAAGTAAGGGAATACAATTGCAACAAAAAGTAAATAGACAATTGCTGCTTCCCCACAAGCAGATTGCATTATGAATTTTTTTTTTTTTTTATGTTGTGAACATCTTATGACAGCCAGATATGATCAGTGGTAACTGGATCAACAATAGATAACATTAAGTGTGGGAAAGAGCACAGTTCTTTGGAAGTATGTCATAAGCATGTCTGCATTTATTCAGCAAAACTACTTACAGTTGGTAGCATTTGGAGAACTTTTACTCAACTAAGAGCCACAATATTTTGTAAAAATATTACTCAACAGCAGTAAAACTACTGCTTTTTTTTTTTTTTTTTAGGTTTTTCTAAAAAGTTACTCATGTAAATGTAACTTGTTATCCACCTTTCAGAGTGAGCAACAAGCAAAAACGGAACTGTAACTGTGTGGTGCAGAGATCTTTTTTTTAATGTAGCATATTTAAATAAAGCAGAGTGTGTGATTTATGCATACATATGGTGTAAATTTGTACACTTGAAAGCTCTTACCATTAAATCACAGACATTTGAGCGATGTAAAATGACAAACAGATTTTTATGTTTTTAAGTGGTAACAACTTATGGAAAGAATCCATGTGTAATCTAAAGTCACATGCAAAATAACTTGATTTACATGCTCTTTTTTTTTAAATCCACTGTAATTGTAACTTTTACCACTATGAGTCCTGTGGATACATAATGCTATAACAAAGTATTTGCTGCAAAACACAAACTTCATGAAAAAAAGCAGACTTAAATCAAAAACAAGAACTGTGCAAGTGAAGACAAGAAAAGAGTTAAAACTTAACTCTACATCAGGCAAGAATTTTATGTTAGTTTTAAATGGCCTCTGTTTCATTGGTCAATTGTTCTCAGCCAAACACCACTTCATTTTCAAAATGCTTTATTTTGCGCATGGTCTCATTCTCATCACTTGTATTTACAGTGCCTGTGTGTGTGTGTGTGTGTATAGGTGTGTGTGTGTTTGGCTGTTCACAGTCTCTTGATGTGGCCTGTCGTCGTTCCCTGCCCTGACGTGGAGGGACAGTAATAAAAAGAGGCAATTACAAACTGGGCCTCAAAGCCACAGTAATGGAGCTGGTCAGGCAGTGATAAGCAGAGTGTGCATGAAAGTGAACAAACTCCCGATGATGCTTTCCCCTATGGAGTGTCACTGTCCCTTTTAATCAGTGGCGAGGCGAGCACAGAGAGCCAAACAGTAATTGAGGCAGTTCTACAGAGGATCATAAGCAGAAATAAATAAAAGCAAAGATGGAAGCAGACACTGAAACCCCCTTAGTAGCATCCGGAGGATGATGTGTCAGACTGAGATGCAAGTGAGAAACCATAAGATCCAAAACATAAACATGTCGCTGGTTATAGAGTAAAAACACCTTCATATTTGCATAAATATGAAGGTGTGAACACTTGATAGCAAAGAAAGGACTCCATTTCATTTGCATTGAAGATTGCTATTAAACTTTAACAATTGAAACATGAGGCAAAATGTAAAAAAAAAAATAAATAAAAAATCTTCACTCTCTTATTTGCTGTATCTAAGTTTGTGAAGCATGTTTTTGTATTTCCAGTACCATCCGCCAACAGCCAGTGGTAATTCATAGTTATGCACCAAGTACTTGCTGCAACATGCCACATAAATAATGATCACCAGGATAAAACTGAATACATGGTTAAATCTGATTTAATGAACTGCATGATTTTCATCCTTTTGGCTGTTTAATTAACATCATTTGTCTTCATAAAGTCGATCGGTTTCATTTTTTGTTGCTTTATATTCTATCCTCACACTGAAACGTGAATTGCAGATATAACTGTACCACAGCCTTAGGTGTCCAATAAGAACATTATCCATAATCAGAATATTTCAAATTATCTTTGGTTTTAAAGTTGCAGATTATCACATGTAGAAATAATCGAGAGGCTTCCACTTACAGGTATTGAGATACGGCATGTTATTGTTGCAACTTACTGAGGAGTGTACCACAATAATTTAATGTAGCACCAAAATAAAAGTGATTTACACTGTACTGATTCATTTACCAAAAGGTTATGTATATGCATTTGCATTTTATGATCTATTAATATGCGGTAGATAATGTTGCCCATCAGTAATATAGAACGTAAAAAAGCACTCACTTTTATTGCCAGCATGTTATCCTTTTTCTAAGAAATACATATTTATGATTTCCTAGATTTGACTGAAATGCATTTTATCTAAGAGATTTTTATGATCAGTCCAGTAAAATGAATATTTTTGGTACGTTCTGTGACATTATGAAACAGTAAACAAAATATTTAATATTCTCTTTACTTGGAAAAACAGTGCTCCAAACGCCAAAAGCAACATTTTCATGGTGGATGACTTTAGGTTTTACTACATCCAAAATAAATGTGCTTTTTAATGCCTGCTTGTAGACTTCCCATGGCTTTTACTATGTCCACTCATCTTGGACAAAAAAAGTCCCCCCACAGTCCATCTTTTGTAAGCAATTTTGTCTATGTTTTGTTAATATTGCTAAACACAATCCTTAATCAAATTTGTAGATTTTCAAAAAATAAACTAGCCACGATTAACCAAGTTCCTTCTCTGCTTCATGAACTCTGATTCCTGCTGCAAAGAGGCTTGCAGTTCTCATAGACATCTATAAATGTAATTTCCTGAAAGCCCTTTGGCATCCGCAACAGCAAAGAGCTGATTAGTACCGACTTAATAAAGCAGTTTGTAAAGAATAGGTTTATTTTTTCCAGCTGCTTCAGGCACCGACGTGTATTTACATGCTGCGAATGTACACTCGCGCTACCAGAAAGGCAGTAAAACTCCCACACCCACTCAATTCAAGTGAAGAGAAAATGAACAGAGAACATGAGAGAGATGAGCGGATACTACGTTTTAAAAAACAGCATTCACCTCCTCCTCTCATCAATTCCCCTCACATGAATCCCTGAGCATCCATATATTCCTCAGCCATCCGATTCTAAAATGATCTCTGCATCAGGTGGGAACACAAAGCCACTTTACAGGTTATCACATTTACCATCCATGAATGCAGATGCTGCCAGTCGGGAGAGAGATGAGGAGTGTGTGTGCGTGTGTGTGGGGGTGTGTGTGTGTGTGTGTGTGTGTGTGTGTGCTCAAACTCATGTTTATTTATGCCTCTCTTCTCATGCTTTTTATCAAAACACTCAGAAACACATATTTCCATTTTCAAAACATGATTAATTTTAATGCCTGTGCTCCATCTGATTTCAGGGAATCAAAAATGTAAAAAAAAAAATAATAATAAAAAATCTCAAATAAATAAACAAACCTGTGCATGACACGGAAGAAAAAAAAAAGAAAAAGGGAAATTAGGAAAATACAACAAAACTATGCATCATCGTGGTGGTAAACGAAAAGCTGCATGTGAAGATGAGCAGCAACTTTCTTGGGAAAAGTTTAATGGCATGCTGTCTTGACGGGTTGGGTGAATTTCAGAGGGAGCGGCAGTATGTTCCTTTAGCCAGGGCTCTGGGAGGAAAGGGAGCAGTCATTACTGGTGCAAAGACACCACAGTGAGGCTTGGAAATATTGGAAGTGACAAAGTCTAACTGGGATCCCCTTGAGAAGCTGGGTCCTCTGATGGCCGAAGAAACTGTATGTCTTTTTAGGTTTGAGGTCTTTCACTGAACCTTTTTCCCACTGCTTCTAAATACTGTATAATTACACACACCATTCGAACAGCAAACAGCAGATAAATCAAGAGGGATAATCTGATGATTTGTATTGCCAAATAGTGCAAATCTGTCACTTTGAAGCACATTGTGTTGAAAAATGATCAAGGATAATTAATACTAAAACCGCAAACCTGTTAGTAGCAGAATATTGCTAAAAATGAAAACATGGTGATAAATGCGCAAAATGGAGAAGAATTAGTAACATTAACTGTATGTCAATTCTGCTTTCCACTAACTGTGTGCATTCACTGTTTCACAGCATTTGGGATTGACAAAACAGTATTTTTCATCAATGGAATGAGTGATTTCATATGACTAATTTATCTGATCTGGTTATGAATAAATGATTATGAACTACCAATCCACCCTATTGTTCCATGCAAAAGTAATTTTTTTCGCATTTTGATACAACTACAAACTTTAAGGTATTCTTTTGGAACTTAACCAACACAAAGTCGTGCATAGTAAGAAAGTAGTTGGAAAAATGTTAATGGTTTTCAAATGTGTTGACAAAAAACAGAAAGGCGTCAGATGCATCTTTATTCAGATGCGTCTGATGCATCTGGGCAACAAGCCACTTTTAAATATCCAATGAACCTCAGGTGATTATAGCTGAGGTTCTGCGAAAGGCTTTGAACAAGAAGAGAGTACCTCATAAATGCAAAACTTATCAAGAGATGACCATTCACTTAAACTGACAAGCTGGGCATGGACAGCATTTAACAGAAGACAAGCCAGAAGCCATCTGAAATATGTTCTTGTAAAACAAATGTGAAGAAATGCATTATTTTGCTCCTACTATCCAATTATGCACTTCCAAATACAATATGCCAATGTCAAAAGAAAAGTTAAAAAGCATGAAAATATACAGTTTATAATATCTACACAGGACCGGCCTACGTTCCTTTCCCCCATGCAGGTATTAGTACAAGTCTCTCTGCATCTCTTCTCCACCACATAATGGCAGCTGAACTGGACATTTCTACCTTTACCAAAAGAAAATATATATATATATATTTCAACCAGGCTGACAATTTTCCTGTCAAGTTCTGTTTTTAACAACTACAAACACCTTCGTAGGTGCAAGGCTCCTGTCTGAACTGCCAGCAATCACCGTGGGATTCTCTACACCGCGCAGCCTTCATTACGACCCTCGAGCTGAAACAGCAGGTTTCTGCGTTGCAACATTCATCAATCAGTCGTTTCCTTGTTCAAGATTCTGTCCGGCTTCCTTCTACCTGCTGTAACCATTGCCCACCGAACACAGCACAGCTTCTCCTCACGAAACAAAAACTACATACTCATCACGCTGGGAGGTTTGGTAGCTTTTCCTCAAATTTCACACACTTTAACATGTTTGTTTTCGAGTGTGTTTTCCGACAGCCAACAGGTAGCTGTCCATTATTACAGAGACTTCAGAAGAGGGATCCCAGAGGTATTATGGGGCTATAAAGGACTGTTTCTATCCAGCAGTCTGAAACGTCGTCTGTCAGGCACAAAGAAAATATTACACCGCTGCATAACAAGAGCCCTATCCATGTGGACTCTTCAGTTCTATTAAGCAATTTGCTGTGTCTTTGCTTTGTTTCAAATAAAGCCTAAAAAAACAAAGAAAATGAAAACCTCGCTTAGGGAGTAAAATGATGCATAGAAGGTTAAGTTGGTCCAAGGCTGCTGAGGAGGACAATTAGGACAACACGTAGGGAGAATAGGAGACAAATTGCAACAAACATTGTGAAGGAGGAGCAGAGTGGGATGAGAAGGATTACGGAGCGGAGGATCTCCCAGCCGAGTGGAGGAAAAAGAAACAAAAATAAAGCGAATAACTTGAGCCTGTTTTTGGAAGAGGCTCATTGTGGGGGACCCGACCACCTGCAGCCACTCGTCGAGGTCGACAAGCCTAACGAGATCTCTCTGCGACTGATTAGCCTGCCAATCCCCCACAGGCTGTCACACCGGGGCTCACCTCTTCAGCACCACTACGCCTTGGTGTGCCAGCCGCTTCTGCCTCCGCGCTGACCGCTTTATCCCGAGAGGGGCCAACAGGGAGTCTTGTTAGATAGAAAGACAGCGCGAGGAGAGCGGCAGGAAGTCTGATGTGAGATGAAGGAGCCAATAAAATAAAAATGTTCAGCGAAGAAAGTAACCGATTCACAAGTTCACACACACACACGAAGGGGAATGGAGGACTGGACTTATTTGAGAGAAAAGAAATATCTGAATTATTTGAAGGAGGCCACTTCCTTACAAATACTGACTAATTAGTATAACAAAGTAACATTTATTGCTTTTTTACCACAAGAAAGGTGTTTTTTACAATACTTTAAAAATCAGATATATACTTATTTTTAACAAGGTATATCCCCATATAATACAATGTTCATCCCTCTATCATATAAGAGTATACAAACTGTGGAGATTGGGTGAAGTTTCTAATTCTCTTCAGGATTTGGATCTTTCTTTTGTTGTGTATTTATTTGTATCATGATAAACTACAAGGGTTTCAAAAGTCTACAAACTTACTTAACTCTTAACTCATCCTTTCTCATCTATTTTCAGCTTCAGCTTTTTCCCAGGCACCCAGTGGCTTTGGATTAAATCTGTAGTATTTCAATCAGTCTCCACCTAAGTAGGGAACTCCAGACTCATCTGAAGAATAGAAGCAGCAGATCGTAACGCAGACACATCCACATTTCACTCCTTAAATGTTGTTTGCTATTTTTCTTCTTTAACTTTATGCCGGCTCATTATTTTCTGTTGTGCGTGTGAGACCACCGTCTGACAGGGAGCATTACTGCAGTCAGAGCGCACGGCCGAGTTCGGACAAAAAAATCTTAGCAGCACATGAACATCCTCAGAGAGTCCTAGAGGAGCTTAGTGGGCTGGCACAGATGATGAATTTTATGTCACACAGGCTTCGCAGTGACCGGGCAGTACAGCGGACTCAGAGGCAGGAATTAGGCCTTTTAGCATCCTGGAGACTCAGCCTAAATTTAATAACCTGGAACCAGACATCTGTTCCAAAGAGTTTTGAAAACGTCTTTTTTTTTTTTCTAAACAAAGAGAACTTCCCAATAAAATATTGTATTAACCATTACTGTTGGTTGTAAATATGGAGACACTCTTTAATACAACTAGAAAACTGAAAATGACATGGATAGTGATATAACAAATAAATATACATTTAGGAAGGCTGATAGTTTTATAACTTCTTCATTTTAACATTCTGCAAAATGCTCCATGTAATTAGGGCAGGGAATATTAGTCAGAAAAAGAGACTGCAGATGTTGTTTCCAATCACAAATGCAGTACTGCAACACGAAGACATGAGAAAAGAAAATCCTCTCTTTTTCTGCATCATGACAAATGTGCTTGATTTTGATTGTTTGATTGTCTTAATCATAACATCCACCCTGAGATTATTGCAGCATTCACACAGGTCCTGTTCCTGCATATTTGACAGATCGGAATTCATTAAGATCCCAAATATTTGCCTCAGACTGACTGAACACAACATGTTTATAAATTCTCTCTGAATTTATATATAGACATGAACATTTTTTTTTTTCATTTTGCAAAATGCGATCTGATGGCTGCGGAACCAAGTATCTGTCTAAACGTAGGAGGATACTTTATGCATTATGCAGTAAGAGATGAGAAGCTGCAGCTGTTAAAAGCAAAGTGTTGCTGTGGGTCAGAGACGTTTTAACTTGGACACATAAAAATACAGATAAAATGTTTAATTCAAAATAAAAACTACTGAATTAAAAACCAAAAGATAAATAAACCAAGTTAAATCCTACAGAGATACCGGAAAGAGTGGCAACAACTAGCTAATCACACCCTTCTTAATAAATCCCCTCTTATGACACATTTATAAAATGTTTGCCAACAAGGAGGAAGGTTGCTGGTGTAAGGTAAAATGAAAACATGGAACAAGTTAATAAATAGCAGAGAACAATGAGTCACATTTCTGGTAAACATGAGTAAAGGCAACATTTTTCACCTGGAATACTTTTATTCCAGTAATACAATGTAATGTAATACAATATGCAAAAAAAAAAAACAACAACAATGTTTTGCTATGTACAAATCTTATCTTTATTATCGTTGATTTGTTTTTTCCCTATTTACCTGTAAGAAACCACCAATCCTTTAGAGGCGGAATACAAACTTCTGAGATTATAAAGTTTAAGTAAAACATATATGCATTTGAAACAAGACACATATATACCCCGCATATAACACTACATGACCTTTATGTCTTACTGTGTCCCTTTAAAGAAGGAAGCAGTACGCTTGAGGTGTTGCCTAAAAATACATCTAGAGATGTGTCTCCAATTTCCAATAATGTTATTTATCAAAAACTTACAAATGACATGACATGATTATCTAGCCTTCCTGAAATTTCCTAAAGCTGTAGTAATCAGTAATCAGTGCATGTAAACTTCTGAATTTGAAAAGAATATATAAACTATCATCTATCTCTCATTATTTTGGTATCCTAACAAACCTACATAATTTTCATTCTCCTAACTCATCTGAAACAGGAAAGGTTTAACCTGATCTGAAGTCAGGTACTGAGGCATTTATAAATATGTGCTGTGTGATACACAGACCAATGACTAAAACATGTGCTCTGTTTTTAATTGTCTTCCTACATTTTTGTCACTTTTAAATTGTTGAAGTCAAACAAATTCTAATATCAGCCATAGATAACCTGACTGAATATAAAAACACAAAAACAGGCTATTACAAGCCACGTGCCAGCATCTCAATTTTAACTTCTAATTTTGAATAGGCCAAAAAAACCCAACATTTTGACTCATTCAAAGGTGGACTTGGTGGTTTGCTTTAGAACATCGTCTCGCTGCATGACCCAAGCGCCGGGCAATTACATTTTCACAAAGGGTCAGTTTGGTTTGGCTTTTTTGTACAACCACTTATAATTTCTGCTTGTGACCTCATATACTCTGAAGACTCTTCAACTTACACCTTTCAGTTGAAAACGTATCCGTATGTTACAGCTGTTTTATCATTAACCATATCTCCTTTCCAATTATTAGTCTGGTGTGACTGTAGCTCTCATTCTGTATTGTCCTTGGACTTTCAGTGCCTCCGCTAAAGGCATAACATGTATAAATGGATATGTGCTGCAGCTCTGTACCTGGCAGGTCTACATGACAGCCAGCAGATGAAGGAGCCGGCTCATTACCACATTTTCACCCTGGAATTGTGACAGCAATGTCAATGTGGGTGAATACTAATCCTAACATGTTTGTCCTAAAAGGCCTGTGTTCTGTGGGCGCTAAACGTAATGTTGCAGAGAACAACTCAGACAGAGGGGGAGCTGCACAGACGCGGAGAACAAACAAACACCCTTACATCCGAGCTATGCATTTTGTGTTTCCCTGAGAAAAAAAAAAAAAAAAAAAAAATCGAATACAGCGGTAGCTTAAAAACAACGCGTGCGCACAGCTGCAACGTGACAGCCTGACGCCCGCCTGCTCCTACCTGACACTGAAGGAGCGCCGTGGGTTGAGGCTGGGGTCGACATCTGGCAGTGGCTGGTAGGAAAGGTCTGCTGACAGGGCAGTTCCAGATCCTTGGAGCAGCAGTGTGACGTGGTCAGGGAGCAGCTCAGAGGTTTCAGAGGTGAAGGTGATGGAGAGGAGCTGGCCGTAGCTGTTGACTTTGTGACCCAGGAATTTCTCTGGTTGGAAGGAAAGCGCAGGATGGATGTTAGGAAGTAGAGTCAAGTGAGTTTCATTATTAAAGTCTGAGCCAGTCTGCTCAAGTATAAACACAGATTTGTGTACAAGCTTGTTGTGGTGAGAGCCGACAGTATATAATACACAAAGTCCACCTGCAAGTCATTTTATCACAGTATTAATCTTGCTGTTCCGTAAACAAAGCATCATGGAGGCAAAGGGACACACAGCTGTGGAAAAGCTTAAAGAAGGGATATGTTATAAAACAATATGAGTTTTTGAGCGTTTCAAGGAGAACTATTCATAATCTCAAAATTACCAAGACGTTGCCATCCACCTACACTGACGGATCAGGAAATAAAAGCAATAATTCAGAGATGTAGTCATGAGGCTCATGGTAACTCTAGAGGAGCTGCAGAAATCTATCGACAGGACGACTATCACTCTCATTCTGATAGTCGTAAAAGAATAGTTTACGTCCAAGAGAGTATTTCCTATTTTTTGTGTTAATGCATCACAAGCCTAAATTATTGTTACATTTCCAGAGGATTTTGGTTGACGCCAAAATCTGGTTTTATAGCTGATTTCATTTTATGCAAAACGTCCCATATTTTTACAACTTGGCAGACACTAAGTAAACAGCTGCTATGATATAATTGTTGCCATTTAGAGGTCTGGTCAGATGAAACTAAAATTGAACAGCTTGAACAAAATCCTTTGCAAGGTGAGAGTATTTCACTCGACGTCACTCAGAATAAACCATCTAACATCCTGTGAACCAAGGTGGTGGCAGTATCAAGGTATGGGCCTGACAGAGGAGCTGATCAGAGTTGATGGACAATAAAGGACATTAAATACAGAGGGATTCTGACAGGAAGTCCATAAGAGACCTTTTTGTGAGACAGTAATCCTAAACATATAACCAGTCACAACATAACGTTTTGTATCTCTAATTATACTGAAACATGGGGTAAGTGTTTATAAGAAGCCGAATACATTTACATGGCATACTTTTTTGGAAGTATTTAGAATACTTTCCGTTACAATTATATACAATTTTAATATAGTTATGTGGTTTTGAATGCTTTTGGAAAGCTCAGCCTTTGACCAGATGTTTCGGTTGTTTTGCTCATAACATCTGAAACGGGGTGCTGCTTATTAAGCTCACATGAAGAATCTATGTAATTATATATTAGCTCATTTTTGCTTGGTTACAATAAATTAAAGACACCCTCAGACATTTCTACCACAAAACACCAATTTCCCACACTTAAAGCAGCCTAAACACAGAGAAGCAGAGTTTTTCTGTCTGAGTCTGAGGAATGCAGTCTAAATCCCCTGTCCATTAAAGGAATATGCGACATGTAAACAGTTTACTGAAAGTCTTGCATCAGTCACAACACAACCAATCTGGTTTTCAAAGAACAGAAAGTTAAAAAAAAAAAAAAAGCAAGATTACTTCCTGGATTCTTTTTTTTTCGTCCTTTTATTATTTTACAAATTCAAAATAAAATGCAAAAGCTTCCAAGACATGTGTTGTTGTCACATTGAGTTGTAAGTCAGCCGTCAGACTCGTCAACACCCCTGCTGGCAAGTATGACAGCATGTGAATGCTATTCGTTGGGAGCTCATAGTTATTCTGTTCTTGTTTGAAGGATTTCATTCTTTTCTTTTTCATCCAAAAGGCTTTTAGTGCTGACAGATTCTAAGGAATTTGACATATTCATCTTCACCTTTATTCCATTCTTCTATCACTCACATGTCGTGCACGTCTAAAGCATGAATAATCCACCGCCATGCTTAACAGCTGGTGACATGTTCTTTAATGTAAGCGTTCATGTAAACATAGCATTGCTCATCAGCACTGTACATATTGATCGTAGTCTGCAATCCTCCAGGGTCCCCAAAAATGATGTCACGTTCCATAATCGGTACATCAAAATGTTTCACATTCTAATGTAATAAAAATAACAAATTTTTAAAATAATTTTCAAAATCCAAACTCAGCAACGTTTTCATTTTGCTTTAAGGTGAAAAGAAATGTGTTAAACATTGCCTTTAAATCAAAGTGATTTGATGCTTTTGTCATCATATAAGTGACATCAATGCAAAATGAATATATTTCTAATTAGTTTTAAGATCAAACAGACTTTGAACATCTACCTTCAATAAGCTTAGAATGATTCTTGTGACAAAAACAAAAGTCTTAAAAAGTATGCATCCTAATAATAAGTTACTGTCACCACTAGCAATTTCAGTAATATAAATACATTTATGCTTAAAAAGTATAAACACCAAACGTTCATTGAATAAACACTGATGACCAACGATTATGACTTCATAGCTTTGTAAAAGCATGATGCGGCGGATCTTTTTTCAAGAGGGGAGTGTACGTAAAACACAGTGCAATCCTTGAACAAAATTCACTTGAACACGATTCACCTCCTGCAATGCTTGAGCATACAGCCAGAAACACAGTAAACTGGTTTAGATAAAAGAATTCTGACGTGTTAATGCTCCAACATACTTCATTAGAAGTGCCAAAATATGCTCTCATTGATTAGAAAGCATGACAAAAATTTCAGTTGTTGGAAGTTCAGTGGGGTGTTTTTTTTTTTTTTTTTTTGCAGAAATGCACTTAAAAAGCAATGTTGATATTTTGCTCCTACTAGTCCGCTTCCACTATCCGGTTTTTGTATCTGCAGGAGACGTGGATACTTTAAGGAATGTTTATCTGATGTGGGGAGGAATTATGTACATTTGTTCAGTTAATCACCAAAGAGCTACAATAATATTTACACTGCTAAATAGCGAAAAACTCGTCTGGAAATTGCAACGTCATCATTCACGGAGTAGGCTGTCTGCAGAAAAGTGTGGGGCTCTCTCCATGATCATTTCGTAAAGGCAAAATAGAGGATGCAGGGAGGGAGGGAGGACGTCAGCGGCCAGGGGTGTGACGTACACTGAAGCTCAGTATATGAAAGTTGTGTACAAATAGAAACAAATCAAAACCACAAATTGTGCGTCGAGCATTAGGCTTCAGATGAAACCTTAGTCAAATGGGGAATCCGTGGAAAGTCGTTTGTAAGGATCTGGTTGCTTATTAAAATGCCTTGGAAACAATTAGAGCGAATTAACTGCACTACAAAAATAAATAAATAAGTTGCCCAATGAGGGCTATTATTAACCAAAATTACTAACCCCAATGTACTATTAGTATAATTAAACATACTATAAAAACCAGGCGTCTTAAGGTCTCTAGGTCCGGTGTCCTCAAATTTTAAGATGTAACAAACATATTTCTGACCTCATTTTTGTAAATGTTGCCATCAAAACTTACAGTTTTTTTCAGTTTGTTCATGTGTAGTAGATCTGATAAAATGTGCTCTTTAATAGTATTTCTTGCTTCTATCAAGAATACAATTTTTAGTAAACATTTTTTCTTTTGCAAAAGACGACTTCATATTCAAGTCTTTTCACCGCATCCTTTATTTGCTCTTTAAAAACTGATAAAAATGTTCATACAATAACACGATGCTACCATTCTCTACCAGATGTGGTTAAGTGAGAGGGAAAAATGACAGGTTGCACGCTTGGTTGCCATCTTGTTTTTGTGCGTAATCGTGTGTGAAGTACATCCTGAGCTCCTCGGGGGCTTAAGAGGGCTTTGGAATTGAGTGGGTGATTTTGCTTGTGAGGGGTCTGTGGCATCATTCAGAGCAATTCAGCTGTCTGATCAGCCAATATCTGTTCAACCAGGAGTCGGCTTTTATTTTTCGTGCAGTGTCCTTGCGTGGAGCCCCTCTCATTGGCAGCCACACTGATGAATGTTTTTATCTCAACTGCTATTTAAATTGACTTTCTGATACCCTGAAATGAGGCATTTTGCAGCATTGGTAAAATATTACCAACAGCATAAACAACACGTACCGTCTTATTTTAGTGGAATGCATTATTATGTCAGATTTGTCCTTTCCTCTCTCAGTCTCATATCGTGAATTTCATTTTAAATGAAACATTATGTCCTTCACACATTGCATTTGCGGTGCTTTACAATAAATCATAATACTATGTCAGCACAGTGAATGTTATTGCAGCAACAAGAGTGCGGCAATAACCTTGTTGCATAATTGTACATGCTCCAATTGAAACTATGTGCAATCTTCTGATTTCATTTTTGTATTCCGCCTTATTTTGATCTGACAGCATCCTTACACATAGCTTTGTGGGAGTTGCAAACGTCTCTCCAGATCTATCAGATTGTCAGGACGGCTCCGTTCCATAACTTCATTCAGCTGAATCCAAAGATATTTCTGACCAATGTAGTTGTGAACTCTGGCTAGGTCATGCCAAAAATGCTTTTTTTAATCAATACAAATCTAGCATTGGGCTCAATAAGAGGCTGCAAAGAGAAGAAAAGTCACTCTTCATCTGCAATCCTCTAGCATGAAACTAAACTAAGTGTCTGGGGTAAAAACTGATTTCGATTTAGAGTTGTTCATAATTTCATACAACTTGTAAAAAAAAAAAAAAGAAAAAAAAAAAGTGTCCTTCCATTTGTGGAAAGGCAACACATACAGCATGATGCTGTCGCCACACTTTTCCTGCTCTGGGTGTGATGTTCATCTGGTAATGTGCTGTATTATTCTTGTGCCAAACATGCCTTTTGAATTTGAGATTGTTACGGCCCTGGGCCTTATGGGCTGTTTAGCAGGTGTCTTGTTTCTGTCTTTGTGCTCCTCCCCTTTACAGGTGCTGCTGATTTGTTAATTTGGAGCACAGAACATGTAAACCTGGTCATCTCCACCTGCTCTTGACGCTTGTGCTGCCAGGCCTTTGCTCCCCTCCTTTTGCACATTTGAGTTTGTTGTTATTTTTGCACTTCAACTCTCCCATTTGCACTCATACAGCATGTCCAAGCATTTGCATTACACCACTGATACTGACATCCATAATCCATTGTTGTTTTTGTTAATAAATATTTCTTTTTATGCACTTTAACCACTGCATAAAAAGTGGTTAAAGTGCATCCTGTTTTGTTATGACTTTGAGCCAGTCATAACAGAGATTAAATGTGCTAGTTTTGTTCCAAAGTAACAAATTCTTAAACAATCTAGTGAGATTGTAGGCAGCCCTGATGCTTTCTTTGGAGAAGAAATTAAATGTATCCTATAAGTCCAGCTCTTAGTCCACAACAAAGGGGATTGCTGTCACATGAACACAACCAGTATTTATCCAGAATTGCCCGCAACATCTTCAGACGTTTGGCAGCCTCAATGACCAGTTTCAGTTTGATCTTTTTTTTTTAATCAATCTCGCAGACATGCCACGTTTTAGTAATGTCCCCCTGGTTCCATGTTTTCTTCAAATACCAATGAGTTTCTTTATTGTGCTGCAGTATAAAAATAGACTAGACACTGTACATTTTTTTATTCCTCTCCTGACTGATAACTTTCTGCAAAGTGATTCTATCCTTTTTTTTTTTTTTTCTAATATCTTCCTTCACACGTAGGAGGAAAAAATAAAGCTGAGCTTTCCTTTATGCAAGTAGCAGTGGCAGGTTTACTGTGAGGATACATTAATGAGTAGAGCAGAGGACACAATTATTTATATTCATCATCCAACTTTAGGAGCGGGATTTGGAGGAAATGAGAACCAGGCAGTGATTCAATGATGAAGGATTTTGTTCCATGGGTAATCGATAGTACTTTCTGTTCAATCCCGTAAGCCATCGCTCATGTCAGACAGACTTCAGATGCAAAGGAAATAGATAATTATTGCTAATCAGACACAAAGGGAGTGGCATGATAAACACCTGCAGTCCAGCCATCGGCATGGAGGACACAGACAGCATTCTTGCTCCGAACAAACACGTCTCTGAGGAGCTTGAGATCAATACCAGTTGAAAAGGCTAAACAAATTAAAACAGAAAATCTGTAGTGAAAGAGAAAAAAGGCTTTCTTATTATATGCATTTTCAATTAGTGAGACGTTCCTCAGACGGGCTGAGTCACAAATTTACATATGAACTAGTTAAGCGAGGAGGAATTACAAAACAAGCAACAGATCGAAACACATTTCCAAGTTGTTGTTTTTTAGTCCCTTTTTTGCAAGTTTAAAAACATAAAAACATATAGAGAATCATTTTGCTGATAAATTCAATTTTAGCTGTGGAAGTGTCTAAGATGAGTAGAGAAAAAAAGTGCTATAAAAAGTGGTGAAAGATAAAGAATTTTATACAATTGTTTATGCAGAGCATTTATGTGAAAATGACATCTGTGGTTCTGGGAACCTTTGCCGTATATCGTCCCTCCTTTTATTTCTGCCTTTGTCGTGAATGAATACCATGGATAAAGGCCATCAGCACCTCTAACTCCTAGGATGAAATGTGCTCTATATAAAAATCTGACCTGATTTAGCCCCCAGAACATCCAGAGAAGTTTGAAAACAACTTTTCACTCCTGATACCTTACATTATATTTTTGTTAAAATAATCACATTACAAATGAAACCTCCAGTTCTTTTACTGCAGGTAAGTTATTTGCTCTAACCGCAAATTTTTTACCATTGCTTTAATTAACTAAACATGTTTTTTGTTTGCATTTTCATCCAGCTTCTTTTATTCTTCTTTTATAATTGAAATTGGAGATACTGTCAACAACACTCCATGCCAAACCAAACCAAACCAAAAATAACTGGCTATGATGACACACAGGAGTCTGAAAACACACCACCTCAATTTTAATGCACAGTGCTAAAACAGTTTCATTATTCCTTGTGATCTATAGAGGCAGTGCAGTCAGTGCATAGATCTAATTCTCACAATTCACTTGCTTTGGAACTCTAATACAGAGTGGTGAAATTGCTACAAGGCTTTCAATAACCTCCTCCAGATGCTAATTAAGTCTCATCAGGTGCATTAGCAGCGCCACCTGGTTTTTAAACAATTAAAAGTGGTGAGTGGTGAATACTTTTGCTTTATGCACATTGGCAGGATTTATTTGGTTCCATATAGCTTTTTACAGTTTAGGACACTAAAGCAGGAATTAATTAAAACAGTCACACTTCTTCCGGTTTTTGTAATATTTTTAACATCTCGGGAAATTCCTTCCTTGTATTTTTATAAATGTTCAGTAAGGCACTATTTAATTCAAAATATATTACCTTATTTGGTTTTGACATCAACATTAATGTTAAAGTGAAATTGCAGGCTCACCAATCCACTGTTAGTGCACGTTACTTTTTCCGAAATAAAAAAATCAAGCTTGTGGTATCATTTTCTTTTTCTTTTTTTCTTGCACTCAATTCACATCGAACTGAAGCCAAAACAGGCATGTGGCAAATTGTGATTCTAGGTAGCATTACACCCCCGAGTTTCATATATTTATATGTATATATTTGACTCTTCTGTAAAGTCGCATGTCTGAAACTTTGTAAAACCACCTTGTTTTAAAATATGCTGTCTCCAGTGAGTCACTCAGACAAACACCACTCAAGCGACACTCGAAAGCGTAGCCTTTGCCAGCAGAAGATTACTGTTGTTTTAGAGAACAGCCCCAGTAGAGCCACAGATTTTGAGGAACAGACAAGAGGAAATTACCCACATTTGGGGAGTGATGCACTGTAATACTGAGAAATGGGAGACTTCCATGTTCACAGAAAATAAAAGTCAATGGTTATTACATCTAAAGTGATTAATTGGAAATATATATGGCATATACCTTGCATAACTGTGGGTAATGAGCCCAGTAATATAACCGTGCGATTAAGCAGGAATTTGCACCTAATGCTCCCTTATGATTTCAAACACTTGTGTTCAGATGTCGCTTGTAGGTTATTACAGTGCATGTTTGCCATTCATTTAAAATTAGGTGGGGGTTTTTTTGTATGTGTTAGCAAAGACAGGACGACCAAAGCACAAGTGCAATAGAACAACAAAAACATCTGTACACGCAGTGATAAATTACACTGAAAATAAAACATATACAACCAGTGGATTATTTGTGTAAAATTGTGATCTGGTGCCTTTGCATGGCCATAAATTTATATAGATTTTAAATAGCATAAATTGAAGGAAAATGGCACTACATGGCTGATGGAGCTGGTGCAGAGGCAATAGTCCTCAACGTAATTGTCCCCGGTTCTATTTCCAGCCATTTACTGCATGTCTTCACCTTCAGCCTGTCCTTCTTCCTGTCCGGTTACTAATGAATAAAGTCCAGTGGAGCCACAAAAACAAGAAAATTAAAGAAATTTCATTCCAATTCCAGCTTAGAGTGAGTCAGATCCACAAGAAGTTAAAAGTATATCTGTGATCCGGTAACTCCTCGTCATATTCCTTTCATGACAAATTGAAAGGAATATAAACTGATCTAAAGATCAGTTTAGATAACTAATGAATCATTATTTTCTGTTTTTGCTCGTTTGTCACATTAATATGTTTCAGAGGATCAATAAAATTTTAATATCAGACAATCATTCGCAGTTCAAATGACATTGAGGGTTCAAATGATGTTTTCGCTTCTTAAAGCAATAGAGATATTCAAATCAAGCTGACCCAATATGGATAAAGTAATTGTCCCCAAATCCTAATAAGTGCTTGCACCACCATTGGCAGCAACAACTGCCATTATGCAGTGCCAACAACTGGCAACGAGCCTGTACAATTATTGGGGAATTTTTAGTCTATTCTTGTTTGCAAAACAGTTTTAAATTAGATTTGAATGCAGGGCTTTCGAGCATGAACAAACTGTTTAAGGTCATGTTAGAGCGTCTCAGTTGTTTTTAATCTAGAGTTTGACTAAGCAACCTAAAAGCCAACTTTTTTTTTTCAGAGGTGGAGTTGCTCGTGTGTTTCAGATCATTTCCTGCTACACTTGACTTGATGTCCAGACATATTGCTCTAGGGTTTTCTGGTGCAGAGCAGAATTTGTGGTTTATTCTAGCACAATGTTGTCAAACAAGATCTAACTTTACAGACACATCAGACAGACTGCGAATTTTGGATAAAGCAAGAATATGCCACTTGCTTACTTTCTCACTTAGGACAAAGGTTGGACCTCAGAACATTACTTATACAAAATCTGAGCGGACAAATACTATTTTCACAACAATGAACATGCAACTCATACAAGGTAGTAACCCTTTTGGGATTTGCCTCACCACATTCAAGCAGGCCGCAGATGCTTTCTGATACTTGTATGTACACAAACTGCTGATCAAAAATAACCGCTGTGTCACTGAGTGATTTCTTAGAAACGATCCCTGGGTCACCCAGAAAAGTTTTCCGCCTTTTCTCCTCTGATTTTTCAGCTAGTTTTCTTTCGCCTCTCGAAAAGATTAGAAGCCTGCTGACTTTGCCACCGTCAACAGTCTGCCAGGAGCACACCAAGCCGCTCTCACAAGTGATAGATGTCTGCATAACTTTTGGTGAATAGTGGATGAGCTCCCAATCAATCAGAGGATTTAGGCTTCTATTCACCTCAATTAAATCAGCTCAATCTGATTAAATCATTGCTGCGTTGCATAAACACGAGTGCCACTGAGGCTCTATCACTGGCTGCCATGGCAACAGTTTGAGGGCGAAGGCTGCATGGATAAACTGTTAACGTTTAAATATTGCACTAGATAACCTGTGTGTGTACTTTACATAACAGAAAGCCCATCTATCAGGCCATCGATATTTATATACATTTGTCAGTGGTGTTTTAAACAGCAGCTTCAAGTTTTGCCACTGTGCCTCAAAACTGCTTAAACAAAAACAAAACAAAAAAAACAAATGTGGAGTGAAAACTGGATAAAACAGGAACAGTCACTCCAGCAGTTTGGCAGTATTTTAGATATTTAAAACAAAAGATCTAATTAATAATTGTAGATATCCACTGACAAACTTATTGTGATAAATTCTTATATCGTAATATGTTTTCCAGCCGTATTGTCCAGCCAAATCCAGATATGTTTCTGAGGAAGAGATAACAATATAAAGCACAAAAAGCTGATGTAAAATAATAACCCCAGCACCCAACCTCCACTTCCAAATCAATTAAATAAGATTTAAGTGATTTGGAAAATTTGGCAGGTGTTTGGAAATTAAATCAGAATTAGTGAAGATCAGTATCAGAAGCGCAAAGCTTTGACAAAAAACATCAGAACACAGCCAATTAATTATTTCTTATGGAGCTGACTGCTTTCTTATCAGCAAATGTTTAAATGAAGTCAAATTTGCTTGTGAGTAAGGTACTTTAAATCAAAACAGGCAGAATATTCATCCATCTCTCACCCATTTATTACAATGTTTTTTCTCTTGATTTTCTCACTTCCTTATGAGTTTTGATTTTACATGTTTCCAGAAGGCAACGCCACAAGAACAACTTTTAAGCGTGCCGGGCTGTGAGTACCCTTTGCAGCAGCTGTGCTTGAATACAAGTGTCAGGAAGCCAAGGGATGTTTATAAAGGGTCTTTTTCTCTCATGAGTTTAGCATAAGGATAACCATATTCTGCTCCGCTCCTTTCTGCTACAGGCAAAGTTCATTAAAATTCTGTCCTTTTCTTCACATTTGCCCTGTTTTCTTTGAGCCCTGCTCCCGCTTCAGGCTTAGCAGGTTGGGTTGTTCTACCGACAGGAAGAAAGATCAACATTACAGGCTTTTCAGCAGATGGCTTCGAGGTCTTGAGATGCTCCATGTCCCCGTCGGTATGAAGCGCCGCCTCGCCAAGACAGCCATAGTCGCTGTCCAACATATTCAAGTGGCAACTGAAAATATTGAATGCAGGACAAAAGCAACTGTTTTGGTTTTTGCTGGGACGGACTTTTTTGTTTGTCAGTAACACTTTCTGGCAGCCACGCTTAAAGTTGCTAAAGGAACTGGAAATCCATATGCCAAGTGTTAGGCAGACATTCAGGATAAGACGGGGAAAAAATGTGGCTAGGCTTAAGAGTACAAGTTTCTCTAAGTGTAGACAAAAAAAAAAAAGACTCTACCTGCATTCATTTATGATGTGACGGATTTAAACTGAAGCAAAAAAATAAATAAAAAGAAAAGATCGAGAGGAGGCAATTCAATATGTTTACAAAAATGAAAACTCTTCATGTCGGGGAGGAAAAAGAAGGAGCAATTTTGACATCCCAACTGGTGTACACAACATGTTGGCTTAACTGTGAAAAGGAATAAAAATAAATAAAAGGTGAATGCAATTCCACCTTCCAATTTCTTTTACACTGTCTGAAACACTCCCTCTTTGTCAATACCTGTTGAGAAAAACACCTGCAAAGCACTGTCCACTGTTTGGTTTCGGAACTGACCAAGCAAAACAGTTCCTCATTTTCCCTGGGAAGCCAGTAAAATTACCGATTACTAAATATGAGCAAGCACAAGAGAAACTAAAGTAAGAAAAAAATAATAAAAAAAAACCCACCACTCCTTCAATCACAGAATGGCATTTTGTGTGATGCTGTGTTGTCACTCAGAATTATCTTCAACGCTTGTGAAGATGCACAGTGGAGGGATTTCAGTGCAAAAATGCAAATTAAAAATAAAAAAAACAGCAGGAGCAGAGAGAGGGAAAACTAGAGCTGTTTCCAAAGCAGCTGCCACTTTGGTGTAATCTTTAAAGTGACTTTGCACAGGCACAACTAAGAAAAAGGCAAGAGAAAATGAGATCATTATTAGAAATGCCACTGTAACAGATGTATGTATACATTATGTAGAGAAAAAAACCATAAACAGGCGCTGCACAAAGTAGATAACCATGTTGTCAGGAAGCTATTCACAGGCAGTTGGGATATGAATCTATGCAACGTGGTCTTCAGAGACACCAAAGACGACTGGGAAAATAATGGCAGCCATAAAAAAAAAACATTAACTGTACATTTCCGTGTTTATTAATGTTTACTATCTGTCACGGCATATAATTACTCAATTTAAGAGTTATTTGCACAGACTGACAAATTCAAACTGGCACATCAGTGACTTAGTAGTGCATTTCTAATAACGTTTGACAAATTATGCCAGACCACCATGCTTTGTCGCAGCCTCTTTCAGCACAGCTCTTCTCATCCGTCTAAAATAAAATAAAAAATAAAAAAAAAAGCCCCAAGATGAAGTTGTTCTCTGTGATCACGCATTCTGGGCATTAAAAACCCCAAGACTTGAGGGTTAATGGGATTGCTCCTGTTTTGCTTCTGGCTGAGGTCTGAGTGATGGCCGGAGGGAATCTAAGAAGATGGCCAAAACCGGCTTAGCGGAGACAAGAGGAAGTCAAGCCAATTTTCACTTTGTTGGTTCTCCAGCTTTGCCAAGGCATCCAATTCCATCAGGCGTTTGCTGCTGGGGCAGCTGATGAAAAGGGGCTCAAAGTCTAGTAGCTTGGACAGATTATTCTCTTATCTTCTAATGGCTCTGAGAGGAGATTTGTTTTGGAAGTAATGATATCAGAATAACCATCATATGAACTGAAGCCAAAATGCAGGAGTACAGAGAGGAACAACAAGGATGGGCAAATTACATTACAAACTGTTACATCTACCAGCTGGAAGGTTTTTTAAACATATATATCATATCTTTCAATAACATTAACTGAAATCATTTCAAACATATTTAGTGCATCGTAAATAATGGTAAAATTTCTTAAAATTAATTGGATGTAGAACAAAGCATTAAAATATGTCCTCAGTGGAGATTTAAAATGTGCCAGTGTTTGTACACATACAATATTTAGAGGCAGACTATTCCAGAGTCTGGAGTCTGGCCTAAAAAATTCTCTCTCTGTCTCATCGGGAAGAAACTTTCGAATTTTCCGAAAAACTGTCATTTGTGCAGATCATTTTTTATTTTTAAGTCTGTAGTTTTTGGAGGTGATCAATCTGATGAGGTGTACTGATACATCCAGCAACCTTATTTAAAGTAACATATTATTATAAGTAGTTGTTAGCCATCTGCGCTCTTATTTACTTTTCTACACACCCACTATGAAATGACAGCAGTCTATAATAGTTGGGATAAAGGCAGCTATTACTGATAGTGCCTTCACAAAACATCTCTTTAGAAGCATAACCTGTGGTTTTAAATCATATTCCTAACACAGAAGTGATTTAGTTTTTACAAGATGACTGCTTTTCAGTAATGGAAATTTTTCTAAGTAGCTTAATTTGTCTTTCATTTCAGGAGAAGAAAAAAGTCTAAGTGGCCTGGTGACAGGCAGTTTGCAGCAACTATTGGAGGACTGGCAGCTCTAAATTCTCCATGCATAGCAGAGGAAACTCCAATCTCTCCAGTACTTGTTTTGCACTTCATGAAAATAAGTCAAAATTTTAGAAAGTGCAAGTCAAACATTTAAACCACATTAAATTGCTATGTTTTGTTCTAGAAGCCAGCCTATGCTCAGTCTCAATGCAACAATGACAACATGTTGAGTTGTCAAAGTGTTCAAATTACAAAAATCCACATAAAATCATTTTTAAGGACTCTACATTTCTTGCAACTTCAGGAACCAATGACACAAGAAAAACTGCAAAAAACCTAGATTCACCAAACTCCTGGCACCACACCGCAGCAAAAATCCAATAAAGTTCCACATTTCAACACGAGCATTTTTTTTCATTATATTGAATTATATTCCTCCACTGAGCTTAAAAATATCAATCCAATTTTATGGATTTGTTGATATGTTTTGGTGTTTTGCTTTCTGACTCACCGGGGGCTCTGTAGAAACCAGTGTCTTTCTCATTAAGAGGCAGCAGGTAGACTTCACCTTCCTTCCACAGCAGGGGGTACTTCATGCCTCCGGAGAACTCTCCCCACCAACCATCCTGATCTGTGACCGAAGGGAGGTTTGAAATTCAAAATATTATCCTCTGTTTCAGTGATGATATCATCATTAACAATTAGGTAATGTTGCTGTACAGATAACTTGAAATTAAAGTTTTGAACATTAAATTGGTTCATCTTTTTTATATGCGCCACTAGACACCAAAACATCAAGGCAGTCCGCATATCCATTAGTGTCTGTTTGTTTGGAGGACTTCTATTATTTTAGGAGGCTTTTCTGAGTTTTATCAAAACTTTTAGCAAGTTTTTGTGGTCAATTCTTGCGGTTTTTACTGTTTATACATTAAAAAAAATAAAATGGATGTTAGCTGTGTGTTCATTTGTTTGACTAAATTTCCTTTACAAACAAACAATTTCAGCTTTCATTATTCTATTACTGAGTGCACTGCAGGTGTGAATGCTCCAGTTGCATGATAGGTGATTACGCTGCTGGTAAAAAAAAAAAAAAAAAGGTTTTTATTTCATGCTGTGGGTTGAGCTTTTAAGAATTTCCAGAACTAACAAAGAAAACCACATGTTTATTGCTTTCCCTCCTGTGAACGAGACAGTGTTAGGATATCATAGCGCTTTTTATTAACGTTTAAAACTGTTTAATCCCCTGGAGACAAGATTATTTTAACTGAGCAAATGGTCTCAGTTAATATTTTGAACCATTTACATTCTTTGATTCCAGAGATTTGACACCTAAATAATAATAATAATAATACAAGGTGAATTCATTTTTATTTCAATACTTAATATTCTGCATCTATAATTTTAGGCTTAGTAGTTTGGGTGATTTACTTGACTTCTCTTCTAATAATTAAAATAATGAATAGTATTCATCAGATATGGCTTGCAGAACATCTTAGGACAGTACCTACAAATAAATTAATACATTTGATGTCTTAGGTAATTTTGGTTCATCGATGCTTCACATGCTTCATTGTAAGTTGAGATATTATACAAAAACATAAAAAATTCATCTTTTAAAATTCTGCATATTTCCCATTTTGTAACTTGCAGACATGGTTTCAGTATCATTTTGTATTGTTTGATAAACTTTCAGATGCGGTAATTCGTTTTGGCATCTGAAATGTGCTGATATGGTCCTCTAAATGCAAAACCTGATCATAAAAGCTGAATTAAACATTCATTTATAGCAAAAAGTATACCATAATAGAAAGGTATGTGTCAAGCTGAATGTATGCAGAAATAATTTATTTATGTATGCAGGTTGATTAGCTTTGACATACCTTCAATGAAGTTTGAGGTGATGTCAATGGCAGTGTAGTGATTGGATGAGTAGCAGGCGAATGAGTGACCAAAGCAGAAACATGGCTGGCACCCTGCTGGGTGCTCTCTTTGCATGTTGAAAAATCCTGGCTTGCATCTGTAGGTTCATACACAAATGCACACACAACCATCGTCAAAATGAAACCCAAGATAGCCCACATCTGCTTTCGAGCAGTTTAATGCATCCTACATTCTCACTGTCTCTTAAGGTTTAGCCACAGAGACGCTGGCTGATGCGCACTGCGGGGCTGAAGAGGAAAAGGAATAAGTGAGTTCAGCAGTGAGGTCCACGAGCTCTGACCTATACACAGCTACTGGCATATGGGTGGGACAGGAACACTGCTAAAAATCACCCCTTGCACTAGTCACATTACACAGGAGAGGAACTTGTTCAATGAGCTGTGAAATTCAGTGGGAAGAAAAAAAAAAAGAAAGTCAAACAGGGACCATGGTATGATTCAGTGGTCCAGGAGTGGGAGACTTGGAGCCGTGTGTGTTTCCAGTGAAACAATGAGTGTATCAGTTTGATCGTGTGTCCTGGAGGAAAATATAAAAGAGGGAAACGGTTGAGTACACTGTGGTAGTTGGGGAAAATAGACAACAGCAAACAAAATGAGTTAAAGTTTTACTTTCTCTTCCTTTACTTTTTTTTCCATTTAGCTGCATCTGTTTAAAGTCATGACCTACCTTCTGAGGATAATCGGTGCAATTCATGTTGGGGAGCATTAAATCCCCATTATTACAGATGTTATTTTACAGTTGAAAGCAAAAATACACGAGTTGTTCTTTTTATGAGGGACTTAAATAGTTACCCTAGCAACCACAAGGTACATACGTACATAGGTGACATAAGCAAACTTCTCACCCACCTATTACAGCTCTGCCCCTCCACGTTTGGCTTACAGTAGCAATGCCCATCCAGGGGGGAGCACTGATCCAAACTCCCGCTGGGCTCGCACTCACACGGCCTACAGACAAGTGATGTAAAATGGAATATTTTTAATCTGCTTATGAATACATATTTACATAGAAGAACAAATATTTCAAAGGATAAAGCATCACATTTGCGAGAAAAAAATAAACAGCTTTACATTTCAGTGATTAATCTTCACTGTCATATGGAGAAGATTTACCAGCGTCTAATTTCAAGAAGGAGTTAATGTTGGGGTTATTGCTCCCATTGACGTTTTTTATTTATCTTTTACATAGATAGAAACCCCTGGATTAAAGCCTCTGTGTTTAGATGTGTCTGTTTAACACATGAAGTCATTCACAGAGCTACTGCTGTCGTTAACGCAGGGCACTCCGTTTCTAATGAAAAGGAGTCCCTGTATTTAATCGTGTCTTGTTAAGAGATAAAACTAATGATGGCTATCTTGCAGCCATTAACTACATATTATATGTTCTGGTTCAGTGTTTTATATTTGTTTTAGCCAAGTCTTTTTCCTGCGCCGGTTCAAGAGATCAGTGTTTAAGTTTCTAAAAGAAGAAACGGACCAGGTAAAAACTGCATCCGTGGAGTTCATGGCACAAAACTACCGCAGACCAAAAGGAATGTAAGATTTTTACTTCCCCCTGCCCCCAAGAAATATCGTGTCGAATCCCCCGCATGTTGTTCGCAGGCTCTCCCCATGTACCTCTCTAGGCACTTTTGCCCATAGTCCAAAAACATCCATGTTAGGTGAACTTGTCTTCTAAATTGCCCTTGGGAGTGAGTGTACCTCTGCATGGTTGTTTATTCTATGTCCCTCAGTGTTATCCTGTGATGAACTGGCAACCTGTCTATGATGTACTGTCACCAATGACCCCCTAGCACAGCATTTTGGAAAGACAACATCACACCAATGGTCAAGCATGGCGGTGGTGTGATGGATTGAGTTTGATTTGTTGCTTCATGACCTGGATGACTTGCCCTGATTGATGGAGTGATGTCCCCTGGAAGGAGAACATCTGGCCATCAGTTTGCGACCTCAAGTGCAAGCACACTGCCAAAGCAGACCAACAAGCCTGTGTCTGAAAACAGCACTGACTAAAATCTGACTGCAGGTTGGCTGTGGCGTAAACTTAATTGGACTGCTCATGATCAAAAGCCCTTCATTCTGAAAGATTCAAGGGCGATAAAAAGAAAGAACAGAGTGCAAGAGAGGAAGTACTTTTTCTCAGCACCGTAATCGAATAGAAGATGGACGAGTTTGCCATGTAAAGTGCCTTCTGTGAATTGGTGTTACAAAAATAAACTGAAAGAAATTACATTTAAAGAGACATAGCACATACTGCTATTTTATAGCATAATAAAGTAACTATGTTAACTTCAGCTGTTACAAAATGCTATATACACATCAAATATAACTTAAAAGTTTACTTCCCAATTTAAAGCCTTGAAATTAGGCACCTGTCTCTTTAAAAACGCTCTCTTTCTGAAACTCTGCCTTCAGGAAGTCATCCATTAACCCTTTAACAATGTTTAACCAGCGATACACTGAGAAGTAGCTCCTATAATGAGCTCAGCAGATGCACAGTTCCATCAGGTGTTTGCTAATTGCTGTTGGCTAGTCTGAAGGAGCTGAGTGATGGCGTTGCAGGGGAGTGCTGCTGTGACATGGAAGCTCGGATGCATGAAAACTGCAGCTCCTTCTAGGAGCTGCACCTTGAAGGCGCCACTGGGTCCACCCAGGTGTTTTGCATAGCTGAATGGTTACCACGGGAGATTAAATAATTTTTTTCATTTAATCATGAAAGAATCCAAGCAATATTCCAAGTATGTGTTTGATCAATGAACAACATTATAACAAGATGTAAAGCTAAAAAAATATCAATTTTGCATGATACTTCCCCTTTAATAGAATATACCGGAGAATGTGTAGCGTGTATATACTGTGAATATTGGGAATATTTTAGTTAGAATAAAACATTAATATGCAAAAATAATTATTATTATCTATGCTCATTTAAAGTACTGATATTTCTCCTTCAGAAGGTCCAACAACACTGATGCAGATATTTAAGTCGGAAATTTTATCCCGATATCTCAGTTACAAAGACATATTCTGACGAATCACGTATGTGATTTATTTACACAAAAAAAACAAGATGTAAGAGACAAGCTGTTGAATGAAACAAAGACTCTCTCGAGTAACTGATAAAACTCAAGTGAGAACGCATGCAAGTCGACAGTCGCTTGAAATTTGTCCAAATGTGTTTGATTGTGTTTATTGATTGATTCCATGTGTTTGAGACTGTAACATAGAATCTATTTCAATGAGGTCCCATTATAAATAATTCAATTACCCAAAGGCAAGCTGCCTATACTTGTTTCTGCTCTAGTGGTCCGGGTAATTCACACCTCAGCTAAACAGCCAGAGTTTGCTGCATGAATGACAGTACCCAGCGTGTGTGCGTGAATGCATGCTGCCATAAGCTCATGGACAGTATTCTGACGGACCGTCTCTGCTCTGAAGAAGAATCTCTCTTATCTAGAACAAATCAAAGTCAGAATAAAATTTATTCTGACTTTAAGTATTTAACATAATTTAAAGAATATATTTTTTAAATCTATGAACTGTAGTTAAATTTTTTTTTTTTTTTTATATCAATTCTTGTTTTGTTCTGCAAGTTTCTTTATCACATTTAAAACAAAACAAAACAAAACAAAACAAAACAAGAAGGACAAGAAGGAGCAAGGCCAACACATTACCATGTTTCAAAGAAGGTCATAAATACAAAGCTATGATCCAGTAGTTTGCTACTTTGTTAAAACCAAAGAAATCTGCTCACTCTGCTTGAGTTCATAATGCTTTTACTGCCAGTAAATGCATTATTGGCAGTATATAATGCAGTTCAATATTTATATTGAAACGCAATAAATTCAATATTGTGAAACAAATGTTGAATTTTATCTTATGTAGTATTATTATAGCAATTTTGGGAAACTTGCTTTTGAACCCATAGTCTACTGCCTGTTATCACAATATCCAGAGTAAGGTGGTAGAAATAATAGTTGATTTAAGCAATCATTGATATGCAATTCAACACTATAATAACTTAGTATTCATCAGACAGCTGCAGTGTGTGCAAGGATAGACTTCTCAGGAATTTAAATATGGCAAAATGCTCCTCTAGCGCACATGTGCACCATCCTGTACATTAACATGCTGGGTCGCACACACAGTTATTTAGTATGAGCACTTCAAGGTCAGACAAAGTTGAAATGCCCCTTTTATCATGAAAAACGCATGCAGTGGGTCAATGCATCTTCAAGATGCAAGAAAGGTGTGCAGAAAAACTCTGAAATTGGCTTTTAGTGTTCAGAGTCTGAGGTCTAAATGTGGCTCATACCTCAGGAATGAAAGCAACTTGGCCTGTCTTGAAATCAATTGAAACCCTCTGAGCTCATTCTTGCGGCATGCAGGAATTATCAATAACAGAGGCGAGTTCAAACGTAGAGAAACAATATGCAATATGTCAAAGAATGCAGTGCTTGTATAGAGTTTTACCGAAGCGACACTGAAAATATCTGGACATATCTGTCAGTCTAAGGTCATGTCAATGGATAGTTTACAAAAATGGAAACTCTCTATCGCTTTAACACGTTTTGGTGAAATTGTGAATTTTTGAGAACACAAAAACAAGAAAACACGCTCCTGTACTTAAACTTTCAGCAAATTAAAAGTTTGCTGATAATAAGAGAAAGCGAGCAACATTTCGTAATTAAGCCAAGTTAAAATAAACAACATTTAGTAGATAGGTCTGCATTCAGGAAATGTAAAGGGAAACACTATATAGAAGAATTAAGTCAAGAGGCATTCTTACCTGGGCTGTATTTATTAAAATAGTTTTATTGCCTCACACATAAACAACACATTTGAGTTGTTGGTGATCTCACCACTTGATTCAGTTAAAAAGATTTTGTTAAAAAGCTAAGCTAAGCTAAAAAACTTTGTAGTTACACATGATTTAGAGATTCTGAACAGTTTTTTTTAGAAAATAAACTTAAAAGAAAACCAAAGACAAAACATAATAAATCCACAAAATGAAAATAGCAGTCACCTGAAGAAATTTGTTAAATACTAATATCTTCAGTGGATGCAAAAGACAATGAAAGGTTTGTTATAGTCAGTGTCCCCACATGGTGTTTAAATAGTCTTTCCATTGGTCTACATTGAGAAATTGTGTGCAGCTTTTCTATCCACTAAGAACATCTTTTAAAATTTAGGACTGCAATAGAGAAGTTTTACAGTCAATTACCACATGAAACACATCTGTATCAAACAATGATCATCACAGAACTGTAGGTTAGCCTTTGACCAAGTACGTAATGCTAATCACATTGTAAATGATTGTAAATAGGAGAAATTTGAACTCTCTACATATTTTTACACTCTAAAATCAGTGTACATAGATTGTTGACTCATGGACTACATTTTTCTCTTTTTTCTCTTTATTTTTTTACACACAGCAGGAAACCACTTGACACCTGCTTGTGGTCCAAGTAAACAAAACGTCCTGACTATTTTCAACTTCAGCCACACTTCCTACAATCAGAAAGTTGCACAATACCGTCTGTGCATTTCATATCTATATTTATTGTCAGCACCTTGTCTTGTAAAATACTTGGCTCATCAGAATGTCTTAATCCTCTTTTCATAACTAAGTCTGTGGGATCAAACTAGCTTTCTTGAACATTAGTATTCATCGGCATTCGTGACGGTGCGCTTTGTTCACCTGCAGCCGCCTGGACCCAGTGAGTGGAAGCCAGCCTGACACGTGTCGCACTTCTCTCCTGTCACACCAACTCGACACCGGCACCTTCCTTCTCCATCACACTGCAGACTTAATGAGCCTGCAAGGGAAACAGACAGATCATACAGGAGCATAAAAGAAGGAAATACCTCGTAAACAAGAAAGAGCGGAAGGCACTTTGAAAAGAAAAATCAACCCAATAAAGATTATTGAAAATCACATTAGACAAATCAATACGTCAATAATACCTTTTCACAATAGGGTTAACAGGAGATCTTGTTATTGACTTTTCTTTGACAAACTTCAAACATAATCATAGAAGAGCAGGATGTAATCTATCTGCGAATTGTGCGACTTCAGCTAATGGACAAAAAAGACCAGCTGGGGCAGAAAGAGGAGAATAAAGGGAGCCTGATGGAGTCTGTTATAACCTTTGATCAATATAATGCACTCCAACAGCTCAGTGCAATCACCTTACACTATTTATATGCAGGGCAAAGATGGTGGATATCCTCGTTCATTTTCATCTGTGACCTGATGATGGTGGCTGAACCAAAAGTTCCCCATGGCTTAATGAGGAATGAAGCACTTCCCTGATAATGTTCGGTGACTCGGCTGGATCAAATCACACCTGCACATCTGATTGAAGTCATTCTTTTAATGGTCAAGTGATTATAAGTCTGATGAGATGTTCAAGGTATCAGATGAGCAATATTTCTTAAACTATAAGGACAAAGAACTTCCACTCTCTAGTAAAGTTTGACAACTGGGCAATCAGTGAGATTAAGGGAATGCAGCATCATTAAAATGTTTAAAACTTCTGGCCATAACTCTTGTAAACACCACTGTGCAATTTTATTTGTTGACTTCAGTAAATCATTAGATTCTGTAGATTATGAACTTTTATCAACAAGAGTGCTTTCTACATGATTTAGTAAAATTACTCTGAATTGGTTCATAAAATACTCACTGTAGTAAACAATGCTTTAACCCCCCATTACAACGACGAACCAAGGTATTTGTTGTGGACAGGAGTAGCACGGGATCACGTGGTGTTGTTAGTGATTATAGATCACCTGTCGCTCACCTGGGGACTTTAGTGAGTGGGTGATGGGGGAAAGTCTATTTTTTGCTGACCGCCTTAAGTTACAATGTTTTTTGTCTCTAATCACTGTTTAATCGTATGGATCCGTTTTTATGCTGCTTGGACACTGTTCTGTTTTGGATATTGACAAAATAAATAATCTAAATGCATCCTGGATTGCGTTTTGATCAGCTGGCGCGTCAACAAGGATTCCCCTAATCAGCCGCTCGGCGACTTTGTTTGACAGTCGCTAATAGTATTCTTCCCAAAGAATCTGTGTTTCCCCTATAATATTATTCTCCAGTTTTAGAAAAGAGTTGGGACCGAAACTAACAGTACAATTAAATGTGTTGAATTTTACTCAACATGTTTTTAAATACTCCACAATTTGCAAGTCCTTTGTTTGGCATTCGCCACTGTATTTCCATTTATTTTTTTTTTTTTAGCATTTCTGACAGTAGTCTTGGCGAAAACTGCTTAGGATTATGTGTACACTTCCATACTGAGCAAAACAAGGCAGCAAGTATCTTAAGGTCACTTTTCAGGCTACATAAAAAACTATGATATCACTCATATTATAGCACTATAGTCCAGTAGCTAGTCTTTATTTTTCATGATAAGAGAGCGGCAACATTAGCAGGCAGTGATGGGTTGCAACTGAGATTTAAGGTGTCATATGTGCAGCTTACCATTGGTATTGCAGTTGCAGGGCAGGCACGCCTCCTCTGGATCCTTCCTGTAGTGATTTTCCTTGCATCGTTCACAGTGGGGTCCATTAGTGTTGTCTCTGCAGCTCACACAGCGCCCCCCGCTGCCAGTGCTCCTGTACTGCTCCATGTCAAACACGCACTTGTCTGATCTCCCACTGCAGTTACACTCTGTGAGTGATGCAAAAAAAAAAGAAGACAGTAAAATAGAGAAGGCAGAGGGTCAAGTGAGGAGAATCAGGAAAAGAGAGCCCAGAAAAGGAGGTTATAAAGAAACCCGTCAGAAATAGATGCAAGGGGAGAGGCACACAGACAGGGAATACAGTATGTGTGAGGGATTATGTGTTCTGGGATTGGATCATAATTTAGAGGCTCGTTGCTAATCTCATTTCACACGGGCCTAATGAGAAGCCAATCGGCTGTCAGGGGGCACTTAGATAACAGTAATTCATGTTTATACAAGAGCAAATTACTCAGCTGATAACGCACCATCAAAGCCCTCGTAGCCCTTGTATCAAATCCCTCCTTCGTTTACCAGTTACCCTGAGGGGGGACTTAGGTGAAATTGCCCATTTTATTATGAATCCAGCTCTCTGTTGTGCTCAAAATAACCATATGATAACTGTTTCCTTTTAATGAGACGTCTCAGCAGTATTCACCTTACATAATCGGTTTATATAAAACCTAGCATTGCAGCGCTGGGCTTAATAAAATTTGTTTTAAGTAGCTGGAAATGTTTAAAAATATTTAGTCAATAAAAATAAGTTGCGTGTTTAAGGGTACCCAATCCACACAAACTGTGCCACTACAATTATCCAAGGCTTTACATATCTTACAGAGCGCTGCTTAATCCGGAAACTTAAGAGAGCATGGCACAACTGAAAACCAAAGACTGCCTACTTCAACTGGTAGGTGGGAAGGGGCCTACCACTTCAACCTACCAGCTACTTTGAGAAGCAAATGTGATGGAACTAAATGTTTTACCTCATTTGGTTATTAGCGTCACTAAAAAAAAGAGCAAAGCATAATTGTTTTGCCATCAAAACTCTTCAAGACCAAGACCAGACATATTACCGACACCTCCATTATGGGCACATATTAACCGTTAAGTTGTTGCTTAGTTTTTCAAAATTCCCAAAGTCATGACACAAAAAATAACTATGGTCAGACGAGACCAAAATTTTACTTTATGACCAAGTTGCAAAAAGTAATGTATAGCAGCTTGTGACAGGGTTGTATTATGACTTGGGCAACCAAAAATGACCGGCCAACATCAGAGATCACGTTAGTGAAATTTAATATGCTTTTCTTCACATGAACAAAGAGGAGAGGTGCAGAATATGTATATAACAATACAAGTTATGGCCAATTTAAATTATAACTTAAGTTGCTTTATTTTTATGCCTTTTTAGTTTTGGCATGTCCTGTGTAACTGAGAACAAATACGTATATAGAAATGAATATCATAATTTAAAGGTAACACTTAAAGCACAAGAGTTTATATAGAAAAATTATTCAAATTTTATTTTGTAAAAGCTCTACGTTGAAGACAGTGAGAATAAAGGCATAACTTTTTGTCAATTTCTGTCTGTTCTCGTCCCCCACACTCTGAGCTGTGGGAGCCGCTTCAAACTTTTCTAATTTAACTAAATATGAATGAGATGTTTGCTACAAAAAAGCTTAAGTCAATGAAAGCAGTATAGCAGCTTTGCTAATAGGGCAGCTTATCATGATTCAAAGTCATGAAATAAACTGCACTCTGATTTTTATTGTTAATATGTTTCTTCCCACGGAGCAGTGAAAGCAAATAAAAATGTTTTCACGTCTCTCATGTAAGTATTTACTTACTGGAGGGTTTTATGTTTGTGCTGCAGAGTAACAGCTAACAGCTAGCTCCTCACTCGCTCCTCCCACAGTTTGGACTGAGCCATTGTTCTAATATTGGTAGGGAGGGACCTAAAATTAAATTCTTGTTTTTTTCTGAGATAAATGGCACATTTATTTTATTTTATTTTATTTATTTATTTATTTGCCTTTTTTATATTGATATTATATAAATGCAAAAGTTTCTTCGATGATTTTTCTTTTTTTCTTTTGGTGGGAACGACTCGAGGCTTTTCCGAAGGTTTGCCGGACTGTATAAGTATAAGTTCCAGCTCCTTTATCATGATTAACATACTGTACAATCTCTACTATGAGTGGTGGTGATGGTATCCTGCTTTTATTGAGCAGGGCTAAGAAAACTGCTCAGTTGAAATGAAGATGGACAAGATACAATACAAAGCATTAAGAATAAATAAAATAATAATAATAAAAAACCTCTTAGAGGTTGAACAAGGTTTAGGTTTTGTTGGACCTTCACATTGCAACAGGATAACAACCTTCAAAAACATTTTTTGTATTTTTTTTTTCTATATGTCGGAATAGGTGGCCAATATAATAGCCAAGAACTGATTTGGCTATTACATCACACTTGTCAGATTTTAATTTGTATTCCATCAATCATTTTGTTCACACTTTACAATTACCTTCTCTTTGCTGTTCTGCTACATTAAATATTTAGAAAGTACATTTGGAATTTTAGTGATCTGGAAACAAGTGGAAAGATATGTTTGTGTTTAAAATCTTTTAAACACTGAGCAATTAGTGTTTAATTCTATACATACGCATTGACAGATGCGGTTAAGGTCATAATTCTACTTTGACCTGCCAGATTTAAATATAAATGTATTTTCTGTCAAATAAATTTGTTTTTGATTGGAAATGGCTGTGGCATCTCTCTAAAGATAGTACAATACTGAACAAAGGGCAATATTTTTGAAAAGAGTTTCTCTGCTTAATTTACATTTTACGCTGCGGTTCACTGAAGTTCTTTGCTGTATCACACTTATTTAAAATAATGTCTGCGGTCTGCAGATGATGATAAATCAGGTCTATTATGTCTGCTCATGATGCACGAAAAGCACAACGACCACAGCCCGAGAGTGTTTGGATCAAAACTATCAAACGATGGCAGACTGGCTAACCGTACAGATTCATGCCCATAACGCAGAGTTAAAATGGTTGTCATTCTAATGCAATATGGGCTCTTATCGCACAGTAAATAAGTTTGCTAAAATAACTAAAGTAAAACCACTGTAAAAATGTAGATTCCTTCTCTTCATTCTCAGTTCTGAAAAAAATAAAAATAGGAAAAACTCTTCATTGTAAAATTTACTGAATGACACAATATACAGAGGCGATATTCAGCTCCTTATTTCTATCCAAGGGATTACCAACGGATTTTTACAGCACAGGAGTTTTCAACTATGGAGTCCTTCAGAGGACAAACATGAGGAGAGGACTTAAGAGGCTCGCTGGCTGATGTCACTGAGAGAATGAAGCTACTCTGGAGTAAACTCACCAGTGTCACCACACACAGATCACCATATTTAACTTGAAAAAATGTCAGGAGTCTGACATAAAGTGAAAGTCCTGTCCTCTATCACAAGATCCTGAAACACAGCAGGTGCTGCTGGAACTGGTCGATATTCAGTCCGACTCCATTTCAAAGAAGTTCAGCTCACTTACACAGAGTGACTTACATTTTGCTTAACGAAGCCACTTTCCAAACCAGCGGCGGGTGGCTCAGAAGATGCCGGTGTTGTTTGGCTCGACCTCCGTGTGTGAGCAGACGTTCAGTCATAAACATCAACAAAGCCCATGAAAAATCCAAGTTAACGAACCAACACCTTGGATCTATCCTGAGAACTGCCGCAACAAAACCAACTTCAGCCTTCAACAAACTGGCAAAAATCGGGAGCCTATGTCACTGTTTCTACTATGTTATGAAAAAATAACTTTTGGCAAGTAATTTGTGCCATAAGCCTTGCAGGTGCATGCTTTAGTAGCTACTAAACCTTTGACATGTCATTCATTTAACAGTTCACACAAACACATTTGCTCCTGACCTGGCGCTAATGTCAAATTTTAGAACCCACTGTGACCCACGAGTCAAAGGTTTCCCGTCCCTGTTCTATTTTGATATGCAACTACAGAACAGAACTTAAATCTGTTAAATAGTCCAAGATTTAAGTGTCATAAAATATGGCACAAACTGTTATTATGAAAAGCATAGGCGTAGATAAACTGAAAATGATGACGGCACACAATAAGAGTATTAAGGACTGCGTTAAGGACTAACAATAAAGCTCTCGAAAGTAAATATTAAAGCGAGAGATTCACTTAAATTTTTCCCTATTTTATTTTAAGTTCCATCAATTCAAAAGGTGGAGAAATGAAGAAATAAGTATCTCTCTTTAAGAAAAAAAAGGACTTCCAGCAGATGCATTGGTATCTGTAGATATTACGGAACACAGACTTTATAAACCCACATTTCGTATAAAACCCATTAAATAAAATGTAAATTGGCAGTGAAATTTATTCACACGCCATTAGATGAGAGCAGCATGAACCTAAAACTTTTCTTCTTCCCATAATGCTGCTTCTTCATAACAGCCCAAATCCCTTTGGATTTCCTGAGCTAAAAGTATATTTTCAAACACTAAATGCATTTTTCTGACAAATATTGATTCCCCTTGCTATCACGTTTACAGTCCCACTGGTTATGGCGCAGCCAAATCTGACAAACACTGTCCTCCTCCAACGCAGAAAGTTGCTGCATGAGTCAGGCTCTGATTGGCACTGGTGGGCCGCCAGTGCACAAATTCAGCTGTCTCCACTTGTCACCTCCCATCCACTCTATCTTTATCATTCCAGCCAGTGGTGCTGCTGCCGCTGCAGGTCAGGCAGACTGACAGCTAGGCGGTGGCACCTTCAACAGCAGCCTGAGCCACTGTCGCATTTCTGCTGGTATAGACTGTAGAACGTGGCATTTAGTGACATTTTTAGAAATTTAAAGACATCTGCTAAAGACAGACTTGTGTGAACTTATCATACTCAGGGGTTATTGAGTAATAACAGCAGCATGCTAGTTGCCATGTTATTTGTACTAATTTAGGTTTGGCCAAAATGTACTCTACTTGTAGGCCGAGATCATTTGAAAATGTTACTCATTTTTAAAGAAAATGGACAGAATAAATATTACTTCGTAGTGAGAAAGTTCTAAGTTGTATTGCTTAATACCTAGTTTTGGTTTATGTACAGTAGTAGTTTTGTTTCCATCAATATACTCTTTATTTTACTCATGTTTGAGTAAAATTAACATTGTTCTTTTATTCTGTAAACTACTAATAACATGTTGCTGAAATTCCAAGCAAAAAAAAAAAAATATTTGCAGAAAATGAGAAAAAAGTCAAAATAACAAAAAAGATGCAGTATTTTCAGACCTCAAATAATCAAAAGAAAAAAAGTTCATATTCATTTAGACACAGTAATACTAATGTTTTAACTCAGGAAGAGTATAGAAATCTATATTTGGTGGAATAACCAGGAGGTTTTCAGTGGGATTCAGTGCATTGGTCTCTGTAGATACTACAGAACACAGGCTTTGTAAACCCATGTTTTGTATAAAATCCATTAAATCAAATGTAAAATGGCAGTGAAACTTATTCACATGCTATTAGATGAGAGCGGCATGAACCCATAATGCTGCTTCTTCATAATCCTTAAAAAAAAATAAAAAAAACAACATACTGTTAACTCCTAAAAGTCTTACTGGCCTGACACCACACAGTTTCCCTCTTAAGATCAGACAAGGACTCTTAGCTCCACTGGTGAGACGTTTTTTGACGCCTCCAGACGCAAACTAAAACCAACAGGTGATGGCGTCTTTTCAGAGGTGATCCGGGTCTGGAATGACCCTGCTTTGAAAATCAATCACTTAAACGGCTGATCAATTTAAATCGCTGCTAAAAAACAACCATTTGTTTTCAATTACTTTCAAGTAATGAAGCAGGATGCCTGTGCTTCTTCTGATACTTTTATTGAATATAGTTTTGTATGACTTTTTTTTTTTAAATCACTTTGGTGAATTGTAGTTGTTTTTAAATTTGCCATATAAATAATCTCATCCCTTCGCTTTGAGCAAAAGGACATACAGCTCTCCCATAGATTTAACCCGGATGGGAACAGCAGACTTACTGAGTCAGAGGCACTAATGACGAACAGGAAGAGAAGTGATATAATGAGTCTTTTTAATTTAGGAAAACCTCCTAAAAGAGAGATGAATGTATTCTTAATAAGTCAATAATCTTTTTTATTGGTCCACTGGATGATGTGTAATTAAGTTGACAGCTGTGACCTATAAAAGTATCCTTAAACATGCAAGTGGGGAAAAAAATCTGTTCAGGAAGGCTGTTCATAAAGCTGAAGATAACATATGGCATTAAGAGTGTCCCTGCTGTTCCTAAAAGATAAATAAAGCATTTGTTTTAGCCTAGTTTTTGTATTACTCTTTTCTTACCCGTCATGGGAAGTTTTCTTAGAAAACATATTGCATTTTCATTCTCATTTGCTGGATTTTCTCAGCTCAAGTGGTCTGACCTTCGTTTTTGCTACTTCTTTGCTTGCCGAGTTTACAATGCCTTAATTGCTATCTGTATCGTGTTTCATTTTAGCGTTTTCACACCAAGTTCATGTTGAGAAAACTACCATTTAATGGCAGATTTAACCACCGTGTGTTCAAATTCTTTGTAGTAAAGTGGAGTTACGGAGTCATCGCCTTCCTAATTCGATTCTAATCTCACTTTCCTGCTCTGTCTGGACTTTCTCCCATTGAAGTGAATTTCTCTGGAAGAATTTCAACCACACTAAACATAAACAATGGCAGAGATTTTTCTCTTGTTCTTTAAATTATCATTTTTGAATTGTGTGGTGCAGCTTTTGAAATTAGCGCCGTTTTTTGGTGGAGAATTTAGATGGATGTGCTTCACAGTGCATCTCCACAAACGCTATCAAAACATTACATGGGTGATATGTTTTTGGGGAACTACTGCAGGATTCAGGAGAATTGAAAAATCAATATAGAGTTCCTCTAAAGGCACATGGTGGCATTTTGTGTTGGCTTTACTCCTAATCTCCTTCCTGTCTGTGGGATGAAGATGGTTACAAGCTGTACACAGAGTTGAAACAAAACACTTCATGGCATTTCCTCCAACATTCTTAACCCTAGACCCCCCACAGAGTTTTCTTTAGCTTGCTCGGCCATCTTGACCACATTTACAGCTCTGCACACACACCTCTTCAGCGTGCTGTTTTTTCCTCAATATGAGCCTGCAGACCATGTTGCATCACCAGCACAAAGAAGGTTGCACAGACATTTGAAGGCACCTACAGTTTTATGCTTCAACATTTTTTTTATTTTTTTTCCCCCACGACTAAGCCTCCAACAATACAATTCTGGCTAAACATCAGAGTTGAAACTTGGAGAAATGAACTCAGGAAAACTTTAGCCTGTAACAGCATTGGCATAAATTCAGTGTTTCTCAATAGCAGAACTGAAGTGGGATGCAGGTATTTGCATAACTCAAAATGCCATGTGGCAAATGTTACAAAAGTAAAAGTTTCCGCACATTTGAAGACGTGTAAATTGGCAAGGGTTTTATTTTAAAACTATAAGCAAAGTGTGGGAGGAATTTAATGTAACTAATATATTAAAACTCTGCAAATATGGAGACTGCTGCTGAAGGTACAGCGGATTTTGCATGCAACAATACATATAAAGAATATTTGAAAAACAGAATGGTTGCCCAATATTTATCTTTAAGTTGTGTAAAATTAATGCAAATATTTTAAGAAAATATAATGTATATACATTGTACATCATGCAGAAAATAAGCTATTAACTATATCTTAATTTATTGATATCTTGCTCTCTGTTTTAGAAGCCTGTCTAAAGTTTGGGTTGACAGAAATTAGTCAGTGTTGTGAGTAAACATTCATTGATGAAGTTGACTAGGGAAAGCCTTCGTTTCTGCTAAAGTACCAGTTTAGTTTGTAAAAAATTATAGTCCTGACATTGATAAAGCTAAATTATAACCTTGATCAAATATAGAAATAAAACAGAAGTGACACGACGCATGAAGCAGAACATATGGTGATACGTAAGGTCAGCAATTTGGCAGACCAAAGGGCAATCTGTTTCCACATTATCATGTGTCTAAATGAGCCTTCTGAGAGTGGTTGAAATCTAATTAAATGTCTTTTCTCTGGGAAACCCCTATTTCCTCAGTGAGAGGGAAAACTACTCCTCTGCCCTCACAAAAAAATGTGAGCCCGTGGCACTAATGTTCCTTTGGAGACTTGTACATCAGCAGTTCATACTCCATCTGAATATCTTTAGCAAGTTTTATTTTTTGCATATCATCCATATGTAGCTGTCTACATTGCCTCGATAATGCCGCCTGGGGATCTATTTCAAACAGATTAGTTTGGACACACGGCAAGAGAAACAATCTACTTCTGCGGTTTTAGCCATCAATATCTTGTTACGGTTCATAATAACCTGTGAAAACACTGTATAATGTAGCTGTAAAAATGCAATGTCATCACATTCAAAGTCAAATATACTGTAAATATGAAGCAGGTTGGTTCTAGACTTTGCTAAAACAAACAATAAAAAATACAAGTTTTGCCAGCATGGATATAAGGTGGAGTAAAGCTAAAAAGGGAAGATCCAAACACAGCCTTTATAAACTAGTTTTTTAAAAAATAGACACACACACACACACACCCACCACACACACACACACATATATATATATATATATATATATATATATATATATATATATATATATATATAACTACTGGTAGGTCTGTGGGTGATGATATTCTATTTTCCAAGCCCATTATTTACACTCTAGATTGTCGCTTCAAACTCTCCTACCTGTAGGGCAGCTACTGTAAGCTCACAAAAAATATGGCTGAGTGAGACAGAAAGGCTTTTTTTTTTTTTATATGCTGTTTGAAAGAACATAATATAGTAACAAAATGAAGCATAACAGTTTATTGGCAGATTTTAGCAAACCTTAATGAAAAAAAACCCCAAAAAAACTCTCTACACTTTAGCCCTGAACTAAATATGCAATCATGCTAAATGCAGTCACTGGCAGCATGTTTCATTTCTCATTAGTGGTAAGCTAATGACTAATATCAATTATCAACTCATTAAAGCCTCTATTCTGCATCATCAATCATGAGCAGGGTATGATATAAAAGAGTACATATATAAAAAAAGCTGCCATCTCGACTTATTTGCTCGAGAACTAATACAAACAACAATGTTATTTTTTTCTGTCCCATATATTAATATTTCCATGGTACAATTGAAGAACAGTAATGGTGCAGAATTTCTGCAGGCACAATAATTTCTCTCCTTTACAATTAATTTACCGGATGAATGAGATGTCGGATTGGTCAAGAAACCGAAGGTGATGCATGAGCATTTGAGGAGCAATGTTGCACATGAGATTGTTCTACGTAAATGAGACCCTTTTGTGACCCACAACATGTTGGCATTTACAATGAGATTTTTTTATTTTGCCGTTTGCAAACAAACAGAAGTCTTTTCAATATTTCCACATTAATATCTTTGTCCATAACGCTTCTCTTCAATGGATGGTTAACATCTTCTAACACTGGGATTGGTAATGCATTTACTGCAGCAAGATTAACTTACTGCATTAAAGAAGTTGTTTGGAGAAGATGTTTTCTTGACAAATATTGTACTGATAAATAGGAATGTCTTCTCTCTGTTTTAATAGGATCAGTGGAAACAGAAAGTGTTGGTACTCATGCCAAAGACAGCAAACACTCAATGTGATTTTCTATTTTTAACAAATCTGCAAAAAAAAAAAAAAAAAAAAAAAAAAATCACTTTTTTCACATTGTCATAATGAGATATTTGTGTCTAGAATTTTGAGGAAAGAGATTAAATTAATTCAATTTGGAACCAGACTGTAACAAAAAGTGTGGAAAAAAAGAAGCACTGTGAATTATTTACAAATACACTAAGTTGAAGTTTCAAAATCTCATCTTTGTTCCACATTCAAAGAATTGCACAGAAAAAATGTTTAGGATGTAAAGGATCTTATGAAAAGAAAAGTCCATATTGTAAATTTCAGAGAGTATTATGAGAGAACTAAGGTGGTAAAGTGGTCTTTTAGTAATTAAGATGGTTTATATTGTTAGATTTATTATGTCTGTGTAATAAATATTGACAAGTGGTTGGCACGTTGCACCTCACTTGCTTCATCTCATTTATGGTGTTTGAGATTGCCCTCACATGTCCAATTGAAAAGGAAAAAAAGTCAATTCCAGCAAATGCTTCTCGCCATTGCATTGGCTGATTTATTAAAACAGACAGCGATTTTTGGTCCTGAAGAGAAAGCTTCTCAGGTCTGAAAACATCATCATTTTTTGTAAATCAAATTAGGGGTGAGGGGTGTGTGTGGGAATTGGCCTCTTTTTCTCTCCCATTAAATTGTGTAACAGATATTGCAAACCTTTATCACTCTGTGATCAATTCTAAAGTGATTTAATCTAGGAGTTTTAGAGCACAAACTGCTGAGAGGTGAAGGAGAAAATCAAGACTTATCGCTCCAATGCCAAAAAATATCTTTGAAAAATAAGTGTGCGAATAAGTGTGCGTTTTAACAGTTAAGATAATATATACATAAAGCAAGAGTTTACGAAATAAAAAACAAAACAAGAAAAAAACAAAAAAAAAAACAAATTAAAGGCATATCAATTTTAGCAAAACTTTCACAAAACTTTCATACAGTTATGTATTGTAAAAAAAAAAAACCTCTTAAGAAAAAAATATTTTGTATTTCTTTCATGAAGCAAACTGAACTCAGGCAATAAAGAAAATCAATTATTTAACAATACACATTTCCATCCCTGAAATTCTAATTAGTTTAAAAATATATGTTAAATATTGCATCTAGTTTTCTAGGGTTAGATACACCTTCAAGAAATTGATATATCATCAGTTTTTGGTTATTTACTATACTTCTGAGTGTTGCGTAAGATTTTATTAATCACGCAGCAGCACCTTCCTAAAAAATAACCACCAACCTGCAAAGATAAAAATGTAAATATATAGTAAATTGAGTCTAATTATAAAGATTGATTTAAAAGTCAATTACATTTCAGCTTGATCCCAGTTATTGAAGTATTCAGTCAAGTTATAATTAATATTTAAATTGGTAGAAGACAATTTCTATCCTGCTTGAGAAGGATGTGAAGACCCCGGAAGCATATTGCATTGAGTCATTAGGTTTGTCACGATGCTTCACACTGAGATTGATTGGAGCAAAGAAAAGGAAATCTCTGCCTGAACAAAACCTGGCTTGGTTTGTTTTCATAAGACTTTAGGTATGCTAATCCAGACTGTTTAGTCTGTGTGGAAACATACCTAGGTATACCATATCTTAACAAAAATATTGCACAATCTGTTTATTCTTAAAAAAAAATAGAAAACCTTTTAAATGAATCATTCAACATGTCGGGTGGTTTCCTGGTTTTCCTCTCCAGAATTATAATTGTCAAAAAAAAAAAAAAAAAAAAAACAAAAACAAGGACAGTCTGTTTCACTTATTACACTTGATTAAAAAGAACTAAAAACAATAAGGGTCAGAATTTATCAACCACACATTGCACTTGTGATGTGTGGTTGATGTGTTTAAACAAGAAATATTTTATCCTTTCGATTTCTACGCTAATTATCAACAAGCCATGATAAACATAATATACCCAGACACTTTAATCAAGATTTAGAAGTGATTGCTGTGCCTTTAAAATTAAGAAAATAGATTTGGATTTGGGAATAGATTTACAAACTGAGGTTCTAACTCTTTGTTTTTAAATAGAGGGTTAAGATTGAGTAGGACTGCAAAGGAAGGCAGGCTAGGTAAAACTACAAAATGACAAATCATAACTTTAACGTAGAACTATAGCGTCAAACAGCGATGATCTAATGTTTAGAGTTATACTGTAACAAAAGTTGAAAAAAACTGCAGCTGCAGTAAAAACAAATTAGCTTAACTCTTCTTTTCCAAAAACAACAAAAAAGTAAATAGAATGACAAGAAAGAAGACCGCCTTACAAAAACAAGAAAAATTAAATCAACTTTTACTCATCGATGTTAAAGCAGCATTCCGATGAGGCTAAAATAAGTTTTAAAATAATGAGTTTTTAGGGTGACGTTCAAGAAAATGACTCCCTTTTCTCTAAACAAATGCATATGTCAGCTTCAAAGATGTGATGATGGAATTTAAAGTGTATCCCCATGGAAAGAGCCTCAGGCTGAACCTATTATAACATCAGGCAAACAATGAATTTTCCAGGGACCCACTGCAAACTGACAGGCTATAAAGGATTTAATTCTCAGAGGGGAGAATCTTGATGAGAATGATATTCCATTATATCCCAACACATCTGTACACAGATTCAGCTCTTAGTTCTCACATATTTGCCAACACATTTTTAACATTACAAACTATAAAGCTGCAGAGTTTCATAAACATTCATAGACTAATTTAATTAAATTTTTAAAAAAAGGCATTACAACATGCCTATTTCCTACTCTCAGAGTCACGATGATACAGAAATTACAGACTGTTAAAGGGATATATGCCCATTTCAAAATTTTTTATTAATTACTGTTTTTTTTGTTTGTAAGAATTTAAACTCCTTCAAAAGGACATGCACAAGTTTTTATAGTCCTTTAAAGCTTGATGCTTCTTTAATCTGAAAGACAGACACATTTCTCTTTGTTATCAACCCAGCCCTAATAACCATGTTTATGAAGATGAATTCAAACAAGTTTCACACATTGAAAACCAATCAACTAATAAGCAAACGCAAGTTGTAAAGTCGGAGATCAAAGACTTCAAATTAAATTTATTCCAAACTAATTTTTCAGTAAAGACTCTACTACTCATGTAAAGTCCTGGCTTTGAGGTGTTCCACAAGATGATTTAAAAATTTTAAAAGTTTATACTGTTGAAGAAAAAGAAAAAAACGTGATTTGATCAATCAGGTTTTATTTTCTGGATATCCTATGAAGTTCTGCTCTGTCTTGATTATGATTCTATTGAATGTCTATATGTTTTTCTGGCCCTGAAAAGGTCAAAAGCCTGTTATAAATTGTCTCTTTTGCTAAGCAATTGTAAAAACAATATTGTCTGAAAAAATTATTGGCTTCTCTTTATATTGTTAAATTTGTTTTAAGCAAATTAACAATATAATTTGCTTAAAATTATATTGTTAATTATAACAATATGATTGTTATAATTATATAACAAACAACTAACTAAGTGGTTAGTTGTTTGTGTATAATTATTTTGTGTTGAACAATTTAAACTCTGTCTTTTAATGAAAGAAAAAGAGTGGGCCAAGGTTAAGGAGGCTCTACTTAAAACAAAACGTTTAAAAATAATATTGATTGATCATTACCAGTCGTCTTTGTGGAAACATTGGTATGGAAGTCTTTTAGAAGATTTTTTATGAATTGCTGTGCATCTCTGTGGACCATGTGGAGTCTGTTGAATAAAGTAATCAATCGGACAATTAAAAAAAAAAAAGTCTAATCAGTGATATCTAGATATAATACAATGCCCTGCACCCTTTATATTCTCCCACATTTGCAACTCCAAACATTATATCTTTTTTTTTTTTCAAATTTCGTTTAATACACCAACAGAGAATAGATGATTTAGGTGAAATAGAAGGAGTTTAAACATGATTCAGTAAAATCTAGCTTCAATTTGTAATAAACCTTTTTAAAAACATTACCGCTGCAATTAAAGGTCATCGAGTCTTTTGAGCAATTTCTCTCCTGGTTTTGCACGTCTGAACACTGAAATTGTTCAGACACTGAAATGTCTGAAATTTCAGTGTCCAGATCTTGTTGCACTCTGATTAGATCGAGAGCATCTGAAAACACAGAGTTTCAAATCTTGTTACAGATTTAGGTCTTTGCAGGACAATGAATTTTCAGAGAAATTGAAATGCACCCAGATCAACTCCTTACTGATCTCTAAGCAACTGGTTGCATTGAAATTTACTTAGAGATATAAAAAGAACATGCAGAAGAATACTAATCATTTGCAGTCATTTACTTTCCACATCATAATTATGCACCACTTTATGGTCTCACCAAAAAAACCCCAAAAAAACAAAAAAACAGAACACAATACTCTGATGTTTGTTGCAGCAAAGAGAATGTGTAAAACTTCAAGAATTAGGACTTCTTTAACATAACTATTAATTACATGCATTCTCTCAGTCAGTGAGGTTTAGCGCAAATGTTAAAAAAACCCATTTCATTTAATGTCCTATGAAAGCACTGGGCATATTTGAAGCAGAAAATTTTTTTATCTGTGACAAGAGCTGGGGTAGTGATAGGACAAAAGGGGGGCTGAAAAGGGCAAACTGGAGTTGGCTGCCAGAAAATGTACGCTGCGGTCACTGTGGATTTTTAACAGGGTAACTCAGCACTGAATTGCAACACAATCAGAGTTCAAACTTGTGGGGTTTTTTTGTTTGTTTTTGTGAGTTACACTCACTGCTACTGACGTATTGAACTTTGCTAACTGCGAAGCTGAAAAGTCTCTCCATCCTTTGGTAGCTGATCACAACCGTTAAGAAACCCATGGGCTTAAATTATGTTGTACTTTTACATATTCTCATTAAGACACGTCTCAGTTTTTTCAGGTTGCGCTGAAACAAAAAAGAAAGGTTCCAAAGACTACCCTTAGGTGAACATATCTGACATCTTGCACAGCATTTAAAAGACAACTCTAAGTGTTATGTATAATATTTGTTCCAAGGGAAAACACAGTGAGCCAGGGCTGTCACTTTACTTTTATATGGGTGTAGGTTTGAACCTGTCAGGCTCAGCTCCTTTTCTTTAGTCTCCTTCAAAATACCCAAATATATGCAGGTTATGGTAACTGATGTGAACAGGTGAGAGAGCAGTTATCTGTCTCTGGGTGTCAGCTTTTGACTGGCTGTCAGAGTACAGTGTGCCCACTTTCAGCTGGAATAATCTTCAACCACTTGCAGGCCTGTAAGATGGCTGGGGAAAAGCCAGCAAGTGATGGATGTGTGAAAAAATTCCAGTTTGAACGGAGGCACGACTGGAAAGGCATTCAGTGGAATGGTGACGTCTGTCTTGTAGCATGACTCTCTGACATTTCTTGTGTTGTCTGCACAAGAAATAAATACACAACAGACTATATCCTTTAATTTGTCTTTGAAATTACAATCCTCAAAATTATTTCTCATATATTTAAATTTGCTTACAGTGGCATATTTTTGTTCTTATAGCCTTTTAAGACATTAAAACATGCATAAAACACAACACTTTTGAGTTCCCACACTTCCACAAAACGTCTAAATAATAAATTAATACTGATCCATTCCTAATATCGTGTACAATGTTGCAAAATTATTACACGTCTGTCATTCCAAACCCAGCTGAGTGCCAAAAGATAAATTCACGACTAAACAAAGATGAAGAAGAAAGACTTATAAAAAATTTTTCTGATCATTGGTGCCTGACAGCTCAATCCATCTCCTCAAACAGTAAATTGATGATTTACTGTTTTTCCATTTTGGAGGAAATCGGTACGCTCTCCAATTCTTGACAAATTGAAACATCCTGAGTTTTTTTTCTGAAGTTCAAACTGATTTGCCATCGCCTTAGGCTGGCAAATTATGACAAATTGCTAAAACCTGGATAGAATCGGATGTTCCAACAGATCAATGATCCCCAAAACATTTCAAAACTGTTCATAGAGAGGACAAAACGGGTCACTCAACTCCTCTTTCCAAAGCTTCCACCTCAATACTACTGAAAGTCTTGTGAATCCAACTCAAGAAACTAAACAGTTTAAATGAGGATGTCTTTGCATGCTTTTAACTTTTTCTATGCTCTTTTCTAAGAGAAAAAAAAATAGGTGCAAACAATACTGTCCTCAGAAATTAAAATATTCAGAATCACATTTTATATTAGTTATTGTTTAACATCTTTCAACTGATTTTGTACATAACTAAAATTTTTACTTGGGTTGAAATGTACATTTTTGTGCATTTGTTGCTTTGTACGATGCAGACTTGCTGATCAAAATCCATGAGCTGAAAGCAAAGTGTTTTGTCAAATTAACAAAGTTATTTTTCTTTCCCAAAGAATAAAGAACAAATTATGGCAACTGTTCTTGTGAGGCAAAATTAGTGAGAATGAGCTCTCAGCTGCGCAATTACACAAAGGAATCTGCGTTGCGCTTTCATATTCTCTCTTGTATTTGACTTGTTCTTTATATATGGCATTGATTAAGTTAGGTGCAGCAGTATATTTGGGACGCTTACTCAGAGTAAGAGTAATTAAAACATGCTTGCTGTTTAATAGAATTTGAAAAGAAAAAAAAAGTAAGAAAACAATTTGGTAGACACTCTTCTTTCATTCCTCAGCCAATTACATTTCATCCTTGGCAGCTCTCAGTAAATGCTCATGGTTGGGTGAGCCAATCTGGATAATTCTCTAATTTATGTATATAGAAACACAAATGAGTATTACAGCAAACAAGAATGGTGGAAGAATCGATTAGCAATTTGCAGGGCCTTGCAGAAGTATTCATTCTTCTTGAACTTTTTTGCGTTACTATCACAAACCTAAATGTTATTTAGAAATTATTGTGGCACGCCCTATGAAGTGAAAGGAAAAGTGAATATTCTTTTCAATAAGTTTTACAAATAAAACTGTGATGTGAATTAGTATTGTACAATTTTAGTAGTTGTGTCCTTGGACAATCCCAAGTTGCCTATAAGTCTAATAGTAGCTTAGTGAATTCGAAGTGCAGCGTAAAAACTCAGCTTTTGTTAGGACTTGATTGTAAGACTGCTATATTTGTTTTTTTTTTCCCCCTTACTTTCTTTCAATGATGAAGGGCGAATCACACTCATAGTTTTCACACAACCCCTGACAACCTGAGCTTGTCACTAGAATTTAACACTGCCCTGTGGATTTTCCAGATGGCTGCACCCAGCGGGTTCATGACAGCACCCCCAGAATCAAGCTACTCACTCAAACACTCGTTGGCAGAATCCCCAGTGGCCCTGGCCCAAGGTCTGTCCTGGTAAAAGGGGTGACATCTCTGGCAGTCGGTTCCCACTGTGTGATGTTGGCAGGCACACACCAGGCCACCCTGTTCCCCCTCAACACACTCGCTGGCATGGCCGTTGCACTTACATCTAAAGGGAAACATAAGACACGTTTTTTTTTTTACACCTGCAAGTCCAGTCTTTCCTTGTTTTTTCCTCTGTCCATGCTTATTTCTGACACTGAACGAATGTGCACACAACGGATGGAGCTGAAGGCAGAGGAAAGTGAGAGGGTATTTCCACCATACGGAGTTGTCACTTCGTATTATCCCTCACAGGCATAAATGTGGTCTGAGATGAGGTGGGGTTTTCATTCCCCCTCAGCGACTGCACTTTTCAACTGTGCTAATGTGCCACTGCTAATATACTCATACGATCCAAAGGACAATGACAAAAAGCAACAGACTTGTGCTGCATGAAACAGTGACTGTTAGCTCAATATTTACTTTAAAGTGACTTGCAAACATTTCTGAACCTCGCCCTTAATGCTTGAAACAGCCAGAGCTTAAAGCACAATATACCTGAAAGACCTTGAAATATTTTCATAGAGAAAAATCCTTCACTGGAAGACTTTTTGTAAAGGTACTAGAGTTTTTTTTTAATTTTATTTATTTGTTAACAGTTTTACATTGCTTCACCAAAACCAACACATATTTTCCATACCTGCATATTGTGTTATATTTTGTCTCCAGCCGTAGAATTAGAAACATACAAAAACTCAACTTTGGCTTCATTTAGCACCCACAAAATACTTTTCTAAATTCCCCCCCCCCATTGTCATTATTTGAGCTGATCGTTTTATTTATTTCACAAATAGAGGATACTGTTGTAATCTTTACTTATAGATTCTTGATCAAATTATAGTTTTGGGGAACTGAGAGTCATATGAAAACGATGAATATAATCATAACCAAACGTGTTGAGGATCATTGTGCAGTTGTAAAATGCATCGTCTTCCCAACTTTACCAGCTTTTTTGTTTTTTCATTTCAAACAGAAAAAGTCAGAGGTTTCTAAAATATGTAGGTTCTTTCCCCCCACATCCGCTGTTTCTCACTCCAGCAGTGACATGTTACCCCTTGTCACAGAAGGCAGCAGAAGGCCAAGGCGGGATCAGAATGCACCACCTGCCAGGAGTTTAAATGTGTTTCTTGAGTAACATTTCTCACCTTCTTTTCTACAAAACACAGCTCTGCTAATTGGAGCAAAAATCCGTGCCTTGACTCATCGACCCACAGGACCTGTCTCCAATATGCATCAAGGCAAACATACGATGCAGAGAGTTTCCAGATGAGATCTTGGAAAAGGTTTGCATTATCGGATTGTTTTGCGGAAGTTCAAGTGACTTGATAAAATTGCCAGACATTTTTAGAAGTAGATTGATAGGTGCTCCATAAAGTGATGCAGTGAACACTTTATGCCTATGGAAGACCAACTTCTCTCAAATATACAATCTTCATGGCTCTCTTAGCAAGAGCCATAAACCCCTTGCTTCCTGAAAATACTTAAACAGTTTTAATAAAGTAAATATTTTCTGAATTTCTGACAAACGGCTCCTTAAAATAGTGATTTTTAAAATTAATTTTCTCCACTTTTGCAAATGGACAGGCTAATTTCTTACCAGCTATGACTTACTTTTTCTGTATGTATCATTTTCTGGCAGTGTTGCAGGTTTTTGTCAAGTTGCTGCAATAAGGGGTAGACATTTGTCACTGGGTGGCAACCTCTGTCACATTTACTCAGCTGTCCTACAATCACATGTCTGCTGGCCTGAGACTCAGACCCAGTTATTACACCATCACTGAGAAGACAACAAACAAAACTGCCTCCAATCTATACCCAAGAACTCTGTTAAAATGTATGTCATGTCTTGCAAAAGTGTTCATTGAAGTTGTCCACGTTTTGTCATGTCACAGCTCACACATTTTAATGTGTTTTATTGGGATTTCATTTGATAGACCAACACACAGATGTGCACAATTGTGAAGTGGAAGAAAAGAGAAAGATGTTTTTGCAATGATTTTCTTGTTGCTACTTTTCCATTTTGTGAAGTGCAACTCCTGTTCTTTCAACAGAGACCTCCAACTCAGCAGTGGTTGCCTGCAACTCCTCCACAGTTTCCAATCACGAGAGAAAATGTGTTTTGTCACATAATATGAGAAAATGTCCCAACATCCCAACAAATGTTGAATTTTGAGTTTGACCCAAATGCAGCTGAGAATAGGGCAGATTTAAACGGAACGATAACAAGTTCCTATGGAAAAACAAGGTCAAGAACTGACAGACAGCTGCAAACGTGGAAACGGGCTTGAGAGAAACAGGATTCATGAATGCCAAGTGCAGGATTCAGTGAGACAATAAGGGAAACAGAGCAGGCTAAACGTGCTGTGAGGATGGGTGCTCAGTACAAACAAGGACCAGGTGATCAGAATCAATGGGATGAGCGGGGAGGTGAAAGGGAAGTGATATACTAGGGCACTAAGAGGAACTTCATAAATGACACAGAGCACTGAAAGCTGTGCTGGAAGACCCAAAGGGATAACCCATAAAATAATACAAATAAAAGAACGTAATGGAAGAAGCTTAAAAAAACACAGAATCAGAACACAAAACTCAAACCAAACACTCAAAGTCCAACACACACGTTTGTACAGGTTTCTTTAACACCACATGTTAGATGTAGTTAGGGCTGCCACAAAAAAACAATGAATCAGTTAACTGAATGATAAATGAAAATTATCATTCGATTAACTGAGGGGGGAGCGAACCATTATATCAGGTAGTCAGATATGCCCATCTTCTCTGTCTAAATCTAATGATTATTAAAGGGCTATATTGTATAGAGATGTCATAATCTGTACTCTTTTGGTTGAATGTAGTTTTTATTTCCACTTTGGTTTTATATTGTGTTAAGATTTTATTCAAGTGCATTTTTTGTTAATAGAGACTGAGAGTCAGTTTTATTTTTGTTTTTGGTTGTTTACCAGTTCCAGTGTTGTGTTCTTTTGAAAATAAAGTGTATTTATTTTTGGCAGGATGTGCTTGCAATATGTTATTTTCATTACATCAGTTTAAAATGGTCTTCAAACAATATTATTGTTTATTGTAATAATTTTTGAGACAATTAATCGCTCATAAAAAATTGAATTTCTAAATGTAGTTACACCACAAAACTTATGTAGTTAAATGTAAGAGAAAAGATGTGGGTAGAAGTTTTACACAATTTCTACTTATTTTGAGGTTTATTTAGTGAGGGGACTGAATTAACCTCCCATTATTGATTAGCTGCTTAAGAGTTTGATCTGCTGACACATGAAGCAGCTGAGGTTTTGGACCCTGCTAACATGAGGGCACAGAAAGTGCTGTTGTGCAACCAAGCTTTCAGTCAGAAGCTATTTTCTCCATCCTGGAGGCCACCACATCAGCTCACGTACCGATCCATATTCAGCGGCGGCTGCATTGATGCTCAACTCCAAAAAAAATAAATTAATAAATAAAAAAAAATCACAACAAATCTTTCACAGCATCTAACTCACAGACTTGACATGAGGCAGCAGAGTGTAAAGGCATATGTTCTTCAACAGACTGTCCAGATATAAGGCTAACGTGTTGCTCTGTGGGGTTTGTCCCCCAGGTGTTGCGACATTGCTGGGTAATTTGTCACACCGATGCAGTGATCCTAAACATTTTTGACAGGTGTCACATCAAGTTTATATTCTCTCAGAAGACTCCATCTCAACTATTTAATTGTCCACTTCTTTTTTTTATTTTTTATGTAGCAACCACGGTGAAGTATGGTTTGTGGTGACATGTCCATTCTCATTAATGTGAGTAACAAATCCAAAATGGAAGAAGTGTGGAGTATTTTACTGGTTTAGCTTCATCATGAGGTAAATTGAGTGGCAGAAAGAGGGAATATTAAGGTGATAGTTTAACCATTTGGCCTGTGCTTTGAACTACACTCAAGACCTTTTATGGTAAGAATAATGGACAATTAGATTTAAAAAAATGTTCTGAGAAAACTATCTAAAATATTGGTGCCTCTAACAAAAGTAAGAAACAAATTGATGCAAACTTTGCTTATTTAAGTTTAGTTGAGTGCTTAGACACTTTTAGTGAGTTAAGATTTTCTGATTCTCTGGAGAATTAATTTGCTGAGATATTATTGGGATATTATTATTAAATTCCCATTGGGATATAAATGAGATATGATATTTTCCATTTCTCTCCACTCTTCAAAAAGGGACAGACAAGAACACATACTTTTAAATGTAGATACAGTAGCGACTGGAAGCTGATAACAAATGTTGCAATTTTTTCTCTGTAAAGGACATATTTGTTTGGTTAACTCGAGACAAACATAATTGCATTTGTAAAAAAGGAAAATAGCAAAGAAATCTTTGTTGCTTGTGCTAATTTTAAATAGATTACCATTCAAAAATTTAATTACATATTATTTGGTGGTCATTCCACCAATGACCAACAGGGATTTAATAAAACTAAAAGCATTTTGAAAATGATGGTTATTTTTTAATTTATTTTTTTTTAAATTTTGGTTTTCTTACCTCCCACCCACAGAAAAATCAGAGATGGCATAAAAATACGAGCGCAGCACTTTGGGATCCTTAAAAAACTCGTCCCCAAAGGTATTCAGCCTGTCCAAAGAGATGAGCAGGTCAGTGGCTGTCACCCATTCCTGAAAAACACAAAAAGGAAGAGAAGACAAACATGCCATGAGACAATAAATAAATAAAATCTGACAAGCAGAGGAGAAAAAAAAAAGAAAAAAAAGAAAAAAACAAACAACTAAGGAAAAAAGACAGAATATAATAGCAGTGCGTTGTCAAATATGTTTTTTTTTCTTTTTTTATGATCAATCCTGAAAGCAGCATATATCCTACAGTTAAAAAAAGGGGAAAAAAAAAGATATGTAAAGTTGGCAGAAAAGAGAGATTAGTCGGGATGAAAAGTTGGTGGATCAAAAGACATGGGTGATGGTAAAACGACGGGGGGGAGAGCAGATGTAATGGGAAGATAATGAGTATGGCAAAGAAAATTGAGCTGATGTTAGAGTGAGAGGGGTGAAAGACGGAGGGGATTAATGGAGATAAAAGTTGAATTATGAAAAAAAAAACACAACATTGCCGTTCTACTCCCCTGTAATGGATTGCACTTGGCAGAACCTTCACTCTGATAAGATTTAAGCTACTGCATTCTGAGCCCACTGCAAGGGTAGAGCGGGATGAAGCAACAGCAGGAGAGAGTGAAGGAGGATAATGCAAACAGGGAAAGCAAATAAAAAAATAAAATAAAAAAAAACAATACTGCAATACTGGGGTGGAAGATAAAAGTGACGTCAAGCAAAGAGAATGATGAAAAAAAAAAAAGCCCATCCAGTACCATAAACCCACTTTTAAACAAATAACTGGAGAGATTTTTTTTTTTTTTTGGCTGGTTTGGGACTTTGTGGCGGTCCTCAAAAAGCCTGTAAAGCTGTGTGTTTTGAAGCTACTCTCCAGAGACATCTTTGAAGTGTGGCAGTGGAAGACAAGGAGATTGGAGTGAACGGGCCTCAGACTACAATCGCCTGATGATTTCCTTCGTTCTTGTCTTTTCTTCTTTTTTTTTTTTCCAATACAGCACATCTTTGTTGCGGCGAAGCCCATCAAATAACACCTTTTTGATAAGATGGGGCTTTGCTTATTATAGAATACGAGGCATAAACCGAGCATGCTTTGTAAGTGATGTTTTCTATGCTTTTTTTAATTATTATTTTGAAGCAAGCCATTTTCTTAACCATACTGGGGGAAAAAAATAGTATGAAAATGAGAAATATTCCTTCAACTATGTTTGAGAAATAAGTCGACTTAGTTTGACAACCCCAAACTTTTTCACTGAGTAGCAAACATGTGGTCAGACGTAACCTTCAAAGTAAGGGATGCTCGAAAAGAACCAAGAGACCCAAACTGTGCCATTATAACACCACCACACTGAACCACAGATACAAGGCAGGGTCTATGCATGGTGCATGACAAGACCTAATCCTATTGTACAATTATTGTAGCTAAAATTAAGACCCATTGAACCAGTCTATGCTTTTATCAATATGTTATCTAATTCAGCTGACTGTTACCAGGAGTCCTGAGGTATTATGTGGCCATAACTGCTTCTCCTCCAAGGTTTGACATGTCATGCATTCAGAGATGGTTTTCTACATACCTTAATTGGATTGAATTTAATTCAAGCTAGCATTTCTTTCATATTGAAGCAATCTGCCCATTCTCATCTGACCTTTGATAAGAGCAAAAGCATTTTTGTTGAAATAACTATTGTTTTAGGACAGGGGTGTCTCAAGGGCCACGGTCCTGCAGTTTTTAGATGTGCCACAGGTACAAAACACTAAAACGAAATGGCTTAATTTCCTCCATCTTGGGTGGATAAGTTCTCCAGAGCCTTAATGACCTAATTATTCTATTCAGGTGTGGTGCAGCATAGGCTTTTAGTACCATCTTCTGTAAGCTTTATCCATTCTTAAGCTCAGTTTGAACTTCAGCTGGTTGTCCTCACCAGTGCATCTTAAGTCAGACCTCGCATCAACAGCAGTTGAGATTTGGTGGAAAAATGTTTATTTTATAAGAAACACACATGTAAAAGTGCATCTTATGTCAGACCTAGACACCTAAATACCCACCTGCCATCTGATTGGCAGATTGAGTTTGCTAACAGACTAATTGAACACGTGTTCCTAACCAAAGAACCTGATTAGAGTTTATCGGATTTTAGAAATTTACCATGCGGGAATCTTCATCTCGCAAGCTCCTTTCCACGCCCTCTCTGGTATGGATGTTGTGTCACTTCCACAGGATTAAACATAAAAAAAAAAACCCATCTGGATCTTGGTTAACAATACACTTCTCCAGTCCTGCACATTAAAACCAACATGAATGTGTTGAAGGGTACCAAGCTGCCTATGGAAGAAGTATTAAGTAGATTTCCATTTTTGCACCTCCTAATAGCTTCCTTGTAAAACACTGAAGCATTAGTCTTTGTTCAGCAAGCAAAGCAATTTGTAGAAAACTAAGAAATGAAACAAGGATGACACTTTGGGCCTTCTGGGACTATAGTCATGAACATAGTGTGAATTTTCTCAGCTTAAAATGGCCTGAACAGCAGAAAGAAAATGTTCAGAAGAAAGTTGATTCTTGGGAGACTTTCCGATTAGCATGACCAGAGAAAGAACACAGAGTTTGGATATGTTGCCTGCAGTTTGAGAAGAAACTAGTTAATGATCTGTTAGTGTTAAGCAGCTCCTATCAGACTTAATAAAGCTCTCTGTTTAGGTCTTTCTGAAGAGAGAGAGAGAGAGGGAGAGAGAGAAAGTAGTGGTTACTTTCAGCAGCAGTCTGATTATGCAGCAAAAAATATTCTTGTACAAAAAGCATTATTTGATTTTCATCTTTATTTCCAGCCAATTTCCTCCACTAAAGGATCCAACACCAGTTGGAGTGCACTTCTCAGACAGTCCTCCCTTTTGGCAGTCAGTCAAGGCCTGTCAAGCAGTTGCATGATTGCATAATGTAAGAACAGCATCAGATGATTGAGTGTGGTCACCTGGCATGTTATTGTTCCAACCTTAACTCCAGCACGTTATACATTGTTCACACGGCTCTGCAGGCTAACAGGATTTGGATGCCACCTACAGTCTTGAGGCAGTCGGAAAGCAGATCAGTCTTTGTCTTGGGTTTTACCAACTTAAAACGGCAAATTTGGATTTATGGCTCGCAACAGCAGGCCTGTGATGTGAAGCATGATTTTCCTATGCTCAGGTTTTGCCTTAGTACTTGTCAAGTATTAGATGGCATCAATTTTCTTGGCTGAAATCACAAATACATTTCATTTAGTCATTCATTCATTTTTCTAAGTTCCAAAGGGGCTTATTTTTGTCTCCAGTGGCCAAGGGGTGAGAGCTTAGATATACAACAGGCAGGTTTTAAGTCCATCACAGGGTAACACAGCAACAGACAATGTAGTAACTCACACGTAAAGATAATGTAAAGCAACCAATTCCTTAACCTGCATGTCTTTGTTTCACAGTGGAGAAAATTGCACCCACAGGCACACAGGGAGAACATCAAACTTCACTTAAGTTCCCAGCCTGGATTTCTACCCAGGACTTTCTTACTTAAAAGAAACAGTGCTAACAGCAGCTCTACGATCTATTCTGTGACCTCTTCACACTGATATGTAAGTAGCCAAATAAAAAAGCCAGTAACCATGTAACCAGGTTTCAGGTAATGTAGGTTTACAGCTTTCCCAAACTGCAGACCGGCATTCAGAAAGGTCGTGTTGAAAGATTTAATGAAGAACAGAAAACTAAGCAAAAAACAGGAACAAGACATAAAGCTGGCAACAGAAAACGGGCACATAATCAGACGAAAAAACAAACATTTGAGGGAGAATGCAGGCAGAGGAAAAACAGGTGATGGAAAACAGCTGTGGAAAGAAGAAAACTGAAAGAAAAATCCTGAGGGAAGGTGAATAATAATGTTGCATTCTAGCTGAACTCGGAACTGGGAAATTCCAACTTCCCAAATGAAAAAAAAAAAAAAAAAAAAACGCAAACAAACAACTGGAACGCCCTCTGCAGTCTGATTCCCCACTCAGACTACCCACAGTTACAGAGTTGACTTTGCGTTTCATTGTGATTGTTCCTCGCATCAACAGCAGTTGAGATTTGGTGGAAAAATGTTTATTTTATAAGAAATACACATGTAAAAGTGCATCTTAAGTCAACGTAACATGTAGCGCCTTCAATTCTAAAGTGAACAAATTAAAAGTGGGGTTTTCTTGTGGGAAGTAAAAGCTTGTTTTATTTTTAATTGCAATGTTGTTTATGGAAAAGCAATTTTATGCACTGAAACCTTGGAATGATCAGCGAAAAAAATTAAACATGATTCACTTACCACACTCGTTGGATATGCATAGAAGTGTTGTGTAAAAATAATGGAATAAAATTCATACAATTTAAAAAGTTTAATCTTGAAGAGGCATTGAGAAATATCCCTGACTTAATATGTATAGTTGAGATAAACTAAGTAGAGCTTTCTGAAATTAAAAACAATAAAAATTGATCATGTGAAGTCGGTGTGAAAACATTGTTTCTATCTGCATCTAAATTATTTGGGCTGCTTCTTACTCTACACAAATTGTCAAGAAATGTCTGTTATCACAAAACAAAGAAACCTTGACAAAAAAATGATGCCTAAACCGCTGAGTGACATATTTCTTTGTTGTGACACTATCTTCAAAATACGAAGGCTCATTCGTTTAAAGCAAAAGATGTAAAGACGTAAACTCTGTGAAATATACTTTGTTTCTTAATCCTTTTGTGGTTAATACTGAAAACAATTAAGTTTTTCACATTTTAATGGAAACAAAAATGGCTTGAGGCCATGACCTGCTATTATGTATCCCTATTAAATAAATTATTAGCACAAAATCCATTGCCCACTAATGATATTATGGACCAGATTTATAACTCCACTAATGAGGGGCAATTCTGGACCATGGTATTTGACTCATTTTATTTCAGACCTCCAATTCTGCATGCGCAGTAAAAAGCGTTTTAAATATATTCCCAACACTGACACACAGAGTAAATGCAATGCTTCATTTATTATAGAGTATAGAACAATCATTACTGGGAAAGTTTATGCTTGGTATAACAGTGCTAATTGTGTAATAATTCCAAATATCACTTACTCCAGTAAAAGGAAGCAGTTTCTTAGGGTTAATTAGGAGTCAGCTCATAAGTTATTATTAGTGCAAACCACAGCAAAAGCTTAATTAACTTTGATTCCAAGTCCCTTGGAATTTGGGCTCACAATGCTACGATGATGCTGACGTAGGAATAAGTATGGAGAGTGGCAAGGAGCCAGTCCTTTGCTCAAGGCAGTTGCTTCCAAATGGTCAAGTGAGCAGGTTCACATACAGAGACATGGATCAGAGTAAAAGAGTTGGCAGTATCACTGCTGCAGAGGATGTCCCTAAGCATATAACCTTCGCCATCACCTACAAATTCTCTCTTTTCTCTTGCGCTTCTCTGTCTTTCTCCTTCCCTTCACCACTCTTCCTGTTTCCCTTATTTCTACGTCTGCAGGCGGTGACAGGAAGGAGAGCAGTGTCCCTCATTCCAAAGTTAATAACTTTTTAATTTAATTGCTTAAGCTCACTGTGCCCTCAATATGTATTTTTTTTTTCCCCTCTCTCCGGCTCATCTCATTGTCATTCAGAGTCAGAGCTTGGGTCTTGCCACACAGCTTTCTTGAGTGAGAACAAGGGGGTGTGTGTGGAGAGAGCAGGGGGGCGGTGTTGTGGCAGTAGCGAGAGACAAACCATTTTAATGGATGACTGAACAAATTAAATTTGAATTCATACAGCGGCTTTCATCTTTTTTCCCTGATTATTGAAAAAAAAAAAGCATGCTTTACAAACTTGACAACAGAGCTCACTTTGAAGTAAGCCATTTCTTTCGAAGAAAAAAAAAAAAAAATTTAAATGACAAGGTGAATGTTGTTTCTTTCAAATAAAATCTTATTTGGCAATAAAATCCAAATAGGATTTGGATTTTGCATGCTAAATGCAAAATGAGAGAACATCATGCATGTTAAATGCAAAATCCAAATCTGCATGTTAAATTATAAGTATAGCAAAGCACCGGTCTGTACCCTTTTTTTGTGCTTTACCTGTCTAAAATAAAGTTGCATAAATTATAAAACACCAGATGTAAAGTCAGACATGCACTATCCAAACTGTGGCACAGCGGACAAATCTGCAGTGGGATTAAAATGCTAATAAAACAGGCTGGATGCAATTTCTGTTTTAAGCCTGATGAAATATGTATGGCTCTGTATGAGGGATATATACAGGGTTATGCAGAAATGGCACACTAATATGGCGGACAGGAAAACAGGAAACTTTTCCTGCTCGGTTGACAATCTGGATGTAACAAGTTGGTTTTATTACTTGGACAAAGCTGTGCAGTTTATCCTACTATAGACTTCCTTTGCTACCGTCTAATAAATTTTAATATCAGACAAAGAACGCAAACTTTTATATTATCAAACTAATATAAAAAATATTATTTCTAATGATATTTTACTGTACTAAGGCCCGCGGGTGGCCTATTCAAGCCAATCTGATCATGTATAGAAACAAAGGTTCTCAGTCCCACTTATTAAACCAGGAATATAGTTCGGTTCAGTTTAATTTTGAAAATGGGACAATACATAACGATGAATATTAGAATGTAAATACAAGCAATCATAGCCAAGTGGCTAATTTCCATTTCCAGCCCCATTAGTTAATCAATCAATCAAATTTTATTTGTATAGCACATTTCAGCAGCAAGGCATTTCAAAGTGCTTTACGTCATAACAAACATAAAAACACAAAGTCATGTAACATAGAATAAACAATCAAAACATTAATTTAGACGGCCGTCAAATTTAGAACTTGATTAAATGCGATTAATCCCTTGCTTGAAAACCTGAGTTTATTTTCAGACTTCTCGAAACGAGAAATAATTTCATCTGAAACACTCTGACAACACGTAATAAACTAAAGAATCTCAGAAAAATATATGTCCCAGGTTAATGACAATGAAGATTATGTGACGCATGCATCACATTTATTTATAAATGATACATTTATATGTGATGGGCATTTTGCAAAGCTGGTTTTCAAAACTGTTTTAAGTGTAACTTCACTGAACCACAGTGAGACCCATTTTTCACACACAAAAAAAAAACAAAATAAAAAAAACAAAACAAAAAAAGAATCACCAGGAGTGACCAGCCAACCAAAACTACTCCAGATGTCACATAGGAAAGAGGCTGGACAAAAATAGCTTCAGGAGAGAACACAAAGGGTAAAACTACTACTGACCAATCACTAAAAATGCCCCCAAAACCATTATGATGATGCCCAAGAATTTAAGGAAAATGTTGTGCGCACTGACCAGACAAAAGTGGAACGCTTTGGAAGGAACGTGCGCTTCTTACATCTGTCATGAAATAAACACATTTCCGAAAAAAAGAACACCGTAAAAGGGTGACACATGGTGATGGAAATAATCTTTTAGAGTGACTCAGTCACAATTTTACTTCAGTTTTGATTGAGATGCTTTGGTGTGACCTTAAAAAGCTTGAAAACTGTCCATTGTGGCTGGAATTACAAGAATTAAAACAATTCTGCAAGAATTAAAACAATTCTGCAACAATAGTGGGCCAAAAATCCTCAGAAGTGATGCAAAAATTAAACATTGCTATTGTTGTCTCCTGTGGTGATGAACCAATTGACTGGTGTAAAAGACATGCTCATTTGTACATCCGGGCAGCTTTGTTTGGATATCGTATCCTTCTCTTAAAGAATTAAATAATTTAAAACTTGCTTTTTGTATTTATTCAAGTTACGTTTCTTTGATATGAACATTTATTTTGTATCACATGTCAATGTGACAAAATAACACAAAGCAATGGAATCTGTAAGGGAGCAAATATATGTCACACACCACTGAATAATTTAGTTAAAGAAAAACAGGTCATCAAGTCATTTCTTCTGTCAGTGAGATATATCTAATTTCTCACTGACATAGCTCGAGCTCACTACTTTTTTCTTTTTTTCCTTTTATTAGAAGTAAAAAGAATCCTGCTGTTGTAAATACCCTTGATTAAATCGTCTCATTTTCCTTTTGCTAGGAAACATCAATAATCACAGAAACAAAATGTTTCAAATTCAGGAAGTTTTACAAATCATTCATCGGTTTGGCTGGGAAAGTCAACACAAGTCCAAAATTATGACAAACAGTGATAAACAGACCACATTCGCTTTGATTACATTCATTATAAAACAAAATTCTCTGTTGAAGCAACAGCAAACTCTATATCAAAAACAAGCCTAGATTTTTTTTTTTATGTCAATTTTTGACTAATCACTGATTACAATCACAAGACTTTTTTTTTTTTTTTCCCCAACTAAAGTTCTGCTTGCAAAAGAGCACGGGAGTGTCTGGGAAGTTTAAAGTTCCAGTATTAGTCATAAAACTCCATAAGGTACAAGATGTCTTACGTTCTGGCTTTATTTATTTATTATTTTTTTAAAAAGTCAGCTCTTTACTGTGCCGCACAGAGCTTACAATTATGTTGTTATATTCTTCATAATGACAGGTTGGATGTCCTCCAATCGATACTTAACCATAGCCAGGACTCCCTTTTGTCACCTCTCACCATACACGAATGCTTGTCTATGGCCAGAGTACTCCCAAAGTCCCACTTTTTAATAAGAAGGCGGCTCTATTTTGAAAATATTTTCAAAAAGACTGAATAGTGAAAGGACATAAATGTTCTTTGTAGTGCATATGGAAAATATAGGATGTCTTGCTTTTGACAATCAATTGTATCATGAAAAGAAAGCAATTTAGACTGAAATTAATGATACAATAGGCATGGAGCAAATCTAAACAGTTGATCTCATGCTTAAAAGGTTGCACCCTTTTCCTTCAAATGTGGTATTGTTTTCAATGGGCTTACTTTGATTTGACAAAAGGCTTTGTCTGCAAAAATGTACATTTTAAAGCAAATGTTGGCCTGGGTTTTGAATTCTTTTCTTAAAGTGATGAATTTTCCCACGCGAAAAGATGGAGGGTCACAATTCTCTGCCTCATATCCCTCCCCCCCAACACACTGGCTGGACATGCATTACAAAATCAGAATGGTGAAATATTATATTGCAATGCATTGGGGTGCCTACCAAACCTGTAATACGTCTCTTTGTTACATTGATTGTTTAGGGCAGCAGAACCAAATCTATAACTGTCATCCTTCAAAAACGATACTAAGAGTATTGCAGGCTCTAAATAGTGTGGATTTGTATTGTTTCCCCAGCATAAAGGAGAAAAGTTTGAATCAAAGCACCGGTAGTATCTAATTTTCTACCTTCTGCTTGTTCAATTCCTCCTTTCTTTGTACTTCAGTCGATGTTCGGGAGAAAGTGTTGTTGTGCAAAGGATATTTTTTAGTGTTCCTCCCAGCCCCACTCGACTGAGCTGCCTGTATTAGCACCTCAAGCGAGAACCTGTATCACACAATTAGAGAAGGCTATGCCCCACCGTCTTTATTTTGAAGATTTCCTGCGTAAAAAAAAAAAAAATGGAGAACTCCTTTGCATCCCAAGAGCTTTGATTATGCTTCAAAGAGGGTAGATGTTTTTATTTTTTCTTTTTTGTCTCTACACCCATATGGCTCAGCACCCTTAAAGTAGAGGAGGAATGAGACATTTAATGAAAGAAATAGTGCAATTGATCTCTGTTATATTCTAATGGGAAAAGAGATCACACTAAATTACTGGGTCCTCTCGTCTTGTTTAAAAGCAAGGCACGGGGTGAGAGGTGGAATGAAGGAGGGTGGTTGTTTGCCAGGTTTGTCCGGAGATTTGCCAACCAATCCATGTATTCTTAGCTCATATTGATTGCCAACTGCTTTATAATCAGAAGGTATACATCATCCAAAAGATTTTGAAATACTGCCAAAAGTAGCATTAGTGTCAGTTTGAATGTGATTAAAGCTACTATACTGGTTAGCTTTAAAATAAAGGCCCTGCTTTTTAAAAAACAAAAACAAAAAAAAAAAACCTTGGAATCTATATCGCTCCAGTCCCCATTCAAACTTCTAATGTACAGACTCAATCACTTGGAATCTGTACATAAAAAATTACAAAATTTCAGCAATTTAATGCAAAAATCATGTACAATGTACATTGTACACTGACTTATTTCAAACAATTGTTTTTGTTCTTGTCTTTAAGCAAGAAAGAAAAAGAAAAGAAAAGGAAGAAGGTAGTTTCTCAGAAAATGTAGGTGCTTTGTAACACCAATTAAAATGTCTCTGCTGTTCAAGTCCACATTTGCGCTGGAACTTTTTTGCTTGGAATAGTAACAATGCAACGAGGCACGGAAGTGAGGAGCATGTGGGACTGCCTGGGTATTAGAGAAAGTTTAGTTTCAGCCTTTGGTTGCATCAAAATTTACAACATGCATAATATTGGGGGAACTTTAACTGTAAAAATCTCAAAAAAATTATAAATAAACACAAATATGAACCAAACTAAAGCAATTTTAAGAAGTCATGAAATGTGCATGGGACTTTTGTGAAAAAATCTTTTAGCTTTTGTCAATTTGTTATTTTTTTTTGTTTTGTTTACCAAACCACATCACACAATGCAAAGAACGGTTGGGTAAAGGAAAACATTTGGTTGCAAGCTTTTCTAACATTTTTCATCCAATTTTCCAATTGTCTTGTATGACTAATTTGTTTTGCACAGCTCAGAATTAAAAGTTAAATCAAACCAGACAAGTTAAAGTTTAAGAAAACTGTCTAAAAATCTTGGCTCTGAGCTCGCTTTACGAAACATTGCTTACACCTTTTCCAAGAGACATGTTTTCTCCACCTGTTCAAATGTTCAGCCTACTGTCTTCCTTGCATATTTTATAAATTATCAAAACAACCCTTTCAGGGGAAGAAGAAGCACTTCTCTTTGTTAGTCCTCGGTGCATATTTTTCAAAATAAACCCAAGCTGCACACTTTACGACAGGAGAGAGTCCAATCCTCCCAAACCCCTAAATTATTTTGTGCTACGCCAGCTTTACCAGAGTGCATGGAAATATGGCAAATAGATATGTGCAGGTTGCACAGTGGCTAATTTGAAGAGATCAATCTAAAATTTGTCTTGAGAACTGAGACAAATTTGTTGTTTTTTGGGTTAGACGTTTAGAGGAGCTTTCAAGCAAAGAAAAACAAAAACCGAAGAAGCATTGGCATAAGAGTTGAGGCAAAGTCATACACACAAGGCAGGAGAAAAAAAAAAAAGATGAGGCATGGAATAATGTGGCAGAGAGAGGAGATTCATGTACTGTTGAGTTAAGAAGCTCTTGCTAAACCGCAGATACATTTATTTTCCTCATTCATTCTCATTTTTATTACTGTCCCAGCAGAGGCAAATGAGCAAAATCTCCGGAGTCAAGCCCAGTCCTTCCCCTTTCATGCTGCTGTTTGTCATCCTACTGGCTGCAGCCTGCCACACAATGTGCCAAGCCCGTAATGGTACTAAAGATAATCCAATAGTGCTTTTAATTCCAATTTTCACTTGCTGGAGATGCGAGGGAGCTTCACGTCAGAGAGCTGAGCAGAAAATGCACTGCTAATCCTGCTGCTCTGCGCAGTTTAGCGTACACTCGAGAGCAGAAGTGGCTTCATCCCTGCTGTCTACCCTTCATCTTTTTCAAGTTTAAATTGGGATCACTGCTAAAAAATATATATATATATATTTCTTTCTACTCAGTGGGAGGTTGCAGGAGGCACAGCCTATTCAAAGTGCCAAGCTTGATGAGAGGGAAGGTATTGTGAAGAAACAGCAGCTGACAGGAAAAAAATGTGTTTTGATAGAACAGGAGGTAGAGTTAAGGTGAGTTGAGGCATGTCAGCTTATGTCTTTTTTCTTTTTTAGAATTCCTTTTTATATCAGTGATGTTTTGAAGCACCAATGATTACAGGTAATTCAGAATTAGCAAAACAAAAATGGGTTGCAGAACTGTTAATTCAGTAAGAGCCTACCCATAATTCAACACTAAATCACACTTAAAGAAAGAATCATCTCTTCCTTACAGATCAAACTATCTCAGTGATTCATTTTCTGTCATATTCAACTCTCACTTTGGAGACTGTCGACTTAAAATTGTTTTAACTCTGCCACTTTAGATTTTGAGCACACTTAAGGCCATGCCACACCATCTCAAATAAAGTCCAAGCTTTAACTATGACACTCTAAAACCACTCTAAAAGAATCTTTTCAGCAAATGTATTTATTTATTTATATATATTTCGATGATAACTCCAAAACATAAACAGCAATAAAACAAATTGTAATAAGTAAATCCAAAATACAATACAAAACGTTTAAACACCCTCACACACTCCATCCTTCCCTCGCACATAGTCAGCTAGTATATCAGAAGTAAATTAATAATAAATAGTATATGTGTGATACATACACTCTACAACAAGACACCAGATAAAACATTGCGTACAAATACAAAGTACATCAGGAGTAAGTCTAGAATAATTTTGTGTTTGTCCTTTTTGAAAGCTGGAGCAAGATGTTTGACAATAAGTAAGTAAAAATAATTTAAACACACGGAAAGAGGTGATACAGCTAACTGAGGGAGGTAAATTATTTCAGCCTGAGCTTTAAACTGAAATGCATGATGCCCATTTTTTCCCCTAATACTTGGTGTGAAAGAAAAACAAAACACAAAACTGATCAGTATTTCTCGAGCTATAATGTGAACTAAAGGGGATTAAATATTGTTTTAAATATGGAAGAAAATTAAAATGGATACATTTGGAGCCAGCCAGTTTAAGGACGCATACATAAGACAATCATGAGAAGAATAAATACACAACGACAATTAAGTAGAGTCTTAAAGGGACGTAACTTCTCTGGTACTACCATAAACATCATCTGCATAATCTAGGATTGGCAGCGCCAGTTGTGTGACAGCTATTTTGCAAACTGGAATGGAAAATAGAAAAGGAAATTGTCTAAAGTGACTAAGTAACCATATATATTCTTACAAACTGTTCTTAGCTTAGTTCTTAGCTTTTCCTCCCCTTTTTAGCTTTTCGTCCTTCAGGAAGGTTTGGTGCAGGTTATGCTATGCAAGGTTGCACTTCATATCCCCCACATATCTTCACTTCCTCTTCCTATTTAATGATGTGGAGGAGGACAGCTTTCTTTTCAGAGGTGCAAGCACACTCAGACATTTTTTCACACCAAGACATCGGAGAAAGGTCAGACAGAAGAACAGGCCGTTATAATCAATGCTCTGATGGAAGCTCTGCACATGCAAGAGGTCACGGCTAGCGGCTGATCAATGCAGTCAAATGCTTCTTCTGAAATTAAGCCAACTCGGTTGAAAATGTTCTTTCCTTGGGTTTTGTTGCTATTTTGAAGATGGGGAACAAAAATAGGAAAAAGGAACTGTGAAAAGCAGCAAAATGGGCAGGGGGAGCCTGAGGTTGCCCACATCACCTGACTCAGGTTTTGACAGAGGTAGGGGAACTAAAAAAAGGCTCTTCTGTCACATTGCTATATTTGCTTCATGTTGCTGTTGTTGTTTTTCCATCGGATTTTTGCGTTTTGTGTTATCTGTGAACGCACCAAGTTTGAATGACAATGAAATCGGACCAGTCCAGCTTAATGTATTTATTTAACATTTTTCAACATGTCAAAAAATATAACATTTTGCAGTGGTGTCCTTTCTTAAAAGTACTCTGCTACTTGATGGATTTCAAGAATGTTTGTCTAATAAACATCTTTGTTGAGAGAAAATAACCTTCGAGAGAGACAACATTAATTATTGACGGTTAGGAATTTGGAAGAAGAAAACATCAATAATATCTACAGACAAGATTGTTTTCATTATTTAATTAAGAAAACAATCCTTAAATGTACAATAAATGTACTGACGTCTTGTAAAGACCTGCTTATTTTAGTTGGCGCCTTTTCACCAAACACAGACCAGCAGGACAAGCCATTCAAAGGTCATACAATTGGATATTGATGAATAATTACATCTACCTTAAGCCGGTCTGAACTTTAGGTGATACTCGATGTAAAATGTCTGACAACCACCAAAGTGCTTCAAACCATCAACCATCATTGTGATATGTACTGTGTTATGCTTCAGCACTGTTAGCGGTTTTCTGAGGAGTCTGGTGGCTGTAAACAGAAAATCCCTTTGCCTTCCAAGATCCAATATAATATCACAACCCACTTTTTCGAGACTATACAAGGATGGAGTCAGAAAGCAGCTTCAATTATCTATTTAGTAGATTTGAGCAAACTTGACAGGCACATTCCAGACACATTTCAGATTCACATTTGTTTCTGCTCACCTTGGCTGAGCTCATGACTTCAAAAACTCCTTTTTTTTCTGTCAGTACTTTTTACTTCCTTTCCTTTTTTTCCCCACTGTTGAATGTATACCTTTAAAGCAAATTAATGAACTCCCAGGTTTCACATCATTTTCTTTGCTCAACTGGAACCTTTTCAACTCACACAGATGTTAAAGAAACTTCAAAAGCTGCCTCAGCCAATATGTCTTGAAATTCTGCTTCTGACCAAAAATCTGTTGGCTGCAGAATGACTAATTCTTTTTTTTTTTTTTCTTTTTTTTCTGTGTACTGTTAATGAGAACATATTTACGTTACATAACTTGCTTTGTTTTGTTTGAGTGATTCTTACTTTTTGAAGGAGTCTGGTCAAATTTCTGATTTTGTGTTTTTTTTTTTTTTTGCATTCGAGCAGATCTGAGACCTGCTCATGCTGCTGTGCGTCAGTATTTTAACTATGAAGTAAAAATAGTCACAAATATAGGCAGCAAACATCAAAGCACATCAGACTTCCTCGGTTTAAGTAGCAAAGTACTTCAGTATGAATAGGTGTATGCATGAATGCTCACAGTCTTTTTAAAAAAAAAAAAAGGCGGGGAGACTTGTGTAAAGTGCTTTATTTAGTCGCTTTTCGCCATGCTTTACATTGCCCACCCCTTTCGGATTCAACCTCAAGAGGCGGCCATTAATTCAGCACAACACTCTCAAGGCTTCATCAATGTTAATCAGAACTAAACATAACATTAGCTTTACTCCAACTCCTTTGAAAAGACTAAAAGTCATGCATACACAAGCATGGCTGTAGGATGTTTGTCTGTGTGAAAATGTGCAGCTTTAGAAGCAACAATTTTGAATGTACTGAATAACATTTGAAGTAGTACATTAGAGCATCACATGCAGTGATTAGTACTTAGCTGCACGCTGGGGAGGCATTTCAGTCATTTGATTAAAGTTTAAACTTTAATCCAAACAAGGGAAGAAAGTAATGATCGTTGAAAGGATTGCTATTCTTTAAATGTGTGAGCATCAGCACAAACTAAAACAATCTGGGAAGCCCACATTTTGATGGCATAATATTGCTATCTTCTAAAAGGAAAACTGACCCCATCTGGGTAGATGTGAAGGCAAAGCCACAAATACACCGCATTCTTCTGTGGCATTATTGAAAAAGGAAAAATAAAATAAATAAATAAGTCTGGTTCGTCCTTGGGTGAACCTTGCTCAGGACTCATGATTGCTTTGTTAATCAGGTCAAGTCATCATACATCTTACACTCCAGTCATATGTAAAGCAGTGACAAAAGAGAGTGTTTTTATAGAGTGAGTAAGCATCTTTCTTTAATATTCAAAGGAAAATATGTGCTCAGCAGAATATGAAGTGTCTGCTCACCTGCAATGCCAGGCTTTGGTCAAAGTTGTAGGCACTGGGCCGACCTTCCAGGGTAGAAAAAGCCACATTTCCTCCAGTGAGAGGGGAGATATCACTGAACTCGTCTGTGCATACTGCGGTCCTTTCATCTTCTCCGGGGCGAATGTAACCTTTGGTATTCCTCCTATAGGTCTTCCCACATGAAGCACTGTAATACTGGTATGGTAACCAAGGCCCGTCCTTTTCTGTACGCTTGTATATGGCAAAGCTCTCCGGCCGGCTGGTGTGGAATTTTAAACGGACGTATGTTATCTCAAAGGCTTTGCCTGTGGAAAACAACAACAAAAACATAATCACTTTTTAATGAATCAGAACAATCAGTAATTTCCTGCTTATTTGGTAGATTCATGTTTTTGTTTTCAATAGTTAGGTGTTCGATGAGTCAACACTTTGGAGTTACAGTTTAGGGTCAAGGAGCAAAGGGGAAAAAATACTATTTTGAGTAAATAATTGCTTTTTAAATATTACAATAACTGAGAAATCGAATAAAAAAAATGGATTCACAAAATTTTGCTACATTTGCATTTTTACTATATTGGAGCAATTGTTTAGCATAATCTCTCACGCAGCGAGAAGACCATCCGTTGATTAACAGGTTTGTTTTTCCTTTAGATTAGTTCAGTTTTCTTTTCCTTCAATTCTATGGAATAAACAGGAAGATCGTCACCTCCAACACAGATTAATCCTAATACTCTATTGCTGCAGAAAACTTGAGAGACAACCTTAGAAAAATCACGTTAGGGGAGACTCCGGAATATGAAAGCACTCAGAAATAAGAGGATTGACTGGGTAGACACAAACTGAAATCACATTGAGACCAGGCAGAGGGGTAACTTGCGGAAACTCTCTTAACGGGCTTCTTTGGAGCACGCCTGGGTGTTTTCATCTACATCATTAGATACTAAGCTCTGCACACTGATAGAGGGCCGCCGTCCACTGCTGCAGCCGTAATGACATCTGTTGCTGTATTCTGCCAAGTCAGAACTTGGCACATGTCTTGTCTTTCTAGAAACCTTTAATGGTATCTTTCGACTTGCTCTGAGATCATTCAGCTTTCATTTATTTCCCCACATGAGGTGAGCTCAAGCCTGCTGTGGCAAAAAAAAAAAAACAGCAGATGAAATATATTCTGGGCATCTGTGATGACAAGCAGAGTAATTACAAAAATGGATATTTGCATGTTACTGTGGTTATCGCTTAGCCATTCTTGGTTAAAGTTTGTGATCTAATGTAGCCATTTGCTGATATGAAAAAAGAGTGTGCATATGTTGGTTTATGCAGGCATAGCAGTGAAAGGTTATAGTAACTGAAAGCTATTTAAAATCAGTTTTTGTCGACCCTGGAGGCCTATCCCGCCTCCTCAAAAAGAGGCCAAACATCCCGTTAACACTTTCTCCACACATTAAAAAGAATATCTCACTAAGATGATAAAAAGAAAAAAAAATAGTGCATTTAACTTCATCATACACTATTTCTACCCTGCCATAAGTGGGTCTGTGATAGCTGGAGATATGAGCCAACTCTCTGGTGGCCCTTCAGAGATAAGTGGGTAGCGAAATAAATGGATGATTGTAATTAACATTCTGGATATTAAATCAAGTACTTCCTGAACACTTATTTACTCTTAAGCCTAACCCTACCCTAACCCAGTAGATAGATGCAGCATTCCAAGACAAACATTGTGGACAAATTGGAATAAAAAGTTGGAAAGGTATGCAGGGGTCTGTTTGTAAAATGATCGAGTGGGAAATTAGTCGTTTATGGCGTTTACAAAATGCCTGCTTCTCAGTGGAAGTGCTTATAAACACCCACTGTGATAATAAGATTTTTCAGGCTAAAGCGGTTTAGAGAATTACCATTACATTTCCAGAAAAGTACCGATAAAGGCAGTGCAATATCAAAAAACTGCAATTGCCATAATTTTGTTGATAACGTGATACTGATATTTATTATAATTTACCAACAGTTTCCTAACCATTTTCTCCCTTATCACAATCCCCTCCACTCTTAATTAGCTCCTTTCAGCCACTAAAAAATTAACAAGTGTGGACATCAGGGGTAGTGAAAGCCTGTCACACCAAAAATAGTATTGGCACACAGAGTGTGCATGCATCACATCTGAGATACAATATCCTACCAAATACTGCATCCAAGCCGTCCTTTGCAAATGTGATACTATGCACGTTGACACTGCAGTGATAATGACATACTGTGCAGGTTCAATGTTGACAAAACAAGACACACCGGAAGATAGGTTGTTATATGACCAATGGAAGATGCAAAATTCTGAAATCCCATCCCTGCACAGAAGTATGAAAGAAAATGATCAAAGATCCAAAAACAGCAAAGAAGCTGAAACCTTGAAGTTGATACAGAAATACATCCAAGTTAAGTTGGGACTTTAGCATTTTGACAATGACTATAAAGAGTAAATTATGTATAAAAGTCACATAATTATCCCTCTAGTTGACCTGTTCTGAGTCAAACACAGCTGCACTTGTCTGCCCAGACTCAGACTAAACTCTCTTAAGTACGGGAAACTATCTGCAATCTGTTTATTATTTGAGCTAAAAGTCTTGTGTTACCAAACAAGTGGCTGGGTGGATTTATCAACTCATGCCAAATGCAAAGTCCAATCAAACAACTTGCTTTTACTTATGCATTTCATTCACAGATGTAAGACCGTGCTCTAACTGTGAAAGCGCCATGCCCCAATGCGGCAGACTTCTTTTATCAATGCTTTAAATCAGAGACAGGATGTTGCTTTTCTTTGACGTTCCAAAATGAGAACCAGCTGTAGACATCAGTGTGCTCTGATAGAATGTGTGTTTGTGTGGGTCTCTCTCTCTCAACAAGTCTTTGTGGGAAAAACCTGACCCCAATTCCTTACCAGCAAAGCAGAATTTTCTCCCACCCCCCGCAACCCCTTTTCTCCTTCCTCATTATGTTTTGTTTACTCCCCCTGAAGCTGCCCTAATCCTGCACCCCCTCACCTCTTTTTTCCCTCTCTCCCTCCATTTCTTCACAGACCCACACTGACCTGTCTGCTGCATGTGCCTCTGCATCCTGCTGGTCTGTTTATCATCCCAACATTTGCCTGTATTCCCCTCACAGAGCTCTTATTTTGTTTGGACAGGCGAAGAAAAACAGTAAGGCGATGGCACCCCCCACCAGCAGTCCAGATGGACTACAAAAGGATGCCACACACATAATTCAGAGATATTGAGTTACATGATGTTATGTGTTCTGAAAACCGAATCAGAATCCGTTTAAGGTGGAAACATCAAAGACGGCGAGTTTAGTGGAGCACATGCTTGGTAGGAGCAAAAGGTCAATTTAGTCTATAGGAGACAGACATGTGGGTGTTGGAATTGTTTGAATAATAAACTCTCAAGACAAGAAGGATCCTTTTGTAGCTGCAGCAATGTCCAGTCTCTTTGGAACAAAATAACACCATAAACAGTGTCTCAAAACATGGTGAGACATCAGGTCGCTATTGAAAATCAATAGTCTTAATATGATGGAGGCACTTCTTACTTTTCAGGACACGTGATGCAAGCATTCCTCTGTGGTCAGAGCGCTGACATTTTCACAGTCTGCAACCATGTTGTTGCTTTGAAGTGCAGCTGTTTGACAGCTTCGATTGTTCATCCTGCGGCGAATACAGGAAGACATTTGACCTATTAAGAAAGTTTATAATTTTGAGCAAAAGTAAGCATCCGTGAGAAACATATAGAATGGGGGCTGTGTGCAATTAAGGCTTTGCTCAATAGTAATTATGATTTTCAAAGTTAAACAAGATTCAAATTGATCTTGGCGCCAGGTCTGCAGAGCTTGAGTGCATTTTGACATTAACAATACCTTCTACGCTGCCGGCAGATGAATTGGACCTCATGTGTCCCCCTGTCATGCTTCTACTGCATGTTTTTCTTCCAATCATCCAGGTTGTTGCATTGTTCAAGATGTCGTTAGGAAAACGGAAACAGTGCGACAGAACTGAAAATTTATCATGCCACGAAAATCCAACATTAGAAGTGTATGGAGTCAAAGCTGATTTAGCTAATTAACTGTACACACCTGCAAAGGTTTTATGAGCTTCTATTTGGTCTCAGCTGTCTCAAGTCCACACTAAGTACAGTCACCAATAAATTCTAGAACACGTCATGCTTCCTTCTGCTGTCAAGCTTTATGGAGATGCCAATTTTATTTTCCAGCAGGACTTTGAAGCTGCCCAAACTGCCAACGGTACCAAAGGATGGTTTGATTACCCCAATGTTATTGTGCTTGATTGGCCAGCAAACGTCCCTGAACCCGAACCCCTTGTTCTGGTACCATCAAGATGAAGATGAGAGACACCAGACCCAATAACAAAGATGACCTAAAGGGTGCCATCTCAGCAACCTGGGCTTTGAGTACATCTCAACAGAACAATATTGATGCTCCTATTAATGCAAAGATGCCCAACCAAGTATTAATTGCATAAAAAAAGAACTTGTCAGAACCCAGACTTTTTAATAATACAAATTTTAGTTGATCTTATGAAATATATATTTTTTGGGATTTATTGTCTGTAAGCCATAATCATAAAAACAAGAAACAAAACAAGTCGTGGAGGCTTGAAATATTTGTCCTCTTCTTATATTAAATTTACATACTATGAGTTTGACTGAGTTTGACTTTCTGAAATAAGTAACACAAATATTGAACTTTATCCTGATGTTCTAATTTTCTTAGCTTTAAATTTATTATTGAGCTTTACAGCCTGTAGTCTAAAATGAAAACTCAGTATGCAACCTGACAGTGACCCACACCTTGTTTCTTTTGCCTCAGGATAGAAAACATCATGCCCAAACAATATATGGATGAGCAGCCAGTCCTACTTTGGGAAACATATCTGAAAACTTTATTTCCTTAATAACTAATTCACTTTTGCAGCAGTTTGTCATGACCTAAAATAAATTAATGTTAAATCATATTTACTGTGCTAGTCTTGGCAAAGGAAATTCTCATTTTAGTAGCGCATTTGTGTTTTACTAACAGATTTGGAAATCTATATCTAATAATCACAACAATAACAAGACATGTCAGCAACCTAACATTTATTATTGTTCAGATAGTTCTTTTATGATGTTAAATTGTTTTCTAAAACTCCTTATAATTAACGCTACACTAACAAACTGTCAGATATAAACTAATTCACTCCAAAAATTGTTCATGTTCCAAAAATGTGCGGTCTAGTCCAGCAGTGATCCTCCAAAGAAAAAAGCATACTAGACATCAAGTACCTATAAATACTCTTCTATCAATCCTTAGTGACTTCTCTGATTAACTCTGTAGGTTAATTTGACTCAAGCATCTCCTGCTGGTAGCAGCCTGCCAATGGCAGAAATGCCAATGCTCACCTCTATTGATTACTCAGCAAATGGAAGGCCAAGGTGTAGGTGTGTTTGCCCTGCGAGCTCTTTTTGTTTTTCCGAGTCTGTTTATTTGCTTGACCGTTCACTGGCAGGATCCACCCACCACTGACAAGTCAGCTTCATGAACTGGGCAATAGGTGTTGGTGAATATCAAAAGAAAACTTTGTGAAATGAACTTAAACCAAAATTACAAAATCTAAACATTGACCGTGTACTCTTTAGGTGTGTTCTTAGTTTTGGAATATGGTGCTAATTTAGAAGGATATTCCAGAAAAAAACCAAACAACAACAAAAAAACAAAAACACAACTCTTTTTTTACTATATATTAGCAGTTTGATTTGATTTGTATAAGAGTAGTAATTACATTTTGGGAAGGTCAGCTTACAGCCCCAGATTTCTCTTGTTGATAAAAGATTACTGTAATCACACAAACCCATGGAAATGAGAGAATAAAATAGATTTACAGAAGGTTTGCAAAAAGATTAATTTGCATCGTAGACCATTATAGTTAAGTAATAATTTTAGCAGCTTTTCACAGCATGGTATTGTGACTGGAATGTCATTGGATCAAACATGATTAATACAAAAAAGGACAAAAAATTTGCAATACAAATGGACACATTGCACAAGGTTATTATAATATTACTGTCAGAATTACTTGAGCAGTAAAGTGGTCTGTAGTGTCATACTTGCAATTTTGCCAAAGCAATGGGAATGACAGTGCAACAACCTGCCTATTGATCTACCCCTCCATTTCTTCTGCGTCTGTGAACAACACCCCAAGACAATTAAGCCCCATTTACACACAGTGACTCTTTAGTGAAACAGAAATGCTTTTAATGAGATTCAGCTGTAAGTCTGTTGAAGTGTCTCACACTGGAACATTTTGAGACCAGGTCTAAGAGTGCCATTTTTTGGTAATGCCAGCAGATGCAAAGACTACTGGGTTTTTCTTATGCATGCGCTACATAACCTGTTCAGTTTAACAACGTCGGAAAGAAAATATGTTCAATGAGCTCTTGGCTCATTGGAAACTGGTCATTGTTTCCTAAATAAGGTGGAAGCTAAGGGTTATAATTGAAAGCTCGTTTAGATGACATCCACCATGTCATCTAAACGAGCATGACATGACAAGTACAGAGGATTCAAGATGTATGCGGTCTTATGTCAACAAATCATAATAATTTTTCATAATCAACATATGAAAATACCAGCAGTTTTCAGACAGAAATTTCATGTAAATCTAGCTTTAAATTCCTCCTCCTGGGACATTTCTGGAAAAGGCACTCTACTCTTTTCCACCTGAAGTCCATGGTCTCATTTTTGGAGTTTTGGTGTTGATTGTCATCCTGACTGCTTCACACCCAACTGCAAGCTCCTCTAATGAAAGCTAGACATCATGGTCCAATGAAGCCAACAGAACCACATCTGCAAAAAGTTGATAACAGATCCTAAGAACAGAATAAATGACTTCAGCATCCTGACCGTATGGTGGCTTCATAACTGGGTATTTTCCACTTTAACTATTAGCATAAATCATTCCCACAGCAAGAAAGCTGAGACTGAATTGCAAACAGGTGGGCTTAACTACTATATTTAAGTTATTTCTAACAGCAATTAGTTGCTTTGGTGTTTATTTGGGGTTGTGAGAAAATAAGTAATTTATTGCAAATGCATGTTACATTATTCAGAATAATTCCTCCCACAAAATTATGAAAACTGTAATTTTTTTCCCACTGCTCAATAATTTTCACTTGTGTTGTTCAATAATGTCAAATCTTGACTTGAAATGTTGTAAAATTACAATATAAAAAAAAATCTCAAGGGATTGGAATAATGTTGCAAAGCACTCTGAAATCAATGAAGTGGATCAGTGCTTGACCCAATTTGGGTTGTTTTTAATCTTGCAGTTTTTATCGAGTATAAGGAAAGTTTCCTGAAAGTGATGGAGAAAATTTGCATAAATTGAAATGACAGTGGACTTACCTTGGATGTCCCAGGCTATGAAAAAAATGACTGGCTGACGGAATGTAATGACATTTCTGTCCATCAAACATGTAGCTTATGAATCCCACATGCATTTTATGGAATGGGATGGCTAGCATAAATGTGTTCCCTTCCAGTCATCAAGATCTGTTAAAACCACTTTTGAAGGACTTCGGGGGGAAAAAAAAAAGTAATAATAATATATATTGTAAAAGCACAGTTAGTTGTAACTGCTAGATTGTGATTTTGTGGTGTCAGGCAAATCATACAGCAGACATGCTTAAGGTTTTACATTTCATCAGATTTGTCCCTGAAGTTCTAATCATCTCTTTGGGACCAGCACCATTGCTCAGTTTGAAATGTGGTCTGAATGAAGGGCCAGACCCAAAGGGCATGTCACTACTCATGTTTTATTATCTACACTGCAACAGTCCTGCCTTTGATAATCTGCCATGAATCCAACAGAATTCTGGTTTGATAAGAAGAATTTCAAGTCAAACCAATGTCTGGATGTGAGATTGTTTTATGAAGATGAGTCTAGACTGAATAATGAAAATCGTCTGTTGTTCAGAACATCTGTTTTAAATTGTCAACGTCCCTCCATCCTCCCCTCCCCCATGGGTATGCAGAACACAAAACAATGCCTGAAACTACTTTCAAAGAAAGGAAAAGTGAAAAGTTAATGGCATATCAAGTTGAGAATATATGAAAAAATAAATACAAATCAGACAAGATTCTCTTCACTGGAAAAAAAAATCTAAAAATAATTTGTCAAGCACTTTTAATAATGTAAAAAAGACACTACATACTGTAGGCAGTCATTCTGCTGATTCTGACCACAAACACCATAAGCTGAGGAAAGTATGACTAATAAAAATCAGGTGTCAAGCTGAAAGCAGATTGTGCAGTTGCTCTTACCAAGGTGAAGGGTAAGGTTGACAGAATTGGGGTACTGGATGCCATAGTACATGGACTGGCTTTGCCACCATGTGGGCTCCTCATTCCTGTTAAAGTCTGTCAGGAGGCTGGCGTTGTGGTTCAGCTCAGGGTCTGATGCATCACAGTAGTGACACGAGCGCGTCGAGCCGGTCTGCATGCAGTAGTCCTCAGGTGGAGAACCACACACGTTTGACGCCACCACAGTGCGATTGAAGGCAACGTTCTCAAACTTGGGCATGCAAAGGCTTGAGGCCCCCTTCTCATCATAGCAAGTGTCCATTGCGGCCCAAACCGGACAGTGGTGATGCAGGAAATGAGAAAAGACTAGAGCCAATATAGGAGAACTCAAAGCAAACGTTGCAGCCATGTCTATGACTGCTTTGAATTTTCACACTCACACTTCAGTTTTGAAGTTGCAAACACAAAGATCCAAACTTCACGTGGAAAGAGTAATCCAACATCAAGAGAATGAGTCCAGTCCAAAGTCTTCTTTGTCTGCGTTCTATGTTTTTCCTCTGCCGGGTCTCCAACATGTGTTTTCCTTCTGTTGAGTGGATTGAAGTTTATGCAAAGACCTCCTTGCTTTCGGAGCAAGCTGGAGACAGAGGAGGGGCAGGGGTGGGGGCTGATAGATTCAAAAAGACCGTTAAAACTTCTCCCCCTTCTGGGTAATTTGAAAACTACACCACCTAGAGATTCAACTGAGCCAAGCCGATTTACATCTTGACAACAGACTTTGTCACCTCCGGGCTTTGAGGTATTGCATAATAAAGCACCGTTCCTTTACTCTCAGAGAGACACACCTCAGTGATTGGAGAATAATACTTGACACTTGGCCAAGCAGCAGGAAATACTGGCAAATGTAATTATAACAATTCAGAAGTGAAAAATTGCCTATACTCACATTTGATATTAGAGAGCTAAAACTCCAGAGCATATAAAGGTTAGCCTTCAGATTATCTGCTCCATTGCATGTCCGAAGCCTTCATGTTATATGCAACTGGTTCATACCACTTGCAGCCATGGTATGAACTGCGTGTATTTTGGCAGGCGGGGAGATAATTCAAGGTGATGCTGTGGGCAGATTTTGCTAAAACAATTAGCAGAATTAACCATGGCAGCAAGAACTTGGCATTGTGCAAAATATTGAGTCACTATTTTATTTTTTTTTCCAGACCTTCACATTTAATGAAAACTAGAGGCATCATGGTTGGAAATACTTTTACAATGTTATTTAAAAATCATAAATAATGAAGGCTTGTGGGGCTGCACAGTGGCGCAGTTGGTAGCATTGTTGCCTTGCAGTATGACTGTCAGGTTAATTGGTCTCTCTAAATTCTCCCTAGGTGTGAGTGTGTGTGTGTGTGTGTGGTTGTTTGTCCTGTCTGTCTCTGTGTTGCCCTGACAAACTCGTGACCTGTCCAGGGTGTACCCCTCCTCTCGTCCGAAATGTTAGCTGGGGATTTGCACCAGCACCTCCTGACCCCACGAGGGACGAGGGTGTTAGAAAATGGACGGATGAAGGATTGTCCTTAGCAAAAGTATTACACACTTTCACTACAGTAATTATATGAGAAAAATGGTTATAGATTAACAGAGATGAGTTTTGATATGGTTACATATGGGGAGAGGCCGTAATGAGTCACAAAAAAAAACAAAACAAAAAAAACAAACAAATGGAAATCTTTCATTTGCATACAGAGCAGATTTTTTTATGATTTAGTTGTGAGTAGCTGACAACATTGAACTACTATCTGATTCACATCTTCTTTTAGATTCACTTTTAGCTTCTAATAGACTGCAAATAGAGATGTGGGAAATAATGTAAACTTTGTGTCTGTGTCTCATACATTTTTGTTTGTTATACTTTTCATAAAATTACTCACAGTTGGTAGAGTATCCAGAAGTAAGAGTTACATGTGGCATGGTAAAACTACCCTAAGAAAAGTATATATAGATATATATCTCTCTATATATATATATCATATATATATATATATATATATATATATATATGGAAAAAATTACTCAAGTACTGCAACTGAGGAAACCTAAATCATTTCTATACATTTCTGATGATACCAAAATGAAAACCCCACAATAATACAAAAAACAGCTATGTGTGTGACAAATTTTTGCCTTGTGGTTTATTTATTTTGTTGCAGATTATTGCAGTTCTTTAACCATTTGCATCTCGTAGGCTATTTCACATTTTGCTTTGCAAATTTTGGTTTACGACAGGGTGTCAGGTACAATAGGTGACATTAAGCTTGATTACTGCACATTTCTACACCTTCAAATGTTGAGGTTTTTTTCTCCCTTTGCACATGCTGCGTGTATTGACAGTGCTCTGTTGGTAAATTGATTAAGATGTTCCATCTGTTTGCATGTGTTTAAGCTGCGGTAAGTAGAGCTCTCTTGAGTACCGCAGGTGGAAGAAAGAAGGACAGGTAGAGTGCGCAAATGCATTTAGATGCCGTACATTTATGATCCCAGTGGGATTTACTGCAAAGTCTTCCCCATATCTCCTTGTGATTGCTTTGAGTTATTGCGGCTCTGTCAGTGCTCAGACAGGGACATTGTAAAGAGGACAACATCAATTTGCAATGAAATCCTCTTCTGGATTTCAGTAAGAGCATGCTGGGTTTCAAATCTGTTCAGCTGTAAGTGGATCAACCATCATGATGAACAATCTAAGCGATTTTTTTTCTTTCCTCTGGAAGAGTGGATTCACCATTTCATCAATGGAGTCAATGGTATTCATAATGCTGCAAGGAGATATTATGCATTTTCTAGGAACATAGTGTCATCTTATAGCAAAATCAGGTGATTATGTTACTTTCAGTTGTAAAAAAAAATGCTTTAGACCTTACAATAAAAGAAATACGGCTTGGCATCATAGCCACATCTGATGCCTTGAAACTGGCCTCTGATTTTTTTAAGAATCTCTTACTAATTCCAGCACAGGGCCGTGCAGAGACCTTTGGAGGGGCGGGGGCTCAAAGTTAAAAAAAGGGCACATTGAAAAACATCTTCAAACACCGTACAACAACATAGCAACATAGCCTGATTGTCTGTTTGTTCTTTATGAGTTGATTTTTCCATTTTAATTTCTGTGTTTATGTTTGTGCTGCTTTGTTGTGCCTATACATTGCTTCTTGGGGACAAATAAATTATATTGAACTGAATTAATACCCTTATCAATAACTGCAAATGGACACCAATGCTTCCATATGTTCACATAATATATAAAAACTTTGTTTCTGGTGTAATTAGTGTAAATGCTGTAGGGATTCCACTTCTCTGGTTGCTCCGTAAATTTTGCCGCGTTTCTTCTCCTGCATACTTTGTGGTATTTTAACCATTTAACTTTTATATTATTCAGCTTTCTCTCCTAATACCGGCTATATCTCCTTCATACTTTTTATAACATTCAGCTTTTTATGAAATTATTACCCATTGGGGGAAACCGCTCCATCCCGTGGAAGACGGTCCTGACTCGGAGGGACTCAGATGGCGGTCCTGACGCAGAGGGACTCGGAAGGCGGTCCCATTTCAGAGGATGGTCCCGACTTAGAGCACGGTGCTGTCTCAGAGATCAGTCCTGACTCGGAGGCCTCTCCCCGCTCCATACCGAGTCAGAGGCCGGTTCCGAGTCAGAGGCTGGTCCCGAGTCAGAGGCCAGTCCCGAGTTGGAGGCCGGTCCCGACTCGGAATACGATTCCAACTCAGGATGGTCCTGACTCGGACGCAGGCCTCAACTCTGAGACTTTGATTCAGAAACCATTCTTAGGAGCTCAGCAAACAAACAGTTCTTCAAGGTTTTTGCTAATTTCCACAGCTAATTTCCACTTGCAGTCTCCATAAGCGTAGATAAAAGCTCAGCTGGCAATTGGCGCTCCATGGTGTAGCTCTGGGTAAGTAGGCAATACATTGTATAAGCAAGAATACAACACCCTTTAATGGCTGACAAGAGATTCAAGGTTCAAAGCAAAACTACAGGTATGCATTTCATGAGAGAGTGACATTATAACATTATATAAAGCTTAAAAAAGTCAGTTTTGCATAACAATACATTTAAATTATCCAGTTTCCCATGTTACAACCACAGCAGAATATTCTTTAGGGTTTTATTTGATACAACAAACTGTGAAACATAATAGCAAAGATGCAAATATGATACATTTTTCAAATTTGTGCCACTAATAAATTTTGAAGAGTGTGAAGAGTATTTGTATCTGTAGACTGATACCTCTAAATATAACTTGGTGTAATCAATTTCCAAGAGAAGTTTCTCAATTTGTAAATAAAGTCCAACTCTGTAAGCTCTGCCTCAGACGTATATACACTGATGAACAAATAGCATAATGAAGACCAATGAAAACAAACAAACAACAAAAAAAATGACAGGAATAAGCTTCAAAAACAGGGGTAGGCTTAAAAACATAACTATCCACAGAAACTCATTATTGACATGCAACCACCCTGACCACACCCACTGCTGGAAACCTGCAGCTCAGTAGAAAGTCATAAAAACACTCAGCATGTCTTTCCATCTTCACAAGGACTCTCCACTTATCATTAATCTCTACAGCCTAACCCTGATCCTACACCTAAACTAAACACAATTCACACTGAGGTCCTAAACCCAAAAATAGCACAGCTTCGTTTGGAGTCCAGGCTTTGGGCCACATAAGGAGCTGTTGATCCTCACAAAGTAGTACTTGTTGGAAAAAATGGCTTTACTCAAACACTCCAGAACCTTGGATATGTCAGGCTGGGCAAAATTAATCCAAAAAAATAAAAATAAATCCAACCAAGAGCTCATCTTAAATCTGGATTGAGTGGTGTTGAGGTTTATCTTCCATAAATACCACAGACCTGGGCATGCATTGAGAACTGCAATAGGATAATATAGCTACATAGTTTCCAAAGTTAGTCTTTGACCTGAATGTTGTTGTTGTTACTTTCCTGTTTCGACACATGAAGCAAATTACTGTTCATTTGCAGGCCTCCGCAAAACATAGGAATGCTTAGGAGGTAGTTGGACCATGTGAATGAGCTGCGTAAAAGCACATACACGTCCAAAGCTGGTGGGACCCCGGCACTTGAGGACTAGAGCTGGACACCCATGCTTTAGATCAAAGCACATTCACATCTTAGAATATCCCAGTCAAAGCCTAAATCCAACTGAAATTCTGCAGCAATACTTGAAAACTGATGTTCACAGACATTCTTCTTTCAGTCTGAGATTGAGCTACTTTGCAAACACATTTTGCACAAAAAGCCAGCAGATGTAATTTGCACAAATATGCATTTCTGCAAATTGCAGACTTTTTTAGGCTCAAAATACAATGCTTGTTACACTGTTAAGATTCAGGCACTTTGTGTTGGTTTATGATATTTAATTCTACTAAAACAGGATAATGGTTGTGAGTGTAGAATGACAAAATGTGAAAAAAGCTATAGAACGTAAAAACATTTCTCACGCAGTGGCAAAAGAACAAGTTAATATTTCATTTAAACGTTGTCAAAACAGATCAGGTAGAAGGATAATACAGAACAAAATGGAAAATTTGATGAATTAGACTATGTCGGTCTTTTTGAATCAGGATGACACTTCAAATTTATTTGCCGAGAACTAGGTTTCTGACTTTACCTGACACATGCAATTTTCTGGAGAATCAAAGTCTGACACACAAAAAGAAAATCCTGTCAACTGAGGAAGTCTTATCCTCTCCTTCAAAACTGTAGGGAGCATTTGGATTGGGTGAATAAAGTCAGCATGTGGCCTGCTGGAACTTAGTGTAAAGTCTGCAAAAGGCCCTAGGGCATACCGTTGCAGGGACCGCCTACCGTTTCTGTAACCATTCAGACAAGTCCTCCTCGTGCTTTCCTGTGATACAGGAATAAGCAGAAGATAGAGCAGAGATCTAATGCATGAAGCTCTGTTTGTCAGTTTTGTTCAAGTTGACTCTGTTTAAAAGTTAAAATGTCAAATACAAACAGCAGGACATAAATATACATTGTTTACATATGTTTTGCTTTTGTCTGGATGAGGATGACAGTTTTACTCTGTGGAGTCTGCGCCTTTTCATTTGGAAATACCCATTCCTGTCACTTTTCTTTTAGCAGAAAAATGATACACATCACAGTGTCATGATGTCATGATACGTCTCTGTTTAGGGCATTTAACAAAACAGCTATCATTTGCAGCCATCTGGCTGTTCCTGGCGAGTTTAGACCTCTGTTTGCTCTGTGTTTACCAGAGCACGGCCAGCTCTTTTTGAAAGGCTGCCTATGCGGCTAATCAAACAAAATGTCTGACTATCGTAGCATGTTGGTCCCATTCTTCTCAAAACTCAAAACTGTATATCAGCCACCTATTCATTCAACTGGAGCCTGTTAAAAATAAGATTATTATCAGTCCATTCATTTAGATTTTATCTCATGCATTTTTGGTCTTCGTTTCCATTTCACATTTCAAACTCCCCTTTCGTTTCTCACATATTCTAGTCCTTTCTCCCCAGTGCATCACCCCTCTCATTCTCCTCTGCCTTCTCACACTGCCACTGATCCTTTAGCCCCCACCTGCCACCTACTCCTTTTATGCTTCAGATTGGTGCAACTGGCTGTCATGATATGAGGCTTGTTGCACAGACACTAGCAGGTTCGGTCCCCTTTTTATGATGACACAGTGTCGCAGCGATAAGCTACGCTTTCAAATAGTGATTTGATGTCACAGCTGTCAGCGCTTCACTTAGCAATGCAGGCGGCGGCTGCCACAGCCCTGCAGGGAATGCGGTATCTGACAAACTAATGAGCGATGCACAACGGCCCTATCTTCCCCAAAATTCCAGGGCGCTGCACACCTTTATAAAAGGCCTTTCGAGCTTGATGTTACTCTTTTGCATTTATGTGTATGAGCTCTGTATGCACAAGGACGCGTTTTGGTCACAGCACAAGAGTGCAGAGAATCGGAACGAATCAAATGCTTGTAGCAGCGTAAGTATATAATTTTTATTGTTGAATTGGAAGAAATGCAATACGTAATATACACACACTTAGTATGTATAAATTATGGGAAAAATCCATTGACAGTACTGAGGAACTGGTCTTATTTTCTTCAGTGTAACAAATTCAGATATGCTAACACTATACCATATTGTGTTAATGCTTGAGGAAGACTTAGTGAGACAGTGGTAAAATATTTTCTTTCAATTGAAGCTATGCCTGTTTAGTGTTTGGCTGTGTTTCTTTCCTGGTTGAAGTCATCCGAGGATCTTTCACAATTAGGTTCATGAACTTTGTTTTCTTTCAGTGGAGAGTACTTCTGGCTTCTTAGTGGTGTCACTTCAGAACAGACCCAGTCGCGGAGCTGTTGCTGCTATCATCGTCATGTAGGCTTTCAATTTTTCCTTCTCATTATCAAAATGTCGTCAACTTCAAGTTACTTTTCTCAATAGAAAATACTCCTAACTTCTAAATTTGAGTCAGACTCTTGGATGAAGTCACTGAAGGGATTATTTCTGAACTTATTGTGCAGTGCCTATAAAAGAAGATTCACCCCTTTGGATATTTTACACAATGTGCTGCCTTTTCAAACCAAACAAAATTTGGCTTTGACAGGTTTTACAAAAACTCTTCCATGTCAAAGTGGAAACTGATTCTACAAAATAATTAAACATAAATACTTAGCCATCGGTGTTTGCATAAATATTCACCCCCTTTAAAAGGATTGACCTAACTCAACAGAGAGCGATCAGTTCATTAAAGTGAATGTGTCAAGTGACTGTAGTAAAATGATGCCAGTGTCTGAAGGTCTATTCACAGACTTAACAATATTCCTGACTACCACTACAGCTTGAAAACCCAAGAATACACCAAGAAAAATCGGAGAAAATGTTATTTGAGTACTGAACATTCGCTGCAGCTCAGTTAAAACCATTATCAAGAAATGGAAGGAATGTGGCATGTTCATGTGTCCCTAGATCCTGCCATGATAAATTGATTAACTGTGAAACAAAGAGAATTCTGAGAAAGTACATCTATGAAGGACTTATGAGCTTCAGCACCTGAGATGGGAAAGACTCGGCATACAACAACGGTTTCCTGGCTCTTCACCAGCCAAAGATTCATGGTTCAGATTTATGGTAGAGTGGCAACGAGAAATCTGAAGAAAACTGATATCAAGGCCAGTCTAGAGTTTGCCAGTTGGCAAGTGGAAGGTGAAGGTAGAAGATAAAACGAACGCAACAAAGTATAGAGAAATTCTGGAGTACAACTTATTTCCATCAGCAACTACAGCTCCACCAAGACCCGAAGAATCCAGCTAAAACTATACAGAAATGCTTTGACACAACAGGTTCGGTTGGAACGACTTAAAGCAACGTTAATTCTGACGACTTGCATTTTCTCGGTGCAAACACACAAAGGTGTTTGTTTTGTTGTGCTATAAGCTGGAGCGGTAGCATTGGAAGATGACAAACTGTAAAAAAAAAAAAGATTGAAAATAATCATGGAGTGATAACATTGAAAGATATTGTCACAATCTTAAAAAAGTTAAAATAACCATGTTTGTCTCATTTTTTTTTCTGGTTCTCTGCTTTTTATTCTCTACAACAAAATCTTTATTTTCCTCCAGCGGTTCTTGTCTGTAACTGGCTGTACTTAACAAGCTCTAAACCTTTTCACTGTAAATCTACTATTACTGGAGCATGTGGCAGAATTTCCAATTTGTTTGCTGGATGTCCCTCAGCACTCAGTGGGATTTTTATTTATTTACTTATTTTCTTTTCCCTCTGACTTTTTTGAGTTTACACCATTTTGATGCATTTGACTGTGCAGTAAGCAGGATGCCAATAATACTGTATGTGGCAAGCATAATTTAATTTTTCGTTTTAGTGTTCGGTCTAAATGAAGAAGAAACAATGGATATTTAAAAAAATGTTTATTTTTTTTCTTTTTTAGGGTTTTGCATGTTTTACACTTGACTCGTTGGTTTAAGTTCAAATGGAGGCTGATGCAAGCCTTGGGTCATGAGCTTGGCTTGTGGCGGTGGGACTTTGTGGGGTTCAGAGCAACAAATAAATACATTTTAAAATTAAACTTTTTCATTACTTTTTAAAGAGGTCCTAGAATCAAGAATAAAACCATAAGAATAAAAAAAAATTTCATTATGAAAAAAATATCAGTATTCTTACTGGTACCGCTAATTCTGTTGCTGATGGTAGCTATAAAAGAATACATTTTGTTCGGTGGTGAAAATTCCTATTCGAGAAGCCTTTACAAACAACAAAATAAACACGAAAAATTAAAAAACAAAACATTGGAGAAACAGCAACAAATTTTAACATGTAACACCATTCTCACTGGATAAAAGTCAGTGGTAGCTAACTACCACTGACAAGAAGGTTTAAGAAACCTTAAGAGTAGTTTTATGATACGATGAAAACTATTGTCATATTAATGTTTTAATATTGTAAGTGATTACCCAGCTTGAAATGTTTAGAAAATATATTGAAGCTGCCGCACTTTTTACATTGTCATCAGGAAGGAAAGCTTTAATATATTGCTGCTTTACAGGTTTTTGATGCAAATTGCAGCAATATCAATATGACGGCCCTTTGAAGGAAAACATATAGTTATTAAAAATAAATTATAACTTTTTCTGAGTCTTTTTACTGATTCAGGAGACCCAACAGTGGACAGAGAACTTGTGAGAAACCAGGGATTTTACGCTGGGGAACACTGTGTTTGAGTTGTTGTTTAGCTGTCAGAAATGAGTTTGCAGCTTCATCCTTCTTGCTTTTAAATATTTTAGAGATCAATTATATTTTTGCTGCATTAAAAATGATCCACTTTTAGTTTGTGCGGCAAGGAAGACTGCATTTTCATATCTCTCACTCCACCCATCTTCTTCCATCCGACAGCTTTTTATTCATAACATCCCTACGTTTAGTAATTAGTTGACTGTTGATTAAAAAGGGCTTTAGAGAGAAAGAAGAGAGGCAGCAATTACCCAACATATTAATCCCCTTCAGTAGCTTCATTAGAATGCTCCAAGCATGCTGCCTTCAATTTTTACATTTAAATTTGACTCTGAAATTTTTACATTCCAATTTGCACTTTTAATTTGCTCCTCCCATAATTGGACATAGCTGCTTTGTGTTTGAGCTGGTTTGCAAGTGGAGCCAATGTTTTGCCCTCCCATTTAGGACACTGAGTAGAGAACCTGAAAGGTTTCAATACAAGGGAAAAATGTTTTATTCATTCATTTATTTATTTTTTATATGATAATCCAAAAATGTTAAAGAACAAATATCATAAAATGCTGAAGCCAAAAACAGAAAAAGACCAAATGGGCCCAGTATGTTCTAAATTTATAAACACTTCTTCAGCTTTTTAACATGCAACATAATCACAAGCTTGATAATACTTCATTGCATGTTTTGCACCAACACAAAGTAGTGCATAATAGTCCACCTGTCCACAGGGGGGCTGCCAGGAATCTTGGGGACCCTGACAAAAAATTTAATTGGGCTCCGTCTGTACAGCTGCTGTTATAATGTTTTGAGTCTATTTGATCCATAAAATGCAACGTTCTGACCAAAAACAACCAATAGAGCCAGTAGTAGGGTCTTAGTGCTGTCAATCAACCTCATTCACTCACTGCTAAATGTGCCAATGGTGGAGAAACAACATATCATTACAGGAAACCGTTTATCTGCCGTCATTAGTAGCTATGCTAACTAGAGTGAACATTTACAGCAGGCTATGCTAGCTGCAGTGTAGCACAGAGTGAGGGGGAGGGAGGATGAACAGCACCGCATGAGATTGTGATTGACAACACTAAAACTGTCCTGCCACTGACTTGTTGTTTCTGGCACTGGGAGAAGGCAGAGGAAATAGATTTATCACTGATTATCTCTCATACCATACTGTCACAACATAATGACAGTTTTAATATATAAAATATATAAAAGTGACATAATTTTATTTAGGAGAGGATGGGTCAGGAGAGACGTGGGTGAGAGATGCTGCTGACTGACCGTTAAGTGGTAAAAGGTACACGGGACAGGTTAAATATATCAATTTGTTGGTATTTTTTTCCCCTTAATTCATTAAATGCCAGTTATAAGGAGGCAAACAATAGTCTGTAGCGAAGCTAATTATGCTAAATGGTTGATAATCTCACACCTCTCGGAGAAAAACTGGGTTACAAATTGACACTCTTACCTTTTCCTCTCTCCTTCTCTCTATTTTCTTAATTTTTTAAATTTTTTGAAAACCTGATTTTATAATTTTTCTTAGTAGCATAAAAACCGCCACAGTCATTTTGTTTTCCACTGAACATCGTCACCATCAAGCGCTCTAAGCAGGAACGGACCATTTCCTGCAGATCCAGGGGGGCTCAGGGCAAATATTGATGTCTGCTTTTTGGTCTGGGAGTGGTAACATGAAAGTTTTACTGCTAAAAACAATCTTTGAAAACACAATATGATTAATTTTGTAATTGACAGGGCCCCATTTTTTTATTTTTATTTCTATGAACAAAAAATAAATAAATAAATTGTGGAGGGCCCCCTGTTGGTCAGGGGCCCTTAGAGTTGTCATAACTCCCCCCCACCTATATGGCGCCCCTGCCTGTCCATGATATTGTTTTGTGATTTATCAGTTTTGTGATTTATCAGTTCTCCAAAGCAACACCACAAATCATATCACGGAGAATGTTCATTTGCTTGAACATAGAAAGAGATGGATGACAGGCATGGGAAAAGAACATCAATCAGAGAAACAAATAAGAAACCCATGGTGATTCTGGATGTGCTACAGAGATCGATAATTGAGGCTGGAAATCTTGACAGGACAACTGCTAACCCTGCTCTCCACGAATCAGTCCCATAAGAAGTTTAAGATTTGTCACAAGTACCACAAGTGAGATGGATAAAGGAAACATGTGGAAAAAAGGGTTGCGAATAGACACAAAACTAAATCTATAATCTACATGGGAACTACCTGTTTAGGGAGAAACAATCCCTAACACAGTGTACCGCCATAAAACACAGCGGTGGCAGCATTATGCATCTTTTACCACCTATTAAAGTTTGCTTATGTGACAAAATATTGAAAAGCTGAAGGTGTGTTTATACTTTTGCAAGAACGTCTATTTATAATAGTTGTTGTTATGTTATGTAACCTTGGTTCTGATATTTTGAAGTGTGGATATTGCAGAAGCACCTTGCAAAAGTGTAGAGCATCTTTAGATGTTTTAAGAAAGGATCAAAGACCTCTTTTCATTGTAGCCGTATGACTTTGTGATATAGCTTTTAGAAAACATTGTGCAATATGGAAACACAATGACAGGCATAATAGTTATTCTCTACACTGTCAGAATTCAGTGTGCTTTGATGTTGTTAGGCCAGTCCATGTAACATATGGAGCTAAAATGTCATATGGAGTCATTTTTTTGTTCCCGGCAAGGATAAGTGTGTTCAGATAATGGACCGATGAAATGAGTGGATTTTAAGAATTTTTGGTTTTAAAGCTTAGACTCTAAACTTTTTTGTAGTCTTGGAAGCCTTAGAGAAACTGTTATTTAATCTTAATGTTAACCTTCCAAATCCATTTAAAATTTTGATTTGAATTCAGGTATATTTTCTTGTTGGGAAACCTAATCGTTTAAAATTTGTAACAATCTGCATGTTAATTTGAAGTGAAATGAAGCGACCTGGAGGACGTCATATTTCATGTGCTTGCAATGCAGCTGCACCACTGGCAGTGACAAAACAAAGAATTATGCTAACAACAAAATATTTGACAGCTTGTGCAATATTCTTTTGTATGTAGACTATATCAAAGTGTCAGTAAAATAAGTAGCTTAAATTAACAATTTTTGAGCATGCATAATTTTGATTCTGTGTGGATTAAAGAAGTCCTTTGTTGCATTGTCTGTGCCCTCACATAGAAGGAATGATAAATCATTGAAAACTGCATGGTTGTTATTCTATCTGCTCTTTTGCATAATAGTTATATAAACATTTTTCTAAGAAACTGGCCTTTTACCCTGTTGGGAACCTGCCATGTCGGACTGCCCTACATACAGGGAACAAAGAGACTTGCATAAAAACTATTAATTGCAGAATCCACATCGTCAACCCACTTTCAGTTTCTAGGAGAACGGGGTGAGTCTCACCGAGTGAATATGTCACATCATACTCGAACAAAAACTCTTTTTCCATCCCGTGTCCCGCAAGGGCTACATAGTGGAGACAAGCGTGTGAGACCCCTTCTGCACCGGCAGAGAAGTGAGGTACTATGTCTTCAAAGGAACCCCTGGATCCAAAGTAAATATTCAGTCTACCACCTGGGTAAGCGCTGACTGTATTCTGGCCGAAGAATAAGCTTCGGCCTGGCTTATTTGAAATTCTGCAGACAGAGTCTTTGAATAATAGATTCCCCAAAATGGCACGCTGTCTCCGAGTCTGTCACTGAACCAACACGGCCCCACCGTTCTGAGCGAGGGAGGCCGGCTTCATACACACACCGCCTCGCTGCCGGTGCTGTTCCTCCAATCGCCACTGCTGCCACTGTCCTGCCTTAAGTGTTGGACGTTATCCCCCAGCCAAGTGGCTCTCGCAGCTGTTTATCCCCACGGTGCTTTGTTGTTCAGAACAACTAAAGTAAGAGGTGAGTCTGGGAAGAGATAAACCAACGTTCAGTTTTAAAGGTATTTTTCCTTTTCTGTCTTCTCAGTAAACTATCTATATGTATATACTGTACTTAATCTTTCATCTACTGTAGTTAATACCTATGTCTTGATAAGTAGGTATGGTAACACTTTATTTGGTGGGTTGTGAATAAGACTGTCATGACACAGTCATAAACATGACATAGCACCTGTCATGAACATGATTAAGTCTTCATGAATATTTATGACTATTTTCATAAAGTGTCATTCGGACACTTATAATACTTATAAGTTGACATTATTCAAAATGTCTTTGTTATGACAACTTGACATTAACCAAGCGATCATGATCTGACATGAAATTTGTTATAAAAGTATTACAAAGCTATTGTTGCACAACACATGTAACAACCAGAACCCTTTTCAAGTCCATGTTGCAAGAATTGCTCTGCTTTGCTTTGTTCCTATTCTCCATTGCTGCTTCTTGTGCTTATTTAAGTTTGTTGAATTGCCCTGAGGCATTCGATTGAGTTTATCCGATGCGAGGACATTGAAACAGCTCTTTTAATATCCAACTTTTTGTAGTTGCCATCCATATTTTGTAATTTCTAATTTGTGTTGTTCTGCTGATGGGAGGCTTTCTGCTCATCGCAGTTGATCTCCTGTCATAGGTCTGACACCTCAAGGTGTTTTGGTTTGACAGTGCCCCACTAATTAGCTCTTGTTCACTTTATTAGGTGAAAGCTCAGGGTGATGCTGGTGTCTGGGCTTGTGATGGTGCCATCTGTCTCCTCGTTTATGCTGCATTCTTCACCAACATGGATCTTTAAATCGGCTTGACAACTTCAGTGCCTCCTTAGCCTCTACGAAGGTTGTCCTTCGGCTATGTTTTATACTTGTGAGATTAATTTCAGCCACATTTTAAAACAATCTTTTCAAATAAACCATTGATGTGTGAAAGATCCTGAGGGCCTTTTGCGGTTTGTGAATACATTAATAAAATACATAAATATATAGAATAATTTTCCTTAGGCAAATATCAATGTCAAATTTTTGAATTGTTTTGGAAGGGATCTTGAAAACATGGCAGCTCTTGCAGAATTACAATAAGAGCAGCATCTACAAAAGACAAAAATACAGACACAGAACAAGTGTTAACAATCGTGGCCATTTTAAAACCAAGACTAAATTCAATAAGTCTTGGTTTTAAACTGTTTCAGCTCTTGAAACAGTTAAAATAAAAACAATTAAAAAAAAACAAGTCACCCTCAGACCAAAACAATACTGTCTACAAACAAAAGACAAGAGTTTTTGATCACACCGAACTACCAACCTGTTCAAAAACTACCAGGAAACAATAAAATGCCATAAGGCCACAGATTTGGACGTTTCCTTTTTAAATTAGATTTGAAAATGTAGTGGCGTTTCTAATTCATGCTACACAATGTTGATGCTGTGCCATTTCCCACAAGCACTTTTGGAAAATGAAGTATTTACTAGAAATTAGTTCAATTGGTTGGTGAACATCCATCTATCTATCTGTCTGTCTGTCTGTCTGTCTGTCTGTCTATCTGCCTGTCTATGATGTAGGTCTATTTTCTTAGCCTCTTCTGGGTAGATAGGAGAACATGATGTATGTGATGGTCAAACTTCTTTTTTTCAAGCAAACAATGAACTTTAAACTACATTGACTAATGATGTGAGGAGTAAATAACAAAAATAAAATAGCTACATTTTCTTTCATATTGTTTTAAAGAGCATTCATATCTCTGCTTAAATGTCCATGAGAGTTTTTTTACTGAGACTTCCTGTCAGACAAAAACTATTTGATTTGTAGGAACGTTCTGTCGTCAGTGCGAGTCTGAGGGAACCGATCTCTCTATTATCCAGATCTAGAGCTCTTTTATGTGTTTCCTAGACTAAATCAAAACTGTACAGGACGGTTTGATCTAAATCTGCATGTATGAACTGCTTAGACACAAACACTTACTGCAACAAACGCTGACAGCAGGAACCGGCCATTAATTTAATGGCCAATCCTCTTCAGATGAACTGGGAAATGTGGGTGCTTGTGTTCAGTCTTTGTAAATTTGGCCTCACCGGGACGTGACCAAATCCTTTAAAAACATCCCATACACATGCAAACATGCACACACAACTGTGGATCAACTTGCCTCCATTCTTTCCTCTTTTCCTCCTTCTTTCGCTGCCTTCCACTTTATGTGGAAACTACATGTAACTACACACAGGCTCGCATATATGCATCCGGATACAAACAAAAGGTACACTATCACAGGCCAGTGTACCTTGAGGACAGAACAGGTTCTGCTTAATGGAGTAGGTGATACATCCGTTGGGCGTTCTGCTCATTTGAAAGTCAGCGAAGAGCAGACAGGAAGCAGGACGTGAGAAGGACGTGAGAATACTGAAAGGCAAGAGCCAAAAAAAAAAAGAAAAAAGAAGAGAAAAACACCACAAAGGGACAGGACATATGGGTGAAACAGAAAAGGTGGGGAGAGTGTGACAAATAGGTGCAAATAACAACATTAATCCTACATCAGGGCTATCACTGAGGGGGGAGAATGTGTACGTGCAAACAAGGCCAAGCAGGTGCCTTGAATAATGTGGAGAGCTCTCTGAGCCTATCCAGGACACAGTTTCTTTTCTTTTTTTTCTTTGCAATTTATCTATATTAACTATATTACAATGTCAACATTGCGGGGTTAAGATTAACTACCAAATCTTTTAACCCCAAATGTACAAAGAGCTAGACTTTGGAAGCACAATTTTATTTAAGAGAAGGAATGATTGAAACTGTGAAATCAGATCAATCTTAACTTCATACCATCTTGATATTTTAGAAATGTAAAGTATTCTGTACAGATCAAATGGATATAACAACTCTGAATTCATTCTGAGAACAATTTTCAGTGTTTTGGCCTTGAATCAGAGTTCTGTAAAAAGAAAATACAATATTTGTTATTTTGGTCATAGGTTTGTTATTATTGTTTGAACATAATTCTGACAGACCAATTAATTGGTTAGCAGTACACATAAATATAAGGTCTTATAAAAGCCTATGAGTTAACTAAGAACTTGCTTGTGGAGACAGAAAAAGAAAAATACTTTTTTGTGGAAATATGTCATTAATAACCAAGACGTAAAAAATGACCTCCCAACATAATTTTACAGCTGTGTATTAAATGCAAGATGTCTGAATTTGAAACATCCTTTTCTTTTCTTATCCAAAGATATGATAACCATATTCTAAGTCAACATTGCAATAATGACTAGTTGCAACAAACCTTCATTTTTCTCACTCTTATGTTTTTTTCTGTTAACACAATGTTCTCATCACCATGGGTTTTGATGTCTTGGCCCATATTATCTAAATTAGGCGTATGTATTTAACATATTTCACGACATTGGGTTTGAAACGTAAATACCATGGAAGCCGTTTATTATTTTTTGTGTATACAGCTGCTGCCAAAAAGCCACTTTATTGTATTGTATAGCTCAATACTCGGTGATGTAAAGTATGCTGGACCTCCAGCATGAACCTTCATAAGTTGTTGGTGGGCATCAAAGGGTTTTTCCTGACAGTATTGTGCTGTGCTGGGTTCAGTTTTGGTTTTAACTTTTCATTTAAATCACAGTCTGAATCCTAGATTTACTTCATTGTTCACGTTTGATATTTTGGTAAAAATGATTCACATTTCTCGGTATCTGACATGGAGCGTATTCTTAATCAAGAAGATTTTTTTTGTTGTTGTTTTGTTATTTGAGCAATAAAGAAAGCATGACTAAAATCACACCAATGTAGGATTGTGCAAACTATTTCCTATTTTACAAGGAAACAGAGCAGATATGCTTTGGATCCCTTTTGCAAATTACATGTTGCATGACAAATAACTCATAGTAGTTCATGACCAAACTAGGAGCCTAAATAGATGTCACTATGCCTCATCACGTCTTAAATTTGACAGTAAAGCTGAATGAGGAGTACACTTATTTATTTCATGTGTCAGTATGGACTCTGGTGTAAAAGACAAAAAGTAATCATTACATTTTCGCAGAAACTGGGGTTTTGATCTTCTGGCCGCTCCTGTTCCCTTTATGTGCTCGTATACATTCTCTGGTTCCTTAATGCACAGTAATCTGAACTTTTTAGTGGGAATTGTTTATCAGCTAATAGCTTTTTTATTGACACCTTCAACCCTTATCTTGGTGTAGTAGCTGTGATCACTACTGAGGCTAAGAGCTCTGATGTCCAGGCACCAATTTTCTTCTTTTCCTCAGTTATCAACCTCATTTTTCCTTTTCTTTCCTCTTTGATTTTTTTCTCTCAATGAGCCGTGATCCGTCGGGATTTGCTCTATTCTTACGTGTAATCTCTCACCTTTTCTCATTTCATTTTGTATAAACAATATAAATGTACAACTTTACAGTGTTTTGTAAGTATTCTGTGAAAAATTAGGTGCTTTATTTGCTGCGAATAGCTTTGATGTGATAATGCGTGTAGCTTTTTCTGCATGCTTTTCAGTGTAATTGCACATCACAAGGCTGCATTTATTTATTTTTTTTGCCGATGACCCAATGTGGATATTTATAGAGATGTGCAGCTGAGTGCAGGGAAGTACTTGTTTGTTAAGATTGATTTTTCAGATAAATTAACAAGCTCTGCATTTAGCCAGACTAACACTATCTCAATGCTAAAGCTAGTCTCAGGCAGCCTACTGCACCCAAATCAAGCAGTGCCATGTAGAACACACACATGATGCGTGCAATTTATACACACATAAACTAAGAAAATTCCAATGAAGAAATATACAAAATAAAATGTATTTATTTAGATTTATGAACTTGGCATTCACACTGCATCAATTAAAAACAGGACCTTGAGGGCATCATTTTCACAGGTCTTATCTCAAGTATTTTTCACTTCTATAAAAAATAACAAAGCCTCTTTATTATCTTTTCAACCAAGGAGAACCCATGTGATACAAAACAGAAGAATTAGGATTTGTATCCCTATGGGAAACAATGCAATTACGCTTCGGCCTTTGGGTCCCAGTACGGCTGTTGCCGGGCAACTAGGTTTGAACACTTGATACTGACAGACAATAAAATGGCTGATTCGATTGATAGATTGTATTAACAAAAAATAAATAAATAAAAAATGCGTAGATGAATTAGGCTTGACAGTTATAGTGACCTTCGAATGCAGGGGTGAGATAATGTGGCATATCTAAAAGTGATCAAGTAAGACCAATATGAGACTAAATTAAAGATTTGCAAAGCATACGCAGATAGTTTGCATCCTACAAACACAAAGCGGAGCAACGAATATGTGGCTATATCCTTTGAAAGTATGAATGGGGAAAAATATAAAAAGCAGAAAAATCTGTGTTGTGGATGTGATCAGTGACAAGGGTTATACCAGGACAACGGCAGCCTCAACATGGAGCAAAGGGAATGAATGTATGCAGTTGTAGTAAGAAGATTATCAGTTTTGTTTTGATATTTTTTTGAATTTTTTGACACTAAAATGGTAGGTTCCCCACTGGGGCAGAAATGATGCCAGAACGGTGCTATATTTTATATTTTGAACCTTGTAAACACTTCTGCAGTGAGCATGTGCCTGCGCCAACAACAAACACCAAAACAGCCCCAGTAAGCCAGCTGTGCAGAGTGAAGATAAGAGGATAAACTTTGGTGCCAGACTTCAGTGTATGAAAAGTTCAAGGGGCAATAATAAGACTTAGGTACAAGACTACAGTGAGTGGAGACTTTAAGTGTGTCTGTTCAGGCCATGTTAGGAGTATTATATATCTTCAACTGTCTTTTTGTTAACATTTTTAAATATTTTGTCTCTGCATGTTCAATTTTTTTTTTTTTTTTTACAGAAGTGATGTAGTTATTTACCCAGAGCTCAACTATGAAGGGACCAAGTCAAGCCTTCAGTGAGTTTTATATTGCTTGTTAGTGTGTCAATGGGAGAGGAATGACTCACATGTGTTGTGCTCAACATAAGCACCTTAATAACTGATTTTAATTTAGTATGGATATTATTTCATTCACTATAACTAAATATATAAAATACCTTTACCAAGAATGTTCAATTCCAAACCTCATGGTCAAATTCCCCTTCTTTCTTTACCAACATCATGTCTAAATACTGCAAATGGGGCCACAAAAATCTTTTGAAAGATATTAATATTATAACTTTTTATGCATTTTTTGTGACCATTATATCCTCTGACTATTAGATGCTCCTGGACTTGCTGGCACAGATATCAGAAACTACCAACGGACAAACAAAATAATTTAAAACAGCTCATCTATGTCACAATTTGACCTTGAACTAAATGTGAATTTGTTACTGTCCTCATTTCAAAAAAGGAACTACAAACATTTCAAAACGCGAGGTTTTGGGGCTCTTTTGTTTCTGATGAAACTATACATTTTGTCCTTTACCAGAAAACCTTGCAGGTGAATGTCCAGTCGCCGGTACAGGACTTCAACCTAAGCACACTTTAGCTATACAGGAGGACAACATCTTAAAGCTGCCTCTAAAAACCCCCCAAAAACTAGAAAAAAAACCTTTGAATCCATTTCAGATGATGTGTAACCTTAAATACAGCGTTCATACTCAAAACCGTCCCATTGTGGCTGAAGCAAAACATTGAATAGCAAATGTTCCAAACTCCCGCAGTTGTCACAAATCGTGGATGTCAGCTTTTGCCGGCGTTGGCACAACCAGTTTTTCGGTTTAGAAGAGAAATTAGTTTTTCGCAGATGGCCAGATTGGGTTGGATGACTTTTTCCCATAATGAATTAAATCATCCTTTGAAAACTGCCTTTTTGAATTTATTCAAGTAATCTCTTCTGATATTAAACCTTGTTTGATGATCTGAGTCATTAAATGTGACAAAAAAAAAAAAAAAAAATAGAAGAATTTGGTAAGGGGCCAAATAGCTTTCACTTCACAGTACTTGGCCCTGATTTTATTATCTCTCAAATAAGATTAGATTGGAACTTGGTATCGGGAGCATGAAATCTTAATTCCCTCAATTTTGTTTCAGGGGGAAAAAATAATAAATCACGTTCAGGTACTTCCTCTGGTTTTTTCTTTTCTTACAGTCACTCCACCACACAGGAGAATGTCCAGCAGATACTGCACATCAAAATTCAAAGTTTTCCTTTGTCTTCTTCACATGAAAAAGATGGCCACGTTAGTTTAAAAAGTAGCCGCGTGTGTGATGAAAAAGACAAGAACAAGTACATGGTGAATGATGAATGATGATTCAGAGATCCAGCTACAATTGTTTCTGGGGGAGGCAGAGGAGCAAAAGCTCTTAACACGAGCCTATTCAAACCTAACTTGTTTCAACACGTGTTTAAGAGCGCAAGAAAACGGGTTGGGTGTCATCTATGGAACAACTTGTAATATTTTAACAGAAAAATGTGTCATGTGGGTGCAGGTTATTATCACATACCTAAAAACTCATGGTAGGCGTTTATAATAGAAAGGCTGTTCTGTTTAGCACACAGCTACATGATTTTACCTTGTTTTAGTTTTTATGTCAGCTACATTTTAGTGGGGTTGGGGTTTAACACATACTTTATAAGATATGAGCTGGAGGTGAAATAACTATGCAGCCTTTTTTCTGAAGCTTAGTCACTAACTGCACACAGTGATTTGAATCAATTTCTAACATTTTTGTTCGACATACTGAACAAAAATGTTCAATAATTAATGTATTCATGCGTCAGTCAGTCTTAAAGGTAGACTCCGACGACGACGTCAACCAGCAGGCCTGAGAGAGACCGCGGAGAAAGCATGAGCTGCGGTGCTTCTCGCGTGACTGGAGCCGGAGCTGTCGGCTTCTGCTGTGCAACAACTTATTATAATAATATAAGTTTAAAAAGGAGAGTAAATATTCAGTTTAGTGACTTTTTTCGTTTCCTTCTCGTGCTAAACGAGAAGGAAATAAAAGTCAACATAATAAACCTTCTGCAGCATGGTTTGCTTTCTCCACTGACTACAACTCTTTCGTTTGGGTTAAAGTTGGCCTGTCGTACACCAGCTGTTGACTGACGTCTACTTTCAACTTGACAAATTTTGGCCCACGAGTCAAAAACTTGGACATCGTGGCTATTTTTGAACTATCCAAATCTCACCGGCGTAAGCTGAAAGAACCCTGCAGATTTTACACGTTCGTGATAGTGTGCCTGCTGGATATGTGTGGTGCAAAGTGAAATGCAATGCGACATCTCACCTTTTACACAATCTGGCTTCCATCACCACCTCATGTACACTGTCAGCTTTCTCTGTTGCTGAAAATGTTCTTGTTGGTAAGAGATTCTTTTTAGACGCGCACATATCCTAATCCAGAACAGCTTCATCGATTCCAAATTATATCTCCGAAAAGTGTAATTTGGACTTGTTATGAGATGCATTTTCAATTTCAAGGGGAAAACTTCAAACATTACTGATGGGCAAAGGATCTATTTTATTCAGCAACAGAGATATGCACCTTTAGCTTGCATTGCAAATCTAATCCCCTAAGTGAATAAATGCTTTCACTTGTTTTGCTTCTACATGTTTTTATAATAATAATTATTTTTTAGAAGAATTTGCAAAATAACATAATATCTGATTGGCATGCTGAGGAGATCATGGAATAATTTGAATCTATTTTTCTGCAGAAGGGATATATTTAAAACATGCAGGGTAGTTTTAAGCCCTCTGAGGACCAGGGCTTTTGGAGCACCACTTTGTGCTATCCTGCCAAGTTTTTGAAATTTTTTTTGCAGCCTTGTGTTTTGTTTTGATTTATTTAAACTCTGGTAGACTTCAGGTTCCTGTTTGCCTGAGTGGATTTGATTCTTTGCCCAACCTAAACTGGCAGTAAGAAGATAATCTCAAGTGCATTATTTGAAATGTACATTGCACCCCCTTTTATGACAGGGTTTTCAAATAGTTTATTACGCCTTGCTCGAAAACCCCTAGAAATCTCTTAATATTCAGATCATGACAATGAGCATAAATGTGGCCTGAAATCTGGCCCAGGTGTTCCGTGTTTAGATGCAAAGCTTGTTACGCGGTGCATTACTTGTAACTGGAATGCAAATCACGCAGACTTTTAAAAGATGTGGGGAAATGTTGCTGAACATTAATTGCAAATTGGGTCTTTAAAATGAAGTGGGTTTTTATGTTGCCGTAGTTCAGCTGTTCAGAAATTCAGGCGAGACAATAAGGTGCCATATGCTCCTGAGTGATAAATTGGAAGGTAAAGATCATCTTTCCTTTCATTCGCTGCCTTTCCTAAGTCTGCCTTCACTTCAAGGGAGGAAATATTCAGTATTAAAGAAGCTCAGTGTGTCTTAGCTGATGTTGCTCCTTTTCACACACTAATGCTTTATAGTTATCTTCTTTTTTTCCATTCTTGCAACACTCTCTAATGATTTCAGTCCTATCATAGCTCTTGCTCCACCAAGGCCTACGCTGTCTTGGTTCAGCAGTCTTTGCTTTCCTGTTAGCACAGCCTCCCACGTTGTCCCAAAAGTTTTCCTTTTCCTCTCCCGTCTTTTAGTTAATTCCTTTTTTTGCCTCCCCCTTCGTTTCTTTACTCTCATCTCCCACTGTGGTCCCCCACTGCTGCTGTGCTCTCAGGTTGTCAGATAAAGGTGAAGATCTTCTTTAGAGTTCCTGGCTCTGCCTTTCTCCCTTTTGGGGGATTTTTTTTTTTTCCCCCTTCCGTTTTTTATTTATTTATTTTCTCTACCCCATCTTCTAACTATAGAATTTTCTTTTTGAGTCGCGATGGTGGCATTTTTGTTTGGGTTGGACTGAGAGGGGAGATCTTTGCAGTGAGTGACCTTTGTGGATTTCTAAGGCTCATTATTCCTCATTGGGCTCAGTTGTGCTACTGTTGGGAGTGGCGCAAGTCTGGTGACAGCTACTGCTGAGCCAGAGCAAATCCCAGCGAATCTTTTCACTCCCGCTCCTGTTTTACTCCTTCTGCTTTCATTTTTGTTTTAATTCCCTTTGCTTCTCCTTCTGGCATTTTATTCCATTCATTTCACTTACTTTCTCTGCATTTTCATTCCGCTAAGCCACTATGTGCCTTAGTTCTCCTCTTTTCTCTTTTCCGGGCTTGACTAGCTCAAAGTAGCTCTGACAGAAATGTCATTATCATTTAATTCATGGTACACATTCACATACAAATGTAGCGCCCCGCAGTTTGCGTCTGGAAAGGTCCCTATTAAAACAATCAAATTGTCAGAGGGAAAAATCTAAAGTTGTTTCCTTTTTTCTCCGACTTTGAAATAAAATTTCTTCAAAAGCTATGATTTTAGCTTTTGTACTCAGACATCATTTGATGTTACACGTTTTTTTATATGTCTTGCATTGTTGTGCCATGTTATTATCAGAACCCCCCCCCCCAAAAAAAACAAAAAAAAACAAATACACAGAAACTGTATTTTTTATAGGGAAACAGGCAGATATTGGATGGAAATCAGGGATAAATTTGTGGAAAAGTATGGTGAGGTCACTGGACAGCATCCCAAACTTTGAACATTTTGAAACACTATGAAATCAAATCCCTAAAAATACAGATTTTACTGACGTAAAACTGCTGGACTAAGGAGAGGATCAGAAAAGTAACGGAGGGGTGCTCTACTGGCCGACAGGTTCCGATGTGAACCCGGTGTGACGTCCTGCAGACAACCCCGGCTTTAAAAGTTTGCACCAAGACATTTGAGGTACACAGCAAATCCAGCTTTCACTCTATTTGTGCTAGAAACTAAAAGTGAACATCATCCTCAACATATCACCGGAGATAGAGATGCTCTGCAGATGGAAATGTGGAGAGAGCTAGAAACGGAAGAAAACCTGATTGAAACTTCAAAAGTTTTGGGGACTGGAATAGAAGTTCACCTTCCAGCGCTACAATGGTTTAGATCAAAGCATGTTCACCCAGTTAAAGTAGTGTGTAATGAATCTATTAATGTTCAGTCTCCTTCTGTATGAAAAGATTGTTTCAGATACAGATCCAGTAGTATGACAACTGATGAATCAATGAATGTGCTTCTCATTTTCAACATAAGCAAATCAGAACTACAGCAGTATAAAGTGTAACAATGTCTTGTACAATGCAACTGGACAATATGTAGCAAATAGAAAAGAATCCAGAAAATTACATCACTACATTTACATTTTTGCTGGAAGTAAAAGCACTTGGTAATAATTTTTATATTTACAGTGTTGTACAATATTATTTTGCCTCAATGTAATGTTTATTTTTTATTGTTTTTTTTTTTTTTTTCTTGTTGTTTCAGTTATGTGAAGTACTTATAATTGCACTGTTGCTGAAAATGTGCTCTCCAAATAAAACTGCTGACTTTAAAGTCACCAGTGTCATGGAAGATTTTCATATGTGCCTGAGTGATATCATGGGAGGCGTAATTGAAAGGTCAAAAAGATAGTTGTGCATTGTGAATACATAATACATGTTGCTTTCAAAAGGGAAAAAGTGCCATCGCCATGGACAGCCTTCCGCTACTTAAATTTTTACGACGTTTGTTTTGGATACAGCTAGGACTTTTTTTTGTTGTTGTTTTATTTTTTTCCAGATGGCTGATGGTTTTAATAATAAAAACGTGTCCACAGAAATTTGTAACGACCGACACAAAGGCAGACGGAAGAGTAGAGAGGGTGCGGAAGGAGCCTCACAGCAGTAGCAGTGTGCCTCCTGCCTGGCAGTCTCTGGCATGTGAATGCGGCCGCTGTAATTGCATGTCATTGAGATTCATTTGCCAGCTTCCTTCCACAACAGTGCAAAATCCATACAGAAATGCCCTTTTGGTGGTGGTGTCTTTCTGCTTCAAATGACTCTGATGAATGACTACGTTTGGAAAGAGTTCACACATGAAGAGTTAGCTGGTCTCGAGTGTCCTGCTGTGTCACAGGATGTTTTGAACATGGCATGTTATTGTCAATGCTGATAATGAGCAGATCATCCACGGCACCAGGAATTAGTAAGTAGACATTGTTGCATGTTGACAGTCAACAGAAATGCATCATCAAGCTGAACATGTAATGAAAGATAACATTGTTTGTAGTTGAAAATGTCTAACTGGGCACACATGTTGTGTCATTTACTATCACACAATAAAACAACTTGTTCTATTACTGTCAACAGACACACTAAACATTGTATTATTTATTGCATTTACCAAACAAGTGGATCTCCTTTATAATTATTTTTTTCCTAAACAAAGGTCAAATTCATACAAGTAGTTTATGATTTTGACTAGCAATGCTGACTGAAAATTCACTGTTCCCCATAAACTGCAGGAACTGGGAAAATTAGGAAGAATTTATCTTAAATTTGCTAATCTACAGAGACACAGAACAAACAGACTTAGGAAGCAAATGCAGTGAAGGAGATTCTCGAAGGCTATCTTCACCTGTATCTGCAACGTACCTGCTTCTAACTCTCCAGTAACGTGGCTCTTTGCTTATCTCGTGTCACTTAACTGTTCTGCATCCAATTCAGCTTCTAACAACAGCAGTGTTTTAAGTCATTTTTACTTAGTGCTTTACAAAATCAACCCTCCCCTCAATTCAATTTGAGTAACTGCAGTGTCCTGCATCTGCACGGGCCAATATAGTCCTGTAGCAGCAGCTGTAGGTCTTTGTTTTTAAATCTAGTTTTAAAAGCAACTCTGTTTTTACAAGTATGGCCAAAAGCTCTATGGATGAATTTTCTTCATCCAATTATTGGCCGTAATAAAGTAAAAATACACGGCCATTCCATATTTTTAATAGTTGAGTCCTCTTTTGGTTTGAAAAAAATGTTCGTTCTTTAATCGAACTTGGTCACATTTTTAAGAAGGACGTGAGACAGCGCTGAGTTGACAAAAGGAGAGGTTTTCCCATGCCTCCATTCATGCAAAAATTACCTCTGCCATTGGATGGTTGAAGTCCTTAGACCAGCAGGTAACAATACAAATAACTTTTGTATTTCTATAAAGAAACAAAATGAGTTAATGCAGGCCAACACTTTTCTTATAAAAGGTATCTTCTAGTTCATATGGAAAAGTGATACAAAACTTTGTGTAGAAAATCACTATTCAACTCAGGCGTCAAAATGTGAAACAGCAATATATTTTAATCATGCCTAGGCAAACATATCTAAAAAAAAAAGTTTAAAAATTCCTGAAATAAAATAGGCTTGGATCAATATAGACATTTCTAAGAATTGTTGGAATGTATAAAATTTTACATTGAAACTCCAGTGTGCTTTCAGGTCATAAAGCAGCTGCTGTAACAAAACTTCCAATATTATTTTTACAAGCACAGCTAAATGGACGTGGCAATTTATAAGTCGGTCAGTTTGAGCGTCTAAAAGACCAAATAAGTTTCAACAGTGACAATGCTAGCAGCTGGAATATTTTACATTCAAGTTCTTTGTGGGTCTTCTACTGCCCTTATTATCCTTTCTTCAACTATTTATTCGTTCACCTCTTTGACAATGTGCTGGAGTTCTGAGAATTGCCAGCAGACAGTGAATACAGGGAAAACACAGACTAGACAGGGAAAGACTCTGAAGTGAAAACAGAGTGGGATTTGGAGATATGACTTGGAAAGTAAGTAAGGAAACAAAAGAATGTGAAGAAAAAGATTCAAGTAGGCTATGAAAGAGATGGGAGAAGGCAAAAAGAAGGAAGTAAAAGCAGGGCAGAATGGAACAGCTCTAAAATGATGTAAATGTATTTGTAATTCTGCATGTAGTGCTCCACATTCTGACATTGGAGAGGGCATTTTAAAATGAAATAAAATGAGCAATAATGACAGTGTGCTCCTATGGATTTCATATAGCAGATGGGTCCAATAACGCCGCTGTTTAGATTGCACTCTGTGCCTCTAAATTGCACCGATTTTATCCCTTTTTCTGTAAGCTGCAACATATTTTTGGCCACATAGTCCAAAAGAGAAGAAATTAAGCTGGAAGTTAAGAAGTGGGATATGGAAAAAGAAACATAACTAAAAAAAAGAGAAAAAATGTTTTGGAAGTTGAAGACAAAGAGGGTAAAATATTTCTTGATCAACTTTTTGACCTCCATACAGAACAATTTTGACAAATATTTAAAATTGTTAGAAGTAAATAAAGTAAAGTTAAGCTATTTAGGTATTTTTAACAGTGTAACATTATTCCTTCAGGATTTAATTTCAGTAAAGAGGAAGACTGACTTTTGTAAATAACACCTCATTATCACCTTTCTACAAATTTAGCACTTTTTCACGCACAATTTATAAAGTAATTTAGATAGGAAAATGAATCAAGTCATGCACACATTACAGTGTAAACTAAATTGCGCAAAGCTGTTTCAGGAGAATGTTGACTGTGAGAATATTTTACAATTTCTAAAGTAAATCCTACATATGTATTTCAAAAAGTGAAGAATGAGTGTCGTGTACAATTCTCTACAGCAGCAGTATGATGTTTGGTAGATATTTCCTAATTTGAAAAAGAAAAACAAATGAAAAAGAAATTGACAGAATAACTGACTTTCTGATTAATTTGGCTAATAGTTTACCTTGTCCTTACCCATAAAGCATCTTCTTAAGGCCGTTTACAAAGCAAACAGAAAAATATAGTCAGCTCAGTCAAGCTTAATAGACAGATTCATAGTTAGTTACAGCATTTTACACAACCATCTTTGAAATCTTTTTTTTTAATACTCATAAACCAAGAGTTAAAAGTTTCTTCTTTTTTCTGAGTTACTATAATGGCGACATGCATGGCAGATTCTTCATCTTGCTTTGAGGCAAATTGTTGTGGCGTTATAATAAAAAGCCTTCTGAGAAATATATTCCTTTATAGTCGAAAGGCATTACTCACTAACTTCATCTCAATTCAGTCCGTCAAATCATATTCTGTTAAATCAAAAAAATATTGAATCTGAGTTCATTGTGGTTGTCTGCGATACATGAGACTCGTGTATCTCTAATGCATCACATCACTGGCAGTTTTTCAAGATACGTACCACGATAATAACAAAGCGGAGATCTGGTCAGCTACAGGCTCAACTGATAACTGATTGAACCGACAGAACATGAAGATGTTATTCTTTGATGATAGTCTCTTCTTTTAGTGAAGTGAAAACATTTTGTATTACACTTGTTGGATAGTTTCGGTGGAGAAGAATAATAGAGTACTTTAGATGGCTGAAAGAAAAAGTTGTTTGACATTGATAGTTTAGTGCAGAATTAAGATAGGACAGTTTCTAGGGCTGCAAAATGGACGGATAAGAAGGAGAAGGAAAGATGCAAATGCAAATGGAGCCAATCTCCAGCGACATATGGTACTGTACGGAGAAGGAGCTTCTTCAGAGCCGGCCTTATCTGCAAAGTGAGCCTCCTCGGCTTGATTGAATAGCTAATCTCCTGTTCTGACAGCATGACAAGACTGAAAGTACATAAAGACACCAAGCCCACGGAGATGGAGGGATCTGGTCGACCTGGGAACACTTGCGGGGCATTCAGCCTCAGGATACACGCAAGCAGTCAGCGAGAAGAAAGAGGAGATGAGGAGTAGGATAATTAGTACTAAACAAAGAAATTAAATTATGGTAACAAATTTGACAAAAGGCAAATGATGAAAAGACTCAAACGTATTTGTAATTCAATAAAAAATCAGTGCTGTGTGGTTTCATATAGACTTAGTTTATTTTTAAAGATACAATATAAGTTAATATTCATGATTGCTCCAGTCATTTGTCAGACACGTTTTCCCAAGGAGAATCACCTACAGTGTGCCTGAACTCTTCCTTACCCACCAGTGCCCGCCACTGATTTTCTCATTTAGACCTCCACAAGTAATTAGAGTTCATTATGAACATTCCTGATGCAATTATTTAGCTAATGAAATCTAATTAAAAACCCGCAGTCAGCGTCCCCCATTGTTTTTGCCCCTGTGCAACAGTGCTTCCAGCATCAATAGCGAGACCTTTAAACCACTGGAGGTGGGACAGAAAATAAAATTTAAAAAAATACTATTACAACTAATAATTTCTGTTAATTAATTAATTTATTTTTTCATTACAGATTCAGGAACAGGGGAGGATAATCCTGGTTGTTGAGGGTCTTTGTTGTGCATTTTTGTAATGTTTTCCTGCTCCAATGCACCTAAATAATAAAAAGAATAAGTAGACATTTCTCCACAGCCTGTCACCAGTTCTGCATGAGCCTCCTAATGACTAGTTACTGTGATGCAGAAGCATATGTAGGACAGCGGCCCAGGAGGACCAGAGCTGCTCACCACTGGTAGGACATGTGCGTTTTAGCAAAGCTGTTGTAAAACTCCAGAAGACAAGCTTCGAGTTTTGGCAGTCAGCACAAATGTGACAAATTCTTCATTCAATTTCTTAGGCTGTCAATTCTTATTCGTAGAGCATATTCAACACTCAAGGTGCAATTGCTTGTCGTCAAGAACAGCACAGACAGTTGCCAAATAGAGCAGGCAAAGTTAAAATATACTTGATAGAAGCAAAATCTAGATTAATCCTCAGGTTTTCACACCTCTGAGGAGCCAACAGGAGTCCTCGAGCTAGATTACACAGTTACCCAAATTCTTGTGCAAGGATTTAGCAGGTCACACATGTAATTAAAATGTTGACCTTGCAAAGCTCTCATTGTTAACAAAATTTGAAATGTACTAATCCCATTGGTTCTTGTGATGAGTCTTGCTGAAAACATTTGAGCCATTTGAAAACAATTGTCATTTCTGCTAAGATAGGAAACCATTGCAATTATCCAAATGAGAAGAAATAACAGCTTGCATCTACCGCCTCCAATTATTTGTTATATTTTTTCTTACACGGTGTCTCCTTCATTTTGAAACACTTCCTCAAGTGAAAGAAACAGTTTGGGACCAGTTGTTTTATGTGATTGCTGAGGGAAATGAAATAACACAACAGCTGATTCGAAATGGCAGATTTGTTGCCTGATATTTGAAGTCACACAATTTGGAGCAACATTCAAGCATTCTGTCCAATTTTTATGGGGGTAAAAGGGAGGACCCAGAAAAATCTCAGCTGGACAAATGAAATACAATGATTTCTCAAATACAATTGCAGCCAAACAGGAAAACAAACTGTAACATCAACTAAAGATATAACAGTATCACAACACCTTGTGATAGCAATCAAATAGAACAAGGATTTTCTTTTTTTTTTTCCAACATTGCAATAAGCCAAATTAATCCCAAACAAGCAGAAAAGTTGGAAATGACTGTAACCAAAAGAGAAATAATGAATAAAAATGACTAATATGCAGGTTATAATGGACTGTCTGCAGAATACTATAACGAGTATACAAATATCCTTACCCCATTGTTAGTGAACACAATCTTTAAGAAGAATTGCTGGGGTGAGAGTGGCAATGGAGGAAGCAGGCTGTCTTGTAGCTAATGGTTTGCCTGTTTCAACCCCAGCTCTGTATGTTTCTGTGTCCTTGGGCAATACACTGCACCTACATGACTTGCTAGTGGTGGTCAGAGGTTCCTGTGGCGCTGGCGCAAGGCTTCCTCCTAGAGTGTCCCAGGGCAGCTCTGGCTACAAGAACTACCATTGAACTTCCATTTTAAGTTTTTAAAAGAAAAAGACAAAAAAAAATCAAATCTTTGCCAAAACTAAATGGAAACGTTATTTGATGTTGATTTGTGAAAAATGAAATTGCATACTTTTCAATTTAGTTACATGAAAAGAGATCTAAATAGAAAGTATTATTGCTACTATGAGTATCACTCTGTCAATGCAATTATTACATGTAAAGAAAACCCAGCTAAACTTAAACATTTTTATTATATTACATTCAAAACCATGTAGGTGGTTCTTTGTAATTTGTAGTTATTAAGGATTTATGCAAGTTCTAGAGAGTCCCTTGAAACTCCAGAGCAACTGCTTGCAAACACAAGAAAAGGATTTTCAGACCCAATGGTATATAGATTATCTTTCAAATGACAAAACAGTTAAATAAAAGACCAGACTAGATGAATATCGAGAACTAGCTGTGTTTCCTATATAGCCCAAAGCAGAAACTGCCTCCAAGGGGCCAGCACAACACACCCAATCGTCATTCACTCTGAGGATTTATGGGCCAACGTATATGACATGTACAAATTATCACAGCATTCACAGAAGTATTCCCTCGTGGGTTTAAATCCAAACATTTTTTATTGGAAAAACACTGGTATATTGGAACCAGAGGCAATCAAGTGGTATATCTGCCAGGAGGGACTTGTATAAAATGGCCAATATAAGTCATATGAAGACTCAAAGAGTCAATCAAAACTGGAGGGGAAACAACACTTCTGGAATGATTTCCAAATCATAAACGGTGTGAAACAGTGAATCCAGAGTTTCAGAGAATATTGACTTAGACTACCTGATACTACTACAAGAACATTTCACAACTTTCCATTTTTTTTATAAATTAACAAACTTTTAAGTGCTGATGACTCCACAAACACTAAACTACAGTGACAGTTTTCTATATTTTTATAATTTGACTGAAGGTAATTGTCACTTAGCCGTCAAATTACATAATTCTGCAGTACAGCTGATAGCCATCTCCATATGAGGTGGTTACATTTGTTAATAATCAGAACAAAGACGAAGAATGCATAGTAGAAACATAACTGATCTTAAAACAAAGATAAAAAGCTAATGGACTCTACAAAAAAGACTGAAGGGATTTGCCCTGACCTGGTTTTCCATGAAGATTAAAGTTTTTGTCTGAAAGATAAGATGTAAATAATTTTAAAAAAGACCAGATTGTGCAACATTCTTAATAAGGAATTGGGATCAACAACATAAAAATGTGGATGTTAGCGCTAACAAGGACAGTAAGTGACTAAATCAAATTGGCTCATCAATAAAATTTAAAATATAAGTGAAAAATACTTTTTTAAGGACAGTTTGCCTGTTTTTGAGATTGTTTTAAGTATTAAACTTTTGAGATTCAAATGAACCAAAAACCGGACGAGGTGGTCCACATGCACTCCTTAGCAACCATGAAAGTGAACTTACATCACGTTTGTAGCAGATAACAATGCATGAGAACAGTTTCATCCGAGGTTTAAGCTATTCCTCTTCAAGAGATAAGGAACCTCGTGGTGCTGCATGTTTATTACCTCCGATTTGAGCATATTTACATTCAAGAGTGTTGCTATAAAGGAAGCCGTCCAAGACACACTGATATTTTTGCACAGATCTTTGACTAGACAAAAATCATGAAATGAGTATCAATTCCCTGGAAGCCACAACATTAAAAGATCATTAAAAATAGTTCTAATAAATCGTTTACTGACGATACATAAGGTAAAGATGTTTCAGTCATTTTCTTTTATACTGATTTAAAAAGAAACAGCCTATGACAGTAAAGGTTTAAGGAAAAGTTGAAAAACTGCTTTTCAGAGAAGATCGGGGGGGAAAAATGACACTGTAGTAAAACAGCTTTTACTGGCTCTGGAAGAGCTTTAGTTTTAAGATTCCAGTGAGTGAAAGAAGGCTGAATTATAGGCTCCTTCTGGGTTATTGCTTCCTTTGGAAATACAAAGCAAAGCTGTGTAACCCAAAACCGCTGCAAGGCTTGTAAATGATCAACTGAGTGCATGCAGATGATCTTTTCAGAAAGGATCTCTGAAAAGATTTCAAAGAAGATTCAGTTGCTGAACAGCAAAACAATTTAACGACAACAAATGTGGAAGATGCTGACAGTTCTTTTTTCCAATCAAAACCAATTGAATTATGTATAAATTAACAAAAAAATTTTTTAGCATTATATCCTGTTACAATGTTATTTTCTCATCAAAACATACCTGGGGTGTTGCTTTGATTCTTTCGTGCATGTTTGAGAAATACATGCATGGCTCTCCTGTGGAAACCATTCATGCTTGCATCTGAATGCTTGTTCTCACAAAGCACCTCCTATTTCCACAAACCTCCGCAAGGTGTCAGATTGTGACATATACAACATTTTTACCTTAACTGAAGATAAGATACTTAGCTGAGCTATAAAATTGCACTATATGCCTAAAAAAAATACATACCGCCCCTTTAAGGTTTTCTCAGAAGACATTTAAGTCTGCCCTTCTACAAGCAATAAAAGCCCACCGTCCTCTCTATACTTATGTAAATGTCGTTTGATTAAATGCAACTCTCGCTGATTGTAGCCTGCCTTCAAGAAATAGTCCTTGACTGTTATTCTACTTCCATTAGTAAATGGCACAGTTAACAAGGCTGCCACCCCAGTCAGAAATGTCACATGAGACGTGTTCAGTAACGATAAATACCTGTCTTTGGTTCAGAAGTAATTGCGAAAGATTGTCAATGATGGACTTTTTCCTGTTAAATAATAAACTCGGCGTTTTGATAGATGTCCAGTTGCTTTCAAAGAAAATGTGCCCCTGCTGTATTGTGAAGTGTGTGCAATTTGGTCCTATAGAGAGAATAATGTGTGCATATCTAAGAACCACTGACATTTTTCTTTTTTAGATGAACGCAGTTTAATCAGGTGATGAATTATTAAAAGACAGCAAATGACAGCTATCTTAGGTCTTCAAAGTTTAAGCAAATTGCTCCGTTGTAAGAATGCAGAAGTTGACACCACAGTAAACCTTAAATGTGACATATATGTTGTATAATTGAAAGAAAACAAACATGTCTGGAGTGAGAACAAACATTAAGGAATTATGTGTTCAGATGTTTTGTACGCATCTTCCTATCTTTTGTTTATGGCACCAAAAACAATAACTTGTGTTATTCTGACCTGCCTGCTATTATCATTATTATCTGCAAAGATTTTTTGACAATGTCTTGGCAACAATAAGAGTCTGTGGCTTATTTGACAAAAGAGAGATATAAACTGCTTGTCATCGTTACAAATATAATAGGACGGCAGCATAATTATACATTCGCCAATGTGACTCAGGGGGAACATGCCAAGCCTAGAGGGTTTTATTTAGAAGCACTTTAAAAACAACACATCTTTACGGAAGATTTGAAACAAATACAAAAAGTACAAGCTGCTATCACACAAGTCTATGAAATAAATCTAGTTCTTTAAACGAGTTCATCTGTCACTTCTGTCGTCAATCAATGATGTCAACTGCAGGAATGAAATCCTGCAGTTGACAAGGCAGAAGATAGTGATGCATCACCATTAAGAAGTGTAAACATTTAACAATTCATTCTCAACTAAATTTGTTGATAACCCAAATTTTTAAGATTTTCACGAAAAAAAAAAAAAAAAAAAGTTACGTTTGATTATTTCTTTATTGAAAATAAAGTACCAACAATGCTCAAGTATTGGTTGTCATCTTACAAGCAGATTCATAATCTGTGCACATGTAAATTAATTGGGTCTCTCTGCTGCCCTAAATGTCAAAGCAGCAAATCTGTTGTTGTTCTTGCCTCTCAAGCAACACACACATTGCTTTTCTGGCTCAATCATGTTTTTCTTTCTTCAGCTTTTTTGTTTTTTTCTTTAAATTGAGAGCCTTCGTCTGAATCCTCATCTCACTCCAGGCTCAAGTAAAAGACTTTGCAACCCCGCCGTCAATTTCAGTCACATCTCTTGAACTACACATGCCCGTTTAATGGAAAAGGGCCCTGCTGTCTAATGAATAAACTGACAGTAGAGATAGAGATAGGGGGTACATTTGATAATGAAGCACTGCATTAGACAGCTACAGGCATGGTGCACTTTAAAACAAGCGAAAGGAGTGTGAGAATCGGCGAGCAGAGGAGTGTAAAATGGAACATGACAAGACTGTTGGATCGCTTCTGATTCTCTCCAGCTGAGCTGTAGCTTGATCGCAGCACTGGGACTAATTTCCTGGCAGTTTTCAGGGAGTCTGCCTTTGTAGGCGGGCAGAGGTTTAAATGGAATAACTTTAACACATTTCCCGCCAGTCTCCAAGCTTGAGGATTGGGAATTTTACAATTTGACTAATTGCGTTACTTAGAAAATGTGTTAGCTTATGTTCAAGCAATATAGACACAATACACTTAAATAAATACTTGTGTATCTACTCATCCATCTGGCCTAGCTATTCCACAGATGATGCTTTTTGCTGTCTAGTGACTCTGCTCCCATGGCCTTACCAGCAATTTTAAAAAGAAATATTAGTTTTTGTGATATTTCTAAAGGCTGCCAGCTCTCACTGAGCTTTGAGATGAGAGATGCTTCCCTTAAGCCTACAGGGAACTCTAAGACATTCACTAATGGATTATAATGAGTTTAATTTGCTCTAGGAAGAGTGATAAGGCTGTAAGAGCACTGAGCCATGTCTTAAACCCACATTTCAGCCATATTTAATACATGGTAAGAAAAGGAGAAGGAAAAAAGGCTTTAGACTAAAGTTAAAAAGGCCGGAAGAAATGACAAACACGAGCGCATTATGAAAATCCGCTTGTGCTTTTCTTCTACCTGAAATATGTATTATCTGCGGTTGCACATCGATGCTGAGTGGGAGTCTTTTTTAGGTGCTGAATAGTTAATTTCTGAGAAGATGAATGAAGCTGGTCGTGTCTTTGGATGAGAACAAACTTACTTTTTTGCAACCCTGAGGCTGTGTCGGGGCTTTTTCACTACTTCAGGGTGGGAATCCAGATATGCTGCAGACACAGATGCGCGTAGAAATCAAATTAAATCATGTTTTTCACGGAGGAAAATGTTATAAGTTCAGAGAAAAATGTTCTGTAAAAAGAGCTGTGAACAGACGAGTGAGTAAATCTGAATGGTATTAATTTGAAAATTATAGTTTGAAGACAATTTCCTTGTTTAATGGAACCGCAATTAAGATAATTGTTAGGTAATCATGTATAGTGACTTGGAAAAGCATACATACCCCATAACAACAGAGTTTGATGGATTTTATTTTAATTTACTATGAAAAACCAGTACTAGGTATAGAATATTGTAAAGTACAAAAACGGGATACATTTTCAATATTTTAGAAAATAACATAATAGAAAAAACAGAAGTATTAGGTTCTAAAATACTGTTTTATCAGATGAGAACCACCTGCTAACTCACTAAAACATGTCCTTCCTTCTAAGCTAATCACCATTTTTGAATAAAAGCTACACCAAGTCCCATTTCCAGTTTGCTGCAACCTAAGTAGGGGACGCAGCAAACTTGTGGAAGAAGGTGTTCTGTTCAGACGAGACCAAAATTAAAGATTTTGGTCCACATAGAAAATGCCATGTATGGCAGAAAAATAACACTGCACAGCAAAATAACACCCAGATACCCTGATGGTACCACATCTCACATCTCATGGTGGTACCATCAGGCTGAAGGAACAAAAAGTCATGTCAAAAAGTTTTTGTTAGGGCAATACTATAAATATCTTACTGGTTTGTTTTTGGTTTGTTTTTTTTATCTTGCACCTTGTCACTGACATATCCAATGTGATGAACTCAACTCCCAGATTTGCACCCTATTCATTTTAACCAGTCCTCTATCTTCAAGATAAAATCAGAAGACGCCTCCTCCTTTAATATTTTGACTAAAATGTTTGCCTGTTGCTTCTACATTAGTACAACTTTGTACTAATGTTTTTTTGTTTGTTTTTTTTAACTTTGAAAATTGCTCTGACAAATGTAACCATGATAAAACATAATTTAAGGACAATTTAATCCCCTCCACCCACCCATGTAAACCTACAATGCGATAATATTAGACGTTAACAGAGTCAGCAATCTGGTGGATTCATTTTGGTGATGTTATATGTGATATGTAGTTCACATACTGGGATGAACACATCATTGGCTGTCACTCCGCAGGATGTGTGTGTTTGTATGAAGCCAGCTGGTTTCGAATGGCACTTTTGAGAGCTTTTATCATCAGGCTGTAATGGGGCCGAGCAAGTATGAGCTGTTATCTCTGTGGCTTCATGGGCTGTAATCCCTTTTCAATATTCTGTTTGGGTTGGGGAGCATGAGTAAATGTGGCAAACATGGAGAACTGTGAATGCTGAAAAACACCATTGTTTTACAGCTGAGACGTATAGCCGGTTCACCGCTGCAGCTGCTAATTGAAGCATAAAATCAATAGAAGAAAATTACTTTATAGTGATAATTTTGCATTTTATCAGCAACTGATGAAGAAATATGCAGGATAGATGTCGATACAACCTTGCAACCTAAACCACCCGTTCCCTCAAAGGCACAATTATTTTCCTATTAAGTTTTATATTTACATGCACAGTCACACCTACAAACAAAACAGACACCCTAGCACTGTCAACTTTGAAGTAGGCAAACACAATGTGCTTTTCTGATATAATTAATATACCAATTAAGAAGAAAGAAAACTGGCTTCCCAAAGGCAGCTTTGCCCAGGCTCTGCTAATTAAATCAGGGAAACATGAGTGATATGAGTCCTGATCACATCTGACAGCCAGTTTCTCCATGCCAACAGCTGCAATAGGTAGGTCCACTCCTAGTGCATAGACGCAGGTCAACATGCAAAAGCAGGTACAACATGAACGTCTTGCAACTTTCTTGAAATCTAAATTCCATGGACAGTGAGGGCAAACATGGTGAAATAAAGAAATATGTGAAAAATCCAAAATATGTTGAATATAATAATAATAATAATAATAATAATAATAATAACCTCTAGTCAACATCTGAGTAGGAGATGGAGGCTCACAGGAGATTTTTTTCTGTCTTCGATGTTTTGTTTTTTGAATGCTTTTTAGTAAAACATGAAAAACAATAACACCATAAATGCATAAAACTCTCACCAGCTATTCTGAAACACTGCAGACTTTAAATTAAATGCTAGAATGAGCTGTATCGTATTCATTCAGTGTTTTTTTTCTGGGGTTAGTTTCAAAAATAATCGTGTCTACTGAACAATTTATTTTAGATATTGATTTGCATTGACAATATTTTATTTGTCTGTTTATTTTTGAAAGATGGAGCTAACGAGCACAATTATTAACAAATCAGCAACAAGTCTACTCTCAGAAATAAAATAACATCTCAGACTAGATTGGGTGTTGTGAGGTCAAGTTAAGCCAAGATTAAGGCTGCAAGTGTAGAAACAAACTCTTAAATATTTTTTTCACTCTACAAATGTACACAAAACTATTTGTTTTGTTTTGTTTTTTGTTTTTTTTTCATCTGAGATCAGTATTGTCTGCTGAAAAACAACAACAAAAAATTATTTTGAGAATCTGATTTAAAAGACATGTGTCAAGGGGCAAGGTCAAAAAGAATCATGTAATGCCCCTGTCATATTGCCGAGTTTCTGATTTACACTATTATGGCGTACATAAATATTGCCCCAGCATGGCCAGACAACTGATAATTTTTTTCAGTAATGTTCAAAAAATCAATATGGAGTTTCTGCCCACACACTGCGAGTTAAAAAAAAAAAAAAAATCAATCACCTTGAAGTGCCAAATGCTATATAAGCAGCCTGTAGACTTCACAGAACTTGATGTTTCAAAAATGTGCTGTTTCATGTGGATAAACTAACTTACACAGAAACTGCCTTGCTATGGCAACAGTTTAACATTCACATTTAAACCACGGGAGAACAGTCCATTCAAATAGAAAAGGCAAAATTATGTATCAATCTTATGTCCCTCAGAAATTTTAGCACCACTTCTACAAATGCATCCTACCAATAAAAAACAAGTAATGAGTAAAAACACTAAAAATAAAAAATTGCATTCAACAAATCTGCTACCTCTTCTGAAACTGAGTTTATTAAAACATTGATTGGTTTGTAAAAGAAAAAGTTATGATTTACTGCTTTAAATGCTAACTCTTTCCTTTTTATCATAGCAATTTGAGGTTATTTTAAAGCAATCAGCAGTTCATTTAGAAAAAAATGTGGACAAAAGCCAAACTTTAATGCTTGTAGATGATTGTTCAATTTTGCATACCTCATTACCTTAAAAGCTGCATTTTTTCCTCAAGTTTAGAAAATGCCGTTGCTCTCGGCCACTAATTGATACTAATGATTTGGTGTACTTGTTATCTCCTGCCTTACAATTAGTCTGATTTAAATGTTTGTATTTTAAAATCATTAAAAAAAAAAAACACCGCTTTTGAGCACTACATTTGTGGAAAGAGAGAAGGAAAGTATGAATCTGGGTAATGGAATGCCATTATCATCAATAAAATTGATTTGAATTATATGGATACATTTTAAAGGAAAAATGTCATAACACATGACTTGGTAGAAATGAAAGCATTTCTACACAATGAAATGTTTTCCAGCTGCTAACTTCATTAGCAGCTGGTTTTACTGTTATCCATTTTCACATAAACATCTGAAACATGTACTTTTTTTGTTTTATTTATTTATTTTATTTATCTTTACAGCTTTGACTGTTAATTAGGTGTCACAACATAAGTGAATGCTTGTGATAACACAAAAAAGGAGTGATATTTCCAGGGAAAAAGACTTCCTCATTAAAATGCTTATTCTGTCAAATTAATACACAGATGTTTTCATCAGGTAACATATGTGTAAGATGTCATGAATTGGTAGAACATATTGACTGGTTGAATAAATGATTGTGGGCTTTGCTGCAGGATTTTGGAGATGTCAAGGGAAATTGAAGGCTGAAACAACTAAAAAGTAACGACATAAGCAGCAGATGGAAACGCATTTTAATAGACTGAGATGCGAATAAAATATTATCACTGTTATGGTGAGATAGAAGAGTAACTCCACCTGCTGTTACTCATTATTATTTACAAGGTAGCTTTTTCACTGCGGCACAGCTGGTTGTTACACCGAGTTAGAAAAGTAGCAGTTTACCTATAGTACTGAATCCCATGAGTTATAAACATCCAGTAATAACACAAGTACAATGTTATGTTGTCGGTGTTTGACAAGGCTGTTCAAACAAACTAAAAACCCTGGACTTGCTGAGGACATATTTTTTATCTGAATGAAGCTCGATACAAGCTGTTGCAATACTTTACGGGAATTCTTTGGACATAATGATTTCAACTTCAAAGTCACCAAAGAGGTGAGCATTTCAGAGTTGATATTCAGCATTTGCTCCAGATGACGCACCTGACATAAATTTTGCACAAACCGAAACTACAAAGGGGCTTTTTGAACTGGCTATTTATTAGCATGTTTTTGGGGGCATTTTAGTGTGTTTTATTGTCCATTTTGAAATGAAGCAAAAGTGACTGAAATGCAAGAAACAATCTCAGTAGAAAGAATGAAAATAATAATAATAATAATAAAAATAAACAAGCTTCTGTGGATTTAGTAGAGAATTGATTATTTGAAATGAAAGGATGAAGAAATGTTCAATTCAAAACAGGAAGGCAGATTGCCGTCTGAAAGACTGCGAAGGTAACCAGACTAATAAGCTGACAAAATGACAGACAGATGGGCAGGCAGGAAAAATAGGGTGGGGTGGAAATGCTGAAAGGAGGAGGTGAAGCAATGCAAGCATTACAGAGGAATTTAAAACTGAACATGGAAGTTTAGGTAAGAAAGCATGATTTGATAGAAATAATGTCTACAAATAGTAATTAACTTAATTGTGACACTGAAGAGCTTTTTTTTGTATAGATTTATTTTGATTTCAGTCTTTTCTAATGAATGTGCTGCATGACAAAATAATAGAAGCTGCTCATTGACACAACCTAATATCTGACAGTTTAACATAACCTGCAGCTAAAGACAAACTGATCCCATCAAATGTGATTCTTTATGCTTTCATTTGTATATCAGTGTAAAACTAAACTAAAAAATGTGTGATATGAACCAACCTTGGACTTGTATCTCTTAATATGCACAGACTGTCTCCTCTCCTCCTCACTTCAAATGACATATTATTTTGAAATATTACCCTTTTTGTTATTTTAATCACCAGCCTTTTCTCAAATACTTGGGAAACATTTTAACCCATTTGGATAATCGACTGAATTTGACTGGATTATTAAATTAACCAGGACCATTTTGGAATGTGTGTAATTGACTTGAAGTCTGTCCGTATGATGAATTGCCTCTTTTAAAGTTCTTTGAAATTACATTTGGTGTGAAATGGCATTAACTCTACAAATAAGCCAAACTGAATTGAACTATTATGTTAGTGTTCTTATTTGGTCAGATTAAAACTGTAGCAGAAAGGTTGATTTTTATAAAAAAAAAAAAAAAAAAAAAAAAAGCAGGATTACATGACACAACTCCTCCCACATCGAACAACCGTCCACTTTTTTGATCCTTGGATTGAATCTGGTTGACCCAGTTTGGATGGAAGTGCAAACTCTGCTGCAAGATTGATTCTCAGAACCCAAATCTTAGAAATATTTCAGCCTGAAGAAGAAGTCAGTTGCACAGATTCAGCTGGGACTGGTGACACTGATGGATGGATATTTGTTTTGCAAAGCAAGTTATGTTAAGTTGTTTATTCCCAGTCTTTGAAGGGCGCTGTGCTTTTTCGCTCTTTCAAACACAAGGACCTCCCTGGCAACCACATCTTGGGTAAAATAGATCTCCTCTGCTGTTATGTTTAAAAGTGACCCTCATGGGCTGAGAGGAACTGTGCTGTCCTCTGTGTCAAGATGTTGCTCTCAAGCAGAGAGGAGGTTGAGAAGGATGGATACATGGAGCCATGTATCCATTAGGACGCCATCGGTCCCATGAACAACTGATGCTGAAGTAGACTCTCTCCTCTCCTGTGCTGAGCGGCTGCTGGTGTGAATGTTTGTTACATTAGAAACCTTAAATGTCCCCGTTACATTTTCTATCCTTACAACATGTCAGTCTCACTCTGAAGGTTTAATTCCAGCTTTAGATCAAGTTAACTTCATTAATGAAATTTCATTTGATTTTGATAACCTGTCAAATAGGTTCAGGTATGGACTTTAAAGGAACAGTTGCACCAAATGCTAATGACATGTTTTTCGCTTGGGGTAAAAAAATAAATAAATAAATAGAAAAATTAAATACTTGAACACAAGTATTCCTCTTTAGAGTATAGTAACAATGTGGTCAACACAATGCCACCTCTAATCTGACCTTAGGGTCATGGTTCCTACCTGTTGAGCAAATGCCTTTACATTCATGCCTGCTGTCAAGAGCATAATTCATGCTGAAACAATTGTTTCACTTTGACTGTCAAGGCTTGCGGGAAACAAAAGTATTCATTTATTTCATTATGCATGCCTGACTGAAAAACAAAATAATAATAATAATAAGAGAAAAAATAATTAACTAATCAAATACATACATACCCTTCATGATCACAGATGTTAAGTTTTAATTAGGGGCAACTATAATTATTTGACAAATTGTTTACATGTCCTGTATTTACTTTTAATTAATGGCAGTCCTAAATAATTATTTAATTACATGTTTCTTATATTACACTATTAATTTGTCATGTAATTAGATGCTTTTATGTTTTATTATTGGTTTATGAGAGTCCGAAAATCACAAGAGAACTGAAAAACATTTTTCAAAACGTTTGAACAAATGCAGGGTTTGAAATGTGCTGCAGAAATAAAGTTGATAGAGTGACTGATTGAGAAGTGAAATTAAAAACTAAGTTCAAAATGATTTGGGAACGTATGAGTATGAATCAAATTTATATTTATGTTATGTATTAAGTTCATACCATAATGCTGTATATTCATTGATGAAGTGCACATTTCAAAAGGTTGATCAGTGAGATAAAGCTCACTTTGTGACGTCGCATGTTTGTAGACATTATTTAGCTTTTGGCAGAAGCAAAAAGATATTAATTTTTTTGTTGTTGTTCAACAACATGACCTTCTGGACCAAAATTGAGCTTTAGCTCAAGGTTATAACAATACTTGTTTTGTTTTCAGACAGAAAAAAAAAAATAAATAAATTCTGTCTTAAGTTTTTAATTACAAGCATGGTCATCCTTTACACTTGCAAAGAAGGATCTATTTAATTTGAGTTTGCTCACACAAACTGCACTTCCAGGATTCTCTAAAGCGAGATTCCATTTTGATAAATTTGATTATTCACGAGTACAATAGCTCACAGGCAACAATTCTTCTCTGCACAACTGACCTTTGTGGAAACAGAGCTTTCAGTTTCAAAACAAAATGAAAAAAAACCCTCCAAAAAAACAAATAAAATTTGTCGCTTACTGGATAAATCAACTTTTGTTGAATGATTTCCAAAAAAAAATATTTGGCAAGACAGAACGATTTTTAAAGCTTTACTTAATTTTAGTCTTTTGTATTTGTCCCTCTTCTTAAGATTGAACAATTATTTATAATACAGACACAGGTGAAATCATTCAGCAGGATTCTCCAGAACTGTGTGCAGTACAATGAGTTTTGTAGAACCCAATGTCCATATGAGAAATAAAATGGTAAAGAAAAATGCAAAACTAAGTGTTAATCTATTATACAAATGGAGTTAGGCATCAAAATTCACGCTGAAATGTCAGGAGCTTTTTTTTATTTTTCTACCCAGGCAAGTGGGTTCAGTAGTTTTTTCTGAAGAGAATAATTCATTCAAATCGAAGAGTTTACAGCTTTGGTAACACTCACAACTTTCTCCTGGAAACATCTGAATTAATCTAAAAGTTTCTTTCCTTCCTTCTACATTTCCAACCCAAGCTCTTTTCCAAACAAGAAAATGCTAACGTTTATCACTATTAATATGCACATTAAGCAATGTGACTGCATAATCAAAGTCTATTGCTAAATGAATGTTTGGGAAATTCTTGAATCTCCCGTGGCAGCCTTTCGACAGTGCCTAAATGCCTTCCAGTACAAAGCACCACCTGTTCACTTATAGCTCCGCCCCGGAGCTTCAGTCCCCCAGCCGAACTCCTGGCCCTGCCATGTCACAAACATGTTATTGATGTGATGCCATTCAAATTTTTAATATACCTTTCACACATTTTAAGAAATAAGATGTTTTATATTACTACCCCATTCTTCCATAAGTGGGTCCTGACCCACATTCATTTCCTATCGGATTTAATGGGAATCTTTGTTTCTCACCAGCTGTGACTGTCAGGAACACATTTTTCTGAGTCTTAAGTGTCTAATTGTGTCTAAGTGTATAATATTTTACACATCAAGAACTTTTACATGTAATTATCTTTATTTATTACCTCACAAATATGCGTATGCATGTGTGTGTGTCAATCATCAATACTGTGACGGTGTTATTGTCACAAATCAACCTGTTAGCCTTCTTCAGAGTTAGCTAATACTAGCTATCTAACCAAGCTAGCTAACATTACTGCCTATACTTTATTGTACATGGTATTATTTGTGTGAGTCTGACACCCTGGATGAGAAAACCAAAAGAGAGAATGTGTTGAATGGCATGCAAAACTTATTGATCATTGTGTTCTTTCTTTCATCATCTCAATAAATGAAATAAAAAGTAATAGCTATATAAATTAATGCATAAATAAATTAGCTGAAAAAGAACAGAGTGCCTTCTCCAGGTCAGGGAGGATATCCTGCCCAAAGTGGAGCGGGAGACCGACAGGCGGATTGGTGCAGCATCTGCAGTGAGGTGAGTGATGTACTGGTTTGTCATGGTGAAGAGAGAGTTCAGTCAAAAACCAAAACTCTTGATTTACCGGTCGATCTTAGTTCCTACCCATAGGCGTAAATCCTAGTGGGTTTGGGGGGGTCCGGACACCCCCAATCTTGGAAAAGCCTAGAATCGTCCCCCCCCACCCCCACAAAAAAAGAAACATTTGCATTTAAATAATATCAATATGATAAGGCAAAAAACAAAGAATGAATTTATCTCAGAAAAAATAAGAACAAATTTTTCAGTCCAACTTGAAGAAGGAGCAACAACAGCGCTTAACGGCACAGGCTAGTTCAGGTCACCGTTCTCATGTGGTAACCCATAAATATAACCTCATGTGTAAATTTTTGTGTGATAAGAGACAATGTAATCTAGCCAGGTGGACGATGGCGGTTCAACTCAAGTGACTTGTGACCTTTACAAGTTGAGATTTATGATGACATATTGCATAATGTTGTTATGTGTGCCATTTTCATTCTGGTCTTCTTCTTCTGTTGCTTACTACTGACCTGGCATGCTTGGTAACAGCACCATTAGTACCAATGCATTTCCTTTACTTGCTCTGACATACACTTTAGAAAAACAACAACTCCACAAAAGTATTGTGCCTCAGGTAACCACTTCCACTTGCTTTCGCTCTTTCGCCAGAGAAAGACAACTCAACTGTGTCAGGTCTAAGATCATCCTGTCCTTGGCATTGTTTTTCTGAAGGATGATGGTGGGAGAAAAGTCTTTTTTTCTTCTTCTTCTTTACTTACACCCCCTTACAGCTACCTATGCTCCCATCCGTCATGCTCACATACCTTCCAACACCTTTGTTGGATCTGCCATGAGTTTGAATTTGAAATAAGTCTGAGCCTGCAGAGAGGCTCAGGCTGTAATGTGTCCATAATTTGGAAAGCTTGCCTGTTGGAGAGTGCTCTAGCATACAGATGAAAACATTCATTACCTCGGTGTAATAAAGTACACTGTAGATGGTTTTTACTTCTTTAGGAAAATATACTTTTTTCTGTTTTTTTTTTTTTTTATATATGAAATCATTTAACACAAGCAAGAGTCAAATTGTCATGACACAGTCATAAACATGACATAACACATTTAATGAACATGAGGAAGTCTTCATGAATATTTATGACATAGATATTCATAAATTACATACATTTGTTATAAAAGTGTTACTGATTGAACTTTAAAAATTATGAAGCGTTATGTTATTAAAGCTAAAGTACTTTTTGTTTAAGGCAACAAGTACTAGCAGGTTCTTTAATATCCTACATATTTCAACATACGTCGACACACAGATATGCACATACTTTGCTGTTTTCCCTTAATTTTATTTATTCAATTTGTAGGAATGTGTTTCACCATGGAAAGAACGTTAAACCTTGAGTCTAAAAAAGCCCAAAAAAAGAAACATTAGTTTTTCTCCCAGCCAGTTGCTATTTACATTTTAAGCCCTGTCTTGTCCAGTATTTTCTGGGAAAGTGTATTGTATTTGATACACTGGAAACCATCGTGAGCCCTTACACGGAGGCAAGCAATAAAGTGGCTCACTGGCAGAACACCCACATTAAGTTACTTTAGTTGCATTCTGCTAATGGGATAAACAACACGATCATGGAGAAGCATCAAGTTCACAGAATAACTGCTGACAGCATCCTGTGAGGGCCTTGGGTGGTACCTCCACGAAAATAAATAAATAACGCTCTAAAGTTCTTCGACAGAATGAGTTCAGGAGAGAGAAAGAGAAAGAAAGGTGCTGAAGAGCAGCCAACTACAGGGCACAATAAGTATAGAAAGTCTTAAAAGTTTAAGTAGTTAAAAAATATTTTCCTAATCAAGAAATAGTTAATAACTATTGGAAGCATTGGGTGTAAAAAGGGATCTGTTCAGCATTCCATCAAAACAAATCTGTCCTATTTCAGAACGATGGGAATTCTGGGTACAAAAAAAGTGTTGCTTCCCTCCTCATACACTTTGCTTTTTGTTTTTTTTCAAAGGTTCCCAATGAGGCTGCTATTTACCTGTCGTCATCGTCTCAGCTGTCACTGAAATGATCGGTTTTCTCTTGAAATTGCACTGAAAAAAATCTCACCAACTTAACATGTTTGGGCAATGATTAGTTTGACCAATATGGCTTCCCATTGGGTATTATTTGTTTGACTGCCTACTGCAGTGGGCGAAAAAGAATCCAGATCTCTCAGGTCTTTGGTGTCAAAAAGTATTGTTCAGATTTATTGTTCAGGAACAGTCAGCTGATTCTTCACATTTCCAGTCATCTGAGGTAAAATAACTGTGTGAAAATCAGAAAACGAAAAAGGAGAAAGTGGATTCAGTGCAAAGAACGACGTTGTGTCAAATACTGTATTTTATTCTGCTTTCGAAGTGAGAAATTATTCAAGGCACATGAGAGAACTACTACTAGTAATTTGAGACGTCATACTACAATGCAGATCTAAAACCGCAGGCTTTGAAACTCCGATAAACAAAATGATGGACCGAGTAGAGAGACAAAGCTTAGAATAGTGAGTGTGAAAATCTCAAAATTTACCGTGGTTCTTTCATGTTTTGTAACTGCGATAGACCAAAGTGCAAGCAGGTTGGAAGCTTTAATAAGCTTTAGGAAGAATTGAATACATATGTATAAAAAAAAACCAGTTTTTCTCCCAATGTGCTATAAACATTGGCACTATAACACTGCAGAAAGTGGGACAAAAGAATCCAGGAATTAAAAGCAAACAAGGAGCGCAAATATTGAGGCAACTGTGGAGAATGACATTGAAACTGGGTGAGATTAATCATGGGGAATGTGGAACAGCCATACATTTGAGTTCCAATGTGGGGAAGAAAAGCTAATAACTTATTGGAACTGCAGTCTAAATTTCTGCAATAAGTATTAAAATATTTAGAGAAAAAAAAAAAAAAAGCTGCACAAATCACCTTTCTCCATTCCTCTGCACCAAGAAAATGAGCAGGGGCAGAAGGGGTAGAAATAAAGGAGACACTTGTGACAGACCACCTTCACGAGTGTGAGTTGTGTGTTCAAGAGGGATGAGAAATAAAGAACCTCAGCTGACGTTTGAGACAGTTTAGGTGTGGGAAGTGTGCTTGATGAGGTGTCATGGGCCCAAATTCATGTCCTATCACACAGCTAGATGTCCATCTAAACACCTTCAGACTGTGACCTTTACTTTCATGGCGCCTTTCTGGAGGTAGACTGAATGGAGTGCTCAGACAACTTGGATTGAAAAAAAAAAAATAATCGTTTTTAATGTATTCAACTAAGGCCACGACAAATATTGCGCTTGCTCTTTGACATACAGTACGTAGGTATCCTCACACTTGAACAGAAGGCGCTCAAAGGCTTTAACAAGGTAGCACGGTGTGCTGGTGCAGAACATCACACCTCCGTCTTTTACCCAACTGAACTGAGCCAGGGAAATGAAATCAGCAGGCTGGGATGTGGGCTGTCTGTAATCAGGTTTCACCACCCTTCCCCATCGACTGCTGGGTCAAGATCATATAAGCGTGCTGCTGTGTCTGCCCTCCGTCCTGCCTCCCACTTTTGCCCCTTCCTCTCCGTTTCAGTTTTCTCGGTTTGCTGCTGCGCTGTCATGGCTTAAACGGACCGACAGAGGCTTATAATTCAGTTTTGGCATCGATTAGAGGTCGGACAGGATGCATTTCTACCTCTGTGAACGTTCAAACAATTAAAGCCAATATTGCTTTGTGATAATTGCATTGTGACATTAACGATGCCTTTACATAGTGCATCCATGATGGCGCTTTGAAAAGCATACACAGTGACATTTACAATGAGTGGGTGATATTCCCTGACAGAGGCTATTGCATTTTATTCTTATGGGAAGCCTCCAAAGCTTTTATTGGATAAAGCACTTGCCAACAATAAAAACAATTTTAGGCTATGTGTGACGATATATACCTATTGAGGTGCTGCATGTTTGCAGGACTGGACTGTATGGAGCACATAAGATGACATGGAGTCAGAATGTAATGAGCCTTGATGAAACTTAATAGCAGTATTGTGAGATTGGGAGCGCTCCATTTCACTGTGATGGAAGAGGCTGTCTCTTAAAGATCCATTTGTGTCTTACCAAGGTCAGCATTTTGCCTTTAATGAGAGTAATCTCATGGCAGTGCAGTAAATACTGAAGCTGCCATCTGTACTCGAATATACATGAACATTAATATTGGAGCCGTGACACAGATTGGACACAAACAAATGGGGAGCATACAGCATTTTGATTCTTTGTTTTTTACGTAAAGACTCCTGACTTCGGTATAAAATCACAATCAACCTTTAGTTCACATTGAGTCATTTTACTTCAGAAAGGAGCTCCTTCCGTTTCGGATTTCATCTTTACAATGTACTTTACAATACGAATAATTGCATTTTAAGCTAATGATGAACCAATACAAAAAATAAATAAATAGAAAACATGAACAGCCAAGATATGAAGGAGAATTATGAACCTTTGCGATTCTAGCTCATGTTTAGTGTGGATTTCAGGTGCAAATATAAATGTTTAGTCAACCCATCGCTAAGGAGGAAGAAAGATTCAGCCGACTCTAAGCACAAAAGAATGAAAAGATTAAAGAAAGAGAACAAAAAAAATGCATGAATGCATGAACAGAATATCAGAAATAAGTAAGAAACTAAAATTAAAAGACCTTAACAATGACACTGAGCAAATAAATTAAGTTTTATGGTAAATTAAAACTTAAACACAAGCAAACAAAAATGAAAAAAACAAAAAAGCATAAGGAGTGAGGAAAAGAACAAAAAACAGTATTTGGCAAATAAAAGAAGTAAAATATATTTTAATATTCATAACTAACCTATAAAAAGAGGACACATTTAGTCTGATTTTACGTCAGCAAGACCAACACTGTGTACAATTTCGTCTTTTTTTAAAACTGTATTTTAAACTATTTACTGTATAAATGCACACAAAAAAACAACAACATTGCAACTGAGTCATCTTCCCACATTTTAGTTAATTCTGTTCATTTATTTATTTATTTTTTCTCCTGGGTGTCTTTGCTGTTACTAGAAGAGAGTAGTACATCATCCCAAAGAGGCTAGGTGACATTAGTGGCTGTTATGTCAGCAATGCCAGAACATAATTTCAACGTTTTATGTGCAACAACCGCATAATGCACATAAATCACAGTTTTCTGTGAGATGCCGTTGATTTATTCCATCTCGGAGTCTCTCAGACAAAGAATAATCAGCTTAGTCAAACAACCCTATATTTTCCGAAGAGAACTTTAATGATTCTTCACTTGTGAAAAATCAATCCACCCGAGACAGGAAAGCTGCCAAATGTGCTGGATTTCATCTTATAATCTTACATGAATTTGGAAAAGATTACCTGCATATTTCATAAAAATAGCCCAATGTGTAAATAATGTTTCCTCACTTCATAAGTAAGTACATTAACAAAGTGAAATGTAGAATGATGTATTTTTTCTTATTTCTTTTGCATTTAGAAATGCCTAAGTAAAACTGTGTTAAAACTCTCTGTGGGTGTTTTAACTTATTTAGAGATTCAGGGTGGATTCTAAACTTCCTGATCATGTCAAACACAAGGAAATAGTAATAATGACAAACAAAGAAAAAAATAAAACAGCTTCCAAAAGTTTTGGAAAAGTTCAAGAGCTATGAATAGCACATTAGTATTTATTCAGTGATTTTGCCCTTACCCAGACGCTATACTAGTTACTGTTTAGCACTGGCAGAATAAATCTGGGAGGTAAAGAAGCACATTTGTCACCAGTGAGGTACCCTTGAATGAAGGTGACGAACCAAAAACGTTTTCCAGTGGAACGCTGAGGGCCAACAGTTTATTTTGTGTGTTTGTTGTGCATGCATTTAAAATTGAGTTAGAGGAAGAAAAAAAAAAAAGAAAAGAATATTAGCGGTGCAATCGCTTTTAAGAACAGTGTGTGTGAAATTAGGCAAGCTATTGTTCTAACTCCAAACTAAATACGTTTTTATGCTTATTGGACAAGCGTGTCATGTGACATACATACATGCAGACAGTGAAGGTGTGGCCTGAGGAGATCGACATACCACATGGATGTTTGTATAATTCTTAGACGGCTTCTATTCTTCTGGGAAATTAACCCCCCAAAAAAATTTTTAAATTCCAAGAAATCCCTGTGCCATAAAATGTTTTGTTGCAGAAAAAATAAAGAAAAGAAGAAAAGTGTTGCATAAACTCAAGTGAGAAAAAGACTCTAACTACCAAATATTTCAGAATAACCACTCACGAAGCTCACAGGAACCCATTATCCACCAGTGCCGTCATTTTCTCGAGCTGCAACCTAACTGGAATGAGCAGAAATACGAGGTGTTTGGTCCTCAGAGGAAAGGCAATGCTAAGAAAAGACTGAAACGTGACCACTGACAGAGGAGATATACAAGTTAAAACCGGGCAGGAAATAATAACATATCTCCCTTCCTCCTCTGACCTAAGCTTTGTTGGAAACTTGTGGGACCATCTTAAGTGAGAGATTAAAGGCGGAGAAAAAAAAAAAAAAAACGGCACACTTGTTTGGACAGCTTCTGGAAGGCGGTGGCAGCTGCTGCACCAAATGTTGACCTACAGCAGATCAAGAAACTGGTGGACTCAGAAAATGTGAGACTTGTGATCGTCATTAAAAAGAAGACTGTGTTGGCTGCCACTTTTTTGACGTCTGAAATTTTATCTGCAAAGTTTTTTCTTTTATTTGTTTTGGGAGCGTTGGTTCTTTTTCACTTCCACAAGCAGGAAAATACAAGCAACATTTGATTGAGAAGCATGACTCCACACAAATATTTACCCAATAATTTAACCCCCAAATTATATTTTAATGAAAAAAATCCCAAACCTCACATTTACTTTCTGAAATATTCAAGGTTTATTATACTCTGAATTAGCTGAGAGCACTATGGTTATTCAAAATGAACCTCAAACCTCCAAAATACCACTTCCTTAGTAACTTTACACACGTTGTACTCTCAAAACGCAATAGTTTGAGTCATAGGTGAGACGATACAGCTGTGTAAAACTGAATTAAAGCTATACGGTAGATTAACACCATGTCACAACTGCTGCAAAGCCACTTTAAAAAAAACAACAAAAAAAAACCCATCAGTTCTCACTCCTCCCTGACTGCTTCCCTGTCACCTCAAGCACCATCAGGACCTGCTGTGACAAACTGACACACGAGGCGTCTGCAAGCTGTCTTCAAGCCAGACAGCTATGTCATCTTATCCTGATCTGGCACAGCGTTCCGGAAAGCAGAGGATTAAACCTACTGTTAACTTCATGTGCAGAAAACACCCTCGACAACCTCGCCGCACGATGATCCAGATTTTGACAGCTAACGTTTGTTTATGTAGCGGTATCGTTTCCACGGCATCGGTGACGTTGCCAGATCGTTATTGGCTTGCCTGGCTAATGAACCTCAGCACAACAAGGGAGCATTATCACCGAGATTATAGCTGCCTACATGATAAATGACAAAGCACAACTATAGGTCGATGCAATTACATTTTATTGATCTGATAATGAGCCAAATAATACTTTGCAGAGGCCATAGTGAAGATTGAATTATTTTGCAGTCAATCATCCTTTGGATCTATTCATATTCATAAAACTGCGTCTGATATATTTGGGCCGGCCCAGTGGTGTCTTACAAAAAAAAAGGGAACATGATTTTAAATAGAAAATCAAAGTGCATATGGAAACTTAATTGCTTTACCGCTTTCTGGTTCTTTGATGTCTCAGCTTCTCCACAGACTGTGAAAACCTCCCCAGCGACTGCCACAGACCACTGCACAGCACCATAATATTACAGCTGCCACAACTCTCCTCTCTGCTAAAATTTTAAAACCCTTCTCAGCACCACCCAATAAGGCACATCTCTCGGCTCTTCGCGTTGCTATATTATTCAACGCCTTAATATCCGCCAGTGTGTTTTTTAGCATTTAATATTAAGGACATTCTTGATTGCATGAATAAAATATGAATTAAAAGAGGAATCTTAAAATAATTAAAATCTAATGAGGTGCCCACATACAATCCTTGATTCTCTGCTGTTTTGTGACAACTACTTCACATTGTGAGAACTCTGCTGGGAGTCGTCCAACAATGTTATTCCTTAACTACAACGTAGGACTTGGTCCGTGTGGGAGGACGAACCCCGGAGGGATCGAGACCACCGTCAAGCACTTTGTTCAGCTTCTTTGCTTCTCTCCTTTATGCTTCTTACCTTCCTTAGCAGGCCTCCACAAATGTTTTAATATTTTTAAAACACAACATGAACTTAAAGAAATGACCTCAGTCTTTTACTTCCCCTTTCATCTGCAGTGATTTCTCCAGGTTGGCTACGGCTCATTCTTAGGACTGTTTGAACATTTTGTCTGAGTTATGATTTGACTAGAATTTTATCAGTCTCACCTGCATTTGAATATCTTATACATTTTGCTTTTATCTTTATTGTAGTAAGTGTAAAAAAGAAAGCATATTTTGTGTCTGGTTATACCCTCATTCCACCAGCTCGTGTTAGTTTGTAGCTACCTTTGTGACTAGTTCAGCTCCCTCTGTGTTATTTATTCACCTTCTCTTGGTCTCCCTGTTTTTCTCTCCCTCTGGCTGTTCCACATTCCCCTGATTAAGCTCACCCAGATCCTCGGTGCACAAGGTTTTCTGGTTTTCATTACTCATTACTGGTTTCTTGCCTTACACTGCCCATGCTTCATGTCCCCGTTCTTCGAATTCTAAGTCTGTATTTTCTCCAGTATAGATCTGCTGTTAAATCTGTTTTATTGCACTATGTGGCTCCCACGCTACTGTCAACTCCCACACTCCTGCCAGCAATTTGGTCTAACTTCAACCCCACAACACATGACGAAATGACCTCGTGACGTCGCTGGTGTTGAAGCCTCTACCTTCTCTTTTGCACTGCAGAGAAAGTGACACATTTGGAGATGAGCATCAGCACCATGTTTCTGACACTTCAGGGTTTTTTTTTTGTCACTCTAACTTAACGGCTTAGTTTACTTCTGCTAATTAGCGCATGTCTTTTTTTTTTCTCCAGTGTGTTTCACTTCTTTGCATTTACATGTGTTGCTGTCAAAGCTCCTCCTTGATTGTCAGTTTCTTTGGTTATGAGTTGTATGTTAATCAGTAACTAAAGCTGCCCCCCTTATTGTCTACTGTTTCTTTTATAAAGCGGGTTTTGAGTTTCCAAGGGTGTCTAGTAAGTTTCATGTTTGGGATATAAGTTTTATTTAAAGCAATAGAATATATATTTAAAAACAAAATCTAAATAAAATTCACAGTCCCATGTTTACAATATGAAATACTTCTTACTTGTGGTGAAATATTTTTTTAATTAGATATTTTAATTACTTGGATTTTCTGTCATGATTGGCCATTATGGCCACTTTTGCTGAAATCATAGCAGGTCCATCAACTATCCAATACACATAGAAAGTAAAACAAACAACAAAACTTGTGCAGGATAGGCAACGTGTCGCCTGTCTGTCCATGTAATTATGAACATTACCAATGATTTAGAGCCCAATGCTAACAAGAGGTTTATTTTTTACGACAAAAAAGTAAGACAATAGATCTAAAACAAAATCGCACAGCAATTACAGCCAAAATGCATTTCTAAACACTTGGAATCATCTTACACCATTTTACCGACATGTTTCTGAAGCACAGTTGACATTTAAACACAGAAGCTCATTTTAGACTTGACACCACGCCTTGTCTCAAAACTTGTTTGCCTTCCTCAAAAACTGCATTTCACTTTTAAAATAGCTGATACGTCCTCGGTACGGTGTGCTCTGGCCACATATTATAGAACAGTATGGCAACTTTGTATGGTTATTATTTTATGTAATTGCATTCTGTTTAACCTCAGGGAAAATGTCATCAGTAAAGCATAAGCATTCTGTGTTTCACATGGCATCTCTCTCTCACTATTTTCAATCTGTGTTGATACAATATTTCTTTTTTTCCTCATTTCATCACTACCACCGAAATGAGTCATGTATATAGTGTTACATGAAATTTGTATGGGCAAAAATGTAGCCTGCAGTCCAAGGAAACAACAGTCAGATGTTTTAATGGGCACAGAATACAGCAGGCTTTGTTACTTACCTTTAAATGATTGTATTCAAAGTACATCCTTAAGCATCCTATTGTCAAGTAACACTGAAAAGCCGAGACATAAACTCTTGGGTTATTATCTTCTCTGTCCTGCCAAGTACAGGAGAAACCCAGACAATGCTGGTGGGTCTAAATCTTTCAAGCTGGTGTCAGAAAACCTAGACCAGGGCTTTTCAAAGCGCGAGAGAGTTAACCTCCCTCAGAGAGCAGATAGACAACTGTGCTTCATCCGCCTTGTCATTTACGGTGCCAAAACTAAGAAGAAGTTTTTGCAGTGACTGCAATTTATGTAGCTTCTTGTAAAAAACATAACAGAAAAGAAAAAGAAAAAAAAGGAAAGTAAATAAGAAAGAAAAGACTAAGCCCAGGAAAAATATCAACTCGAAAAATGTTTTTTGTCTTCCTACTGTAGCTTTAAGTCTCTTATATGTGTCTGAATTGGTGAAATTGGTGACGGTTTTACCAAATATGTTGAAATCAGCTTTTTATAAATGTACCTACACTTTACAACAATAATAATAATAATAATGATAAATAAATAAATCTTGCAAGCTCAAAGGCTGTCTATGAACAGAAGATGAAATAGGTGCGATTTCATCTTTTTACTCCTGGATTAGATGAATGTCTGAAATTAAATTAAAGAACTTTCTGCATGGATCACTTGCAAAAAATAAAAAATAAATAAAAATAAAATCACTCAGTTGTTGCTGCCTGTGATTTATTTACAAGATGATGATGAGCTCCCTTTCATTTAGGGCTTTTGATCATTCGAACTTTTCAACCAAAAAGACGTAAAAGCAACGTTTAATCTCGTTAGAAAAACCTTTGACAGATTTTTTTTTTAAAGCGTTCCTTTTTTATCTTAATGAAACCTCCAAGCTGAAAGCCTTTAAAAGCGATACAGTGTGTTGTGGTGATGCCTTAGTAAAACAATTTTTATTAATGTTGAACATCAGTCTGTCTGGGATGCGACAAGTAGAGAAGAAAAAGGAGCGACACACAACCATACTATATGAGGCTTTAATCACAGTCATCAGTACCCTTACGTCTAATGATGCATCGAAATGCATCTATGTCTACATGTATAATGTAGTCAAAAGCACATTTTTAGATGGCACTCTGCCATCTTTGAGGGATTCATCAAAGACCCAACCACAGACAGCCATTTGCTGTGAGTTGAGAAGTTCAGTAAAGTGAAAGAAAGATTCACAAAACTTGGAAGGAACTTGGCGTACAACCAGAGCTACAAGGAACCACAGAGTCGAAATCAGGCGAATCCAGTAAGGGATGACTGAGAATAGGAGGCTGAAATACTGAGGAGCTTGATTACTTGACAATAGATGCGTGGCTGATTGGAAACAGGTTGCAGCTGTGAGAGGAGACTGACCAAGTGGAGTGAGAGAAGAAGACGAACGAACACGAGGAGCTGAGGAGAAAATTAACAACACACAAAGGGAGAAGGCTTGAACTAATACAAGGAAATGCACAAATAAAGTACAATAAACTCAAATGCACAAAGAATAAAAATGCAAGGACAAATATGAATACCCGCATGAATCTTAAGTCAAAGCGTAATCTGAAAATGTTGTAAAAATCTGGATCTAAACAGACCTGAGCAATTTTTTTTTTATTTTATCTAGCAAAAACCGCATAGCAAAAGCTAGGCTACACCTACTTCTAGATTTTTTTTTGTGCACATACAAAAAATACAGAGTTTTGAGAGGAAGTTGGAGAATATCTAGTGCAGCTTTTTTTTTTGTTTTTTTGTAAGATTTGTTTTTCCATCGTCACAATTTTGAAACCCATGGAGGATTTGTGGCCCAGGTGCTTGTTCGGTGTTTACCTATTCTCTCTGTTGCTAAAGTCATATGCCAATAAAAAAATAAATACCTCGGGAGACTGGGACAGCATTTTCCTCCTTTTCATCTGTCGTTCATTCCCTTGACTTTGCAACCCTAAGGATTCTTTGGTTTGTATTGTGCATTTTCCCTCCTACTCCCTCTTACACAAGTACACATCCACTCATTTCTCAACCCCACTTTAAAGGACTTCTGTTGTTTTCAAAACCCTGCTGAAACCGTAGGGCTGGAATAATTTATGTTCCAACTGGGATGCATTTGGGTGTAACACTTCCTCGGGCTGCTCACCATCCAACATCCTACCTCTGTGTTCCAAAGAGTTTCCCCAGCATTAGTCCAGAGAGCGAGAGAACAGCAAGTCCAATTCCTGATTAGCTTTTCTTTGTGTTGGCTCTGTTTGTGGTGCTGCGATTTCTGATGAAGTCGTGTTGTTCTTCTCAAAACAATTTTTTCAAAGTGCTCTAAAAGCAATGAGAAGAGATTTAATTTGCTTAGCCACCTGCAACAAATTCATCTTTACTAATCAATTACTTGTCAGACTTTGGTCTTATTTTGCTAACTGGGAAAGAAGACAAAAAAAACAAAAAACTGTTAAGTTGCTCTCATCTTAAAATGATCTGTGCCATATTCAGCTCAGTGTACTCCCCCCCGCCCATCGAATCGCTTTTGTGCAATAGATCAGGGGAGTCATTATGAAAAGTCACTTGTGACTGAATAATTAATTTTTAGCACATTTCCTCAGATTTTATCAGTGCTGTGAAAAATAAGTGGATGTGATGCATTTCAAATGTGGCTGACCGGGCCAATCAATTAATGAAATCTCCCAGTTTCATTGATGAAAAAGTTAATCCTTGTACATGCTTGGCAGCAGTTTGGTCTCCCAGAAGAGAATATTATATTAGCCCCAATGAGCAACTGCAGAATTATTGCAACATTTTTTGGAAAGATGTTGCTGGAAATAATGTTGCTGGAAAGATTCCACATTGACAAAAAATGGCCTGTGCTGCTTGCAAAGCAGTTTGGTGAACCTTTTAGTGTAGAGCAGAAAAGCAAGCATTTGAAGACATGCTAAAGAAACAGGAAACCAACAAAGAGCAGAACAATGTTAATTCAGGTTATAAAACTTGATGGATGCAGAATAACTGCATATACAGAATAAATTTTGGAAGTGGCCTGCATACATCAGTGCTTCTAGACACCTATGGTCAAGAAAAGGATTGTAAAAGTTTCATGTGTCTTATTAATGTTTTTGTAAGAGTTGGGTTCAGACCACAACTGCCAAAATGATAAGGAAGAAAAACAACAAAACATTTTTAATAACTTAAATATGAAACTGACATTTCATTTCACAAACTGGCCTCATTTGATCATCACAACTTTACTTTTATCCTTCCACCTCACAAATAAAGGTCACTTAGCGGGACAAAAACACTGCTGGGAAACTTTCTTGTCTGTAGTTGAGTTGATGTCTGGGTTGACCAATCAGAAGTTGTGTTTGTTTTCTTCGGTGAGATTGTTAGAATGGCCCTTAGCGGCAGGTTTAAAGAGGATTCCTGAGGCAGAGAGATAGTGCAGACCAACCAGGTGTTTAATCTCAAACATTTAACATGTACACATTCCTGCTTACAATGGCCATCAGTCTTAGCAGACACACCTACTAACCTGCAATGTGGCCAACATGCAGGCTTTTATAGTCCCTGGCTGCACCAATTAAACCCACCAAGAAACAGGGTAGGACAAAATACATATACACTAAACAAACTTAACAAAACAACTCCATTGCACGGGAGTTGCAATGGAAATTTTGTTGAACCCTGTTCAATGACAATAAATGCTTTCTGTTCTATCTATTCTATTCTATTCAAATCTTCAACATAATATTAACAAACACTCTTCATTTTTAAGCAGTCATTTCATTTTTAAGAATACCCTTCTATAAATATAAATCCAATCATTAAATTTCTAAAATGTGTAGTGCTTTGTTCCCCCTCTTCCATCTGCATTTGGTCTTTTCCGGAACCTTTAAAAGGTGCTCAGGCCCCTGGGGAATCTTTTAGCCTGAACACCCTGCAGAGGAAGAGACAGAGGTAAGCCACAATCTACATAAACATTTTAATGCATTTCAGCAGTTACAATATTCCATTTGTTTGTTTTATTTTTAAAGGACACCATCAGTTCCAGCTGAGATGCCACTGCACAAAAACACAAACAGTAAAATACTTCAATCCGTATCTGTCTCTTTTATCCTTACCACACATTTAAAGTGTTTTTATCCAAGTAATGAAAACCTTCATTACAGCGACGCATCAGCGATTTAAATCCGCAAAATAGAGGAATAAAAATAAACACCTTAATTAGAGGTATGCATATAACTCACATTTGATTCAACTACAAATATATCCACCAATTATGTGGATATATTCCCTCTGTTAATGATGGTGAGTTGCAGTCGCAGCACAGAGTTGACAGTAAATATGAGCTGACTTTCCTTTCAGATGATCTAAGATACATTTTGCAATAAAATAAAAGAAAAAGTCTTTAGTTTCACAGCAAATATGTTGTTGCTGACTGACTTGTGAAGCGCGGTTTCAGGTTACTTTACTCTTAAACACCTATTCAACACCTGTCACAGGCCCTGTCACCATGTAACAGCGCAGACAAAAGTCGCTACCGCAACGTCACAAACATCACACCTGCCATTTCATCACAGGACAAAGATCTACCACAAAGTTAAACAGTTTTGTTTTGTTGTTGTTGTTATTTTCATGGAAAAATAATCTGGGAAAGGCTTCTAGTCTCCAAATTTTTCTTTGGTTTACATCCATGTATTTGCTATGTACAAAAAGAGAAGAAAACATTTTTTAACATAAAAATCTCCACCAAAAAGCGATAGGAAAATGATGAAACACAAAAATTTACAGGCATCACCAATATACCGTCTTCTCTAGGTATGATGCATTCCGAGAAAAATCAAGAATGCTCAAACTGTTTGATGATCACTTGCTCAAAGGGGGGGGAAAAAAATCATTTTCATAGATAAATGGTGTGGGCTGTCAGCTCGCTTTGAGGAGATAGTTTCGACAAAAAAAAAAAAAGAAAGGCTTTGATTTAGCTGGATTGTTTGCAGCAGAAAAACATTGCAAACAATGTAGCAAAGTCCTGTGGGTTTCTCCACTCACAGACAAAACGAGGTTTGCTTTGCCATGGAGCTTTTAAATCTCCGATCCATAAACGTTCCAGGTTATAAACCCATAACCTGGAACAAAATGATTACTGTGGTTTTCTTAATGGGAACCTAGAATGCCATATTTAATTATTTTAATGGAAGTGAACTATCAAATAATTTTTTCCCCCTAACTATTACTAAAAAGTGACTCCTTGTGAAGGGAGGTGAACCGAAAAACCAATCTCTCCTCTCTTGTTGTGCAGGTCATGCTGCAGTCTTACTAATAAAAGAAAAAAAAAAAAAAGTTTGGTAATGCAGCTGATAGATTACGTAGATGTGAAATCCATAGGGGGGGAGCAGCTGGAGTCATCAGGTAGACTCAAAGTCCCCTGACAATCACAAGCCCTCAGAGAGGTTTGGAACAATTTCAGAGACTGTAATGAATATATTTTTAGTAGATTTTGTTTCCTTCAGTTTGTGTTGCTATTTTAAAGAAAAGTGTTCTTGGCAGATCAAACAGTTGTCCACAGAAGAACACCAGCTTCTCCAATCAATCCTCAGACAGAAGTGATTGGATATGAACTACAGGTATTTCAAAAAAGAGAACTATATTTCCAATCAGAAGTATTATGTCTTTTCAAACTCTGGCTTTGATTGTGTTTCAACCACTCTGACGTCCTCAAAAACGTTTTTTTTTTCTTTTTTTTTTTTTTTTTGGTGAACTATTGCTGTTAAATCTGTATCACTACAATTTTTAGCCCAATAAAGTTGGATAAAACTGCAAGAACTAATTATTGTCATTTTCGTTTTTTCTTACCAGAAAATGGCCATAGTTAGTAACTGGTTGTACCTGAACTAGGGAACGTTATCTCTGTGTAATAAATACTTGATGCATTGAAGAAACGTGAGCATTTTTTAACAATATGCATAAGTACCGAATATTAGTTCACAATTTTCCAGTTGGATGGAAAAAAAAAAGTATGGAGCCCCTCAGGGGACGTGGAGGATTTTTTTTTTCTTTTACGTTCTCTTGCAATAATGTACCGATCGGTTCAATACTGTAAGCCTTTCTTACCTTATGCCTTTATATATGCTTTTCGTAAGGCTTTTCCATGCATGTTAATATCTCGTTGTGAAATATGTGAAGCTCTACATCTTTTTCTTTAGGATAGAAATGCACCACAAACCTATGATATGAAAAGAAACTTTCTGTAAATAGGAAAGAATGAAAAGATGCATCCAAAATATTTGGACTATTTCTGAATTATTATCATGGGGTAATGACTCATTGACAGTTTTGATTGTATCTCTTTAGGGTTGATAGTCTGAATGGTTTTTATGTGCAGTTCCAGATCAGCCTCACGCAAACAGACATAAACATGCAGAGAATAAATCGATTTTCAATCACTTTTTTGCACCAGAGTTAATGACATGCAAGTTTCATTGAGGCTCTTTAAATGTGTATGTATTTGAAATTGACATTTGTGACTGTATACAAAATAGGCCAACAAGTATCACAGTAACCATATTGAAAGGGAAAGTAAAACTTAATATGAGGGAACGCAAAACAAAAATGTTTCCCCATGTCCCTTGGAGGGCTCCGTTGAAAAGAATGGCAGACCCATGCCCATAATTACAGAGCTTGTGGCAAAATTAGTGCATGAAATCTATGGTTTATCAGTGAAAACAAAAATAAATTGGTGTGAAAAGTATGCACTCGCTCTAGTTTGGAGGAAAACAGCAATACAACGAAAAAAAAAAAAACTGAGTAAATCTGGTTTCCATCTTAACATTTATTGTTAGTTTTATGAAGACAGATCATGTAAAATACAACAACTAAATTATGGCTTTTGTTACCTGAGATTTATGTGTTGATCCTGCTGCAACCTCCAGGTGTTAATTTGTTTAATGCATCGTTAAGAACAGCCAGATCAGCAGCACCTCTCCACTCTTACAGTGTAACTTTTCAAACAAAACAGGTTTCATTCCAGATAATGCGTTCGGTATTCAGAATTTTTATTGTAGAAAGTGTTTTCAAAAAGCCCTGTTTACAACAGTATTCCACAAAAAAAGTAATATTTGTACTGTCTTTAAAATATGTGCTTATTTCAAAAGTAGACACCTCTGTTGCTATTTTAATGAGGATCTTACTTAAAAGGAAATTGGAACCAAAGTAGAAGGAGTGTAAATATGTATATCTGCGGTGCTGTGTTGTTGATGAGGCCCAGCAAAGCAATTCATTTGTTTACCATGCACTACAACATGATCCCTATGGCTTCTAAATGAAAGGGGAAAAGCTGGTACAATATGCTTCTCAAGTACCTTGTTTCTGATGTACCATGAAGATATTTTTCTTTGATAACCGTCTACTAATCTAAAACTACACAGTTCTTTCACACTTTGGCACATGCCATTAACAATGACCAGAAATGGCAAACTGGAAGAAAGAGAGTTTACTAATCCACCATCCCTCGCTAATTTCCTACTGTCAATACTTCCAACATATAGCTTTTAGCAAACAAGTGATTTGTAGCGTGTTCATAATAGCAGATGAGCACAATCCAAGAGAGATAAGAAATCCTTAGTCATACAACAGGCCTTAATGGTGGACGTGAATCATGCAGCCAAGTGGGGGCTGAACATTTGTAGCAAAGCAACGAGGTGGCAGATGTTTGGTGGTCTGCCAGTGGAGGCTGGGCACTCTGCCTGTGGCGGCTGATTGACACCAGAGTACAATGGTGAACCCGCCTGTCTTGAGAATCCCTGCTGTGGGATTGATGGAGGTCGGATTGAAGGAGCTGCATTATTCTGGGATGGCAGACCCAGATTTATTTATTTTTTATTCTTTGCAAAATATTGTTTATCTAGGACCAATTTTAAAGTAAATGGCCAGAGGTGCATTTCCTTCCAATGACCGTACAGTCATAGCAAAAAGAAAAATGCCAAGCCACAATAAAATCTGGCTTCCCAGTGCAGTGAAGTTTTCAAAAAGCTTGTGCAGAAAAGTGTTTCTCTGTAGGTCAGAGAGGCTACTGGTGGTAGATGGCTAGCTAGATGGCAAAGTTCAGGCTGTTCCAGAGTGGTTTCCTGGCTTTAGCAAACAATATGCAGGGAGAACAGCTCTTGATAGAGTCCATTGTGCATTTTAAAGCAATTTCCTACAGTGAAACATCTTTTTTTTCTACAAGAAAACCAGTTTGATGGTGAAAGCGTTCCTGCTGTGACTAGTTCAACAATCTAAATTTGAGTCAGAATATGAATGATTATCCAGGAACTATTAAGGACATGTGCACAGATGCTGAAACAAGCATTGACGAGAGTAATATTCATCCTCAGGATTTAAACGATTACGAATCTAGTCATATCCATAATTGATGTTGTTGATTTGATTGATTTCTACTCATATTTGCCACTTGTACAGACAATATTTGGCTGTTATCACCTCAATTATCTGAGACATCAGCAGATTAGCTGGCATGCAAATCGAATGTCACATTCATCAAACACTCTGGAAAATGCAAAACCAAGCAGAGGGCACCATTTTGTGACTAGTGCAGAACTAAATCAAGTGATGGGCTTAGTTACATCAAACAGCTACATGCACTGAAATAGATACACTATATTTAATTTAAATTTGCTCAGTCAAAGCATCCAGAAAGTTGGATGCTTTCGGATCGGACTGAGACTTTTAGGCTACTTCTCACGTAAGACACAAACATAATGATCTTAAATTAAATATGTAGAAAAAGAAAATCTGTTTTTAAATTACCAAGCAGACAGAGTTCATTTTGTTTTAACAAAATTATCCCTCAGTGAAAATCTCTCATTGTCGCCGTCGCACAGCCACATTGGAAACTTACCTGCTGGCATAATTCAAGGACTACGTGTAGTTCTAAATGGGTTAAATCCATGAATTAACCCACTTGGCATTCACTAGCTGTCTCAAATTCAATTTTCTCTCTCTCACACTCTTTTACAGAGTAGGTAAATTTAATCTCATGGATATAAATAGTAATTTCTGTCTGACAAAATGAGTCAGGCATACATACTCACATAAACACACACGCACACAAGATAAACTGATAAAGGTGACGAATCTATATAAATGTTTTAATTTATTAATTATTACAGCAGTTATTAAGCAGAAAGCATGAAGCCACTCAATTCTTAAATTTCCCACATACATTATAGTGTCTTTACAATTTTTGTCCTACTTTGATGTTATTAAATATTGTTCAGATTTTGCATTCAGTAGATGCCTAAACGGGAACAAGTTTTATGTTTTCTCTGATAATTCATGTGGACTTAAGTGTGAAAAGAAAAGTAAGTTGTTTTTTTTTGTTATTATTTGATGTCCTCCATGCTCTCTCTAAATTATTTATCAGGCCGTATGTGGTAAAACCTGTGGCTCTGCTTGATTATTTTGGTAGAAGGCAAGAAGAAAACAAATACAAATATAAAAATATATTTATGTGGGCCTAATCACCTCACTTCGACATATAAAGAAACATTTGGTGGTCATACTTAACAAGTCCTTGTCACTACAGTAAGAGTGAATACTGCAGTCAAAGGAAGCAACACGGTGGAAAGCTACCCTACCTTTAAAATACCCGCACTCATCCTAACTTATTGGAACTCTAACTATGTACATACTTTTTATCCTCATGCCAATTTGTATTTGCTTCATTAGTAAAATAACATTAAGCACCATCTTTTAATTGAGGAAGCTCTGAAACGTCAGATTGTAAAACAGTTTCATCTAATACGAGGCATCATGTCAATACTTATCACATACTTAAAAGTTTTCCCAAAAATTGAAGTATTCCAAAACTCCCGATATCTGTAAAATACTGGAATTTATGTTGTCACTGTTGAAGAAGACTCCACATACAAATGGAGAAATACCCTTTGACCCGATGAGGCCAAAAGGGGGGTGAATGCTAAATTAAAGGGGGAGAATATTAGAGCAATCACCTATTCAACATTACATATTTTGTTCATATTAAGTGTTTTGTTTTGTATTTCTTTTTGCAAATTATATTGCTCATGAATAATTTGTAAAAGCATCAAAAAAAGGGTAAAACATCCAAGGGGCTGCATACTTATCATAGGCACAGTGAGCTGCAGTTTTTCAATAAGGAATCTGACAAAGATACTGTAGAACAATTCCATAAATGTTCTCCTACCTGTTCTTGTCAGGTACAGACGGACTCTCAGCAGGACCGGTACCCATCAGTTCATCTGTCCCTAAACGGCACAGCTGCGCCTTGATCAAAAGGCTTGACAGATGGGGATTCCCTAGAACATTTGAGGTGATATGAAGTGGATTTTGTTTTTCTTTTGTTATTAATTTATATCAAATTAAGAAGGGCTTAACAATGCGAAGAAAGAAATTTAATTATATTACCTGAGTGTAGGTTTTATTTGCACGCTTCAAAAAATATTGTGTGGCAGATTTTAATGCAGCAGTCACATGGTTTGCAAAGAGAAAGAAATTGGGTGAAAAGCAGCTGTTTCAGCTTCAGAATGCTAAAACATAAGCATTGTTATATTCTCCAAATTGGAAGTAAACAGTCTTGCCTTCCAAAAGTATTTATATCCTTGAACATTAGAGTCATAGTCTTTGATGTGTTTTACAACAAATCTATGTGATCAAGACGTGGTCGTCCACAAAAACTGGGCGAGGCACTTTGCAGGGAAAGAATTAACCAGAGAAACAACCAAAGGAAGCCATAAAAACTCAATAGGAGTTCAGCTAGAAGAGTTTGTGGACACAATAAGGAAGTTAGGTACTGATCAGCCCTGGCCTTTATGGAAGAGGGGCAAGAGGAAAACAATTGTTGAAAGAATGCCATAAGAAGTCCTACTTAAACGTTGTCACACACCACATAGAGGAGATGAAAAGAGATGGTGCTAAATACAGAGCAACCCTAGAAGCTTTAGATCCTGTAGTAAAACTTGAAGCAGGTTCACCTTCCAGGAGGACGAAGTACACCTTAAATCAGAGCTACATTATTACATGAATGTATTCAGGTAATCTGAATTTCTAAAATAATTTTAAGTTCAAAACATGTGATGCTCTTAAAAAATTTTACTTCCTCTTGACTTGTAGTGTATTGATAGTTGGGTTTTCATATTTTCTTCAGATCACCCAAAATGCTTTGTTGACGCTAAATCCTTCAATTGAATTAGTGGAACATTTCAATATTTGTGTATTCATTTCTCTTTATTCTGTTCAGGGTCATAGGTTTATTATTGTTTTTTTTTCAGTTATATTTTGAGTTCACTTTAAATGTAGTTCAGTTTTTAACGCTTTGCAAATTCACATGTGAGTGGGCATAAACCTTAAACTTTTAGTTTTGGTCAAACACTATGTTTATTTTTGAGGAACCACAACATCTGAGCATCATGATAATTCGATGTTGACACTTGCGAAGTTTACGCAGCTTCTTTTAAATCTTTAACAAGACTTTTGTTGTTGTTGTTGTTGTTGCTCTCGTCATAAGGAGAAAGAAAGCATCCACTCGATTCTTGCCTGCTGCTGTGACAAAGTCGTGTGACACTGTCTTCATCAAAAAACTACTTTTTCTGTCACCCACTTCTTCTGTGAATGTATTTTATCAGGTAATTAAAGCTGATTTGTGGTGTTATTCTGCTCACAACATATGTACCAAGGCTGGGGTTGATTGTGTGTCCACATGGTAATCCAATTATGACTCAATGAAAGCAAGCAGAATTTAACTAAACACCTATTTCTTATCTTTAATATGCGGCATTGTGGTTGTAACAGTTGACAATTGTATAATATTCTTTATAAAATAAATTTGCTCCAATTTTTTGCACTGAACACACATACCTCAATCTCCGAATCACTTGGAACAATTAAAAAATACATATTTACCTACAACCAGCACAGTTCAAATGAAAACCAAACAAATGTATAATTTGTTAGGGCCCTGGTCTTGGAAGGAGTATTGCAGTCTCTCGTCATGCAGATTTGAGTGGGAACCCTGCACTTCTTCCATCCCATCCACCCATTTTCTTACACCTTTGTCCCTAGTGAGGTCGGGAGGTGCTGGTTCCTATCTCCAGCTAACGTTCCGGGCGAGAGGCGGGGTACACCCTGGACAGGTGGCCAGTCTTTCGCAGGGCCCCTGCACTTCTTGTGAAAGCCTATTTGACCAGCAGTTTAACACCAGACCAATCAGCAGCTGATGAGACAAACCTGAACCTTAAAAAGACTCTCAGGAGCAACTGCAGCCTGATTGTACAGCTGGGCCTTTGTTGCAGCTGTCTTTGCTTTTGAAGTTTGTTTAGACTTTGTGTGTTAGTTGTGCTGTAGCTTGAACAACCTGTGACATTGTTAGACATCTCTATTGTCGGAACAAGTAGTGAGTTGTAGTTTGGGTGGCACTTCTCCCTTGTGTTTTGTTTATCACTTACTGTAGTAGTTGTATTTGGCCCACTTTGCAGAGAAAGCTTTGTCTGGTTTCTGTTGTTTGTTGATTTCACTTGCAACTCCTGTCATCAATTCTTAGTTTCTGTGAAGGTTTTTTTTTTGTTGTTGTATTAAACCTTTTCATTTCTTACAAGTTTTAATGTTGAGTTGGGTTGTAATAGAAATGCAAAAAAAAAAAAAAAAAAAAAAAAAAACTGGCCAGAATAAGCTGGTTGCAGAATAAGGTGTGAACACCCTTAGTCTAAGGGTGTTCACACCTGATAGTACAGTAGACATTGTTTAACTGGAGACCAAAATTGCAACACTTGTTGCATTTTCAGTTGGTGTGGTTTGGTTTCTCACTGCACTGTGTCAAGCCAGCCAAACCGCACAAAAAACCGATTTACCCCTTTTTGTGTGGTGACATTGCACCACGAACCAGAAAGAAATCCCACAAAACCCCCAAAGAAGACAATGAGTGCAACTTCCTTTTTCACAAAATGTAAACAAAAACTTTTGTCTTTGGCAAAAGATCACAAAGATGTGCAATGGTTCACTTAAACTGAAGTAGACTACAGCACTAACAGGTGTGGCTTTTAGGCAGATCAGAATTCAAATTTTTCATATGGCTTAAAGTTCGATTGCATATTCACTCCTCCCCAAACAAGCCAGATTTTCTAGACAAATGAGCTTAATTTAGATTAAAGCAGCGTGAAGAGGGCTGTTGTGACAGACTAATACTTTCAGGAAACACTCTTTGATTCAATTTGAGAAATCAGTCTTCTTTCGTTTCGTAGGAGTCCGTGAGCATAGTTAATATTAACTTGACTGTGTTTATGCGCCCTGTAAAGCAAAATAAATCAATTTAGAGGACATCTTTTCCATTTTTCGAGATATCTTATCACTTCGCTATTTGTGCCAAGGGGTCACAAATAGCCAAGTTATCCCTTAGCTATCTGTCAGATTAATCTTCAAACTCTAGCTATTACAAAGCTACAATTTGTTTTATATTTTATACACGTTGACAAAAATATCAGTCCCAACTGGAGAAAAGTAACTGCAGAGAACGGCACTGCCTCCATCTTTACTCTCAGTGAATACTGCATACTTTTGATTTTCTTATTTTTATTGGGTATTGCAGCAGTTCATTCGGTTCTAGTAAAGGTCAGTCTTCCTGACTGGTTTCTGTTTTGCATTCTCCACGAGGAAAAAAAATAAAATAAAAAATTGAAAAGTAAAAAAAATATATATCTTATAGACCCAGTCCGAACAGACAAAGTGCACCTTTGAAGCAGTAGGCATTATTTAATTCAAACAGGTTTTTAAAAACCTAAAACAAAAATATTATGTTTCAAGAGAAGCCATTTCAAAGATTCCCTTTATGCCTGCAGCAGGATTTATTTCTTCTTCTCACATCATTGCTTTATCAACTTAACTGATGCCAGACACCCTGGCTTGTTATTTGGAGCAACTCCCTCACGTTGATCATGCAAACCTAAATCAAAGCTTCTAAGAACAACACCTGATGACAGCAAAGCACAATGGATCGAGCCTCAACTGCAACAAATGACAGGGAGCAAAAAAAAAAAAAAAAAAAAAAGATAAAGCTATATCAGATTGCCAGCGCACAAGATCCACACCCTGCTGGTGAAGCTCTAATTCTGCTGTTACTGCTGCAAAAGCCATTATTCAGGAAATGATAAGACTGCAAGAAAAGTTGATATAGTGGCGCTCTCTGACAAAACAGGGATATGAACTGGGTAAGCCAGGAAGTCTTATTTCACCTTTTGGAATAGGAGCTGATAATATATATTGTTTACAAAAAAATACAGATAGAATAGATCCAGCAGAGCTGCTTCCTTCTGTTCTCTTACCTTGTGTGAAGGATTGTCTGACAATCTCGATGTTTTTGCTATCGTCTAATTAGGAAGAGTGAGCAAACACTATGGCTTGTTCAGTCTATAACAATTCAAGTCCAAAGGGGAGAACAAGTTTTTTTAAAGAATTTTACAGACGCTATATTTAATCTCTATGCAAAGGATTAAGTAAAGTCTAAGGATTATCCTCGCCCTGATTAATGCAAGTAAATCTAATATCAGGATCTCACGATAGGCACACCAGCTCCATTAAGCTGGTAACCATAAGCGTCGACATCACCTTTTCAAGGCATGCACGCAAAAGCCTGCCGAGACTCTGCACCATCTACAACAGAGACACGTTAGTCGTTTTGAAAAACAACTTTGTTATTAACTTAAAACCATCGTCACTGGGATTTTGATATTGTTTGATTAAAGAAAGAAAAGAAAAAAAATACTCAATTAGAACACCATCCGTGTTGAGTCAGGTCCGAGCAAGAAACAACGTTGAAGAAATGCAAAGGGAAAACATGGAAAACATTTGAAATAAAATTTCTGAGCTTCATTAAAAACTGGAGTTTGTCAGGGCTTTATAGCATCGCAAGGATCTAAAGTATCCAACTAAGAAACAGTCACCAAAAACTACTTGTAAAGTTGCTGTAAAATAGTTTTTCTCATCTTCTCATTAGTGCTGTTTGTTATTGGGGAATCATGCAATTGATATGAGAATTTTCAAAAATATCGGTAACATCTCAAAATGTTTTAAACTTGGTGATTAAAATCTATATCACTGGTAAGCATAAAGCATAGAGAAAATTCATGATATATTACTGGAATGCCAAGCTTTAAAGGCCAGCATCTTACACAGTCAGCCATAACCAATATTGCAGCCCAGCTGTTGTTTGTGATTGTGACTTTGCCGACACTGAAATTGAAATGACAACTATGACTTAATATACTGTGCAGCTCAACTTGCCCTAAATGTTAGCAATTTCAAAACTATGAGACATGCGGTTCAAATCCTCAAGAAATGAAGAGCTATTTATTGGAACATCAGGTCGCGTCTAGTCTAGCGCGTTCACTTTAGTGGATCTGTACTAAGATGAAAGCTGGACTTCTGTTTCAGGATTGGGCAATATTTTTCCTTAATTTTTGTGGCAAGGCAAAACCGCAAATTATTGCAAAAAAGCAAAAACGTATGTCGTTTAACATATTTTTCTTTGTTGTATGGCATTTTCTCGTCTTTCCAATTTTGAAGAGTCGTTGAGAAAAAGAGGCACCTGCATCAGATGTTCATCCATCTATCTATTCATCCATTTCATTTCGATGTGTCATTTTTGAAGGGTTGTAAGGGGAAGCTATAGCTTGCAAAAGGATCTGCTACAGATGAATAGAAAGCATCTTTTCATCTGTCTGACAAGAGGCACAACAGTTGCTGTTTAACCACAAGCGGATCTAAAACGCATGAAATTACCAAAAAGCACATTGCTCATCGCTTCATCCCTGCACTCGTGGCATTTGCAGTAATTCATCTGGGATGACTTTTAGTGCTTGATTTGATTGCTTTCTGGATTAGTTCTCTCTGCGATTTCAGTTGCTAGCTGTGTTTGTCCCTTCGTTATCTGTTTCCTTGAACAGATCTGCGCAGATTGGACTCAGCCTTAATCTGAGAAGTCCAAATTGCTAAGGCAGCTGCTGTCCAACCAAGAGGTTGGCACCCGCATTGTGCTGTAATGACCATGACAGCTGGCATGGCACGGACTTGCGTTACAGGGTTGAAGACTGGCGCTGCCATTTTGTAGCACCACTCTGGGTGGCGAAGTTTTAGTTAAATCTCTCTTTATGCTCATTCTGTTTTTCCTCACACAGAGATTTGAAAGCCACAGTTTTATTAATAATATTTACTTAGAACTTCTTTCTAAATCTATGCGACAAGCATGGGATAAAATACGACATGATTCTCTTTTTGTGTTTCCCCATCACAGACTCCCTCTTGGGGTGTGCTGCAGCAGATGCTCATGTGGCTAAAATCTGGATGGATTACATGATCTAACAGATGCTTCTTCTGTTTCTACAGTCTTTGCCAAATGAAGCAGAATACAAATTCACACGGGTGCACATACTCAACAGCATTTATATATCCGAAAAGTTTTAAAAACTTCTGTGTTCAGATTATGTTCATAACACTGTTCAGGAAATGTATGCTATAATTCAGGGAGATTGGATATTCATAGACTTTGTAAAATTCTCTCTAAGAGCAAACTCTAAATCATTCCACCAAGCCATCATTAGAGCCCTCTGTTGATGCAACTTCTTTTCAGAGGAAACATTTACTCGTTTCTTTTTTTTTTTTTTAAGTGTCACATCCAGCCAAATGTGGCGAAAACACAAAATTCATCCTGAACCTCATTATGAGAAGCATCTCTCTCTGTCCATTGTTTTCATACATTTCAATATAATTTTACAATATATATATGCTCATTGTAAACCAATATAGTTAAGGTCTGCGGAAACTTTTTCGCAACAAGCCTTAGCTGCTGTTTCCCTTTATGCCTTTTTGCCTTTTTGTTACTCCCTTCAACCACTTTTGATAATTACTGGCCACTGCATACTGTTAATACTCTATAAGTCTATAAGAGCTGCAGTTTTGGAGATGCGCAAGCCATCACAGTTTGGCCTCTATTAAACTCTTTCAAGCTTAGCATTTTTTTTATTTTATTTTTTTATTTTTGCCTCAACTGCATTAACTCTGAGGGTGAAATGTTCACTCTCTGGCTAATATATCCCCACATTAGAAGGTGAGAAAAGGTAGTAATCTCTCAGTGATCATATTGTTATATATAGTTACTGTAGATGTTCGTTGTAAAAGAGAAATCATATTATCTCTTGTTTGTGTCTCGTAATCATACTTTAGCATGTGGGCTTTCAAGTGTACAGAAAGCCTGACTGATGCTTGCTCTATGATGTTACATATTAGCATAACAAACAATAAATTAAAGTTTCTAATTGCAGTAAATTATGTCATTAAAATAGAGAGAACTACCGGTATATGGAAGAGACTACTGTATATCTCTTTCTTTGGTGTAATACACATAATTTAACTAGAAAAATAGTTATGTTTTACAATCTAAAATTATAAATATATATATATATATATCTCCCTATACTCTCCAAGTCTCAAAACAATTAACTTGGAGACCATTGCATAAGTCATGAGTCTGTGCTCACAAAATGCTATTTGTGTGGCTGGTCTACAATATACCATTGTTTGGGGGAAGTCATTTGCAACAGATGGCTGGGTGTAATTCCAGACGGAAGGAATGAGAGTGGCAAAAATACAATGCAGAAGCAGATACAAGGAAACTAAAGTGCTGCTTGTTGCTGTGACACTTGTGTACAGACTTGAATTTATGGTACGTGTCTGTGTCTCCAGTACATGAAATTAATTGGAACAGAAAGTTGTTAAGTTTGGCAGTAATTTAGATATTCAGGTGTCACGGCTGGGTGACGATAGAATGTAATTGCGCACATGTACAGTTTCAGCTCCCACAGTGCAAGTACATTTCCAGCATGTAATCATGTCCAGCATGCAACCTGTAAATGGCCTGGGCTAAATCTGGCTTTCTGGAGCCAGAAACAACCATATTTGTCCAGGAGGATGGAAGTGGAGACATGATTACAGGCTGTCTAGTTTTATCCGCACAGGCCCCAGAGATTTCCCTTTGATAAACAGCAAAAATGACAACCAAAATGCTAACACGTGAGAATGAAAGCATATTAACTCTAACAAAATTGAGAAAAATTGGTTTTAAAAATATGAAAACAAGTAAGAGGTAATTTGCGAAGTCATAAGTATACTGTGGTTTTCATGTGCTTTATAATAAAATGAACTCTGACATAAAACAGAAATATCCAGTAGGGTTTTTCTTATCCGAAAGATGATAATTTTAGGACATCAAAAAACACCCTAAGAGCTCATTGTAACTTTGTGATCAAGAGCTCTGTCCAAACATCTGGATTAAACTCAGATAAATCAGTCTGAGTTTAATCTCCATGTTGACCAGGTGTGCTTTGCTATGGATAGTGTTAATCTCTACTACGTTTGTTAACATTGAGTATAAAATCAAATTACTACTCCTGCATACTCTTTGTAGCAGAAGGATGCTAGCTGACCAAACATCCAGTACATCAAGCTCTATTCATTAATATTGCTACTGGGGGTTGTTAAAAACAAACAGATAGAAGTTGCTTAATTACATGTTAAGCGTGAATTTGTGTGAGAAGCAAAGAATCCAAGTTGCTTAATGCAAACTTTGATTTTTACACAGGTGGTTATTTTTTGGTGAATCCATTCATCCTCTTGGTGTTGGATATTGTTTCTTTCTCAACTCCAATGTCAGAGCATCTGTGTATCAGGAAATTGTCTTGCACTTTATGCTTCTTTCTGCTGACAGGATAAATGAAGATGTTGATTTAATTTTCCAGTTGGATTCAACCCCTGCCCACACTGCCAAAAGTACCAATATATGCTGTAATGACCAAGGTATTAATGTGCTTGACTGGCCAAGCACATTAACTAGCCTAGCCTAAACCCCCATAGAAAATCTATAGACTATTGCCTACCAGTTGTCTGACATTTCATATATTAATGTATTAATCCACATGTATTATTGGTTACTCTTTCCTTATTAAACTTATATTGAAAGTCAAATCAGATGTGATTCATAATTGATTAAGGACATTGTGTTACAGTGGTTCATTTTGCTAGTCAGACAATTCGACAACCCCAAAACAAACACTAGATAGATTAAAAGATTCTGTGTTTCACCCAGTAAGATACTTAACCATGGCTGTTTGTTAATATTCTGTTGAATTGTTGAGTGAAATTATTGCATGTGAGGAAAAAACAAAGATGTGGTCGATGCAGTACAAACAAGGCTAAAAAAATAGGGAAGTAAGAAAAACAGACAAGTTTTCATTGAAGTATAAGAACTCCCCATAGTTTGAACAACTGTTTGAGTCTCAGTAAGTGTCTGCTTGCTTTCAATATTTTGCAAGGTGTTTTTGCTGGACATATGACATATATTCAGTGAAGTTGTGTGTCAAAGGGATAAAAAACAAGCACCCAACTTTATTTGTCCTGTCAAGTCTTGTCTGGGTTTTTATCACAATATGGTTTCTTGAAAGCCAATTGTCCAAAAATGCTGATTGTATTAAAGCTGCACCATCAAAGATGCAGCTGTGTACCCACTCTCTGGATAATGAGTCATCCTTCAGTGGGCTATGGGGCAATGAAAGACTGTTGCTATTGCTAATCCAGTGAAAGAATGATTTCAGGAGAGACATTTCATGAATTTCAACCCACTTAAAGCAGATGTGGAATGAAAGTTGTTTATTTTCACCGTAGCTTGGTAATGAGACATTTTTCTCTTTTTTCGAGAATGGGTTTTGTAACGCTGACCCATGACTTCCTCAAGTTAAATTACTATTGATGTTTAACCCTCCTCCTCCACCACTTTCTACAGTAAAACACTAAATGCATCTCCCACCACTTGCTCACTATCTTACTCCGTAAAACCATAAATGCACATAATTGATTTCCTTTGTCAGCCCGTCATGTTTAATTGTCTGATTTAAGAACTATTAATCTCCTGCTTGCATGCAGCAGCTACACTTACTGCAAATGTAATTAACTAAACACAGTGGTACTGTATGAAAATCATTAACACGTGGCAGAGGATTTTCTGTTTTTGGTTTGCACTTAGTCCTTGAGATGCTGATGTTGCTGATGTGTGTAACCATACAGCAGGCTAACAGGACAAGTTGGAGGACTTGCAACAAATGGAACGATACTGACTCGTTCTGTTCGCATGAACAAACAAACCACCAAGAAACAAATGGCATTCAATTTATGTATGTGTTGGGTACTAAAAATGTCACACATCAATATGGAGAACTAACTGATATTAAAAGTAAAGCACACAGACCTTTCAGTGTCTGACACAAGACAAAGTAAAAAACAAATGCATAAATGAATGTTGGTTAGTATTACTGGCCATGAACATTTCATTTGAAAAACTACAACTCGGTTGTTATGCAACACAGAAGAACAACTTAAGTTCAACGTTTACCCAGCTAATATAAAAGTGATCAAACTGAAAATAGGAGTTTAGCACATAGTTCAAACCAATAGGCCTGTCACCCATTTGTGATTGTGATCAGCAATTGATAAATTGCCTTTCCTTATTTCTTCTTTGTCCCAGATCATAGCACCAGTTTGCAGATGACACCATTGTCATTTGGTCTGATCCAGGACATTGCACCTGGAACTTAACCCAATAAATCCAGTGAAGATCACAGTTGGACTTCCAGAGAACCCTGGAACAACACTGTGTCTACTGTGGGTTACTTCCGGTTTCCAGGAACCACTCCAACTCCACTCCACTCCTGACATGGTCCTACACACTGTTTGGAGAAAGTGTGTAGGACCATGGAAGTAGGCAATTCAAAGAAGTACAATCTTCCAAAAGAGCTGTCGATCATCTTCTGTACTGCCATTATTTATAAATCATCTGGGACGCAAGGTCAGAAAGAGCATTTAACATCTCGGTAGATCCCACACAATCTGGACACAAACTGTTTAAACTTTACTTTCAAGTCAATGTGAGAGAGCACCGTTTGCAAAGATCCGCCATCACTGAGACGGGCTCGCTCCCACAGGCTGTCTCTCTGATGAACACATTGGCCATATTGACTCACAGCCAGAGTTGTCAGCTACTCTACTGTGAAACAAAATAGGCATTTTTACAGTGTCAAAACCATCCTTAATTTTTTCTTTCTTTACAAAAACAAAATGTTTTTTCTTTATTTCTAGCATTTACTCTAAGATGTATTTATTCTTTGTCTGTGTGCTGTTAGTGCCTAAAAACTTGAGCCAATTTCCTTGTTTGTGCACACAATCTTAACCATTATTTTCACTCTGTCAATAACTTCTCCTTTTTTTCCTCTGAATCTTACATATGCGGCCATACAAATTATTCAAAGTGGTGAAGGCTTCTTCAGTGTTTTTGTTGGAGTTGGCCAGTTTGCCAGGAAGCATTTGTCTGCTCCTCTAGTCAACAAGGCAGCTCAAGCACTACTTACTTTTTTAATCAAAATACTTATCTCTAAGACAGATAGCAAGCTAAAAACACATTTGTGTCTGAGGCTCATAATAGCCTTCACTTTCCTAACCAGATGAAGTCAAATGATAGCAGCAACCAAATACCCTTCAAGAGAATGACTTCACTTGCAAGAAAAATATCTTGGTGCTAATATTGTAAAGTCCCCTGGCAAAACATCTATTTGTTTCTCATCTCTTATTTGACACCGGCAACTATTGCTTCTTTACCTTCAAGTGTTCATTGCTTTTCCGTCTGCATCCATTTTATTTCATTGTAAATTGTATGTATTTCATACAAATGTCTTTCCTAAAAGACAGATCAATGTAGGCAGCGTAAGCCGGCTCTTCGCTCCCCTTTGGAGGTTCAATCAGGTGTGACTCACGGTGAATGGGCTTGGAGGACAAATGGAATTCAGTGTGAGCCATCACGCTGACAAGCTTGTCATGTTCTTCCTCTATAATTGTCTTTCCATTTTTCAGCGGGTCAGCAGAGATGCAGCTGAATTGTGTAGTGTTGCATTTATGTCTTCCCATCATCAAAGGAAGGTTCTGGGAAGACTTTTTGCCTCCCCCCCATTATGCCTTAATAATAAAAATAAAACTCCCTATGAGAAGATAAGCATGCTTTCCCGATGCTGATGTTTTTCATCAGTAATCACACTTGAATCATTGTTGGGACCAGAATAAACCTGTCTATAAGCCCGTCACTGTTTTTGTTGTTCTTCAGCAAGCAGCGTTTTTGGTCATTTTAAAAATCCGAGAACAAGCTGTCAGCACATGTGGTAAGGTACCTGTTGTTTGTTAGCACTTAGTTTTTGTTTTTGTTGATCCCTACTGTAAATCAAACATTTTATTCATAATTTCATGCAGAAATATTCAGATCACTTTTATGTGACTTGCTAATTTCCTCAGTTTGTGAATTTCATTCTATGAGCTGAAGAACCCAAACTTCACACTTTTAAAGGATTAATCCCACCCATTTATTTATTAACTCTCATCATATTCACGTTGATTGGAGACTGAAACCTATCTTTAGTTGGATTACTTACCAGTACACAAAAAAGGCAACACAAGTACACACAGGACAAACCATGATCAATGCAAATTCTCACTTTTGCTGTCAATTTAGAATGACCAGTTAGAATAACATGCATATTTTTGGACTTGGGAGAATGCCAGATTACTTGGTGCTTTAAGAGAACATGCATTTATTCATCCAGAAACACATCAACAAAATCCAGGACCCGAGTGGAAACAGCACTGCCACTGTTCACTTACGGAAATTGACAAAACAAAACAAAACAAAACAAACAAGCAAACAAAAAAAAAAAAAATAAATAAAAAAATGTGTCACTCAGCTCCACATTTGCAAAAAAAAAAAATAAAGAGCTCTTTGTAAAGACAGACAGTTTGTATGAAGCACATGTTATACTCTGATAAATGTTTTGCATGAGTGTTGGGCTGGAAGTTGGAAAATTCAGGATGTCATTTTAATTGAATAAAGATCTTATTCTTGGGCTGAAAATTCAAAGTATCATCCTGAGGTTATGATTGCCACCTATTGGTCAAAATATTATTTCCTGACATTCATAATAAAAAAAGATACGTTCTCAAGCCATGTGAGGCAGCTAAGGTGAGAAAAACACAGCTTCTGCGTAATGTAGAGAGTAATGTTATTGGCTCATTGCTTCAACATTTGCATAACAATAGTACATTTCCTGTCAGTGAGACAGACAGTGTTGGACATATGGCACCACTAATTTACACCAATCCTGGCATGATTTGTTTTTTTTTTCTTCCTCCAGAAATATGCCTCTGCCTGGTTTAGTTGTTGGAACACATTATATATGGTAAAAATCTGATTGAAAGGTAGGACTGCAACCTTATAGGAGTCTTTCTTTGCATGCCAAAGAAATGTAAAATTTACACAATAGTGTGATGGAGGTATGACACGCAGTTTAAAATCCAGTGCACATTATTCAGGAGTCAGGAATTCATTCAATAGAATGCTTCCACCAATTATCCCTGTTTGTATAATAGGATACACGCAGGGATCATGTGGTGTAAAGAATTAACACATTTCACATTTTTCTTTTGTCCAGTTGTCGTTCTCACAGTTTTACACTCTTATCCCACTCTAATGCAACATTCCTCCACAAGAATTTATCTTGTTAAGCTGAACTTGAAAAGTTACTACCAAAGGATATGTACATTTTTTGCGCCTTATCCAGTCAGCAGGTTTATCTAAAACAGGCCGCCAATCTCACTGAGGGAGAAAAGCCTGAACATCCTTCAAAGCTGAGAACAGCCACTCTTGTGTAAAACCCTGCTTGTGAGCAGCTTTGTGGACCATGTTAAACTCCACGGTTGGAAAACCTTGTCAACAAACAGGCTTTACCCAGTTTGTGTTTCAGTGTGAGGGACGTAAAGCACATCTGTTGGAAAGTTGCTAAGTAATGTGAGGAAATGCCTTTTGGCTGATTTTGATGCAAATTAATTTCATTCTTATACTTCAGAGTGACGATGCGGCCAACATGTCTGATCAAACATAATGAATTTCTAATAATTTCGGGCATTGTTTAAAGAAATAGTAGACAATAAATAGTTGTCCAATTAAAAATGATTTACGAAGGGAATTTTGGTTACAGAAAATACAGAGATTATCCATAATATATCATGTTGGTATGTATTGGTCAGCTTGTTTACAGTGGTTTGAAAGCAGCTCGACTGACAGTTGTTAATGTTTTGGATATGCAGATCATGAAGTTCAAAAGCATTAAAATAATAATAAAAAAGAAGTGAGCTTGCCAGTAGAAGACAGATGAAAGACATAAAATGTAAGACAGCGGTAACATAAAATTTTCTAAGCTTATATGGTCTTGATAATGTATTCCTTTTTTTATAATTTGAAATAGCCTTTACATGTTGTCATTGATCACCAGCTAAGGCAGTGATCAATCACAAATTTGTTTAGCATGCAGCTCTTACACACAATACATGTCACACTTGTGTGCCATGACTAAAACATGTATGCAAATGTTTAAACATCATAGCAATGGTTGGGGGGCAAAGCGATGAGCTATAATTCTCAGAAAGCCAGTTGATCTCTAAAAAGTTAGGAATGCCATGGTAAAAATAAATGCAACACATGTTGATGAAAACAGTGTATTCCCTGCCTTGGATCTCATTAGACATGCACTGTTCAAAATGGGGCATCATTAACAGGATTTTATGGTACGAGAAACACAGCTTCATTTCCTTACACTTAGACATTGATGGCACATGATTTTCAATATGCGTACATTGCGAGAAATGAAAAATGGTGCGACATAGGTTTAATTGACAGCACCTTCCAGCTCTATTCAAATAACATCACCAATCCAAAGCAACAATTGCAATCTTTATTATTATTATTACTATTATTGACCTTTACTGGTGTTATATAAGATGAAAGCTCTACTCAACTTTTAGCACTGTTACTTGTCATAATTGATTCCAAGAAAAGTTCTTCCACTTAAAGAGCAGGCTGCAGTTACCTTTTTTTTATATATAAACAATAGAAGAGGCTATTTTGGACCGCTGAGCAGGGACTCAGAAGTGATTTAATGAAAAGGTCAATAAATGATTACGGTAACCATCTCCCCACTGTCCACCCAGTGGGTGGCGGCAACCTCTTTCTATTCCTCTCACCTTTCACGGTCTTCCTTTTATTCTTGGCTCTCTAAAGTGACTCCTTATCCTCTCTCTCTCTCTCTCAGTCAGCTCTGCCAGCCTGCAGCTCGTTCAGATGTTACCCCCCACTTACTTTGCCATGGAGGATGTTTATATGACGGCTTGTGATCTCATGATGAAATGAATCCTAAATGTCTTCACTCTTTGGATGCCTAGCATGATTCTCTTTGACTTTCAGTCAGTCTCTCGTGGCTTTGTGGAATTTTTGCTGCTTTGCTGGGATAATAATCTCTCACAGCTGTGCATCATCAGTAAAATTATTACCTCTGAAATCTGAGCTGAAGACAGATGCTGTTTAGAATTGAAAATGCCTCCTAAATTTCAGATGCATATTGTCGTTGTCAGACTGTATTTTGAGCTGCTGCATCACAGAGCACTGAAGGCATCATGATGAGGCAGTTTTTCCTTTGCTTTTTGATTAAGAAATATAAAACAAGGACAAATACTACCACTTAAAACTAAAATAGTTGTGCATTGTTAAAATAAACATAAAATACTACAGTAATTTGCTAATCACAGCATTCAAGCAAGCTGGTGTTTATAAACATGGAGGTTTTGAAATACCACCCCAATATGGCTAAAAGCTTTATTCATAGATTTGTAGGCCTTATCAAGTTTCTTTAAATTACGTTTTCCTCAAAAAGCCTCTTATGTTCAAATGAAAATCATAATTAAAATTTAAATATACCTACCTGCAATTGTAAACTCAAACCTAACTCAACTAATCTCAAAATGAACATAAACATTTTCAGATGTTCCGCAGCATACACTCATATGAATTGTGATTACTTTGTTTAACAAAACTGAATAAACTGAAGTCAGGACATACTCAAATATGAACTGTAAAAAACAAAAGAAGAAAAAGGCAAAACTACAATGTTAACATCCTCTGTTAACTTAAATTCTTTTACTTTAATCTAAAAGTAAAATTACTCTCATGTTAGCTCTATGTGTTCCCTCAGCTTCTATTTTGAAGTTACACGAGGTTGTGAATAAAAATTGCAATATGAAATGGGACAACCTTCAAAGTCACCAGCATAATCAGCAGTGTTAGGACATTCCTCCTGGCTCTGATTGATTGCTTCTGACTGAGCAGTATGTTTCTGCAGATGGCAGCAGGACCACAGGGAGAAGACCGAGAAGCTTGATTTTTTAATACATATTTTCTGCCTCATGTTATACCATCACCACATGGTGACGTTTTTACCAAATATGTAAAAAACACATTTTAGGTTGAAGAAATTTCCTTCTGCAGCCACATAGGACACAATAATAAAATATTAGAGCTATGATATTATTTTCTAAAATGAAACAGGGACCCAATGTTTCCCTTTGGTGACCAATGATCTGCCGATCGCTTCTTATTGTGCTTTATCCTATGACAATGCAGAAAAGTGGTGAAAAGCTGGAAAAGAAAGTGACCCCAAAGCAATCAGTATTATCCCACTGAGAAACACAATACCACTATTTTAATGTTTTGCTTGAAATGTTCTCAAATGTGTTACATTTTAAACTGTCAAGTCTAATTCAATGAATTCAGAACATGGATGGAAATTATTCTGAAATGATTTGCTTTAGCAGCTCATCACCCTTTATTTGTAGTATTCCCTCCAACATATCCATTAGCAGGGCTCTACCATTTTGCCTGCCATCTGAATCTCAAAAAGGAATTTAGAGACCCTTTCCCTCTGGAGTGAACATGCAAAATGTAGGCATATTTCTAGCTGGTAGGGGCCAGGAGTGAAATGAGTTTCACTGAAATGGAATACCTTTTGTTTTGAGCAACAAAATCCCATGACTGCCATGCTTTGCCATCATAGGGGTGCTGTTATCTGTAATAGGTTTGATGCGGTATGTAATAAATCTTACATGGGTGATCAAAGTAATTGTCAAATGAATGCCAGAGGCAAAACTATCTGAGCAAAATGATCCATTGTAATGAGATGATTAATGACATCCACTTCATGTGTTATTGATTTTAATGCTATGGCTGGTGTTCAGCTTTAAAGGAGACTAAAAACTGCACACTAAACTGGTTAACATCCTGCTCTCCAAGCAGGCAAATTTAGATTTATTATTGATTTTAGTGGTCACCGTGAGCGATATGAGATTGCTTCATTAGAGGACAAGTCACATCTTGCACCAGAATACAGCCAAGGCAGCATTAAAAAGGATTAACTCCAAACACTTTTCCGTCCACCTAATGCAAACTTTACCCTAAATGCACGTTCGTGTCCGCGTGGCTGGGAGCACAGCAGGTCAGACTGGGGTCATCGACATTTGTCTTAGATATTGATTAAAATGTACCTTGAGGAAACAAGAGGTTAGGAGGTTGACAAATCAAAGACATTTACTACGAGCCACAAAAAAAAACCAGAAAACCAACATACCTGCATGGTTTCCCTCAAACCCCGTTGCCCTGCGTAAATTACGTCAAAGTTTCCAAAGTGACATGGGCTCGGAAACTAATTAGGTCTCTGCCTGAGGGCATCAGGGGATGTATGACTGTGTTACCGTTTATAAGCGTGTCTGATGCTGGGAGCACATACACAACGAGCACATGCACATGAACACCGACACAGCGAGAGAAACACCAAAGTTTTCCACTTTTAAAATGCATAATGCATGTTGAACTGTATTTTTGTATTGAAGGAGGGTAATTCAGTGGCAATCCTGCTTTTTTTTTACCTATGTGATTTTTACTTTGTTTTCCACTGGTGCAGGTATTATTTTACAGAAGAGCAGCTATTTATGCATGGACAGAAATAATTCAAATTTTTACAGTGCTCCCTTTCTGTTTGGTTGTGTTACTCTACTGAATGTGCAACAACAAACAAAAATAAAAAAAATACTGGCATTTTTCAAATTTTACTAACTAAACAAGTAATTATTTTGATGTTACTAGAAATTTAAAGGGTTTCACAAATGCCAATTGAGAGCATTATTACAGTATCAGTGTGAGATATTGTATTCATTTTGTAATGACATCCTACTCTTTTCGAAAACTATGAGTTACCTTATTGTTTTCTCTGCTGAGAAAATAAAAAATACAATTGGAAAAAGGTAAATCCTCACATGTAAATCCTACATCACTAATAAAAGTAATTGTGTGATATGTCACAACTGACTCAGCAGATATTGTCACTGGCTCAAAATAACACGTTGATTGGAATTTAACAGCATAAAAAAGCATTTCTAATAATTGAAAATTATTCTCCTTAGTTGATTATGTGAGTGTTGTTAGTTGCTTGACAATTGCAGATGATCCCTGCCTCACCACCTCATACCACAACTCATGACACATACAGCCAAACCTTAAACTTCTTTGGAATCTGTGACATAACAGATTCCAGAAAATGGAGGTTCTCAGATTTGATCTTCATACAATCTGACTGAGCTAGAATTATAAGATTTCTCAATTTTCCAGCACAAAGTCAAGGAAACTTTGATTCTTTTAATTTCAAGTCTAAATCAAGTCATTCGATCAAATATCTACTTTATCCAGGGTAATTTGGTTGGTAAATTCTGCTCGTTTCAAATTGATAAATTGTGATAAATTTACTCATAAACATAAATTTATCATGGATATTTACCCTGGAAGCTGTCGTAGGCTGAGGTTTGCTTAAGATAATCTGGGCAGAGATGCAGTTTGATATAAAAATGCAAAAGGAAAAAAATAAGTAGGATAGCAAATCTACTGACGCATTGCAATGTGTTTTTCTCCAAGGTAAAAAAACAAATAAATAAGTACCCTTACTTTGACTTGCTAGAGTTTCATTTTTTTTATCCTTTTCTAATCCCATCAGATCACCTTCAGGATCCAATTACTAAACAAACGTATGTGTCGCTACATCACACAACAACGTTTAACTTGCACAATTTGCATTTATTTATAATCAGTCATCACATGAAACTCGCATTAAGAAGTTTGTCCCGGATGTATTTGACAAGGACAATGACAACAAAACTGCAATGCGTAGGACACTTGAAAGCTGGAGCTCCGGAGTCCCACCATGTCACAGCTGGAGATGCTGTGGTATTTTCATTATACCACGGGAGAGTGAGGCAGGTGGCTTAGATAAGTCAACCCTCACGTTTGTCTCAAGGACTGCACTCCTCCGAGTCTCACCGTGTTAATAACTTTGACCTTTTTCAGAGGAGCTCTAAGCTTTTAAGTGAAATACCTTCTGATTACTTGGTAACGAGTCAGTTCTTTAACTACTACTACTACTCGACAAACAATGTGCTCGAAACAGCTCAAAAAATTGAGAAGCATGAAAAATGTGATTATTTTGGTCACTTATATCAGAAAGAGAACCGTATACATTATGTAGATACAAGAAAACTATTTCAAGCCTTTATTTCTTGTAATTTTCATGGCTATGGATTACAGATAGTGAAAACCCAATAGTCTGTAGGTCGGAAAATGACAATGTTGTGAAAAGGTTAACTACTTGAAACTCTGACAATTAAGCTGAAATGCCAGCAAATGATTCCTGGTCTTCTGGTGTAGGACCACTGTGTTTTCTGAAGTCATCAGTTTCAATTCATGCTCTCCTCTGCTGACAACCTTACTGGAAATGCTTATTCCTTTTCCAGCAGGACTGGGAACCTACCTAAATTATTAAATGTACCAAAACCTTGTTCTGTGACTATGATCTTGTTAATGTTGATTGGCTAACAAACTCAAATGACAGAACGTCAACAGATAATTTATAGAGTATTGTCAAGAGGACGATGAGAGACAGATGAGATAATATGAGGTACTGCCAGATGACACTGCTTTTAGTCTGTTAGATCTGAACAGCATGTGTTTGGTTTTGAAACAAATATCGGACTGTTTTGAAATACACACTCTGCACACTGGTTGAAGCTAGTTAGAAAAATATCAGGTTTTATGATTATTTTTGTGGACAAATTATATTTCTTTTAAAATTTCAATCTGTCATCTGATATACTTTTCTCTGTTGTCGTTGTCTTTAATCCATAATGACATAAAAAATGAGAAATTAGAAATGAATACTGGACATGTTCCACTCTTATGAATCTCTATAGTACCTACACACAGGATTTAACATTCTGAAATGATTATTGAAATACATTTTCTTTTCAGCTAGACTACGCAGAGTGTAGTTTATTGAGAGGCACTTGTACTCTATGAATTTATTTATTTTTTCTTTTTTGCTCAGTTGAGAATGTTCATAAAGAGAAATGAGTCATTCAAAGGGAGAAAAATATTCAAAATCAAAGCCACAGTGAGACTAAAACCGTGTCTCTCATCACAAAGCCCTGAGTGTTTTCAGACGTCTGTATTTTCACAAATAACCATAGTTACCAATATTCAGTGCACAGACACAATTAATGTAAACAGAACACAGGCAAGTTTAGAAAAAGTAAAAATGGTCAAAATACAGGAAAGACAAGAGTTCCTCCTGCAGGGACTTTTTTTTGTTTGTTTTGTTTTAATCTAAATTTCCCAATGTCAAGGTCAAACTAGTCCTCCGCAACCTTTACATGTAGCAGCGTTCATCATTCTCTCCTTTCATGTGGGCTCTGAGGTTGACAACGTGTCCATTAACTACTTGCTCACCCATAAATATTTACATTCTTTGACATCAAAGCATTTTTGCTTTCTGTGGCCGCATGCTTATTGTAGCTTGATGAAATCTACATTCGTGTATCATAAATTTTTGATGCCGTCAGACAGCATTTTCCTTTTATCTCACAATCAAACAAGAGGCCAACCAAGCATGTGTTGATTCAACGTACAGTACAGTGTAAGAGCTCAAACAGTATCAACCTGCTGGCATTCGTCTGTTCAGAGCATGTAACATGCACAGTTTTGTGAATGCGTGTGTGTGTGTGTGTGTGTGTGTGTCGTTACTCCATTTGGTCTTAGACAGTAGCTCTTTCTGAGCGTGATTAGATGCAAGTAGAACTCATCAATCCACAGAGATAAGACAGCTGCCTTGGAGCTGTGGATTACAGCCAAATGAATCAGTCTGTTGGGGGGGAAAAACAGCACAGAGTAAGTCTGCCCACTACCCAACTACCGCTTCGTCCGTGTCTCTGCTGCCAGCTGGAATGAGTCATTTGATATTGATGCTCGCGTCCCCCCCAGCTGAATGCCGTGGACAGCCACCTGACTGAGACGGTCACATAATTCAGTGGCGGTTTGATCAACTATATATGGAACACCTTTGCCCCGTTCCATATTTATCACGCGGTAAATCACCCCCAATGAAATGAATGCTTATTCGACCATTCCACGCTCATCCATTTAAACCCAAGGCCATAGTGCCAATGCAAATGAGCGAGAGTCAAAAGTTTCATGAAAATGGCTGGGCTGCACTTCACCTGAATTTGTTTTATTGCCTGTACGGTTGGTACGGCGTTAAATATTTTATTTATCTGGTTTCTGCTTTGTTCTCATTTCAGAGTTTCCTTGAGCCAAACTATGTGAAAACACACAATAGCAATATTTCTGCAGTGCTCATCATCATCGTCATGATCATCATCATCATCTATGGCAGTGATGTTTTTTAAAATCAGTTTCCGCAAAGACAACCCTATTAAATCTACAAAGCTAAAATTATAATAATTGAATGCATCAGTACGACGAGCCTGATGTGTAGAGTTTTAGTTTTTTCTTCACTGTGTTGCTGTGTAAATTTAATATTTTTGCTATGCAATAGCTGTGTGTGGATTGATGAAGACTTCCTCTCAGCAGTGTGCTGAAGCCTTTAAATAAGGGAAGTTGAGACTTTGATTTTAAAAAATAATCACGTAATCACATGGGGGCACTTATAGTATATAATCTATAGGTTATATAGATTACTATTATGTAATCGTTAACTATGAGAGGATGAAAAAATTGAAACACAATCCCCTTTTACATTATTGTTTTACAGTGAACAGAGAACCAGGAAAAGCACAACATGTAACGTATCGGAACCATTCAGCTGATTGCAGAATGAAAGGGGTTAATGACAGGTAAAAAAAAAAAAAGTTTTCTGTTCCAATATGGACATATAAATGTATAAATTCTTCATAATTTATTCTATTGCAAACACACTGTACTCAGAAGATTAACTTTCAAAACATCTTCAGATGTGTCAACATCCATGGCTAGATAAGAAGAAGTTGAACGACAGTTTTATTCTCTAAATCCATTAAACAATAATGTCAATACTTTCAGTTGCAACTTCCACAGTGACTCAGTGCACTTGCATATTAAACACTGGTAAACACTTTAGTTTTTACCACATAATATGATTTAATATTATGTGTTCAGTGATGTATTCTTTAAATAAAAAAAAAAAAGTATTAAAAACAACTAGATTTCTGTCCACAGGTAACATTTCACCTCCGCAGAGTCCTCCTGGTCTGCGCTTTATAGGACACAAAAATTGCTGATGCCACGGCTTATTAGGACCCTATTTAATGATGCAGATTTTATTAGCTTCAGGCCTTTGTATTTGTACTCATTAGCTTAGCAACCACCAGTCTACAATCTCATTATCTTCTTGGAGTGACTCACTTTTCAGATGGTCATTGTGCACTGCACGGGATTTTGTTGAGTTTTCCTCACATTAGTTGCGTTGTTTCTTTCTGAGATGTTTTGTCTGAAGCTGTTTCTCCAGCCAAGCTTTCATCAGGATGTTTTCCCAGATGACCCATCCTTACACCTAATTCACCCATCGTCCCTTCTCAAACCCTTAAAAACCTTTACACTCATATCTTTGTGGAACTGTCCTTGCTGGTGAAGAAGTTCAGTCTCTCAGAAAACAAAACAAAACAAAACAACTACTCTGTTTGTCAAGTTGATGAATTAAATGACAATTGGAATCATAAAGTAATGTGGTTTCTATTTCTGTTTCTTGCTTTGTGTTGTGTTTGGAATATTTTCCATCTTCAAGAATTATGCCTACGTGTCTTAGAGCTGCTAAGTAAGAATTTTATTTTTATGTCCTCAAACATTTGTGTTAGTGGTATTTGTGATGCCAGATGTTTCTTTGTTGTTGTTTTTGTTCTGTGACTAAAGATGCTTCTCTTCAAACCTTGATTACAAAAAGGACATAGTGTATTTTATTCTAAAACGCTTAAGCGTCCTCCTGTTTTCTTTGTCCCTTCAATGTCCTTCAGTGGCAGCAGATAAAAGGAGTAGGGCTGAGTAAGGTTGTATTTTTCTGCACACATGGTTTCCATTTTTATCAAAATTATTATTTTACATAAAACAGTGTACTGGATTCACAGTGAGTTCGTTTTAGTCTGTTTCCTTATAGTACAATTTATTATGGCTTGTTGATTCAAACCGGTTGCAAACATTATTCTATCTTTTTGTCTTTTACTTTATTTCAAAATCTGTGATCTCAGATTTGAAACATACATTCAGTTCAGCATTCAGTAAACTGGAGAAGCCATTACACTGAATTCCACTGGTAACAAGCTCGACCAGCTTCATCGAGATTCTTTACAAAATTGTTTGGTTTGTTAACTTCTTAGTGATATTCAGACTAAAAAATAAATAAAATCCAGACCACTAAAAAGATCTTAGTGGTTAGCTTTCTAATGCTCTGTGTGAAAATACAACATCATTTAATATTGTCTGAATGTTTCATTATTGTGCTTGTGGTGGATTTTCTTTCCACACTTTCTTTAAATTTTCACTACAACTCCTTTTGATGTTGTAGTGAAACTTTGTTTCTATGTTGTTTTTAAACTTTTTTAGTTAATATGACAGTCTCTTTCACATTTCTCCTTAAAGGTATTCTAAATTCAGTTCCTGAAATTCACCCGAGGAAACAGTTTTGATTGTGACTATAAAACTGGTCAGCTTTCATATGGCTAAATGTATGTATGTGATTCCAGTTGGGTGCAATAATCTAAGAATAACATGCAATTTTAATCAAGGCCATAATGTCTGACTATGTGTATATAAAAGGCAGGTTGTTTTAGATGCACACTTGACTATTCAGGAGCCTCATGCATAAAAGAGTGAGCAGTTCTCACACTAAAACTTGGCGTATGGAAAAATTTAGAAAAGTGCGGCGCACAAAACAAAATCGGATGCATGAAGCCCTGCGTTGGCCGCGCACTTTTCCTTTATAAATCCTAATTTGTGGGAAATAAAGCAGAGCTCCTGGTCCGCCCTAAGGATTTTCAAAACAAAAGATCCTCCAGACGCAAATAATACATAAATATTTAATTATTTCTTGCGCGGCCCGGTACCAATTGGTCCACTAACCGGTACGGGTCCGTGGCCCAGGGCTTGGGGCGCACCGCTCTAAAAGACTGCCTGATTTGAGACAGAACATAAACATTACAGCTGCATAAATGTGTTTCATTTTGTTCCCATGATTCCTATACAATCTTGAAAAGTCTTAAATATTTTTTTATGTATTTTTTTCCAGATTAGGATAGCCATGTAGGATAAACATGCGGATTAGTTTTGGAAACTGGTTTTGCAGACTTTTTATTTGCATTTTCCAACGGATAAAACCCTAACAATTCTTAAGAAATGACATGGTTTTTACTTTGATTTGGATTCAGACTCCATGCTGTATGTTTAATTTGCCACATCACATCTTGATTGCAATGTTTTACCCATCAGCGTTTTAGTTTTTGACTTACTGATTGAATGTAAGCTAATCCAAAAACAAAACTCTGGACTAATTCAAACAAAGGCTAAAATTAACTGAATTTTATCTTTTCCATGATTCACAAAACAAGAGAACAAAGATAACATTAAAAGATGTTAAATTACTAGAAGGTACTTCATTTCATGTGTGATTAATCTAACAGAGATTTTAAAATGGATCGGTCCAACTTAGTTCTGATCACAAATGACTGACTCCGACTGTGTACCCTAAAAACCAGAAGCTAATTCAAAAAATTAGTAGTTTTGTGAAACCTACAAAAAACAGTGTTCAAGTAGTGTCCTTTCTTCCAACTACGCATAGATGTATTTATTTCTGCTTAAAATGTCTAGACAGTAAGAATAGACATTCAGTGCAACATAAGTCAAATTTCTCTTTTGTGAGAACAAACCTGACCAATAAAGCTCATTCTGATTCTTTGTTTGACTAAAGACCAGTGTTTTGTTCCTAAATGTAGCAAAACTATTTGTGTGAACCAGTGTTTGCATTGTTGTGTGCTCTCTGCATGGAGGGCATTTTGTGCAGAGGGAGTTGTGACAGGTGCTTCTGCACTTCCAAGTGCCCTCTGATCTCCACCTGAAGCCAATAATATCACCAATTTCCTCCAGCTGAAAGAGAAACTCGGTGCCAGATTTTCTTTGTTGACATTAATAAAATAATAATAAATTCCTCTTTATGACTTTTGATAATGTGTATATTACCGATTTAATTTTCATGAATCAATTAAATTGCAGTCGATTTTGTTACTGCTATATTGACACAATGAATAGTTTACATACTAATATTTCTTTTCCTGTGTCAAGACAATTTTAACAATGGTATTTAGGTAAATATAGTCATTCTAGCTTTTATGTATGAAGCCACAAAGGAGAGATTTACACACAGAAATGAAAACAGGCACGAGAAAGCATCGGTGACATCATTATTATTACCCTTAGTGACAGGTGTCATTTTCCTCCCTTGAAGTCTTTCCTGCAGTGGGATGTTATGGGTCATAGCCTATGGTTCATTCATCTGTAGATCTCCCCTTGCTCAAAGTGTCTCTCCTTATCCCCATCCATCCATCCTGATTACACCTCTAATGGTTCCTCTTCACAGCAGCCACCTACTGTAATGGAATTATGCTTCAATGAACACCAGAGTCTCTCCTTTTCTCTCCCTTTCTGTTCCCCCACCCATCTTTAAACTCCCCTCCTCTCTCAAACACATAAACACACACACTTGTATTTTATTTTTTATTTTTTTACAGTTTTCAATTACTGAAAGAATTTAACATTATTAGAGTACAGGAGAAAAAAAAGATGAAGGCATTACTGTCAGATTTTCTAATTTAGAATATTTGTCTTATGAGCTTTAGTCAGACAGGCGAAGAGCACAAACACCAGGTAGTGGCTACTTACGTACATCCATATTCTTGTGTAACACACTGTTTTTTTTTTTCTGCTTCAACCTCTGCTAATATATGTTTTCATAGCTCTTATTTAACATTGTTCATTGACTGTAACCTTCTACACTCTCTTGTGTCTCTGCATCTCACTATCTTTTTTCTTATTTTGCGCATAGTGTTGCCTCTAGCTCTCCACAGGGAAAATCATCCCCCCATTGTATAACCCCACCAACCTTATCAGTGACAGGAGAAAGATGAATAAGGGATCAAAAGGGCCTTTTCTCCCTCCTCTCATTCTGTCAGGTCATATTTACTCGGCGTCCCAGTGGTTCTGCGCAATGCCACACACACCAATTACACATGACAGCCTTTTTCATTTCTGTGAATTGCTTAATTCAGTTGTATTGATATTGAAATCTTGCTACCAACCTGATGACGGGAGATGCCGCGACCATACAGATGAGGCCCTCGATGGTTCTAACTCCGACTTACAATAGGCCACTGACAAAATCCACAGATCTGGACTTTTTGCACTCAAACAAGTGAAGATGGAATCGGGAAAAAATAATCATTAAGATCACGTTTTACCTTGCAAAGGTATTGAGCCCTTTAACTTGGTCGCATTTTTTTAACACAACTGTTTTCTTAAAGGTTTAGTTATGCAAAACGAAATCTGGCCAAAAGTCCCAGACTTCTGGGGTGTTCACTCACTCACCCATTACAATGTTTTAGAACCTTGGCTGTGGTCTTGAGGATTGGCAGTAACCCACCACTTAATGAGTAAGGCCTTCCACGGCTCCTGCCAGGCGATAATCTTCTCTTGGCATAACCAAATCAAGCATAGAAATTTTCTTATCAGGAAAGAACAGCACACATCCCCTCCTAAACAGCAAACAGACCCCTGACTTAATTGATTTTCACCGTCCCAAGGCAGCTCCTCTCGTGCATCAGACTATTTTATTTACTGGACTGCCCGTTTGGATGCGGGCTCGTCTTCTAACTTGCCTCCTCGTCCGTTTGATTTGTTGATCCGATTTAGGCCATTGCATATATCATTTACATGGTTGCAGTCACTGAAAGTTTTTTGTTTGATCACATGTTGATTAAACTGACAGGGGCTTTATAACGCTCCCACAATAATCTACATAGGAATTCTAATTAGGCAGCATTAGAATTAAATCTTTTTAGGAGAATTAGAGGATTTTCATGGGTATTTAGTAGTAGAAAGCTGTAGTAAAAAATATATATATCTTTATTTATACTGGATATTTTGACTTAGCTGGCACACGACAGAATAATTAATAAAACTGTCTTTTATTAATTTAGAAATGAGGAATGGTCTAGAAAAGGGTACAAAGTACACAATGTGGTGCAATGTAATATTAATTTTCTGTAATCAAAATATTGGCAGATTTAACCTTCAGGTTTAAATATGTACATGGGCACATTATGGTTTTTATCGCCAGAAACAAGCTAGCTAAAAAATTGACTTCTTCTCCTGGAGGAAATGGTGGCATTCATTAAAATAAGTATTTTTTTTTCACAGGCATGTTTAATGTACATTCCATACATGTTCAGTCATGAGGTTCTGATCTGCCCACTACATTTATTTCAAAGCCAGTTTTGATTTGTGTTTGGGGTCATTATCCCAGTATACTCAGTTGTGACCATGTTTCCACCAGCTCAGTGAAATCACAGATATTTCTTTTCACTGTTTGCAATACAGCTGACAGCAAAAGAGACACTTAGGATTCTGCTACCACTGCCATACTTAAATGTTGGTACAACTTTCTCAGCTGCGAAAGCGTCACCTTTGCTCCCTCAAACATACTTTTTTATTCTTGTGAAAAAAAATAGCTAAATCTTGTTCATTTGATCATAAGGATTTTCTGCAAATTTTACTGAAGTTTGAATATTAGGATTTTAGACCAGGCTGATGCTCTCTCAGTTTGTGGCCTCTCACTTTTCTTTCATGTTAAAGAAAGGCTTCAGACATTTTGATGTTTTTATTGCCACAAGCAAGCGATACCCAAATGCTTAATGAAACTTTAAAGCATTTGGGTGTTTCAACCACAAATAAATCTCCAAAAAAATACATCAACACTCCTTCAGAATGGATAAAACAGGCTTATATTGCACTTATAGCAAGTGGTTGAGTTGCAACTTGCTTAGGAACATTAATCGAGCATTATCAAGATTATAAAAATGAGAATGAATGCTTAACTTTGACCATGTGAGCACTAGAGACCAATTCCAGTTTATTCAAACCTGTGCATTCAAATCTTGTTTATGTTACTCATTGAAGTTTCATGTTATATATTTTTCCCACCGTTTTATAAATGGAACTGTTTGTAAGACAAATTTACGCACAATTCAGGAAGAAAATCCAATTCATTTACACATTCTTTGAGTTATTACTACAGTTTTTCAGGAATCTGTTCAGCGTACTGCGTTTTTCTCACATATATAGTTGTTGATTTATTTATTTATTTTTATTATGGAGTAGCTCAAACCGAGTGCGCATATAGAAAAAATGATGTCTAAAAAAAAATGAACATCCTATTGTAAAAAGATACAACTATTAGCAAGAGTCAGCCGGTGTAGCCATGTAACACGAGCTCCGGCGCAGCCTCTGGTTAAGCCGGTCTCATTTGTCTTGGACAGAGAAAAATGAAGTGGCCACCTGCTCACTGCTCCTGAAGCTCTGTCTCTGCAGCCAGTTCTCTCCTCGGTACGACAGGATGCTGACAAAGAACTGCAGTTCTGCTGTTAACCTTTACCTTTGAACATCATTCTGCACACTGCTCTCCACCAAACAGCGCTGCTCGAGGAAATTGCCTCACTCCTGACGACGAGAGCAGTAATGACTGTCTATCTGCCAGATGCACAGAGCGATTCTTTTGTGATGTTTGGTGCACTTAAACACTTTTTATTGCAATAAAGGTAGCAGGTTGGCAGAATGCAACGTGAATATCGCCTGGTAACACATGCTAAATGGAGAATGGACGAGGGGATAAGTTCTAGTTAACAATTCCGTAATAATAAACTGATGATCCGATTCATTATGCAGATGTGAAACAATCAGAGTTGGAGTTTCTGACTGAAAAATAAATGCTATTAGACAGCAGATAAAAACATTATTTAAGGAGTTAATAATTGGTTAATAAGCATGAGTACTGACTTCTTTCCCATGTAAAGGCTTTTGTATCCAATTAGCAAGAATTTATTTATTTCTATTTGCTACCAAATATTGACCCGGTCTTTTACAACAGTGACAGATACCTTTTTACTTATCTTCTACTGTGTTAGACTCTAAAGTTTGGATTTTCCTCAAGTAAAATGGACCATCACATAAAGTTGACACAGAGCCACCGTTTAATAATACTTGTCCGATGAAAATTTCTTATCCATTCTGAAAAATAGCTCCCTTTGTGTAACTTCCTGTTTGTTTGGGTGTACGTGCCACAGAGTGTTGGGCTCACATCGGATGGCTTTTTTATATATATTATTCTCTCTATTTCTACATCAGATGCTTCTTGATGTAGGCAATATTGATTATATTATGCATTCCCGAGCACCTGTCTTGTTCCCACACTTTTGAGTCTATCCTTATGTGATAGTGCATATGAGTTCTTCTAGTCTGATAGAGTTTTAATTGTGAGCTGTCAAAGTCACTTTCTGTGATGCCTCTCTTTGTTTCATGCTTTGACTGCACTAATAAAAACAGTTAACGCAGTCGCAGAGGACGGACTATTGCTGCCTTTCCTTATTCTTACAAATTAGCAATAAGCAATAAGGCCGCATGGACACCACTTTGAGCTATGGTAAAACAAATAAAAAACAGAAGAAGCAACAATAAGAAAAAGCTTAAACAGTTTCAATGGAGAACTTAGGATTTGAAACCTCACCAGAACATTTATAAACTGTGGCACATAAATTTTATAATAGCTCTGATTCACAATTAAAAGAAAACATATTATTAAACTATGATTTGTCTCTCATTCTAATTTTGGAATACGCATTTAAAAACACAAATGCACTGACCTCGTTCAAAATGTAACACTTGTATGTGTTTATAAAGTTCGCCTAAATTTAGTGATTTTCAATCATTTCTACTTTTAAACATTTAAATCTGTTGATTTTGAAGTCTCAATATAGTCACTGTGAGTATAAAAACACTTTGGTTTTATCTCATCTTATCTATCATCTCCAAGATACTTTTTGCCATTTCTCTGTACATCAGGGGACATTCTTGCTGTTTTATGTTTTATTTTCCCCCTTGGTCATCTCCCATAAAATCCACTTTGGAACAAACTATGTTTATGCAACCTGACACTCTTCGACCTTGAACTTTGAGTTCACATTTAATTTCTTCAGAAGTTGCTCTGGTCTCTTTGGTCGTAGTTTGTATTATATTTCCCTCTTTATTTTTTCATCAGTTTCCCTCTTATCCTTCGCTTCCTGTGGTCCAGCGTCAGAGTGGTACGCATCATGTCGCCAAACACAGTGCCAAACAATAATGTCCAAGAGGTGTGTACGTACCGTTCTGGTCGTGACTATTTATCAACAGGTGTTAAACAGAGAAGATGTTTACTTGATGACAAAGCAATCGGAGCATACTGCACTTTCTGAAATTTTAATTTTGTTCAACTGATTAAAACAAATCACGAGATTATCCCTCAATACTGTATTAGAAAATTGGACTTGCACATAAAAATCATATGATGTCATCGGTTTGTGGAGCATCTTTGCTCTAATAAGTCAGGTCAGGTCAAGCTAGCTGCTCTTCAAACTGATTAGTGATTTCATTGGCTTTTGTCTTATTTCGCACAAATTCCTGAATAAATTTACTTTATCCTTAGACAATAATTACCTGTAGTTCTACGCACAAATAACTCCCTGTTAGCCGTCAGAGCCAATACAAAATCAACTCAATGCATTTTCCAAATGTTCAGAGGTCTTTAGTGGCCCATTTGGTTAATTTAACTTCAGGCGAGTGAGTGCATAATTTAGATAATTGTTCCTTCATTACTCTGCAGTGAATGTACTTGCCATTCCTGCTAGCCTGCACTTGAAGATTTGTTTCCTGAAAATTGTTTTCCAGGTTCTTTAATTTCCCCTCCCCGTGTGTCAGAATGACAGGATATTATAATAATTTGGCAGTAGAGGAGCACTGTCAGCCGAATGACGTGCCTGAGAAAAATGAAAAAATAAAAGAGAGCAAAACCATGCAATGCCGATCAAAAGTTTGACTAGATTTACTGCACACTTTGGCACTGTCCACTGCGAAATTAATGACGTATTGATTTCCAACAACTGATAATTGATATACAATAAGAATCATTTAGCTACCAGAAAGGCATCTTAATCAAGCTGTGGGTTGGTTGGAGGGAAAATTGATAAGTAGCTTTGCAGACTCACAGGAAGCATTTCTGTTTCCTTTTGTGTTTACACTGCACACCGTCGAGTACAAACAGGAGTCGTCATGTCTGTTAGAATGCCTCTGATGGATCTGCAACACTATCATAAATGAGCAGGAGTCTGACTACAGAGATACAGTGCGCAGCTTGTTGTGCAAAGCCATCTGGTGCACAGTGTGAGAGAAAGAGAGGGAACAGAGGTCAAACACGAGGCAACTGATCAGCGAAAAAGTTGATTCCTGTGTCTGAAAGATCAGTGGCTTGTGATGCTTTCATTTGTAAGTTTTAGGATGTGGGTGTTACATACAATATCAGGTAAAACCTTTGGCTGGCCAATTTTTTGTTTTATCATCTATCATTGTTATGTCATCCATAGCAAATGCCACCCAGCTCAGCAGTGATTTGTGTTTCCATTTGGGGAAAAGAAAAAATGACAAATTTGGGGGGGAGGGGTTACAACAACAACACATTTGAAAAAGAAAACTACATGAACAACTGGCTTAGTGGTAAATCAGTACCTCGCGGAAGCAAACCAAACGTAATTGAGGTTCAAACATTTCCATTAAATGGAGCTGAAAGCTAAACGAGCACAGATTTTCAACAGCTATATTCCAATTATGAAAATTGGTCTGATTCTAGTGTTATGAAAATAATTCAGACTGAAAATTCCAGCCAAGGACACATGAATGTTGTGTGATTGAGTAAATCCACTCAAGAAAAAAAAAAAAAAAAAAAAAAAAGAATGAATGAACAGATTTTGGAGAAGAAAATCTCAAGGAAAGAAGCTGTGCAGGTGGTAATCCAGATGGACTACGTTGTTTCTGAAATTCCCTTTATTCTCTTTTAACAACTAGAATACAGTGATTAGCCTTATTCTAATTTAGCTGCAATATTTTGTTTTCAGCTGTTAGAATTATATTAGTTTCATCCACAGTTCTTTACAACATATTTTTACTTAACCTAATGGTAAAATAAGGAACATTATTGGGTCTCACATATTTTCTAGCGTTCTCAGGATGCAGTTGCCTTTATGTGAAGAAGTAAAATTATGCACAGGATATCTATGCCACTCTGAAATAAGTTGCACAGTTTAAACTGATTTTATTTACCCTCATTTTGAAAATAATCTAATACTTTTTCTTGACAGTATGGGTTGTGTGACCCACTGGCATGTTTAGCTATAGAAAAAATATCTCAAACAATCTTTTTCCAATTTGACATTTTATGACTTTTCCTAAATTGATCCCATCATTAGAAAAAGCAATACTTTGTTTTTGTTTATATTTCCATTTGGGCTGCTGCACACCACTGGGATACAAGAATTGTCTTATGGGTCGTTTCTGACCCATTTAAACAGCAGAAAAAAGTTCAAAGGTCACACAGAAGTCTCTCATACATACACACACACCTATGCACGCACACACCCCCCCCCCCCACACACACACACATCAAATAAACTGGATTTATGTGAATTGAACTTGTATTTGACCTGCACCTGCAGCTAACCCCTCACATCACACAAGCTCCCAAACGCAACAAAAAACAACCTCAGACACAATAAAAACAAATTCAGTATAGAGGATATAAAGGTGCCCTAAATCAAAATACCCCTAGTTGATTCCTAGCTGAAGCTGTGAGTAAATGTTTCACTGTCCAACAGGTCAAAGGTTGACCAGTCACACATTCTGTCCTACACAAAATGTTGAACATCTTATATAATTTTGCAGGATGTTCAACATAAGATTTTGAACATCTTATGGTAAACAGCTTATGTTTAAGATGCTCTTATGTTGAACATCTTCAACATTTTATGTTGAAGGATGTTGTATGAGAGAAGTATTTTCATAATTCCTAAACAGTATAAAAGAATGAACTGTTGAGAAAAAAGTTACCGATTGTTGACGTTTTACCCTTTTAGTATGGCTAATTCAGCAGCAATGACTTCAGATTTATACAATTACAATAATAAACCTTTACTGTGTAAAAGAAAACTCGACAGTTAGTTTGTCGTAAAAAGGAAAGGAAAGGCTAACACTGTTGATCGTCTTTTTGTATTGCGTAGCAAAAAATACATGATAAAAATGAATCAAATTGATAAATAACAGATTGTTTCATCATGCAAAATAGATTTTGGATTTCAAATTCAAGTGAACTGCTTTATTTTGGGGCTTTTGTTAGGGGAGCTCATTTTTGACCCATAGGACAAGAGGAGTAAGCAGAATGTTAAGATCGCAGGAGGGTTAAACACACTGATCATTATCTTCCACTGTTACTAACCAGAGAAAGATAAATCCACGTCAAGCAGAAAAATACGTTCAGGCTTTCCAAACAGGCATAGATAATCTGCAATGTTTTCTCTTGACATGAATATAAGTATAAACATACGGCACATCCATGTTAGCAGCAACAGCAGCAGTGTTTATTTCTCAACTGGATGGTAAAGATCTGTGTTATCAAGTGAATTTGTCTACGATCACTTCATTCAGTCACTGTACAAGAAACAACAAAAGACAGCAATTGTTCTCAGCCATTTCTTAATTTGCTGTCATCAAGGACACAGTTAAGGATGATACTGTAAATACTTTCGCCGCTCAAGGACATCATTTTACTTTTGTAATAAAAGATAAATAAAAAATCAATTAAAACACTTATGCATTTCTGAACACAAAGACACAAATGAAAAGAAATTTATCTGCTAAGCACCTGCAAAACACTCATTTAAACTCACATAATAGCCAAAATTACCACAAATAACAATTTGGCTTGCAAGGAGACTGCCACTTTTACAGCTACTCATTCAGCTGCTCAGTCAGCTCAATCTTCTAGGTTTTGTTGCTCGTGCACCCACTCACGTCTCCAGATAACAGCATTTATATCCTCTTAAATACTCCCCCTCTGTCTCAAAAAAACATATGTATCCTTGTGGTGTGCTTGCTGTAGGTGCCTCATTGCTTACTTTTCATGAGAAAGCCATTATCCTGCTGTAGATAGAACCGAGTTCCCTTCCTTCTGTTATGCTGCTTATGGTGGTGAACCTTAGCTGAGTTTCTAACTATTTTTGTTTTCCCTGTCATGATTTTTTTTTTTTTTTTTTTTTTTCATTTTTCTTCAAAACCAGAGCACTGACTGTTTACTGTATGTATGCCTTTTCCCTAGATTACACAAAGAACTAAAATAGTATAGTACTGAGGGATTTAAATTAATTTAGAAACTGGTCAATACCAGACCATTTTTAAGGTTTGCTATTTTTAAGTCTGACTGCAAAAAGCAGAGGGACTGATAACGGACATTTTAGGTCTTTTTAAAGTAAAGCTCTTAAATGAACACAGATTGTGCTTTCTATGTGATAAATTTTAAAAATTACCTTTTAGGGTTCTCTTGGTTTCACCATTGACAAAGTTAAAGGTGTTGTAGTTTGTACTTAAAGGGGCAGTATTATTTAAAATCCACTTTTGAGTTTTACGTCATGTTATAATGCGATTTCCTCATCAAAAGCATTTATGGAATATTGCTTTGATTCTTTCATGCATGTTTAAGAAATCCTTTTACCTCATCTGGTAACCATTCAAACTGCAGTTTCCAAGCTTCCGCCTCACAAAGTTTCCCTCCCCATATGCCACTCAGCTCCTGTAGACTAACCAGTCTAATTAGCAAACACCTGGTGAAACAGCACATCTGCTGAGCTTATTATATTCCCCAATTAATGCTGGTAAAAACTTTATCAAAGAGTTAATAGAGGAGTGCTGTTGTGATGACTTCCTGAAGGCAGAGTTTCAGAAAGAGTAAGCGTTTTTAAAGAGACAGAGGCCTAATTTCAAGTTGCTACATTACAAAGACACATTTCTTTTAAGTCATATCAGATATATGTAGGATTTTAATAACAACTGAAGGTAACATAGATATTTTATTATGCTATGAAATGACATTAAGCGCCTGGAAATGCATAATACTCTCCCTTTAATAAACAAAAATGGGGAACATTACAAGTTACAACGACAGCTAATGCATTTCCAAGGTACTGTAAGTGTGACTGTGTTACAGCGTGATTTATTTTCTGTTTTTTCAGATGCTTTGCCTCTTGATCAGTATCATCTTGTAAAAACATAAGCTCTTTAACACAATTTCTGCCTAATTCAATTACAATCAATTAACCACATTGCAGTTAAAAACAACACCGTGGCAACAACTTGCTCTGCTTTTCTGTAATATTATGTGAGATAATAAAATTAACCAAGTCTAACCATTTTTTCCCTCCCCACATTTAGCATGTTATCTCTGCTCAGAGACACGGTTGGACAAAGAGCAAACATTTACAGAATCCTGTCAGTTTAGCCAAGTCTAAATTATTCAGACGGCTGATCTTCTTTGTTGACATTTGTAGTGTGCAGTGGGAATTCAAGATAGATGCCAGCCCTGACATATTAAGAAGAGCCAAAGCTTTTCAGAGAGTAGATCCTTTCACCTTCTGGCCTACTCCCCAACTGAGTAATTTACAGAATTTGTACAGGGATTGATTTCTTTTTCACAAGCCGGAGATGAAAGTGCTGGAGCTTCTTTCATCCACAGCCACTCAACCCACACAACCCTCTTCCATCAAGGTTCTGTTTTACCTTCCTTTTTGTGCCAGGATTGGCTTCAGTGGGTTGACATTCTGCCCTGCTCTATCTCCCATCTTCTGCAATAGCTGCAACATTTCAAGCTGCAAGACAGAGGTATTAGGATTATTATATATCATTTTCATTCTTCTTTTTGGTTCAGGCTCTTTAGTTTCACTTGAAAGTGGCCCGATACAGCTTGGGTAAAGTAGAAGAATTTCATCACCTTTTCTTTGGTATTTTCACACACATTAGTACATATTGCCACAGGAGAGACTCTGTCTCACGCTCCAACAGATCCATTTCCAAAGCCATGGGGTCACACTGTGCAGTCTCTTAAACTTCCCGTAATTATTCCTAAACTTTTAAATATAGATGACAAGCTGCTGATGCAAATTCTGCGCACATTAGCTTTTTTCTTTGATCTAGAAGGGGAACAGGTCCGCTATGCAGAATAGTTTGTATATGTTTGCGGGCGATGCAGTCAATGCAGAGATCAACTGTGTCATTCCTTGAAGATGTTTTCAACCAGAATACACATAAAGGTATGAAAAAAGTCAAGGAGCGAACGGGCTATGAGACCTGTTCGTTTTTTGTTTTTGTTTGTCATTTTATGGCAATTACATGCACCTCTACAATTCATGCACTGCAACTTTTTGACCAATAACCTTTGATTCTCTGTTTGGACTTGTCCAGCTTTTATTAGAACATACCCCTGGCTCAGTGCATCTGGGTTTATCTGTCTCTCTAAAACATGAAGTCATTGATGAATCTGTTGTTGCCAATGGCTTAGCAATAACAATACTTTTGGTTTTGTTCCTTTAAGAAGTACCCCAGTGTTGGTGCATCTGGTTTAGCTGCATTCCATTAAATTTAAATTGTAATTACATTTGAATATTATGCATTGCATTGAAGTACAGTGACCTTGATGTTTGAACAGAATTAGATTAATTAAAATATATGAAAAATCTTGTTAGAATTTAACAGGTTTCTCCACTGCAAAGGTGTCTCACCTTTTGATTATGAGAACCATCACGTGACTGAGTAGACCTGCCTTCACCTTGTTCTGGGTAAGTCATTAGTATCTATTTTAAAGAAAAGATTTTGGGAGAAAAAAAACAAAAAACTTTCTACATCAAAAAGGCAATTAGTTAGGTTTAATCAAGCATGTGACAACATTGGAGAAAAAAAAAAAGAACTTTACTTTAACTCTGGGAAACCACAAAGCCAAAATCAACTTCATAAGGGCAGCCATGCTCTGCCTCAAAAGTTAGAGAAAGTCAGAGCACCAGAGCAAAAGGAAAAACTCACAGTTGTACTAGTAAACTCACCATTTTTGTTATTATTACAGATAAACCTTCACCTGCATCACCGTGTATCACAATCCCTCTTTCCACAGTCTACTGTAGCTACATGGTATAACATATGTAGCATAAGGTTTGAGTGGATGGTGTGCATTTAAAAGTTCACCATTAGAAAAATCAGATTTATTGGACTCTAACTTCCCCTTCGGATGGATGGCAACCTCAAGAGAAATCGGAGGCTTAAATATAGAGGCGCTCCCTTCTTTATTGAACACCAACCTTCAGCTCAAACTTATTGACATAAGTTTGAAGTATTAGCTTAGGTTTCCTTCCACCTTTACATGGTTTAATTCGATTTTGAGAACTGCAACTGAAACCCAAGCTGAGAGAAACGCTATGACGAGAAGTGTATACAATGGTTTGTTTTTTCTTTTTTATGACCAGCAATATAATAAGATTAAATGGACAGATTTTAATTGTCAGATTAGGTGTCCTGGACAGAAGAAGGGATCCTCAGATTAACAATGCAGTGACTTGTAAAAATATGTATGACTATTAAACCTTTTCCCATTTTATCAATTTCTGCAACTACACACATGAATGTATTTCATTGGGAATTTGTGTAATTTACAAAAGTAGTAAAACATCCGTAAACATGCCGCTTAAAGAAAACAATAGATGTTTGTGTTTCTTTCTTTTTGCTAATAAAAGCCACTCGTGTTGGCCGTGCATTTGGATTCAGCCTCCCTGAATTGTCTAGAACCCTCTGGCTGCTTTGCCATCTTGGTCGTTTTGGATAAATCTGAGCTAAGACAAATATGTCCCTGTAGACAAAATGCACGTGTTGACAGCAGTTCACAGTTCTCAATGCAATACTGTAATTGTATTGAAGTGTATATACTTGATAGGTACTTTAGATTATGCATCTCTGTATTAAATATGATTTATCTTATTGGTGTTGATGTATATTCTAAGCGTATCTGTCATGTTTTCATTTCCTGTAAGCATGAAATCATCATAATTAACAGAAATTAAAAAAAAAAATATGTGTAAACAAATAAAAATGGTGAATTGAGTTGCTGCAATAAATTCATGTTGTAATAATATTCTAATCAATTGAATATGGCCATATTCTTTGAATAAATCCATTTTACTGTAGAATTGGTTATTTGACTTACTGGAAGGTCTCTGGCAACATCTCATAATCTTCCTTACTGTACCTGCACTTAGCCCCATCCGTATTTCAATCTCTTTTTCCCTTAACTCCGGCCAGCTTCTGAACATCTTTTTTTTTTTTTTTTATTGCACTAGTGGCTTTTATTCAACAGTAGCTCAACAGGAGGAAGGAGAAGATTTGCAGTAAACGAGCTCGGGCTGGGAATTGATCTGAGGACAACTGCATTGAAGACCATAACCTCAATATGTGATGCACCTGGACACTGAACCCTGTGGCGCCCTGCTTCCTCATGTCTAAAGGGGAGAAGAGCATCCCCATAGCATAAAGCTACCACCATTATCTTTTACAGTGGACAAGTTTGGGGTGTTTTGAAGTTAGTTTTAAAAATTCTCTGAGATTTTCTCTCTTTTTTTTCTTTCTTTTTTTTTTCCCAATTTGCTTGTTTTTTTGTGTGTGTTTTGTTTTCTTTCAGCGATGGTGTTTTTCCTCCTACCATTCATAGAGCCAGATTTCTGTAGGGTACAACAAAATACTGTCTGGACAATAGATTCTTCCAACTGCACTGTGAAGAGTTACTATGAACCTTTTAGCTGTTTCTCTAATTAAAGGTCTTCTGATGCCGACTTTATTTAAGGCTATCCAAATGGGAAGGGAAGTTAATGTAAAGGCATGCAAAAATGTTCAAATCTTTTAAATCTGCAAATCTTGAATGTAACAATTATTTAAGTGTTACATTCCAAATAGACAAAAAAAATCTGCTTTGAGAGAATTTTGTAAGGAAATATAAGATAGTAAAATAGTTTATTTCTTGATTTTAATCTGCTACCTACTTTGAGGTATATATTGGAGCTAAATCACTGAGATAGATAATTATCATGCTGTATAGATTATTACTATATATGAATTTTGCAGTGTAGTCCCTGACACACTCTTTACGTGTTGCATGTGTTACGTTTTTATGTAATAAATAGAGAACACTAAGGAGGCATTAGAAAATGCATAAACTGGCAAAGATTGAGGTGCTGTTACAGCGTCAGATTTTTAAAACTTAGACGCGCTAACTGTCTCGCACCCACTTGGACCTCGCTTTTACGACGCGTGTCTTTCCACGCCTCCTCCGAAAAGAGGTGCTTCTAAAAGCGAGGGTTAATCGGAGCGGCACACACTTGCAGAGGTGCCTGGGAGTGCAGCCCAAGGGAGGCCTGAGGATAATTACAAACGATTTGACAAACACAGGCTGGCGGCTCACTGAGACATTCTGATGGTAAGCCAATGGGTAAACAGAGCGCGAATGAGACGGAGGCTGCAAAACACGGAGACATGAGTTACACAACATTAAACATCCGACTGGAAACATGGATTGAAAGAAATAGGAACACTTTGCTCACTGAAGAGGATGGGAGCCATGAAGCAACAAGAAGCCAAATCACAGCTGAGAATAACTACCCTCCGAATACTGTAAAGCACCACAGTTAAAATGCATCTTGGATATCGTAATTAAGACGGGTAAAGGAGGCATTTTCTGGCCATAAATGCGCCATATTTTCAAGCTCATAATCATTATAATCTCTTTTGTGATCATCATCAGCACCAGCACTTGTGTAATTTTATTCCCAGATTTGAGCATAATTACCCTCATTAGTAAATGTCACTGCAATCTGCAACCAGAGTCAGTGACTCAGTGGACCTTAAGTACTCCGGAATGTGTGCTCGAAAGTGTGAGTCTGTGTGCTACATGTGATAAGACAGCTTTACCCCCACGGGGTTTATTTTTTTATTTATTTTTTTCTTCTGAAGGGGAAGAGCACAGCAAAGAGCCTGGCAGAGAACCCGATGCATCAGGAACCTGAATCATGTCCCACACCTTTTGCTAACCCTGGGCTAAATTAAGGGATGAACAAAGCAGATGGGAAGACTTGCAGCCCTGTCTCTGACTTTGCACTTCAGAGGTGTGAGAGCTTTCACTCCTTCTTTGGAGATTCTTGAGAAAGACCATCATAATACATTAATAGTGCAGGAGAATCCTCAATCAGCCCGCAGCGCCTTTGTTTGTATCCCTTATTGATTTTTTTTTTTTTTCTTACAGAATTCCTTTGATGAGAGTGTACGGACTGCGCTCCATTTACTCCAACTTAGTGTGTATTTAGGTAAACTCTCATACGTGTGGATGTACATTTTGTGTATGGGCTTTCTTGGGTTGGTCCTACACCCATCAGTGAATATATATTTGCTGTGTTTTATTTATTTATTTATTTGCTAGTTTCATTCAGGCACTACCAGTTCCAAATACAATGCCACTCAGAAGGGATTTATTTCCTGTTTTTGAGAAAAACATAACAAACACAAAAGCCTCCAATACATTAAAGAAATAATCGTGCTGGATGCCTCTGCAACAAGCTCAAGGTGAAGTAAGTTTGTGTTAGGGTCCATACGCTACAATGCAATTTTCTTCTGGTTTTCAATTATATGTGTTATTATGAATAAAGTGCAAGACCAACTGTTAAGGAGATATATGACTGACCAGGGGATAATTCACGAAATGCATGGAATGAAGGAGGAGGTGCAGAAAAAAGTACTGTTAGGAGAATAAGGCTTATAGATGACCTACAAGAAAAGCAAGACACTGCCTTTTCCTGCAACTTTTTGACCCTTAGATTAATTATTTATAGCTGCAAGTATATGCCCAACCAAACAATATAGCAATAGGTCTGCTTTGAAAACTACAGATAACATTATATTTCAATGATCTACCACACATAAAGAAACACAATAGCTTTTTTTTTTCTTTCTTTCCTTTGCTAGGCAATGTAATTTAGGAATTACTAGAATTATTTCTTAGTGTTTCTGATTATTGCTTTATTTTTTTTTATGAGGCTTTTTAACTTACAGAGCAGCAAAACCCTCAACATCCTTTTACTTCACAGCTGACAAGGAGTTCTCAGGTTTGGAAGCTTTTTTTCCCCGCGAATGTAGAAATGGTCATCATGGCCAAATACTCAGTTTTATTTTCATTAAATGACACATTTGTCCTGAAGACCCTTGTCTCTGCTTTTGTAAACTAGAATTTGTTTTTTTTTTGTTTTGTTTATTTTTGATTGTTGTTTTCATCCTTTCAGCCCGTATCAGTACAGAACTCATTTTACTTCAGATAATGAGACAGTTTTAGCTGGAATCTTATGATTTTTATTTATTTATTTATTTGTGTTTTTTTGTTTGTTTGTTTGTTTGTTTGTTTGTTTGTTTTTTTGCTTTTCTTATGAGCTGGACAAGCAAATTTAGCAACACATATGTTCACCTTTCTGACACTGGACCCATTCACTTCCTGTACTTTCTGTTGACTGGACATTTCACTGCAGTTTATATTTGCATATTTGCATCTGGAAATTGCCCTTAAGGATGAAGCAGAATTGTTGAGATGCACATTTTGCTTCATATATTAGATGATTTGTTTACATTTTCTCACAATTTCCTGGAAGGAAGCAGGATGTCTAAACTGACTTCAAACGATGTGGGAATTAACCATTTAGTAGCTTAAAAAGCAATGAAATCAATACCTGTCCTTTTCCTAAAATAGTATTAGCCCATTTAAACACAATTTTTTCCCAGACATGAACATCTTAAAACCAGATGTAATTTATAGCCCTTTGAACTAATCTAGGGGAAATAATTTTAAAAAATGTGGAAAAACATATGAAAAAGTTTGTTTTTTGATTGGTCACAATTGTGACCGGTGGGATAATATGGTGTTCTTACTAAGATGAGCTGAATGGGCTTTTTCCAAATAGAAAAGATCATAAGAGGTGAACATTGTTTCTTTATTTGAATATATCTTTCCACAGCACTACTTTAGTGCAACAATTGGTCTGTAAAGTACAAATTTGATTATCTGTATATTCTAAGCCAAGGTAAATTTGAGTGTTTGAATGTTTATGCATAATTATATAGAACTTCAGTCTGTTTTAGTGTTATGTTATCACCTTAACTCAGATCATAAAGATAACCTCTATAGTAGAGGCCGTCAGTTATATTACTGAAAATCATGAACATCCGTCAGTCACACTGTCATACGGTAATGAATTTAGTCCAGGGGCCTTCAACTCCAGGGATTGAGGGCCAGTGTCAGGCATCTTTTCCATCTGTCTCTGATTCAATACTCCTGAATCAGGTGATTAGCCAGACTCTGGAGAACTGGACTGTGTACTGAGGAGATGATCCATTTGATTCCGGTGTGTCAGACTAGTGCACCTGAAAGTGACAGGATACCGGAGCCCAAGGCCTGGAATCAAAACTCAGTTGTTTGGCTCCTTCTCACCATTTGGTGACTTTGGTATTCTTCAACTTTGGGTTATTTCATTCCCGTCTTACTTTCCATAAACTTTCTTGAAGCACTCAATGTACAATAAAGCCTTGAATTTCTCCCAGGCATGAACGGTGCAAAAGCAACATCTCTGCAAACTATTCTTGCATTGACTGACCAGTAAGTGTTTTGGTCACATCTTGAAGAGAAGTGTCCATTTGAGATCTAATACCATAACCTATTGATTTTGTGCCAAACCTTTGCATAAGATAATAGGCCACAACCCGTGAGAAGGTGAGCAAATCGGTCGTCCCTCCAATGACACATTTTTAAAATAATATCTAAAAGGTAAATTGCCTGTACTTGTATAGTTCTTTATCAAGTCCAAATGACCTGAAAGTGCTTTTCACCACATCCGCAGTCATTCACCCATTCACATATACATTCACACACTGATAACAGTAACCTACTATATTGTAGCTACAGCTTTCCTGCCACAGTTTGACAGCAGTCAGGCAGTCATACCCTGGCACCACTGGGTCCTCTGACTACCACTGGCAGACATGGTGAGTGAATTGTCCTCTTGATCAAGGCCACAACAACTGACACAGACAAAGTGGGGGTCCAGCAGGAAACCCACCAGTTACAAGATAAACTCCAACCTCCTAAGCTACAAACAGTCTATTTTCAAGTGTGATTTTGAGGTGGGTCACCACCACTTCTTGGACCCCATCATGACTCTGTTCCTTGAGGGGTTTTGGTCATGAAGGTCTACACCTCTCTTGCGCTCATTGCGCACATGAGAGGTGTACGTAAAACGTATTGTCCCATCGGTCACTATTGTGACCGGTGGGTTTAATGGGTTAGTGTATGCACATTTCTGAATCTCAAGCAAATCAATTTTCTCTGGAAAATTTTCACCTTATTTAGGCATTTAGCAAATCGACATATTTTTGGTAAATCCATCTGAAATAAAGTAGCAAATGTTTCCTCTTATTCAGTGTCAGCCAGATATAAATAACTGGTCTTAACTGCAAACCCGATGCTGGGGTTGACATTTGAGATAAAAACCAAAAGCCTAAAGCATTTCCTCATGGAAATGGTCAGCACAACTGCCACTAGTTGTCCAGTACAGCAGTTGGTTACCGTGGAGAGTGATTGCAGGCTGGTGGGCAAACAATGCCAGCCAAATAGTTGCACTGATTTATGGCCAGACCCTCCTGATGTGCTCGGGCTTCGAGATGTGACAGGTTCTGCTCCCCCGCTAAGTGCTCCTTGACTTCCAGTTCCAGAAGGAAGACACCATGTCAAAGATATAATCTGGAAAAGAAATGCGGTTTCAATATTTTTAGAACATGTAAAAAAACAAATTGCTTGGAGATTGTGATAGCTCCGTATTAGGTCTGACTATCAATAATTACATTCAGTTGCCTGCAGAATTTCAGGTTTCATGCACAAAATTGTCTGTAAATTCCACACAATAGAAAGAGCTTGGCAATGTGGGATATATAGTGAACGCAACTTTATACTCCGGAAAGCTAATCTGGAAGTAATAAAAATTTCACTCCTGAAAAACACAAGCAACTTATGAAAAGTTCTGAAAAGCTATTTATATGATTAGTATAATAATTACATTTGGTCTTCCTTATTATTTATGTCAATTTTCTTTTATACAAGTGATACTTCCTTTTATTAAAATCACTACCATTTCTTAAACCCTAGTGATCACAGTTTGTTTTTATGTTTAATAGAATTCAGTATCTTGTAAGTCAGGAGATTTATTAATTTTTCCTGTTGATGACAGTCCTGTCTGGAATACTTATGCTAATAGCTTTAGGCAATTCATAAAGCAAAGTATTACATGCAGAATCAGGATCACATACAATAAAAACAGTGGTCCAAGCTTTGGTCTCAACGTTTGCACCAAGTCGTAGCAAACTTTTTTCATTCAGCATCGTACAACCAATCTCAGAATGGAGAGGTGCAGATTTATGTACCACTAAAGAGAACTATCAATTCTGCTATTGGTCAGATGTTTGCTTGGATAGCAAACATCTGACCAATCAGACAACACTTTGCACAGAGCTCCGTTGAAACAGTCTGAGCCACGTCTGGTGTTGAGTTCAGCAGGCACATGCCTTTCTATTAACAAAATGAAGCAGTTTTTGTCATGAAATTGGCTCAATAAGCACCAGTTTTGGCACCTCGCATGAAGCCTGTCAGACCTTTAAGGAGTTTTTCCACTGGCAATTTGTGCACTAACCACTTAATATCTGGTTCAGTTCTACCCCAAGTAGTGAGCTTTTCCATTATCTTCTCTGTTCCTCCCTGGGCGGAACGTGAGCAGCAGCAGCTGTGGCGAACTCTCTACTGACCTGCAGTGAACCGTTGACCACAGCTGCAAGGCACGTTCAACAATGACAACCTTGAAATTCTGGTTCAGATGAACCAAAATAAACCCAAATATTAAATTTTGTCTAAAAGAAATTAAGTAATTTGACTCCACTGGTGTTTGAACAGGTTATTTGCAAGTGCAAAGTGGCATTACTGTTTGCACAACACCTGGCTCAAATTATTGCGGCTACAACTTCAAAAAAAAGTTGTTTTTTATTAAAACTTCCTTTTTCTGTAAATTACATAAAACTAAATTGAGTACAAAACATTTGACTTACCCATGTCATGTAAAGCAGTCATGTGTGTAGCTTCATAAATAAAAAATAAATGCATTGTTCTTGCTTTGGCTGTTACAGAACAAAAAATGGTGCATGCCTAAAAAACAACAACAAACAAATACATAAATAAATAAAAACCGTACAAACAGAACAATCTTTTGATATTCAGACCAATTAAAGACAGGAGAAAGGCGGTATTGTGTGCACTTACCAAAGAGATAAACAGCTCTTCCTGGGAGACTTCTCCTTTTTCTCTGACTGTCTCTGGTTGGTCAGGTTTCAGTGACATTCACAGAGAACAAAAACTGAGCACAACCACAAACACACACACACACGCATTCACGCATGCACACATTTGTCTGCGCACACCTTATCGGACAAAGACATGGCCACCAGCTGGTGTGACCAAGGTCACAACGACTAGCTCTATGTGAATGGCAGTCACTCTGTTAAGCTAATACCCTTGATATTAAAGTCATGGCCCATTCATCACTAGAAATCAGTATATTATCTTGATGTTTTGTCACAAGCCCTGAAGGATTCAGGGAGGATTCAATGTCTCTCCAGTTTGTCGGTAAAAGTGCGTCGTTTGCACATTTCGTTTGTCATCTTCCTAGAATACTAACCCTGGGGTCAAAAAAAAAAAAAAAAGCACATTTGCTTTTAACTGCCTCTTGTCCTCATGAGTACAAGTCAATACTGTATGCCTGCCAGTACGTGTGGTGTACAACGCAACTACTCAAAACTGCTCATGAATAGCAACAGAGGAAATGGTGTGTCGCCGTATTGTTTTAAAAAGTTTGGAACGCATAGCAGAAAACTTGTCAAATTCACACATTTTGTGTCACAAGATGTTTAATACGAGCTTTCTATTATAGCCCCATTACAATACTGAATGTGCACAGAAAAGGAAAGCAAAGCTATAACTGACTGAAGTAAGGGAACGTGTGAAGCGTGCATCCAGGAGAAAAATACATTTACTGAAAGCTTATAGAGTAATGGCGTAGAAGCTCTGGTTACTCATTAACAATCATGCACACACTCAAACGATGCTGTCGAACTTCGGAGTGTGTAATACGGCTTTACTGAATCTAGAAAAAAAAAAAAAAACATTTAAAAAAAAAATACATCGCATCAACTTTAAAGGCCAGAAGTTGTGACTTTTGCACATTTCTAAAGGTCAGCTGCTAAAATAGTTTATAAGGGTTTTTATGCTTTTTTTTTTTTTTTTTGCAAAATTAGTTACCATGCTGTGCCTTTAGTAAGCTACAGAACACAGTCTACATTTTCTGTGTGCCAAGGAAAAACTGTTTCAGCTCGTTTCGTCTTACCTCCTTTTGCATATCTAATTGTTCTGTTCCTTGCTAAGGAACATAATTACAATCCAGAATTTATTTGTGGCTGTAAAATGTACATTTTAAATAGATATCCCAGCTGGCATTTGTCACAGGTGAGAAAATTTTGAGAGTAATACATTGAGATGTTTCTTTTCTCTTCAATTAATTTATTGTTTTAAGGCTTACTTTGAAAAAGTAAAAAAAAATATATATATATGTTCTTCACATTTATGTGGCATACATAAAGCAACCTTTCCAACACGTAGTGGTTTCAGTAACTCACCATGGAGTGAGTAGTCAAATTAACTAAATTGAAGGTTTTTCGAAGATGGGGAGAACACAAAGTGACCAGTAAGAACTCACATACACAGCTAATAAGCAGACTACTGATATTTATTTATCAACCATCCTTCATTTTGCTTTGACACATAAACATTACTGAAACTAAGTGTACAACTACAATAAAAGTCAAATATAATCCTCTGTTCTTTGATTAAAAGTCAGTGATCACTGATTAGTCAAGGTGACTTCTGAAGAAACCTCCAATGACCAAAGCTTATTGGATTGTCCTATTCTTAACGCGTCAATGATGAGAACTAGTATTAATAAAACTTTGTGGAAACTTACCCATTCAGGTTCATGGGAGGGAGGCCTTGTTTTTGATGATAGTTTATAAAATAATCGTTAAAAGAAAAAGAAAAAGAAAAAATAATAATTCTCAATTCCTACTTTGTTGCAAAAGAGGTCAGAGAACACTTTTTCAGATTATGAAAACTAAATGTGTAAATTTTTGAAAGTCTAGGAGGCGCTTCCTTGCTAATGGGAGAGAGGGCAACTTTTCAGATACTTTACTTATGACTGAGCAATTTGAAAAATGTACCATCCGCTACTTTTCTGGTGGCAAATTTATACTACTGAAATTCACTGAATACTTTTATTGCATACACCTTGCCTGTAGCAAGTTGGACCCTCCTATGCCATACTTTGTGGCATAGTTTCAATAAAATGCTGGAAGCGTTCCTCTGAGATGTTGGTTCATTTCGAGAAAACAACCCCCACAATACTACACCACACGCAGCCTCAACTGTTGATTGTGTACCATATGGATCCAATCTTTAATAGCGATTCAAAAATCCAACTTTACTATATAAATATATCGGCTGAAATTCAGACGCTCGAGACAAAACCTGCTGCATGCCATTCTTTATGACATCTGACATCAACAATTCCCTTCTACAGAAACTGTAACATATATTTTAGCGTTTCTTTTATTATTTATCTCTATAAAACTTGGAGATTGTTATGTATGAAGATCCCAGTAGATCAGTTATTTCTGAAAAAAACAGGTTGTGTAAGTTTCAAAGTCTTTAACCCCCCTTATGTACCTATGTTGACTGTTTTTTTTCACTAAGTATATAGAGTAAAGGTATGTAGCTCCAAATATAGTAACAGATGCATTTTCAAACACCACTCAGAAACCTTAATGTTAAGCTTTGATGTTTGGTATTTTCAAACGCGTGTGGCACAAAATATTTTTTCACGACAAAATATTTTGTGAAACAAGTTAAGATTGTAGGAGCAGGTTAGCTGATTTTATCCTCTATCTTTCTATTTGGTACAATCACCTAAATAACAAAACTAAGTACAAATTATTCAAAATGAAGTAGGCCACATTATGCACGATTACCTTTATTTCCCTCTAAAATTATTCATTTATTAAGGGGCGATACTGAATATTCATCTCTGTGCTCCTCTTAATTGACTTTTTTTTTTTAAGTTTAGGGGATTTTATTGTATTGTTGTGTTCTATCATCATATCATTCTATCACAAAAAATCTTGATTTTTTTTTTCAGAGTAAGTTGGTTAATAGCAGGTTTCCAATTTCCTGTATTTTCTTGTTAATATTTTTCATAAAATTTCAGTTCAAACTTGAAGCACAAGGACACCTCGCGTCCAATGAAACCACAAACTTCATCTTTTTTTCAAAGTGGAAAATAACCTGTTGCAGTGTTAGCCTATTGAACAGTTTACCCAAGAATTTGAACTGCAGCAAAGCAGTCCTGTGTCGAGGCTATCTGTCTTTGCCAAACACACAGGTTTGTTGAATGTGAGCCTTTATGTAGTCTCAATTGTTGGGTCTGGTCTCTCATTTACCTCCAAACATTTCTCCAAAGGGGTTGGGGTCGGGCAGATTGCTGGGAAGTAAATAACGTATTGGTGGTTTTGGCCGTTTGGGAAGACGCCCAAGTCCTTCTAGAAAATAAAATGATCACTCCCATAGCTTGTCGAAACAAGACAAACTATGGGAGTGATCACAGCTTATGTTAGTGATCTAAGGTGAACTGCTCTTACTTTGAATTTTATAAAATGCAGTGGTCCAGAAGTGATAAATGATATGGAACCCCAAATCACCATTGTAGAAAGTTCACTCTGAGCCTCAAGCAACTTGAATTATGTGCCTCTTCACTTTTCTTCCAGGCTCTGGTGCATTGATTCGTAATTGAAATGCAAAGCATTCACCTGAAAAGATGACTCCATGGCCTGTTCCTTTTTATCACTGGACCAGGTAAGACATTTGTGACACTGTTTCTGGTTTAGAAGTGTCTAAACTGAGGAATTGTTCTGGCCTGTCTTCTGGATACAGCCCACACCTTTCATGTATTGTATGGGCTTTGCTTCACAATACTTCTAAGGCGTGTTGTAGGCCCTTATTCCTACCACACTTTATTTTCTGCTCTGCTTTCTACTAATATGCCTGCAGTATGCAGTCTTTTATGGCTCACAACTTGCAAGTATCCATTACTTTTTTAGGCTAACATGACTATAACTCTCTATTTCTTTATTAGGGCCATGTAATGTTTGATTTACTAAAAAAAAAAAAAAAAAAAAAAAAAAAATAATCTGTAAAATATTTTCCCTAAAGACGATCAGAGACAAATGCTTGAATTGTTAACATTTATAACAGTATAATCTGTATAAGGTCCATGTTATGTTTAAAAGTATTGAGATGCATTTGCATAAGGAAGCAGTTTAAAGTGGTAGTGTGACATAATTGAGGCAGACCTATGTTTTAGTATTTTTTGTCCCCCATGAAGGGTCCATTAAACCCTCCCGCTTTAAGAGGCAGACTTTTCAGATCGTCTGCCACGGCGACAGCTCATCCACCCAACAAAGTCCAACAATCTCGACAGAAATCCCACAAGAAACTTTTCTCTTATCACTGTCCTGGTGGTCAGTTTACACTTTACGCATAGATTTCTCATAATCTTGCTGCTGCTGCGGTGGAAAAGGAGGGTACACGGTGCGGATCGGTGCGGTGTGGAGTGGAAGAGAAGGCGGTGAGTCAGTGGTACAGCAATCGAGGGCAGGGCGGTACAAGGGAAGAAAACGCAGCCTTGGAGCGCGCCGCGCATACGGAAGGGAGCCGCTAACTGACAGCCGGAGAGGAACGAAGCGCCCCGCTCGGCTCGCTGGCGGAGAGGAGCAGGCTAATCTTCCCCCCTCGCACCCGTCTCGTCAAAGGCTTATCTGTGATCCAACTGGCGCAAATGGGCTACGGGAGGCTCTATCCACCAGCGGGTTTGGCATAAAAGCTTTTGCGACGCGTAAACAAGTCGGAGAAGGGGAAAAGAGGACACAGCTGCTTTACGACTTCATCCAAATTCACTTCAAATAAACGCACTCCAACTTGGTCAGCCTTCTTAACTCTCTTCTTACGAAGTGGACGGACAAAATATGTACATATATATTTTGGAGTAGAAAAAAAAAAAGATATTGCGCTCCTACTCTTGGAATCATTTGTAGGTTTCTTCTTTTATTTCCATCGCAATCTTGATGCACATGGGAAGCAAGTGAAAAAAAAAGATTGCAGCCTTCAAATAAAACACGTGTGTTACCCTATTGAGATGGAATAATGAACGGACGCTGAGGAAACTCCAGGGAGGAATTTAAATCTCATTTTGGTGCGCAATTTGTGCGGCTGAAGAACTTGCAATCCTCATTAGTATTTTCGTTATTTTTATTTTATTTTTTTATTTTTCCCATGGAATAGGCTTGCATACCAGGTATTGACTTTGACAGGTACATATTAAAGTGAAGAAAAAAATAAAAAAATAAAATAAAATAAAGTGGGCTTATTCTCTGACGCCCGGAAAGAAGAAAGACGGATCTGATGCGCACCTTCTCCGTGGGATGGTAAATGACCGATGGGGAATCATGAATAGCTCTTCTGAACTCGAAGATGGAACTCGGCATAAAAACCAGGTATGTATGAATGTATCTGTGTCTGCGCCTCCCTGACGCTGTGCCGTGTTTCCGAGGAGTGGTGCATCTGCTTGGTGCAATGTTACCACGCTGGATTTGGTGCTGGATTTTGCCTCCCGGGCGAATCTCTGCACTGTGCAGACGTTATTACAGGACATAGCTGCAGATGAGCTTCTGTTCTTGTCACACTGTCTAAAGCCTCCCGCTTGTCATGCAATCCTGTTTAGAGGGAATGTTACGTTTTTATAGAAACTGGTACATTTTTGAAGTGGTAAGAAAAAGAAAAAAAAAACATCACTGTGGGCGATAACTGTTTGCGCATCTTGGCTGCGTCTTCGGCATGCCTCTTCTTCTTCTTCATGTAGAGCTCAGGGCTGTACGCATGTACCCTGGTGTCTGGAAATCCCCCCAAACTTGGCGTACGGACGCCTTCTTGCTTTTAACACCCCTCCCGAGCCGTTTAGGCTGTCTCCCCGCTCGGATGAATTGAGACAGGAGCGGACGTGCGCTGTGTTACAGTCAGGCAAGCTCACTTTGGGGAATAGTCAATGTGTTTTCACAAGGTCAGTGGAGGGTTATTGACAGCCCATAAGGGAGAGGAGCTCCCTTGGAGCGCGGAATCGGATTTCGGGGCACTATTAGAGCTCGCCGCCTCTGCCAACCCAGGGCGGCAAAAAAAAAAAAAAAAAAACACACCGTGAGCCTATTTGTCCTCCCCTAATTAGAATGAGGACAGGTTGTTATGCTTGATAAATGCATTAAAAGGAGGAGATCATTTTCTACACCCTTCCGAGTTTCGAAATGAACTTTTAATTGTTATTGCATGATATGGGACAAAAAGGAATAAGGCATTTTGAACGTTTTGGGGGCCAAAAACGCACAGCTAAATCACATCTCAAAACATGTTTAAAGCTCATACGCAGTGAGGGAAACCTGCCAATGGCACATAGCCTCTAGGCTGAGCCAGCCTGAGGCACACGCAAACTAGGCTGCTGCTGCTTTCAGCGCATAGACCAGCAGGGGGGCCCCAAGGGATGTTGAACTGTCACACTGTTAACTATTCAAGTAGATCCTGTGAAGTGTTGCTGTTAACTTGAATGGCAACCTAAAATGGTATTACTTAGAATTCGTACATTTTACTCAAGATCAATTTAAAATATCTTAATACAAAAATTTGGTAGGGATCTTCTACCAAGCCCCTTAACCTCTACGCACAAACACAGTGGGACTGCTGATTTGACACACACTGGGAGGACTAGCTACTGAAAGGCTAAAGAAGCTGGCTCTTAAGGACTATAATGGAAAGTTGAGTGGAAATAAAAGGTATGGTAGAGAACAAATGGACAAATAATGTGTTACATCACTGTCAGTCCTGAATATATGATATTCAGTTTTTGAATTGAATTAAAATAACTCTTCAGTGGTATTGTTTTTGACATACTGGCATGCACCTGTAGATCTCAAAATGTTTGCTGTAGAGATGCACCCATCTTGGAAAGCTTTTATTAGCAGACTACAGTTTTTTACATTTTTTGACTTCTTTTTTTAAGAACCCAAAAAGATAGTATTCTCGACCACCTAATCAGAGTGGTAAGTATTTATATTAGAGGAAAAGAGAGAGAAGTTGTAGTAAAACAGAACGTTGCTACTTTAAAACAGAGAAAAGTATGAATTCTATATTTTAGGATGTTTTTAGCATCTTTTTAGCACAATTATTGTGATTTGCTCAGTGAGCAGTGCTAAGCCACAGTTTCTGTCGATGTTCCTTAACAAATGCAAACCCTTATCTCAACTCTAAAGGTGTTAAGTGATAGAAATTAGTACCAATGATAGAAATTTGTTACCAAAAATAGCTAACTTTCAGTCTTCACTCTGTATCAACTTCCAGAGCGAAGAATGTTATGATCTTGTAATACTTCCATGTGGTGTATTTCCTGATGGGTGGGAGTTAAATTTTTTGACAGGTAAGGGGTTAAGCCATGATGAACTCATTATGCATTGGTGCTGTGGTGGGAGCATATGGATCGTAGGCGAGCAGAGGAGTCGTGAACACTAGAATCAGTTAAAACAAGGCTTCGTTTGCCAAACCTCACAGCTGTCAGACTTTCATGCAACCCCTTTTTATTTGCTACAAACAACCCATCTTAAAAAAAAAAAAAAAAAAGACAAAACGTGAATACAGACCTGGACTGAAGATATAATGAATGGAATATAATATGTGATGAGTAATGTGTCATTTTGCTTTCTGTGCTTAGTAGTGAGGGGGGGGGATCTGAATAACTCATTGATGCTTGCTGGGAAGGTTAGAGAATGACAAGACAACAAATACCTTCCATAAGCTTAATGCTCGCTGCGGCAGACAGCATCAGGAGGGACGTAGGATGAGACGAGAGGCTCACAATGCTTCCCTCCATCCTTTTCCTCCTCCCCACGTCAATCTGTCTTCTTCCCCCGCTGTTACTTTACCATCACACAGAGGCACATGCAAAACTCTTTCTCACTGCAAGCATGTACGTGTGTGATCCCCCTCGCCGTCTCTGTAATCTTGAGTGCTTACACCAACTCTTTATCTCTAAGCTCATGCTTCTGACAGTCATTTCAGAAGGAGTGGGGAGTGGTCAGGTAGCGGAGATCTCTTAGAGGTGAGCTGACTGAACTTGGCAAGATTTTTCATTTCAGGCTGCACATCCTGAATGTGTAAGGCCTCTGCTTATGTTTTGTAAGCGGAGGACGGCAGATGGAGTAGTATTGAGATTTAAACACAATCAGCCTTGAAATCTAATTTACTGAATGAAACTTAACACACATTTTCCGATATGCTCTTACACTAATGTATGATAAGTGAACTCCAGGGCAAAACATCCATATTAAGGAATATTGATGGAAAAAGAAACAAGGTTTGCTTTTGCTTTCGTTGCCCCACTAAAATATAAACTGTGTGATTATACTATAACACTGGATGATGGGTTGCTGTTTTGTATTTGTTCACTTGGGCTCCTCTATAAAGACACCAGCATGGGAGTTGATGGCTTGAACAGTTTAATTTGTTTCACACGCAGTGTATATGGCTCTACACCATGTTTATCTGTGTGATTTCTCCTATTTACTGAACATGGCCTGTGCTTTCAGACACACAGCCAGTATAACTGAGAAGGCAGTGAAGCCCAGTGGGGTTGCCTCGGACTGGAGGCAATCAATATCTCTCTGAGATCACCAAAGTTTCCAGAGCAGTGAAAGGACTCTGTAGAGAGAGAGAGTTGGAGAGAAGAAAAAAAAAAAAACAAAACACAGATAGCAGCTGTGCCTTGGCCACTCAGAAAACTCAGAAATCACAAAATTTGTGGGTTTATGCTGTCCAAGATTCCCTGGTAGAACGCTGAACCAACATGCACAGATCAATATGTTGGAAAACCAGCAAATGCTTAGCTGATCGCATTTATTGGCACCCCTGTTAAAGACGTTTGAAAAGTTTTAAAATTTCCCTTGGATGGTGGTGATAAAATCTCATTTAAATGTTCAAAACAGAAAAATAACTATTTAATTTCAATATATTAAGTGGGGAAAAAAAATTAAATCACCAATGCCACAATTTATTTGCCCCTTCTGTCAATATTTCTGCAACTTGGTTTTCCCTGAAAACGCTCTGGAAGGTTGAGGCAAGTCACATCGGTATAGAGTTGGAACCATTGCTAGAGAAGTCACCACTGTCTACTTCCACTATCACTTTGTGTTTGCATTCATAACAGTAGCCAAATTGAAATAATGTTTTCATTCCATGAGCTGCACATCATTACCATGCACACATAATCAGTTGAAAAGTCCTGACTTGAAATAAGAGGTTGAAGTCCACCCACCACTGATAAATGTAAGTAGTAGATGGATGGATGGAGAGAGAGATGGCTTTGTTTGTCCCAAGAGGAAAATTGGTCTGCAGGCTGGTGATAAGGCATTTGCATGATAAGACAGCTACCTACAAACACCAACATTATACAATAACATTAGCAGCAAAGTAGTTTGATCCCTCAGTAATGTATGCTATCTTTTTTTTTTTTTTTTAAATGATACCCTACTTCTTGAGAATGCAGGCTAAAAGGCTACAAGATGATTGTAGAAGAAGTGGGATGCACAAATCAAAGACAGCTGCTGATGCTGCTGCTGCTGCTGCTGCTGCACAGAGTGTGGGTGCACACAGAGGGGAGTATCATATCATCCTTCATTGTCCGTCTGTGTGGGAACGATGTTGATCAGCAGAATCTGATAACATGCTGTGAATGATGTGCAACAGGTTTGCTTGTATTTAAAGCACAAAGTATATTTGAACAGGCTGGCTGCATCAGAATCCCAACACAGAGAACCATTCTTCAGGGGAAATCTGCAATGCTGCAAGGTGTAGTAGGCCATGCCCCATTTTTTTTTCTGCAACCCCTGCTGCCTGATCTGAAAGCACACAAGACCTGTGATCTCACCTGATCAGCTGGTACGATGTGACAGGACGAACTGATATGTATCGGTGGTTTACTGATTGACCACTTAGGATCATAGTTCTGCAATAAATATTGTGGTCGTTAAAATCTTCCCTTCCCATGTGTCACTTTATTCTGACTATTCTTCTATTAAAGTTCAAATGTTTTTTTCTGAAATGAGAGGACAGATGAGGTGGACCTTTAGTCTCATCTGACCTAATCATGTGTTTTCATTTCTGTTTAACAGAGAGCAGATTTAAAAAAAAAAAAAAAAAAAAAAAAAATTCTTACATAAAAATGTTACATTAAAGGAATTTCTAGGGATCTTAATTTACAGACTGGGGATTTCTGCTAAAAAATATATTTTTCTCAAATTTTAAATTGCCATTTTTACATTTTTCACAGAAACAGTGAGCAGTAGTAAGAAAATGAGGATTGTTTTTACGCTTCTTTGCAGGGCTGTGAATAAACGCCTGGCTCTCTAAAATGAAAGGTTTACCTCCGGAAGATGAGAAACAAAACTATTATAAGCACACAACCCTTTGCTATCGCAAGTGTATCAGAACGAGACTCTGCAGTGACCCAATTAGAAATGATATCAGGGTCGGATGTCCCTGCCAGGATTTATCTGTCTGCAGTAACTCAGTTAAACACACACCCACATGTGGTGGCACAGACCATTCGCACTTCGACAATGTCATAAAGTGCCGTTTTGTTGGGACCTTTGCCATCACAAATCATCACAGAGGGAGGTCTTTAGTGTCAACTGTCAACATGATGGATTACTGCTGTAAAGCGGTGTATTTTTTTTTTTATCCAAAACTCAAACCTTTTAGCACATTAGTCAATGAGTTCTATAGGCTAAATGTATTTTAACAGTGTCTAAAGACTGGTAGTGGAGGAAAAGAGAAACAAAGACATAAATTAATTGCCAGAGTACTCAGGATATATTGTCATCATACAAGTCAAAATGCCTTCTACTCCCCAGCCTCTGGATTGAAAACCCTCTTAAGGTTTGAAGCAAGTTTTTAACCAAAAACATCATGATGCAGCCAGATTTCTTTAACTTTCAACTATTTATGTTTAAACCACTTCAAAATAGGCCGGGTCATGTTTTCTTGGAAGTAAATGCAAGCAATTGTAACACCAAACAAATACGATTGATGACATGCATTGTGATGAGCTTTTATAATCCCCACCGCAATTTAAATACGAGAAGGTTCACAAGAGCCTTAAAGTTTATTGATAAGACTACAGACTAACAGAACCAAGCTATGGGTAAATCTCAGCTGCTTTTTAGGTTTGACTGAAGAGTTTGACATGTTGTGGCAAATGAATGTAAAATCTGCTTAAGACAACAGAGCTCAAGAGTGAAATAACAAACCGCTTGAGAGCCCAGAATCCTTTGACAGTTCCAATTTAAAGCTTTTGTGTAATACAGAAAAAAAAAACCCTGACAGCTCTGCTCAGCAGCTGTCACTTAGTCACATTTGACAAACACATCAGAAGTTGGCGTAGCAGTTTACCTAGTATATGCGACCGAAAAACTGCTCACTATATCTACCATCTATCTCTCTATCCTTCTGTGTCTCTATCTCTATATATCTCCCTATCTCTTATTATGGAAGCTTGTATGATGCCTTGAAAAAGCGTCCACATCTCAAAATCTCGTCACACGTCAACCACAATGAGGAATAATTACGCACTGGAAGTTAAATTAAAAAAGAAAAAAAAAAAAACTTTATAACTGTAAATGTAAAACATCTTGGAGGCATTTGAGATGAACCTCTTTACTGTCATATCTCTCAAAAATCCATTGTTGAAAGCCCAAGTTTCCCACAAGCCATGAAGGGGTCACAATCATTTTGGGTGGGTGGTTTAGGAGGTATATATGCACTCCTCACTTTTCAGATTTGTTCTTGTTAAAAAAATGTTGAACTAATGCAAAAACTAAAAAAAATCTGACTGTTCATAATTATGCAGTACTTTGTTTTGATCACATAAAATCCTATTGGAATATATTGAAATTAGTTACTTTTTCATAATAAAATATCAGCGGCATGAATTATTTTGCAGGGCACTAATGCTGATTTTTTTTATTTTTTTACAGCTCCTTCAAGAATCAAAACAAGGTCAATTTTGCAAAAAAAAGAATGTGATTTTATTGCTCTTAATAGACAAGTTAATTAGAGTCAGCAAATGACAGCCGAGATCAGAAAAGATGGACATTAATTATACATAAGTAACTCTTTTTTAAACTACCCTTCCAGTTTATGGAATCAAAAGATGCCAGCTTAAGCTGTCACTTGCCACAGCTTGTTAAAAAGCCTTATGAAAATTACAGTTAATAAGACAGCATGTGCAAAGTGAAAATTGCCACCTTTATATTATGATTTTGATTAATTGTTCAACTATAATAGTCATAATTAGAACACTCCTCTGACTTGTAGAGTAATGATATGACATTTAGATTTGTACAAGCACATTTCATTAGCTTCTGTTTGGGAGGAAGGATTTTTAACACTGGAAGGTTGTCACGGCGCAGTGTGTGTATCAAATGTCTGCAATCTGTTTTTTTTTTTTTTTTTTGAGGGTGCCCTTGTCAAACTAATGCACTTGGCGATCCGGCCAGAGGTGAAAGAGGATGTGGACTGTAGCAAAAACAGAGCAAAGAGACTGGTTCACTGAGTCTGTGATTTCCCTTTAGGGGGGAGGGGTCATGCCATGGCAGCAGTGCAGCCTTTAACAAACTCAGCATCAGTCTTCACTGCCCTGTGCTGGGTGGCATCAAGAAAACGTATGATAGGACATTTTCAACCTTTACGGGGGCTTCGTTCTCTTGTCCTTCTCACTTTTCATTTATGTGTGTGTGGACTTTCATGCCCCGTCAAAGCCTATGTCAAGAAACTGGCAAATGTTCTGAAAAAAAGAGCGCACAGAATAAGCTTTAGTGTTTTATATATGTATATATATAAACAGCAAGAAAATAATGAAAGCGATAACACTAATTTAATGCATACTATAGTTATTCTGACAAAAAAGTGGCTAGTCATATATGACTACAGTGAGAATATTACCTGTAAAGAGAGAAAATGCTCAGAAAAACTAAAGTAATCAACACAGCTATGAAAGGTGACTAATCCCTCGAGAGAAAAACAACAAAGCAGTTAGAAAAAAAAAGTTATTGAACCAGAACCATCTGAGTGTGCAGGGAAAAGCGGGATGACACTGAGACAGAGACAGTGGAGGAGCGAAGCACTGAGCAGCAACCCAAAGACAAAAAAAATGTGATTACTTGGTAGAGATGATTTAAAAAACAAGGATACAAGATAAATCCTTAACTCTTTTTTTTTTTTTTTTGTGATGGTATAGTAGCTTGTTGCTATCCGGCTTTATCAATAATATAATTATCTTTTATTGCAATGCAAATTGTTTCAACTAAAATCACCAACTAAAGGATCATATTCTCAAAATATTTTGCTTTTAAAAGTCTGGACTCTCATTTTCAAGGACTGAGTGACAACTACAATTGTGTAAGTCCTTCAAACTTCAAAGTAAATATTTTATGTGGTCTAAATAGCATTGCGCGTGCTACGAAAACACAGTTAAATTTGGTTTCCAGAATACATTTTATAGAGTTTCAGCTTCCTTCAAAATAAAAAAGCTATTATTCTCACTTGATGTAGGATTTCAATCACTCTAAGGTTCCACTTTATTTTTTTTTTCTTTTAATAAAATGCCAGATGTTTTCTGCAGCACTTCAGCTGTTTAGTTCCTTAAATCTTTTTTTTTTTCTGCTGCTGTCCTGCTGCAGAATTATGGCCTTTCTGAGGCTAAAGACATCATTTTAACAGCAGCTTGGATTGGTGCAAAATCTCATTGATGACGCCTGCACATACGTGTAAGCATTATGCAGTGCGGCCGTATACATTCCTTCAGATACAATATGATTTTATTGCATCATATTGCGTTATGTCTCGTCTACAAATTCATTTTTGTAAAACCAGCAAGACAGACATCTCAGACCACAAAAAAATAAAGGATTCTAAGTTATGTAGTTTATCACACAGTGTATATTATTATTATTATTATTATTATTATTATTATTATTATTATTATTATTATTATTATTATTATTATTATTATTATTATTATATTTTGTAATAAATCAAAATATAATCAAAAGCTTAAGTTTTTATCTATATTTGTTTGGAGGTTGTCCTGGGCTCTTTGTTTACCATTTCTATTATATTTTTCTTCAATTTAATGTCAAACATTCTCCCTGCAGCCACAGCCAGGGATTTTCACAACAGTCCAGTGGACATTAAACTTCTAAATAATATGTACAAGTCTTGTCTTCGAGCAATAAGTTGCTTGGAGATGTTCTACGGGCATTAGCATTAACATGCTTGTCTGTAATTTTTTCTTCCAACGTTCCGGGACAACTCTCTTTCACTTCCTGTGGTCCATGTTCATTGTCACCATGTTACCAAACAGCACATTGACTCCTTGTCACCCTTTCAAAAAAACTAAAGTTTGAGGACAAATGTCATGCTACTTAGAAGACACACTGTAGTTTTACATGTCCCAAATGTCAAATTACTTTCTTTTTTTTTTTTCTAAGGGCACCATTATTTTTATCCAGGTTTGTTTTATCGGTTTACTTTTTAAAAATGATAATCTAATTTTAATTGGATATTTTTTTTCCAGTAAAGTTTAGTTTATTATTACTTTTCTCAGGTTCAAGTTGTTTCAGTGACCGTTATGGGTTTTTCGATCATTAGCAGAGGGGTACCAACAACTCTGCAAGTGATTTTTCCTGCAGTTTCTTCTCCCTGTGTTTTGCAACAGTGGACTGAGCCAGTTCATGAGCTGGAAGTTAGTGTCGCTTTTATGTTTATCAAGGATGAAAAATAATAATTCTGGTCATGTTACTGATTTTTCTTTGGGGCTTTTGTTGTATATCAAAACTGACTTTAATTGGCATTGCAATTAGCGTGCACTACAATCAATTTCAAAGCCTTTACATTACCCTGTGTTACCTATTCTCTTTCGGGAATGCCTTCACTAAAACAATTTTAATTGCATCTTGTTTCTTTTCTTTTTCTTTTTTTTTTTTAAATTCAGTTTATCTTTTCATTGCCAGCTTCTTTCACACACACATACCACAAACCACAGTCATAGGTGAGAAGTGTTGTTCTATGTTTTATCTTTAGTGAATAGTGTGATGGTTAACAGAAGAGTGGGCCTGTTGTTAGAAATGAAGGTATGAACATGTGAGAGGAGTCTGTGTGTTGGTGGAGCATAGCAGTAATGAGCCATTACTGTCAAGTTGTTACATAAGTAAGCTTTTTTCATAGAAAGTCATTTAGCACCTTAATGGAGCAGCATGCTCTTTTGTGTAGGACTGTTATGCAGAGAGATCCATTTTGTGTAACATGAATATGCTGCGGTCCTGTGACTTTACAAGGCTCTAGTCTGAAGGTTATACATGACAGCAGCTGTCCACTGCGCTCGTGGCCTCGCTCATCCTCTATCTGCCTTTGTTATCTGACCCACGCACTCTTTCAATGTCTTTTTCTCATTTTCTCCCTGTCGCTGACATGAAGGAACTGAACATTTCAATATCAGATGTCTTACACTGCAAGGTGGCTGGAAGGCCGTGAGAGAAGCAGCAGAGGCAACGAAGGACAACAACAAGAAAGGAAGAGGGCTCTGTGAAAGCGGAACAGTTTTGAAAATACAGATTGGAACCGGTTTGGGGATATAAAAGAAAAACCAAGGTGAACCTGAGAAGACTGGAGGATGAGGGCATGAATCACTGAAGGCCTCAGACCAGCGTTGAGTAGACGGTGTGCTTGCAAAGGAAAGGGTGAACTTAAATACACTCCAGTCTCTGTAAATCCACCACATTATTGCTTACTAGGATTCAAAAAAGCAACCTCTGCTCTGTCTCATTATGATTTGGTTATTTCATCAATTTAGTTGGTAGATTGTGGTTGTGCATGTTTTAGTGTTTGTGGCTTGTCTTGTCATCTTTATACTTTGTGCATCTCAGTTGTCCTTTGTACATACTTATATAGGTAAGCTTCCCTTTTTTAGTATCCTTTCCCCCTTGTTACATTTCACCACATCAGTTGACTTTGTGAATCGCTTGCTCTTCCAGTCCTTGCAGTTTTTGGGTTTTATCAGATTTCCACCACCAGCTTCTTTGTATTGAATTTTAATGGACCTCTGCTGATGTGCTAATTTTGATTAATTCATTACATAGACTTAAAAGCACTGCAATTTTTAACACAATTCATCACGTCTTTTTTTTTAATATTTACGTACAAAGTTTCCGGTGAAAACTTTGTTTTAATTCGCCTGCAAGTCACAAGCAATATCTGCAAACTGAGATGAATGACAAAACTACTTGTCTTCGCCCACCAGGGTGTCAGTTTTGCTGTTGACTATCGTTGTGTGCACGTTGCGCAAAAAGGCGTTAGCCTCTCACCGAAGCTACTCAAGCCTAAAATAACATCTGAATCCAAAATTTGTTGCTGCAAGCACAGTGCTAATGTCAGCATTCACAGTTTGAAAGAAGAATGACCAAGGAGTCCTGAAACTCTCAAAGTAGAACGAGTATCATAGCAATATGCATCAATCTGAAAGGTGAATAACATAAATAATAGATTGAAAACAAAAAACATATATATATTTATTGATGAGGTCATATGTCTGTTTATTAAACGAGTTGGCAGAAAAAAGGATTTTTGAATTGAAAATGTTGCTTATTTTGCCAATATATAGTTTTCTATCAAATATAATAACTTGCAAATAATTAATTACACAACATAATTAAAAATGCTGATCGGGTCCCGCCACTAAACAAGACATCAAAGTCTGTCTTGCAAAAGGCTGTATGGTGGCCGTAAGGATATGATCTTTTTTTTTAATATAAGAAAGTATGTAGTTCTTGAGTTGACCTGTTTTGTTGACTGAGACCACACGTATATAGCTGTAAGGCAGTCTGAAACCTTTGGGGGTTCGTGGAAAGTCTTATTTCTAGCTTGTGCGTGTGCAAAAGGAATACCTGTCCTAATTCTCTTTCAGCTCATATATCCTCCTGAGACCCAGAGAAAAAAAAGTTTTTGAATTTCTTTTTTTTTTACACTACATGACTCTTTAGGGAGTTTAAAAAAAATCACTACAATTGAAAAAATTTCAAAACATGTTTTTATTTTTTTTAGAGTATGTCCTTTGGAGAGGACATCGGGACTCTCTTGTGGCAAATATGAAACACATTTCGAGGCATACATTTACCTCTGAACTCTGACAATCTTTAGTGCTGTAAATTTCAAATGGCTACATCATTTAAGCCTAGTGGTTCAGATTTCCAGGCACCTCATTCAACTTATCAAAAGCAAGCCGATTAGTGTAGTTTAATGAGGTGTGTTAGATTCTGTTTGGTTTGTGGTAGTCCATAAAGCAGTTTCTTCTTTGAGATGCAGAGGTACATGTTGCATTTGATGCACTTTATGTAGGTTTTTCCAGTGCACCCTTCTGCTCTGCACCTGGAAGTATTAGGATTGTCCATCATCTGTGGCAAATGGACAGCTCCATACTTTCTCACTTCCTTATTGGCTGGGGCCTCCTTCTTTCTGTGATGGAACGTACTCTCTATCATTCGACGCATCAGATTCAATGTGGATTGGGTTTGGCCTGACTGCCCCTGGGCAATCAGTTCCTCACCTAAGAGCAGTTTGAAGTCATGGTATTGGAGAGTTTTCTTCATAGGTTGTGCCAAAGCTTGGCTGTCTTCCTTATACTGACAACCAGGAGTTGGTGATGGCCAGATCGAAGAAGTGTAGGATTGTGCGTACAGTCCACTTCCTTGTGCGGTTAGCCATTCTATAAAAGCTAAGCATTCTATCACACATATCAACCCCACCCATGTTGGTGTTGTACTCTGCCACCACTGCAGGTCTGGACACTTGAACATGCCTTTTGTCTTTCAGTGACCATCTGGTCCGGGTATCCTGGGGCTCTATTCCATGCACTGTTGATGCCATGAGTACAGGTTTATTGTCAACCCATTTTGTCACAGCCAGTTCAGGATGCTTCCTTGTCACCATTACGGAGGAGCCTCTTCCTTGTTTCAACAACTCTTTATCAGATGTAATGTTACAATCCTTTGGGAGTCTATTTTTCATCAGTGTTCCACTTGCAGGCAGACCCATTTCTAGCAATTTATCCAGTAGTTTTATTGAGGTGAAGTACCTAGACAGACAGACACAAACACAAAAAAGTTAAATAAGTGTCATTTGTTTACAGAGAATCATCATCAACAGCACCACAGTTGACATTTTCATCATACCTGTCAAAGTACAGGTGAGTTCCCCTGGGAATGGACTCAGTCAACCGAAGAACTGCATTTGCTCCTATTCCAAGTCCTGTGTCTCTGCCGACGAAGGTGTTTTTTCCTTGGTAGACTTCAAAATCCAATACAAAGGCTGGAGCATTGGACGAAGGAATAATTTTTTTAAAACCTACCCCAGAAAGTATGTAGTTCTTGAGTTGACCTGTTGTCTACTAGGACCAACAGTTATATAGCTGTAAGGCAGTCTGAAACCTTGGGGGTTCGTGGAAAGTCTTATTTCTAGCTTGTGCGTGTGCAAAAGGAATACCTGTCCTAATTCTCTTTCAGCTCATATATGTGCACAGAATACTATATAAAATCGAGTGACTTATCAAAGCAATTTGTGTTTATGATTTGTGTAATGAGCGAGGCTTGAGGTTAGTTGTAAAGGGTTTGTTTTAGGCCTCAAAGCAGGAGAGAGAGAGGAATTTATGAACCAGAAGAGAGAATATAAGAGAACAATGCCAGCAGCTAAATCTTCTTCTCTAAGTGGCAAAAAAAGGCTGCCCTTCAGGCTGGCTTACAGTACACTTTTCTTTTGTCAACAATGAAGATCAAACACTCCTAAATTGTTTAGTTTGCTACATTTTGAGTAACCTAGAAAAAAAATTACGTTGACAGAGTGATGAACAAGTTAGTTTTTGACACTGAAAGCTTTTTTCAGCTCACTAACTCCTTATGACATGAACACTGCCACTTTTTTTTTATCAACTTCCAGTAATGCTAAACCATAAAACTATGAGGAACTTCTCAGACCTGACCTAAGTGAACAGAAACATTCTAAAACATAGTTTTCAAACAACAAACAAAATACATTTATGAAAACTAAGAGGTCACTTTGGGAATAAGGTCGCCTTAGAATTAGGCAAGTATAAGAACTGGTTAGCCAATTAAACCTAGGCTGGGTTATTTTTGAATCAAAGAATGTTTAAAATGTAGAAAATGTGTTGCTAAGTCTCCATCCGAAATTGTTAAATCTTATCCAGTTTTGTTCTCGTGAAACCTGTATTACATATTTCCATTTGAGCAAAACATGTCGTTCTGCTTTATCACAATGCAAGTCTGTGCTGCACCTGTAAGCTTGGAGCTTTTTGCTGTCATTCACATTGAACTGCACAGTCAATCTTCATGCTGAAAGAGAACCCATTTCATTTTCTCTGTTCTTGTAGTTAAGTACAGATATCCTATCAGAATGTAGTCTTTAAATTGATCCATTTTTTTCCCTTGAATAGTAAGTGCAGCCTTTGCCATCTCAGATGGAGACATTGATAGTGGTGCTATATAAGCAGTTCAGGGACATTTTTACTCAAAGATCAGTAGACTCGATAGAACATGCTCCATTATTTCCCAAGAAATGGTGGCTGGCAAGCAACATATTCTAATTCTAGGTAAGATTAAACGATAAATGGAACAGAATTATTTGATAGTTAAGGAAGAGTTTTACCTTCTTTGCCTGGCTTTTGAGGAACAGCACAACGAGTTAGGCAGTAATATCCTCCAGGCTTCTCAGACTTCATTAGGACCACTCCTGTTCTTGTTTCCCCTTTACTGGTTAAATAAAAATAAAGAAAAGGAAGGCTTGACATGACAAGGTTAGACATTGCTCCTTCTACTGTTGAACCACTTATATGTTTTCAGTCCTCAGGATGCTGCCATCCCCTCTGAAGAATTGTGTGTGTTTGTAACCCAGAAATCCTTAAACAGTTGGATTATAGAAATGACAGTCATGTCTAAGAAAAAAAAAAAAGATGAAATTATTTCCCATATTTAATTCTCCCAGAAAATAAAAATGATGTAGTGGCAAGTCTGTTTTGCAGCTACTAGGGCTTAAACCACCTCTTCATTTCAGGAAGGATGATCCCATTTCACAGAGTGTTTCATACAATGTTAATCTCTCAAGGTTTCAGGCTCCTAATTATTCACAAAAATACATGTTGAAGAAGAAATTTACATTAATTATTAATTAATTTACAGTATCTTGGTTAAAGGTACGCCAAGTCCTCCTGCAAGGATTTTAAGATTTTAGAATTTGATTCAAAAATAGTGATTGTTGTTGCTATTCCAGAAATGTTAAAACTGAGCTCCGTGAAGTCTTTTTCGGTCATGGCACAATTTTTCTGTGCAACACATAATTTCTTTGTTGCAAATCAGTAATTTTTGGTTGAGAAGTTGGCACTGTTTCACTTTCCAAGATCCCTCTGCCATGTTTATTTTTCTTACAATTGGCTCTGCTTAAGGATGACGAACGGCACCCTCTGCCGGATGGAAGCCACATTGCAACACTAAATGAGTCGTTATTAGTTTATAAAATGGAACAAATTTTATTCTGATTAATATTATTTGCAAGCATTCCTTATTCAAATCATTAAAACATTTAATGGCTACAACAGTTAGAAAATTAAGCATCTCATGTGGAAATATTTAATTCTCCCTATGCAGATCTATGAATGGTATTTTAGAGTAGGAAACAACTACAATCATTTAAATTGTAAACGTTGAGTATCTTGATAGCTTTAGGAGAGAAGGCAAAAATTATAAAACACAGCTCGTCAAAATAATCACTCAAAACCTTTTTTATATATATAAAAAAAAAAAACATTCCCTTCTCACCCACCGCGGGTGGTTCTTATCCTCTGAGCTCGGGTCCTCGTTCAGGGGCCTCCTTGCACAACCTACACCTTGGGTCTTGTGTGGTAGATCTGGGCCTCTATTGCTCTGGTGTTAATGGCCTGTTCCTGGGCGGCCAGGATGAGGGCCTCTGTGCTGTCCTTGAGTCCAGCTTTTTCCAGCCATTGGTAGGACTTTCTGATATCAGCCACTTCAGTTATTTGCCGGTGGTACATCCCATGTAGGGGTTTGTCCTCCCATGATGGTACCTCCAGCACCTCAACTTCTGTTCCCCATTGTCTGAGACATTCACTGAGCAGATTGTCTGATGAGGCTTTGTCCCTGATGTATCTATGGATCTTGGATGTTTCGTCCTGGACAGTGGTTCTCACACTCACTAGTCCTCTGCCTCCTTCCTTGCGGCTCGTGTACAGTCTCAGGGTGCTGGATTTGGGGTGGAACCCTCCATGCATTGTTAGTAATTTTCATGTCTTAACATATATATATATATATATATATAATATATTTTTAAAATATATAAATATAAATATATAAAATTTTAAAAATCCCAGTTTTCCGATTTGCTGTTATCTCACCTGTTTAAAAGGGTACAGAAATGTATTGTAAATCACTGTTAGAAACAGACAAGCAAAAAAGAGATCCAGAGATAAGGTGGAATGTTGGAATGAGGAATAGGAGAGCGAGATTGCATGTGAAGGCATGTGAAGGCGTGTGAAGGCGTGTGAAGGCGTGTGCAGGCGTGTGCATGCGTGTGCAGGCGTGTGCGCGCGGAGCACTTTGTCGTCTTGATGGACAACTAGCCAAGCCCATTCCACTTACAGATGGAAGTCTATCTGCACATCTTCAGTGAGAAGTGTCCAATTTCCTTCTGCTGATTTCAATCAACAGTTAAAGACCTCTGTTCATGTAAAGCCACAGCCTTTGTCAAATAGAGACGTGGCTTTGGTGAAATTGCTGTTAAGAGACCATACTTTCCACAGGATGAAACGGGGTGACATTTTCTATTTGTTGCTTTGGCACTTTGATTTATCAACACTCGGGAATAGCATGTAAAAAAAACAAACAAAAAATGACCCATACATCATGCAGTTTCCTTTTGTGAGGGACTTCGCATCTAAAAAAATGGAGATTGAAATATGAATAGTGGGAATCGATTGCATCTCTAAAATATAGTCCATAATTTATGACAAAGAAGATTAATCAAGCATTCACTGTCCATCAGATCTAAGGGCTGTAAAATATAATGTGACATGAGGGAGAAAGATGATGATGAAGTCCGAGCTCAACATAAACCAATTAAAAATACTATCCCAGTGAAAACTGCTGGAATACGGAGAATGCCTGGCAGCAAGCATCGGCTGACTTTAAAAAAGTGACGCTAATATGAGGCATATGTTCCTCTACTGCAGAGGGGCTCTTTGTGTTTAACAGCCAACGCCTGTGTGATTGAGCTGCTCGGCTTCCCAACTGTCTCTTTCTTTGAGTTTATGCAAAGTCAAAGCATTGGTTCCAACTTGAGCCAAAATGACCCTTTCATAAAGGAAAGTGACTTGTACTATACTGCTACTGAGGATGTTTTTGAGCCAACATGGTGACATCATAGGGACCACACCCCATTTCATACCTTAATAGATTGAGTAGACTATCCCCATATAGTGGAGTACATATTTTCAAAATGTCATCACGCCGATTCTCCCACCAAATTGTAAGAATACAATTTCAATCTTCCGTACAAAATTTGCTCTCCAGCTAATCCTAACAGCCATTTTAGTTTCTTTGTTTTTCTTTGTTTTATAGTACCAGACAAATTCAGTGGCATGAAAGTTGCAACTCTGTTTTCTGCTTCTGCCATTAAAATCCCACACTCAAAAGTTGGATTTAATGTTGCAATCATAATGTTGCTTTATCTATTATCTATTGTTAACCTGTAGAGACACTCTTTCTGCACTGATGAGGATTCACTCCCTTCAGCATCTTGACTTAAATGAAGCAGCTACATCAGAAAGGCAGTGTTACCCTCATATTGATTAATTCAGCTAATAATGCTCCCTAAGGAGGATGTTCAAACCATCTCTTTATCAATCATAATGGGCAAAGATCATATCCCCAACTCCAATATCTCTCTGCCCAGCTTTCTAACCATGCGGCCAAACAAAGCTTTTAAGTGGCGCGTCAAAAGCAAATGAGGTGGATCAGCATTGCTTGTCAACTATTGATGGTGTCATCTGGACATGTTGCTGTGTAATATTGTCCCTGCTTCACAGATGTTGAACGGTTGGCATGTCATGACAGTCATGAGACTTTTAAACAGCAACAGTCTTCAGTCAGAGGCCTCTTCTGATTCGTTGCAATCCTGGCTGTTACGAGAGATCCTTCCCACCCACAGCATCACCATCCACGATGCTACATATCTGAGTAACTGACCCGAGTCTCATCAGGTTCTCTTTAGGGAAGTATTTGTTTTAGTTACATTTAATTAAACTGTTTGGCCATTTACATGCACTCATAGGCTGCAGATAAAGATTTGACATTGCATTATCAATTGCAATCTGGCGACTTCACTCGGGTAACTTTGTCCTCTGAAACAGTGCTGACTCAGATGATTTCGTTCACTGACCTCACTTACACTGATGATACATGCTGCAGCAACATTCCAGCCGTAAGTCAAAGGGTGGTGCCATACAGAGACCACATATATACACTGCTCAAAAAAATAAAGGGAACACTCAAATAACACATCCTAGATGGACAGTTTGATTTCACAGAAGTTTGATTTACTTGGAGTTATATTGTGTTGTTTAAGTGTTCCCTTTATTTTTTTGAGCAGTGTACATTTTTTTTCTGTTTTTAGGTGAGAAAGTTTTGGTAAGCGAGCCGTTTTCCCATCTGGATACTTTATCTCTGAGACTACAAGAAAATAAAAATGATATTGATTTGCTTGTGAGAAATCAATTTATTCTCTTTTTGAAGTTTTCTTTTTCTTTTTCTTTTTCTCTTTCGTGTGGAGTTTACAAACCAGCACATTATCAATCAATAGCGACCACACTTTAAAAAAAAATTATTTTTAACTTTTTGTGGGGAGGGCAACAAAACTAACTCAAGTGACTCAGGTCACTTAAATGATTGTGACTCGAATGCATGCAATGAACACAGTTCACTTCTCCTGGCCACTTCAGAGACTTGAGCGTAAGCACTCTTAGCTGAGTCAGTCCTGCATTTGAGTGCAATGCTCGTTTCTGAAAACTGTCTGGAACATAAAGTTAAAAACATCCAGAAATGTATATTTATTGTAACCTTTAGGCGTAATAAATAAATCAAATGATTTCCACAGGGATGTTTGATTTCCCTCATCAAATCTCTACGGATTTGTCATGAATTGCTCAGCCATCTGAACATCCTAACCTGCCCCCCCAAAAATAAACAAACAAACAAAAACAAATACATCAAAAAAGAAGTAATGTCAACTGAGAAATAGTACCTAACAACAAAGCATCACTTCTGCTTTATGACTTGGTTCCAACTGATGTTTTCACTTCACTGATGTGATTGATTGATCAGCAGAACAAGGAAAAAAAATACTTAAAAGATGTCAGATGAAAAGCATAAAATGCAACATTAATTTTAATGGGGAAAACTAATGGGGGAAATTGTACAAAAACAATAAATAAATTAATAATAAAAAAATGACTCCAAGCATAAAATAGATTCTAAACTAGATAGACAAGTTATGGAGGCAGCATGAAATGCTGAGATGTATTTATTGCTGCCAACCTATTAAACAGTCATGACAAACTCATGGCTAATATATTAACAGACATATCTACTGACATCTATTATTCATTCATCATCAAAAATTCAATCTGGCAGATTGTGTGCCATTATTCAGATCTGCTGAGGGGAAGTGGCACATTTGAATAAATGAGGGTTTTAGGCCTCACTCCCATGGCATCTTGTTATTCCAGAACCCTTCTCCTTAAATGATTCAAACTCTGAATTGGTCTCAAAATGTAGAAAAAAAAAAAAAAATTGTTGCAGGCAAAAAAAAAGGAAGCCCCCCTTGGCAGGCTCTCATAGCAGGAGCTAGTATATCTAAGGGAGGAGACAATTAAACGTTTCTAGGTCATTTTCTTTTTTAAAAAGCATCACACTCAGAGCTGCTTCAAGTAGGATTTAAAACAAGTAAAGAAAAAAAAAAGTGTAGTCTTGAGCCTTGTTTCAGACGACGTCTCTAAACTTGTTTCCATTTCTTCAGAGAGGTAGCTTATTTTTGTACGGCATTTGATTTGTCTCCTTCCCTTTAACAGAAACTGTGCACCTTTCTAGAGATGCAAAAATCTGGGACGTGATTACACCAAATTATTCATGCATGCAAGGTGCAGGATTGTGTGCTTTTGTGGCAATTTTCAAAAACGTACAAGTTAGGCCTAGCTGAAAGGCGTACGAACACTTCCATTCCAGCAGTCACAAAAACAGAGCTGTAAAGCAAAAAAACTGCGCCGGAGAACAATCTCACCTTCAGCAGTCGGTTTCTCCTTTTCACAGAGTTTCCATTGTGGCCTTTCTGACCTCTGACTTCCTTGAGGGATGGCAAAATAATGTGACAGACACACGTTCATTATTGATCAGAGATATCATTGATTATCTCTTTATCAATACTTTTATACAGTGAACCCTATCCCTAACCCTTTTTTTTTCTTCAAATTCAATGCATTATAAGCGGGATAAATTGGAATGCATAAGTTGTTTTCAGTGAGCTTAGCAAAGGGCCAGATTGCTTAGACAAAAGGGGCAGAACATCACCTAAACTGTCGCTAAAGCAGAGTGCTCCTGGTCTGCAATAGTCAGTATCAGGGCTAGTCTGTTAATTGAACAGTTTGAGTATTTGCTCAGAGGGATATTACTTTGTTTTTATGTGAACCAACCAATAAATGCCTCTCTGTAGCATGATTTCCCCCTCTATCTTATCGCTGAGTTCCTCTCAGGTTGTCATTTTCACATGTTTATACATTGTCTTTATGAATGGCAACTCATGGAAGAAGTGCGTCCGTGCAAGCATTTTTGGGAGGGTGATTTTTGGGAGGGTGAGGACCAGTTCTGAAATCATTCCCGTTTTTTTTGTAGCGGTTCATACGCAGCACAAGTGACGCTGAAACTGGAAGAGAAGCAGAGTCTGGAAGCAGATGTGAAATTTGTGCACATCTGTATCATAGCCTGTGATTGAAAGTGTTTGGAAATGGACCAGGTGCACAAAGTATGGTTTCAATTAGGCATATCCTATACTTTTTTATTAGCATTAAAATAAAGCATATGCATGATCACAGTTAAATGTTTGCACAGCAATCTGTATCAGTATTTATACCCATATAGTTAGTAGCATGAATAAATGTAATGAACACCCTAAATACCATTTGATCAAAGTGAAATATAAATAGTGCATTTTTCATGTCTTTGGCAGTCAGTATCTGTGTTCAAAACGAATGGGAAACGTACTATTTACAGTTCAGCTTGATCAAATAACATTTTTATTTCAGAAGAGTTGCGTGTAAGGAATTATAGAAGAAGTCTCAGATTTTATTTTTATAATAGTTTGCCATTGTAATATCAATGTACACGTGCATATCTATGAGGATGATCTGCAGACATAAAGTCTGACTCATCTTGATGGTCCACCCGGAGCATATTTCTGTTCTAGTCCAGCCCTGGTCCACATCTATCAAAAGTGGTCAAGGGAAGCAGCAGTGGTAAACTGATGACATAGGCTGTCAAGGTTCATTGATCCAGCAGATCCAACCTACTATAGGTAATTTTCCTGAAGACATTAATGGTAGTCATAATAAAAAAAAATGCATGTATATATCACAGTACTCTTAAATGGTCTGGTGGATGTGTGCTCCTTACTTGAAGAATACATGACACCAGAGTGCTCCGCGAAAAGAAAGTAAGCAGACTGAGTCAGTGTGATACTTTGGGCAACCTTCTGGTGGGATACCCTGAGTCCTGCCAGTCATGAGGATGTTACATTGACATGTATAACCCATTAAGGTTCTCTTGCTGAACAGTCTTTCTTTTAAAGCATAAATGATAGGACCAAATCCTAAAGTAGATTGTTCAGCAATAAGTATGACTTCAGGGACAAGTCCGCTCTGGCTAAGCTAAGACTAAAAGGATCCAAATACAAGAGCATTACCCCTGACCTAAATCTGACTTAGATTTTGTAGCATAATTTAGGCAATTTAAGCTTGGAAACTCTTCAGTCCAGCTAAGTTAAAACAATTCAGCAGGAAGGAAGGGGTCAGAATGATAGCATAGCAATGCAAAATAACATTTGGCAGGTATTTGAAACATTTCAGTGTAACCATAGGGCAGAAAATGCAAATTTGTAAAGTGGCATATACATATTTATGAGTGTCAGTCTGAGTATTCTTCTGTTTCTAGTTACAATGTTACTTTTCATTGATTTAACACCATGCACACTGAGTAATTTTATCTGACAGTCTGTTGTTTACCTTTAAATGTGGATAAAATGTTCATCATTTTATAATGTTTGCTTGAGTTCTTTTTGCCTTAATGATTTGACAGTCCTGACAAATCCTCACTTAGTTTGCAGCAACATAACTCAAAGTCTGTGTGAGTTGGCACTGAGATTGGTTCTTTCTACTCCACTTGTTTGCAGTGGAAGAAAGTTGTTATATTTCATCCATCTTTCGGGTACACACCGCTTACAGTGACTCGCTTGGCACACGGCTGTTTTAACAATGAGTTCACATTGGTCCTCAGAATCACGAGCGTCAAGAAGCAGGCTCGCTTAACTCTGGAATTGACTTTTAAACAAAAGTAGGTGAAATAGGCGGAACCATCATGTTATGATTTAACTTGAACTGAAAATATTTATTATTTTAGGAAAGTGAAAACCCACAGGGCATAAAATAAGAAAAGCACAAGTCCAAAATAATTTAAACTTTTACAATCCTTATAAATATTTTTTGGCCCAATCAAGGATAGCCTAAGAATAAAACAAATTTAGCAATGTTTTTCTTTTTTTGAAAATAAAAAAGAAAGGAAAATCTACCATATATTGTGCATGTATGCACCATTAGGACATCAACAGTTCTTCACATGAAGTTAAGATCACATGACTGGTTGTCTTGTTGTGTAACAAACTAGATTTTTCTTTTTGTTCTATGTTTTTTTAAATTAGGGCCACAATCCAGTGTGTTCTATTACACACAGCTGAGAATTCAATCCACAATATTAAATGCAGCCGGAGAAATTGCTGAGAGTCCTGTTGATAAGTGGGGGGTCTTACTTTCCTAGCTGAGTTAACCAGCTGGAAATTATGACGTCGCCTCTGCACCCAGTAATAATGATAATGAGAGTTCACAGTGGGAAGTCAAGGAAAAAAATATATTTTTAACTCTAAGTATAGTTCTGGGATAGAATGGCAATTTGTTAAAATCTCAGAAGGTCAAATAATCAGATCAGTGAATCAATGAGTGGTGTTCTAGTCAGCGCGATGTGTTAACCATTTGTTTGCCACTTTTTTATAAAACCGACTGCTCAGTTATGAAGAGATTAAAAAATAAAAATTATGAGAGATTTCATTTGCCAAATATTGTTCAGGATTTGGAGGTTTTGGAACAGCAGCAGGGGCAGAATCAGAAATTGTCACAAACTGGATGATAAATCTGGAAAAATGTTCATCAGCAGCAATCTCGTTCATGCAGCACCCGTCTTTAATCTTCTCCTCATTTAAAGTTATTTTCATTTCCCTGCCGCCTCCCTCGCTTAGGGAATTGAATGTGGCAGCCTCCACACAGGCTTCCGTAACATGCTAACATAAGAAATCAATCAGACTCGCAGCATTTCAATAGCGCCCACTGCTGACATTGATTTATTACAAATGCGGTAAAGATGAAGGGAGAAAGTCTTTATGGTAGCTTGATGGCTTGGTCAAACGGGAGAGGACGTATGAGAGCAGGATGAGGCGATGATGACTTGATGACTTTGGACAGGGGGTCTTGGATTTTCATGCGCCGACCTCTGCTGACATTGTCCACTTTCAGGTCAGTACCCTGTCAGTCAGCCACCAGCAAGGAAATGATGATATAGTATTTTTTTTATTTAGTTTCTTTTCTTTTTTTTTTTTTTTTTATGTGATGTGTATGACAGCTATTGCCTCACTGTATAGGTTATGAACTGCACGAATATGTAGTGCTGGCTTTAACTTGCACCAGTTTCACTTAAACATGTATTTGATTGAAATAGATTAAGGCTAATTTTTCATTGCAGCTGCATGATTGATAATAAATAACCCATTTGAGAGAAATCTGTTACACTTAATATTTCATGCTCATATAAAGTGTCTTGCCCTTAATTAAGCGTTAGTCAATCATACTTGGACGTGTTTGGGTGTATCTTTCTACCAGCTCTGCATATCTAGAGACTAAAGTGATGCTTTTAGTGCTACCACAGAGTCAAGACGTTTAAAACCACAGCAGGAGAAAAGTGGCAAAAATGACTATTTTACCTTTTTCACACTGCACGCTTGAAATATAAATTTCTAACTTCCAAGCTGGAAGAATCAATAGGAATGTTCATCGGAGTCAAAATGTCAAGCAGGAACAGAGTTTTCTCATCAAGCTTATCTCAAAACCCAATATGGCTCCTGTGTTTAAAAAAAATGTGGCGATAGCCCAGTACCAGCTGTATAGGAACAGTTAATCTAAACTTGAATTTCTGCATCATTTAATATTTGAAGCATAGATTGTTGACTACTCATTTTTCTTACAGCTAAATTGCAAACTATCTTGTGAAAACATTTCTTAAAAGTAACAAAAGGGCAGTCCAAGAACCTCTAGTGGTACTTGTACCACCTCTAAGTTTCACTGGTGGTGTGTTGGAGAGGACATGCAGTTATTTTTCAGCAAAGATACATTTTCGTAATAAAATACTCTGAGGCCTGTGGTTGTAATGCAACACAAAATGAAAAGAACAAGAGGAATAAGCATTTTTTTTGCAAGGCACCGAGAGCCTATCTGGAGGATACTTCGCGATCCCGTTTTGTTTGCTATTGCAAGTACTTTTGGGGTTTAATACTTATTTATCCGTTCTGTAAAAGAAGACTAAAACAGAGGGGCAAGCAGATTAAGAGCTCAGCAGCAGCTTGGACACACATTTGGAGACACCAGAGGGAGTTGAAGTAGACAAGGATTGAAGTGGATTACTGACACAGGACAGCAGCAATGTTGGAAGAATGAAATCGCCCGTACTTTACGCTGTGCCGCTTTCATAAAAGACCCACACGAGGGGAAAGCGTATGCTTGCTTGTGGCCTTATGCAGATACGCTGAGTGGCTGTGGGTGTCTCTCTGCGGGGGCTGAAAAGCCGATGGAAGGGGGTGAAGTGGAGATTAGAGTGATAATGTACATCTGTAATCCCGAGCACTTTAAGAGGGCAAAGTGTCAAAAACTTCCTTCATCCACTGGACCGGGTGTCACGGAGATCAGTCATTGCCATGGCAACTGATTATTTCGAATAATAATCCCGGCCATATGTGCCTGGTTCATAATTAGAAGTTGACTGTAAGCAAGACCGCAGGTCAAACTGTGATCAGAGGACTGACAGTGGGTGCAAATGAGAGAGTTCCCCACACCTCCACACACCTCCACCACCATCCGCTGTTTTTCTTATAGAATCGTTCACCTTGCTTGTCTCATCTGTTGCAGCAGAGATTCACAGAAACAGCTGGCCTTTAGCTGCATATGCAGAATTTCTTCACGATCTGATCCCATCATGTTTATTGCAAGGAGCTTGCTCTAAATGTCATTGCACCCTGAGCACATTGAGCTTTCGATGGCCCTCTTTACCCCCCCCCCCCTCTTCCCCAATAATAGATCTACAAAATGAAAATCTGGAAGCGAATAAAATAGATTTATGATTTCAATCAGACTGATAAGCCTCTTGAATCGCCCTTTTAGCAGAATACAGAGAAAAGGAAATGACTAGATGAGGGGAGTTTGCAAATGTGAGCTGGGGAATGTCGGGGATGAGGGAGCCTCGGGGAGAGAGAAAAAGAAGAGAGAGAGAGAAACTTTTGTGGTTTGTTTCCAAGCCTAGTGCTTCCATTAGGAGTTCAGACACTTTAACTCCTCACAACAGTCCTCCCTTTACGAGTCATATGGAGAATGATTCATTTCCCATAAGCCACATTCACACGTGTGTGGGGGAATAGCAACAACAAGGTGCAAAGTGGTTTATCCATTATTGTCAGTTGTCTAGTTTGTCACTTCAGTGCATGGGAGAAAAGTCATTTGGAGAGAGAGTCTTATGTGTTGTTTACCTGTGAGGCAAAAATGCAGATATCAATGCTTATTACTGTAGAAAGGTTTAAATACTTTCTTAACACCGTGATGTAAAGTGTTTCTTCATAGCTGCTCATCTTTTATGGAGTCACCACTGGGTGTTGAGAATAAACAAAATAAATCACATTTTTAATGCAAATGTTTGACTGAATCGGTGATTAGAAATACAATTTCAATTACGATGATGGATTATGTAGAGAACACTGGAATGACTTGGCTTTGCTTTCACGCAGTGGTTCCTATATATTCAGAGACACTCATATTCAAGGTTTTTTTTTTCTTGTTATAAACCAACAGCATTGCAATTTAGATGTGGAGGAATTTTTCTGCCATAATCCAAGAGCACACATTTTCAGGATGAAAGCAGGATTTCATGTCTTTTGTTCTCAAATCTTGTAATAATTTTGCTTACATTTTCATTTTGAAAGCAGGACTCGTACACATTTCTTCTCAAAATTTGTAATGCTTGGACTGGAAACTGCAACAGACTGGCGACGTGTCCAGGGTGAAATCCTGGTTCTCGCCCGAAACGTTAGCTGGAGATAGGCACCAACACCTCCCGACCCCACTAGGGACAAGGGTGTAAGGAAATGGATGGATGGATGATGGATGGATGAATGGATGGATGGATGGATGTACTCGAAACGTCTCCTCGCGCTCACATTTAGTCTGCTCGGACTCTCTACTCTCTATAAAAGTATACTAATAGGGGGCACATAGCCCCAAAAGAAATGTATTAGCCTTGACAGACTGAAGCCAATTTGAGATTTTTCTCATTTCTTTGTAAATTTCATATCAGAAGGCTTGACGATTTCTGTAGGAATGTGAAACATGGCTGTCGCGAGTAACTTTTACAGTTCTCCCAAAAGCTCTGATTCATCACTGCAGGTTGTCAGACTGCCTGATGATGCAGAATGACAAACCTGTTCTCTAATCAAATTTGTCACATCGTGCGAGGCAGGATCACAAGGTGCAGTCGCGGCCGACACATTTAGGAAAGAGCCTGCATGCGTGCAGACAAGCCACTTTGGTTTAAACACCAATTAAGCCTTGTGCTCCGGTTATATCTGCAGTCTATTAGATTGTCACCCATCACTATTAGCTGGCACTTGAAGCCCTCCGGCATTTTGGAAAAATAATTACATTCTCCCTGCGTCATAATTACCACTTTGAAAGTGGCTTTTTCAAACACTAACAAAGCAGGCACTCACTCCTCCGTCTCCCCATTCCGCTCGCCCTGAAGCTCCGCTGTTCTCATCACGTCTGTTGTCTCCCCAGACACTAATGAAGTGGTTTAATCTCGTAACTCCAGAGGATTTGTCAGCAGAGGAGTGCATTAATTACGCTCTTATGTGTTGTCGTTTTGAAGTTTTTCCCATTTTGACAGACGACCGAACATTTAAACATGTTTGCCATTGTCACTCTTTGACTGCGTTTTCTGGGACACTGTGTTGATGCAGTTCATCAAAAAGATACTAAAACAGTAATATATTTTTACAAAGGCCAGATTTTTCAGATTTTTTTTTCTTAACATTAGCAGCTCTACTTGACTCTAAAAACAACATTTTTTAGTTTTGACCAATCAGCAATTTTAATTACGTCTTGTATTTTATGTTTATACACACTGACACTGTTCTGTCAGTGTGTGTGATTTTTTTTTTTTTTTTTTTTTTTACTAAGCTAACCATGTTTGGTTTATCTCTGTGGTGCTCATTTCATTCTTCTAATGTTGATTTGGTTAACTTTTAGTGGCAGCTTTAGTTTTTTTAAAGTATTTTTTTTCCAGTAATTGCCAATTGTGGCATTTATTCAAAGAACTCTTAGAAAGCAAGCTGCTTATTTATCCAGCTTCTGAGTGCCAGGATGTCTTCGCTGTCAGAAATAAATGTAGGCCTATTTTACATGAGCACTCGCCTCAGTTAAAGCTTTTAAAGTCCTTTTCTCACTCGGACAATAGCGTTGAAAAGTAGTTACTTTGATGTAGCTTTTTCAAAATGTCTCACTGTATTTATCTCTGTTAGTTGGGAAGGGAAAGGAGATTTTGGTCTGTTTGAAGTTTGAAAGCATTTCATAATGGTACTCTAAAGGATGAGGGAATCTTTTTTTTTAAATCTTTACATATGGTGAGCAAATGTGACGGTTGTGTGTGTCTTATTAAAGTTTTTTTTTTTTTTTGCAATCACCAATGATTAAATTCACAATCAAGGACAAAGACAGCTACAGAATAATGCTAAATTTAGAAGGTACATAAATTGCATCCTTCATTACAGTTTCTCTCTTTTGTCTCCTTCTCTGATGTTCCTGCGAGTCAAAATCTGAACTCTTCCTGAAGACCAGAGTCTTATAGGATCTTTCGGTTTTGATGATTAAAACATCAGCTTGTAATTTCATTTATCTTTTTTATTATTTATTTCGAACATGATAGAAGTATAAAATCACACACACGAACAAGGATTGCAAAAAACATAGTTTTGTGCCACAATAATCTTAACATGCTCGAAAGGGAGAAGAAAGAAGTAAGAAACTTATAAACGTTGTGTGCTAAACTTTGAAGCAATTGCAATCTCAAAAACATTCATGCATTCAGGTTTATTCAAAACGGACAGACATAATGCCTTTTAAATATATATATAAAAAAACAATCCAATGCAAATATCTGTAGAAAAATTGCTCATTTGCAAGATCTGATTGTTCTTGCACACTACATATTGTAGTATGACAGATAGAAGTAAAAAAGAATTTGGTACAGGCTTGTCTGCTTCAGCTGTAGCGAGAATACGCGAAGTTGTTAAAAAATTGTTAAACCAAATTGGGTTTTTTTTTTCCTTGACCAATTTTATTAATAAATATCTTTCTTTGCGACTGAAACTGATTCTCTCACCATGTTATGCAATTACATTAACATGTTAGTGTGACTGATACCAGCACTTGACAAAGCAGCAATCTAACCCCCACACAAAATTTCAAGAGGCCCCTTCATAATGCATGCATATCTCAGTTATGCACTGAGTGCCATCCTCACTGATCAGTGTCGAAAAGAGTGTCAAACAGCTTGTTTGGTTTATGTGCCTTACTTTTATTATTGTGAAGGTCCAATTCAGAAAATAACTGTTTCTGTGATTTTTGAATATAACATTGTGCCCCTTTATAGAAGGCATGCTTCATCTTTATTGCTGGTGCTTGAACATATTCACGTGTCATGACATTACAACAATAGACTGCAATATGTTTTACTAGGATTTTCCTTGTTAGGCCAACAAAAACTAGCGCATTATTGTGAAATGCATGGAAAATAACTCATTTTAAAATATTGTACAAATGGAAACTGGAAGAGATTTTCATGCATTTAGCCTGACGTCTTATTAGCTTTTCAGGCCCTGTTATGAAAAAATAGAAATCTCAGAGCATGCTTATGCCACTCAGGTGGTTCACATGGTTTTCACAGCACATGGAATTTTGCAGGTTGTCGATAAAAATGAATCCTGGGTTTTATCACATCAGAGCAGCATGTTCCACATATTTTCCTTCCTCTGCTTGGCTTATGTCATACTTGAAAATATGCTGCCTTTATTAATCTCGTTCCACAATAGATTTGTTGTTGTCAGTCTACTAAAGGCCAGATTTGTGTGAGAGAACTTATGGTTCTCTCCAGAGGCCATATTGGCTTCTTTGCTGCTTCTTTGATTAATGCTGTATTTGCCCAACATGTCAATTTAGTTTAGGTGGCCAGCTATGTCTTTCTTTTTTCCCCATTTTCAGATAATAAACTCAAAAAACTGTGATGCAACTTGGTTACATATAGTTGGAATCTATTTACAAATGTAACTTCTGAAGGCAATTGATTCTTCTTCCTTGTATTAAGGGTTATTTATGTAAAGTTGACTGAGTACAACAATGACACAATACTTTGTGTTGTTCAACCACGCAATTCCAACAAAATTCATTGACGTTTGAGGTTGTAACCAGACAAAACCTAGAAAAGTTAATGGGGTTTCAATACTTTTGCCACAACTTAAATGACTCTGAATCCCACTTATCTAAATTTTTCTGTCCAAGCAGTAAATGGACTTAATCATATAATGCTTTTGTACTCTTTGCTGACCACTTAAAGCACTTTACTCTACAACCACATTCACTCAGTCGCACTCACAAACACGCAAACATTCACACACCAATACGCAGATCAGCAGGCAATTTAGGGTTAAGCGCCTTGCACGGAGGCACACTGACATGAGACGGAAGAGGATGATGGGATCAATCTCACAACCCTCAACCCTTGATTGCAAGGCAGCTATTGTTCCCATTAATCCACAGTCACCCATAGAAATAAGGGATGCACATGGTTCTGATCCAATTAAGGGAACTTTGCAATATGAAAGTTGAGTTCAATTAAACTGATGGCCTCTGATGACCGATATCTTCCAAAGTACAACTTCCATTTGGCGAGTGAACACGCAGCACTTGTCACCCAATAGCACTCAACCAAGACTTGCTTTCCTCACATGAACTCGCACACACATAAATTTGCAGGGCTTTTTTCTTCCTTAATTGAACCCTTGCACTCTACACTGTCTCAACTTACAGGTGCAAAGAGCGAGTGGAGAAAAGGAGCAAATGGCATGTTTGTCTTGCACCATCTGCAACAAAAATCTGATCCTTTTTGCTCAAGCTCTTGTCAAGATTTAGGGTTCACCTGCATGCAAGTGCAGTCACAGACCCACGAAATGAGATCGATGGAGAAAGAGTGATAAAAAGAGACATCTTCACATGCACGCACGTATGAAAGAACTCCCTGAAGTGCTACTTGAGCCTGCAGTCGTGATTCATTCTGCAGGGTAGCTGTAGCGTGAAGCAAAGACACCAGTATCTATAACACGCATGTATTATTTATGAGTGGCGGTGTGGTGCAGCACACAGAGCTGTGTGCAAAGGTATACATTAAGGGGAGGAGGCTCCTTATTTCTGCCTGTTAGAGGAAGTGTCTGACTTCTTATTACATTGCTGCAGTTTTGCTAAAATTTCAAAGCTGTGGGGCGGAGATCCATCTCGCCTTTTAATGGTTTGTCTTTTTGAGAGTGTCATTTCATGCCAAGGTTTGTGCGAGCCCCAGCGCTCCTACTTGCAATCACAGCTGTAAGTGGCCTGCAATTTAAAAAAGAAAAAAAAGAGAGAGAAATTGAAGTGGGACTGGAATGGAGACAGACAGACATGTGGCGGTGCAAAGTTGAAAATGCAAGGAGTCCTTGATGAGAGCCATTCTGATTATTCCTGACAGGAGCGAATAGCATTATAATTACCTACTCGCTGTTTCATGGAAGAATGAGTTTTGCTTCAAAACAGATACATGCCTCCCACTCCTCAGTTGTGTGTTTTGAAAATGAATCAGCAAGGTGGCCATTTTGGCTCTTGTAGGACCCTCACAGTGCATAAAGGATGTTTTTCCTCTCATTGAAGGAGTCGTTTCTGCATTTTTAATCTCCATTAGTCTCCAGCCCTGTTAAATAACTATCCAGCTTGGGTGCTCTGATGCTCTTGAGTCTAATGTTTCTGACATTTTACGCAGTCATATCAAAATCTTTTATAGCAAACCTGCATCTTGTGGATAAATTTTTGATTTCAAGTCAGGACAAGTCAAGTTTATTTGTATAACCAAATATCACAGCTGGGAGACATTCAAGAAGGCAGGAAAAACAACTCCATAAAAAAAAAAAAAAAGAGTAAGAAAAGCTCACAGTTCCAAGAGAGACTTAATGTCCTAAAGTGTTTTGCTTTTATCATTTTCCACGCCACGTTGGAAAAATGTGGGGAAAAGATAACAGTAGCATGCAAAATGCCCACATTTATTTACCAATTTATCAAGAAGCGGCAATTTCCATCCAATCTATTTGTCCACAAATGAGGCTGTTTGTAGAAAAATGTGGTGCTCTTTCTGTGACTGCTTTGTCAAAGGAAAATGGAGGATAGAGGAAGTGAGAGAGAACGGCAGCTAAGGGCATGACGTACACTGAAGTGGGAAGGGTGTTCCCAGGTGGTCTGCGTCACGTGCGACAAGACCATCTTGTGACCACACATTGACTGTTCAGCTTCTGATGAAGTATTGGAGAACCTTAAGTTTTCCTCTAATAGCCATGATTCAGTTTTACAAGGAGACTAAAAGAAAGGTCGCCAATCTCTTAACCTCTCCAATGAAAACAATCAGAGTGGCACTAGCATGTGATGCAACTTGCTACAATACCATCTAAGAACGGATTATTATTTTAAACTCAATTGTGAAAAAAGACACTTTAATGTCTCAATTTGTCTTTGTGCGCTGCAAAGCAGGCCGGAATAGATTGGAAGGATCTGGAATAGATATAGAATTGGACTGGAATAGATTCCAAGGATCATTCAATCTAGAGACTGAAACATACGTCATTATGAGAAACAATTTTAATAAACTGAAAATCCATTTTGGATAAAATGGTGGCCCCAAAAATTGCAATTACATCAAATAACGAGGTAGTAAATAGAGACTCTCACCCCTGCAGGGTGTGTGGATTTTGTTGAATAGATATTGAGTAGATGTTGAATTGGTTACATAAATTATGCCATTTTGATTAAAATAAGTGGAATTAGAAAAGAGATTTCCAGAAATATGTCTATTTATCAATATGTGGTTAAAGAAGAACATTGCTACTTGGTCATCTTTACTTTTTTTTTTTTTTTCCCCAAACAGCCTGGCCTCATCTATGCTCTGGGAAAAGACGAGAAGCACTCCACAGTCATGCAAAAATAAAAACCCTCATTTAAAGCATGAGTTGTATTCCAAGAAGTCATTCTGGCTTCCAAATGATGAACTTAAAAGTAGGAGCTGCAATAATATGTTTTTGCATTCTGGTGTGTACGTACATCTCAGGGACAGAGGGTTACAGTCTTGAGCCCTGCAAGAGCTCCAAGGACAAGCAGTGAAGGGTAGAACGGGTGATTTGTCTCAGGGTTGAGCAACCCCCTCCCCCTGGTTGCTCACAGCCCTTTCCGCTCTCTTATCTTATTTTTGTCTTAGTTTGAAGGTGAGGGGCATTTCTCAGTGCTGGCTTGCATACGCTTTTCCAGCCAATAGCATTTTAAGGAATTTACAGACTCGATTTGGGTTCTTGTATACTTTGGCAGCCATTTAAACAAATGCCTGAACTCTTTTTTATTTTTATTTTTTTATTTTGCTGCTTACCGGCACGGGTCTTCAAATAAACATAAGATCTCATACTCACAAAACTGTTGGCTCTTAGATTAAAACTAAAACTGTGTGAAGCCAATGAATGCATTTCATTAAAATCTGCTTTTCTGAACTGGAAGGCTGCTTTAGCTGTGCATCGAGATGTTTTATTTGTCTAGAGTCTAAAAAAATAATGGTTATAACCTCTATCTCCCGCTCCATGGTTCTCCTGTGTGCTGTTACCCAATACGTATGTTCCTTGTGTTGTTTTTTTAATTATTAGCATTATTATTATTCTGCTAATGGCCACATAGTGCCAAAAAAGTGTCACGCTTTCACATTTGCCATGTAAGCAACAGTCTCATAGATATTATGTGACCCTTCATATTGTTTTAGTCTTTTAAAAGATCCAGACAAATGCAATGTTATATCCAAAAGAGAATAGACTTGAACTTACATAATTTAGTTATGTAAGTTTGGTTTAGTAATTCCCAAGTTTCCAAATTGCAGCTAAAATAACAACATAACTTTGAACCGTTTACAACTCCAATTGATTCTGTTGTTGAATGAGTTTATGCAAGCAGAGGTTTCACATTGGGAGCTGCTGAAAGTATTAAGTTACTGTAATGAAGCCTATCATACAGTGTAATGGGCAATAGGAACATTATTATAAGATTAAAACTTGATCACTAATTATGTCAAAGATGAACTAAGTGAATATAAACTGCAGTTGTTTTAAATTCCAATTTAAAGCAACTACCCCACCATGTTAAATTATGCATTAAATGTGATTAACAACAGCTGATGGTAAAGCAGAGGTCAATTTAATGCACCACCTTTTACTTTCAGTCTTGTAGAGTCAAACAAAAAAAAGCTACAAGAAAAAGAAAGCAAGTTTTTCTCACTTTAGATCAAAAGACTCTATAGAATAGATGTCATTAACATGTATTGGTCTACAAAAGGTTATAAATCCACCTCTCAGGCTTTGGGACTCCTGCAAACTACAGTGAGAGTCATTATTCACACAGGGAGAAAATATGAAATGGTGTAAAACCTGAGTGCCTGGCCTACCAAAATTATTCCATGAAAAACAGCTGCTGACCAAAACGAACAAAATGTCCTCCATTTCCAATTTGTTATAAAACATTTTCTATGATTACATAGTCTGTTGGGAAATGTTTCTGACTGACGAGACACAACTAGAACAAGCTGTGTGTCCCATTTGATCTGGTGTAAAACTAAAATAGCATTTCAGAAAAGATCCTCATAGCCGGAGTCAAATATGATGGCGATGGCGGCATTGTGATTGTCTGGGCATACGTTGTTCCTCTAGGACCTGGATGACTCAACATAATTAATGGAACTATAAATTGTGCTCTCTACCAGAAAGGAAGGAGAGGGAGATTATCCAGCCATCAGCTCATGATTTTAAGCTAAGCACATATGGGTAATGAGGCAGAACAATTATCTGAAGCACAACAAGAAGTCCACCTCTGGACTGTTCATAAAACAAACAAACAAGAAATTGGAGTGGCCTAGTCACATACAAATGTTGTGTAAACTGCTCATGCTCAAAAAACCCTCCAATGTAGCTAAATTAAAGCAATTCTGCAAAGAAAATTGGACCAAAATTCCTCCACAGCAGTGTCATTGTCAATTACTGCACATGCACAAGCCTAGTTGCTGCTGCCAAGGATGGCACAATCAGGGGACAATTACTTTTTCGCCCAAGGGCAAATTTAGTTGGGTATTTTGTTTTCCTTCCATATATGATGCTTAATGCTTTGGAAACATCACTTTATATTTTCATAGCTGGCTACACAAAAATGTGTCCAATATTTTGCAGGGTTATGTGGTTGTACCTATTTAAAAAGGATTTTCTTTGCAGGTAATATGAAGAAGTGTTGTGTTATTTATTAAATCTTTATTTTGTATTTTCAAAATGACATGCTACTTCCCCATTTCATTAGTGATTATGGTCAATAGTCAACCAAAGTAACAGTAAAATATCTTGTTTGATGTTGGTGCCTAAATTTGCCTATTGATGTATTAGCTGCAACTTTTAGTATATACATATAAGAAAGGGCTATGGCAATATCTGAATGTACTCGGGTGTAATAGCAGACTAACATTCCAGATTACAGTAGTGGATCTGGTCAGTAAGTAGCTGTGGTGGATTTGCTACAAGAGCTTTATTTATTGATTCTCTGGCTGACATCCGACTTAAAAGCAGTAATGTAAAAAACAAAACAAAACAAAAAAATAAATAAATAAATAAAAAATGCATTTCATTATGACCTTCTGAAAGTGTCATAAGCAGAATCAAGATCAACACAAGAGCAGATTTTCGTTCAAAGAACTCCTGAAGCAAAACGGATCACGATTGCTTTTTGAGATTTTTTAGAAAGTCTGCCTAAAACTAGAGTTCTGCATAAAGAAATGAGTTTTGTACTAAATACAAAAACTTTATATGGATGTTTTTTTTCATTCATTTTTATATTTTATAAGTTAGGGTAAGGATTTTGAATATATTTTGACTATCAGTCATTACCTGAAAGTTAACTTCAACTCAAGATTCATTGAACTTTCAAGCTTCAAAGGTGTGTAATGGCAATGTTCCATCGTTAAAAACCCCTGGATGAAGCTTAAATTATGCTTTTGAAAAACACTGATCCACAACTGAGTAAAACAGAACTGATATCTAAAAGTCTTGCTCATAGATCATGTTGCCAAAGTACTGTAGTTGTGTATGTATTTTTCAAGCATATAGTGCCTCTTAATAGCACAATCAAGTAACTTTGTTACCTTCTGTTGCTATAAAATGCTCTAAATATTTATATATAAAACATAACTTAAAAGTAATGACTTTGCAATTGTGATGCCTTGAAATTGGCCTCTGTCTAAGAAGCTCCTGCTCTTTCCACATCAGAACAATCATTCTCCATTATGCAGTTTGCTACTCTTCCTGGTGATGTTGAACTGAGATGTCGTTCACAAATATAAGCCTATCAGATGCATAGTTGCACTAGTAGCCACTAGTCTGAAGGAGCTGAGTGGGGACGTTATGAGGGAGAGGTAAATTGTCGTAATTGTTTTTCTGTTATTTTAATGGGCGGCTGGAGATGGAAACACTATTAAATGCTTGTGATAAATTCCATCAATACATTTTTTTTTTCCCTTTTATGTGAACAGATGCTAATGAGCTGGTAATCCTTATTTTCGAGGGATGTCTGACTGTTGTTCTGTTAGAAATTAATTTCACCAGTGTTATACGTTCTGGTTTTAGGTTGCTTGTAGAGTTGCTTGTAGAGGGTCTAGTCAACATCTCGTCTCCCCCTTTAAGATAAACAAAATAAAGACCAAACAGCGTGGCGTGTCCTAATCTGCTTTGTGATCCCATTTTTTTTTTCTCCTGTCTTCTCTCTCTTTTCACCATTCTGTCAGTTTGAGTCATCCCATTTAGCATCCTGCGAGTCCCGTTAAATGATTAGTAAACCCACAAGTGAATATATGCAAAGCCTCTTCCACTCCATCAGCGGCTTAGTGAGAAGAGAGCTTAAACACACCTTGCTAAATCCCTGTCACACACATTTCTGTAAAGGTGCTCTGTAAAGTGAGCTAATATGGCAAATACAGCATTTTTAGCTGCCTAACCACCATATTTTGAGACGATGTTGGGATTCTTGTCTGAAACACGTGAAACTTTTGGGGGGGGGGTTTTGTCCAAGAACACATTCCCATCCTTCCAGGTGACTGCATCAGATATTATTTCTGAAGGTTCAACTAATCAAAGTATCCTGTTGAGTTTCAAATCCTCTTTGCTAGTGGGGTTTCCAGAGTCAGATTAGGACAAGACAAATGTCATCCCAACACCAAGAGCACTCTGTAAGACACCGTACAGATACGGGCCCTTTGCTTGCGGTGTCTCTGTGGATGTATCTGTACAAGCTGCACAGAAGCCCCGGTGTGAGCATCAGCAGACACGGGGATGAGAAAATAAAGCTCTGATACATGTTGCTCTGTGTTATGGGCAGAGAAAGTGTCAAGAACCTCAGTGTGTTTCAGCTGCAGCGCAAAACCTTTGTTCTTAGTGTTTAACTTCCACTGCCAGCGAGTGTGTGCTCTCAATCCGGAGTAAAGCACATAGTGAGAGCAAACTTTGTGTCGACGTCTTTGCATGAAATACTGAGCATGATTCTGCTTTGACTAAGAAGGTCTGCAATCTAATCTAGTCAGTGTAGCCCAATCACTGTGGTGTCTCTGTTTGCAGTGCTGCACTATAGCTCCTCTGTGTATTGCAAACACAGACAGCTGCAACGTTTTTGGCAGAGCACATATAGATTTCTATTGCTGACCCCTAAGGCTGCTTCTTAGAATGCAGTGCACCTCCCCCACTAACAACCACAATCATTTAGGGGTTTTTTTCTCTCTCTCTCTCTTCTGTCTTATTATACTTATTTGCACTTGCTCGATGTATTAAACATTGGAAGGAAATGCTTAGAGCAAATTAATTAATTACATGCAAAACTCACACTTACTAAGATCTGTCAAAAACAAATATGGATTTACAGGGGGAAAAAATCGGAAATTTTGGGTCAACATGAGTTCATGTGAAGGTGCAGATTTACATGAACAGCTTTGTTTGTTTTTATTAACTCAACCCCTTTCACAATAAATAATTTTTCAAAGAAAGTTATACCAGACTATTGCATGAATGAGGTCTAAACTTGGACATGTTCACTGGAGATGTCACAGCACTCCTGTAAATTAGGTTGAGTTACAATCCGTTTAAGAATTAGCTTTTACTGTGAACAAAATATCCATTCATCCATCCATCCGTGCATCTAAGCTTATTTGGGATTAGGCACGTTCAAGAAATCCAGACGTCCAACTCTTCATCTTTTATTGCGAGATTTCAAATATGTATAGCCTCTCCAGCAAGTTCTGGTTCTGCCATGGGGGTCTCATCCCAATCGGCCGTGCACAAAAAAATCTGCAGCAGGAAGTTCTGTTTTTTGCTTTTCTACATTTAGTTACATTGCTACATACTTGAATGGATTTCACATTTTTTTAAATAGACCAAAATACGAAAAAGCCAATTATTGTGAAGTCGATTGGAAAGGCATACATTTATTTTTTTTTATTTTTTATTTTTTATTTTTTTTGTGAATAGGAATATGAATAGTGTGGTTGGTTCATCTATTTTACTGGACCTCCATGAATCAATACGTTTAAATCTTTCTTCATTGGATTAAGGCCTGAACTTCATCTTGGCCATTCCATCATGCATAGAGCCTGTAATGGATTTTTGTTTTTCCCATCTATTAATTTGATGGATCTTTCCATTAAGTCTGACCCTTTCATTTTTTAATCGTGCCCTGTCTGAATAAAAGTGACTGTACAACATAATACTGCCACCACTTTGTCTGGTGGGTGCAGGGTGATGTGCAGTTTGTTTTATGCTATCTAGAACATTTACCTTGGAGGCCAAAAAGTTCAGTTTCGGTCTCATCTGACCAGAGCACATTCCTTCACTTTTGCATTGTTCCTTATATATTTTGAGGCAGATTTCAAATGATGGTTTTCTTTCAACAACTATCTCCTTGTTTGTCATCCATTAAGCCACATATAGCGTACAGAATTGGTAGATGTTTTGAGAAGAAATTAATGTGGTTGAGGAGTATGTACACCTCGACGTTTAGCTGGACAACAGACTGAATCAGAGATACAACAGTGAAGCTGGAGAGGCTGCCAGTCTACCTTTGAGCAACATAGAATTACACAAACATGCACATACATGCACTGATACCTAAGAGCAATTCAGCGAGGCAGATTAATGTAACGGTCACGGTTTTTGTGTAGCCAAGGATAATCTATGCATGCATAGGGATTACATGCAAAGCCAATGCAGAAAGACCCTCAGCTGTGATTTGAACCTTCTGGATGCATGGCAACATTGCTACCAACTGTGTGACTGTGCAGCCCATATGTTGCCTTATTTGATCAAATCTTATTAAAAAAACAATTAACTTTTGTGGTTGTGCATAATAAAATGGAGAAAATTGAAGTTGTGTAAAAGCTTTTATAAAGCCCTTTCTAACAACTTTGATGACTTATTCATGTATCTTAAAAGTATAAATTACATAAAGGGAAGACCAATGCACTGCTTGATCCTTATTTATTACATGACCTCAAAAAATGAGACTTTTATCTTAGTGGAAAGTGTTTTATTGCTTAATCAGGTGCGCTGTAAAGGAATTCACCTCCGATGCAACCTTACAATAACCACTACCATGCATTTTTCTGTGATCCTCGTTCTATTTGCCTACGAAGTAATAATAACAAGAGGCATCCCACCAAGAAAAAAAATCTGCCTTGTTAGTTGAATGGCAGCATTGATGTAACAGAACAGATACCTGCTGAGAAGATGACCAGACTGAAAGTATCAAGCTTTTTCTCTCATTGATTTGTCTTGTATTTCTGCTTTCTTCTGCTCATGAGGGTCAGGATGAGAGGCGGGCTACATACCATCGACAGGTTGCCACTCCATTATCATGCCAGCACAGAGAAACACAAGACTAACGACCATGTCCATTCATGCTTGCGCATACTGTCAGTGTAGGATGTGCTACTAATTTTACATTTCTGCTATACTGGATCAGAGTACCTGGAGAAAACCCACACATGCTCAAAGAGAACATGAGGCATCAGGAAGCCTCCTCACAATGTAATTTGATGTAGTCTAGCAGTTAGCATAGTTTTATCAACTTTCACCACATGGGATTCATAAGAGGGGGGAAAAAAGGTGTTACATAGTAGTGTTAGTTATTTAGACAATCTGATCCTCTTTTTGTTTTTGGACAAAATGAAGAGGAGCTCCTGATAACAGCATGCTTGAAACGCTTTGACTTCTCATTAGCACACTGTATTGGCTGGAGCAATGATGCCTGTCATATTTCATAGCAGATCATTTCATTTGTTTCCTCCAACCGAGACTGTTATGCAGACTGCAGCTAACTGCTACCACCATCACGGGTGGCTTTTATCCTCTTCAAATGGAACATGTCCGGCTTTCAATGCAGACAAATGTATCTACTTTGGCTGCTTATTCTGTTCTTGGTGTCATATTTGCTCACAGTGTCATCTAATGTACATACAATTCTTTGCCATTGTATTCATATTGCTCACACTTTTGCACGTTACAATCACAGATTTTTTTGTGTTATATTGCAAATTTTATGTGATAAATAGACACGGAAAGGAACATATGGTTTTCCAATTTTACTTGCAAAGAAAAATGTGCAATATGTTCCTAGCTCCCAATGCAGTATTATTCTTTGTTGAAGACCAAAAGGCATCCTCACAGCTTGATGCTGCCACTCTCTTGTTTGCAATTTATATGGTGTGTTTAGAGTGATGTGCAGTTCTAGTTTTTTTTTTTTTGTTGTTTTTTTTTTCTGCCACACAAATTTTGATTTCATCTTACCATTTTATTATCTGCAACATGTTTGCTGTTCCACTCACATATCATGGAAATTTTTAATGGATTTCTTTTTTCATAATTCATGTTCTCTCTAGAACAGCAAGTAGTGCATGACAGCAGTTGTCAATAGCTCCTCGTGTATGAGTTGTCAATCTTTGTAGCTCCTCCATAGTTAGAACTAATAATTTTCTGATTATTACTTTTAATAATATTCAATGACAAACTTTAAAGATGTTGAAATAATTACTGTATTTACACTGAGATGGATAAAATAACACCTGAATTCAGTCACTTGCCACTGAGAGCAAACATTGAAATGTCTGCTTTTAATATAGTAAAATACCAAAGAAAGCTCAAGGGGTGTAGGTTAATATTATGTCAAATATTAGCATATATACACGTTTATTGTACCAAGCTAAAGAACAAATTTCAGTGCAAACATTCCTTTTATTTTTAATGCACTGAATTTGTCAACTTGCGTGTGTGTGTGTGTGTGTGTATACTCTTCAGTGTCTGTGTTGTTGTCGCAGGCTAATTGAGCAATTCGGTCGTGGGAGCAGTAGTGTTTAAGGTCATGGAGCAGCCTGCTCCCATGGCTCAGTCAGAAAGATGCTGCTTTCATAATTACTCTGCTTTTATCTGTAGCGCAGCTAAAATGACTTCCAGACAAATGCACACAGAAAGCACAAACAAGCTCGAATACTGAAGAGTGAAATATTTAGATATTGCAAACTAACGCCCACGTTCAGCTGCATGCGTGAACAATTGCTTGCACACTAACACTTCCCCAACAATTTAAAGTCCTTTAATTTTATAGATGAGGCATTTTTGAAACCTCTTTCATGAACAATTGAATTCAGTCATGCATGATGAGAATGCCTGTTGGCTCTTTCTGTCTGCACATATTCGTGTGTAGGCGACTGTATTTTATCAGACCGAGCAGCTTTTATCGCCGAACAACAATTTTAGATTAGATGTGATTGCTTGGTTCACATAACACATGCAACACTTTCATTTCTCAGCTATTTCAATGCTGATCCAAAACCAGCGGCCCAGTGTGGATATTTGCACAGGCACGCATATGTCCCTTTCGGTATCTGTGTGTGCATGTGTGCACGCATGCTTGCATGTTTGTGTGCATGTGCTTGCATGCTCGACTGCACATGTAACTTGAACAAACGCCAACACTGGTGGCCCTGTCTGTTTGTTTCACGCAGACGTTCTGTGAATGTGTGCCCAGCTCCTCTCAACTCAAACATCGCTGGTCAGACTCAGAAACCGCCAGGGAGACTCCGGCCAAGGTAAGGCCCAGTCTCCACGTTGCACATAGTTCTGGTTGGAAGGCTACATACAGTTATTATGGACATGAATGTTGCACACAGTTTGGGCTTAGACTCATGTATCTGAATTGGTCTCTTTTATTGTGGCATGATCAATCAAGTTTCTGAAACCTTTCTGGCAAAAGGTGAATGACCTGCAGGGGGTGAGGTCGGCGCAATTGGCACACAAACCCTTTTGTCCAGTTCAGTGTCTTGACTGATTATAAAACTACCTTTAAAGGCTCAAGGTATTGTGGCATTCTTGCCCTTGATGAGTGACTTTTAGCGAGTGTTTTTCAGTCTGACTTCACAAACTGGTAGTAGAAGGGTGGGTTTAGATGGACAAAGTGTACCCTATTTCTCATAAAAGTAAATACAAGCACAAAAAAATTATGTTTTCCACCCAGAGGACACCCTGACCTTTAAACATAACATAATATGTTATGTCCCATAAGTTCGCAGAGAAAACCAAACGTGAATTTATAAGAAAAGCATATTGTTTGAGAAGCTTTAATGAGAAAATGTTTGATGCATCTTAAACGGGAAAAATTAACGTAGAAAAAAAAAAAAACATTTTTTTTTTTAAGTTTGAAGTAATGTTGTGTATATGCTTGTATTCAAACTGATAAAATGAAGCATGGTGTGGAATGAATCCCTTAGTTGTTCAATGTATTCTTTTTTATTGTTGGTATATATTCCTCCCCTTTCCTTTCAGTAGAAAAAAGAGGCACTCAATGAAAAGTGACTGGCTCAGGTGCAGGGGAGATTAGCTATCACTGACAATTGGTTCTCATCACAATCCGCTTCCTGGCTGCATGCCGGCAGTGTGAAGGATTATTTCATATTACACTTTACATTTTGTCAGTGAGCAGCGGCGGTGACGTGACCTCAGGTTGAGTACTCAGATACATACAGGCATTAGATGGATAAGGCCCTGCAGATTTCCTGAACTTGGTGATGTGATGGGAGGAAGAAAAAGGATTTGATTATATGAGATTTGGTGACAAATGTGTGTTGCATGCAAATGTAAAAGTGTAACTTAAAATGCAGGCGCATGAAAACTGGAGGAAAAGCTCCCTTTTACAAGTTTACTGTTTGAATATGTTTAACTTCCTTCACAGTTTGAAGAAAATCTGCATATTTTTTCTGAGTAGTTTGTTTTTTGGTTTTGTGGATTTGAGCAAAATTTTGTGTCTTGCCAAAGCTTTCACACCAATAACCTTTATTGGTGTGAAAGCTTTTTCCAGTTTCCCAGTTTTTCCTGTTACATCATTGTATAGCATATCTTATTTAAAGCAATTCACAGTCTGCTTAAATGTAACCAGTTGTCACTGCTGAAAAAAATACAGATTATTTAGCTGTGACAGGAATGGATGTGTTACTACTTTATCTTATAACCATCTTTTTCTAAGTTTTTGTATATATATATACTGCTCAAAAAAATAAAGGGAACACTCAAATAACACATCCTAGATGGACAGTTTGATTTCACAGAAGTTTGATTTACTTGGAATTATATTGTGTTAAAGTGTTCCCTTTATTTTTTTGAGCTTTATATATATATATATATATATATATATATATATATATATATATATATATATATATATATATATAATATAATGTGTTGGGATTTGCTGACTGAATGTAAATTAAATTATTAGCTGTATTAGTCACAAAAATAATTCATGCTGCCAGTTTCACTTAATGTTTCGAGCATTCTCCATGCAGAGGTGAGTGAAGTATGTGGATGGCTTAGCCTGAGTTATTGCTGAGTCATTCCTACTGTAGTTGAGTAAGAGTTGTATTGTTTCTGTATTACCGGTGGGCATGTGTGAAATACATGTGTGTGAGAAATGTGACGCTGCAATTTTTAAAATGCCAAATAAACCAAAGCCAGCAATCTGACATATATTGTTGTCAAATAATCTTTGTCACATTGTCAAATCTTCAGTAGGGTGATGGTGGTGTTATTTTTCTGTCAGATGATGTCTTCCTGTGCCGTTGAAGTTTAAAGGACAAAAACACAATGACGTGATAATTTAGACAGCACGTATCACGTTCCTTTCTGTTTACAGTTATACTGAAATTGCACAAAAACCAGATAAAATAAAATATATTTACTTTGTGGCTAAAACATGAAAAAAATAGGTCAATCCTTCTTTAAGGTAGATTAGAAAAACAAAATGTTGAAAGCTTATTTTGTGCCATTTTAAAGTGTTTTATCCAACAAAGGTCTGCCAGTTCTCATGTGTGATAGGACTAGTCATTTCCATAGAGATTAATTCTCTCTGATTCTCCTTTTTCAAAAACTGTCCATCAGAATTCCCCTGCTATCCCCACAAATCCCTCTGAGATCAGAGGAAATCTGAAAGTCAACTACTAATTACAGACTGGCCTAATGCAACAAGAAACATTTTTAAAAAGTAAGAAAGAAAAATCTGTTAAGAGCTTTCCGGCATCACAGTCTCTGTCATTACTGAGCAGCTCTGAAGAAGAATCAAGACACCATGTATTCTGTGGGGACATGAAGCTTCCTGCTGGTGCATTTTAATTTCCATTGACCATCAAACTGATAAGGCAGCAGAAAAATTGTGTACTTCTTGTGCTTTTTCCACTTTGTTGTTTGACTTCATGTCAATATGTCTCGCAAAAAAACACAATGGACTAGTCAATGGCTTCAAACTGCTGCATCATGATGCCTTTATGCTCAGAGTTTCCAACCATTTCGTTTGTTACCATTTTGGATATCATGTAAATTTTTTATGAATGAATAATTAATGAGCTTAGTTTCTTTTCAAAGATTTTTCACCCATAAAAGTCAACCCTGAAGTCATATTTGAAAGCTTCCTATTATGCGTTTTAATTACATTTTACTGATGTGTGACCTCCAGCAGCATTGCAGCACCCTGACATAATCCATCTCGGTAAATACCTCATAAAATAACCAAAGTATTTTCAAGCAGGGTTTCTCTGCAAAGAGAGAATGTGAGATGAAGTAAGAGTCAGAGATTCAGTATTGGGTGGATGGCTAGGTCAACAAAACATTGGGTTTGAAGACATGGATGCACTGTTTGGGGTAATTAGATGTGTGTGGTACAGCATGTGAACCAAGATACAGTGTAGCACAGAAGATGAAATAAAAAAGAGGAGGAAATAACAGAGAAAAGTTGCTTAGAGTAAAAGTAAGGCTCTGGTTTAGCAGAAAGCAAAAGCAATGAAAATGCAGGGTGATAAACTAAACTGGAACTGACACGAAAAAAAAGGTGAAACAAGGAGGACAAAAAAGTTTCGACGCAACTGAAAAGGAGACAGAGTAAACTTGGAGATGATACAGGAATGGTGCCATTTCATCGACTTAAAGGTCAAAGGTGAAGTCTTGGATTCACATCTTGCTAGAAGTGTCAGAAAGATTTCTGGCAGAAAATATTGCAATTAAAAGGGTATGTTTTGCAGCCACTTCCACAATGTGGGGGTCAGATGAACTACCTACCAAGCTCACCACAAATTGTAAATAAAGGCATAAGACAAGATTTTTTTTATCTGACATTATGTTTCTCGAACATAACAAAATTACAGTGGTACTCTCAGTGATAAATTAGATTCACTGTGGGAAACAAAAGCTGTATACTAAGGCATTGTTGAGCAGTAGCTCTCATGATTCAATATTCTAAAAATGAAGATGTCAGCATTGCAAGTCTCTTACTGTTAGGACACCTAAGACGTTTATCTTTTTTCATGTTAGTCAGAATACTGGTAATGAATATTCAGTGATGGGTTCCTCTAATGTCTTGGCCTGCTGGCAATAGAGCTTTGGGAAACTGTTTTAATGTCATATTGCTGTCGTTCTGCAGAGTGTTCCCATTATGCGCATAATACATACCGTGGTTTTGCTGATACATGTGCAAATATTTAAAATCTAGGAGCTGCTGCAGGTTTAAGATGCATGCTGAAATTTTGAATGATGTCGCAGTTCACATGTAACGTGAGATCTGGAAACAAAAGGATGATATGTTCAACTTATTCCCACTGTATAATAATTTGTTGGGGTTTGAAAGAGCGTTGGTTTATTTTTCTGTTTTTTTATTTTTGTTCAGTGTGTGTATCTGCTGACTGGTTCTGATACAAGTGTTTGGCAGGGAGTGGATGTTCTGATTGTGCTTGTACATAAAACATCAGACATTTAAATTGAGTGGGCAACCCTGGTGCATCGATGCAGTACAGGGTTTGATTTATTTGCATGTCTTGAATATCATTAGTTAAGAGTAACATAACTAGCTTCTCTAACTGTCAAAAAGATTAAATATGATTTACCATTCTTTTAGAAATTTACATAATCTGAGCATGAATATCCTAGTAAAATAAAACTTTTAATGACATGTTTCAAATGTTCTACATCCAGGCTGAAAATATTTTTCACCAATCCGTGATAATTTAAACAAGATTTAGGCACACAAGTTTATTGGATTTTTTTGTTGTTGTTGTTCTTATTGAGATCCAAAGCTGTGTATACAGGCTGAAATTATTTACATACATGTCCACCAGTATTTAGATAAATGCAGCTCACAACCATCTGGTTCATTGGTAAATGGTGGAATATTGTGAGTATGTGAAAAGCCACTTGTAACTTAAGTTTTTGCCACTATCCAATCCAATGTAGATGGGTTTGCCGTGGCATAGATGTGCCAGGAAAATACAAAACAACCATAAAAACACACCAAGGTGCCCACAAGCAGGGATCCCCAAGCTGCTCCGTCTGTACTCATTACCATTACCGATGACTGTTGGTTTGACTGTAATGCTTTGGTAAGATTAGCCAATACTGGTGTTTATCAGAGAAGAATAAATACTTTTTGTCTCCCTAATGGTGTCTTGCAACTTTTGTTTTAATGGATTTAGACTTTTGTAGAAAAGGTATGTTTGGCTCATTTAATCTGCTACTCTGCAGCTTTTTGTTTATTTTGCAAAGTGGGCTAGAATCCATATACTTGCACTTTGCTCTCATTCTTTCAACTGTACAGACAGTTTTGACTTTCCTTTTTTTTTTCATAGTGTTCTCATATTTAGTTTCTTCCCTTTGGCAATAAAATCTTGCCTGTGCCACTGGCTGTAAAACTAGTCTAAAGCATGATCTAGTGTATACTCCTTTGGGCTTTAAAGTAGGACACGGCTGTTTTTTATTCAAGTCTCCGTCACAAGTCATGTCTGCCACCACAGCTGTTTTAACAGTCGTCTTAAAAAAATTCTGAAATGCAATCACCTTGTTCATTTATTTTTATTCATTTATTTTATTTTTTTTTTTTTTTGAGAACTGCAAACAGGGAATTTGAGAGGATGGTTTCTGAGTATTATGAAGGGTCATATAATTTAACAGATTTTTCAAAATATTTTTGTTTAATTTTTCTGAACATCTGAAAGCAGCTTTCTCAAAATGTTTTTTTTTTTTTTTTCCTCCAGATTGCCTGGCCTCCACTAATCCTGCTACCTGCTCTTTACTCAATGCTTTTTTCAGGTCACAATTTTTCAGAAAATTTTTTTTTTTTTTGCTCAAATGTTGAAAAGACTTTCTCACCCATAATTCTTCCAATTGATTCTGGCCTGTTGTACTGTGATAAAATAAATATTAAAATATCTCGTTAAAATACTTATGTAAAATAGTCCTAATTATTTTTTAATGTGTTTTATGAGTTGACATTTTAACAAATCACACTCAGAAGGGTATCACACATGATTAACTTTCTCCAAACCCAATCTTTTACAGCTAGTGTGGGTATTAAATAAATCCCTGTGCCTACTGACAAAGCATTATGCTTGTTCAGGCCACATTACCCCCTTTTGGTGCAACATGTAGGCTACCTGGCTGATCTAAGGAGAGCTTTAAAATTGACTTGATTTGATTGGAAAACACCCCCACATGTCATGGGTATTTACATCTTTTTATGGTCCATGCCCATAGACTGTGTGTAAAGAAAGTTTAGCAGGAACTTCCCCTGCTGAGGATAATTGATTTTCTTAACTTTAAAGGAATCATAAAGCTCTTTCATAAAGCAGACCGCTAGTCCTCTATTAGCTGGGGTTCAGTGTGCTTCCGCAGTCGATTTCCATATTAATGTAGTCGCTCTCATGCTCTCATAAAAACAGAAAACAAACATGCTTGCATGCACCAGCCCACATATTTTCATATGGGACATCCTGTGGTCTGGAAAAAGAAACAGTAAAAAGACCAATTTCTAATTCATTACGAGGAAGTTGTGGGGGAGTTGCACATTGTTTATCATGCATAATGGGTTCTTGTGCTAGTCTGCTCTCTGTTCCTATTTCTCCTGATGTGGATGAACAATTTAACTGTGACTTTATTCTGCTCCCTATAATTTATTCAATGCCGACTTTTGTTTACAGTTTGGTTTTTCTCAGACAAGGATTCTGCGATTTGGTTGTTCAGCTACAACCTTCTCACATTCACATAGGCCTTAATAAAGGGTCTCCATTTTATAGTGACCTGCAGAATTTTTTTTATGTCTGTGTGTGTTTGTAAAAGATAAAAATTATCTTTCTCTTCTCAATTATCTACCGGAACTACCGGAACTTAAGTCTCAGTATAGTTGAGGTTTGTGTTGGTTGGTTCATCGAAAAAATAAATAAATAATTGAGGGTTGTGGTTTTAAGCTGACAAAAACAGAAAACTGTCAATTTTGGCATTTTGTCTCACATCTGAAAACATGGATGCCTACCAGAGCAGTGTTTCCCATGTCTTAAACCATCATGGATTTTCCATTTGCACTTCGTAAGAGCAAATTTGATGGCATGCGACTCATCTAGACAAAAAACATATCTGAAAAGCTTTTTTAAGGATGTTAAACTCTTGTTGAGACTACAACAAAAGCAGTAGTTGAAGGACTCAACATTATTTCACCAGACAAATGTTACATTTTTTAGCTTTATGAAACTCATTTCTTAGAGGTTTGGAATTTGATTATTCTGAGTGAGCATCTTTGCAATGGTGAATAAAAGTAATCTTTTTTTTTTTTTTTTTTTAAAAAGGCTTTTCTCATGATGTAATATTTTTTGTGTTGTCCTAACACATTCTTTTCTTCTCTCTCCTTCTTCCAGAGGATGAGCTGCAGCTACCTGCTCTGCACCATCCTGCTCTTCGTGGCCGTTCTGTTGGCCGTCACCGTAACTGGCACTATCCTTTTCATGAACCACTACCAGGCCCCGCCCATGTCTGACGGCCTACCCCATATTTCCACCAATCAGGATGAAGCAAATGCGCTGGTCACCGTGGAAAGGGGCGACGGCTCTCGCATCAACATCTTCATTGACCCCAACTGTCCCGACTATAACAGCAACTTCATGCGGCTGGAGGGTGTGCAGACCTCACTGCTCCACTCGCTGACTGACCACGACTCTGACCTGAAGTCGGTCAAAGGTCAGGACAGGGCCCTGCTGGTCAGTCTGGCTGAGGAGGTGGCCAAGCTTTCAGCCCACGCAGGGCAACTGAAGATGGACTACGAGTCTCTGCGCCGGGGGCAGAGCAGTCTTGGTCAGGACCTGAATACTCTACAAACAGAACAAGGACGCCTCATACAGGTAGGACACCTAGAAGGAAACACTCTTTAGGTTCAACTTAGATCCATGTGCTGAAGAGTTGAGACACTTTTCAGACTCCTGGCCTAAGACTTAAGCCATGTTTAGTTTGCCACTCTGCGGCGTCATTCACTGCTGCTCATGTTTTTCTGGGAAAGGATGTGCTTGATTATTAAATAGTTTAGTTGGTATATTATGGGCTATCGATGCTCATAGATTTAATGAAAAAATTGTAATTTAACTCCGTAGACACTTAAGATACGACTGTGAATTAGGGTGAAAAACTTGAGTTGCTGTGGTCTTGGCTATCAAAAATTTGAAACTTTTGGAAAAATGGCTTGGGAACATTTTGGCTATACCCACACAAATCTAAACACATGCAATACATGCAAATACATCAAAATACATGCACAATATTAAGTCGCACATGTACTTTGTAGTAATATTCAAAAACAAAGAAAATATATCATTTTTTTAAACTCAGTTGAACCAGACAATAAAACTGAAAAGCACCTGTTGAAGCAGAAATGTATCTGGAACTACTTCATGCCCAGCGATTTAACTTTAATTACGTCAGTATTTCATTTGAATCATTTGAGACATAAACACAAGTAAAGCAAACAATGCATTTGACAAAGGATGCTTGTAACAGTTTTCTTAACCATTTTTGAAGCGGTATTGGACAAACTAAGCTTTGAAGAAAAGCAAAAGCTTTTTGAACAGAAGAATATCTATTGAGCTAGATGAGATATTTTAGCAGTCGAAACATAAAAAGCTGGAGACTAGTTTAATATTAAACCAAATGTCAGCTTTCACCAGCTTAGTTTTCCGAGTAACACTTTATCTGACAGGTTGTGAATAAGACTGTCATGACACCGTCATAAACATGACATAACACCTGTCAAGAAATCATGATCTGACATAAATTTGTTATAAAAGTATTACTGATTAAACTTTAGCTTTAATAACATAAAGGTACATAATTTTTAAAGATGGGCACCAGCTCCCCCAATCGACCCTGCAAGGATATGTGAGATTGAACGGATAATGTTAAGTCCTTCAATCCATATTTATTTTTGCTTTATCTTCCCACACACTGCAGGAAAAATAGTGCCATTTCGTTCATGGATACTTAAATTTTGTTTCTGAGGTTAAGTCACAGACCAACACTTTATAGATTGTTATTTGAGAAAAATATGTTTTGGGGGGGTTTTTTAGAAATAAACTATGAGGGATTTTTTTTTTTTTTTCCAGCCCTCGTCCTTTGTGGTGACTGCTGATAAAAAATTTAAAAAACATTAAAAAATAATAATAAAACACAAAAAAAACACAAGTTAGCACTAACCATTCACAGCTCAATTTAATTCTTTAAGTAATATCCAGAAGAGCTCTGAGTTGCGGGATGTAAAATGCTTATCGATGCATATTAATTGTGAGGCCACCTTAAGATGTGTGACAGCATATTGCTCTGGAGCATTTTCTGTGGGTATATTTGCCTTCCTTTCTCCCTTCTGCAAGCTCAAAACATGATCATTCCCTGAGTCAATGCCAACTCGAGCGTGTCTGTTTCGTTTTACACCGTGATTGCCCAGCTGCAACGAAATTAAAGCACAAACAGAGCTTATGTTTCTCTGGGCTCATGTTCCTCTTAATGTAACTCTCCCGGCCTTGCATTCGAAGGGGAAATCGCTGGGGAAGAAATGTCCATCATGTTTGAAGAAAACCCTACAACTCGCACATTAATTCGATAAGATAACATAATGCTTCCCGAGATGGATGCAGCCATAATTAAAGCCCCTTTAGTTTTGCACTGTCCAGACTGATTTATTGATGACACATATCCCGAATGTCTGTGGTGATTTTTCATGCTACATGCTCCTTTAATCCTGTCATGTCAGCTAAGGCCTGCGCTCTATCATAAATAGATAGAATGGCGTAGGTGGCACCTTGCTGCCAGCCATTCATCTGAAGCAATTGAATTCATTTGCCAATCGTTTCTTAAAGCCAGAGTTCCATCGCTTTTTAATCAATTCATGTAGAAAAGCTTAAAGGTTGGTTTGTTGGCAAACAAGTGTTTGCAGACTGAGCGGTAAAAGCAGTGAGCTACTTTTAATTTGTGGAATGGTGTAGGCGGCACGGGGCAGTGGGCAGGGTGTGTCGAGGTGGTACCAGCAGCAGCTTACACACTCCAGGTGATTGATTTGCTCTGTGGAAGCAAGGCATGTGGTGCACACATCCGCTGTTTCAGCTTGACACCATGGTGTGACTGTGTGATCTATGGGATACCTGTGGCCAAGAGTTCTGATTTATAGGATGGCACACTGCTGAATGTGCTATGCACTGCAGCCCTCTTTCTTACAGAAAAAAAAAAAAAAAAAAAAAAAACTCACCCTGCCTTCGAGGGATAAGCCCATCCACATCCCCCTGAGGTGGTGTGCAGGAGAATCTGATTGCAGTGGGTTTGGGGGAAATGTGATTTTATTATTTAAAAACAGACATGTTCATCTTTCATAGGAAGAGAAGTGTGCTGACATATTTGCGAATGGATAAGTCACTCTGATGATAAAACTATTCCAGCTGAGGCTTGGATCACAGAGTGATATACAAGGGCATCCATGTTTTTTTTTAAGACTAGTTGGTAATTTTGTTTACTTCATAAAGTTAAACCATAATAATGCTAATTGACTGAACCATGTAAAATATATCTTCCTTTTGTTTTACGTTCACTTTTTTTTTTATATATATATATATACTCCATTGCTGCACCTTAACCTGCCAAATTGTAATTACAAAATTTTAATCCATAAATACTTGAGCTTTTATTGGTGAAGACTGTTTGAAATTACTTTTTAAAGAAGTTATTTTAAAATCAAAGTTCAAGCTGTTAATTGTTTTTATTTGAGGTGTGTCAAGTTTGTGTGATATTGTGTAAAATACAGAACTAACAGCCTTGACTGTGAATGCAGCACTTAAAGTGGTAAGTGTGTGTTCTGCTAGACAGAAACTCTTGATTATTCTGCAGTGAACATTTACATCCATTGAAAGCGTTTTTAAACAATAGATTGTAAGACACATGACCTAAACCAGTTCAAATAGCGAATAAATAAATCCCTACAATCTTCCTTTAATATGGTTATTTCTTTGTGTCATTTATAAACTCATAAGATCCATCTAAGTCTGGTACAAACATGTATCATGGCTAATCCAATTACCTTCTAAAATTTGGAAGCAAAATCATTGTCATCTGGATATTATATAATATTTATAGTCATTCTCATTAATTTTACAAATTCGGTTGAATTTTTTGTGAAGAATAAATAAATACCCAAGTGAATTTCTGGTTCACTATTGTTAGGACTCATGTAACATAAAATTGGAGTAGTGATACTGTAAACTTGCAAATTAAGCTATTGAGCTAACCACAGGTTTATAGGACCTGTAAATATATAGAGTATATTATAGAGTAACATTATCCATTTATTCACTGAAATTTGCAAACATGAATGGGTGACTTCAAAGATTCAGCAGCTCTTGTCCAAAGGAAAAGAAAAAATATCAAGACTTAGTGGAAGTGTACATATATTGCGTAACATCTATTGAAATTATCGTACAATCCATTACAAAATAATATAACAGGAACTAAAAATCTTAATATTCCCACCGCTATTATTTGCTCAGTTTATATTTTAGGTTATTTTTTTATTATTATTATTTGTTTCTAATTGTCTTGTCAAATTTATTTCATTTTGTTCTTTGTTTTACTAAACAAATGGGCATAAATGTGACCCAGACAAGTTATGTGTGTTCTAATTTCAGTTCTTTGCTTCTCAATTTTTGCTGCAATGACGACCGAATTATAATGTTACTCAATTTCAGCCTATTGAGCGGCACTCTGTATGCACTGAGAAAGATTTTTCCTCTCAGATGCCGAAGTTAACACAAAAACCACTCAACATCAAAAATAACCCTCCTAATGGTGTCTAGCACTGAATCGTACATCCTTCATTCCAGTACGCACACACACACACACACACTCTACAAAATTGGGATGCATCAAAATGCATACTTGAAAGTCATGATGGGATTTGTTTCAAAAATGCAAAATGCATTTTTGACATCAACATACAAAGCAAAACAGAAAACATTGTGACAACAGTGCTGGTATCCATCAAAGTACCACTTAGTTTTCTAAGGTAAGTCTTTGTTTTTGACAGCTCTGTCAACAAGCAATCATGTCCTGTGCCCAAACAATGCTAAATTTATTTTAAAAAGAGGAGGAAACTGAGGTCTAAACTCATCGAGAAACAACTTCTCATTCTTTCATGATGTGCAGCGATGCACACAGTCTGACTGCAAAATCACTCCGCAGAGGCAAAGGCTGCAAGGAGGAGCATGACTTACTGATTTCCTTGAACTACAGGTCACAGTTTAAACTGAATAATGTGCCTGAGGATTATTAATGTTTTAAACAAGTGGCACTTGCAACCCCTGCTAAGCATCTGGGGGCAAACTGCTGGTATGCGAGAAAACCATATTGCCTCAAGACACTCATTCTTCCAGGCACAAGTCCTCTGTGCGCTTGCAAAAGTAAAATTGTGCTTGCTGCAAGGTCTCGGCCAAGGATATGATACAAACAACTTCAAAAGCTCAGTAAGAAAATGAAAAAAAAAAAAAAAAGTGGGTAATAAGAAAGCTCAAATTTGTAAACATGAATTTGTGACTTCAAAGATTCAGCAGCTCTCGTCCAAAGGAAAAAAAATATCAAGGCTTAGTGGAAGAGTAATATCTATTGAAATTATAGTACAATCCATTACAAAATAATGTAACAGGATCGACGAATCTTAATATTCCCACCACTATTGTTTGCTCAGTTTATATTTTAGGTGATTTTTTTTATCATTATTGTATGTAGCTAATTGTATTGTTAAATTTATTTCACTTTGTTCTTTGTTTTACTTTTTTCTTTGCATTTATAATTGCGATCAGGCATTTCCTTTCTTTATTTCCCAGTATGAAACATGATGACTTGAAGGTTTCTTGATAGCCGATGTTTTGTTTTTATCTGCTTAGGATCTGTGCATTTTGTCCTCATGGTTCTCTGGGTCCTCTAACTTTCTCCCATAGTCCAAAAACATAATTAACTGGCCTCTCTAAATTGTCCTTATCAGTGAAAGTGTCCATGCGTGGCAGTTTGATGGATGGATGAACAGATATTATGTGCTTTTGAATAGTGTTTTGCCCAATATTACACTGGGACCTTTTTAATCAAAGCAAGAAGCCTAACACATGACGATTTACAATCCTGCAAATCCCTAGACTGAAAACATATCCTTTTCTTCAGACGGTGTTCAGTTCACAGCCTGAAAGATAGGTGTAAAAGTGCAGAGGATATATCACTGTTAATGGGAACCACAGCTCTGGGTAATAACCTGCAGGCAAAGTTTTGTGTGAGTCTTGAAAAAAAATGAGTCTTGTGCCAAGGGGCAGAGGCTGGGACATTTGTTTTTCACTGAATTATAGGACATACTTGAAGATTTCTTGATCAGCTGGCAGAACAATTCCAATCATTCAAGGTCTGATCTCAGACCTGACATGTACATCATAGTATAGTGTGTGGATGGCAGAACATTAGCTCCTCATACAAGCCAACTCAAACACAAAGCAGCTATGTCCAATTATGGGAGGAGCAAATTAAAAGTGCAAATTGCAGTGTAAAAATTTCAGAGTCAAATTTAAATGTAAAAATTGAAGGCAGCATGCGCGGAGCATTCTAATGAAGGGCATTAATATATAGGGTAATTGCTGTCTCTCTACTTTCTCTGTAAAGCCCTTTTTAATCTGCTTTCGTGTTGTAACACGGAAGCAGATTGAAATTTGGCGCTGTTTGTTTTTCTTCTCTCTTTGCTCTTACGTCTGACCACGCCCACAGCAAATCAGTGAACAGGAGCTAAGCTCACGTCACCCATGCAGGTTTAGCTGGCCCTACCAGAAAGCAGGGATTGGCTAGGAAAAAATGAAAAATTGGATAATAATGCAATTATTATCCAATGCCCTTCATAATGCATAATGCAAGCTGAGTACAGTAAAAAAGAACATGATTGGAACATTCAGTTTATATTCCAGACTTCAATTAACAGGCCTGTATCTGTGCAATTTAAAGTCCACAATAACAACATCGACTCTTTTCTAATGGAGTCGAGTCCATTAGAAAAGGGGTAGTAGTGGTTCAGTAATGCAAGAATACTGAAGAAGTCTCATATGAAATATTTCATAAAATCTATCCTAATAAGGTGTATATTAATTCTATATTCCAGAAAGAATTTGATGTGAATTGTTTTGTGATTCATGTCCTCAAACTGTTCTCCACTTGTTTTGCTACTGTTCCTCTGTTAATGCTTTTAGGCAGAATCTATGTGACTTCATCCACAACAACATAGAAGCACAATTTATGCTTTTATGGGCAGATGTTTTACTTGGCCTCACTGGTAAAAGCATGCCAAACAATTCTGAGTTTCTCAGAAATCCTTTATTGCTAAATAGCTAAATATCGTATTCTTGTTTGTCTTGTTTGTATCTCTGATTGATGCTCTTTTCCCATGTCTATCATCCATAGACACGGGAAACATGTGATATGTGGTGTTGATTTGGAGAACTGATAAATCACAAAACAATGTCATGGACAGGTGGACTATCATGCTCTACTTTGTGTTGGTGCAAAACATGTAATGGAATATTATCAAGTGTGTGATTATGTGGCAACGTGTGAAAAAGCTCAAGAAGTGTTTATGAATTTAAAACATGCTGTGCTCGTTTGTTCTTTTTCTGTTTTTGGCTTCAGCATTTTATGATATTTGTGCTTTGGCATTTGTGGATTTCCATTTAAAAAAAAAAGAGTTTTTTTTTCCATTGTATTGAAACCTTCCTGGCGCTCTAAGTGTCCTAAATAAGAGGGCAGATTATTGGCTCTGTCTGATTTATGTGCGAGACGGATCAACTCAAGTCAGCTTTATTTCATTATTAATGCTTTACTACAACTATTGGACTCTGCAATTCTGCCTAACTCAAATCTACGCACGGACAGACTAATCAAATGTCTGTTCAAAGATCAGACACTCTGTGTGATATGAATCCAATTCACGATTAAAAACATTCACATTATGTATGAAGGTTATGTTCATCATCAAGGGTAATCTTTTATTCATTGTTTCTTTGCTTCAGAGACCTTGATGTACAGTACAAGACTGTTGAATCTAATGTCTAGAGCAAACTCAGTAGAGTTTGACCTAACATTTGTGGATCACTTTAATTCGTCAGGTGCTTATTGATAGCTGAATTGCTGTTACTTAACATGCAGTTACGCCGACTGAGAACAAGCACGCTCTTCTGCTAACCCAGAATCAACAAATAATGGAGGTTTTACAAAGCAAGTACGGTGAGGTTTTGACTCCTATCTCAAAGCAACAGGCTGCCTGACTACGGAGAACTTTTTGTGATTCAGATTTCTCGGCGTTATCTCACAGAGAGCATAAATCAAACAGATAATGGGTCAAATGTGAGAAAAATAAATCTCAGAATACGTTGTTCGTGCAACATATAGTGCCACCTTAAATATTTCTTACACTAAGAAAGATAATTTAGATCATCAACTGAATTTTAATAGCAATAGTAATCTGAGTAAATTCACTAGTAAGAAATTAATATGTTGAGGAAAAACTGGAACAGTCATGGAACCCTCCAGGTGTGGCTGGACTCCGGGAAGGACTTGGAAAAAGACATTAACAACTCATCCAGGGGCTCACAAAGGAACCAATAAAAACTTCTAACATCATTACAGATATCACTTGCCTCAGTTATGACACTGTTCATGATTCAGTAATAAGAGATTGAAAGAAAAAAAAAAAAAAAAAAGAAGTGGCATACTCTGAGAGTTTTAAGGTGAAAACAAGCACTGGCCAAAACTTAACACAATGTTCTGCTTCACATTTTTCAGAAAGAACAGTACTTTGATCCCCAAGGTTTTTGGGGAAAATATTCTTTGGACTGACAAAACAAAAGTGAAACTTTTCGGTGCATCTACCATAAATCTAACATAGCATGTCATAAATAGAACATCACGCATGGTGGTAGTGTGATTGCCTAAGGCTGATTTGCTGCTTCAGGACCTGGATGACTTGCTGATATTAATATTTACAACATTTTAAGGGTTCTTTTTTTTTTATTTATTTTTTCCAGTTCTGTTGGTTTCTCTTCTCATTGAGCCAAGGAAATAACTGAATTAGTCACTGAAAGTACTCTCCATGGCAATTCAAAATGCCTGATAGACATTTAGAATAAGTTGGGGAGGGTTTGTTGTTAAGTAGTACCATAATTAACAAACACCCACTTGAAAAATATGTGACTCTAGAGTTAGCTTGCTTCTGTGGTTGCTGAATATTACAATGTTTCTTGGACAACAGTTGTTTCATAAATTGCACTATTCCAGGATTCTTGCCTTGTACTTTTCCACTAGTTCAACAAGGCTCCGGTCAGATTTGGCCTCAGATAAAATGTACTATATGTAATAATAGTGCATTATTACATTAGTACAATATTCACATAATAATGTGAATATTTTGTGATTCTTAGATGCACCTCCAAATGCAGTCTCCTGCTGCTCCAGGGATGAGTTTTGTTCCCAAGGGATTTTTTTCTGTTCCTTTTTTTGTTCCATTGCTTGATGATCTTGGGTTGTGTCATGTGTGCTGTGAGCAGAATGTCAGCTGGGTTACCCTTAACCGCAGCGTCCCCGTTTCTCCTATTTACTGTCCCAGGATGTATCTCTGACTTTGATTTTGTCAGGCATTAAAGCATTTTCTAGTCTCACAATGACACACTGCTCAGCATAACAGCACAACTAATGTCTTTTTATGTTTTTTTTTACTCTAAATGTGAAAGGGCTCCATAGTCCATTAGACTGATAAAAGAACAAACCTACTGAGACTCTCTGCCCTGATCTCCATTTGACCCTGTATTTCTAAAAAGCCCTGCTTTGTTTTTTGTCGCTTTCTCCTGATGACTCTGTTGAAAAAAAAAATTTAAAAAGACATGTTTATCAGCAAATCACTCATTAGTTTGATTTATTAACCTACCCTTGAGTTCTTCTGGGGGCGTTGTACACTTGGTGTTTGGGTGCACTGAAAAATTACCATATGTCTGAAGCTGCCCATACTCAGTCTCATTATTCTGAAGATTAGATTAAAGCAGAGAGACATCTGTATGATACTCTGAAGCACTTATTTATGTATTTGCCTGGCTTATCATTGTCAGGAATTTTCTGTCACTGATAAAAACTCAAAAAGTGGATAAAGTCAATACCATGTTCAGTAAAATTACACTTTAATTAAATTTCATTCAAATTATGATTGTTTATCAGGGCCTTTGCTGCTCTTACTTTCAGAAAGTCATTCCAATGTTTCTCACCTGAAATAACATGGATTTATTGTTTATCTTGAAATTCTTGCTACTGCTAATGTTTTTATGCTAAGCTAACATTAGCATGTTTGACTTCTCTTGACATTTCAGCATCTCCCAGTTATATGCGGAGAAAACCTGCCTTGTAAACTTGAAGGAAACATCATGAAATGTAAAGAAAAGTGTTTGAGCACCTAAAATACTCTTTCATAGTATTTTTAGTTTTTTAATAGAATTAAAACAGCATTCCTATGCTGAAGGCTGATAATGTGACAACAGTTGTTTGTGAGTTAAAATGTATCAGTCACTGTCAGTACAGCAACAACTAGAACAGAGAGTTGAGTTTAATATTAGTCATTTAAAAACACCTTGATCAGATTCCTAGTAAATGCATTTTGAACTTTACTGCCTACTTGCAAGTCTTATCTAAAGGTATGCATATGACATACTTAAAATAGTGAAATACGCTGCAAATTTTGATTAAGGCATTTATGGACATACACAACATACACACACACCGTTATTGTCTGCTACACCTGCTGTAGTGAAACAAGATTCACTTGCAATTTATTGCCATCTGTTTGCAGTTTGGTTTCAGATAACCTTGGCTCAACTTGTATTGTACTTGTATTGTTCTTGTAACTGTTATGGACTGGATAAATGTCACACAAACTAAGTAATTTATGGCCTCTACTGTTCTCCGATTTGTCAGAGAAACCAAAAGTAAATGGAAACATCAGCAAAATCTTTTCAGTGATAACAAAAATAACAAATCATTCCATTTAATTTGCAAATAAGAATGAAAAAAAACAAGGCAACTGGTCATGAGGGAAGATATATATATATTTGTGTGAGGGAGCATAAAAACACATTTTTCACACAGCTCTTCGGATGCCAAATTATTATGTTGATTGTTCAAAGAAGGTTCAAAGATGAAACATGTTTCACACTGTGTTTATGACCAGCTGTGGTACATTTAGAGAGACAAAGTCTATTTTTTTTGTGCAGGGTAAAACGGTGGCTTTGATCTGTGATTTTCTTTTATTAAATGCACCATATAAGTATTTCCGTAGGGTTTTCAGCTGCTGTTGTCTCAGCAGCAACACCCTCTTAAAGTTCTCAGTCGTTCCTGGTTAAATAAAACATAAATATTCACTATTCAACATGAAAAGATCGTAATTTTGTCGTCTTCAAGCTGAGCATGTGATCAGATCATGTTCAGGATTTTCAAATCATCCTTTTATGCAACAGCTGCGCAAAAAAGCACCTAAATTGGCCCCCATTTAAACCCTGACACAAAACAAGGCTCCATGTGTTAAGTACTGTGGCGTAACTGATTTTCTAAGCCAGTGCAAAGGCTGTCTAATGAGATCTAATTACATAATGATCCTAATTGATGTGTCTGTCAAGGCTAAGCAATCGAGGCTGGAGACACGTCTCCTGCTTTGAAAGGAAGCACGCAAGCAAAACGTCGATACATGTGTAACAAATAACTGGAGAAATAGTGTGAGAAAGCCACATTCAAAAGTGTCTTCCTCATGAATCCTGCCTTGTTGCCGAGCAGAACAGTTTCGGTCCTGTAATATATGCATGCATGTGCCTGTAGCTTTCTTTGCACCTGCATCGGGGCATGTACACAAACGTGCCTTGTTTGAAACTGTGTGTGGGTTTAACTCACACTATTCCAGTGTGATATTCTCTCAGCGTAGTTCGCTGTGCCTCGGCTTTGTGTTGCATAGATATTGAGGCCAAGGAATGGCCACAGGGGTTTACATCTAATGCAGTTTTAACACCTGAGTATAGCTGCGCCAATGGGGCGTATGACTTTGAACAGTGCAGGTTTTTGTTTGTGTGTTTTTGAGGGGGGTATGTTTGCATGAGACAGAGAAAAAGAAGGATGACGAAAGTTTTGGTTTTTTTTTGAAGGGGGTTGTTTGTACTGGGTGTATGAGTGAGATGAATGGCAAAGAGAGAGAAAAAAAAGTATATTTCTCTACTCTGATAAATACATAAGAGTTTTAGAAACAACCTGGGTATTCGTAGACTCCAACTGGAATGAAATTTCTTTTTAAAATGACCTTAACTTTAATGACCAGCTCAGAGAAAGGCTGTGACCAGGGTATATTAGAGAGGTTACCCTGCTCTTTGCTAGTCTTAGCACACACATTCATCAACAATCTTCCCACAGGGCTTTTAGTGCTTCACTATAGTCACCAGGTTGTGTTATGGAATAAGGTTCCACGTGTCGTTGCTACACACTGCAGCCGTCGCATCTGTGTGCCTGTGAAAGTCCTGAAAGAATTATGCTGCTTGTCCTAACACATTGGTATAGTCAGGTGCACAGGATGACAACTTTTCCAGCGGGACTGAGGTAAATTTAGAATCCCCGCTTTGGATATGGTTTCCTCTGTTTTTGAAAAGAAAGAAAGAAAGAAAAACTCACCTGCAATATTCTGCAGTACATATGCAGCTCCACTAGGAGGCAATAATAACATAAATGCCATCAAAACATACAAAAGAAGAAGACCTGTTTTTGCTAAAGCAGTTGTGGGACATTTCCCCTCATACAGTTTCTCCTTTAAGCCATTTGAACTTAAATTTTAGGCTTAATAGAGTCAAAAGCAGACATACATGAAAGTATCCCTCATTAAACTGAGGGTGTGCAATCATGACAGAAGATTTATGTTTTTCAATATACCGCTGTTAGTGTCGAGAGGGCTTTAAAATTAATGGCTGACTTCAAAACTCTTTGCTTTAACACCCCTGATTCAAATCACCTAATTATGCTGTCAGGATGCCTTCAAGGTCAGTGGGAAACCTGTTAATCACCTATCAGTTTAAATTAGGTATGTGGATGTAACGCATCTAAAACGGTTATGTCCACATAACTGGAATTATGGTAAATGACATCATGCATTTACCTATCTTGTACAGGTCACCCCAGTACTTTCACCCCACTCCCACCAACAGCATATTGTTCATTGCTAAATGAATTTTTATTATAATGACTGAATATATATCAGGTCTTATAGTGAAAGTTACTTACTTACCATAATATTTTCTACCTTAATGATTGCCACAAGAAAAAAAGAAAAACATTTGTTCTGTGTCTCCAACAATTATCTAATGCTATGGAAAGGGAGCAAGTACAACTTTATTTCCCAGAAGTTTTTTTTGATGAACCCCTTTATAACAGTACCTCAGCTAACATTTTTTGGTAGCATCTCTGCATATTAAAAAGATACCATGCTCTTAGGTGATACTAGAAGATCCATTCCAGTATCTTTTAGTCATAATGCTTTCTTAATCTTTGAGACTTAAGAATCATGTACATTAAGCCAATATATCTTTAGTAGAGTGCATGTGTTTAGGTTGATTTTGTCACGCTTTCCAAAAAATAAAACTGAATATGTTTAAAGAGTATCAATCTGCATTCTAAATGAAAAAGATTCTGTGAAATTTTGAATTAATTTGATTATGTTCAGAAAGGGCTTGTTGATTTTGTCATACCGAAAAATCAAATTTCAACACCCATTTGGGATATTTAGTAACTTAATGTCTTTGCATTTCTGTCCCTTTGCTATTTCTTATTCTCCCTCTCTTCAAAGAGCTGTCGATAACTGTTTGGAACAATTTCATTTCATTTTGGCAACAGATAAATAGGTTAGGCTAAATTCAGTCTGTATTTGATTTTTTTTTTTCTTTTCAACTGCTTTTTGTTTACTGTGGAACAGAGCTAGGAATCTTGCTCAGGAAGCATTGAAAACTGCCGGGGAGATTGCATAATTTACAATACAATCAGATGAAAGCTATTATGCTACTTTTGTTTTGTTTAAAGAAAGCAGTGATTTTGGCTTATAAACAATGCTCTTACTGAACAGCTCCACTATCTTAAGCGGAAAATAAATGCTCGGCGCAAGTGTTGCCGAAAGTGAAAATGCAACAAGATATTCTGTCATTTCATTGGTCTCAGCTGTTCAAATCTAGCTGTTTGTGTGCTGTATAATAAAAAAAACAGCAAATGTTGTCCATCTTGAAGGTAATGAAACTGTTGTCCCATCTGCTGCGAAGGGAACTTGGTGTTATTTCTTCATTAGTAAGTGTGTTCTCTCCCATCCCACTGTCATTGTGCTGCAGCTGCTGTCAGACAGCCAGATCAACATGGTGAAGGTGGTGAACTCCGTCAGCGATGCACTCAATGCCATGCAGAAGGAAAACGTGGGACTGAAGGCTCGGGTCAAGGCCGATCTACAAAGAGCGCCGGTTCGAGGCGCTCGACTCAAGGGCTGTTCCAATGGTAAGAAAAACCAGTCGGTGTTTACCTTTATGCATGTTTTTCTTGCGGGATCGGAGTTCATAGTGTGCAGATTTGTATGCCGTTCCATTGTCCTTCTGTATTTCCGTAAATTATGCATCACAGACAACCTAGATGTTGACATTTCACCTTCCTTCCCTGCTCCGTGTCATGATTTTCCCTTGACCTATTATTCTTTAGAGTTTTTTTCCAGTGCGATGTGTGTGTTATCCATCATGCGGCATATTCATTCAATAGAGCCTCTCCGGGCAAGGTGTGGGCTCCTTTCTGTGAGCCATATCTCTTGCACATTATTCAGTGGCGGTAAGACTGTGGAATTTTTCACTTTACATGAGAGATGACTTATGTGTCCGCAGAGAACGCCCCGAGGCACCGTCCCATCGGAAGCCTTTTAACCAGGCATACCCGGTGGCATCCCCCTGCTGAATTTGTCTGTCACTGATAGCCAAGTAGCACAGCTGAGCTCCTGCAGAGAATACAACGTACAATCACAGGCAACACTTTCAACTGGTTTTCTCATTGAAGGGAGGATTTAAGGATAAATTTAGTAAACATGGAACACAAAGGCTTCTGTTTCCTTCGATATGCTATATAACTTATCAGTCTGCTATCTGATGTTTGCCTAAGCACCTTACATATCAATGTAATTAAAAGAGAGATCAGCATATCAGTACATTTGTGAGATCCTCGCAGTGGCTATTTGTTGCTCAAAGAATAGAATTAACGCTGATAAACAGATGAAGAACAAAATTAGACAAAACCATTTACATTCTGCTCTTTCTGTGTCTGCATCATCCTACAAGCCGACCCGTTGCCATGACTAAACACCAAAAAATAAACATTTCCCACACAAAGAAGTACGCAAAACCACCAAAACAGAACATTCTGTCTGTTACATTATGTTGTCAGGCTTGATATCTATATTGTCATTATTAATATATTTTCACCTGAACACAGCGGCGGTTGATTAACTGATTTAAACACCTGCTCTACTGATGACTTGGTGTACGGGTTGTACTGTTTACACGACAGCAATTTCTGGTGAAAACGGAAGAGTTTTGTTGTGTTTGTAGTGTACATTTACATGAAACCACCGAATGTTTTCTCTGACAACGGCACAGACTGAAAAAGGGTTCCAGAGTGCAATGGTTCTGAAACGTACCTGTGTCCGTTGTCTTGTAAACAGAATAAATGGATATTTTCTGTCAGGGAACCCTTAGCTCATGCATAGTATGACGCAAAACATAGCTGCTTCCTACAATCCTCAGAAGAAGAAGAAACTACTGACAACGCTGGTGTTACTACAATTCATGTTTTCCCATCAGATAAGGTTCCCTTAGCACAGGGGTGCTCATACTTTTTGAGACCAAGATCTACTTTTTCTCTCACCAGCCAGCTGAGATCTACCTCATGAGACGAAGACATAAAAATTGTAAATTAAACTCTATTGACTTATTTTATATGCAAATATACATAAGTTATAGCAGAAATAATAAAGTGATAGAAAACCTGATGCAGTTGCTTCCTTAGTGAGATTCTGACACTGGGAGCAGGTTACTGGTTTCTCAGTCAGAAACCTGAGGCCAGCAGTTCTGGTAGATCTGAAATTTGGTTTGATGACGTCAATATGAGAAACTACCGAGTGATAGGAGGAAGCAAAGAGCTCTGCAAAGGTAAAGGTAAATCTTCTGAAGTCGGGATATAATTAATTTCATTTCACATAATTATCTCGGTAGAAGCCATTTGTTTGTTAAAACTTAATGAAATATATTTGTCCTATTTGATGTTTGTTGTGAGTGACGGCTACTCAAAACACACGAGGTAATTAGTCCAAGTTTGTCGTTCATTGGTCGTTCAGAAACTACAGCGGCTGTAAAGCGCCACAGCAAAGATAAAACAACCCGAACAAGTGATCAACTCTAAACCACTCTTACATTTTACTCTCTGTCTCTCTTTGTCGGTTAAGAACACCCGTTGCCATGGCAACAGCCTGCGTCCCGTAAGCCCAGTAGAGATTACGTTAAAAACATTCAGTCCGTTACGTTATCAGGTTTCCAGGCTTGATATTTATTTCTCGATTATTAATAAGCGGTTGTTGATCAGCTAATTTAAACTCCTGATCTGCTAGTCAGTCGGTCTTTGAGTCGCTTTTTTTTGTTAATGGAACCGAAACGCACTCAATTGCGCAACACCTTGTTGAAACAAAAGTACTAAGATTATTCATTTTAACACATTTTGTTGATTTTATTATTATTTAATGACGCTGCAAACGTTTAGGACCTTAGTGATATTTCTGATAAGCCTGTCAGAAGAGGGAGTTCTGGTCTCAGCGTCCTGGTGGCCTTCAGTTTGTCACCTGCTGCTGTGATCGACTCAGAACCTTCCTGGTCGATCGCGATCGACGTTATGAGCACCCCTGCCATGGCATTGAAGCAGCAGATGATTCAGAGTCTCTAATATTTACTGAAAATGTTCTGTCCTCTTGGTAGGACCTGAACCAATTAAGAACAGTGTCACCAATACCTATAATATGCTGTTATATTAAAATGTCGTGGTCTACTGTATCAAAGGCAGCAGTTAGGTCAAGTAAAATCAGCACAACATGATTACCAGAATCACATGCCAGAAGGATGTCATTAAAAACTCTTATTAAAGCAGATTCTGTGCTATGAAGAGTTTTAAAACCTGATTGAAAAACCTCCAGAATACCAGCTTCATCTAAAAACTATTTCAGCTGACTGTATACAATTTTTTCTAAAACCTTAGAAAGAAAAGGCAGCTTCGAAATAGGCCGATAATTTGCCAGAACAGTAGGATCAAGGCCAGGTTTTTTAAGCAGTGGCTGCACTACTGCATGTTTAAAACTAGCAGGGACCACACCTGAGGACAGACTGCTATTTATAATTGCACAAACAGACTGCACTATGCTAGATAAAATATCTTTAAAAAGTCGTGGAGGGACAGGATCACGGGGGGAACCTGCTGGCTTCATATGGCCAACCACATCCTCTAAAAGTGAGACAGTCACAGGCTCAAACTGAGTGAAAGCAGCAGAGCAAGGGACCGAAACAGAGGGGTAAGAGTCAGGAGCTATGGTAAGAGCCCTGGCAATACCAACCTTCTCAATAAAGAAACACAGAAAATTATCACACAAGTCAGGAGAAGCTTCCAAACAGGCATTCTGTGGAGTATTAAGAATAGAGTCAATGGTGTTAAATAAGACACGTGGGTTATGGCTGTTTGAGGAGATAATATTAGCCAAATATTCCCTTTTTGCCTCTTTAACTGTGCTCTGGTAGAGTCGCCAACAGTCTTTTAAAATTTGAAAAGTAACCTGCAGTTTATCCTTTTTCCACCTGCGTTCAGCACAGCGACATTCCTTCCTTACAGCACGAGTTCTGTCATTAAACCAAGGCTCAGGTTTAATCTTTGGCTGCCTAGTTTTTAATGGAGCAACCGAGTCCAGGATTGTTTGACAGGAGGAATAGAACCAGGACCAGAGCTCTTCAGTATCAAAGTAGAGGAAGTCAAATGATCCACGAAGTTGAAGAAAAGCAGGAGAGAACTTCAGCAGTACTGTCTTCTGAAGACTCACAACAGACTTCCCCAGCTGGGGACAGTACTCCTGAAGAGTGTTTCTGGTGAAAGGCTTTCATCAGATGTCAGACATCGCCAGAGTCCGACAATGTCTGACGAAAGGTCATCAGAAGCGACTTCTGCTCTGACGAAAAGATCTGAAGAGCAATCCTAACAGACTGTGATGCTTGTAATGAAGATCAAAGACTTTGAGCTGAGAAGAGGAAGTCTAAAACTTCTTGTTGCAGATTTTAACACCCCTCTAAGAAGACTGGTTCTCGGTGCCTGTATGTTGGGGTTTACCTCAGTGAATAAGTGGGTATCTTTCCTCCACCCAGCCGGGGAAGTCTGCTGTGAGTCTTCAGCAGTACTGTCTTATGAAAACCCACAGCAAACTTCCCCCGGCCGGGGAAGTTTGAAAAGTAACTTCCCCGCTGTGAGTCTTCAGGCCTCTCACCATGGTATGTCCAATGTTAAAATCTGCAACAAAAAGTTTTGGAATCCTTTTTCTCAGCTCGATGTCTTTCCTCCTCATTGCAAAGATCGCAGCCGGGCATGATTGCTTTTATTATGTCAGCTCTTTTTGCAGTAGTCGATTTTTGATGAGCTTTCGTCGGACTCTGACGACGTCTGACATCTGCCGTCTGCTCAAAAGCCTTTTGCCAGAAACACTCTCTTTAGCTGTACTGTCTTCAGCAGTACTGTCTTCTGAAGACCCACAGCTAACTTCCTCACTGCTGTGATTCTTCAGCAGTACTCTCTTGTGAAAACTCTTCGGAAAAGTTTTCGCTGGGCAGGCTGACCGTCGGAGGAGGGTGGAAAAGGTAGCGGTCGAATTCATCTAAGTCCGTGTCCTGGTCCTTATTGCTCCTAACATCAAACTCTATCCCTGGTAGCAGCTTGTTGCAAATCTTTCTGACGCCTGTTGTTATTAGATATCCCGCGCCAAACGTGAGCGTAAAAAACATGGTCACTAAAATCTCTTCCATTTTCAAAAGTCTTCCAAAAGAACAGTGCAAGAGCTGGTTGTCGACTACCTGATGTTTTGAGATGGAAGCATTTATAACCCTAGATGTTTTTTGATCTATGACATAGATCTGTGTCATAGATAATTAGGTTATAGCTACAATGAGCTCACTGTAGTTCTGGGGGAATGTCTTGCTTGCATGCGCACTTAGCTTCAAAGAACTTAGCACCAACTGGTGGCGTGGCGAGAGCGTTACACGTTTTCGTGTAATGAAAACCGTTGTGTACCGTTACTGTATAAACAAAGATTGTAATTAGAATGTCTTCATGTAAAACTAATAACAGATACGAAACAGAAACTTCATTTTCGTTGGGTCATTGTCGTGTAAACAGGGCCTTAGAGCTAACATGTTAAGGTTATCAAAGTCAATAGCGGGTTAGCAACACTTAGGCTAGCATAGCTAACTCGCTGCTCACTTTGTCAGTATTTTCTCTGAAATAAAACTTTTTCCTCACCTGTTAAATGTGAAAGCCTCGAGCCTTGTTATCTATGGCTGTCATAGGGTTGAATTAACGGCTAAACATTGCGTCATTTTTTCAGATTCTTTGCGTGACTGTGGTATTTTCTTGACCACCGGTATTCCTGACTCAATGGACAGCAACGGCGCGTCGGTGGCCCACGATAAGTCACGTAATGTCTAATCTAGTTATCCATCCACATATATAAATGCTACTCACTCGCGCTCTGTCCTTCCAGTTTCTCTCGCACTTCCCGCTACTTAGCAGTATGTGTCAGGTTACATTGTGTTGCATTCAATGTTGTAGGAAAAAAGAGATTCTTGTGCTTAATGTCCGATTTGCCATAACTATTTATTGAATTCATAGTCGCCACCCCAGTAGATCCGCCCCTGAGTTCAAACACTGGCTGAATCTTAATTAACAACACTTATTCTTAGAAAACCCTTTGGAACACAAAATAAGTGGCAACAAAAGAATTATAAGTCACAAAAATTTAAGTCAAACGATATAAAGAAATACATCTAAAGTAGCAGAGATATGTTCGATCTTGTATTGACAAAAATGCCAATCATAAGTTTAAATACTTATTTTTTTGATCAAACGCAAATCTTTATATCAAAACCTAACAGAGTTGATGTTCAACGCCATTTGAAACTCTGCTGGTGGTACTGAAAAGTGGTACTCTCAGGGCACGCATTTGTTGCATAGTTCTTGCTTTTTGATCTCAGTGAGAACTTCTGATCTCCTAACAACATTTTCTGAGGCAATCAGTAAACAATTAGTTGAAACAAAAGATAATTTAAACTAGCTATAAATTATAAACCAGTTGTTGAAGAAATTATTCATCAGAACTAACCGGAGTTATTTACAGTGAAATAATTTATTAAAGCTTCCTTAATAGTGCATTGTCTTGTGGTTGTAAATTAAAAATGTCAGCAACAGATATATATGCGTGCATTTTCTTTTTTTTTTTCTCCCAACACCAATAAAACAATTACTGTATTTGTAGGTTTTCTGTTCTGACTGAAAAGTTGCATCATCTAAAATCTGGGGGAAAAAATATTATTCACTGGCATTAAACTGAACACATGTTTCCATTAAAGTGTTTATATCTGGATTGTTATGTAACATAAAGTCAGTCTATAGTGTAAGAGTGTGGTGGCTATTACATCAGTCCTGCTGTGGCTCCTGCAGAGTGGCTGAAAGGCTACTCTACTTATTATAATTATTTTCCACAGAAATTCTTAGAGTTCAGCCAAATGATAGTCAGGCTTATTATTAATTTCCTGAAAAGTGCTACAGACGAAACTGAAAGGAGATTTTTATCATAATTTTATCTATTTCGGTTGTTCTGGATTTTTCGAAAAATATAGATAGCACTCAGAGCCGAATAACTAGTGTTGTTTTTTTACCCCTATTATCAGGGTTTTGGAAATCCTAGTGAATATATCCAATTTTTTTTACAGGCTCAAAAAATACAAGCATATCTGTGTTTCTAATTTCTGCTGGTGTAACAATAGAGAAACTAAATAAAGTAACAACACAAACAGTGTGATGTCTAGAAAAATAGGAGTTTGGTATAACAACATCTGTTTTGCTTTGTTCTAAAGTTATTTTTGCTGTTTGTGTTAGGAAGAAACAAACTTATTTCATTCTGGGAGTAAGACTCTAAGTAAAACTAAACTAAAAAGTAAAACTCTGACAGCCAGTATAAACTTTCCTCAAGATTTCAGCACCATGGACAGAGCATCTGAGGCCAGAAACATGTAAACAAACTTTTTTTTTTAAGCCTACAATTTTACAGTTCGACAACAGACATCCCCTCTCTTAAACACCAATCTAGAGTCTTATTTTATGACTCTACTGTGTATTATTGGTAATTTATATTCCTATTTATAACTCTTAAAAAGATGCGAGAAAGGTCTTATTTGTTTTCCTTTTTTTATTTAAATGCCACAATTTATTCGTGTGGGTATGAAGCAAAAACACAGGACACCTCATTATGATGATATTTGTAGACATTTTCTATCAGATCTCTAAAAGCATTTTTTTTTCTTCTGGAAGGTTGCTGTCACTGCTATCGCCATGGTTTGTTCTGAATCTTTTTCCACCAAGATCCGTAGCCACTCTTAATCCAAATAGGTTTCTTGGTCTGAGCATTGTAAAATCAGGACTAGGTCAAAGTCTTACTGTGTGAAAAATGTGCTCATTTAATGCTGTTTCACTTCCATTTGAACAGATGTGGGGAAAACCTGTAGCCAACTGTTTCCAAATAAATTACAGATCCAAATTGCAGATGTAAGCTATGAGCTGACCTACTTTGATGAATTGAACATAACAGAGGGAAGGAAAAGAGTTACAACCTCAGGATATTTTTATATTCATAATACACAGGTGGCAACTCTTGTGCTTTCCCTACAGTCCACCCTCTGTTATAAAAATTAAAGGTGCTATTTTGCAGATGTTTATGCTCATTGTGGAACTCTGACTCCTTAAAATGGTTTGACCTCCTGCTAGATTTGAAGGGGAGTGGGGACACACGTGCGATTCATCATTAGTGAAGCATTCCCTGACTCCATCTGCTGTTCTGTCATCTTCTTGGTAATAATTTATTCTACCTTTATCAAGCTGCAAATGTTGTAACTGTTAACACATAGCAGTTTAGAATTAGAATGACATATATTTACAGTGGCTTGCAAAAGTTTTTATAGCATGACCTCTCTTCCAAATTTCTACAAAGGTCAGCACAAAGTATTGCATAATTGTAATGTGGAAAGAAAATTGTGACTTTCAACAATTTTAAGAATGTTTTAATCCAATTTTGCTGCAATTACAGCTGCAGATTTCTGCTGTGTGTCTACCAACTTTGCATATCTGAAGACAGAAGAGTTCAAGTTCATTGAGATTGGATTGAAAGGATTTGTAAATAGCAACTCTCATACCTAGATAGATTCTTAATTGACCTTCAACTTTCCTATTGTTGATATGATTTGATGTAAACAATTAAATTGTAACTGGGTGTAGGTTTGGGAGTTTTTCTCTTCACTGAAGTTGAACCTTCACCCTATTCTCAGATACCACGTTTCTTAAAATATTGTCTTATAGCAGTCCATGTAGCTATCTAGCTATTCTGACTAGCTTCCTTCTTTATCCCTTCTGAAGAAACGCATCTCCAATCAGTTGTCTTGCCACCGCTAAGTTTCAATTTGGTTGCACCTTAAAGTATTTAGTTGGACAGATTTTTTTTCAGAGGTATATTTGCAACATCATGCTGCCATGCCCATGTTTCACCGAAGCCATGATGTGCAGGGTTTTACTTTCACAGAGGCCTAAAATTACAAATTTAGCCTCCTGTGAACGCACTGTATTTTAGTCCCTTGCAAATTGATCAGCTTTCCTGTCTCAGCTGCTACATTTCAACTAGGTTACTTCTGAAAAAACATTATCCTGAATTTTATCTAGTGGCATCAGAGTAAAGGGCTTTATGTTCTCTCCAAATCAAAATAATGCACTACTTTGTTTTTCCACAACAAAAGAAGTCCCAAAGAGATGCAATAAAGCAATGTTCTACCTTAAAAAGTATCACGGAATTCAAGGAATATGGGAAATTGTTTTTGCAGGGTTGTGTATGTGTTGATCCTGAGCAAGTTTTCTTACCTTCTGCTCCTCAGAGGTTCTGATGAGACAATCTAAAGCAAAGCAGCCAACAGAAACAAAGTAGTTGTGGAGCATATCCTTGACATTTTAACAGATTTGAACACTGGGCTAAAACAAAAAACAAAAAACAATCTAAGCTAAGAAAACTACAAAATATTGTTCTGCTCACAACCCATCATGAATGACGAACAGCATTTATTTCCCCTCTGACTTTCAATGCTTATTAGATAAGCAGCATATTCCTGTTTATTATTTTTCTGTGTTGAAGATAACACTCCCCAGACAGCACATTTTTTATTTCTAACTGTGAGCGTGCAGCAAATTTGAGGAACTTACTTGCCCTCGGTGGACACACCAATGATTTTTTTTGTCTGTTCATCTTCATCTGAGCCTGTGAATATTTCAAGGTGTCCCTCTTTTCACTGTTTCTGTTGGATTCTCTTCAGAACATAGTGGTTTTTCAAAGCTGTGTGAATTCAGACCTGATAGCAGATAGACCCGGATGTGCTGCTGGATAAACTTGCAACAGGAGTCCTACTTTCCATCTGATGTATAGGCTGATGATGGAGTGCTGCTGCAGAGGGACTATGACTATGTTGGATTATGTTAGGTATTAATTATGTTAAGTATTATTAGATGAGGAGGGAGAAGAGACACGTAGTGCCATTTTATTGTACAATCAACTGTTACCTTCAGTTGTTCTAAAACATGTTGTATATATCAAACATAAAATAAAAGAAATGTAACTTTGGAATTTGAAGCCTTGAAATTGACCTCATGTTTTCGGGTCTTACTCTTTCTGACACTCCGCCTTCTGCAAGTAATCACAACAGTGCATTGGGAACTGGAAAATTTGATATTGATCCAATCAGTCACAAGTAAACACAGGCAATACCAATTCTGATACCTATACTTTTTTTCATGAAATGTCTTTATCACTGAATAAATTGGTGATTTGACATCAGTTTGTTGATTACACAGGTCAACAGCCAAAAGGTTGTGTAGGGTTTTTCAACTGTTTTAGGATCTTTTTGATGTGCTGAAGCCAAAAAAAAAATCACATTATTTTTGCTCAATCAAGTCAACCTTTTGAATTATGGATGCAACATGAGCATCAAAATGCATCACTTGTCCTCACATATGAAACGGTTTCCTGAGAATCAGGGATTAGTGAGTGATGAGGAGAGACTCCATCAGGACAGTCAGAAGAGATGGAGAATGTTGCATGAGGAAGTAATGTTCAATTTACATGTACTTCCCCGTATCAGTGTTTATTATTCAACTTACAGAAATCCAAGTTTGTAATATTAGAAAACATTTTCTTTCTCCGAAAACCTAATGTCACAAAAATGTAATAAATTTAGTTGGATGATTGGATTTCTCTAAATCAAAAACATGACCTGATTGATTCATTTTACAGCAAAGTTGTTCTAATTCAGTTGAAAACAAAAGACGACTACCAAAAAATATTTTTTGTAACCCAGTGTTATGATAAAATACAGGACAAAGTTATTTGGGAAATTTGTGTTTAATGATCAAACAGCTTTGTAACACAATGTAGCAGAAAAGAAAAATAATCCCCTTTTACCTTCTGCTATTAATATTAAGTTGAAGCGCTTAAGGGGAATTAATTAGAATGTATTTTGAAAAGAAAGCAGACATGTTGAGTGCAAACATGACAAAAGGTAAGAAATCCGGCTCTTCTATTTAAATGAAAGCTCTTAATATTTGGGATTTTAATTCCTGCATAGACTCTGCCATTAAATTCCAGCAACTTCCTAGACATGTAGGAGAAAAAACTGCAAACAAAAGCATTGATCTCATTATGATATTGATCCAAAACCATTACTCACCTCGGTATCGATAGTATTGATACTTAGATCAATACGCCCAGTCCTGCTGAATGGCTGCCAGGAGAGATTCAAGGTTTTCTCAAACATGCGTGAAATAACCAAAGGAACGGTCCAGGCATGTTTTTGATGGGAGAATAACCTTATAGGATGAAATAAAGCTCACAAAAGCTGATTTTCTCAATACCTCTTACATGAACCAAAGCAAATATCATGAAATGCAGGACATATTTAATGGTTATAACTAATGTAGCAAAAGCAAGCACTGTGTACAGATTTACAGCTGAAAATAGTCCTAAAATCTATTGAATCCAATGCTTTGATGTTCATGTTGAAAGCAAGGTTCAGTTGACTTAAGAGGCTTTGAAGCCTCTTTAGAAAATAGATTTCAGTAAAGCGAATGTTCTAAATATCGCAGATTGGATTTTCAGTCATTTGTATCATTCATTTATGTTAGATGACAGGGACTATCACAAACACTATTCTGAACCTCAAACCCAAAGTACACTTCTAAAAACACACTTCTCAGTCATAGTGTTTGACCCCTGACAAGTGTGTTAAATAACACTAATAGTCTCTTCTTAAAGACAGTTGTTAGAGGTTGGGGTTGATGAGGTGGCAAAATAACGTTGTGTCCCCAGAGTTGATGTGCTACAAGCAGGAGACATGGGGAGATGGCTAGACAACTGGGTCAGAGTGGTGTCAAAACGTGAGCTCATAAGGGGGTTCCTCGTCTGCTGTGGTTCAAGGAAGGAACGCTGCTTAACCTGCAAGAACACTATAGCTCACTGTTGCCTGTAGGGAGCAAACCCTGCCCCCTCAGTACCGAGATCAAACTGGCAAGTAACTCCAACTCTGATTGCTGTAGGAGTAAATACTGGTCCTGATAGTTAAACACAGTTTGTTGTATTTGCTGCTTTGGCCCAGATTAGCTTATAATCTAAACCAACATTTGGCATGTAAGTAGTGGAAGAAAGTGCTTACCTGAATAACACATGGCACCAGGATGCACCATAGGAAAAGTCTCTTTGTGGTGATAAATATGTGCTACAAAGCAAAATTAGCATGGAAATAGTTTTTGCATCAAATCAATGAGTTGTGGGTGCGTAATTCTCAAATCAATCAAGCGTCTGGAGGATGTAATCGACAGCAAAAAGTCCAAACAAGTGACTTGTTTGCTCAGTGCTGGAGCTTTCATTTCCCAGCTCCAGCACTGAGCCAACCATTTTAGTTACCATGCGTTCCTTCGGATGTCTTGTGGAGACAAATGCATGTTTGGGATGTTTTGGCAACACATTTAGGGCTAACATACTGTACATTTGACCATGAGGTTATAAGAATATGCCTAATCAGTGTATTATTATCATCATTTTCATTGTGGAAACATATTTCAGTCCAGATAAGAAGCAAACCTTCAAAGGAAAACGCTGAAATACCTTTTTTTTTTTATTATTATTATTATTCTTAGTAGGAGGAGGTCAAGATGTTTTCAGCAAATGTGAAAAGGGGTCTCTGTGTTCTTTTTAACAAGCAGAGGTTGTACCTTGAATCTCTCCCATGGATGTCATTTTTTTTTACCCCCGGTGTCTTTCTTTTATTGTAGAATTGTGAACACTGACCTTAAACAAAGCTAGTGAGGCATGCAGTGCTTCAGCTTTTTCTTCCAGGTTCTTTTATGACGTCCTGGATGAGTTGTTGCTCTTTTAGAGAAATTTTGGGAGGTCAGGCCACACCTCAGCAGCTTCACCGCCAGTCTGTGTTTTCTCTACTTGAGGATAATGGCTCTCTCTGTGATCCGCCGAAGTCGGAAAACCTGAAAAGGGGTTGAATATTATAATGTCAGTGGCTTTTCTTCACATCTGTTATTGTTTTATCTTTTTAATTGGGGCAGAATGTGTTGATTTCTGAGATTTTAAATCCATGCCGGAACACGTCACTGTTGGGTGGTTTCTCAATTCCACAGGTCTGGCAGTAACCAGGCATGGGCATGGCTGCATAAATTGAACAGAAAGAAATGTGGGTAATGATGCATTTAAGTGGGAGTAAAAGAGGAAATCTTCATAGCACTGCAAGTCTGTGTGGATAAACCGAAAGCAAGTCTTCAGAATTGTCCAGCATTCAACCTAAACAACCAAATGGTGTTGTGTACTAAATCCAGAAAACTGGCAGAGAAGCACCTTTTGATTATTTTCAACTACACAAAAGTAGTAAATGAACCCAAATGCGTTCAACAATTAATACATTGACATTTTTTCCAATCCTCTAAGTTAAAAGCTAAAAGTACCTTTGTGCTTATTGTAATGCAAGGGTGGCGGTGTGTTAATTATCTTAATTGGCTGCATCTGTGAAGGAGTGCATATTCACCATAGTCACCGAGCTTGTGTGCTCTCTGAACCCTTTAGATTACATTTACTTATGTTAATTTGGTTAATTAGAAACTGTAATGACAAATCCGGGCATGTTTGTGCATTGATATTCCAACCCTTTTTGATTCCAGCTATCTTCCTTTAAATAGCTCTTGCTTTATAGTCAAGGTTAAATTTTCCAAGCCACATTCAACCTGTGGTATTAATCTGATTATGGTTGTCCTGATAAGAATGTCCTTTTTGCTCTAAGGATAATTAAAGTTAAAAGTCCATGTTTGAATTTTCACATCCTTCTTTTTCTTTCTTCCTTTTTTTATTTTATATATATATTTTTTTGATGCCCTGTGGAATTCAGCTTCCTGGGATGAAAAACGAGGAGTGGGAGATGTTGCGGCTTATGTGTGACGATGATGAAAGCTGGAACTTATTAGCAAAGGCTGACACTGAGAAGCAGAAAAGCTTCATGGGAGACAAACATTTCATACCATGTAAGAGGGAACTTGTACGGCCTTTTTAAGAACTCTCCTAGATGTTTTAAATTCAAGATTTTGACCCTGTGAAGTCTGCATGCATAATCTATACCACTGCTCCCATCAGAGGGTTCCTTTTTTTTTTTTTCTTTGGCTTCCTTGGGAATAGACTCAGTATTCCCTGGGTTACAGGGGTTTTTTAGCCACAAACAAGGATGCCTCTGTCTCTCTCGTCTCCAGCATAGGAGCTCTGTCTGTCTCTGTTACATCTTCTCTCCAGGATTCTCGTCTTAAATTTTGCAGCTTATAAAGTTTCTTCAAACCTTCAGACTCTTTTCTGTCACTCAAATGTATGGATTTTCTGTTTCTTTCTTTCTCCTTTTTTTCTGTTTCATACAGCCCATATTTTCTCAAGTTTCACCCATTCTGCTGCTTTCTACTCTGGATTTCTGCATACCTGTGCCTTTTATGCCTTTTAACCAAGACTTTTGCGTGTATCTTAGCTCCTTGCTATGGTGCCACTAGTTGTTGTGGACAGCGACTTGAAAACAGATCATTTTAAGGCACTCACTTAACAATATCTGGATGGATGTTCATAAGCTTTTGAAGCCTTTAGAAAACAAAACAATGCATGCAGTTCTTGTAAAAAGTGTAATTTCACCTTTTTTTTACTGATCCATTGCAGTCAAAAACGTTCTGAATGTTTTTAGGACTCTGTGCAACAAGGTAGCAAAAAAATAAAATAAAAAAGTTGTTTTTCTTAAACAAGAAAAAAAAATCTAAAATCTGTGCATTTTCTTTAAATTATCTCCCAATAAATAAAATCTGCTGCCTTCGGAGATCTTCTAATGAGTATATCCAACTGTGTGTATCGTATTATCAGTATAAATAAAGCTACTCCAAGAAAATTTCCTTGAAAACATTATTGAACAAACGAAGAACACAATGGAAGAAACAAATACTGAATAGCATAATTAATGCATTATGCTAACAGGGAATCATTTTAGCTGCAGCATCCCACTGTGGGGTCCTTATTCAGAAGGAAAAAGGTAGCTGGTAAGAGTTGGTTGTAACTGTGATGAAGTTAAATCAGGGCAACCTTGGGAAAAACAAAAAACAAAAAACAATAGATGCTGCAAAAGACTTGAAACCTGACCAGAATAAACAACAACAGGAACTACAGTGCAATGGTTTGGATCGAAGTATGATGACTTGTTCATCTTACGTTGGTAAGATGACCCAACGTCCAGACCTAAAGCAACTAGAGAATATTTGGCAATACGTAATAATTGGCTTTTCACACTCTCTTTCCAGTATGACATTAGTCTGAGAATAGGTCAATATTGCATGAAGAGATGGTTTTATGAATATGTGTCATATGAGTCTTAATCTAAATGAATACCACTCTTTCTATATCTTTCCATGTGTTATTATCTTTACAATCATGCCCTACTTTGTTTTGGTCTCTGACATAAACTCCTCATGAAATATGTAAATTTTTCTGATTTTGAAGTGACAGAAGTCTGAAGAAATCAAGCATTATAATGATTTTGTGCAGTGCAGATTCTTGTGCAATTGTTGCTTTCTGTGTTAATAAATCGATTAATCCAACATGAACTGAAAATGCCACAATGTCTGTCTTTAAATAGAAGTCGGAGTGAGACAAGTGCACTCCTTTCTCCTCAAAAATCCATACATGGTTTGATTTATTTAATGCGTCCTTCCTCTCACCCCTTCCAAGGCTCTCGCCCCCGCGACTGCGGCGATCTGTACGCCAATGGTCAGAGAGAGGACGGCATCTACTCCGTGTTTCCCGTTCACCACCCTACGGGCTTCCAGGTCTACTGCGACATGACCACGGATGGAGGAGGCTGGACGGTGAGTCAGACCTGATCTGGAGAAAAACACGCAAAACACAAAGCTCTTAAGCTTTTTTTTTTTTTTTTTGTGCGTGCATTTCTGCTCAGTCGATACATTTCCTCTATGGTGATAATCAAGATGAAAACGTAAAAATGGAATAGGTCTGCAGGCCCTTTGAACCCATCTACTCTCATAAGTTATACGGAATGTATTAAGCATCCAAAGTAAAAAAAAAAAAAAAAGGATTCACCAAAGCTGAACCCATCTGCACACATCAATTCCATTCACTCATCCAGTACTTAATGTTGTATACATTTTTTTTTTTTTTGAGCACCTACTGTAATTACAGATGTACTGCCTCGGGATTCTCATGTATTAAACATTTCATCAAAGTTTCATGTAACAGAATAACAAGGAGATATCAGCACCGAGCTTCAAGTGCACCTTTTTAAAATATTTCTAGGAGATTTTTGTTGTATAGAAGGTACTTTTTTTTTTTTCCAAGTGACTGCTTGAAAGAAATATGAAACATGAGTTGCTGGACGAAGAAAGCTATTAGAAGAGCACAGATGGACATGACTTGTTGAGCCATTGCAGGTAAAAAAAAAAAAAAAAAAAAAAAAAAAAGGTGCCATCATTGCGGAAGGGGAGATTTAAAGATCAGGTTTAATCTAAATTGCCTGCTGATGTCGAGATGCCTCTTCAGATACAAGTGTAGTGCAGGAGCGACAACATGCACAGCTGGCACATTTGAATAAGGCTTCTGTGTAAAACAATTTATCATTCTGCTTCAAAGGCACAAAAATAAACTGTTTCCATTATAGCTGACAAACTTGCTCCTGTTTTCTGCACCTTTCTTTCCCAAGTATGCCTGAAAAAGGCTTTGTAATGCTTAAAGGTAGACATAGAAATTTAGAGCTCTTCCAAGCTTAAGTAGTTATTTTCCTCACTCCAGCATCTCTCAGTTGACTGGACCTACTCAAGTAAACAATCCCATTTGATTTGGTCAGTCTTCTGGAAGTGCTGCATCTTCTGGGAGAGAGAGAGGAAGGGTGAGATGGCGAGGTGAACAAACACTGATACGCAGCTGTTTGAAGCTATATTGGGAATTGTAGTTCAGATGTATTTTTCTTAGTACACACGAGCTCTTTCCAGTTAGAGACATTTATTTCTTTTTTGGTTCTGAGGTGCACCAAAGCTGCCTTCAGGAAGCACAGAGAAGTTCCTATTAGACAACGGGGGATTTTTTAAATTTTTTTATTTCAGCAACATAAATCCATTACAACTTTTCATTTTACCCTTTCACAGGCTGTGATGCAACTTTTAAAAAAGAATAAAGAGGCAAACTTTGAAATCCATTCAAAACTTTTTACAATGTAATTTTCATTTCTGTACGCGCTGAGCAAAGTGATGCAAGTTTTTTGAAAAGTGTTTCACATGGCCGAGGGAATAAATACTTGTCAGAATTTAGTTTCAAACTCAATAGAGTGACATTTTCAAAGCTGTTTCTGTGGTCCATTTTTATTTGTATTTTTTCTTTTTTTTTGCTTCTACATAATACAGTACCAGGTACATATTTTCACAATATTGGTAAACATTTATTTAAAAAGAAAACTACAAATAAATTCACATTTTTATTCCAGTGCCTTCAACTCACACTGAACCTTTTAGGGAAAAAAATAACATCTAATTTGAGAGCATTTATTCAGAATGGAAAAAAAAAAAAAGTGTACTTTGCTCTTTACGCTTCTTCAAGTTTCTTTGAACTTCTAATTAGCTTTTTATTATGTTCTTTTTTTCCTGGGATGTAGACAGAACACGATAAAGACTATTTATTTTAGCCATAATCCACTAGAGTAGACAAGGACTAATGTTTATCTCAATACATTTCCAAACCTGTTGGAAAGAGTGCGAACTTAAAGACACCCTGTCTCCATATCTTTTAAGCAGTACGGACATTGATGTCAGAAAGCATTGGTGAAGATGAAGCAACTTATTTCTTACCATCACAAAAGCGAGTAAGAACAGATTGTACTGGAACTTTAGCTGAATTTAGATGATCCAGATTGAGATTTGTGGCAACAAATATATTGGATGCTCACAAAGGATTTATATATGTGTGACATTTTATCTTGCTATGTCGTTTTGTTGACTTTGAAACTGTTTAATGGCTTTAAAGCCCCATCTGGAGATTAGCACTGCAAACTAGCTAAAGCTAAAAATGCTATGGTGTGTCTTGTTAATACTTAACACTTTTTCCATGAAAATAAACAATAAAAAATGAAAGAAAGTACAACAGAGGATATGTGACGGTGTAGTACCGTCACATATTTAATATGGATTAGAGTTCAGGTCAAAAATTATTTTATATACATATGACCAAATAACATTGTAATAGGAATGGGTAGAGATCTGTCTCTCTGTATACTCCAAACATTTGAATTATTATAGTAGAAGAAGAACTGCCCTGTTGGTCAAAGTTGATGTTAAAATGTACTGACAGCTAAGGTACTGCTAATTGTTCCACTGAAAACATCTCCTCTTTAACATGACCTGCATTCATTTCCTCATTTCAATGGCTGGACTTTTCAAAATTTTCCAAAGCAAGAATTTGGAGTCTAAAATAAAAGATTTTATCATAAGGTTATTTTAATGTATTCAAGTCTAAAATGCCTGCTTATTTTTTATCCAAGGACATTTCCAAACCTTTAAGAAGTGACGTTTACCCTTTAATTGGAAAAATTGCAATTTAGTATAAGCATTAGGAGTTAAACTGTTATAATTTTCACTGTATTTGCCAAGTCAAGGCTGCAAAGTGAAATAAATAACGGAATTTCTTCTAAAAGTAATTCACCGTGCATTTCTCTTCCTAATCCTCATGACAGTGAGCTGCGTGTTGGTACCCGTGCATGCTTGTGAATCTGTCACCCAGTTTGTGTGCGAGGCAAGGTCAACCCCCTTCCCTCCGCACCCCCCTTCCTCATCAAATGAAGTAAATCTGTCAGAGTGACAGAGTTCTAAGCAGCGCATGATGGAGCAGAGCGGCGTCCAAGCCCGTCAGGGGCTGGACGTGTTTGCGTGCGTCCATCTATGCGTGAATTACTGTTTGCATCAAAGCGACGGCAGCCCCACACGCCAAAAAACCCCGAGCTGTTCTCAGTTAGCGGGGTGCTGTCCGGGCCGCCCAATAAAAAAAAAAAAAAGGAAAAAAAAAGGATATTCACAGCTGCTCAGATTGAGGCGATAACAAGCAGCTACTGATCCTGCCTGCAGTGTTGAGCTGCTTGTGATAATCTCTGAGCCTCATTAGGAGATCAGCATTGTGTAGTCCAACAGGAGCAGGTAGCAGGATTCTCAGGGAGCTGAGTGGCTTACTGTCTGCTGAGCTTAAATAAGGAATGAGCCATATGCTGCCACCTCATTAGCATGGTTTGACATACTGTTGCAGACAGACTGAAAGATGAGCAGGTTACTTAGAAGAAAAAGGGGGAGGGAACAGATGAGCTGTTTGAGGAGGGAGAAAGTGCGAGCAGGACATAAAAGACACAACGGAGGAGCATGAATGTCATTTTTCTTACTCCCCATAAAGGCATACTTCAGAAATGGCCTGTAATAAAATCTTTCTTTTCTGCTGTATTGGCAGTAAAGACGGGGGCTCTCCGGGAGCCGTGAAGATAATGGAGTTATCTCAAGTGGCTCTAGATTTTGATACCAATCAGTACAATTACACCATCAGTCAATTATGACCTTTCAAAATAGGTGTCTTTTTTTTCTAAGGCGCGGCAGCTCCGACGGCAGCCGGGTGCATCGTGCCAAGCGGATCTGGTTTCTTCTTCACATGAAAGATTTATCCTTCGTTGTGAGAGGCTCAGTGAAAAAAAAAAAAAAAATCCCCACCCAAAAAAGTGAAACCTAAAGCAGTCATGAAAAAAAAAAAGGCAAAATGATCAAAGGCTCTTTTTTCCATAATGCCACGTTAGAATCAAAATCAAGCTGGTAAAACTAGCCTAGGACAGCCACCCACAGACAGTCACTGCTACAAACTTCCAGAGTGAGGGATTATCCTCTGGATTCATGTAAGCATAAAACTATTCAGTGAATAATGAAGCCTTGGGGGTATATTTGTCGCCCCAGCCATTCACACGATAAATTACTCATTACCAGATTTCTTTACAGAGTTGCCTCATCAGTTTTTAATAAAATGCTTCAAATAATTGAAAAAAGTGAAGCGCTTCCCACAGGGATCAGAAAAAGCAGATAACTGTTCACTGTACTTATCTGATTTATTCAAAGATTAAGAGAAGAAGAAGGAGAGAGAAAAAAATAAGCCATCCTAAACGAATGTAATATTTTCAGGCTTGAACAGATCTAAAGAACAACTGAGGAATACTTGAGCTGAACATGTGGGCTGAATCTCTCTGGGTCAAAAGGGACCTCGAGAGAAAGAGAGAGGAAAAAAAAAAAAGAAATCACTGATTGTGAGTATTAACACAGAAGGGAAATCACTCAAACCACATTTGAAGCAGTAATCTGAAGAGACAGAGCAAGGAACTTAACCAGCCAGAGGCCATATCCATCAAGTAATGCTTCTTGCTGTACTTTTGGATTTGTATGCTCTGTGCTGAACTTGCTGGTGTCTCTCTGGAATTTGTGTTTCAGTTTATATGGTGAGAGTCAAAAGTAAGTTTTGTGTTTATTTTTTATTTTTTTTTAAAGCATTAGGAGCATAGTCTTTGTTCAGACGGGGTAAACATCATCTGTTTAAATCGGATTAGGCGAGCTTTACGTGATGCAAGTTTCAGTTTGTTTGTCCTAAAAGCTATGTTATGTTAAAAAGTAAAAACTGTTGAGACAAAATATGTGTAGAAATCACACACAGAGGTGCATATCAAAACATTTGCATATTGCACAGAAGAGTAATATTTCTTGTTATTTCTGGTTATTTCAGTTTCTTGCCAGTTTATTGCAATGAATCTCTATTCATTCTTTGTGTAATGAATAGAATAGAAATTCATTACACATAGAGTGAAATATTTTTACACTTTTCTATATTTTCATTTTGGTATTTTAAAGATTGTGGCTTATAGGTGCAAATTTTGTTTCTCAGAAAATCAGAATATTACATTAGATCAGTCAAAAATGGACGGGCTTCTAAAAAGTATGTACATTTCTGCCCTCTAGTGAAGGATGTCAATTTAAGTTTTCGGACATATAATTATGTAGTCCTTCCCATGACTGTGTCATTTTTACAATAATGACCTTTTTCACATTCAAATTTTCCAGGATGCTGAATTTTGGGTTTTTGTTACTTGGTGCTGCACCTGGATACTCGAAGACGCATATTATTTTCAAACTGCTCTCCTGCTGTTGTTGTTGCCTTGTATGCTTGACAAAAAATGACCAGTTTTGCCAGAGAGCCTTCATATCACGAAATGACTCATAGATGAAAAAAAATCTAAATTGTTCCTCTGAAAATTACAGAGAGTTTGGCTGCTTGGAAGGGAACATAAAGAAATACTGGGTGACTCACAAGGTTTTGCACATTTAATGGGATTCTGAATGCCTGTGAGTATAATAAAAATATAGACAGACAGAGTGACTTGTCTCCAGAAGTTTAGCTGGAGAAGAATATTTTAGCATTACAATGTTCCAAAGCACAACACCATTACAATCGCAAGTAATCCGGTTCATGTGACCTTATAGTTCACTCTTCATTATCCAGTAAAATGGAACATACAGTGGCATTTTTCTAACATTTCCTACGCTTGAAAGTATATCTTTGACTAACTAATTTCAATGGAAACTCCAGATCTTTGAAAAAGAACATGGGAGCCTTTATACCCAGGCTCCCATGGTTTAAAAAAAATCCAGTAAGTGATACAGATTTGCAAGGGATAGAACGTCACTTTTTGCAGCTCAGACTAGAAGACACACAGCCTCCTTATCTTCATCCCGGTCCCTCAACTTCAGCTTCAAACCCCAGTCAAAGTGCAAATCGTTTCTGATTTTACTTTTGCTTTGCACTTGAGCAAAGAATTGCTAAAACAGAAGGAAAAAAAAAAACAAAAAACTTTACATATTTGATGTTTTATTTTGTATTTCTCTCATTTTTATCTGAACGTAAGACGTGGTGATTCTGATTTGCTTTTACCATCACCGTATTTTGATCTTTAGTCACATTGGTGACAAGCTAATATAAATAAATATCTAAATACCTGAACGTCGAAGCAGGTTTAGCTGAATCAAATCGATGTTTAAGGGTGTCAAAAGATGTTGAGGCTTTTGCAGTTCTTTCTATTTTTTTCACCTAAGTAAAAGCTTTTTTTCATACCTGAATTGAAGTTAAGAAATGTAAAATTCTCATATTTTGAAATCCAGTGTATATAGTCAAAATAAAATAATTAGAACAATAGATCATAAACAAAACTTCTTAACCCACAGTGCAGGATCATGTTAGTGGTTGCTGGCTTGCCTTTAGTGGTTCTGATATATATATATATATATATATATATATATATATATATATATATATATATATATATATAGAGTATATATATAGTATGATTCTTTTCTTATCTAAACTGCTAAGTATGAAGCTATAATTAGCCTTGATACTAATCCAGCTTAATAGGCTTAAAGAAGTGCTGCTGAAAAGAGAAGGATTTTCAAGAATTCCCAGTTTAAACAAAAGAATGAGCAATGAACCAGTAAAGAGCGCCACTGGCTACTGATGATGTGCTCCATTTGCCTTTGATGTTATAACCTAAATCTTGGAACTATAGCAGCCTTTAGAGCAACCGACCACATAAAATCATTGAAATTTGGCCATTTTAAAACCAATAATGTAATAATTTTTTTTTTAGCCATTCATCCATTCATGGGTCGCAGAGGTTCTGGTGTCAGTGAGCCAGAGCAAGCAGCTCTTGTGTTTGCCAATAACATAATACAGTATATTCACGGTAATGCAACCAATTAGTTAAAATCCTTACATTATATACGGCAAAGATACAGAAGTGGAGCCAGGTTTGCCAGATAGAAAATATGTTTTATCTGGTTTTGCTTAGTTATCAAATACAAATATGCAAGCAAAGTGTGTTTATATTAAATCTGAAGTGGTTTCAGTCAATAAGAAAATGATTCCCATATGCAGTAGCAAACTACATTTTTATTTGATTTGATTGATTTATTTATTTATCCATCCATCCATCCATCCATTTTCTTTCACCCTTGTCCCTAATGGGGTCGGGTGTTACTGGTGCCGATCTCCAGCTGCGTTCCGGGCGAGAGGCGGGGTACTATTTATTTATTTATTTATTTATATATATATATATATATATATATATATATATATATATATATTTGTTTAGATTGTTTTTCAACAAATAGGTCGCTTCTTTCTACCAAATCTGCAGTGTTGAGATTTTTATTTTACTTATTATTATTATTATTATTAGTAGTAGTAGTAGTAGTAGTAGTATTACAAAACATAATGCAAATAAGTTAAATTGAACATCCAACTAGGATTTTTTTTCCCCATCACACTACTAGAAAACAATATCACTGAGTACAGTTTTGAAGCATTGTGGTACTCAGTACCATATAAATACTTTAGCTAATCCTATAAAAAAGCAAACTATCATAAATGAAACAGTTTTCTAGGAGCAAATACCACTGAGTCCCTACCACTAATCCACTTATTAGAAGATAACAATTTTTAAACAAGCGAGAAAGAAAAAAAAAAAAAAGGAACGAAAAAAAACACCATTATGGATTGGTGGGAATGGTTGTCGGAGGAAATTGCTCGATATTTCTTCCATGCAGTAACTCAGGCTCTGGAGACCTTGTCTGTCCATCGAGGTAGAATCAAGGATGGCAGAAAGGACATAAAAGAAAAGAGATGTCATTACTGTGTCTCACACCCCTCGGCTCACGAGAGCACAAGCCGCACATTCTGCCCGCAGGCGTTAGCATTAGTCAAAGTTTAAAAAGCATATTTCAGCAGAGCAGTTGAATACAAATTGTCTGTGTACACACAGACAATAAAATGTATTCATTTGTGTTTACAGTTAATCCAGTTGGACAGTTAATCCTAAAAGCTGTACACATTCAACCTCTTACCATCTAGTGCTTTTGGGTGACTGTCCTGTCATGTTTTAGTAAAGAGATTTTCAGAAGCCATTTGAATAAAGCCTCTTGGGTCAGAGCAGTATCTTCTATTATTACTATTTTATTTGTTAAAAGGAAGGAACTAAAAATGACCACAGAGTTATTAATAATAAATGAGTGCAGATATATCAGAGTGTAGCACGGATCTGCATTATCAAATAGTGCTTTTATCAGAAGCACAGCAATCACTCACAGAAAAAAAATAAATAAATAAATCCCATTCAGCTAAGAACTGAAATGTAAAAGTTTTAGATTGAATGTATGATTGTGTGCATGTTCTGTTCCTCCTGTGGTGCATTTTGAGTGTTTCAGAGTGCGTCCTATAGGCTTTCCTCTATTTCTACGGTTCATAGGTCTTCAATATTTTATCTGCTTGTTTATTCGATTGAAAATAAAGCAAATTCAGGGTAGATGTTTGTGCAGTCTCGTCCCATGTCTGCGTATTATTTTTCAAAGATAAAGAGATAAAGTGGTTAATTTCAGAGTAGAATATCTGCTCAGTTTAAAGCATCATACCATTCACCATGATCACATTCATCACAGGCGTTTACTTTGATATTTATGTCATTATTATATCCATACAATTTTTTTATAAGGATGCACACACATTTTCTTTTCTTTTTTTTTTTTTACACTCCAGATCTGGCATAGAGAGAAAGGATAGTGGGGACGGGAGGAGAGCAGGAGCTTTCTGCTGCATTATCACTCCCAGTGTCAGGCGTGTCCTTTTGGATATTAGTGCCATTAGAGCCGTGTGCAGGTTATGTGAGGAAAGGTTAGAGATCTGTAAAAGGCCTGCTGCGGCAACATGCAGCTATTTTATGGTTTTTTCCCCATCTGCTATACGACCAGACTCACAAATAGACCTGCAAGTTTCAGGGATTCTGCTTGGTGCCAAAAGCAGATGGAACATAGATTGGAGAACCCTTAAAAAGACAAACTTGTCCACGGATCCATTGGACTGCGGTATTTTTTTTTTTTTTAACTATTTCTGGGAATGCAGTGTGCATCTCTCCAAATGCCAAACCTCCACCATACAAGGCTACACCATCCATCCCTTTTTTTTATATATATATATTACTTCTCAACTTAAGGCGAATAGCAATTGTTTATGAAGGCATTTGAACTTAGAAAAGGCCTCTGTTACATCCTACTTATAATAAAGAAATCTAATTCTTAAAAGATTTCTATAAGTCCCTTAACATTTTGAGCAACTTAGAACAAGTAGAGCATAAATTCCAAAACACTTTAAATTCATTTACTTTATTTGGATCACTGTGGGGTGCCACTGCATGTAGCAACAACTATTCTTTTTTTCAAATATGTTTTTTCTTCCCCACTGAAAAAACCTACTCATTGTGTCTTCTTCAATTTCTAATACTAAGATTGTGTCACAAGAATCTTAGTAAATGTGCAGGAAGCCATACATCGTTTAATTTAAATTGAACAGGAAATCGGCAGTAGGACGTATCTACTCATTGGTCGTTGGTGTGGGCACATTTTTTGCCTACCGTGTCTGTGCCTCAACTGAGATGTACGTGAGCTAATCTAATTTATTTTATTCCACAAACCTTACGAGGCGACTGGATTTGTTTTGTTATTTTAGTAATCAGATCCGGTGCTGAAAGCCAGTAAAAAATAAAGTTAAATAAATGCAGAATGTATGCTTCCTTGTTACGGTGTACGTGTGTGTGAGACAATGAAGAGAAAGGTTGTTTCGTATTGTGTTTCTCTCTCTGTTCTCTGCTGCTGTGTTCGGATCACATCTGTTTTGGTGATTGGATTATTAAAGTGCTCCCTGACAGATGTTCGCAGTCTTGTTTGAAGATAGCATTTGTGCCTGGTGCTCTGAATTTATGAGTGCCTTCATCACCTGCTGTCGCATTTGTTACCATATCATCAATACCTTCAGCAACATTATCAAGTTGCTCTGCTGTCCTCATTGATCCATCTTCTTGTCCATCCTGGTTTTAGCTGCCAAAAGCAGACAGTTTTTATTGTACTGAATTATTTTTCCTCCCATCTGTGTGGATCGTATTTAATGATTTTTGCATGCAGAATATTGAATATTAAACATTAGAATATTACAATTGTCCCTGAAGTCTCTCAGAAATGTTTGAGCCAACATTTTAAAAAGTTAAATTGGCCAACCTTTTGCCATATTAAGGCCAAAAATGTTTATGAAACACATTTTTACTGAGATTTTATACAAAGTAGTGCATTTTGTGAAATAGAAAGAAAGACATTCATAGTTGTACACTTACAAAAGTGAACACTGACGGTGTTCCTAGTTGTTGCCACATTTAGCAGTTGAACTTTTTTCCCCATTCTTTGTAACATAGCTAAATCTCAGTTTAGTTATGTTGGTGACAATTTTTGAATCTTGCCACAGATTCTCTTTTGGGTCTGTTAAACCTGTTGGATTTTGACAAAGCCATTTCAATTAATTGTAAGGTAAATATTTGTCATTTAAATAAAGTTTTCTTTCAGGATTGCCCTTCATGTAGTTTCCTGCATCTTGAGGCCATGATGCTGCCAAGAACTCTATTGTTGTTGATGGATTGTTTAAGGCAATCAACAGTATTCCTTTCCCACCTCACAAATCGTGTTGCACACAAAGAGTGAAATTTTGAGAGTTTTATAACCTACTCCTGCGATAAAGCTCTCCCAAATTTATCCCAGTCCTGTCTGTTCTCTAACAAACATCTAAGGTCTTCACAGAACAACATGATGAGTTAAAATTTTGCACAGTTGGACTCCATTTACCAGTTGATATAATCAAATAATGTGATTTTTAGAGGCAAAATTGGTTGCAATGACTCACTGAAGTCTATCAGAGCAAAGAAGGATGAATATAAAAACATTGTGAAAACCATGTACCTTTTTTAAATAGTTTTTTCTTTAATAATGATCAACTTGATGTGTTGGATTGTCACCAAAAATCCATGTAGACTTTTGAGTTGTAATATAAAATTCTTGCGAGGCTATAAACACTTTTAGGAGATGTAACACAACCTAAAACTTACTAAATAATTAGCTAGGATGGAATAAAAGGCAGAGTAATGAATGCAAGAAAAATCAAGGACATTTGACTATTTACTACAGTTTTTCATATCCGCTAGCCTATTTTGTTAATCCTGGTGAATAAAATAAAATATTGATTTATTTCAAATATGTGTTGCATGTAAAATTTTCATTACATTATTTTTTATTTAGATTTGTCATCTTTATGTCTTTGCATGAATATTTTACATTGTTAAACTGCTGCATAAGAGCAAGTCTCATGGTACTTACATTTTCCTCATTCCTTTATGTGTGGAGGTTTGTAATCATATGAAGATTTTATTGTAGCCACCGCAGACTATCATCAAGTGACATCTGTTGCCAATGCGCCAAACATACGAACATAGTGTGCTCACAGTGCGTAAATGCCAGGAGCTAACAAGCTATTGGCACGCTTCCTGTTTTCCACGCGGTGACATGCCAGATTGTAAATCTCCCAAAATCAGCTTTGGAGTGCTGGTGTTGATTCTTTCCTGTGTACTTCTCTGTCGGTTCGGGTGTCCGTCTGTGCAGGCTGCAGGCTCCCCGTAGTTGACAGAAAGCCTGCTGAAGAGCTTAAAGCTGCTTGTTAAGTAGCCTTCATCTACTGCAGAGATTACAGGCGGCTTAATGTGATCATGCCAGTGCAAGCGCCCCTTGAGAAAGCGTTGGGCGAGATGGTCGTTAAGGACTGCGGATTGGCTTGTTAACGCCTGCCGGTCATTACCGTTTCTGCTGAAATGGTTTACTTGAAACTCAGTCTGACCATGTCGCAAAACACAATGCTGTGTATGTGCGCATATATGCTCAAAATGTTCCACAGACTTCTTTGTGTAAAGCTTTTGTCTTTGTTCATATGTGTCAAGAATTGAGGCTCAATAATCAGTTTACTTGACAAAGGAGGAATCATAAAAGAGAGATTTTTTTTTTTTTTTTTTTTTTACTGTCTAGTACTTGGGCCAACTGCTGTGCCTCACAAATATAATAATTTAAAGTAAAGTGGATGGTGCTACCACAGATGTACTCGGTGTGAGTGATTCTCAAGAGATGGAAAACTAGTTCTCAGATTTTGCCTGTTTTTTAATATGTGACTTTCTAACATGTTATATGCTGTCACTGATTTTAGCCAGTCCTGCTTTCCTGTAAACAACAAAATGTTCTTTTTTTTGTTTATCTACTTTTGGGGATAAATTGGAATTTGAGTCATCTTAGGATGTTTACACTAGAAGAAAGACTTTCCTCTCTTTGCCTTTCTGAGCACTCAGTGCTGAGGAAAAGCATTTCCCCAGATATGTGTCAGTTTTCTTCTTTTTTTAAGATCTTCAAGCAAATTGTGAAATTGTAACATGGTAGGATGGTGCTTTTAAAAACTATTTCATTTGTAGAGCGAAAAAGGGTATCCAAACCAAACTGGTCTCATCTGAAAAGGTAATTGCTTCCCTTTTCTAACCATGAAGTAAATGTGATTCACCATGTTCTTTTTTTTTTCTTTTTTTTTTGTAAAAATTGAGTTTACTTCCCCTCATTGCTGCCTAACTTAAATCAGTGTAACAGAATCTTTTTCATAGCATAAAGAAGGCTAAAATATTTAAAATAGAAACACTCCATGCCCAAATCTGTAGAAATTAAAGACACACAATTACAATCTGCCGGGAATCAAATATCTTTGATGGCTCTCTGTTTACGCTTAACATCCTGTATTGGTGAGCGTAACTAGCATGGAAAGAATTACTGACAGCAGCACGCGTGTGTTCGCCTCGCTCAGTGAGGACAGATCGAATTTCTAAAGGACTGTCGGGATTTCCTATTCCAACATGTTCTTTCATAGAGATTAGACACTTTTAAAGGATAAACCAGGACACAACTTATGTAATGTCTTCAGATTTTTCTTATCTTTTGAAGTTTCACATTCTGTTTGAGTTGAATAAAGAGTTGGCAGGCCTCTGTAGAAAGCAGTTTTCTTTTTTAGAGATGTCTTAAATCTTACTCAACCTACTCGTTTTCCCACATGAACAACTTCACATTGAATAGCGTGCTGCCACTGTCATCTGTCAGTGCCAGTGTATGGTGCATTCAGCATACATTGCTGAATGTATAATAAAGTATATTCATAAGGCAAAGATTGGACTTTTAGTTTTCAACTCTTAGATATTCAGCAAAACTCAGTCCACCCAATTCTAATCAATATTCAGTCTCAGTTTCTAACTCTTTCATAAACATTTTTTCAAAATCCTTTTCTTTAGACCGCTACATGTGCTGACCATTTGCTGCACAGGTTTTATCATATTATTTACAAAGCATCTCCTCTTAATCACAAGTTTCAAATGACTTCTGTTTTGTTTAGCGCAAAAGACCAAATCTCAAATTGTACTTTAAGTCGAAAAACATCTTCAGTACTCAGGAAATCTATAAAAAGGACAGGCATTAGAGGAACAATTTTCAACTTACATAACAAGTAAACATGTTAGCAACTCCATGATAAGAGCAGATATTCCACTGCAGCGTTTCTCCTAATCAACAGAAACCATTTGTGAACAGTTTAAAAGTGATGCAGAGCTACACACATCATTATACTGCTAAAACATAAAAACGGCTCTGCTGTTGATACAAAAGGGTGCATTTATGCCATAACAATGAAATCTCACAATATTGTGGACTTCAAAAATTTAATTTTCCTCACACTGACGTGTCGTTGCTGGAAACATGTAAGGCTGTGCCAAGCTAATTTCTAAAAAGGTTGCCGTGGTAAGATGGGCTATTTGTACTTTTGGATTAAGTTGGAGCTGCTTGTAAAAAGATTTGGATACTCGAGGAACTGTGAAAAAGAAGGGGATTAAGTCAAAAGTGTAATATGTGGCTAACAGATGAAAGGTTTAAGAGCTTCAAAATGAGAGCAAATAACCTCCATCCCTGAGTTCCTACTATTGACTGTACTAATGTCAAACACAAGGACATACATCGCAACAAAAACAGATAAGTGAACTAGAATAAGTACTCTTTAAGCGTCACATGTTTATCTGATATATTTGTATCAGGACAACAAATATATTTAGTCGTGATTCCAGTAGCTGTTAATATTGATTGTGGTGCTTGTGCAACATGAACGCAGACCCGTCTTCAATTATGGACATTTTTTTCTGGCACAGTTTTTGGAAGTTGTACTTTAAACAGTGTTTGCAAGTCCTTGCTCAGCACTTAACTAAAATGGCCACTCTGTCACAACAGCAGATCTGACTGGGCTATATGTGCATGCCTGAAACATCGCCTGCCCTGCAGAAATAGCTTGTGACCTTCTCTAAAACTCCTTTGATGTGAAGTAGAGCCCCCCCGAGCCAGACATTGTGTGTAAGGAATTGTCAGTCAGGATGTTAAGTAGCTTCTCCGTGGAAACGATATTCCTGTATCCATGTATAAGAGGTCTGGTGAGATGCCACGGCAGCCAAGGCTCAATAAAACAAAGGCAATCTTAGCCACTGCAAGCACAGCAGCCATAAAAGTGCAAACATGCAAATTTTCAGACAAACTCTTGAACTGCATGACAGACTTTGTGTTCCCTTAATGGTGTAACTGACAATCTGGTGGTGCTGACAACTCTCTGTGCAACTGTGTGGATCAGATTTTGAAGCAAGTTCTCAACAAACAATTGTGATCCAAAAGAGAGCATAGCCAGTAATAAAATGTATCTCTGAAGGCTGGCAATAAGAAGGAAAATGCAAAGCAACACAAATGAAAGATGGGTAGAGGAGTCAGTTTCAGCCAGAGGTTAAAGTTTCTGTGTGCAATTGGCTGGGTGAACTGTGAGGTGCTGCATGTGATGTTGGATAGTATAAATCAAAAAGAAGATGAATAGTTCAGACGGACTGAACCTGATAAGAAAATTGGAAGTATAGGGATTTACAGCACAGGACCCGGCATTCCCCAACTAATATTTCCGCCTACACTGCATTCAGCAGAAAAAACAAAAACAAAAACAGAGCAGTATACACAAGAAAAACAACCCCCTTAACTACCTATATGCATCCTAACTGCTTATGCATACCCTCTGCACAGTACTTATCAACTCTAGCTTAAAAACACAAACCACTGCATTTAGCACAAATGCTGTCTCACACAAACACACACACGCACACACAATTTAAAGCAAAAGAGACTTCAGCAGTAATGTCAGAATGTCTTTTATCGAAACAAGTTTTCAGTTTGGGAGGTCCTCCAAAGTCTGATTTCAGTTTGATTTAAGGGTGTGAGTCCCTACAAGTGGATCAAAACAGCATGAAGACAGATGCATATATTGAATGCCTTTAAAGGATAATTTGAAGCACCCCCCCAATAAGAAAAATAAAAAAGACATAAAACTGTAATTGCTTAAGTCATGCGCAAAGACTGTGCACAGTCAGGGAGTCATTCTAAAGAAATATGTCATATGTTATAAAGAAAAATGAGGTAAACAGAAGAGAAGCTGCACACAGTGCAATATCCCCTACATACTAGCAATATATATGCAATATATTCACAGAGTGAGTAGTTGGTCACAGTTGTATATTGTTTTGAATATACGCTTTGCTCCATACGGCTCAGCACCTCCTGCTTTATTGTTGATTGTTGAGTATATATATATATATATATATATATATATATATATATATATATATGTCACACATAACAACAGGGTGCAAGATACTGGCAGGAAAGAGTACATGGAACGACATAACCAAGTGGCAGGCATAGTGTACAGAAACATCTGTGCAGAATATGGACTGGAAGCCCCGAGATCAAAGTGGGGAGCACCCCCAAAGGTGGTGGAGAATGGCCGAGCTAAGATCCTGTGGGACTTCCAGATCCAGACAGACAAAATGGTAAGGTCGAACCAACCGGACATTGTCATAGTGGATAAACAACAGAGGAAAGCCGTTGTGGTGGATGTAGCGATACCGAGTGACTGCAACATCAGGAAAAAGGAGCACGAGAAACTGGAGAAATACCAGGGCCTCAGGGAGGAACTGGAGAGGGCCTGGAAGGTGAAGACCACAGTGGTGCCTGTGGTCATCGGGGGCAGTCACCCCCAAACTGGAGCAGTGGCTACAACAGATCCCAGGAACAACATCAGACATCTCAGTCCAGAAATGTGCAGTTCTAGGCACAGCAAAGATACTGCGCAGAACCCTCAAGCTCCCAGGCCTCTGGTAGAGGACCTGAGCTCAGAGGATAAGAACCACCCGCGGTGGGTGAGAAGGGAATTTTTTATTTATTTATTTTATTTATTTATTTATTTATTTTTAAATATATATATGTATTTTTTTAAACTTTTGGACCTGGAGCATGTTTCAAGAGTCACGACACACAGAAGTAGACGTAGTATAAATTGTTTATTTTTGTCAAAATGTTTCTGCAAACATAAGAAACACATTACCAGAGAAAGTACCCAATCAGGTTATTTTTTTTTTAATTATTATCAGACGAATTAATACCATATCTGACGTACTAATGCTGTTCTTCATGTTTCTGATGTATGACATAGAGTTGGGTTTTTTTGTTTTGTTTTTTTGACATGGCAGATTTCCCTATGTACCTTAAGTGAGCTGTGGTCCTTTTAGTCCCTCTCTTAATCAGTTGAAAAAAAAATAGCAAAAAGACAGTTTCTACAGTAAACAACCTCTCTACACATAAAAGTGACTAGACAATTTTACCTATGTGCACAACCTGTAATACTGTCACATTTTTTGATAATCTGATACGCGCTATAAGCCCACACAACACCACTTCCTCATATATTGATCTCATTATGCATATTTCAACATGTCCTCCGTTGCCCCTATTCCAGTTTAACTCTTGAAACATGAGAGATTGTTTGGTCTGTCAAGACCTCACAGAATCCAACCTTCAGGGTCAACATGCAATTAAGCCTCAGAGATTTTCTCTCGCATCTTAGAGAAAGTCTTGACAGCAAGACGAGTGTTGACCCTTATATGAACTGAACTTGTTGGTTTACCTGCTGAGGTTGAGCCCAGCTTTGTATAGTTACAGGCAGTTTCTCACTGCTACTGTGAACCATGGTTCCATGCATCCACTCTTGTGGATGGATGAAGATATTTAGAGCTGGTGTTCTTGTATGAACTGGCGGTTCATACAAGAGTTGCTGCTGCAGACAATCTTCCAGTGAAAGTGCTGGTCAGAAACATTTGCTAAAGCACATATATGGCATTCAAAGATATCTACAGACCTTGAGATTGTATTCGGGGTTGCATGACTTCATAGTCGATGTCAACTAGTCACTGCGACTTCATAGAAAACTGGGAGAAAACACATAGTAGCTTTAATACCTCAATCATCCTAAAAACTCACACTAAAGACAGCTGGACAGAAGTCTAATTTGCTGAACAAAAAAACATATCCTGTACTTCTTTGGTGGCAGTGGAACATTGTTCTGAACTTCTGTCACTGTGGTCCAAAAAAGTTGGACACAGTTCAGCTTAAGTTTTTTTTTCTCTGAATATACTGGTGCTGATCGGTATATTCTTATTTTGGACATATTTATCCAGGAGTCAATGTATGTCAATATTAATTGTGCATGTTGGAGCATTTCAAACTGAGGTTATTGTAAACTGTTCACCTTTGATTACAGGCGTGCCTATGGAACAGATGCATTAAAAATTCATTTTTCTAAGTCCAGTTTGTACTCTCTAATATGAATTTGCAGAAAGTTCCCTAACCCTGTTCAGCTGTGGGTATTCACAATGTCCAAAATATTAATGTGAGGCTAATTTGTTACTGAAAATTGACTTTAGGAGTAAATCTTTGCAAGTAGGGTGGTTTGTCCTCTCTCCATCGCCCTATGATGAATGGGTACAGGGTGTACCCCACCTCTCACAGATTGATTTCCGGAGATATGTACCGGTCCTCTCTGCAATCCTGCAAGTATAAGCAGGTATAGAGATAGATGGATATTAAATATCTTCAAGGGTTTTTTTTTCAGGTTTTATCGGCTCTAGTGGCCATGAGAGTGGTCAGACAGGAAAGTGGGTTGTGAGAGGGAGGGAAGACATGCGGCAAAGGTCATTGGGCCGGGACATCACTTTACGGGTTGCCTGCGGTACGCTTGCGGCCCGGATATTAAACATCTTCATCTTATACAGAATAGTCAACATAACAAATCTGTTTGTGACCGCCATGGATTATTTTTAAAATTAATCAGGTATTATATTTATCCCATCAGAAACATAAATATGCAATTATGATCCAAGATGAAAGGTAGAAATGGGTCAACACCAATTAAAATCAAGTTTTTTAATTAATTTAACTTAAGTAGAAGATTGCTACTTCTATTTACAAACCAAAAGTTTGTTTTTAGCGACATTAGCTTAAAAGCAGGAAAAAATAAGATGTTGACGTTTAGTTCTGAAATGTACTCAAGTCATATGGAGCTCAGTTTGAGAGACATCCAAATGATCATTATCAAGCTAGACCTAACATGAACAGAGGGTTTATAATCTTTAATAGAACCTCTCCCATAAACGTCCATGAGTATTAAATCATATGCATCTTTTTAAAAAAAAAAAAAAAATAGGTTTCAAATATTTTTATACACCTTAAATAAGGCAAAATTAACCGAAAACTTACTTTTGAACTAGATACAAGAGCTTGTTTTTAGTCAGCGATTCTTAAATAGAGATTTTATTTTTTTACTTACAAGGATTTTATTTTTATAATTGGGAGGAAAAAAAATATGCCAGTGGAACCAATACTTGATCTGTAATCAACAATAATTGATTAAGATATTTATACTAGAAGCTAGACAAAATTCTTAGGGAAATTCTGTTTTTTGCAGTCTCTTGATGGTATCAATAACTCTAGAAAAGTACATTTGAAAGCTAATTTTACTCCATTTTCTGGCATATGGTGTTGAAATCATTACACGGCATTCATATCTACTACACCTAACATTACCATGACAACCATTCATTTGTACACACTGGGGTAATTCAGAGGGAAAAATATTAATCATTTTCTCAAATGATCCTCACTTGCTTGTTGAAATAAAGATTATTTATGACACTCAAATCCCAGAGCTCATTTCTGGGCTGAGTATCCAGTCCAATGTTATGACTTTTATTTTATGTCTAATTTGCAGACTTGACTCCTCATCTGCATTTTTGTGCATCACACACCCTGTTGTATCTAGGTGTTTTCCTCTTACAATATAATCCAGGATCATCGTCCGCAAGTGTTCTCTGACATTATTTCCTTTTATATGTTCACTGACACATTATATGATTCTGCCTCTTAAACTTGATGCTTTGAGAGCCAGAGGTGGAAACATTGATAGTTACAGATGTATTGAAAGAAAATGTCATTTTAACTATAAAATAGTTTTCTTCTCTGTCAGCTCATTCAACCGCAGGATGAGGAGGGTGAAATGGAAGCAGGTAGTAAGATCGGAATGGCCGTTGCTTGAAGGCAGAAAAGTTGCGTCATTTTTTTTAGGAAAGTCCTACTTTCTGCTTAGATAATCATGTGTAGAAAAAAAAAAAAAAAAAACTGACACAATAAATCTGTGAAAAGGAACAGGTGGGCCAGACATCATGTCTGCTTGCTAACCTTTGGTGCCCTCATAAGATTTCCACAACAAAGGAATGGCGGATTGACATCACTGCAGCCATTCCACTGCAAACCTCATTAGTGGGGGCTGAATAATAGCATTTGATTGCAATTTAAAGAACAAAACGCTAATGGATGTAAACAACCTTTTTGTAAGCCTTTCAACTTTTGATTTCACCTCCTCTTTCAGATTAAACTCTTTGTTGCACCTTATTTAAGTGAGGACAACTATGTTAAAATGAGCATTTATAGTTTTGCAGCAAACAGTAAACGCTCAATAAAACACGGTCAATTCAATACAACAGTAGGAGCGATGTCCTTCAGGTTATATCCTCGCAGTAATGAGAAATGCGACTGGGCAGTCGGTGTGCTACAGTGAGGTGGATGTGAAGAAGGTTTTGTTTGTTGTTTTATTGGTGGTACATGAATTTTGTAAGCCAAGTGACTATTCTTTACAGGTCAATAAAACCTGGTTTTACCCCGATGCATGAACCACTGCTATTTTAACAAAGCCCTGTGGCATCTTTGAGGGTTACACAAGGTTTCCTTTGTTGTCTATAATCTTAAACTTCAACTGCAGCAATATAACACACCAAGACCAAACTGTCTTGTAGGTTTCAGGAGTTTTTACTGTGAACAAAAAAAAAAAAAAAAAAAGAATCCTGACAGACTGGATGGTAACATTATTGCACTTTAAATTCACCACATTACTTGAAGTCCGCTGCTGGATAGCTCTGTTTTTCACGTCCTCTTACTTTCTTTTTGTTATGTTGGACAAGATTAAGCCAGAGCCTGCTTGAAGTTTCTATCAGAGATTTAGACAAACGTAACAGGAGCACGAATGTAATATTAATTTCAGGCTTTTAATTATACATATGAGCTATTCTCTTCTCTTGGTGGCCTCCTGCAAGATAGAACCACAAAAACAAGATTGAGTGTACATGAATAGATTTATTGCAAACTTTTTCCAGCAGCATTTAATACAATTATAAATGCAGGGTCAGGAAGAGGGGAGGACTAATTATTTTGTCACAATCGCAAGAAGAATGGTGAGAAAGCACAAAACAATTCTGTTTTGGCACCATTAGTACTGTGTACTCTGAACGAGGTGGATCTACTTCCTCAAAACGTTTTGAAGTTACTGCCAGTCCAACAGCTACACCATCGAACAGTACAGTTGCGTTAGGAAAACAGGCAAATAATCCCAAATACCCATAAAATGGTTTCTGGCATATATACATTTGGATAAATATACACCTGGAGTTGCTCTGATTTTAATCCCATTGAAAATGTCTAAATTATTGTGGAAAATGGTTGGTTCCCGTTCCAGAAAAACAATTAATGTGAAGTTTACAAATTCAAATATACAGCTAAAGTTATATCACACATGTGTTTCATGGCTACCTGTGATCAAGGTGCAGTTTTCAAATAAAATCCATCCACACAGTAAAGGGGGTGTAGTTTGTGGATTTTATCGTGTATGTAGACTATATTACCAAATGTATTTGATCACCCATCCAAAATAGTTGAATTCAGGTATTCAGTCACTTCAATCACAGTACTTTTTTTTTTTAACTAAGCACATGGACATGCACACTACTTCCAGAAACACAGGATGCGTCTTCCTCAGAAGCCCAGAAAATTGAAGTTAGGCAACATGCTGGGATGTCGCCTGTATGTGTCCATTTGTTCCAATTCCAAGATTTGCAATGACAGTGTAAAAATAAAGGTTAGAAGACAATCATTTTTTATGAGATAAAAAGAATACAAAATTCACATTTCCTTTATGTTGACAAAAAAAAAAAAAAAAAAAAAAAAAGCTACATGTATGAAGATGAAATGGATAAATGATGATTAACATATTTCAGAAAAAAGACTGTTACGTGGGATAAGGGGGTAATGTGGATAATTGCAGTTGCTCAGCTGGATTTCTTTGTCAGTGCAGATGTTGAAAGGAAAAGTGGCTGTCTGTGCCATCTGGTGCTTTTTGGAATGTTAGGGGATTATTCATGGTGAAGATGTGCCGTCTCAAGAAATTTCGTTTGCTTTTAAAACATTTGCACACCCCTCTAATCGTAGCTCCCCAGTTATATTCATACATTTTCCTCTTGAGGAACATGTTTCTCATTTCCTTTCATCAGCTTGTCACGTCAGCAGTTTTGGTTGATATTTTAATAGGAGACGCCGATGCATGTGCACAGGGTAAAGCAAAATCCGCTATTTGCTTATAATTGCATTTTTTTCTTGCCTCCTACTGAAGTATTTGTGTGTGTGTGTGTGTGTCTACGTGTTCAGAATCATTGTTTTATGAATATAATCTCTGTTCTGGGATCTCAACAAAGTATGCAGATTCTATGGCAATTTGTTTCAAAGTCAGTCAAGATTTAATGGATTCCCTTTATTAGCTTCCAACAAATTGCCTTTTTAGCGGAGAGAGCGTTTGCATTATTCATTAGCGAAAGAGCAAGCATTTATGAGTTCATTTAGTTTAGTTCTACTTGAGCTTAGCGACGATCAGTGGGACAGAGAATGACTCATCATAAAGGATGATGAATCGCTCTGTGTGAGATGAAAGACCATCTGACCTCTTTGTCTCTCGTCTTGCTGTCTCGATCATTTAGGTGATTCAGCGCAGGGAGGACGGCTCGGTTAACTTCTTCAGGGGATGGGAGTCATACCGTGAAGGATTTGGCAAAATCACTGGAGAACACTGGCTAGGTAAGTGAATCATTTAGTGTTCTTTGGCACTGGGTGAGAAAACGCATATGTGCAATGGAGCTTGCAAATTCAAGTGAGGTGAAATCGCAAAAAGTCGGATTAGGTTGGATGCACCGCACCTTCAGCTCTGGCGTTATAGTGACAGGCAGCAGAAGCGCAGCACTCTGCCTTGGAGAGAGAGAAGAAAGTAAGTTAGTAGAACAAGACAGAATAATACCCAACATAAAACAAATAGTTGATATAGAATATTTATTTTAAATTCTTGGCGCCAAGAATTTCATTGTGCCTTTAAGACTGTATCAACAAGGAAAACTACTTTAGAAACAGCTTGAAGAAGCATGACACCTATTAAATACAAGATGTCTGGACAACAAATTTATGCCTTCTTGTTTTTTTTTTTCTTCTTTCTTTTTTTATATGCCAAATGCACCTCAGAATGATTTCCTAATTTAGTGTTACAAACATTTCAGTGATTAATAATTTTGCTGGTACCACATTACATTTGTCCTGGAATTTGACGAGGAGAAACTGCCAACAGACTAATGCCTTCAGCTGTAAAATTGAGCTTTTCCAAAGCCAAATTCTTCAGCTTCTCACTCCTCAATAAATGGTTTAGTTATTTATTTATTTTATTTTCCAAAGACGGGACTTGTGCTCATCATTGTCCTTTTTTGAATCAGATTCAGGTTTGCACTCAGTGGGAATGGGCGTTATGTAACACAGCACTAGCAGATGTTTCATAAAAGCAGCTACTGGACCTTAGTACAAGACAGTTCAGCACTAGCTTTGTGTTTTGTAAGTTCTGAACATGTGAATTGAATCAGACTTTCATATTACAAATTACATGCATTGCACTAAGTCACATCATCAAATATATGCATGACATCTGAGAAGGGCATAAGAAGTGTAATAATAAAAGCTTTAAAGACATGAAATGTCTTTAAAACAATTCATGCAGCTCAAGATTGCAGTCTGAGTTGAAATTGTAGAGGTCAAAATTTAATGTGAAACTTAATTTAAATTGGTATGGGGATGAAAATGAAAGATACAGCTAACTAGGTTTGCGCCAGGTTTTGTTTTCAAAGTACATTTCATTTGACATACTCAACAACAGCAAGAAATTATACAAACAAATACAACATGAAGATGTCGTTAATACACTACTGGACATTTTAAACATTTTTTTGGACGTCTAATATGTTTATGGATTCACTCAAAATGCTTAAGTTAAATTGCGTCATCATTACGTGGGGTCAATGCAGATACAACGGCGTTCAGAAATGCACGTCCCCTGTAAAATGAACATTTTTGTGATGGAAAAAATTGTGATAAATAAGGTGGTTGCAGACTTATTTATGCTTTGGGGCTGCTCTTGTTAGATTTTGCTGAAACGTGCGTCATAATCAGAAATGCCTTTACTTGTCTGCAAGAAAAAAGAAGAGGAATTTTGTTCTTCAGCATTACAGTGAGTCCTAGTGTACGTACAAATCATTGAAACAGTTAGTTATTGATAGGAAATATAGCATTTCTTGTTGTAATGTTTATTTTACAATGAGAGTAGTTAGATCTTTTGATGCATTTTAAAATTTGTACTGGGATTTTTTTCTATTTTAATATTTTAAAAGAAAATGGCATTGTGCACAATTAGCAAACATCAGAAGTTCCAATGTCAGAGACCAATCAAACTAGCTGCATCTCCTCACGACATTGCTAATTATCACTTTACTAATACATTGGTTAACTGTCCACTGCAGTTAACAAAAAGTACTGAAGCAATCTTAATGATTTCAGATGAGGATCTCTTGGATGTTAATCACATGACGATCGTCAAACACCAACTCTTGCAGTCCTGATCCCAGAATCTGTGGGCTGCCCACTCACCACATGCCACACATACTGTGACTGCTGCGTAATTCATGGCGAGCTGAAACAGTGAAGCTGCTATGGCGATAGCAAGCTGAAGCTGATGAAGTGCCTTCCTGTCATGACTCACTTTAAATAAACTTCCAGAAAAGCTATATATCTCATGGGATGTAGAAAGCTTCCTACTATACAAGCAGGAAAAAAGAAAAAAAGTAAAGTGTCAGTAATCCGCTGCTCCATTCAGAGACAATTTCATATCTTTTTACACGTAACTGCCAATCTAAAAAGTAGCCACAAATCAGCATTGATGCTTCAGTGGAGCAGTAATGAGCTACTTTATCACCAACTTCCTTCCGTCTTCATCTCTGTACTTCGCTCAAGTTCACACTGGCAGAATAATTAGAGCTTGAAAAGGCCTATTTCGGGACGAACACACAGTTGGTCATGGTCAAGGTCACGGACGTACCACAGCATCACTGAGGTTCTCTCCCATTAGCTCTGTAGATTAAAGCCCCCCTTCATACATGCAAAATATTATTTTAGCATAAATCCATGGATCTTAATAAGTGTCAATTGGCAGCTTGGCAGGCTGTCATGTTTTCGTTTTTTTTTTTTCTTTCTTTTTGTAATTTATGTATCATTCGCTTGTCACTTTAGAACAAGAAGAAAAATTGGAAGTCATAAAATACGGGTGGATTTGAAATTGAAATCTTGTTATTTTTAGAGATAAATTGGTAAATATAGATGATATTAATGAACTCTAAGAACCTGATTATTATCTCACTGTTTAGCAAAGCTATTAACAAAAAGAAATAATTTTGACATGTTAACAGATGGGTGATAATAAAAATAAAATCAGAAAAGACAACTAAGCTCAACAGCATACTAAACCCCTAATATATTCCTGTTTGATTTAAGCACACTTTTATGTCACAAAGGGCATTCAGTTTTCTTTTTTTATGTGGCGGGCCTGCAAAATACAGTGATTGCTTTTCTGCCAAAGTCGCTGACCAATTAAAGTACCACCTAAATCACTCCTCGTCAGCAAATCAACCAAAATGGGTGCTTTAAAAGGTCACAAATTACATAACCAGACATGTACTGAAATATTTTCTTATGACCTAAACAACCTATTTTGCACCGGACCAGGGTAGGATCAGCCGAACGGAAATAAAATCCAATTTTCGTTCTGCTCAGGGAATTAGTACGACACTCTTTGGTGTAGAAGTTTTTAGAGGTAGTAAAATCCTCTATAAATGAAACTCATAAGAAAACAATCAGCGAATACTGGTTTTCACATTTAGTAATCCAACAATTTAAATAATATTTGTACCTTTAAAAAATAAAAAATAAACGGCGCTTCACTCATGTCACACCTGTAGACCTCAGTGAAATTTCAACCTGATCCTTAGAAATGGTTTTGTTCTTGTTTTGTTCTTTATTTGTAAATAAATCAAACTCCAGATTCTTACTGTAATCTCATTCTGCAAAGTGTTACATGCAGCACGTGCAAAATGCTTCCTTGGTGGATGTAGGACTGTTTGTACAGTTTATAGTGTTTGCACAGTTTTTGTGCATTAATGGAGATTGAGGACTCTGTGCTGGTCTGAGGGCTAATACAATATGCAGTCCATAATAAAAAAACATGTTTAAAGTACCAGCTAGTTGTCCCTGTGGTGTAGAAACTCAGTAGGAATGCAGAAGGCTCTGGGTTTAGCAGACTGAATTTAAATGAGCCAGCAGGCTACTTTGAACCTTTCAGAGTACCCTTGCTCATTCAGGGTGTGCTGTTGTCTCGTCACCCCCATCATCGATTACCCTTTGGGCAAAAATGAAAAATGGATTTATGTTCGCCTGTAGCCTGGGCAGAAATTTGTTGCTGTTAACTTCCTCCTGACCAAGATTGGCCACTTTTGTCATCACCTGTTTCTGAAGGACAGTACATTTCTCATTACCTTATTATCCTGTTTACTCTGATTCTCACTGGATCCAGTGAATTGCTAATACACAGCCACGTATCACCATTCGTGATGGGAGAAACAATAAAACCAAAACGCAAAAGGAAGAAGAAAAACAACAATACGTCTGCCCTTCAGCAGACTACGTCAAACCGCTCAACTACTTTATGCATTTAGTGTTTAGTTGAAAAGGAAGAATTTCCCCTCCTCCGAGATCAGAAAAGATCGCCTAGCTTTTTGCTCAAATGTGAAAGTCATTTCTGTTTTCACAGCAGTTCCAAGGCAGGGGCGAGGAGGCCAAAGAAGCACTGGATTAAACTGTTATTAGTCCATTAAATGGAAATCAATTCTTATTACAGCGTGGTTGTTACTCAGACAGTGTCATACTCTGCTTTTCTGGTCGAGACCCCTGCCCTCACAAAGAATGCTGAAGAGAGCCATGGGTGACGCGTTTTTTTTGTTTGTTTTTTTTTTCTGCCTCCCACATGAGTGGTGGAAAACTGTCAAACTTGAACACGCTGGAGGAATCGAAAGACTTAGAGTGTTTGAAACTCAGCTGAAAATCTGTTCCGAAATCTCAGAAAAGAATATAAACCAGAAACCGCAAGAAGGAAATTACATACTGATCACTTCGTTTCTGAGTTTTCCTCTATCATCAGGAACTTGTAATTTGTCTGCTGTTATTGACTGTGAATATGTAATAATTTTGTTTTTACATTTTTTTTTATTTAACTTTTATGTTTATTTGTATGTCATCTTTGCATTTGTGCAGAAACTCGTATGTTTAAATGCATTTTTTCCATCAAAATTTTTTTCCAAATAATTATTTTTGCAATACTGTTGACGCTAAGCAGAAAGAAGAATATAATATATGCATGCTGCATAGATAAATACAAAAACTGAATGCATGCTCCAGTCTGAAGAAAACATCTGACACTCTGAAGTGGGACACAGCATTTCTATTGTCACTTTAAAAGTTGTTAAACAGCCATTTTTCCAAGGCTGCTGTTGGCATCATGATGTGTAATATGGGTTTAAATTAGTCTGATTTAATCCCTGGGAGGGTAACCTAGATTTCCAGGTGTCCTGCTAGAGTAGCAGAATTGGTTTGTGGTGGAAGCTGCACCTCGGTATTGCAGTGAATAGACATTTTCTTTGTGAGTTGTATGTTTTTTTTCTTCTTTAAATCTTGCCGAGTTTCTATCATGTGTTTTTTTTTTTGTTGTTGTTGTTGCTGTTGTTGTTTTTTTCATTGGTGTTTCATCCTTTGCAAGGACATTCTGAATCAGGCGTCTTGTTCACCAGTTTTTGAACAAAAAAAGCCCAAAGAATGTGACTCAAACTTTGCATTTCTCCTAAATTTAAGGGGTAACATTTTATGTTACATCCCTACTTAGCTGAGGTTGATTGCCTTTTTACCTAATAGTTTGTGAAATTCTGCCATAAATTACTATTGTTTAGCTTATTTGAGCCATATACGCTCAAGAACCAGATTCATTAGTATCCCTCACTATGTTCTTCTTTTTTCTTATACTTTGGTTCTATTTTTGTTTTATCTCCCAGAAAAAAATCCCGTTGTAAAAGCATTTTGGCATTCTACAGTGAAAAACTTGGATGTTATTTAATAAATCAATATAAATTAGCATATAATTGTGTGGCAGAAGACAACTCTGTCACTGCTGCAGCTGAAATTCTTTGGGGAAGTCTCCATCAAATTGTCACATAATGAACCTAAAATGTTAGTGTATTCTTCTGTGCGTGATGGCTCAAACTCAAACAGACTGGATGAATTTAGAGTCCAAACAGTATTTTCTTAAATCTTTGATGCAGATTCTAAATGTTCTTTGAGTGGCCAACATTTGACCATTATAGCCCAGCGATATGTTAAGGGTCATATCAGATTCCTGTTTTTTCTTGTATTTAACTCAGTCCATCTCTCCATCACCTTCAGCATCTTCACTGCATTGTTCTACTACCATTGTGTGTGTAATGCTGTCCTTGCCAGGTACCTTAGGTAGTGAGCTGTGTATTGGTATTTTTTTTTTATTTAAGCTGAATCAAAAAATTCAGCTTAAACAGTTTGTTTCAGAACAATACGTTCTGAAACAGTATGTGAAACAGTATGTTTCAGAACTTAATCCCACTTTAGTCTTTTCCACAACGTTGTCCCTGACCTGTCTGTTGTGTCTTTATCTTCATGAAGCTGTCTGCCCACTAATTATTTCCAAAGTACTGTAAATTATTTTTATTCAAATTGTAGATTTCATCTACCACTTTAATTCACCTGTTCTTAGAACTACATGATGTTTCCATTTTGCGTTCCTGATTTCGGATGTTTTCATTTCCACCACGACAAGAACAATCTCTGATTCCAGAAAGAGATTGTTCTGAAAGAGAACACCTAAACTAATCTTACATGTGCTGAAACTGAAATGTTTGCAGATGTCTGTGTTTGAGTTGTGGAGTGAACTGTGGACATTTCTCGTGCTTTTGCTGCTCAGAGCCATCAGAGTTAAGCATTGCAACAAACAAAACAGATATGCCTTTACATCTAAAGCTCCATCAGTGAGTATGAACACACCTGATTAAGGTTGACTCTACTCGGTAGATACACTTATCTCGCAAAGTGTGTTTACTCTATTATGCCTTCTCGGCTTTCTATTTTAATATATTTTACATTATAGGAGACGGATGTGCCTTTCTGACGCCGAAAGTAGGAGCGTGTTGATGTTATGATATGTTATGAAAGCTGTTGCTCTCAGTTTCAAGCTGTTTCCTTTAGCCTTTTTGTTTACTGAAGGAGATGTTCACCTTTAATCTGGTTGTGTTTATATGCCTGGGCAGTTTGGGGTGCTTGGCTGCCCAGACACAGAGGATGGAATCAGAAAACACAAACCATGCTCTCATTATTTACTCAGCAGAATAAACCTCCGCCAGTGTCTGCATGAATCCTCACCGTGTTCTAAGTATCCTACAATGGACTGCATTGTCAAAGTATTGAAGGATGCTAAGCGCTTTGTCTTCCATTCAGCTCCTCTTTCAGCCCCAAGACTATTTTAGGAATAAGGTTGCTTTATAGTCAAAAAAGAGAGAACTTCATCAGGCGAATCCTTAATATCCAAAGATGGAGATGAATAACAATAAATCCAGCCACACTGGAAGGGAAATAGCTCAAAAGGAGAAACAGAAATCATACCTATCGCTGGCCCCCAGCCACTCCCTATGCAGCCTCCAATTTCAGCTGCCTTCCCCTGACTCTTCAGCACAAAAAGCCCTAGGCCTGCAGTGACAAAGTGGCTGCTGACTTCACACAGATCTTCAGTTGAGTGAAATTCTGTTTTGCTTCAAATTGTCCTTGATAGCCCTGAAATGAAAATCTGAGGAGAAAAAGAAGTGGCAAAGGACCTTTTTTTTTTCTTTTTTTCCTTGGATACTGATTTAAATTCTGTGATCATTTAAAAGCAGTATGTGGTGGATTTGAATTGATCAAGAGGGAGACAAAAAATGCCAGAGGTGTCATTGCAGCTTTGTCTTTTTGAGTGGCATGCACTCCTTAAAGTGAAACATGGTGGTGGTAGCATCGTGGTATGGGAAATTTTCTTCAACAGAGACAGAGAAGCTGGTCAAACTGGGGCAGAGGTTCAACTCCTGGCAAAACACACCCAACTCTGCAACTCGCCTACCCCTGTATTACAATAGTCACGTAGAAGAAAATTTAATTCAGAATCAGTCAGGAGACTTGGAAATTGCTGTTTGTGCTTTACATCCAATCTGACTGAACTAGAGCTGTTTTGAAAACAACAAAAAAAAAGTTAACACTTTGATTCTGCTGCTGCCAAATCTGGTTCTGCAAACTATCGTCTGAGGGGAGGCGACTCCAAATGTGTTTAAAACCAAATATGATTTAATTTCCACTTTACAAGAGTACACTACTTTGAAGTGATCAATCAAATACATTCCCAATGAGATACATTAAGGTTTGTGTTTGTAATTTAACAATTAAAAAAAAAAAAAAAAATCAAAGGATATGAATATTTTTGATAAGAAGAGTGGATTTCTTTGTTGTATGTCCCCAAAAAATGCAACAAACTATTGCAGCCAAATAAAATAAAATGGAATAGAAATACCCTTTATTGTCCAGTGGGGCAATATGTGGAAAAAGTCCAACGAGTATCAAAAAGGGATATTGCACCTACATCCATTGTGATGTGTGAACCGGTTCAAATGCAGCTTTCAGATTTGAACAACAATGAGTCCTGCACTGATGTTGTTAGCAACACTTATTATCATTAAATTCAGAATCAAAGCAAAACCAGATAATACAGAGATGAGAGCTGAAGATAAAACCTGCAAAGCCTGTCATGTCTTCGGCTTGACGATAAAAAGAAAAATTGCAGATTACAGTTTCATCTCAGCAGGTGAGTTTGTCTGTTTTGTTGCGCTTCATTTTAAAGTGAGTCAAGTATTTCCTTGTCATGTCAGTTTCTTGTTCCTTATGCATAATGAAGATCTACAACGCACAAATTAGAAGCTGCGGTATTTATAATTCAATGCTTCAAAAATGATTGACACCAACAGCAAGGCTGCATAAAGAGATCCGTGACCTTCCCCAGCTCACATGCAAGACTTCTGCTTTGAATCGGGAACTTCCATTAATTCTTGTAGCTTTTTTCTAAATGATCCCAGATATGGGAACACAAGTCTATGCACAGCACAGACTAAAAATAAATGAAGTGTAATCACTTAAAGCTTTGTAAAGAGGACGAGCAGAGGCTGGTTCTTTTTGTGCCGCTTCTGGAAGGTCATCCTTAATTATTAGTGTAGATTTTCACTTTTTCAGGCTGTGGTGAATCCTGTGTGCTTAAGTAGGACAGCAGGACTTGCTTTTCAGTTGCTCGGACATATAACCTTTCCTCAATGACCTTCTCTTCCAGCTGACTGCGCTGGCATTTTTCTAAAGCAGTTTTAAGACAATTGTAAGTTTCATCAGTGTCCAGGTTTTGCTGATTTCCCCAGAATGTAAATGCTGAGAACATTGTACCAACTTTGGCAGCACAATGGTGAGGAGCTGTTTCACTTCCAATAGCACTGGTCCACTGTATGTTTCTATATTGCTTTCTCTATTATTCAGTTTGTGGAAGGGAGAATAGAGAAGGAGGTTTACCTCAAAATTCTAATTTACTCAGATCCACAGCTGGATTGTTATAACATGGACACAGTTTGGTGGGTCAACAGAACAATGATTGTGAGGAATAAAGTTTATTTCCATTGCAAATTTTCCAATAGATGAAAGAAAAAAAAACTGCTGTTCATTCACACCAAAGAACCAAGACTAGTAAGTGAGCTGTTACAGGAAACACATAATTCATCTTAGTAATGCATGTCCTAAATGATACTTTCTGGCAAATAATTCAGATTAACTGACGGAAGGGGACTAATATCACACTCCCACACTGTCCTTCTGCTGTATTTGCAAGATCTAATCTCTACTTGTGAAATATACATCACACGATAGTTCCCTTTTTCTGAGAATAATCTAATCCCTTTTCCCACATCACAGTAATGTTTTCACTGGAAAGCTCACTGCAAGATCTCACAGGGCAAAACGACAACACATGTGGCCATATGGATTGTTTTAATCTTAGAAAACGCTGCTAATATAGTTACTCAGCTGTTTAATAGGCCAGTTGTAGGAGAAAATTAAATTCCCTTAAAAGAAAACAGATGCAGCCTGAGGCAGCTGGAGCAAAAAGTGAAGTAAACTGCTATGGGCTTCATCCCTTTATTTTTCTCCTCAGCTTTTGTCATTTTCTATAGCAAGAGTTCCAAATCAGACACAGAAAAGCTTTTCCCCGGAGCAGAAGTGATTGTTGAGTGTTACAGTAACATGCAAGAAACTGCTTAGAAATTGCAGCTTTACATTTTTTTTTTCTTTTAGTGTGGAGTTGGTTTTCAAACACAGGAGCAGAAAGAGATGTCAGACATCTTGTTCACTCATGTGCCTTAACTACTTTTGTTCTGGAGCCTTGATGTGATCTTTGAAAGCTCATGTGCATGTGGGATATTCCTGGTAGATTTGTGATTTATGTATGGCATAGTGAATCCCATGCTTTGCATTTGTTGTGGTAGGACAGAAAAGGCTTTTCAATGAAATGCCACCTAAAGAACCGGATGGACTGTAGATTAACGGAGGCCTGATGACGCCAAGATTCCACTCTTGGCTTTAGCTCTCCACCTGTAATCTATGGATCTCTTTTTATTTCCATTGTTATGATTATTTCTCTTCGTGGTGAGAAGATAAACACGGAGCTTCGTCTGTTTTAGTGGCATTTTTGGTCTGTCATAAGGTAAGAATAAAGCATTTCCAAGTGCAGGTTTAAGTACAAAGTAACATTCAGTTTAACATGTTTTTTTAACTAAAAGTAACATTTTGAAATGGCTCAACTTGAATCTGAGAGAAATCCAATGGATGAATCCATAGATGAGGATGTTGAAAAAGATGCTTATCAGCCTCAGGGTCCTGGAGCTCATCACCATGGAAACAGCTTCAAAATAAGAAGGGTTAATCGGCGTAATTCCCACAAACATTTTTTTTTCCAATAATTATTGAGAATTGCACTTGACGTTATGCAGTTATAGAAATGAAAAATATTTTATTCAGTTTTAAGATTTTGAGAAATGTTGTGTCTCTTGCTTGCATGAACTGTATTGTAAATCTAAATATTCCATGGATGGTAATATAGTCCTTACAAATGCATAGATACAAGTTAAAAAAGTGCTTACATATAAATTACGTCTATTTTAAGGGAATTATCAGAAATGAGAACAATTGGGCCATCTGTGATTTTTTTAAAAATAATTAGCTCTAAATATAATTACGCAAATTAAAGTTTGGGTTTATGCAAGACTTGCAATGTAAGATATACTGCTGTAAATAAATAAATAAGCCTAGGTAACGTTTGACTTTTTGAACAGATTTTTTTCAGTAGCTCAGAATCAAGCGCATAAAAACCACCTGCAAAACAACTGAAGAAATGACAATACATTCTCAGTAACTTTGCAGCATCCAACATCTTGTCTAGTTGTAAACAGCTTGCATCCTGTCTGACCTTTCAGCACCACAAAAAATAAAATCCCGCCTTAACTATTCCCTAATGACTAATATTCTTCTGGGATGATTCCCTGCAGTGCACATGAGAGAATAGTACAGCAAGGCTTTGCCGCACTGCCTTGAAACGCTTGTGTATCCGTCAAGTACTTTATTGCGGTCTAATATTCCTCAGCCAACCGTCTCGTAAAAGAAACACGGCCGTCACTTAGAGAGAACACAGAAATATACGACCTTTTCTTCTTCTTTTCGCCTGTCTGTCACCAAAATTGCACCAAATTTTGCTCAGCATTACAGCATTAACCACTTTACATGCTGCTCACCTTTAACAATGCGAGTGCTGTAATTGAACTCTCAGCTCACCCTGAGATTTCTAAGCTTGTGTGATTATAGGGAGATGAGCCACAAAAGAACAGGCCATTTTCAGTGATTGTATAGAGGTGTGCATCTATGAGAGCATTGGCGAAGGAAGACAGAAAACATGCAGTTGGATGCTTATAGTTTAGATGCTTGGTTGTTTGCATCAGTACCAGAGAAGTGACGGCCGCCTCGCTTCAAGAGGTCAGACTGGGAAGAATGAGGACGTGAAGCAGGTAGACGTGTTTACGAAAAGATACTGGAACTGCACAAAGCAACAATAATGGGAAACTGAAAACTAGACCAACAATCTGACACATGCATTCACTCGGTGATTAGCAATCACACTATGCAATTACCAAGAACGCTATTAGCCTACATTTTTTCCTCCCCTTATGTTTTTCTCTTTATTCCTCTGAAACCTTTTTCTGATGTTGGATTTTTCTTTCCTGGTTCTGTGAAAAAGCACAGGGTCTGTGGCAATTAGCTCCCAGGCGGTGGAGCTACTCGGCACTCAGGGAAGCAGAGGCGCCACACACAGCAGGGGAGCCCATTCATCTTCAGATTGGCTAGAACAGGTTGCCCACAAACACACACCTAAAACAGCTATACCACGGGACTGAGGCTATAGATGCAGTGGATCCAGAAAGTCTTTAAAGAGAGTGCTCGCCTTTTTGGGCTGTGCAGTACTTTTAGTAACCAGCATTCATTACAGCTGCTTCTCTGCTATGATGAACTGATTCAGTCATCCCGTGAATTTAACGTGATCACCAGTTAAACTAGCCTGCTATAATTTTTTTTTTTTGGCGGGGGGAGTGTTGAAAAAGTTTATTAAAAGTATTACAACATCCAACAACAGCTGTCTACCACTTCTACTGAAACACTTCAATTATGATGACTCCAATAGCTGTCTCATTAATTCAGCTAATAGTTATCTCAGTTCCTAAAATGTGATGGTGGTATCTTAAAAAATATGGTCACCATGACATGGCAGAATACTACGAACTCCACCCTGTTTGGCTCCAGTTTTTGCTCCAGTTTCTGTGTAAACGTTTTGCAACAGGAAAGCTTCAAATGCGACAGTAGTTTTAAGAGTTGAAAGTAAAGACAAACTATTACAAAAACCCTCTTATGTCCCTGGTCACCTCGTGCTTGCAAAGGATGGCAATGGAGCCTTCCTTTGGTGCTCAGAAGTCTGACTTTTTCAGTTCTGATGTTGAAGTACAACATGTACGCCCACTGAATGGGAAAATTGCAGCTCACAAAGCCACACTGAACTTATCATATCATCCAATACGGCAGAAGAAGGCCAACACAAACTAATAATTTGGCCGTCTGATGGTTGAAAATCCATGGGACACATGGTGCTATGAAATATTTGTCTCTTTTGTGTCATGACACCACCACCATCTCCAATCTCCAACTTCGGTTACAAATCTAGCAGCATTTTTTTATTGCTCGTTGTAAGTCTTGAACAAAAGATTATTGTTTTCTGATTGATCTTAGGCAATGAAACTAGTGAAAATATTTATCTAGAACAGTGGTGATTTAATTTTTTTTGTTTTTGTTTTTTTAGTAACCTTATTGTCTTTTTCTTCTATCAGAAAAAAAAGGCTACCTCATTACCATGGAGTGGTGCCAGCATCACATTGTGTGATTGCCATTTTTCAGCAGAGACAGGGAAGCCAGTCAGAGTTCACGGACAGATGGATGGAGCTAAATATAGGGCTGGCCTTGGGAAAAAAAAAAAAAAAAACTGATTCACTGCTGGTTCACCCATCCAACAGACAGCACACCATACAGGAAGTACCATCATAGAATAGCTTTGAGAGTATTCATATGTGCTAGAATGGCCTAGTCAATATCTAGACTTCCAGTTTAGAATCTGTTGCAAGACTTTGACATTCATGGATCATCCCATTATAGCGGCTCGACTTGTTCAACACAAAAGATCAAAATGAGAGAGCTCATTATCTTCAGAAATCATATCTAAACGCACCACTTCTACGGCCAACATTGTGATTTCTTTAATGCGTGCCATAATCATAAGTCACACGGAGTTCGTCTAATCATTACTAGAGGCTGCATGCTGCTCAAATGAAACTAGTTATATTTGCTGCATCAACAAATTACACGAGAGAATGTTTTTGGTTGGAAGGTTTTGAAAAAAAAAAAAAAAAAAATGAAATATTCCAATGCAGCTATAAAATACAGCCCTGTCCACATCTTTACCCTGTGCATTATTCCACCTCTTTTTCCCTTCTTTCTTTCCCTCAAACACCCATACATAAAGACATCCTTGCACGCATTTATCCTCCACAGCCTGGCTCCATCACGAAGCGGCATTCTGAATCCCGTATTTATATTCCTGTCACCCACCGGGCAATCTAAAGAGGCCTATGTCTACAAAGAGAGCACAAACCAAAGAACATCACAATTTCTATGAGGATGATGGCTCATTTTGCCTGTCTTTCTTGATGTTTTTTTCTTCTTTTTTTTTCTCCCCATTTTGTTTGTCTGCGGGCATTTCATTTTCATACGAGTGAAGAAAGCCAAAGCAAAACTGCCACACAGCAAGGAATGAAAAGGCCCAGAGTTTAAATAAACATTTGATCAAACACATTGAAACCATTCATAAGGCCAAACCTTTTCTCCACCTCTGCTTCGTGGGAAGCCAAAGACCAAAATGGAAAAGCAAAGCCAAAAGCAGCAGCCCTTTTCGCATCTATGTGTAAGTTTGCTTTGAGAGGAGGAGTGAAAAATGCATGTAAAATAATTGCAGCAGATGTGACTTGACCCTATATCTCCCACTGCAGCGTCTTCTCTCCGCTTTAGGGAGAGTGAGTATTTCTGATAGCGGCCAGGTTAAGGGTCACTACCTCTTATCACTCACAGGTTAGTGGACAGAAGAGGATGGATTGCTGATCGACTGCACTCTGGGAGATTCATTACTCCCCTATTCAATAGATAGGTGAGGCCTCTGCCTCATTTAAAGGCGAGGCATTCGCCTGCAGAGCTTGCCAATTTCCATGCTCGTACAGTTTGTGAAGGGATATTATAGACTGAAACATTAGGAGTGTTAGTCAAGGGGGAAAAAAAATGTTTAAAGGAAGGAAGAGCTAATGAGGACAGGAAAATTGACGAGTTGCACGGAAAAAGAAAAAGCTGACTGATACGGTGAAGACTCGCTTGTGTTCACGCAGGAAAATGTTCGGAGAATCTGTGAGTGAGAAACGGATACACTCATACCACTAAGTGCTTCTATATTTTTGAACGTGTGTGTGTATTTTATTGGGATTTTAGTTAAAGAAATTTTGAAAAATTGTGTATATGTTATAAAGTGTAAAAACAATGCACTTTAACATATTTTTCACTGGGAAGATTTTTCTTCTTGATTGCTTTTTTGAGCAATCCGAAATGTGTGGTGTGTGTTTGTGTCCAGTCAGTTTGTGGGAATTGGAGCTGTCTTTGCTGCAGCTCAACACTTGTGAGGAATGAATGTTTGCTCCTATTTTGTTACAAAGGACCTTAAGATCTAACTCCAATATTCCTTGACATAAACATTGTGGTTGCTGGTTTTATTTAGGCCATTGTCTGCTGGAAGTCCCGTGGAGCTTCTCGCAGGTTTCTTTCCCAGTGACCTTGAATTTAGCTCCATTCATCTTCCCTTCAACTCTGATTGTCTAAAACCTAAAAAACAAACAAACAAACAAACAAACAAAAAAATCCCTCAGGAGGATACTTCCAGCACCATGTTTTGCATGTTTCCAATGGTCTGCATATGGTGGTGTGCAGTGTAGAGACGCATTGGACACCCTGGACTGGAACAATGTCCATCTCTACAAGTGGAAATCTGAAATGAATAGTAAATGAATTTCAATTTAGGAAATACTATCCCTTTCTTCATGATGAAAGAATGAAAATAAAATCCAGAGGTTAAACAACAATAATGCATTCTGTAAAGTAAAACTATTAATTTATCCTGAAAGCCCAAACTCTTTATGTCCTATCTCCCAATCTCACATAAATGAAGACACATAATATGCATGCATAACAATGTCAAGTCTGCTCAGGCTGCTACCTTGTAGGACAGGGGACTATTTACAGAAAGGTCTCCTCAGTCTACCTCTGAACCCTGTTAGAGGTAATAAATAGCCTCATTATTCCACCAGGCGGGCTTTCACTATCCATCCGCATGTGTCGCCTGCATTGTTTCTAAAAAAAAAAAACGGCTATCACATTCTGTGAATAGACTTCGTTGTCTCTGCTTCACAGTTCACTCCTGTGAAAACGACTCAACATGTATTTATTTTTCCTGTCTTATATAAACTGCCATTTGTCCATTGAGACAGATTATCTTTTCTGCCTGCAGAGGCAAATATTAAATTCAGAAGGATGTAGAAATTGTTTTTCAATTCTCCTGCTACCTGTGAGAGACAAGTCTTTAGTTGTTTTGTTTTTTTTGTTGTTTATATATATATATATATATATATATATATATATATATATATATATATATATATATATATATTAAAAAAATCCCTTCTCACCCACCGCGGGTGGTTCTTATCCTCTGAGCTCGGGTCCTCTACCAGAGGCCTGGGAGCTTGAGGGTTCTGCGCAGTATCTTTGCTGTGCCTAGAACTGCACATTTCTGGACTGAGATGTCTGATGTTGTTCCTGGGATCTGTTGTAGCCACTGCTCCAGTTTGGGGGTGACTGCCCCGAGGGCCCCCCGAGGGCCCCGAGGGCCCCGAGGGCCCCGAGGGCCCCGATGACCACAGGCACCACTGTGGTCTTCACCTTCCAGGCCCTCTCCAGTTCCTCCCTGAGGCCCTGGTATTTCTCCAGTTTCTCGTGCTCCTTTTTCCTGATGTTGCAGTCACTCGGTATTGCTACATCCACCACAACGGCTTTCCTCTGTTGTTTATCCACTATGACAATGTCCGGTTGGTTCGACCTTACCATTTTGTCTGTCTGGATCTGGAAGTCCCACTTCTTAGCTCGGCCATTGTCCACCACGTTTGGGGGTGTTCCCCACTTTGATCTCGGGGCTTCCAGTCCATATTCTGCACAGATGTTTCTGTACACTATGCCTGCCACTTGGTTATGTCGTTCCATGTACTCTTTCCCTGCCAGTATCCTGCACCCTGTTGTTATGTGCTGGACTGTCTCAGGGGCTTCCTTGCACAACCTACACCTTGGGTCTTGTCTGGTGTGGTAGATCTGGACCTCTATTGCTCTGGTGTTTATATATATATATATATATATACATATAAATTAACTGTGTTCAATGTGATCCAATTAGGCAGGTAGGTGTTCACTTAGTAAGCTCTTCCTACTTGCTTGAATCTTAAGGTTGTCAATATCTTCACTATTTTTGTTTCTTTCTGTGCTTGGCATTGTCTTAAATAACATATAATGCACTATGTTTTTTCTGAGTTGTTTTGATGATTTTTGTATATGTTTTCGATCTCTTATGGTTAGGCATTGGTCCTTATGTATTATTTCCCTTTATCCATTGTTTTTCTCCATGTACTGCAGATGTTTTGGTTTTCTTTCTAACTCTAATCCACACTTGAGTCACCTTTCTATCCTAAATCAGACTTGCATTTCCCCTCAAAACTTCCTACAGAAAAAAAACAAACAAAACATCCAGCTCTTCTTCAGTATCCAGTGAAGCATCAACCTCACGAAGCACCCCACACCCTTTCCCCAAAGAGTTCCTCCAGACTAGCGGTAGCAGCAAAATACAAACACCTGGCGGAACTATGAGTTACCTGAGCTTCTCCTACAAACTACCTGTCAGTCCAACACCATTAATAATTATGGTAAATGCCATAATGAGAGCATTGTAAATGTGCTGATGGCAAAATGTCAGAAGGAGTAGTAACTTCCCAAAGAGACTGAAGCCACTTTAAAGGCATCAAGTTACAAAGTCAAATTCATTTTATGTAATATCTTGCAAGTATAACAAACAATTATCTAGCATCAAGATAATTCATAAACTTCATAACTCTACATACCCTCAGGGGTTCTTTGTCCACTGTCTCCACAAAACCATTTTGTTCTTAGCTCACAATTATTATAATTCTCCACATTGATCTGTCTCCGGCAATCCCTGAGTGTATTCACAGAACCCATTGTTCTACTAAGGGTTATTTATTTTTGGAAATCATGCATAAAACTTCTGCGTTAGGCAAATTGTGAGTACATAACGGAGCTTGCATAACATGAAGTTTAATAACTCATAATAGTATGGAAGGTTAATCATATATACTTTGTTACCTTTAGTTTTATATCCTACTCTATCTTTTATGCTTAATTCAAAACCACAAGTATGATGTGTCCCTCTAAAATGAGGGAAGGAAAAAAAAACAACATTAAAACAGCCAGGACATCAATTTACTTCAAATTTAGAAATATTACCCCAGAGGGAATGTGTCAGCAGCCCTCAGCCCTGTTGTGAAGTCGCAAATGAAATTTGTGCCGTACTTCCTGGGACTTTGCCACTGCTTGTTTTATGCTTACTACCTTGCCTTTATTCATACCGTGAAAGGTGCATCTGTCCATATAGATTTTGTGGCCGATTTTCATAGTAAAACTCCAAAGAGAAAATTGTTTACAATGAACGTGTTAATGGAATGATTAATAGACAGATAAAACTGCTAGACTGTATTTGTTCTAATATGGTGAGTTTTAGATGTAAGCTGTAAAACCAAAGATGGGCACGGTCCTTTCATTGTCTTTTTCTTCTGGACGTCTAGTACCTGACTTTTATTAGGCCTTTCTTAGTAACGCACGCACTCCTTGAGTGCTCATCACACACACGCACCCTCTCTTCCTCCTTCCTTTCTAGCCTACAGATCCCCCCCTTCAACCCCAAACATAATTACAATCCAGGAAAATTTCTTCATGAGTCAGTACAATTCAGGCAATTTGCAAACAATTGGTGTATTTAATTCCTTTCCACGACACAGGGCACAATTTTAAGAATGTTTAGCGACTACGTTTCACACAAATGCTGCCATAACATCAAGCTGCAGATGAAAGCAGCCATACTGAGCTATCATTACATGGGTCCTCCTCTCTTTTCCTAAAAACATTAGGAGAAAAAAGATAAAATTTGTAAAAAAGGGGGAGACACTGTGCATTAGATATGTGTTTGCTGCATTAGATATATGATGTCTGGTTGAGGTCACTGACTAATGGGGTTGTGTGGGTGCTACATATTGTCCCCTTTGTAGCTCTCTGTGTTATCTCTGAATGGACCCACATTTGTATCTTTCAAACTAGACGTCCCTTTACAAATCTGTTTTGTTGCTCTCACTTTCTAAGAAACTTTGTCCTTTACTGATAGCGCGACATTCACACTCTTTAACATAGACACTTTATAAAGGATACATTTGCCACCCTGGAAAAGTATGCATACCCATTGAACTTTATTCAATTCTTTTTTTATACTGGAAGCAAAAGACTTCAATGTATTTTATTGAGATTCCATGTGAAAAACACAAATTTACGGAATATGAATATTTGATGATTCAAGTTTAATTTCCAAGCCACTATGCTCTATTTTGTTCCCCCTTGTACCATAATTAAATTTTAAATTTTCCTTACTGGATTAGGAGATTTGTTCCACTTTAGCACCTTGCATTTCAGGTGTGAGGTTGCACATTTGCATTAATTGCTCATTATAGGTTAATTAATGTCCCAGTGCAGGCCACAGTGTGCAAGGGGAACTAGCTTTTATTGGTGTCCCAAGCTGTCTTAGAACACAGGAATATACTATCTAACACCATATCCCACATGACAAAGACAGATTTAAACTACAATCCCCTGTAATCTATTATTGAAGGCGTGTGCAAGTGTTTTCAGTTTAAGCTCTTCCAATACTCCATTCATATTCGTTTAATTATTCATGAGTGTGATTCCTTCTCAGTGTGTCTGACACACTGATGTTGGTTACAGGGATGGTTCTGATATAAATGGTGCGCTGGTCAAGCCACAAATATCCTCTTCTCCAGCCTTCCTCTGAAAAATAGTAATGTCAAACTATTTTAAAGAATGAAAGAAAAATCATGTTTAACAAAAAAAAAAAAAAAATAATAAAATCAGTGTAGTTTTGATCCAGGCATGAAGTATAGTTTAGGCTCTGTGTCTAAGGTGGCAGAAAAACAACCCTTTATGAAAGAACAAAAAATGTTAAAGAATCTAAATCTTTGGTTTTGGAGCAGACTAGTTGTAGTCTGCTCGACTACGACAACTAGTCACATTTTCCCAAACAGCTCCATTTTGATTTTGAGCTGTTTACAAGCGGTAAACAGCTCAAAACCAATTTCGTCAAACTGAACTCAATACAAAAGCAGAAGATATTTGCTAATCCGTTTCACCGCCTCTTAGAAACCTGGCACCCTGAGTCATGTGGCTCTTATTTAAGACCACTATATGTTGACTCTCCTGGCATACAGTTATCCATCCCACTTTTGGGACAACCAGTCATCCTTCTTTTCCTTTAGGACGGTGTGTTGTCCTGCACTGTATGCAGATGTACCCTGATATTCACAGAATCTGCACAGAATCTGCAATTCTCTTTGTAATTTCGATGCATGTTGACGCGTGTAACTCGCGGTCCTCTCCACAAGACCCAGATACTTGGCTGCCCTGTAGGTTTGTTTCTCCACCTGTCTTCACGTGCCAGCAGAGTCTTGTCTGCTGCACATGAGACACTTTAAAAGGGAGAAGGGATTTCATCTTCCAGGAGATGTAAAAACTTTATGAGCGGAATCTGCTCATAAAGGAATGTTGAATGAGCACAGATGGGATGATTGAAAATTTCATTGAGGAATGATGGAATAGATCTACATGTAACAGTGGCGGAAAAGTCATTAGACCCAGGCGCCAGGCACCCTGCCTCTGCTTTAAAATCCCCTTCTATTTTGTTTCATGTAATAATTTATTTCAAAGTTAGTCCTGTTTTTCTTAAGAGCTCTTAATTTAAAAAGGCAAGACGCCTTTAAATTAAGGTATATATATGTATTTATTTATTTATTTATTTTCTTCTCTTTATGCATGGTCAGACATCAGACTTCAAGTTTAGCCTTATAGGGCTAAGAGTTAATTTCTCCATCTTGTATAAGGGCCGAGGCTATAATAGTTGTGAAAACATATTTTCTTACACAGATTTAAACTCACGCCTGACATCTAAGTGTAACGTTTTGCTAGATATTTACAACCCTTTGAAAAAGTTGTCATTGACTTTTTCTCATTATTAACTTATGAGTTCAGACTCGGCGACGGCATGCACATCGATGAGTCATTTAAAGCTATTAAAGAGCAGTTTTCTCATCTTTCTAAAGGATGACATTTTCAGTTTTTCTAATTAGTTACGCCATTATGATTTCTCCTCGCCAAAATCGTTCTGTTGTCTGCGTCGGTATTTGAAGAAAACCGCCGCAGCTTTTTAAAAACCCAGAGAATTCGAATCATGCGCTGCGCTTATAATTAGCAGCGAAGGTTTAGTAACCTCATTAAGAGCAAAAAAAGCCTGTAGTTGTGTGGCCTTGTTGGACACTCTCCCTCTTGGACCCCGTATTGCTTTGACCCAGGAATGAGACAGGGCCCCAGCAGGGCCACCACTCGGCTCAGGCCAACTCATAATGGTGCTTTGCTTTTATAATCAAAGACTTCATGGCATTTCGGTGTCCTACTCCATGCTCATTATGCCTTGCCCCCGTGTCAACTCCCACTTCCTGCATTGCCAGTGTCATTTTTTTTTTTTTCCTAATATGCTTTCGCTGTGTAGTTAGGTTTATTTCTCTCCAACTGTTTAAATGCGTTTCATACTTTTCCCTAATGCTTTACTCCATAAGATCAGCTGAAGAAATGTAAGATATTTAATACATTCCTCTTCGTGACTCAACGGCAACGGTTTGGGGGATTTGAGGACGTTGTTACTTTGACTGAATCTTGTTCCATCATTCGCACAATCCTCTGGGACATCCAGAAGTCGTTTTATTTGAAAAACAAAACAATTCACATAATCCTGCTTTGCCGCAAAAGAGAATAATAATACAGTTGGTCCGGTCATTTTTAAAGAATTTCTTTCTCTAAGGTTCTATATGTTACATCCTGTAATGTTCATTTAATATAAATCCAGTTGGGCCCAATGCCTGAAGCTGCAGTTGACTTCTTTCATATTTTTTTTAAACCAGTTTTAGTCATATATGCAGTGCAGCTGTTAAAGTGTACATTATCTCATGTATGTCCATGCATGTATCTTATGCATGGGCAGCTCTTTATACAAAACCAAAGATAATTCACATAGAAAATAGCAACAAGGACAAGTCAATCGCCAATAATACTTTTACGTTAAATGTGCTGAAAACAGCACAAGCAATTCCAGTCAGGAGAAAAGGCTGATTCAAGGCAGAGGTCCAGCTGGTGGCAACCACAGTAATTTTAACTCTGCATCTCCTCTCCACTTGATCTGATATGAAGATCACATATTACCTTCCATTTTCAGCAAATATTTTACACAGAAAGATTAAAGGTGTTGCACTTGCTCCTATACCTCCATTTCTTGCGTAACCAGTTTGTTTTCTATGCATTTCTGAAAACAAATATATTTTATATCATAAAGGCAAAAAGAAATCTGTTATTTTAGCGCCTTATTAATAAAATCTAGCACGCAAACAACGTTGTGCTTTGTGCTGACATGTTACTTAGCTATGCTGGCATTAATTTGACAGCATTACAGGATTAAAAACTACATTATACAATGTCAGCAGAGTTCAGTTAAATTACTCCTTTGTGTGCTAGTAATGACAGTATTAACGTTTCTGTTTTCTATGTGTTCCTGACTGCATAAATTTCACTTCCTCCCTGCTTTTGGTCGATGACATGGGAGAGTGCAAGCAGAAAGAAACGAGGGAAATTTTGAGAAGATTACAAGACAAATTATGAAGCGCTTTCATACAACCAAACATTTTCTATGAGGAGTACAGCAAAGAAGAAAACAATGATGATCAGAGCAAGAGTTTGAGTTGCAGTGGGCCCAACTGGATTTACATTAAATGAACATTACAGGATGTAACATATAGAACCTTAGAGAAAAAATTCTTAAAAAATGACCGGACCAACTGTATTATTATTCTCTTTTGCGGCAAAGCAGGATTATGTGAATTTGTTTTGTTTTGTTCTTCAAATAAATCGACTTCTGGATGTCCCAGAAGATTGTGCTGGGTAGGGTTAGGGTTAGACATGATGCCACAGAAAAATGTCACTCCCACATCACATTTCCGCATGAATTAAATGCTGAAACTTACAAAATTTGACATCCGGATGCAAGGTGGTTGAAACTGAAGGAGGAACATAAGGAACCTTACACTGGCCACTAATTATCAGACTCAGAGCATTAAAATTAGCAGTTAAGATGAGTCAAATATGGGGGAAAAAAACAACCTAAATGAGGACAGAGACTTAACCTGGCTTGTCAAACAGGAGGGCAACAACGGGGCGATGAAAGATCTCATTTCCTCATGTTTAGACCCTGTAACATGTTAACAAGCCATGATGAAAACTAATGATCTTCACAACTTAAATTACAACACTGTAATCTTTATATTTCCATTTGATTGCTTTGTGTGATTGCCATTCAGTGGAATTTTCTTCTTAAATTGCTTCTGTATAATTGTTCCCAACTCCTCATTCTGTTGGCTAGAAATTAACCAGTGAAATTGAGCTCAATGGGAGAAAAACAGAGCACTGACGGGAGATGATAATCTAGCGGAACTGTGTAGGAAGGCAACGACCAGGTAGAAAACTTGTTTAAAATGAACATAATCTCTTTGTGAGTTGCAAGGATGTGAGTTCTTTTTAATTATGTGCGTATTTGTTTTGGGGCTTTCTGAAAAGACTGAACTAACCAAGAGTTTTTATCCCTGCTAAACATTTTCAGTAGTATATTGTAGTATTGTTTGAACTTAAAAATAATCTTTCAAAGGGCCATGTTCCTGGCTCCAAGTGAGCTATTAAGATAAAATCTACCCTTTTTATTCTACTCGGCTGATCTTTGTGAACCACTTTCTTGTGCTTTTTCTTTTTTTCTTTCTCTCTTTCTTTTTCTTTTTTTGCTGCCAAAATGTGCATTTTGAAATGCATTCATCTATAGCCCTGACATTTTACATTAGTCTTAAAGGTAAAGTGAGCACAAATGAAAGGTCACTTTGACTATTTTTAATTTAAAAGATTCTAATAAAAAGACAGAAAGGGAACCTTTGATCATTGGACGTCTGCCTTGTGTTTCTTTGGATCAGAAGTCTATTTCCGTATCTGATTCTGTCATTTTCTTGGCTTTCTTGGCATTCGCTTTCTTTGCAAAACATATGATCCATATGTATATTTAGAGATTTCCATATGTTGCCCTTCAGCCTATAAAGTTGTTTCAAACACTTGACACCAGAAGATTTTTCCTTTAGGAAGCATTAATATCTGTCTAATTTTATGATTATCTATCCAAATAAATCCTGTCATGGTTAAACCATCTATTCAGTGGTTTGCCAATTGAACCATACATTGTTTTTTTTTTCCATTTTAGCTCCTTTAGATAACAGTTTTGATCATGTCACATTCTCTGTATGTTTTTTCTGACAATTATTGTCGCAGGTTTAGTTTTGGGAGGATTTCCTACAGGTCCGTCTCAGCTCACGAACCTCATTTTTGATGGATTATATTACCCGTGCAGTACTGCGTCTATCGAAGCGTCTTGACAAATATGTTTAATTTATTGCTGCCTTCTAAGATGATGGTGTTTTTGGGCGCAAACCTTGAAGCGTTGTATCCATGTAAATGCTGCACGCTCAAACGGATCTTTATTCCGGCACGTCGCAGCTCTGCCTGCTGGCCGGGGCTCCTCAGCTCATTTTGTTTTTACCTGAGAGCGCCTCTAAATATTAATGTGGTCCTCTCTCTGAATTACAGCCTTGAAGGCCTGGCAGGTCTGGCAGCATTTGTCTACCTGCCCCAACCTTCTTTCCTCCTGCCTGCGCCACTCCAGGCTCAGTCTTTCCATCCCAAAGGTTAATTTCTGATTATATCAGATGTGGTGGTTTGTTGGAGCACATTCTTCTCTCTCATGATTTCACAAGCCTAATCCGGCCTCTTGAGCAAAATCCCCCTCTTTTATTTTGCCCAGCGCAAGGCGTCTGGGAACGTTTAGCTTCACAAAGGCGTGGGGGTTAAAAGCAGAGCTGAAATGTAACATTGACATCTATCTGAGCTATCTGCCATCAGATAAATGGCTCTTTCGTGACAGCCTGAAATCAGCATGACTTTGGAGTTTTAAATTTCTCCATGACTCTCCCCTTCTTATCGCTGGAATGGATCGAGTCTGAGTGGGATAAACAAGCCTGCTGACGCAGCCGAGGCAGGGACCCGAACAGCAGGATTTCTGTTTGCTGTTTTTGAAAATTTAAAATGTGCCAGCATGATCAAATTCAGCCTACTTAGACACGCTCTGCCCTTGAAATGCACTTGAAAGAATACTAATGGAGAGATGTGCAACTGAAGCGGCATAGGAAATCAAAGCCGTACACGCTGATTAAACAGACAAACTGAGACAAAAAAAAACCACCCAAAAAGACACAGTAATAAAAGGAAACAAGACACTGCGCAACTACTTCCTGTGGCTGCAGACTCAGGGCATGAACGACACCGTTCATTCAGTCATGTATTTGCTAAACAGATGATCCATACTCTGCGTGCAATGCGATTACCCATCATCACGGTCAGCAACAGTCAAATGTGAGTCATAGCATATTTTTCGACAGTCTTCAGTCTGCAGTTATGTCTGCCTGAATCTTTTCTGAAGCAAGCGTAATGTTCAATATACGACGTATAATTGCCGGAACCTACATATAAAATTGCAAAGTGAATTCAAACTGTATTTTCACGATTGCACCCATTGGGGCTCCTATTCTATGTTAAGTTTCATGAAGAGAGCGTGTCATAGGGACTAAAATTGACCACTTTGTGTAACATTCAGAATGTTGCAAGTGGTGAAGAATTCTGCACCTCACCCTAATAAGTCACTCGGAAGATGGATGGCGCTAAATACAGAGCATTTCTGGAAGAACTGTTTGCGACTGCAAAAGACTTGAGCCATGAAGTGGAGGCTGACAGGACAGCGGGGCAGGAAGTCCAAACATAAGCCAGAACTATAAGGGAATGGCTGAGATCAAACCGTTTTCACATGTTAATCCAATCTCACTGACTTTTAGCTATTTTGTAAAGTAAAAATGCTAAAACATTTATTCTGTGAACTTGCATTGCTGGTGGTCGACAAAAGACCAGCAGCTTTGACCGCAGCAAAATTGGGGGGAGTCAGAAAAATACAAATGCACTGCACACTTTTCCAAGTATTACTTAAAGATCATAAAAAAAAATTTTTTTAAAATTATGTTCAAAAATGATGCACTTCCTTTATTGGTCTACGAATCAAAAACATTGAGGCCTGAGCTTGTAATATGAGATGTGAACACGTTTGAGGGGTATGGGTCCTTTTGATGGAAATAGTTTATTTGTGTATGTGACTAACTAAAATCGAGAAGCCATAAGGCATATCCATAATACATAATGTCTATCTGTTCCGTTTTGATGCTCGGGTGGTTGCCACTACTTGTTTGATCTTAGCTGGGAAACTGTTGAAGAGAAAATGGCATTTGTTTTAATTGCAGCCACATCTCCATGCATCATTGTGACCTGACAATTAGCTTTACATCTTCCATGTTCCACCAGCCCCTGCCTGTCCTCATCCATTAAAATTATACATCCGCTCATTAATAATAGTCATGATGGAAATAAGCAACAGGGCGGGCAAGGAGGACCTCAAAACAGCCTTTGAAGAGAGCTTTAAATCAAGCTCAGTTGCACTCGTTGAGATAAACATTTAATTAAAAATCTTCGAGCTACATTAGAAGCAACATGAGCAAACGTGTCGCCTCTCTCTCATGGCGCACTGTGAGCTCAAGCGCTGCCGGAGAGGCAGCGAGAGACAAAAGCGACCGGTACTCATTCATTTGAAATGAGTGCTGGGATATATCTGGTGCTACGGAGAAGGAAGTGACAGCTGGTGTAGAGATTGCAGCAACTCGGCTGACAGGGCAAAAAAAAAAAAAGACGACATGTGGGGCAGTCACAGGCGCGTTACAGCAGTTTCACCACGGATGCCTTTGCAAACATGTAAAAGTGTTCGCTTTCACGTCCTTAAATTCGCAGTTTCTGATTGCTACACACATGGTCGTGGTTTGTCACATTTAATACAAAATGAGTCAGGGAGTTGTGGAAAAAAAGTTTAACTCAAGACAATCGAGGACCAGCCAACGCTGTGTATGATTTGGGGGTTCGCTTGCAACCTCAACTGAGTAAGAAGCACTTTGAGTGTCTCCTTTATCGCATCTCGATCACATCAAGTAGCGTCAGGTTTGGTGATCTGAGCAGGTTGCCTCTTGCAAACCCTTTTTTCTAGGTTCTCTCTGCATATTCCACTGAGAGGAGACCCCCAGGTATATCCAGAACACCTGTTACCACAAGACCCAAACCAAAGCATAAGATAAAGTATGGGTGAATGAATGGATTTCATTTTGCTTAGAATAGGACTGTATACATTTATACTTAGTTTTTCAGGTAGGGAACTTCAATAACAACTTCCTAAATGTTGTTATTTTCATATCCAAAAGCCTGACATCCTGTGTAAAGAAAAACGTTGTCAAACCTCATGGAATGTAAACCAGCCACTTCCCTTTGAGTGAGCATGTAGATTGAAAGCTAAAAAGCCGTTCTTTAAACTCGGACAAACCCAGAGGAAGCTTTGGGCCGTGTTACTAAAGAGAAAAGTCTCTCGAAAGAATAGAGGAACAGAGAGAAACCTCACATCTTTTCAAAAGAAGAGGTTTTTCAGGGCACAATAATTGTGTTAGGAGGCAAAAACACGCTTAGTACACCATCAGCCGGGATCAGGAGTGGACATTAAAATCAGTGTGTGAATCCTAAAATACATTTGAAACATGACACACCAAGACAATGTTTAAAAAAAAACACGACAGGACATTTAACACTGCTGGGAATCAGAATTTGTGATCTTATTTTGACTATGGGAATTAATAAAAATGAACTAATGTGGCAGCCATTTTATTAAATAATGTAGACAACAATCCAGATTTAAAAAAAAAAAAAAAAAAAGAAACGCCACAGATTATTTCTTTCCATTTAAAACTATTTTAGCGTGCCTTGAACTGCCCCTAAATCAGAAAGAGAAAAAAAATAAATAAAAAACTCAGGGCACAAAATACACGTATTTTGTGGTGGATTAACATTTAATTATACCTTGCATGAGAGCTCTACCATAATAACTTTCTCTCTTCCGTCTCACTCTATCACTTAATAGCTCCATTGGGCTGCCACAAAAGCAGCAATGCTTTCAACTGCTGAGTGCTTTTGTGGTCCTTTTTACCATAGCTTTGTACGTTTGCGGGCTCCAATTAAATACGACCCATGACACTGAAATAATTTTAAAAGAATACCCAAACTTGGTTGAGCTGCGTCCCGTTTCTCCCGGGGTTTTAGTGCTGTCATTTCTCTGCTCTTAGTCAAAGAGAATAATTATCTTTCTCTTTTCACACCGTCAGCCTAAACACCATTCATCAGATCTACAGGGCTGCATCCCTACCTCTGTAGAACTCGTGTCAAACCTCCACCGTCTGTGTCAGTGTGAGGCGGCACTCATTAAAGCTACTAGATTTAATTTAGGGAGTGGGGAGGGCAGGGGAGGAAATGCTGGAGGTCTAAAATATGCAGTTCAGTGAGCTATCCATAAACCCGAAAGATTCAGAGGCAACAATATGTATTAATAATATATTGAAAAAAAAAAAAAAGAAAGAAAGAAAAATGTCTGCCTTCAAAGATGAGGCAAGTGATTCCTGGAAGCAATAACGAGGGCGCTGCTGGCAGGGCAGCACGACGAACATTCAGAAGATCATCTCACCAAAAGCTGGAGTCGGCCTGGGGGACGACACCCTGTGTTCACAGCTAAACTTATTGTGCTGAGAGTATTCAGACTTGAAGTACTTTTGAATATTGTGAAGTCAGCCATTTGTGCAAGGAGGATAATGTGCATGAGAGCAGCTCAAGGAGCGAATGCGTGCAGGCCTGTCATCCCTTTTGTGCTTCTTGAAACACACAACAGGACTGGGACTGAAGCAGGCCCTATTAGAGGCCACATATTACTTTATCTATAGTCTTAGGATTTGCCGTTCGGGGCAAAAAGGAAGAAGGGATCCAGGATTTGCACTTTTTCCAGCTCTGTGGTTTTGCAAAAGGATCCTCATGAGCCCCCCTTTTCAAAGCCTTTCAGTGTTAACCAGTCTGTTTCTTCCTTTCTATTTCTAAAAATCAGTCCACACCAAAGTCCCGCTCAGGGGTTCTCGACCTGCCTGTCTGCCCTGGTGGCTCTCTGGAGCTTTTTCAAAAATGTTGGAAAATGTAAAAAAAGATGGGGGTGGGAAATGTATATATTTCTTTATTTTAATATGGTTTCTGTTGGACAAACATGACACAAACATTCTTAACCAATGCTGTAAAAATGTGTAGAATAAATATTACATTTCAGCATTTCTGTCAACGTAGATTTGCTTCCTCGCCTGTGAGACGTTTCTTCCAGCTTTGAACACGTTAATTGCAGAGTCGACATGGAGTTAAAGATATTTTAATCAAAAACCGAGTATCAATGAACAAAGCAACTTTTTCAATTCAAAAACCCTTTTTGCCGCAGAGTTATTCAATAAATTAGATATATGAACTCAACAAGAAATATTTGCAAAAATATTCAATCTGCTATTTAGGTTATTTAACCATCAAATTGGTGGAAAGGGCTGTTATTCAACTTTCAAGTGTTTCTGATCAGTCATGGAGTTTCTTAAAAAAACAAAATTCTTCTCCAATTTTAAAGCTGACATTACAATTGGAGACATCTGTAATTGCTGCAACATGTTTTAAATTTATGTTTCAAAATTAAAATTCTTATAGTCCTACACCAGTTCCCAACCTTATCCCTGCCGAGGAAGAAAAAGCACACACTAATGTATATATATATTTTTTCATATATATCAAGTTTTTATAACAAGAAATAGTCACAAATTACCCTTCCCTCGCATAGTGACAGCCCTCTTTTGGATAAGAAAGCAGCAAAGGCAATGTGCTGTAAACTTTGTTGTAAATACCAGTGTTGGTCACTGGAGACTGTGAGGTGGGAGGAATGTGTGATTCAAACACATCTGTCATTCTGTCTCAGTAACCTTAAACAGATGTGTCAAAATATCATGATGAAAACACAAAATCTGCATTCTCATTCGACGCTCAGTTCTTCCTTTTGTGTTCAGCATGTTTTGCAACAGCACATAAAACTGCAGGAAGAATGAAATAAAACATTTTTTCCTTTAATAAAAAATGCTTTATTAAAGGAAACATACACCTTTGATGGGCCAGCAAGTGATGATGATGATGACATTTTAAAAGAAGTTGGCGACAACACATACGCTAAATATACTCCCAGAACAATTGCAACTTGTTTCTTCTTTAACAAAGTTCACGATTTCCTTTGCGTCATTAACTTCAGCTTACATTCTAAATGTATTTTTCACAGAGCTGGTGAAAAGCAATTAAAAACCACATGAAATGCTCAATGCCAAGCGAATGTGCAAATCACGAGTTTCTGTCAATGTTTTAAGTGATCTATAGGTGTCCAACATAGGAAACAGTTTTTTTTTTTTATATTACCACTTTGAATAAAAATACCTTAGAAATACTTCTTCATGCCAATTTGTTTATTTATTTTCTGTGGATAAGAGTTGTAAGGAGAGCATAAAGTCACAGTTCAGCAAAATATGTGTGCTAGCTTTGATAAGGCCTTAGCAGGATGTGATGGTTCAATATCTTACTGAGAAACCCAAGTGCTTTTGAGCTTTAGGTCAACAAAGCTAGACATTCTTCTAGATGTTCTGCTACAAAGTAGCATCTATTCTTCTGTCACCATCACACTACTATCAGCAGGTTTTACTTGTCAGCATAGTGTTGCTTTGTCTATAATGCTGCCAGTTTTACAATATAAATATAAATATAGTTTTTCACCAATTGCATGTTTTTTTCCCCAAATATCTATGAACTCTGGTTATCAAACAAATAATTTGTTTGATGTTCTGAAACATCTGAGTTTGAGAATAAAGCAAAATGAAGAGAAAAGCCTTGATAATAAGCAAGGGCTTGATGGATTATAACTTCAAGCTCCTAGTGTTTTTAAAAGCGATCAAAGTTACAAATATGTTCACATCTTTATTCGTGGTTTTCTCAGAAAACCATAACCGCAAGACCAAAACGCCACGCTATAAAACAAACAGGAAAAAAAAAATGAAAAAAATGACAAAAACAAATTGAGCAGTAATACAGTGTGGCCAGATTTAAAGCAGAGTAGGATTGTAAAATATTATCCCAAGCTTAAATATCTCACAGAGCATTATTCATGATCTAAAAATGGAAAGAGAGTGGCGCAGCTGTGCAAACCAAGGCTCAAGACGTGCATATGTGACAGACAGACAAACCGCAGAGAATAGAATCGAACCGTAGTTCCACGCTGACAACTTTCAGACTTTTTTTCAATGTCTCCTTTCTCTTCCACTTCACAATTATGCACTTTTGTTGATCACAGTTCTTGCAAAAACACTGAAAATAGTGGTATTAAAGTGACAGAATTGTGAAAAAGTTGAGGAAACTGTAACATTTCACTCAAATTGATCATTAAAACTTGATGTGAACTTTAAGTGAAACGTAGACTTCCCAAACACAGGTGCAAACAGACGTGCCTGTGTCGGGTGTGTGACTCTTAATCACAACAGATGCGTTTTCCACTTTTCTCCCAACCAAATGTCACATTTGGCTCAGAGTTCAGCACCTGCCTGTGTTCTTCTACCCGCATTCTTATCTTTCTATGACGAGAGGAGAGCCGGCGATTGCAAGTCTTTTGTATTCCCCAAGAGGAAGCTCTTCAGCAGACCCCTCGATCAGGACGTGCCGCACACCCTCCGCCCCCCCCAGCCCCCAGTAGGTGAGGGTCACAGCAGCTGTCCTTGTGGGTGTATGAGAGCAGCCCCGTCGTCTCCTAACTCCCCTTTTATCGACAATCTCTGTGGAGTAAAAACAGCTTGACAGGAAGATTAAGCAGGAGTGGGGAGGGGGGGGTATGACAAATGAGGGAGGGGTTGGGTTACAGTAGTAAGGGAGGGCGAGGAGGAGGAGATGGAAGAGCACTGCTTCTTTTCCTCTCTAATGCTGGAACAGTCTCTGGAGCTGCCCCCCAGCAACAGAGGGAGAAAAGCATGATGAATAATTAACTTCGAGAAATGTCACAAATGGCAAAGAGGAGTGTAATCTTTCCTCTGTTGGGTTTAGAGATCAACTTTTTTTTTTTTTTTCCCCCATTCTTTCTCCTCATGCCCTGGAGTTCTGTCGAGCCTGTGAGCTCAGACCTCCAAACCGTCCCGTAAAAGCATCTGATACATCACCCCCACTTTTTAAATAAAAGCAAATAAAACATTAATATTTGGACCTTTTAGCGCTAAAGCATAGGCATCCCACGAAGATGTATTTATTTTTTCTTTCTTTTTCTTCATGAAGTCATTGATGTCAGTCTCATTAGCTGGGAAACTGCATTTAAAGTGCAGGAATCCCTGTTGGTAATGGTTTAATCAATGTCAGGAAGGCTCTCGCTGTGTTTCCCCTCTTCGTCTCAAAGCAAGCATGCCCTCTCGGAACGAATAAAAGATCAAAATAACAAATTACTCTCTTCAAGTTCTAAACAGGCTAAGTTTGTCCTCCTTCCTCTCAACCTCAGAGCTGCGAAAATGAGTTATGGATTGCTGTGACCTAGTTTAAGGAGCTAATTACGTATATATATCATTTGTTTTTCTTTTCTTTTTTTTTTTTTTCTAAATCTATTTCCGAAGAGACCAATATCTCGGCTCCCATGTGTAACAGTGCTCCAATTTTGGTATCGGTCTGCTTTTCACATGCAACACAGAAGACGCACTGGCGTCCTCTGTCCATCTGATATTCATAATAACGATCATGATGAGGATAATTGTAGGATTTCAGATTAAGTGTTATTTTTAACAGTGAAGACATACTAGCCTTTCGCTCTCGCTGCTGCAAGTACAAATGAAATTATAAAAATGAGATCCTTTCAGGTGCTAAGGAAAGGCATTCACTTCCTGAGAGATCTCCTCTGTTTCCATTTCTTGTGGCCGTGAGTGTTCCTGTTCATCAAATTGATCTTATCAAAGATAAATTTAGTAAAGTAAAAAGAAGAAAAAAAAAAGCTTTTAAATCACAATATCCGCAGTAAGGGCCATTATTCCCAAATGGAAAAAAAAAATGTGGAAGAGAGGTGAAGCTTCTTAGGCGTGGCATGCCCTCTAAAATTACATCAACAGTGCATCAGTGTCTCATCTCTGAACAACATCTAAAGTGTGAAACTTCTGAGGGGATGTTTACCTGTGACGAAAAGAAACTAAGGTTTTCTAAGTTCCACATTTGCCAAAAAAAAAAACATCTTGATGATCCCCCGTTGCTTTTGGACAAACACTTCTGTGGGCTGATGAGGCAAAAGCTGAGCTTTTTTAATGGCGTGCTTCCATTTACACCCTGTCATAACCAACCGAATCTAGGAACGTGTCAGCAGCCAGACATGACGGTGGCAGTGTGATGGTGTGGGATGCATTGTTTCTTCAGGGCCTGATGAACTGTTGAAATCACAAATTGCGCTCTCTACCAGAGACTCTTCAAGTTTTGATGCATGGTTCAAAAACACAGCTGGACGATTATCCAAGCCTCACTTCTCATTGGCTCAAAATGGACAAAATTATGGTTTACGACTAAACTTCTTAAAGTGCAGACTTGAACCTCCAATCCATTTAATCCTGAAAGCTATACAGAGTGACTGAATTTAAATTATTCTGCAAAGAGGAGTGAGCAGACGTTCTTCCACTGGAAGACGGCCACCATCGCCATCAAGGTGGCGAAACCCGGCAGGAATCTATTTTTACACATTGGGCCAGGTTTATTTGGATAACCTTTTCTCTTAATAACTAAGACAACTGTATTTTGTATTTACTATTTCTTTGTCGGTTAGATCTGAAAAATTTAAGGCTGATGAAACTCATAAGTTAGACACTGCATAAGAAGGAATAAAGCAACATCTTTTGCTCATCACGTTGCAACCAGGTTAATGAGATGCCTTATCTGTAAATGCATTGATTCTTTAAAATGACTACTGGTTGTGTTGTTTATCTTCCTTTCAGATGACGTTAATTATGCCTGCTTTGTATGTTGGCGAAAGGCAGACATTCATCTTTACGGCACAAAGGTTGGGACCTTAACGATGTACATAGTTAGACCCAATATGCTGCCAAGCACTCAGAAAAGCTGAAAAATGTAGACGGTGCTTGATTGCTATTTCGGTACACATCAAGGTAACGATGAATAATGCGCAGTACTAAAGTATGCATCCACACATTAAGCAACTTCTTCATATTTTTCAAAAGATGATGGTGATCAACATTTCTTCTGACTTTCTGAAGGTTTTTGTTTGTTTGTTTTGTTTAGGTAATGGCTGCTGTTTGTCTTTTTTTTCTGTACAGACACGGCTACCATGAAAAGTCAAAATTAGAGGTTTTTTTATTACCGGTGGCCAGTTTAATACCATCCAGGTCAAGAGATTGACGAAGCAGTTTATTTTTTCAAAGAATCTTGTTCAAACTTCTGTCTTATCATAACTTAAAAGCGGCAAAGTATTTGTTGTTTGCTAGCTAACATAAATATACTTAAACACCAAATTAATTCATTATGTTCCAGTTTAATGGTGTTCATTTCATGCATTGGTTTGATCTTTAATAAAATATAAAATAACAAAAGGAGCAAACTAAATAACAGACGAAAAAAAAAAAACTCTAGACATTTTGGGAAATTTAACTATTCTGATTTTGCAAATTAATTTTGACTTTTTTTATCAAAATGGTCTTCAAGATCACATAGGTGTTGATTTAAATACTGAGTCAAACTGATTAAATAAGCCTGAATTAAAGTCCAAAAATAAGAGTGACTCAATAGATTTGCAAAGTTGAGCCAAAGTAATCAAAGTATTGTCCCTGCTTTATTTATTTATTTATTTATTTTCAAATATTCCATCCAGTCTTGTATTCCAAAAGATGTTTTACATCTCAAGGGATGTTTTCATTTCAGTCTTTGAAACTACACATTTTTTCCAGTGTTTCACTTTTAACTGGGTCAATTTGGATCTTTGTCAATTCATACCCACATTTAACGACTGACAAATGCTTCTTTTTTATATATATTATCCCAACCGAACTCCATTCACAAGCTTTTATATTCTCATGAATAAAATATTTTGCATAAACATTTTTCACTTGGTGCTTCAGCACTTTGATGAATTATAAAGATAAAATAGCAATAAAAACTGAAATTGCCTGCATAATTTTGTTTCTGTTTATTGTACAATCCCTAATGTGATATAATTCATAGAAGTGCAGACCGGCTGAAAATCTTCTTTTTTTTTTTTTAATTATCATCAAGTCCTTGTTTTATTTCTTCCAAGTTTAAATAAGAGTCATTAAAGTAAAAATAAACATTTTAAACAGTTTTCCCCTCCTTCGGAACCACAGCGTGCAATTATTTACCTCTTTGGGTTGTTTATTTTCAAACTGCAGGAATCATTGCTATGTATAATTTAAATTAGAATCAAGTTTCTGGAAATTAATTATTGCTGTCAGATTTTTGTTTACCATTAATAATGCGCTGCGGGCTGCGAACAATAAATCAACATAAACAACAACATGAAACTTGTCAGGAAAAAAATATATATAGGTGAAACATGATTACTCAGCTAAACAAATGTATATTAATTTTACTGAGCTTTTAGGTAATATTAAATCAGTGCAGGAAAAGAGCAACAGGGAGTCCCCTATGGAGCAATCAGCATGTTAATACCGCAGCAAAACACCTCAAAATCCTCCCTTGCATTAGAGCTAATTTCAAATATGCTAACAATAGCATTTAATTAGCGTACACTTACACCTGAGCATTAAGACTTTAAGCAGCAAAGTCTCTGTTGTTATTTCTCTTGTCTTCCTTTTTAATTATTCTGAATTGGCGTCTTGCTGAGATTCTCTGGGGCTTTAATTAGGAACTGAATTAAAGTTGTGTAAATACAGTTGGAACGCTGGAGAGTCTTTAAATAGAGCCGTGTTGCATCTGCAATTTCAGCTTCCCTTTTTTTTCTGGAAGAGAAAACATTCAAAGTCTTTTGAAGTTTGTCAAATCGCTGCGGGCTTCTTTTCCCCGAGGTGATCTCGCAGATTGATACCGTTATTTTTCTCTCCAACGTCGTCTGCGACACCAAAACTATTTCTGTAAATGGGACTCTTTTTTTTGTTTGTTTGTTTTGTTTTGTTTTGTTTTTTTGTTTCTCTGAAGCTGTGTGAAAATGTGTAAAATTTGTTTGCACTCCTGCGTCTCTGCTTTCTCGCGTGCTGATATGCTTTTACAAAGAAAGGAACTTGGAAGCGTCACGCATAAACTCACCTGCCCGTGGATGTGCTTAACGCCTGATCCTCCTCCTATGATTGTCTGATTTGCTTTGAAAACCAAGAGCACGAGATTCGCCTCCCATTGGGCTGGATAAAATCCAAACTAAGTGCCTCGGCCCAGACTGCAGGCTTCTGCCTCGGAATAATAATGGGCTCTTTCAGATGTGTTTGTCATCAAATTAGCCCTCCACTTCAGACAAGGTGCTCTCAGAGAGCAGTTCTAGACAGTGATGGAATTCAAATTAGGCCGAGACCGTTTGAGCTTTTTAAGCTTGAAAAAAAAAAAAAAGAGAGAATGAGTTTAATTTGCAGAGGTGATGCACACTGTAGGAGGTAAAATAAATAAATAAATTACAGCATTCGGGTTCGTTGCAGCACTTTCCGTCCCGCGTTCCAGCTGCTGTTACAGCCATCTATAACTAAAGTTGAAGCTTTCCAAGATTACGTGTGTGTGCTGTCAAGTAATTTTCTCCTGATCAAACGCTTATATTGAGTATCTTCAAAAGTACAGTACAGCCAGACTCTTTAGCACATCCCGGAAACCTGACTCATTGTTAGTCTTCCTGCTTTGTATTTTTGTCTTCGAGACACCCAGGTAGAGTTCTTCCTGCCTCTCTCTGCTTGACACACTATTCCTCTTTGATACCTTTGATCAACCCAGGAGGGGAAAAGTTGCCTTGAGAAGAACCATCACTCCGGCACAGCAGGGGGCCACCTTGAGCAGGAGGGAGCACAGGATGGAAGGGATAGAAATTCCTGTTTTCTTCCCCTCTGGCACAGACTGTCTTGCCAGCACACGCCCTCTAAAAGGTTCAGCAATAATTGAAAGAGTAATTTGGGCCCCAAAATAATTCACATGAAAGTGATGGGTATAAACAACTATTTTGCAACGGGTAAAATATCAGTGTACGGTGCTGCGAAAAGATATTTGCCCGTTACAAATTTTGTCTCTGGTAACCAATAAATATTTCAGAACATTTTGATCCCAAAATAAATGCCCTTTGGTATGTGTGCAACAAGCCAATACAAAGACAATTGTGCTAAGGAGCACTTTGTATTGCCTTGTTGCTGAAACTGTGCTATATTAATAAAATTACCTTTTACCTGTCTGACCTGCCATTCACCCAGTGTCCACTGGAGACAGCCACCAGCTTCCCTTCTGAAACTGTGCAGATGAATGGATGAATATTTCAGTTCGAATAATTCTATTTCCACATTGGGAGCGTCGCTGCTGAAGATACATGGCCACTAATAAAACACCGAAGTGAGAAAGATCAGTCATCTTGCTGCATTGTGTTGGATCGCAACATTATAGGATTTTAAACACACCGGACATTTTTAAAACATTTTCTTATAGGTACAATTTGACTTCAAAGGTCGAAGCATTGAGAAATGCTTCGACCAAGATAGAATATTTATTTTAACTGAGGTGGGTTCAGTGCTTATGTTTGGGGAAAAAAATGTTAAAAAGTATATGGAAATTAGTATTGGAGTATAATGGGCAGCTTTTGTTTTATTATTATTTGCACATTTTAAAACAAGCAAACACCAAAATGGGTTAAGCTTACTGCTGAAATGGTTGAATCTTGAAGACATTTGTATAAACCACAGATTTATCTGATAGATCATGCACTGAAGGAGTTAAACTTTGAACTCAGAGCCCATGCATCCCACTGAATGATGAATTCTGTTTAAAAAAAAAAAATCTCCAGCTTCTTTCCAAACAGCCGTGTGAGTGCATCGCTTTTAACGGGACTCTCTAATCTCGTTTCCGAAAGAAACCCAACACATGCAGAGGAAGGCTCTAAACAGGCAAAAAAATATATATCTTATTTCCAGAAAATGTGTGGCGGTGAGACAGAGGACTGGAATGGCTTCAGATTGTCTGTTGAGAACAAGCAGGATACTTTGTAATGGATTGTTTTTGTCTGGGTGTCATTCTATTTTCTCTTTTTTTCTTTTCTCCCCTGCAGGGTTGAAGCAGATTCATGCTCTGTCCATCCAGGGGAACTATGAGCTGCGCATCGACTTGGAGGACTTTGAAAATAGCACAGCGTACGCCCATTACGGCACCTTTGGCGTGGGTCTCTTCTCGGTGGACCCTGATGATGATGGATACCCTTTGACGGTTGGAGACTATTCTGGCAGTGCAGGTATGTACCGTACGTAGGATCTCGTCTTCTTGCGAGACGTGCTGTGCTTTTGCTATGACCAGACTCTTCAAACTGTAGTGTTGTTGCTAAAACCAGAAGCAGGTGACACCTACAACCGGCTCCTCCTCCTTTCTACCTTCTACTGTTATAGCAGTGCAGTATTTTTACAGCGCAGGAGGCGGGGTCCGCTGCTTCAGGAGCGCAGTTTCCTCCAAACACACACAGAGAGAGAGAACAAGAGAGAGGGAGAGGCACAGAAAGTGGTGTTATCTCTGCTCCCTAACCATCAGATCCAAGCCAGCTACCTGTCACCTTGATTAAATTACTGGCAATTAATTGCACAGCTTGACCTGCAGCGTAAACAAAAACCTGCCACTGAAATGAAGAAGCAATTTAAGGGACCTGTGGGGAGCACCGCTTCGAGAACACTGAGAGAACGGGGGACAAATATGAGAGATGCAGAAGGGAGGAGTTGGGTTGGAAGGAAAAGCCAGAGGAAGCAGGTGTACCAGAAGATGAAGTGGGCTAAATAAAAACCCGGATAGTTCTGTCTACAGTGCCTTGCAAATCTGGCACTCCCAATAAAATAAAATCCCAATAAAATGAAACACATTTTATTGGGGATTTTATCTCATTTAGAGCTGTGAAATGGAAGAAAATTATACCTTGTTTTAAAAAAAAATTCCAGATAAACCTTTGAGAAGTTTGACCAGCATTTTTGTTCCATCCAACTTCATGCTGAACCTAACATAACATTAATAAACTTTACTGATTACCTGTATAACTCACCTAATATTCTGGCTTTGATTCAAATATATACCTCTCCATCTGAGATCATCAAATCAAAACACTTTTGTGGTTTTCCAAACTCGCGACTGTGGAAAATAATGCCCAGTCCTTCCTACATGCTTCAGACTTTTACAAATCAGCTAAAGACATTCTTACTTCTAGAATAAGTCTTTTTGTCAAACCTGAGCTGTTACGCATGCGTTGTCCTTTTTTTTTGTTGCTTTTCTGTTTCACATCGCTGATTTTGGCCTTCTTTTAATTTGTGACCACTGTCTGTAAATAAAACTTTTGCCTATTTGCTTCAGTATTCGCAAAAAGCCCCATTTGAATGCAGTCTGTTTAAGGGAATTCAAGCTCCCCAGAGACCATGTTAGCTTCCCTCCAGGTTTTGCTGCTATTCTTATTAGGACCATTTGCTGCTGCTGTCCTTCTCTGGCTGCTCTCCGATCCGCCAACAGGTGCTCATTTGCACTGTGAGCAGCTGGATTGTAATGGGCATCAGAGGAGGCTGCCGGCCCCCTCAAACCACCAAGGTGACACCCGGTGCCTTGTAAATGAGCCTTTAAGTGCCTCTGTTGTTTTTCCTCCTCTCTCTACGCCCTCCGGACATCAACCTGTTGTTGACACCACGGGAGGCTCTCCCATCTCCCTTTTGCTCCATTCTCTATTTTCCTGCTAACGCCAAAACGGATGGAAAACATGAATACGAGGCGTGCCGTCAGGTTATTTTTCCATCTTAGAGGGTTACCATAGTAATGCCAAATGGGGAGGAAGGGCAGCGCAAGAGAGATGATGGAGGAGTTTCACAATTAAGCGCTGTTTGATACCCTCTCTGGCTGTTATAGTGATCACCCGATGGCTGGTAAGCAGCCTTTCATTCGGCTCGCAGCGTTGTCCTTCTTTTCACTTTCTAGCCCCCGGTGTGAAGTCAGCTTTGGAAATAAAGGGGAGAAAAGAGATGAACGGAGCAGCGTGGGGGGAGTTCATTGCGCATTATGAGCTCTTTGAACATCCGTTTGCAAAAAGAAATCAAGAAAATTCGGGGTTACTGTTGCATCTCTGAGGACATTTCTCTCATTTTACTTGTAAGTCTTTAAAAGCAGGGGCTTTTCAAAGCGGTTATCATCGTTGAGAAATTGCCAGCGAGAAATCTTTATGTGGTGGGACGATGTTTCCAGCTCAGCAATTTGATTGTGGGGATCAGACTTAGCATCCAGACCATGATTAAGGGCACTTGGCTGTGCCGCATCCCTGCAGTGGTCTTACATCACTGTCATATTCACAATCGTGGACTGGAGAAAAGCCGGGCCCTCTCATTGATTATGCTTTTAAAGCTTTTTGTACCAGCAGAAGGAGGGGGGGGAAATAAAAGATGCCTGGAAGAATGAAATCAAGATATGACATTATGCCTCTGTTAAAACATTTACATTGAAAAATAAACATTAAAGCCTTTCCGAGTGTCACGTATCCAGATGAAACTATCAAGCAAGCGTGTGTTATTAAAAGCCATAAAGGTCACAAAAGAAAGTTTGATGAATTGGCTGCCAAGTGGCCTGACCTCCCGCTTCAGATAATGAGAAGAAAATATTCTTCAGAACAGTGGAGCTCTATTTTTATTTCTTTTATTCTGTTTACCCTAAAGGGCGATTTATTATTTTGAATTTATTTATTTCATTTATTTAAAATAACTGTGAATATATGCAATCAGAAAGAGACCAAAGAAAATAGTTTTTTTATACATATCTTGTTTCCTAAATAGCCATGTGCTAACTTTCCCACAATTAGTCATGTCACAACTCTAGACTTACTGGGATTTTATGTGATGCACCAACTCAAAGCTATATATGATTGTAAAGAGAAAAATGGGTTATGGTTAGGGTTAGGGTGGGTTTTAGTTAAATCACTATGCACTTCAACTCAAATGGACTATTTAGGGAGCCAAAGAAACGAAACCGACCGCTTACTTCTGTCTCATTTACAAAGCCTGCTGCTTTGTAAATGAGACAGCAAAGAAGAAGCTCACTGCCTTATCTGCTGCATCTACTGGGCAGCGTTTTGTGAAAAAGCCTCAACATCAAAACATTGAGGAAAAACAAAACCCAAAATTGCCCAAAAATTGGAACCAAGTGTGACAATACCTTTTATTATTCAAACTGACAAAAGTAAAATTAGTTACTGAGACCAACATGCAATACACTTCTTTGCTTTGGAAAGCTAGTCAGAGGTGATAGGAAATGGACGTCTGTTAAATACAGGATGATCCAAATAAAACTGAGTGTTGAAGGATCCAACGGATTTAAAACGAGGATGGAGGTCACTCCATACAGCCACTTGAAAAATGGAAGAGCTTAGACCAGTTAAATATGGCCTAGTCAAAGCACAGACCTGAATTTTAACAGCAGTCTCTGGAAACACTTACAAATTGCTTTTTATAGTTTGACCAAGCTACTTTTCTTAAGATGTTGGAATGTGCAAAGTTGATAGACATAACCCAAAGAGTTGTAACTGTATTGCGGTAAGAGGTATATTTTTGCAAAAAATTGTGAAAAATCTTCATCCTGTTCCTTCCACTTTCCCTATTAAGGCTACTTTGCATTTGTGTACCAAACAACATCGGAATAAATTGACGTTTGTGGTGCTAACGTGACGAAATGTCAACAACCGAAACCTTCTGCTTGTTTTTAAGGTGACTCCCTTCTGAAGCACAACGGCATGAAGTTCACCACCAAAGACCGGGACAACGACCACTCTGAGAACAACTGCGCCTCGTTCTACCACGGTGCCTGGTGGTACCGGAACTGCCACACCTCCAACCTCAACGGCCAGTACCTGCGCGGCCAGCACACCTCCTACGCCGACGGCATCGAGTGGTCCTCCTGGACCGGCTGGCAGTATTCCCTCAAGTTCTCGGAGATGAAGATCCGTCCCACCCGTGACCCCGACAATAAATAAAACTCATGAAAAGGAGGAAGAGGAGAAGACGAGATGTTTTTGGATCATTCAGAAGAAATATATATATATATATATTAAAAAAACATGGTTTTTGACAGATTGAATTACGTGTCTTCACATTGTTTATTATTTAAGTTTAGTTGACTGCAGTTGGCGCCATAGTTTCCTCCTTCTTGCTCCCTCATGTCTGTTACTGCCATGATGTTTTCTTTACAGAAGATTCTAACCATGATGCCCGCAGTTTTGATATTTTACCTTATAAGACAGCAAAGTCGAGCCTTGAGCCCACAATCTACTTTGCTGTCTTTCCTCAGTCTAAACCCCTCTGCAGTACCATCATATTCTCTTGACTTTGACCCCCCCTATCTTCAGCCCAAAACTTTAGGAGCTATGGTTGGAGAGCGTTCTATCACATTTAAGGAAACAAAACCAGCCCCTTTCCAAAATGCAGGCGGAAGATGCACATTCTTGGGTTTCATCTGCGTGAAGGGAAAGCTCACCGGTGCACTTTGATACATTTACATCCCTTATCTGTGTGAATGAGACCCAGCAGGGTGGTGGCAATGAGCGGCGCTTCCTCAAATAATGAGGGGAGGAAAAAAAAGACAGAGGAGAGGAGGAAACGAGCTCACAAGAGTTAAATTGGCTGAAGGAAAAGGGGGACAGAGTGCATCAAAGGGGACGAAAGGCAAGCGAGAAGAGCACGAGGAGGCGCAAAAAAGAATGAAAAACGAGCACAGACAAAGAAAAGAGACAACGGAGGATCTCGTTCATCTGACGTGGGCCATTAGGGAGCATATTGGGCACTTTGTCTGATCTGCCTGCCAGCTGAGTACCGGCCAACCGATGCCACATCGCAGATGGAAACACAGCACTTTTTGTGTGCGTGCGTGTACGGGTGTTTGCGCAGATGATTGTGTGTGTGCGCGTCTCTGGCTGAAAGACAAACGGACAGAGCTCTCTCTAAGACTCAGTTTCCTGTCAGGAAGTCAGAGGACTGACTTGACTGAGCACATTGTAAAGCACATGCATGGCTGGCACACCTTTGCTCCGTCCACATACGTGTCAGAATCAAGAGAAGGAAGGTCGCGTCAGATCGGGTTTGTAGAGAAATGGAACGATTCCACATTCCCAACTCATCAGGCTGCCCTCTCGTTTTCAGGTGTTCAAAATGAGATTTCTATCCAAATTTATTTTATCGTGTGTAGCTCGTTTTCTGCTGTCATGCAAACGTAGAAAAAAATTGATTATCAAAGGGAAAAAAAACAAATCTTTTTCTATTGGCTGTTTTTTTTTTCTTTTTTTGAGTTCAAGTTCTGCAGTTTCTCGTGGCAAAAGTCAAAATTGCCTCAAGCTAGTATGAAAAACCAGAGATGGGGGGGAAAAAAAATACAAAGCCATCACATTGGTGAAAAATTGTGCAATCGTTGCCCCGTATTTTTATTTTTATTTGTATTTTCTTTTAAGCACTGTCAATCCTGTTGAAGCTTTTCTTTTTTTCTTTTTTTTTTTTTTTGGAGAAAGCTTTAAGATATCTGTAGATTCTACTGTACAGCGTGTATGACTTTCTGAGCATGTGAAACATTTCTTACTATGCGAAAACACAACGAGAGAGCACATGGACTTTAGAAAACCCACCTGTGACAAACAAAGAACTTTTCCTCCTTCTCCCCATGGTTGGCGGTGGGGACTACTGATCTCAAGGTTGAGCACAAGGAAAGATGAGGGTTGTGATTATCCCTCAAGCACATGTTTTTTTTTTTGTTTGTTTTTTTCTTTCCCCCTTCTTCTTCTTCTGTTGTGAAAGAACAATGCAAGGCACGGTTTGATATTTGGGGATATTGGCAGCCTCGCGGGACACGCGCAACCTTCTACTTTTTCTGGATTCTCTTCTTTTGGACAGCAAGACTGGATTGCAAAAGTCTTTGAATGTGCGCTGAGTTTCATGTGTAGCACCAAGCAATGTTGCACTGAATACCTCTGACGCTGGACCAGCTGTGAGTGTCTCTGGACGCCATGCACCCCCGTGCTTTCTGCGGCAACCTCGGCTGCGCGCGGCCCGTAAAAAGCTGCCCAGTCACGACTCGGTGGACAGCTGGCCCTTTTCTTCTTCGTCAAAAGTACGGACACTCATGTTATGAAAAAAAGAAATAAATAACTGAAGAAAAAAAAAAAACATGTTATTATGGCACAGAGTTTGAGGACTGATTTTAAGTTTGTAGAATAAGGCATATAAAGAGAGGGAACTGGACTGCGAGTGTGAATGTATACAAATATTGGCGTGCGTGTGTGTGTGCGTGTGTGTGTGAATGTTTGTTTCTCTTCTTGACAGAGCATGTGTGTTTGTGCGCATTTGTTGTGTGTCTGTGCGTACACATGAACAAGAGCGTCTAAATGAATTTGGATATCCTTGGAAAGTAAATTTTCTTTCAGTTGTACAATTTTGAAGGAAAAAAACCTCATATTTTATAGATTTAATAACCACAGAGTGATATACCGATGTTTGTGTAAATTTTGACAAAAATGGCTGACGGCTAATGGAAACCCACAATTCAATTTATCATTAAGCTACAATATTACATAAGACTAATGAAAATATTGATATTTGAAAGAAACTTGGCCCTACTTAGAAGTATGCCCATATTGTATAGTCATATTCAACAAGCTAAAATATTATTGAAAAGTGTATTTCTGTAACTCGATCCAGTAATTCGAACACATTATTACATAATTACACTTAAAGTGATCTTTTCATTGCTGTTTTTTGTTGTTGTTGTTGTTTTGTTGTTGTTTTTTTGGACTGGTAATGAAAATACATTTGAGACCACAACATTACATCAGACCAATAAAAACATATTAATACAGAAATGTGGACCTAATTAAAAGTATGTTTTATGCATCCTTAAAAAATATCGTCAAAGGGTACTTTTACTTTTAATTCGACAAATCTTATTGGAATGCATATTACTATGATTGCATCTGCACTCAACACATGGTCAGGCCTCTTTTTGCATGAATTTCTGCGTCAATGCAGCGTGTCATGCAATTGATCGTCCAGCGGTTCTGTTGAAGTTTTAAGCAAGCCAAGGTTCCTTTAATCTCAGCCTTTAACATGTCTGCATTGTCAGCTTATTTTGTCTTATCTTCTTCTTGGCGACACTCCATGAATCCAGATGAGTGTGCACAGTGATGCCATTGTAATTAAAGGAGCTGTCGGTCCTTTTGATGGCTTTAGCAGGTGGGTTAATCAGGTATCGGTAATTGAATGCGAAAAGGATTAGAAAATTATGATATGAAATTATTACCAACCAAAGGCCAACAGCCAATTTAAAGAAACAAGAGGGTTTGTTTACTTCTTTCTTCTCTATTTAAAGATTATTAGTGGTATGCTCAGGACAAATTGGTGCACGTTTTCCTTTCTCACAACTTTCTATTAATACGTATTAACATCCTGTTTAAAAAACTACAAATACGAAATCTTATGTCTGCTCAACAACTATCAATTCAGCAGACTTTGTCATTACTGGGTAGGTGATGACATTATACATGATTAAAAAATACATATATAATTATTAGTCCTATGTAATATTCCATTTCAATTTACCAAAATTAACAGAAATGTCTGACATTTCACTGAATCATTTAAATGTATCCCTCTGTGCAATGAATCTATGCGAGTTTTGCTTTTCAAACTGAATAGCTGAAACAAATCAACTTTTCAATTATTATTCCAATTCACCGCGTTGCACCTGTGGGCGCATGCTTTGGTTTACACATGCCGACGTGCATGAGCCAGAGCAGAGACGGGAGCGGGAGGTGGAGTATGTCCCAGCGCGGAGTAATGTGACGCTTCTGTCTGACTGGCCTCCCTCTGCTGTTTGTGTTGATAACAGAGAGATTTACATGATTATATTGACCTATTAGTTATTGTGATTGTGAACACCACCTACTGGTTGCCGTGCTGAACTGCGCCTGTACCTTTGAACCCACACCCAACCCCCCCTGTGAACCCGCTCCCCGACTTGTTGTGCACACTGAATATGTTACTGCTATGTTCCCCCTTGTTATTTACATGTGCAGACAGCTATTATTTGACACGCCCTGATCTGTTTTTGTTGTGCGAATGCCTTTATAGTCACTTCCCGTCTCCGCTAGCTCCTGCTGCAGCTGGCTACGTCTCCGATGGAAGAGGAGATGAAAGAGTGAAATCAGAAGCTCCAATCAATCCAAGTTATCCTGCTCACAACAGACCATCAATCCCCTCCCCCTGGTGCCCAAACCTTCCATATTTCTTAGTGTGTTCCTACTTAATTGCCTTAGCCTTTGCTGCCAGCCCCACCCTCCCACCCCATCTCCTAAATTTTCTGTTTTTTCCCCTCCCACCCTCTCTAATGCTGTGTTTTTTCTGCCATGCCCGCCTCCATTATCCAGCCCTCTCTCCCTCCATCCTCCGTTTCCTTCATCCCCAGCGCAGAACTAACTATGTTTTCTCTTTCTGTTATTTTTTTGGTGACGTAAAATAGATTGTTTTTGCTGAATCTTGATACTGTGTTTTAATGTTCTTGTCGACATTTAATAAACATTCACATTTTATAATTGGGGAACAAGCATGTGTTTTCTTTTCAGTCTCTCTTCGTGTCTTCGCCTATTTGAATGCGTTTGGGTTTTATTTATTTGTATTTTTTTATTTTTTAAACTAAGCTAGCTAGCACATCTAAATAAAATATTTTTCAAATGAAAAAAAAAATTTTTGCTGGAAAGTTTTGGGGTAATAAACTTTAACTGGGATTAATTAATCTTGTCAAAACCGAAGAAGAATATCTCTGTAACTCTTAATTGTTCGGCTGAACTATTAAAACTTTCCAATAATGTGCTTAGAATGTGTTTTTGTTTTGTTGATCTACCTGTGTGAGACCATTATCAAGATTAATCTGTAGTTATTCAGGAGAAATGATTAACTTCCGTTTAGTTATCTCTTAAATCATGAGCCACCATAATAGCTCTATAAATCTAATTTCTCCCAGCTGGTGTGGAGCAGCATTTTTCTACTGTTTTCTAAGCAAGATTGAGGGATTTTATCATAAAGTCATTGTAATTTAAGAAAGGTAATCCTTTTTAGTTTCTACGATGTATGAGTATATATATAGCAGAAAATAAATTATGGGATTTGTACTTTCTAAAATTATGTAAATCTTACTTTAAGTGTACAAAAATGCATTACAGAGGCTAAAATGTCCATGTTTATTTAAATAAATCATGGCAGAAATGGAAAAACTGTATTTAACAAAACAAAGTACACTTTTGCTACCTGTTAATAAAGTAGATAGCAGTCAGGTCCTTCGAATCAAACCAAATTCTCATGATAATTTGATTATTTGCAACTTTAAGGATTTCTATAAAGTCAGGAGCTCTGGCAAAATGCTGGACTAGAAATAAATAGTTTTGTTTAAACACAATAACAGAAGGAATAAAATGCATCTTTATGCATTTTTAGAGAAAGTGGTCGTCCATCAATGTTAGGACTTTAAAGCATAAAGCTTTTGAGTTTGTCATTCTGCCATGAGGAGGATTGTTAACCAGATGAAACCATTTAATGGAAGCTTTCATCTTTTTACGAGTGAAAACACCATAAAATCACCAATTGCAAAGCATCAAAATTGCAAACAAAGAGTTCTGGCTCATATCCTATGGATCTGATTCAGTGTCTTGAACATCAAGTCGGACAATTAGAAACCAAAATGCGTAAATGATGGATTGTTGAAGATTAAACACAGCATACTAGCTGTCTAGAATGATGTTGAAAGGCATGTGTTGGGTTCATAGACAAAGGACATGGGCATCTTGTTAACAGTAACAAAAAAAAAAAAAGAAAAAAGATTCGGAGTGGAAGGAAACGGCATGGGCATCGACGGCTATCAGAGAACCACAAGACTTCTGGAACAATGTGCATAAGAGTAAAATAGAGATCCTCTCCCATAATGCATGACACAGTGTGCTCCATAGCAGCATGTGAGACTGATAAAGTAATAAAAGAACACCACTCTAAGTTATTGGTACTAAAAAGGGTTCTCCAAACTGCTAATCATGGGATGCTTTTAGTTTTCCTATTTTGGTTTGTTGTTTTTTAAACAATGAAAGTGTGTGTAATTTATCTAAGTCTTCACATTTGAGATTGTGTTCAAGATACACTGGGGAATGTGTTTTAAATATCCCACAATAATTTAATCAAATCAGCTAATGAAACAGATTATTGCTGATGTCATTTGTTTATGCTAATGCATTTCATAAATTGACATCACTCATAGTTGCTGCTTAGGAGTGTGAGTTTTTAAGAGATACCATTAACTGCTGTTAATGAAGGAAGACTTCATACATACTGTAATGCATTTTATGAGTCAAAGAGACAGACTTAGTAACTGTGTGACTCAGTTGGTATTGTGTTAGGTATAATAAAATAGCTTATATTAAATACATCACACATAGAAAATATAAGAAATGCATCTCGTGGCATGTAGAACCTCATTTGTACAATGTGGTTTGGCACATTTTTCACTGAAACAAGCAGAATATTTTCTAAACCAAATTAGCTTTCACATAGACATACTTTGAAAGATGTCTTACATAAACACATATGTTTGTGTCCTAAATCCATATATTTTTGCTGTGAAAGTATAGGCACATATGTAATAAATATGCATTAGTTTTCTGTTCAAGAAGGATTTTCTTTTTTTTCTCTCTCTCTCTTTTCCACCCGTGACTACGGCATTGGCAATGAATGACATAAATGAAATGCCATAATTCCACAGCTGTTTAGTTTTCAGTTCCAGCTTGACTGATTTTATTACTTTTACTGCCTCAGTTAACTCTATTTATTGCTTTTTGTGCGTTTTGTTTTTCAAACCTTCACCCTTCCTCACTGATGCATTATACGGCTGCTTCTGAGTGCTATTTGGAGTAAAACTTCACACACTTTAGACGAGAAGCTTTCCTGTAATTATCTTTCTAAAGGTAAATACGAAATACGATTAATGTGGCGGTGAACATCAGATCATCGCTAACGTTTGACAGCCCTCAACTGATCACCCTGCTGTTTTGAAAGCCCTCCGCCACAATGTAACCTGTCACGGATAACATTTGAAGTCTGCTCGGGGTTGAAAGCAAACCTGCTAAGCTGCATCCACTAATTGTCTTGAAGGAGTGTGAGTCATGGCTGGCGGGCGCGTGTGCGTGCGTGCGTGCGTGAGTGCGATGCAGGAGTTATGCCAGCCATGTGATCTCGCTCTTAATTCAGAGTTCAAAAGATGGCAAACGATGGTAATGATTGAATCCGTATCTCTTGAGACGCTCAAGGCATTCCAGTCAAACCTTGACAGTCTTCTTTCTGCCAGTGCAGTCTATTCATTCCTTCCAAGTGTACTGAATTGGCAGCCAAAACGGTGTTTAGTTATTTTCAGAGCTATGCTAAGTCGTTTGAAATTCCATTAAACTCCTCACACACCAATGCACATGGTGGTGAGTGGGGTAAAGATGAGCCGTTTTCCATCTTTAAGATCACTACATCAAGGCAACTTTAGTTCGGTCACTAACTTACATGTCTGCATTTATTTCAGGATGTTGTGCAGTCAGAGCAAGTGTAAACATAACTGGGTTGTTTTTAGCATGTCCAAAAAAACGTTGTTTGATGTATCAACTTATTTTATGTATGGGGTAAGTTGAGGCATATTTCTAAATTTTCTCTTTCTCCCCTAACATACCCAATCCATCGTCCGCCCAACTTAACTCCACCCCTCGTTCACCTCCTCCTATACCTGAAACAAAAGTCAGTTTTTCCTCGTATTTAACATTTTTGTTGTTGTTTCAAATTACTGCTTAGCAGGTGTTTAGTTTAAAAAATAAAATAAAATAGAACGAAAGAATGCTTTTTAGTGGGCTTGGAAAGCAAACATTAACACTGGAAAGAAAGTGCTACAACTGAATCCTTGGCAAGTTGAGATTCCATGGCACGCCAGTGGCTCAACTTACCCCAAAGCTACCATTTCAACTTTATTTGTGCTCACAGCTAAAATTCAACACTTTTATCTTTGTCTCATGGCCTCATGTTCTTACTCGTAGCACCACCGATACATAAAAACACATTTTTAAATATTTATCGTGGTCTACATACAATTCTTATGAAACTTACGGTAGACTAAACTCATTGTTGAAAGTAGAAAACGTGTTTTGTTTTATTTGTTTTAAAAAAAAATAAAATTCTAACTTCACCAATGTGCATTCACAGACTTCAAAATGATGCTTCCCTCTGTTTGGACACGTGATCAATTATCTTTTTATTTTTTAGCTGATTGCAATAATCACATGAAATAAGTTCAAAACCTGGTTTCTTAAAAAGTCACTTTTAATGACTACTGTAGTTCTGACACTTTAATGACAAGCACCTTTAGTACTTGGTGTAGCAAACCTCCACTACCTGTTGCAAGGACAGCACCTTCTAGCTTAATTTCAATCTGTAGAGACTCACACGGAGAAAAAGCAGCAGTTAGAAAGTTTTATTGACCCTTGGATGATCCGTTCGGGGCGAAGCTCAGAGTGGCCTTCCCCCGGGCCCAGACACTGGTGATGGAGGGGAGCCTGGAGAGGAAGATGCCCAGGAGGATGAGGGTGGAGACGGGGAGGAGACGGGGTGGAGGTGGGTTGAATCGAAGTGCGGTTGAACAGGTGGATCCGTGGTTGTTCGGCCTTTTGAAGGAGCTCTTGCGTGGTGATTGGCTGGAGCACGGCAACAATCTGGTGGGCTACATTTCTGATTAACATTAGGCTACTTCTTGGCTATCAAGGTGTTCTGTTCACCTTATTTCTTCAGTTTATGCAGACATACCACTGATCAACAAGACCAAACATGAATGTATTGTTCAGTCACTCCACAGATCTAAATTTCAAATTCTCTTTGTTTATTTAGTTGTGAGTTTACTTTTACTTCTGGTTAGTAGTGTTTAAAATCTTGGGAGTTGTGGCAAGCAGCTCCTCAGCATTTAGTAAGTTCTTTTTTTACATCTCTCTGTCTGGTCTCACGAAGTCTTGCTGCAGGTTTTTGCAATAGTTTGAAGCGTTTTGACCTGCTGTCTCCCCATTACTTTGTCTCCCTACCATTGCCAGGCTTTGTAGACTATGCTGTTTTAAACTCTTAAACTTCTTTCTGTGCCGAGAAACATTTTTGGTCTTTGATATTTTTTATGTGATTTTTTTTTTTACTGAACAAGCCGTTGATCTCATTTATCACTTTACCTTATTTCTAATGCAGAAAGATACTATTAACAGTGCAGGAGTACAAGGAGAGGTGGTTACGTATCCATGAGAGAGCTTTCACAATCTGTTGGGTTTGGGTTTGGTTTGATTGTTTTTTTATGATGTTGCTCCATCTTATGTTGGATACTTTTACCTCATTTCCTCTACTTCCTGCTCTCCTAAAAGTAAATTTTGTCCGAAAAGTTAGTCAAGTAAACCTGCTCCCCACTTCAGAGTTTGAGATGTTCTCTTGGTGGATGTTGAAATATTTCAGGCACAACACTATTTTGTTGTGCGTTCAAACTCGCCCAGGAAGAGGTCAAGAACGCTGATAAATCTTGCAACGTGCCAGCTGGTTCGCAACACCAAAGTGAGCAAAAGTAAGATTTTTACTGCTGTGAAAGATCCCATACATTTTTTTAAACTTGAAAGCATCAAACTTCAATACAAACACATACATACGTGCATGCACACACTGAATATCTGTTAATAAGGGAGAAAGATGACACAAATCATTTTTTTATCCAATAGGGCTCCACGGGGAGTTGACGTTGTCCTCACATGGTTAAAACTCAGGCTTCTAGCCCCTTCACACTTGTGTTGTAAATCTCTTGCACTTCAGTGGCTTCTGAAAATGTATACCTTGTACTAGTTAATGCTCCAGACATTATAGCATAAGTAATTTAATTTTCACCTGCCCCAGATTTACAGACATGTGGAAATGTTTTGTCACATTCCGTCCAGAGTTGTTCTACCCCAGATCATTTAAAATAAAATGTGTTTTATATATATTTTTTTGTGCTATGCATTACATTGTATTTTCTTATTACTGTAACTCCGAGTATTTACCAAAGTTCAGCTGAAATCGAGCCAGAATAAAAAGGAGAAATGATGTGCAAAAGGAACATAAATCAATGCCCCCATTAATGTTTATAGCGCAAAATGAACAACAACGAACATGTACTGTGTGAACCGAGCCTTTACATCATCATTTGTAATGAATTCTGCATGGACATGAGCACTGTTTTTGTTTTATCTCTATTTTGGAAAAGGTTTTTTTTTCTCTCTTTTTTTAAATAAAAATGTGTGCCTCCAAAAACCTCTGTGGAAAGGAAATAACTTTCCTTTGCCAAATATCCTTGTTAGTGTCAACGAGACATTAACACCACAATCTAGTCACAGAGCCGTATTGGTGAGTAGGTGTGAAGTGGTGTTAGTAGCACTTTATTGCAATGCAGTAGTCATTTTCAGGTAACACCAATGCTTTTCACATTATTTAGGCAAAAGAAATGAAGCTCTTTATCTGTGGTAGCTGAAGAGATGGGATGACTGGAAATAGGAGGCTTAAGTAGTGGGGAGTAGATTTCTGGCAAGGTGATGGTAAACAGGCTGAGGAAGAGGAGATAAATAAACCAAAGAGTTGAATGCTTAAAACAATCTAAAAGAAATGTATATAGAAAATACAAGAATAAACTAAGAGTTAAACACAAGGAATAAACTAAAACGCTAAGCAGAACAATGAATAAATAAATAAATAAATAAAATGTTATTTGGAAGAAACCCCCAGGAAACCCCAAGCAACCAAAGATCATGACAAATTAGTTTTTCTTGCAATATCATGAAAATCTTAAAAAGTCAAGAATTGCCAAAGCGTTGGAGCATAAGCACATTTGTGAAGATCCAAAAGAGAAACCCTAGATGTTGATGTACACTTTGATGTGCATCCTTTCCTTTTAAAACTTTGAACTGTGGTTCCTGATTGGTTGCTCAGTCCTTACATGTGTGGGTCATCTCTACGGTTTGGGTGAGGCAGCAAACATGCATCAAAAGCTTTGCCCCCCCCAACCTAAAAGCATGAAACATTAAGGTTTTTTTTTTATTGTTGTTGTTGTTGTTGTTGTTGTTTAGTTGCTCAAATTACACAAGTTGTGAGTTTATGATATATGTTGTGAGGATTTACTTGGCATACTTCACTCCTCATTTTGTGTGTGACCCATAAAGAACCCAAGTATGATCACAAAGGCACTGAGTGTTTCCTATTTTGCCGTGTGTGCGAGTGCAATGTGTATTTGTAACATGAGTCAAAAGGACTTCACTGAGATTGTATGGAACATCACATTTCCTCACATCTTTGACATTTGCATTGCTTATGATAATTAATTACTTTTACATTTCTGTCTTATATTTATTTTATTTATTTATTTTTTACTTTTATTTTATTTTATTATTATTTTATTTTTGCATTTTCAGCTGAATTTCTCGGAAAGGAAATTTATTGCTCCAGGAGTGTCCCAGAATGATCAAATAATCCTACAAATTTAGTTTTTCTTCGAGTTTTGCTTTCAGTTTTAAGCTTCCAGCATGCCGAGGTGAGTAGAGCATATGGATAACATTGTGTGATATTTGGTAATATTATTAAAAGGGTCATTGCTGCAACATCTGAGTGGCAGTAGTGTTATTTTTATTTTTATTTTTTTTACCATTGCTGCACATAGAATATTTACTGTAGCCTATAAACTGTATTGCTATGAACAGTGCTATTGGGTTAAATTGATTAAAACACGCATGTTTGTACATTTCAGCATCAAGATGACAGATGACTGCATATGGAGGTATCTTTAAATGCAGGTTGTTTCACATTGTTGCTTATTTATCTGTTGCTGTCGTTGGCTTTCCTAATTGCTAAATTGTTTAAGAGGCATTAGCATTCCTACCATGTATCCATTTTTAACACGTCAGCCGAGTAACCAGCCAGATTACTGCAGAACCATGAAAACCAAATAAACACATGCTCACCTGACTAAAATTGTATTAGTTCTGGTAGAGCACACACGTGATGGTTTTTTTGCTCATCTAAGTGCTAATGACAACAGAAACCCGTCTCCATCACCCATTATTAAAAGGAGACACGGCTAACAGTCTCTCTGTTCCTGCTGCACTTATTCTGATGCGAGGCAAAGCTTTACCTTCACACCCCCGACCTTTAATCTGATAAGGACCATCCTCTGGCTCTGACGCAGATAAAGCAGCACTATTGCTGCCCTGGCTTCACTTCATGAACACCCATGGGGGGATTTGCATTACAGCCTGCTTACATCTTCACGTCTCTTAAAAGGCAGGAGACGGCTTACTGCGAAGCCATGAATGTCAAATGGAAAACTATGAGGATCTGTTGCTGTGATAGGTGTTATCTTTAATTTGTTTCCAGTTGAATTTAATGCATAATGTTGTGTGCAATCTTTAGTCAATGACAGCATGAAACACTGTAAATGTTCGCAACTAAAACTATTCATTCTGTTGATCATTTGGCGTAATGTTGAAAGTGAGATATGCCGCTCTACACATTTACTGGCAGCCCTGGTGAACACTTGTAAAAATTAATTCATCTTTGCATTCTTTAACACTGCTGGTAAGATAAATATTGTGTCTCATCCAGTTGTCACAGCTATTTTAATTATTGTTTATTTGAGCAGTCTTTCTTCCTGCCATTTCCTAAATATCAACATATATTTGCATAATATGATTTGCGTATGTTCCCACCTTTTCCCGGCTGAAAAATGGCGTAGATGCATCGCTGTGTAATTCACACTGAGTTTATACCTCAAGATGAGTTTGTTTAGTAGTAGAAACTTTGTAAGACACTGGTCAAATTAAAAATGCATTCGTTTTAAAAAGTTTCTGTCACATTTATTGTACAGGAATTATTAAAGGTGCGAGATAGTTGTGGCAGTCAAAAGCAATTATTTCCAAAGGTTATTTATCCTCCCTGGTTAATGAAAAAATGCCAATTTATTGTGAGGCCTTTTATGCGTCTTCACAAGGTTTGCCACTCCTCATTCCTCCATTCTTTTCAAAAATGTTATACGTTGTTTTGATAACTGAGCTTTGCATAATTTTCTACAGAACCAAAGACTGGGAACAATTTGCAAAGAAATTCATACTGGATCACAACTTATAACAACTTATGTTTTTTAGTTGATTACTTCAACACAAGTATTACGTTTTGATTGTAATAACTTGCTGGGTAAATACATGTTCCTTTAATTGTGAAGCAGTGGATGACAGAAAAGGTGCCTGCTTATGATAAATCTAATCTCCATCTGAAATTAAAACTTTGAAGTAGAGAAGATATAAAGCACTTTATCTGGGTTTTAGTTCAAAATTCAAAGACCAGTGTATTTTGCTAAGGAAAATGCAAACATAATCCAGCTATCTACTCTTAGCAATGCAAGCACAGAACAATGTTCTAACTAGATTTCACACTTACAGACACAACAGCAAACTCCCTACTGTAGTAATTTAAGTGTAAAAAGACTGAATGATTTAAATACATTGTTGCTTCTGCTTTTGCTAGCACTAACTTTTATATACCAGGCAGCCATTTTGGATTTTGAGATTGGATTTGTTGAGAAACCTCTGATTTTCCCTATGAAGTTTCTGACCTCTAGGGACATTTCACTCTTCCAACTCTTGGAAGTGTTTCCTTAAAATAAAATTCATAATAGATTCTTAAACCAATGTAACGCATTTAATAGAGAAGGTTTTAGCTCTGCAACTGCTTCTTCCCCTTTTTTAGGTATGTGGAGGTTAAGACGTATCAAAACAAGCTGAGTAGTCTTGTTTTCAAAAAGTCTATACAGAGGTAGTCTATACTAAATTCAAGTCAGAATTTTTCTTCAAAAATGGACATTTTAATTTGAGTACATTAGTCAAATCATTATGTATCTTTGGCGCTGTTTGTTTATTTTTTGTTTGTCACAAAATCATGCTCAGGTCTCCCTCTGACAATGTACACAAAAGAGAAACACGGTGAAGAAAATTTGAAAAAACTCATTATGTCTAAAAGCATCTTTGTTCTCATATTTCCTTCTGGATGTTTTCCGCTATTGTCTTCAAAGAACGACTCCTCCAGCTTTTTCAAATGCGATTACCGCTATTGTGATGGCAAAAGTTTTATTTTCCTAGCAGCAGGGTGCATCCATTTACTGCCGAGCACTTTTAGCCTTGAATAACCGCTGAACGATAATTATGCCAGTTCTCCTCATTTTCTTCATGTGTGATCTGTAAATGATTTCCAAAACAGTTTATAATGACCGTTCAGTAGCTGCTGTGCCTTTTAAACAGAACATGCTGGGTCTGTATTTTCTGAAAAATAAAATCAACTTTTTAGCCATAAAGCACATAAAAATTTCAGGAGGGGTACTTTGTGTCTGTTTTGTGTGTGTGTGTGTGTGTGTGTGTGTGTGTGTGTGCGTGTGGGGGTGTGTGTGTACCTGTAAGGTTTTTGCTAGAGTCCAAAAAAAAGTTTCCAATACTTGTGCATGAAATCAGAAAGTTTTAGCCAAAAACCCTGAAGAGTGCATTTATTAACTGAGAGTGGACACCACTCTGATTCCAGCTGTATTTTCATTTATTTGCTGTTCCATGACCGCAGCATGACAAGCAGTAAAATGCGCTCCCCTCCACCGATCTCTGTAATTGTTAGTTGTTAGTTGTCGCATTTCTAAGTTAGAGGTGGTGAATGTTCATATTTTTCTGATTGTTTGGATTTTCAGCTGTAATCCAGTGACCAGACAGCATGGGTCTTGGCCCAGTAGAACGAGAACATAAAGGAGATTCAAAGCACAGCTAAAGAAGAGAAGTAGCTGACAAATCAGCATTTTTGTGCAATAATGTCTGGACTAATTCATCTGAGGACTGTTTTTGACAACTTGTTGGATGTATGCTACAAAGAAAAAAGTCAATTCTGAAAGAAATCTGTCAATACATGCAAGATGTCCCTAATGATATGAGCAATAATCAAAAGTATACTTAACTTTATCTTCAGTGTTTCTCTCTCTCTGCAGTTATTTAACTATGTCTGAATCTCAGGAAAAGCCATAAATGGAGCTGCAGCTTCCATTAGCTGTATGCACTCTGTTTTCCTTTTTTTAAACTTGTCCTAGGCTAATGCTATTATGTCTTGACAACTTGTAGAAACAACAGTTCATTATTACTTTGTCTAAAATACCACTCTTATAAAAAAAAATTAAAAAAAAGTTCCTAACATAACAACTTTCATCTTTTTTAATCAGGCAAAACTTTGTTTCAATCTGAAAGTTGCAGACACTTTTGTCCAGATTCCTGATGATGTTGTCAAAACAAAATGGTCGGTCACTTTTATCTCGCATGAGCCATGCATTTTGGGCACATTTCCATATCTGATGAACAATAAACGATCTTCTTGTGTGACTGTGGAATCAGGACCTTTCATCGTGCCACCACCTTTCAGAGTGAGAGGAATAATTTCCATGTGTGTGACAGAGCCACGGCAGAGAGCGGCTGGAATGATTAGCTGAAGCAGCAGTCGGTCCCTGCCTCTCTTCACACCCTTGATATTCTGCAGTCGGTTGTGATCAGCTTTCAAGTGCTCACGTTTGCGAATGTACTTGAGATCTGAAGTTTCTTTATTCTCTGCAGTACTTTGGCGAAGCCCCCCCTCCCACCTCCCGACATGTCAAGACCATAATTAGAATGATAATGCGGGCAGAAAACATGAGTAAGTTGACGAAATACTGAAGCAACAGTGTGTCTGCCTGGTTTAGAGTGGTGTTACCTGACAAAAAAAATCTTTCTTTAAAAATCAGAATCAGAAAAGCATGACCCTCCAGTTTTCGATCTGACTGGCTATTTTCCAATTCTTGACAGCTTTTTAGCAGCACCGTCAGTTTTGAAAAGGGGGGATCGTTGTAGTTCTATATAGACTCAACATCACATTTTATCACAAAGGGTAACCCAAAACATCCATTGCAGAAAGCATGTTTTGGGTTATTTATTTCACATTTAGACTTGTTTCAGAAGACTTAGTCTTTTTTTTATTTTTATTATTTTTTTTTTTTAGACTTGCTGACTTGTATGCTATTCAAATTTTAAGAACCAGTTTAGTTCAAAGTCCAGAGTGACATGAAAGTTTTCCGATCTGTAATTGTAGCACTAAACTATCTCTTAAAACTTTAAAGTATGCAATAGGCATGTAGACAGAAACAAACATACAGTCATGTTATATAAATAAGATAATCCATTAAACATTTAGTTCTTTCACCAACAAGAAAGGTCACATGCTGAAGCCTAGTCTTTATTTTTATTATCTTGAAAAGAAATAAATTTACTTACAGGTAAAAAGTAAAAATGAATTTAATTGTATTCATTAAAAATGTGCATTCAAACCAAAAAAAATAATAATAATTGTAGGGTTGGTTTTACACCAGGGGCCAATCTCTTTGCCATAATGCAAATGGTATTGAACTCTAAAAGGTAAAATATATATACTTTTGCATTAGGCACTGCACACTAAAGCGTGACCTCCACTTTTAATTTCAAAAATATGTTTTCATTTTAAGTGTTTATTTCTTTTTGCAAAAGTGTTTGTCTTGTGTATCCTTGCAGCTTAAAGGAGCAAACCATCCCTGACCCATTTGCTGAACATCCAACTGAACCTTTTCAATAGAAGAGGTTGAGAGCGTGTCCCTGACAATCAGGCATGCAGCTGGAGCTGGAAACCTTTTGTGACGGTCCAGCTTTGGCGGCCGCCGTGACAATTCCTCGCACTCGCACCAAGGGCAACACTGTGAGACGGGGGTGGTCTTTTAAATGAATGATCGTAGTCATTCATTTAAAAGGAGAGTTCACACTTGAAAAGTGACTGAGGAGAGCAGATGGATACAGGAAGAAAGAGATGAGCATTTGTAAAGGAAGGCGCGATCTTGAAACTCTGCTGGTGAAGTTTAACAAATAATCCCTGGACGCAGATTTTGCTTTTCTTCTTACCTTGCTTGGTTTGTGTGCCTAATTCTATGTTGACAATGGAATCATTTTTAACCGCCTCCATCATACGCATGCGCTGATAAAACAACTCAAATCCCAACTCAGGCGTTCCTCAGGGCTGAGTTCCCATACCCCTTCTAATTATTTTATGAAATCCCCTTCAACTCATTTGCTGTCCTGGAATGTAATTTTACTACTACACATGTAACCAAATAAAAACATCTACACACTGATCACTATGCTGATGTAAAAATACTTCCCAATAAGGGTGCTGTATGTAAACTGCTGCAGCTGACACTGAAAATGCCTCATTCTCACATGAACATGTCAGACCAGGGTTGGAAACACAACTAATAAGCAGCATGACACGACACCGCACCACTAAACTACAGCAAAAAGGTGCATTTAAACATTTTAGAAATATATTCTACCACTTTTAATCAAATTAGAACAAGTTCCCATGGTCTCTCACATTGGCTGTTGTTGGTTCTTCGTTCTTCACCTGATGTTTCAATAGAATTTAAATACTGTTAAAGAGTTGATAATAAACCTCATGAGACTCTAATGCTGATGGTAAACTCCTTCCACTGCTTAAGGACTGCAATAGAGGCTAATCAGATTTTAGAGCTAATTAAAATCATTACTTGAGATGCAGGGCTGCTAATTGTTTCACAATTTGCACAGCTCCAATAAAGGTTTTGTATTCCATTACATGACTTATGTTCCTGAGTCATTTGCAGAGTAATTTGGTCCACAGTAGTTGAGTAGGCTACATATTTCTGTCCATTCTGTAAGAAGTTACCACGCTCCATCCATGCTCTACATGTTCATGAAGAGATGCGTTTCCGTGTCTTGAGTTAGGGTAATGCAGTGCATGTGAAAGCATCATAGGACACATGGTAATGTCTCTAGGTTTCCGCCAAGGCCCCTTCCTTTCTGTGGCCTGTGACGTTATTGTGCGTCAGACTAATTTATGGTGCTGGCAGGTGGAAGGTCCTGTTGGGGACCTTCGGGGAGATGAGGATCCAATTTTCTGTCTGACAGACACAGGAAAAGAAAAGCTTTCCTTATTACTGGTGACATCTCACAAATATGGAGCACTGGCTAATAGCCAAACAGACATCATGAGAGCCTCTGATTGAAGGATGCTGGTGGGAAAAATGTGAGGTTTCAGTCAACAGGCTTTTATTCAAATTTCACAAAGGGCTCTCACTTAAATTTGCATTTAAGACACGACCTCATCCTGTGAGGCAAGACTGACAAAAACCGACAATGCCAACACATGCAAACATGGGCACAAATTGACGTAGGACCTGGTATGAGAATCGTCTTGACAAAAACTCGAAAAACAGTTAATTGCTCTAAATCTGTGACAAAAACATAAAATGTGCATTAGTTTGACAAAAAAAAGTGTTAAGGAAAGAAAGCAGACTGTCCGCATGCGCAACACTGTACATGATGACAGGAGGATGAAAAATGTCCTACCAGAAGTTATTGATCCAACTGGGAATTTCATCGTTAAGTGTCTCCATGTTTTTTGAAGAAAACAACACTTTGGGGCCCTTAGTAATAAATAATCACCACTTCAACATCTGCCTATTGTTCCTGACAATGACCATGATTAACTGTTCTGTCAATAGCTATAAAAATATTAAATTGTGTCCAAAAACTGAAAAGAGTTACATTTGAAGGAAGCGCAATAAGTTTATTTTCCTGACTAACACAGAGGGATTTTGCCTGCATTTGATGCTTTTATAAAAAGCAAATGGCAGTTACTATATTTAACATTAAAAGGAAAAAAAAAACATCACAGAGCTGATGAACTAATATGCTCACAGCACAGCTCCTGCTCTTAAACAGATGGGGTTTTTTAGATGATTGAGTGTCACTGGTACTGTGTGTGCAGTAAATGTTAGTCATCAGAGTATGGAAAGGAGTGGAAAAAAGCAGAGTCTCAGTTTTCTTTTCTATTTCAGCTGCAAATCAATTTAGCTTAGAAAAATAACAACTGAGTTTTGATCCATATGGCTCACGTGATTTATTCTCTGAGGTACACCAGACATAAACATTACCAATTGGATTGATACTGGTGATCACTTCTTTCCTTTGATTTGCATCTTTACGATGTCACAAATGTACACACTTTGGCTCCAGCACATAGAAACGCAACATCAAAAATGTGCCTCAGTCGTTCTGATCTTAAGCTTCAGTTTTGTTTAAAAAAATGTGTTACTGGTGTGTATTTTTAATTTGTTGGGTGATCACAGTTTCTTGCAAAACATTGATTTCCAGTGTTTTTCTTCCCTGACTCGATTCCAGCAGATGTGCAGTAGATGTTTACACCTTGGTCAAGATAAGCAGACACAAAAGAAAGAAGAAAGGATGAAAGTACAGCTGTGATTTAAAAAATGAAGAACAATACTAAAAACAAACTGTACTCATATTCATTGGTGAGGATGACTATAGTGAAATAAAGTCAGACTATAATGACATTACCCCAACCCGAGCATTCTGTGAAAAAAGGGGGGGAAAACTTCTCATCTGAAGGGAAATATTTAAGCCCAGCTATTTGGATGTGGTCAAAAATAAAAATCTAGTGACAATCAAAAAAAAAAAAACACATTTAAAAATGGTTTTGGGATCAAATGGACTTGTTCAATTCTCTCAAGGTTCTCTGCCAACGTCAGTTTTTGTTTTGATTGTACTTTCCAGCAATTTCATCACATTTTTTTACCTCTAATTCTGCTATTAAATGGATAGAAATATGTTGTATTTTGAAAAATAAATCAATATTTTACAGTTTCAACAGGAGTTCTCAGAAGCCTTTATTATTTGCTCTTTTATGAATTCTTGAAAAGTACTCTCGACCCGTAGCCGAATCTTTTTCTTTCTTTGTATTTCAGTTTCTGAAAAAGCTTAAAATGAAAATGTAAAAAGAAATACGTACACCAAGTAAAAAGACACATTTCACACTTTTCTTGCGATCACAAGTTAAATCATAACAAAAAGTGTGAAAAGAAGCCTTTCAAAATGTGAGGAAGAGAGTTATGGAGATGCACAAGTATGGTTGTAGACTCACTGTATTGAAAAAAAAAATATTTTATGTTATTTTCTGTCATATGACTAAGAGAATAACAATCAAGCTAATTGTATTTTAATTTTAATTTTTACAACAAAACTACAAAAATAAAATGAACTGTATTTTCATTGTTTCAGGTACATGACATCAGATGGTTTCTTTATTATGCCTCAGATGCAAAATCTCAACATTAATATCAGAGTGACTCAATTTCTTTTCCCCTGTTATGAATAAATCCTCCTTTTTCTTGGCATTTATAAAAGCTGGAGACAGATTTAGAAGTTTAATGTTGTACCTCCACACATTCATTTTGTAATTATAAAGTCATGTTTTTTTTTATAATTTGTAACTTTTCATTATCTTTGTTGCTCACGGTTGTAAAGCCTTCACTTCTTCAAAAAACAAAAAATTTGAGATTTTGATTTTTTTGTAACGCTTTGTTTCCTCCTTGTGCTGCACGCTTTAAATTACTTTGGCTAGTTTCACCGTCTTTCTTATTTTATTCCAGTGGCTCCCAAAGATTTTCTGGGTAAAAAAATTTATTGTGAAATTTTTTCACAACAAAATCTCGCCCCAAAAAACAAAAACAAAAAATCAAGTGGGCACACATGTGTTCAACCAGACATAAACCTAAACACATATTTTGTTTTCAAACTCCACTGAAGTTTATTTCACGCTTCAGGGTTGCAACAAAACACCACAAACCATCTTTACAGTGAAACACTTTTGTGTAACAGTTTTTTTTTCATTTTTTTTTTTTTTCATCCATACCGCTTCCCACGCCCCCCTGCAATGGCACTGCGCCGCCCCCGCCACCCCAGGGGGCGCGTCACACACTTTGGGAACCACTGCTTTGTTCTGTTTAGATTCTTGCCTGTTTCCTTGCTTGGGCTTGAAGTTGAAGCTCAGGATTTACCAGCCAATCTACGCCCTTACCCTGCGCTTTTTTCTTTTTTTTTTTATACTCATGCAGCTCTGATTCATGACCAAAATGATGAAACTGCACATACAAGACATTGAAAGAAGTTTTTTTTTTTTTTTTTTTTTTTTTTTTTAGGCTTGGGAACAAAGATTTTCAGCTACCCTCTCTAAGCTTCTAATATCTTCTTGCAACAGCAGCGGAGGTGAGGGTATCTGATTATTATGTCTCCCTGAAGCCTCCCTCTAGGGGTATTCTGGGCATGTCTGGCTGGGAATCAGCCCAACCAGGCACCAGAACTTATTTTATTTATTCCAACCAGAATAGAAAATGCCTCACTTTCACCCAAGCTAAACCTAGATTAGCTGAGGGACACAAGAGTTGATTTTATTTTTATTTTTTTTAGTGTTGAGAAAGAAATTTAAACAGATAAAAATACCATGTAACTAAATATCAGAAGTGTTGCTTGAATAAATGTTTTATACTGACTAATTTCAGTTTTACTCTTCTTTACTGCTCAAAAGTGAAAATCAACAACGAAGTGGTATGGCAGTACAAAAGGGACAGAAAGGCAATTGATCCTTATACGTTCTATTTTTTTTTAAATTATTTTTATTATTTACAGTTTGTTGTGTCCAGACAAAATATGTCTCTTTCATTTTCTTTATGGTTAAAACTTCCATCACAAGTTTCACAAATTTTATTCTTAAATTCTAGTTGTAATTCACCTGAGTGGTGAATGTCTGTCACTCCTTAATCATCTCAAAAACAGGCTCTCTGAAAAAGCAACAGCTTCCCCCCCCCCCAACACATAATTTATAAGCTGAGGGAAAATGATGCATTTTTAAAAAGACAGTCATGGTTTACTGAACCATCTGGTTGATGACTCTGCTCAAGCCATCTATTTCAAAACTGTGTATTTTCGCTGTCCTTCAGTTTTACGCTGCTGTTTTATTATCCCGAAGCAAAAAGTGTTTCAAGCAGAAAAATAACACGATTTTTGGTGGTTTGGTAGAAATTTGCCCTCATGGCCTTTTTTTAACTTTTACAAATGTCAAACTTTTTGCATAGAGTATCTTTTGGGAAAATAAGGTTCACTCAATTCTGTGGTCCCAGTAACCAACAAAACATCTCTGTTATATTCCCAATTGATTTGTCTTTTGTACTAGCAAAATATTTTTGACAATCATAGGCTGTTCCATTATCTTTATATGGTAGTGCCTTTGTTTTTTTTAGAGAGATGTGGTTCCAAATGACTTTTTGTGTATGTTTTAAAATGACTGTTATTTCACAAAACAGTCAAATCAATAGAATCAATGCTCTTTTTTTTAGCTTTTGATTCAAACAGCACAACATATGGACCTTCTTGCACACTCTGGCACTCATTTATTCAATCCAAATGCTAATTATCAACGACTTGACTGTTTGATCCTAATTCCACGCTTGTTTCTGTTCACCAGTTTAGAAACAATTTTTTTATCATCTACAAAACAGTGGACCACCAGAACTTATTTTTTTCACAAATATAAACTTCACCAAGTTTATATTTGTGAATGCATGTGTGCTGATGAATATGCAAATAGCGCAATGTAAATTAATATTTCTGTCTGCGATGTAACGCTTTCTTCGTTCATGCTGCTTTGTGCACTAGTCCCAGCTAATCTGTATTCCCACTTCCTCCCTCCATCCTTTGCGTAACCTCTGCCCATTTCCTGACCCGGGAAAAAAGTGACAGAGACCCGTCTGGCCGCATCGTGCTCCGTTTCGTATGAACTAAATTAGTCCTGATGTGGACGAGCGTGCCATCCTCGATTAAGATAAGACGTGGTGTGAGACGGGGGGCTCGAACAGAGTGAGGGGGGCGACATTGAGACTGTTCAAATGAGACGTGGCCAAATGTATTCTCAAAGTTAATATCTCCAATATTGACATGTTGGCTGTTCAAGTTGTCTGAATTGAATTAACTGGGAAGAAAGCTTAAGAGGTGAGCTGGGTGATATTAAAGCTTTGGCCTTAGATCAACATATTTGAGAGGCTTCCGGGAGATGGGAGAAATCCACGTCTCCTCAGACAAGAAACGTGACCTGAGGCGAGAGAGTTTGGCTCAGGCAATAAGCCTGATAATCTAATATGGTGGCAGGGGCTGTCCCAATGGACCAAGCGTTTCAAACAGCAAAGGTAGTCATTTGACTTGGAGTGGGAAGTCTTCTTTTTCTTTTCATTTCGTCTTCCGTATTCTCGCCACTCTCACCTTTTGCTTCTGTCTTTTACTTCTCCATTTTATCAAGCACATGCCTGCACAGAGACATCATAACACCCACGTAAGGTGATTAGCTGAGTATGGATGGTAACCATAACCTTGTTGTAGACTTTTACTGGGCAGTGTTGCTGAAAAAATAACCTCATTTTGCCTTCAGGTAAACAACATCAACCCTTTTTGTTTTTCTTGTGACATTCCTTATTTTCCAGGATTGTCAATTGTTTGGTTTTTAACAAATTTCTCATTCAATTTGATTTCTTACGACTTGCTCAGTGGTCACATACGCCAGTGGAAATTAAAATGTGTCAAAAGCTCTAATTATATCAACATCAATCGTTATTTTAACTCAGAGTCTCTGTTTTCTGGTCTTGTACGGTCGTGTTTTTCGTCCACTATTACACGCAACTGTGTTGCATCCAGCAATACAGTCCCCAGTGTAAACACTCCCCCAGTCTCGGTGTCTCAGTGTCAGGTCCTCCTGTTGTTCTCATGCTGCTTTCCTGTCCACTCAGTTTATTGAAATGATCTCTTTCACTGTTCTCCTGCATTACTTGATTCTGTGTTTGGGCATCATGGCAGATTTTCCACTTACAGCTAATGAAAACATAACATTTAATATATCAAAATGTTTATTTTACAAAACATTAAATCCACATTTCAAATACAGAAATGCAGGCTTAATGAAATTAATGTTTAGTTGAAATTATTGTCCAAACTACAGACTGTGTGGCTTAGGCTCTATGAAACATCCCAAAGTGCAGCAGAAATGCTGCAGTTTTTCAATGGTTAGCTTCATGAGACAGGTCAACTACTGACGTAATATTACAGACATATGCATGTGAGGTGTTAAAAGTAGTATTCAAGAGTTGATATTTCTTCATCAAGATTAAATAAAAACCCTTTTTTGCATTGTGAACAGCACAGATACACATGCAGTCCGCTATCAATGATCAGTATCGTAGAATATTTTGTGTCAGTTTAATTAACATTACAATTTCACATCAGCGTGACCGAGCACAACAAAATGGTAATGTGTTTTTCTTTTTCAACTAATTAGATGAAACTTAAAAAAAAAAAAAAGAAAAAAAAGAAACATTTGTTCTGTCCTTCAGTCAAGACAGAATTCAAGAATAATTCAGTCCTTGGTTATGATGAAGCCTCACTTCTACCTTCCTGTGATCAATCCTTTGCTTCATGAATTTATTGCATTATGATGCAAATCTGCTGGTTCAGAAAATTCCCATTATTGACTCGCTCTGATAATTCAATCAATCAATCATAGCTTTATTAAAGACACAACTAGGTCCACATGAGAAAAAAAAAACAGTAATAGTAATAATAATAAAATAAAAAAATAAGATAAATTATCTACTTTGTTTGGTAACAGTGAAATCCAAGCATCCTCAAGCAAAGCTGGGGATGAACAACTTGATAGACATTTATCGCTGATGATACATATCGTCGGCTGTGGGAAACACTGAATCGAACCTGATATTTTGATATTAATTGCATGTGAAAACAAATGCAGGTGATAAAGTGACATTTTCATCTATTTTAATGAGAAATAAAAGCAGCAAACAAACCACGTTCCCACCTGTATTTGGTTTGAAAGTAGTTTCTATTATGATGTCATCTGCCTTTGGTTTTAGATCTGTATTTAGTTTCATATCTGCCAAAATATCTCATGATATTCCTGTTTTTTTTGTTTGTTTGTTTGTTTTCCACTGCAGCTTCTCTGAACAGAAGAAATCTTCCAACAGAATATTCCCATGTTCTCATGAGACAGACTTCCGTGCCATGCAAATGGAGAAATTACAGACATTTCCATTTTTCTTCATGCCACTCCCACTCTCTCTCCACCAGCTTCTTCATTCTGCACAGCTGACTGCACGATGAACCCCACGTTTCCCTTGGGACTTGAGTCCACCAACGCTGCAACGTCCCCTCTACGCCCAGGTGCACAGCACACTGGCTGGAGATGTCTATGACAACAGTGACAATGAATTCAGTCGTTCCCGCCAATTTGCCTGCAAAAGCATCAAAAAAATACAGCATGTGTGAGGCACAGGACTACAAATGAAGCATTTTTTTTCCCTTCTTAGGTTGTTACATGGAGAGGTGTAGTGTGGAAAATTGGAGACATCTCTCCGACTTGACTGAGCAGCACAGCACATAAAGTCTGTTTATTTTCTTCAAGTCATTACACCAAGCAGCAGCTTCCAAAATGGCAATCCATCCATCTGTCTCTGCCATATTCAGCACTCTACCTGTTTTAGATACTGCCCTCTCAAATGGCCAAATCACCAGAGAGCAAAAAAGAAAACAAAGGAAAAAACAAAGTTAGGTTTCACATAATCACAACTATGCTATTGATCAGTAATAAAACATAAAGCAAACACACAATTTCTAAGTCATTTTGCGCCACCTTTCATTACTTGAATTTCCACACATCGTCAAACTCCCGGGTCCTGTTCTTGCCAGCTGTCTTTCTTTGTCTTTGCAGAGGAGACACTCACACAGCAATATTTGTCCTACATGCATTAAACACAACAACAATACATCGGTGTGCTGTGGACTGTTTGCCATTCATTTTACAACATTCAAGAACATTCACTGTGAGTTAGTTCAAATCTGGGGCTCATTAAGAAAATAATGACAAAAAATTAAGCCACAAAAAGTCTCAATTACATTTTGCCAAACATCCATGTAACGGCTACCTACATGTGGAGGACGGTTCTGTGGTCAGATGAGATTAAAATACTTTTTGGCCAAAGTATTTTGGTAAGAGTACATGTAAATCTGTACTCCTATCTAAATGCACAATCTCCCTCCTCTCTGACATTTTGTGCTGCAGGACAAATCTGGAGGAATACATGTTAGGACTGGAAAAGATTTCCGTGCAGCATAGATTTAACTTCCAATGGCATAAAAGTCATTAAAAATATTGCCAGAGGGCTTTAAAGTCCATTGTGTTAAATACCTGTTGAGAATTTTGAAAATTGATGACTAATCCTTTCTTTATAGGCTTGCGTTTTTTCACAAAGAAACAGTGACAATGAAGAATGTGTATCTTAAATTGGGTTTTCAGATGACTTTTTAATTTTTATATATATATTTTTTTTACAATTTCAAATATTTTCAAAACCACATGTTTTTCCATCAATCTTGCAATCACCTATTCCAAGTAATGGCCCATCACATAAAAATGCAGTAAAAATAATTGACGCTTGTGGTGCTAATATGACCCAACAGAAGCATTAATTGGGTATGAACGGGGTTTTTTTAAGTATTATAGGCCTGAAAACATCTTTCTTTTGTTTTTCTTTCTTTTTTACATCAGCACTGACTTAAAGAACACAGACTATTGCATTTACTCTTTTCCTAACCTCTGCTGAGAGATAAAAGGATCTCCGTTCACCACTACCATCAACATTCCTGGAACAATTGACACTTTGCACGCTCTAAATTACAAATTAGACTGCATAATCTAGATTTAAGGAGAGGAGAAAAATGGTGAGCGTACCTTCACAAAAGAACCCATTGAAGCAAACAATAGCCTCATAGGTCTTCTTTGCTTTCCTTACAGCTCTGATTAAATGAGTGTGATGGATCTCATGATCATTAAGAAGACTGAGGGCTGGCAGATTGAAGTTACCACAAATCAGTTTTATGTGGGATAAGGACAGAGTGGCACTGGCAGCTTTACAGCTATTGTGATATTAATGAACTGGACCATTTTATACTGAGTGGCCTATAGCCCTTTTTACATGAGATATATGATAACTGGTGGTCATTACACACCTCCAGGTTGCAGGTTTTGCATATTTTCATTGCTGTATGTTACCTTAGGCGCCACATTAGTGAGGGTCAGAAAGGTCCAGGAGTCAGAATTTCTGCTCTAAAATCATTCTGATAATGCTGACCTGGTGCATCCACTTGCAAATTATAGCTAAGTTTCACCAGTAAACTTCACAAATGTGGACCTTTTTCTACATCAGTGACTTGGAGTTTAAATCATTAAGGTACCAGAGGAAACATTCAAAAATCTGGCCAGTAATTGTAGGAAAGTTGTGATTGTTTTATTGACTGAAGAAGTCTTACATTCAACGGTGTTGGGTAAATTGTATATAATATCAAATATTTGTTGTTTAATTTACTTTATAATGTTGTTGCCTTATATGCTTTCATTTCTCTAGTTTTGTCTTAGCATTTAAGAATGTTTCTGTGCTGCTGTATTAGTCTGATTCCGTTTCAGAAGGCCTCCCTGAAGAGCAGAGATAACAGTGTCCTGCAGGGTCAACTCTCAGCAAGAAACTCTGCCTCCTTGATCTGCCAGATAGTTCTTAAGATGCCACCATAGAGTTTTATAACTTCCTCTGTTTTCACTCTGTGCTTGGAACGAGATAATCTAGTGTAATACCTTGTGTTTGAGTTAGTGATTGCGATTGGCGCTGCAACTATGTGATGAAGCGTGAACCTCTCCCTTTTCGAGTTGCAGCGCTCTTTGTGACAGGGATCCTAAAAGCAATAAAAAGAGACGACCAGGCAAATATGTTTTCAGAGCAGTGGGAGATTTGAAACTGAAAGCACATCTCTGTCTGTTCTCCTCGCGAGTAAAAATCTAACTCTCTTGTCTTTCCTATGTTTGTTTAATTTGTGTTTAATAGGTGTCAACCCCGACAAACGGGGTGTTTTTTTCTTCTGAATCTGAAATGTGTTTTTATTGTTTTGTAACCTTTTGAGATAAACATGTCTTTAATTTCAATCTAAATCCACCAGGGGTTTGAAGGACTTTATGTAGGCCAGTCGAGTCAGAGCTCTGCATGTTGTGTGAAATTCTCAGATTACAAAACAGACAATCTAAAAGTCAACCAGCAGATGGTAATATAAAAAATGAAGCAGAACTCCACTCCTGCTTTTTTACAAAAAAAAAAAATGAATATAAATAAATAAAGTCAATGAATATGAAGATCAGCATTTTTATGCAGTGTTTGCATCACCAGCATTTATGCTGGTAAAATGGCTTCTTCTACAAATGATAATCCTGCAGCAGTCGAATTCATATACTTTGGTGATTATTTAAATATTCATCAAAGCTCTTTCCAACAATGTTGCTCTGTAACAAGAACTGAATAGGTCTAACAGTGGTGTTTACTTTCTTTTAAGCGCAGCATATTTCACCCAAATTTATTCTGTTTTTCATTTTTTATCACATTTAGATGTTTCCGATCGCTACCCTGGATTTAAAAACATCTTGAATAAAAAGCAGCTTTCAAATGATTATTTCTTTAATTAAGCAAAAAAGCAATCCAAACCAACCTCACCCGAGGTGAGAAGGTATTTCAAGTGTTTGCAATAACTGGCAATCAGTTTTTTACTTTGCAATCGAGGGATTTCAGACCACTTCTATGAGCAGAATAGTTTTAAATTAGCCACAATGGAGGGTTTTCAAGCAGGAATTGTAATCATAATCTGTCTGAGGTTATACCACAGAATCTCAGTAAGATTTAGGTTCAGAGTTAATGCCACTCAGACATTTATAGATTGATTGGTGGTGTGCGCCAGATCATTCCAACAATGCTGCTTTGTCCAAATGATTTTGAACTTAAGGTCACAAAGAGAAGGCTGGACATTCTCCATCTCGAGGTTCTGGTAGAGAGCAATTGAATCAATTATGGCAAATATTTTCTGAGAACTGTCATTAGGATTCACTGGAGTCCCAAAACCTTTGACAATGTCTGTTTATGCTTATTCAGATTTGAAGACATTCTTGCAGTTTCACGACTAAATTGCTCATAGTATCAGTCGAAAGTCAAAGTTATTTCCCATCCTCCTAAAATCCACATACTCTTCCACCCGTTACTTCTGAAGATATCAGCGAATGTGTCCAGAGGAATCCCAAGACTTTGTAAAAGAACATGGGAATGTGTTTCACCACTAGCTCCAGGAAATAAATATTTATTAGGTTTGAAATTAAAATCGAATTCACTATTTTGTATTTGTACCATTGTCACACAATTCACGTCATAACTTTGAAATGTCAGTACCGTAGTCTCAAGAAGACACTGCCACTATTCCTCTCCAGTCAGGATTAGTGCAACTAAATGTGATCTTGAGAAAAATGACTCCATTAGGAATGGATTACCAGACCTATTCAAGCCTGAAAACTTTAGGCCGTGCTTCAACACAGCTGTGGAAACTGTACACTCATGAAAGTCCACTCTTATTCCTATAGTGCCAATTTCAACTCAGTTGGATGTTGAGTATAGTCTCTAATGGGGGTCAGACATAAGGGTAATCATCAGACTTTGAATGCAGCCAATACTCTCTGAGATGGACAATCTGAGATATTTATCAAAGTATTTGAACTTTTTTTTTTTTTTTCTTACAAGGCTTGCATTATTGTATACACATTTTAGTATACAAGTTCATATAATTTGTCTGTCCACAGAAAAATTATATAATTTTTCTGTGGACAGAAAAGTCATTTAATCTAAATATTATAGTTGTAATTCTATAATATTTAGATTTACAACTGCTTTTAAGTTTTAAATAACCAATAAATATATTAAATATATACACAAATGCTTACTAAATTGACATCTGGTCCTTGGTGGTAGTACCACCAGGAATACTCTTCTACCTGTTAAAAAAGGATATTATTTTGGGCTGGGACAGAAAAGCTGATCGGAGTTAATATAAATAGGGAATGAATTATTCAGTTTATGGAGTATTGCTTTTTGCCTGGATTGTTTTATATGCACACTCAGTTTATGAATTACAACTATTTTCCTGGATTATTGTTGTTATTTGGACATTACATTTATGGACTGTAACCATGATGCAGATGGCTCCTGTTCTTTTGGAGTTGTGGATCAAAAATGGTCCCTGTAAGTATGATGTGAACCTTCCTTCAATCTAGTGCCTCTAAATGTTTTTCATTTTTTGGGTTCTATTCCTTTTGGATTTGTGTTGCAATCGACTAAACCAGCTGAACGTCCTAAGTGCACTTTAACATAAATTAACCAAACTTGTCTGCAGTTTGTAAATATGGGGAGTATTGTTTTTATTTAGTTAGTTTTTCAAGGCACTTTAACATATGGTACCAACATTAAATATGAATCGTGTCTGTTATTTACCTTTCCTTTTTCAAGCCAAAACCTGAGCTTCTGATAGCCCACAAATTTTAGCTATAAAATCTGCTATCACTGCACATGTTTAACATATATGCTCCAAATTTGTGGGAAAGCTTAAAAATCGCCATTGATGCACACATGTCACCCTTTTCTTCTTCCTGGTCACACAGACATTCACTGCTGCAATCAGCATGATTTCTCCTACATATGATCTGTTCTATTTAAGCGCTCTCCTGCCTCCTTGTTGGTGCCTGATTGTTGAAAACACTCCCAGTAGATGTCCAGCGTTTCCTCAATGCCCTTTGTCTGACCTCCTCATTAGTACTTTGCACCCTGGGTTCTTCTGCCTTGCCTTCATCTGACTTCTGCCAAGCGTCTGATCTCTGGGCATTGACTCTGTTTCTGTGTCCTGACCACCAAGCCTTACCAAGCCCGAGGATAAACAGCCTTATCCCTCCGTCTTTGTCCGTGACTCTTGCCCATCTCACTGCTACCCCTCTGGATCCTAAATTTGTTACTTCTGCGTCTTCTGACTTCTGTGTGCCGAACCAAGCCTGCTCCATACTTTTTTCTTTTTCTTTTTTTTCCATTACCTGTTGTGACATCATCCTGTACGCCCTCTGCTTCCTGGTTCCTCTCAAGAGAGATGTAGGCAACAGCACAGCTTCCAGGCAGGACAGGAAGTGTTTGGATACAGAGACAGTCACCTTGTTTTGGATGCTCACAAAGAATAAAAAGCATCTAGGGACATCCATCTCAAATCAAAGCCTGTACTCTGTTCCAGAAACAGATTAGTGGCTTTTCTGTTTAATGTTTGCAAATTCTGACTTCTCTTCAGCTCTGAAACTGTATTCTTTCTCTACAGAGATTTTTCAACTCCCACCACTTGCATATTGGGAATAAACTTCGTTGAACATAGTCTGTGCCTGCCTGCATTTTTGGGTTCTTTGTCTTTTTGGGTTTGTAAAAATGTGCCCTAGAAGGTTTAATATTAACTTATAGGAGGGGTATGCATAGGTATGCCACACTTCACACCATCCATAATTTTCCTTCTAGTTCACAATTACGTACCTCTATGTGTTGGCCTCTCATAACATTTAAAAGAATAATAATTTTGTGGTTGTAACAAAATGTGAAAAAAGCTTGAAGTTTGTAAAAACATGTGCAAAGCCAAAACCTGGAGGCTTTGCATTTGGCATGATGAAATTCTTTCATGTTTCAGAAGTTTGTTGAAGGAGAAGTAAAGATTTTCTTTGTCAGCAATTTTACTAAAGCCACTCCCCCCACAAGATTTTCCAGACTTTTACTACACCTGTTTTCAATCATTTTTGATTGAAATTTTCTATATTTACATCCAGATTTGTTTTAATCAAGTACAATTTAGCTTATTAAATGTTTTTGAATTAGCCATTGCCAAATAATTTCCCACTTTCTATTCAGCAACTTTGCTCTTGTCTTGGCATCATGTTGCCATCCAAAGACTATTCAGCTATATCTGCTTGAACTGGATATGACTGCAAATCTATATGTATGGAATACATCCATATAATCTTATGATCAGTATGAGGCCAGAAATCCAGTGCCACTGGAAGCCATGTCTGTCCATGCAATCCCGTTGTTTTGATTTGTTTTATATCACATCGTATGTTTCGGATCATATTTGAAGGTTCTTCTCTGACATTTTCTGATTCAGGTTTAACTTTTGTTTCATCTGATCAGAACCCTTTTTACTGAACTTGTTTGTTTTTTTTTAACTCATGTTCTAGCCTTTTGTACATAAAGCAACTTGGTATTTGTGATTGTCTTGCAAATTAAATAAAAACTTGACCGTGACGGTCAATGAATGCTTCCCAGCATGTGGTGGCCAATACATTTTAGACATTTGGCTATATGAGATTTTAATGGCATGATTTTATTACAAAAAAGAAAGAAATGCATTACAAAAACAGAAAATGTAAAAATGCTGAACCAGGTCTGATTGCTTCAATTTAAAAACAAAACATATAACCTTTAAGACTATTGCTGTTAAAAACATGAGTTAATATAGACTGTTGCAATACATTTTCACAGACCTACTTTTGGTGTAAGTTTAGGAGCCCTTTCACAGAGGAGGAGCCTGATTGAGAGGAAAGATCCAGTCAAAGCACACTTGAAGAAATTTAAATCTCATTTGGTCTTAGAGTATCCCAGAATGCCCCTGGGGAAATGGATGCCTGAGTCTCTGATGCAGAAGGCAACAGATGAACGTTTATCCAACTCTTTCTGTGACTTCTTTCTTTGCTTTTTAAAGTGTGCATTTTCTAACACAGGTATCATTTTTGACATTTTAAACATGCTTCAATTCACCCTGATACACTTACTTAAGTGCCAAACCGTCAGATTGTTTTCGGCACAAAGCCATCAACAAGCATGACAGTACACTGCAATGGAATGTCATCATTATCAGCAGAAATGGAGGTGACAGAGAATCTATGATGGATCTTCCACACCTGGAGTGGAGGTCACCTTTCTGAGGAAAATGGTATTATGGCTGCAGTAAATTCAGGTAGATTGCTCCCAAGTGAGCAAGCCGGGGAATTCAATTTTACAGCACAAGAAAAACAAAAACAAAAGTAAACCAATGGGAGACACAGTGGGGTGTCAGGCCTTTGCGCTCAGGAATGAGTTATATCCAAACCATAGCCAGTCACTGAATACAGAGCAGCATCCCTGCAAGAATGCAACTTTCCACAAGTCAAGTGTTTGCTAAACCTCTTATTTCTGCGCGCGTATGTGTGTGTTTCTTCGACGTGTGAAATTTTAACTGGCAGAGTGTTCCTACTGCGGAGCATTCCAACCCGAGTTAACATTTTACTAATTTAAGTGTTGAGAGGTATGCACCAGAAATACCGAGCAGCCTGAGGAATCTGTTGCTGTACGAGATGAAAGAAATTACTGTTTGCTTCTACCTGTGTTTCCACTTCTGGCTTTGTCATGCGATTATCGTTTTGTTGGTGCCTTTGTGTGTTGTGACATCCAGATTGCACATGTTCAGTTAAGAGCGTGCCTGCAATCCTCATTCGACTGAGTCATTCCGTTCCAACCAGCTTTTCATACGTTTTCAATTATTTGTCGTCAGTAAAACCAAACATAAAAACAAAAGTGAAATCTGTGAAAAGCTTGAAGGTCACTTATTAAATCCAAACATTTACTGCAGAGTCTGAGAACTAAATGGAATGAAGTGAAATAAAATAGATAAGATTGGTAGAGTGGTCATGGTGACCCAGAATAAACAAAATTAATTTTTTGTATGGATTTTGTGTGTCTGTACTTTCTTTCTACACCATGGGAAAATGGAAAATATATGCTTTTGCTTATAATGGCCATATTTTCAAAGAAAATAAAAATATTGATTTCTTGAATAATTTGAACTATATCTTCAAAGCTCGTCCTTAGCTGTTCTTCTCAAGGCTTATTTGTGAAGTCACACACTGATGTTGGACAAACATGCTCAGCTGTAAGGTCACGGACTCCACTCTAATTTATTCTAAAAGTTTTTTTGTTTTTTTTTTCAGGTTCATGTTAAGGCTATGTCCAAGCTAGACAAATATTTCCACACCACACTCATTCACACACAAAAATAGAAGCGGAAATTTGACCAAAATCTCTTGGTGTGCTGAATTATAAAGGATTCCTCTCTCTGGAACCAAGGAACTAATCCCCTCAGCACCAAACCTTATGCTTGTCACAGTGCAGTCAGGAAAGAGCTACTCTCCTGGTAGCTAGACCCAGACATGTCCATTAGATTTTCAGAGAGAGAGAGAGAGAGAGATGACTCATCATGTCTGCACTGTCTAAAGTTGAGCAGCAGCTTGCTGAACAAATCTTTTATCACTCTTCAAATGACTCAATTTTGACCCGATTAATGATCCGATCAGTAAACCTTTCCCACAAACTCAAATAAGAAATCAAAAATTAATTCTTTATGATATAGGTAATGTCAGTGAACGGTGTCAGTGAACTTCTTTCACTACAAAAGAACATTGTTTTTTTATGTGACACTTAGCCTTTTTATTTCAGTAGTTAGCATGAGCTAGCTTTGTTCTACATCCACAGTTTGACCAAAGACAAGGAATTACTTTAGATTGTAATATTAATGTCACTCTGAATTCAATAGTAAGTAAAAACATTTTTAGACATTATGAAAGCTGTTATATTGTATTACAGATGTAAACTGAAGAAATTCAGCAATTACCTGCTTAGTTATCCAGTTTATGAATTGTTCTTTGCAAACCTCTCCTTGTTTGCCTTAATGTTTATTATCTTGACCCACCTCTTAAGCTGAAAATCTGATTCTTTTACCCTGTTTCTTGTGTAAATGTTATTGCATTCGGGATTCTGTTTTTCCACTTAAGCCTGAGTAGAAACAAGGCAACGCCTGGGAGTGTGAGGAATATGATTTTTGCTTTTTTTCTGCTGATGCAGCAATGTTCAGGGAGTGTTGCGCAGCACAGGGGTGGGATAGTTGAGTTTGAAGTATTGCATTTTCAAACTAAACCATCTTTTTCTGTCAGTCATTTATTTTCCATATCTTTGGTATTGTATTAGGCCCTGCATGGACCCAGAAACAAGAATATTTTTTATTTATTTTATTTCACTAGATAAGAGGTCTTGACCAGGACAAAGTCAATACAGAGATACATGAAAGTACAAGTGGTTAATTTAAAATCACAATTTATGTTTTTCCTCTTTTTTTCTTTTTTCTTTTTTAATCTTGGATCGATGTCAGACTAGAGCTAATCTGCTTCTTATTTAAGTGTATTGGCCAGTTGGTTGGGAATGGTAGCATTCAAATACAAAGTAAAGACCAATTACTATATATTCAGAAGGCATAAGACAGGAGTCTTCAACTCCAGCTCTGGATGGCCGGCGTCCTGCAGCCTTTAGTCTCTGCTTCAACACACCAGAGTCAAATAATGAGGTCATTAGCAGGACTCTGAAAAACTTGACAACAAACCGAGGAGGTAATTCAACCATTTGATTCAGGTGTGTTGAACCAGGGACACGTCTAAAAGTTGCCGGACGCCAGTTCTTGAGCACTAAGACTTCTGGTGTAGGGTATCTCAATTAGTCACATGTATTGACATAATGACGGCTAGTCAATCATTCATTGATTTGTTTTTCACAACCCAGCCTAACATGCCGCTTCAGCGGTCTCTGTAGCTTGTAGTTGAATTCAGAAAGCATGACTTCAACAGCAACAATCCATATTCACTGCAAGTACATGAAGGCAGTGGTGATTATAAGAACCAACAAATAATTTACAAAAGTGGAAGCATGTGAATTTTTCATTGAGATCTCTAAATGCATCGCTCTCTGCTTAGCCAACCTGTCATGTTATGTGAGGAAATGGATAATGCTGCTTTGCATCATCTTTGGTCGTCACACAAGATGTAAAGAGGGCAAAACGTTATTTCAATCAAATTATTTCTAATTTTAAAAGGAAAGACATCAAATAAGAGCCATGAAGATTGGAGAGCACACAGCAAGTAGATTTTTCACATGCATCAAATACGTCATGCTGAGTGGTCTCTTAAGTGCCTTTTAAAGCTTGAACCGGAATGAACAATTGGACATAGCTGAATACATTTTTCTCTGCCACCAACAGAGCAGACAATGGAGACACTGACCATAGTCCAAGAATGGAAACTATAATCAGTTTTACACACAATCCCCCTCCCAATGTTCTGCTGATCATTTTGCTGATGCCTCCCAGCCAAAACATGTTTGACATGCTATTGCAAAGACAGCAGGAACACCTTTTTATTTCTACATTTTACTGTGATTTGAAAATTTTGCTGGCAAAAAAAAAAAAACATATGAAAGGCTGTTAGTGTTAATAAATGAACTTGCGTTTGCATCCATCCTATGCACAATAGCAGTCAAGCTGTTTGAACATGGGTAAAAAATTGGCCAGGCCATTCTGCAGTATCTACCTGATGCAACTTTGATAATGGCTTAGCTCCTGATTTTGGCTCCCCTACCACATCCTGTAGTTTCAACCAGTCACATGAGACTGATGGTAATCTTCGCATTGCTCCAAACATCTTAACATGCACAAAAAAAAAAAATGTTGTCAACAATATGGAGCAATAAAGATATAGGTAGACTTTTGTGGCCCCATGAGAATGAAAGGTGCAAGATCATCAGCATGATTCCGTGTGTAGATTAAGACCAGGTCATTATTACCCAAATGAATAATATGGGTAATAATAATTAGTCATTTGTGTGGTTGCAACCAGAGATGAGCCATGGCAAGAACATCAACTGCTTTCAGCAACCACTTTGACAAATGAATACATAAAACCCACTTCTAATGCTTTGAATCTGCTGAAAGATTTGATCTCTCATTGTCTTCCAGAATATGCTCCTATATTCATTTGAATTCTGAATGAGATCAAAGAATCACATTCAGGGTCTTTAAAAAAAAACCACACTGTCAACTTTTACACCTTCCTTTTCATTTACACATATGCATGTGTTTTTTATTGGCCCAACACTAACCAACTTTCAGCACGACCGGAGAAAAACAGCTCCCGGTAATTCTGCTGGAGCGAATTTCAAGCGAACTAAGATGGAGACGCTGTCACTGGCGGTGATGGAAGCTGAATTTGATTTGGTATTTTCTGCTTTACGGGGCCCTTTGCTCTGTTATCTTGAGGCAGAACAGAGGACCCTGGGCTGTCATTTTGCATGGTATCAGCAGAAACGGTGCGCAGATAGTGTCAGGGCTTGGAGGATCACAGGTAGAAAGGGTCTTTTCCTCTGGGGTGGGAACAGGTAATAAGACAGTCAGAGAGGCAGGCAGATCCTGGAAGACTACAACGTATCTTTGCTGGCAGTAGCTCTCATAAAAAAGGGATGTTTTATAGCAAAAGTACATTTCTATTGCCAGTTATAAGTAGAAAAAATAAAAAATAAAAAAATCTAACCTACTTATCCACCCTAACTGTGTCATTTTACATAACTTGCACTCATACCCCATTGTTCTTATACTGTCAAAAAACTTCCCTGTGAGCGTAGATCTAGTGCCACCATTACAATAGATTTAAAAATATGAATGTAATTTCTGCGCACACAAATACCGCCCGTAGGTAGTTTGAGTGGAAAGAAAAGGAAAAGCGGCGAAGTAAAACATACAAGATCAGATGGCGAAGGACGGCTTGAAAAAAAATAATTGGCAGCAGCTCTGTGTATTTAGGCAGGCTAAATGTGGGGAACATGACTTGCTGAGGTGCTAACCAAGCACAGATAATAACAAATGAGAAAAAAGATTTTTGGTGCCAGATGGATTGTTCTGAGAAACTATTAATCAGGTAGGATTGTCAAGCGCAACCATCTCCCTGCAGTTAGCTGCCTGAGCTAAAAATGAAAACGGGGCCTAATTCATTGAGTCCCGGTTTATTGTACGGACGGCGAGGTCAGAATTTGTACCAATGACACTGCCAGGTGGTGGAGATACAATAGTGTTGTTTATTTCTTGGGCCCATTAATGTTGTAAAGTATCAGTGACCATGATGCACATTCCTGAACGACCGCAGTGCACTCATCTCATCTGTTTGCTATTATCAACAGTACGATGCTCTACATCTCAAAGCTCAAACCACCTTAAACGGGTTTATTGAACATGATAATGCATTCACTGGTCTTCATTGGCCTTCACCAGATCTGAATCCAGATTCGTATCATTGACGATTCATATCATGATTATACCACCAAATCAAACCTGTAGCTATTGAATGATACAATGCAAGCATGAGGAAGATTTCTGGCACGATGTTGAATTTTTGCCACAAAGAATTAAAGCAATTCTAAAGGCAAAATGAGCTCCAACCCAACAGTAACAAAGTGTACCCAATAAAGTGTCTGGTGAGTTATACGCTTGTCTGATCTAATAGCAAAATAATTTAGGTTCAGTTAGTTGTATGAATAACTAATAACTAAAATAACGAAATAGGCCACTTTGTCAATTTTAACTCAAAGTCTGAAACAATGTATGAAGACGTCACTCAAGCTCAGCAAAAATCTGAGCTTGCTATGCATGGAAGCATAGCTTCCTAAGCTATGCATGGAAGTTTTATTTACATCAACTATTCCTCCTCTCCAGAGGATATCAGGGAAGCAGCATCTTCTGCTGGATGTTGGGAGACCAAACGGCACCATGAAGGATGAGCAGAACATCCCACATCCCCTGACACCCAGGCAGCATTGGGAGTCTCTCAAAGGAAGTAGGGATGCTGTCCCTACCGTACTGTCAGCACAGTTTGTTCAATAGCAACATTCGTTCTCCACGGTAACCAATCCCTACGTTCACCAACAGGTTGTCTCTCTTTGCTGTTAGTTGCGGCTTAATATTTTGACTCCGATAGTCAGCGCAACATCAGGACATGTATTTCATAGCAAAACCGTCACTTGACATAAGGCTGTTGCTGTCGGTGCAGATTGTGCACTTCTATGAGGACGGTCAAAATTTTAAAATAACACAGCAGGCTCTTGTGGCTGTAAATAGACCATCCCAGTTATCCAGTGGATGAACATTAGAAGAGAATAAAAATACCTTTACTGTCCCTCAGTGAGGAAATTCAGCAAACTGACAGGCAATTGAACCACGTAGAACAACACAGAGACAGAAACAAAAATGTATAGATATAAAAAAAAAACTGAATTAAGAATTAACAGAAGAATGATAAATTGCTGCTGTTTTCTGCAGAACTCAAAGCCCTACTTGGCTAATAGCTCTGCTGCTAAGCCTTCATGTCCAAACACACCACATTCTGTGCATCCTCATTTGGTCACCTCATCACCATCTGCACTATGTCAGCTTGCTACTCAACGGAAAACAAAAGGACTCGCCACATTAAAGTGCATTGACTACAATGTAAGTAGTACACTGAATAAACATCTTTCATCTAGTCTTTAAAGTAATAAAAAAAAAAAAAAAAACTGAACTCCATATAGCTGAACTTCAGTGATTTCAGTGATTGCTGAAAAAAGATTTGTTCATTCAGTATCTGTTTATTCAGTATTCAGGCATCCGATGAAGTACATGCTCTGCATACATCATTAACGGTTGAAATTGCCTTGCAAAAACGTTCTAAATCGGTGCTACTTTTGATGAAAAAACAGAAACAAAACAGTCAAAGTTATGTGAAAATCCTCTTAGCAATGCTATAAGACTTTACTTTGTTTGCAACAAAGGCAAAACCAATTTGTCTGACTTCATTGAACCATTCTATTTGCAAAGCCGACTAGTGTAAGCCTTATTTCCTTAAATATATTAGTTGAACTAAGAATGCCAGAGAATCATTTTCATTCCAATCAATCACCGGTTTGAGGCAGTTTATGACATAACATTGAGGATTTACCTGTTATTTAGATGTGCTGCAATGTCTTACTGAGAGCACATTTAAATGCAGACAAACAGCAATGCCTGCAACAACACCGGTGTCATCATATTCACTGCTGATCTAAAATGCAGTTAGACTGCATTCAATTTATTGTCACTTCGAAATTGCCGAAATAGCTTTCGCCTTCACTGTAATGTGGACTTAAACCATGTTTTTAAAAATTAATATTTCAGAGACTTTTCAGTAAAGGTTCGAGACAAAAATATCTTCTAAGAAGACAATTTGTAAAAATTAACCCTTTTACATGCTATATTAGGACATTAATCTGTTTTTGACATTTATTTCAAAAACCTACTGCTTAATGTTTTCTTACTTCTTATTCAGGACACATGGCTTCTTTATAAATATTGATAAGAAATTAATATGCTCCAGTTGAACAATCACTTAGTTTTTCTTTTACCTCATTTAAAGGGGACAATATTATGCTTTTTCCAGACCTATATCGCCACTTTCTAGCACAATAAGTTAATTATATTATCTTCAGTTGTTATAGTAAAGAATTCCTCAAACATGCATGTAAGAATAAAACACACTCCAGGTAGGTTTTGACAAGAGAAAACATCAAATCATAACATAAATCATAATAAATACATTTAAAAAATGTTGATTTCACATCATACCAGCATTAGGTCATGTGGGGGGAAAAAATGTGTAATGCTATCTTTGTATTGAGAAAGTTTCAGAAATTTGAAATGTATATGGGAATATTTGTCATGTTAAAGTTGCCAGACTAATAATTTTAAATAGAAATCATAATAATCTAAGTTTCTGTTACCATCAGTACTTGTTTAGCCACTCTTAGTGTCGTTTTTCATCTTTTAGGCATTGAATTGCTAATAACACAAGGACTCAAGAAGAAGACATAGCAAATATCATCCATTACTTAATCTGAGTAAACACAAGTATTACCTTTTAAACTCTGTATTTGTTTTTGTTGGTTTCATCCAGTCGGACACTTCAGTAGGCTGTACTGTTGCTCCCGACAGATTGGATCTTGTTTGTTTGACGTCTGAAATGTCACAAAAAAAAAAAAAAAAAAATCACTGCCAAATGTCAGACCTCTACCCAGCAATCTTTCGCTCAATCTGTCTGTCCTGATGCACACACTCATGTATGGCTATATATTTATATATATATATACACACATACCGCACACACACACACGAGGGCATTTCATATTTACACCGAAGCGATCCTGAGACTGCTCTCCAGAGGAAGGCAAATGTGTTTCTTAATCCACCTGCAGTGGAGAAATCAATAGTGTTTTGCTCATGGACTCTGAAAAAAGATTGTGAACATGATCTAATCTGTCCAGCTCTCACAGCTAAATTGCTCCCTGGTATTAATCCAAATATCAGGGTTGATTGGCAGATAAAACTCTTGGGATTCAGGGAGTAGTAGTATGTATGTTTAAAACTCAAAAAGTCTAGGTTTATGTCAAGCTATGTGTGTTACTGCGCAGATGTTTAATTCCTCTGCAACAGTTTGGCCAAAGGAGTGAAAAAGAGAGATTAGCCTAAAGGGTTCTTAAAAGCACGTTGTGCCGCTAGAGGGAGAGCGTCAAATCTAAGAAAGGAACTTTGATTATGCCCTTAGGGAACTGAAAGGCGAGTTAACAAATTTAGGTTTTGGATCATGTTAAAGGAACGAGAAAGCCTAGTAGTAGAGCTCCTCAAATATTCTCGTTACAGTTCCCACTAAAGGTGTCCACACCAAAGGCAGGTTTGTAATTAAATAAAAATAAATGTTTTTTATTATTATTATTTATTTATTTGACAAAGAATTATGTTTGTCAAATTGGTGCAGGCCATTCCAAATGACCTGATAGTACCTAAGTGGGTCCTTAACACTCACTAGGATGACAACTCTGTTGTTTTGGATATCCAGAAAGTTGTGTGATAATCCATAATTAACCATAATTGTAAACATTCACTGTTTAATGTTTTAATGCTATGTCATAATTTTGCAGGTCTCAACTTGCAAATAATTTACAAATACCTACAAGTAATTTAGATGTTGAAAAAATTGATAAACTGTGTTTTAACAGTTGTGCACAAAATAAATGTGCACAAATAGCAACCTTTTAACCTAATATACTTGTCATTAATCACATTTTTGTTTTGTTGTTGTTGTTTTTTGCGGGAACCTGCAACAGAAAATAATCCTTCACAAAAGCTGACTTTTCAGAAAGCAGCATTATCTGATTATTTTACAAAGTTCATGTGCATCTTGAGCTCTTGAGTATTTCAGTATCTTGGCTCATTTGCTCGAAATATGCATCCTCTGGATACTTAGAGATTTGCACCGCGTTATTAAATTAGCCAGCACGGTTATTGGAATCGATCGGGTATCTGCAGCCGAGCCGTACAATGAGCTGATTTCAAAAATGATGAATGAAATTCCAGTGGATCCAACACATCCTCTGCTCATGAAGTTTAACAGCAATAGACCTAATGGCACAGTTCTACAAAAGAGATTTGAAACTGCACAATAGCACAGGTCATTTGTTCCTACTGCAGTCAGACTGCACAATATGAGACGAAGTAGATCTGTTGCAGTTCAGTCCACCCCATGCATATTTATACAACTTCTTTAAGGTTTAGATATATTTTATCTTGGCTTTTATTCTCCTTTTTTCCACTGTTATTGTATTTGTATTTTTGTTATGTCTGTATTGTGTTATGCCCACTGTTCCTTCTGTAATCTGTTTTAACTCTATTGTTTTAAGAAATAAATTTCTTCTGATGGGTTAGTAAATTTAAGTGCTTAATATTAAGTCAGTGCTTAAAATTATGAATAAATATGTAAGCAGCAAAATAGACATTCAATAGATTAGAACAAGCATTCAGATGAGGCTTGATGGTCAAATTAAAGTGCCGTTTAAAAATAGCAACCTTTTAACCTAATATGCTTGTCATTAATCACATTTTTGTTTTGTTGTTTTTGTTTTGGTTTTTTTTTTACAATATTCTGATCTTAAGCATTTGGTTTTCATAAGCTCAACATAATGGATAACATAATGAACAGAAATGAAGGCTTGCAAACATCACTATGTGTGTAAATAATCTACATGAAATGCTTCTCCTTGTTAATTCAGACACTGAAATGAATAAACTTATCCCATGTTGATAATTATCAAGACAATTTAAGATATTTGAGTTAATTTCAGGCATTCAATGAACTGTGTGTTAAAGCATTTTAAAAACCTAAAAAAGGATCAGCTAAGATATCAAATTCAGAAATCAACTTCAGAAGTTGATTCAGAAATCAACTTCTGAATTTGGAGAAAGTTAAAACATATATATTTGTAGCTCTCATTATTCTGGCATTCTACAAATAGAAATAATTTCGGTAATCCTCACTGAAAGAATGATTTTATGTCAATATGTGTGATTTTATAAAATTTCTGCTAGTAGCTGATTTTAATGGTATTTTTCATGGCCAACATAAACTGACTTGGTTTCATATTCTGTACAAGCAAACTGCCTTTTTCAGTAAAAGTAAAGACTCAGTATGTCGGAGCCAGGCTTCTGTCTGACTAACGTCTCAAACTTCATCAGTCTGTCACATGTAAAGGGTGTTTGTTTTTTTTGTTTTGTTTTTACTGTTGCTCCAAGATCCTTCATGACACCATGCTGGTTTCATCAGTTTTGAAGTGAGAGCGCTCAAGCTAATTTGAGTTATTCTTTTTCATACCTTCACTCTCCCCTGCACATGAAGGCGATGGAGAAAACCAGCACGGCCCATATCATTTCCCACTCGCATGAGATTGACAGCATGTCAAGCGTTGTCTGAAATGTGCGTCCGAGTTTTCGTACTACGTGCCAGTAAAACGGCGTTTGATGTTCCTTTGGCAATTTATACACAATTCAAACACATCTTGCCTGGCTAAATCATATCTGTAATGGATTGGCATGGTAAAAATGTCACTTTTCACAAATGGCCCCCATAAATAACTTTTATTTGCGTCTAACATGTGAAGGTTTTACAAGCCTAGAGAAGGAAACATGGCTTTCCTTACCCAAGCAAAAATGTGATGGCATGTCTGCGTTTTCAGTCCTTTGAGGCGAAATAAAATATTACAAAGGTTTCAAGAAATTGCATTAATCTTGTGAATCACATGTGATGAACCGGATAAGGTTGATCATTGAATGTTTTATTATTTAATTGTGATGTTTCTGAAGTCTTTAATCAGGCTTTTTTTGTGAAAAATGTGTTTATCAGACGGTCAGGTCTGCACAAGTTAGCCACTCCCTTTTGAGTCGTCAGCACAAAGCCAGCAAAGCGACAAGGTCAGCCTTGATTTAGTAACTTCTCAATCTGATTTAACTTATCTGATTATAGCCACTAACAAATTGACTTACAACCGCAGGAAGTAACAACACAAGGTTGAGAAATGACAACAGAATATCCCACAGACATTTGGGGCAGTTACATGTGTTTGTGAGCAAAGTGTTTCTCAGGTAAGAAATAACTTTGTTTTTTTGTGTGTGTCTGTGTGTGTTGCCAGTCTCTGCTGATATCTGCACGTTGCTGAGGTAAATTACTTTCTATCTTCAAACTTTCCTCTTGCATGCTTTTACTTTTCTGCTCCAACTGATTTGTTAGGCCTAAACATGTTACTTTGCAAAAAAAAAAAAAAAAAAAAAAAACAACCTGGAAACTGACTCAGATTTTGAATGGTGTGACAGATGGTGTGCTTGAAACAAAATTTTGGCAGCTGCTGGTAAAAGCCAAAATTATCCTGGCAGTTTTAAAGTTAAAATGACATTTTAATTTTAACAACATGGTGGGGGCGGAGGGGTCTGACTAGAAGTGATATTAACATTTTAGGTTGGCCTAGTCAGTGATTCAAATCTGTTTGGAGAATTAAAGATTAGGGTGATGGCAGCAGTCCTCCTAACTTCAAAGATTTGGAGCTCATGCCAGCAGAAATCTGTAAATTGATGGTCAACTGTTACAAAAAATGTTTGAATTACTGGTTTAATCATTGTAAAGTAAAGTAATAAATCCTCATATCCCACCAAAAACACATTTCATGGTGGAAGGAAAATTATTTATATTCATCTGCAACAATCTGTAAGGAGAATGACTAATTTTGGGTTTGACAAGGTGTCAGTGGGGCAAATCTGAAAATAAAAATTATGTCTTTTTAAAAATATATCTTATCTTGTGCTAGTCTGTTAGACCTCCAAATATTTTCATGTTGTCATTGGATGGCTCAGACCTTCCTGCCACTTGTTGTCATTGTCATTCGCTGATTAATCACTAATACAACTTTTGGTTGTGAGCTCAATTGCTTTGCACTCTGTTTCTTTAGACTTTATATTTGGGTGTTTCCAAACTTTCGACATGTAAATAAAAAGAACTATTATATTGTAGCATTTTGTTTTAACCAGTGTCACTTCAGTTTTTATTTTGGGAGCTGCTGTAAAAAAATAAAAATAAAAATAAAAACAAATAAATAAATTCCCTTTGAGGAAACTTAGAACTGATAGAAAGAAGTCTGCAAGCCAGACCTTCAAGAGTCCCTTTCTTATTGGTTCAAGATAATTCAAGGGCAAAATTCAACTTATTTACATTATGCATATAGCTACAATAGTTGTATATATCAGAATATATCCTGAGAGTTACCGTAAATACGAACACAGACATAAATTGTAGATTGCCGCATTGGTTCACGTCCTTTGTGCCTTTAAAGTCGGTCTCCTGTTCTCTCATGTACAACATGTCTTTGAGTCCTGGGTAACATCCATCTTCTCCAGCCGCAATATAAATCTCCTCCAACAGCTGCAAAGATGTTAAGGACTTTGTCTCTCCTCTCTTTTTTTCTTCCATTCCTCTGAGTATGTGCACTCTGCCCTTGATAGACAGCAACCCAAATGAAGAGACATGATCCTGGGATGATCCTTTGATGCCAGTAAGTCATTCCTGTGAAGAGATGTCATGCCATCAAAGTCACTAAAGGAACTGTCATGGGATTTTTTTTTTTTTTTTTTTTTTTTATACACACATGACAGAATGGGTTCTCACACTTAAGCCCGTTCAGCGTGAGAGGCGTTATGACTCTTGGCGTTGCTAAGAGCGCTACACTCAGGTTTCATTTTTTTATCGAACAAATTTCGGTACAGTCTGGTTATACGGTGGCCAAGAAAAAGAAAAGTGTCCAAATGTTAGTTTTTATGTAACAGATGAGCTACTGCTAAATTATTGTGTATTTGTTTGCAAATATAATGTAGCAGTTCCTGTAAAATTCAATCAAACCTTTTTTTGAAGAAAAATAAAAAGTTACGTAAACCGAACACTCTTCAAACTAATGCTCTTTTAATTCAGTTTCAGTCTTCAGAGTGCTTCGGTGTACAGCTGCCAGCTGTTACAGTACAGGGATTAATCAAAGATGAAATTCAGGATTAAGATTTCCCAGACATTTGCATCCTTAAGCTAAAGCCATACTTTGCATAATAGATTACACAGAAGCAAAACAATTTGTGTTATATTTGTGACAATAATTCTCCATAATTCTTGAATGAAGTCTAACATTGGAAGACAACATAATGGATACGTCTTCTGGAAGCTTCTGGAAAAATGAGTTATGGTCTGATGAAACCAAGTGTAAACTGTTGACACATCATTTCTGAAAGTATGTTTGGAACAAAAACAATGCAGCAACCATAATCTTATAAATGCAGCAATTGATCTGTAATGTAAAGCACATGTTTTAATCTCTTCACTAAATAACACACAACATTCACACTTGAGGTTTGTCATAATGAAGAACCCACATTTACAATTAGAAATAATCTGAATTATTTCAGAAATGTCCAGATTTCTAAATTAATCTAAAAACAAAAATACACACACACACACACACACACACACAAAAATATCTTGAGGAAAACAAACTTTTCACTTGTGTATAAAAATGTTTTGCTTTTTACTACACTGGCTGCCCTACAAAATCATTTTTTTAGTGACCTGGAGAGAATAGAGCTAAAATGGATTGTGGCTACGTAGGCAACCTTGGAACACGTCTTCATTATTTGCGCATTGCCTCAACCCCCGAGGCCAAACACTCCTGAAAGCCATTTGAGGCTCTACAGTCTCATTTCCTCTCTCTTGTTTCTGCCATAGTTCACATCTTCTGAGGAGCTGAAGTCGGTCTAACAACAAGCAGGCGCCCTTTTTGCACGTCTTATATGATGCTACCCCGTGAAATTAGACACAGAGTTAATTTTTAGCAGAGCTCGTTTTGGCACTCTCTAATTCCCCACAGTGTCACAACAGAGTTGGGACGTTGGCAGCTGGTGTTTGGCAGCTTGCTTCTGTCCTCACAAACACAAAGCCAGCGCTTCATCCGAGAAAGTCAGCAGCTCCAGAAGAACCCGTTCAGACCCCCTCCGGAATTATTTATCAGGCGCTGCATGATTTTTGGTCCAACAGTGATAGTTCCAACGCTGCAGGGTGTATCATGTTTTTAGAACAGAACGGTGTCTATTTTCTGTTGATAAAGACAATGTTTTCCTGTGAACAGAGGTTCTATTTGGATGCAGTATGTGTCAGATGTCAGGAGGAGAAATGTGAGATAAACAGGACGCGCAAAAAGTTGATCCGTTTTACATTTTCCAACAGATATTTACATTCACTGTATGAAAAGATGTACATTTCAGTGTGAATAAATAAAATTAAACTTTTGAAAATTTCTGTCAATTATAATTGTCATTATTTGTTTACTAAATTTAATTTTTTCCCCAAATAATGCTATCATATTGCAAGTTTCTGATATGTTAATTAAAACAGCTCTTCTATATACTTTAAGGCAATATCTCAAGCACATTTCTTAATTCAGTAATATCATAGACGAGCAAAGATATTTGTATACTGTATTCAAAACACTTCAGATAATGATTTTGTTAGTATGTTTTCTTATCTTAAATTTAAGCATTTGGTCATAATGACAGTTGCTAGATTTGGCAAACAAGCATTTTATTGTTTGGCAACAATAAACTATGAAGTAGTGTGCGAGTGTTTTGCTGCAGGACTAACTGATTTACCTTACAAAATGGGTGGCATCACAAGAAAAAGAATATAATCAAGACATCAGCCAGGAAGTTAAATGTTGGGTACAAATGACTCTTAGAAATGGACAATGGCATAATGCTGGGTAAGTTACCAAGTGAACAACATAGTTTATGAGTCAGAGTGGCCATCACAACTCCCTGATTTCCTTGCACGGTCTCCAGCAGTCAACAGGCGGGACACACCCAGTCTTCTAAAAAATCTAACATACGTAAATAAACAGCTAGAAAAAAGAACTGGTCAAAATAAAAACAAAGAGTAACAAAGGCTGAGGCCAAAAAAAGAAAGTCATCAGAAATGCAAACTTTGGAGAAACTTAAAAACCCAACTAGGATTGTGATAAAATAAGCAATGGTGGAGAAACATACCTTTGGAGGCTCTCAATCTTTTTCATGTGTTAATTTCTACCTGCGAAGGATTACAACTCGTTAAGTGGTTAGTGCTGTAACAGTGCAACCTCGGCAGAGCACATTTGGGGGAAGCAAAAATGTTACGGTGAAATGTGTCAAACACTTCAGTGCATCATTAGAAAATGAGCAACACAGGAAAAGATCCAAAATCTCTAAGAACTACGAAATGCCAAGAACGCTAGAATGGATTGCCATGCTTAAAACATTAATTCCCTTAGCTAAACCATTAAAATGGAAAAAAAATCCTTGAGTCATTTTATCTTATATCTTTATAGTGTGTTTACTGTTATAAAATACTTGCAGCACTCTCTCTGACACTGGGCTGATGAACCCATCACGACCACTCTGCCTTGTTCAAGGACAGTCAGGTGGGGTTTCCATAACAATACGGAGCTTTCCACAGCTAGTGGTTGAGGATGAGGATATACATTCAACCTGATTGTCTTGTCAGGTGCTTTTAAATTACCGTTGTTGTAGTTTGGCTTTGCAGACATTTTGCAATTTTGCTGGATGTTAAACCCAATCGGACTGAATTGAATTGGATCTTTTAGACGTCTTTGTGGATGAGATCCGGATGTTCACTGTGCAGGTCAGAAGCTTAAAAATTCTCCGTGTGTAAACTGAGTATGTCAAAAGATCAAGTCATACTCAGTAGGTTAATTCAATTCGATTAAAAAAAGGGGAAATTAAATGTTGTTCTAACTCATATTAATTCAAAACTCTTCCAAGAGTTATTGTAGGAAAGGGAAGCTATTCTGTAGCAGTCAGTATTAGAAATCGCATAGAATATTATTGAAAAGTTTTATTTTTATGACTTAGTTCACCAAGTGAAACACACAATGCATATTAGTTACACACAGATTCGTGTTTTCAAGGCTTCATTTCTGTTCATTGCGAAGATTTTCTTCTTATACCTGATGAAACAAGACATTTAACAGAATATTTAATCAAACCAATAAAAAGAAACCAATTTAATACAGAAATATGAGCGTAATGAAAGATTCGCTTAATTCCTGTTATTTTAAAATACGTTCCTCCTTGGAACGTATATTAAAAATATGAAAAAGTGTAAGAAAAAGTTCAGAAAATATTTATCACACTGTCATTTGGTACATCACTAAGATGTGTTGTTTTATCAGAAGTGTGTACATTTTCAATACCAATGTTCCAATGGCTGATTGCTCATGTAATCAAGGCAGAGCAAGTGAGAAATTAAGCTAGTTTCTTTTTGAGGTACAAAGACGATATAATGGAAATGCAGCTATATCCGTGCTTACATTTAAATATAGAAATAAACAGTATGTATAGCTCAGAGAGAAATATTTGACAATCATGAGAATCCAGACAGAAAGATTTAAAAGTGTCACTTTACCACTAGGTCTTGAGACATGTTTGTTTTGAAGTCACAACCTGCACAAACACGTCTTTTGAGAGAGAAAAGCGTCGCTATGCTTTACTTTCACCTAATGGTGTTGGTAAACACGGCAGGAAGATGTGCTGTCTGATCATTCGTCATTTGGAGAGGATGCAACTCCTGGCAACCTTTTCCTATCTCTGGTTTTGGTCCGTCTGAGCTGCTCCATTATGTCCTTAAGCTCTCAGCCAGCATGTTATCAAAGCTGTGTCAATACACACATCTGCTGCACTGTCTGTGGCAAAGAGGTTCATCAGATTGGTGAGGAGTTTGGTCCAAAACCGGTGAAATTGCTTTCCATGGAACCAAGACATTAACAGCGAGCTGAGAGATGATGATATGCTATGAGGGACTTAGGAAACTGTACGGTCATGTGTGAATTCATTTTTAGAAGCAATCTCAACTGTTTTATTTTCTTAATTTGTCATCGTTGAGAATTTACATGGATACATATTTTTTGATACGAGTATAAATTTTGTGATCTTTTCAAAGGAAATGTGTCATTTCTTCTGGGCTTTCTTGTGGAACCTTTCAACATCGTTGATGAGCAACTGAATAAGCTTGTGATGTATTAAAGTCGCTATTAAACTATAAGAATATAATTTTATTTGAACATGACTACATAATTGAAATGAACTAAATTGATTTAAATGGAACGTAAATATGCCGAATTGAACTGAACAAAATGAACGCTGACTGCAAGCGCTATATGATTAACATTTCACAAATATTTAAAAGATTACGTTCTCTCAAGAGATCCAGTTTCTATTCAGATTCTGACAAAAATGGGGATGACTATTTTTAATTTAATTGCTGAATAACAAAAGAACAAGCTAAAGCATAAACCTAAATCTTGGAATTCATAGTCTTGGGGAAAAAAAAAAAAAAGCATTGTCCAATATATGTTTGTGAAACAATATTTAATTTGCTATATTAAAAAGCCCAATTATATTCTGTCTTTTTTTTAATCTGGCAATTATTTTGTAATCTTGCATATTAACTGTATCTGTTTTGTCATTATTTTGATGGTGAAATTTCTTTCCACATAATGGAAGTACACAATTTTTGCTTTATGTATTACTTTAGTTTTTCTTGACTCACTTCAAAACAGTAAAGAACTCCCTGTTGATAATACTACTATATATATATATATATATATATATATATATATATATATATATATATATATATATATATTTCAGGGAATATTTTGCCATAGCCTTTTGATCTGATCTTGCACACATTGATTCTCTAGCAATGATTTCGGAAGAAAAAGTTGGAACATCCTTTTCTTTGACAGACCCACGTCTGTTTTGAGTTGGAGAAATCTCCTGCTCAGCTTTCTGAGCACATTGTTTTGCAGAGTACACGTTGGTTATGGTGTCAAAGCTCTTTCTGTCACTTCTTGCACATATTTCTCAACATGGCACAGTGTAATGAAAGTATTTCAGCCCTTGGGGGGCTGCAGGTGGATACCAGGGAGGAAGAAGAGGCAAAAAAAAAAAAAAAAATATGGGGAAGATTTTTTTTTTTTTTTTCAGCACAAATACACTCCTCAAATTTATAAATTGTGGTTGAAACATGATGTGGAGTGTGAGGCATTATGTGTGGGAAGAAGCAGAAATACAATTTCGTGTGATTTTTTTGTATGGACTTACAGGCATTATTAAATGTTTGCTTTATTAACAACAACATGTTGAAGTTTTAGTTACATAATGAGCGCTCGCTTTAACTTGAGTGCATTTATTGCCAAATTGGAGTAGCAGTGTACAAATCACAACTTTTTAGTATCTGAAAGCTCTGTTGTTTTCTTTTAATTACTGAACAGGAAACATGATCTGCTGTTGATTCCAATTTTCTTATTTTATTTTTTCCCGTAGCATTTAAGCTGTTGTTGCACGCTAACGTCACGATAATTACAACTGGCTGCTGAGCTAATTCAGAACAGAAAGCGTGAATGGGGGGCATGAGCTCTCATTACTCAAATTACATCGGCTCAGTGCGAGAAGTGTGTAGCACAAGGCAATTATCACCAACTGGCAGGACGAATCTGATCAAATTGCAAGGTTTCAAACGTTTTTCGCAGACCGGTCACAAAGTTGTCTGAGGTGTTTGCACCAGTCAAACTTCTCAATTACCAGTTTGATGATACCGGGTGCGGTCTAAATGAAGCAAGTTCAATCTACAGAGACTTAACTGCATGATTCTCAAAAGCCCAATATCACCAATTGGTAATGTGCAGTCAGGGGAGGGCAGGAGAATATCAGCACATTTGTTCATAACAATTTAAATCCATGCTTTGTTCACCTTAAAGCTAGGTGCAAATGTTGTCCATCAAATGACTCGCATTTTACCACAATACTTTCCTACAACAACAACAACAACAAAAAATCACTCTGTCTGGATTTATTATGTCTCTTTGAAATTAATGTAGGTAAAACCTGCTGCAAAAATAAAAGCCCAGCCATAAAAGGCATGAAAGAAACCAAGGTTGTATGAGAGTTTATTATTGGCAGGCATTTTGAAGCTTCACCCTCACTGTCTTCCAGCATTTACTTTTCTTCTCACCCAAACATCAAAATGGATGTTGGCCTTCTTGTATGCATCTCTCACTATTATGTTTGTTTTAAGCTGTTCGTTTCTTGTAAATCATTGTGGAACTGACTCAAAGTTAAAGCGGGAAAACAGAAACGGCCTTCTCTTTTGTGGCCAATACTTTTCACCTGGCTTGGCTCCCTGCCTCTCTTGTCTTTCTTTCTCCTTTGTTGGTGTTACCATCCAAAAAGCAAACAGGAAAACCAAGCACTCTAATTAAGATTTCACATCAATCTAACTTGGTGGGAGCTTGTTGTAAGGAATCTGCTTGAGTAATGTTCCACGGCCACTTTTCTAAGAATGAACGGCTGTAACAACTTTTCCTTAAGTAATAAAGTGCTTCAGCTCACATATATAAAAGTAGTTCGAGAAGACATGATGTTCAGGCTGGTGAGGCAGAGCTAGGGAGCCAGGATGAACCATCCATCACCATCAACTGTGTTTAGTCTGCAGTGTGATACCCTATTTAATCATTACGCCTTGTTATTCTGTTAGAATCAAAGATCTTTTATCACAAACAGGATTCTGATCTATTGCTCCCTCTCTGCTCCGCTCGCGATGTGTACATTGCACTTCTGCCTGAGTGGAAATGCACACTGAAACAGACTGACCACCACACCTTGTACTACAAGTAAAACACTCCCCATGAGTTCTTCACCCTGCATGGAGGAACATGAGAATAGCTGTCAAAATCATTAATGAATCAAGACTCCATTGTAGGAGCTCGAAGCAAGAGTCAATAGAGGTTAACTGCACTCCCTATTGTCATCTTTAGAATTCATTTACAGAACCGTCCGATGGGTTTAGTTCAACGATACCTGGTTGAACGTAATGCTAGATGTTTTGGTCAGTTAATTTCATCTTTTTTCTTTCAATGAATATTAGGGTTCTGAGATCAGAGTGGGCAAAAATTCCTCCTCCTCCCTGGGGTCTCCTTTCAAAAGAGGTCTGAATATTTGAATCGCCCACCTGGGAGAACCAATGTAATGACATTTTTTTATTTTTTTTTATAGCTGGCATCTCAACATTTTGTTTTTAGGCACTATGAAAAACCAGTGGAGTTAATATGAGTATATAGTCATTAAATGAAATATTTAAAGGCAAACTTATCTTTTAATTCTTTAAATTCCAATTTGTTTGAATGTTTAACACAAGGCATTAATTTCAGGATTTTTTGTTTACTGGTAAAAAGTTTGCCATTAATGGAGCCCCATCTGAGACATTCATCAGAAGGGATTTGTTTAGGATGGCAGAAAGAAGGCAAAGATAATAAATTTTTGTTTTGTTTTGTTTTGTTTATTTTACATATACAGCTCTGGAAAAAAATGAAGAGACCACTGCACTTTACCCCATTGGAAACCTCATTGTTATCCCACCAAATATTGATTTCTGAACTCCTCCTGAGTTAAAAGATTAGTATTGTTATCTCTAAATGAATATGAACTTGTTTTCTTTGCATGATTTGAGGGCTAAAAGCATTGCATCTTTCTTGTGATTTTCACCATTTCTCATTTTCTGCAAATAAATACAAAATTTTTGCTTGGAATTTTGGAGGCACATTGTCAGTAGTTCATAGAATAAAACAACAATGTTCATTTTACTCAAATATATAGCTAGAAGGAGTAAAATCAGAGAAACTGATCATTTTGCAGTGGTCGCAATGACATGATGCTATTTCTTTAGGTTATTGATTTTTTTTTTTTTTTTTTTTCATTGTATGTGCATTAAAGCTATGGTAACCACCCAGTGGGTGGTGGTAGTTACCATGACTTCCGTTATTGCACGCAGTTTTAAATCATCGTGATTCGGATGCAGATCTCACATTTTCCAACCGTTTTTGGGATGAAAAGATACGAGGTGGCCGCCTACTAGTTCGTCTCGGAGTGCGAGACAATGTTGTGGAGCCAACAGTTGCTATATGCAGTGCAGCTCTGAGCCGTTCTCACCTACTGGCTCAGCCGCGCTCTCTCTCCAAGCACACCTTATGCTGCGTGTCCGCAATCAGTTCAGTCATCTTGGCTGCCTCCTCTGTAATTAACCATGCAGTCTGTTATTTTCCATACTTCATTTGAAGTTATTCTCAACTCTATTAAAAACCTGTTACGCTCGAATATTGCAGCACATTGAGCCAACAATAAAAAGTCATGCAAGGAGCCATTCTCAAACTATATCCAGAAAAAAAGCAGCTGTTTTTAGATTCAATTCTTTGTGGAGAAATATAGCTATACATTGTGTAGAGAGGGCAATTTTCCTCTGCAAAGTAGGACATGCGCTACCATTTTTCCTCCACTAAATGATAGTGTTCCACATGTTATGTAATGCTTGATATTATTTTCAATAATATCAAACATTATATAGCATTTGATTCACTTGGGGGGTGGATACTAGTTCAATATTAACATTATTCCAGGTTTCCATAACCAGCAGGAGCATAAACATTTGAATTAATTTGATTTTTAAATGTAAAGCGATCCCCAGGATAAAATATCATTCGTTCTCGTATTGTTTCTTGAAGGAGTTAATTCACATGCGAGTCACCAAAATAAATGTTTACTTGTCATTGCTATGTTTTGCTCAGGTCCAAATGAGTGACAGCTAATGCACAGCTGTACCATCTATAATCACAGTATGACTGACGTGTATCATACGAAGCAGAGAATTTCTGAGTGCTTAGCTGTCAGTCTTTTGAGGTGGAGTAAATAGGGCTCGTCTTATGTTTATTCAATATTCCGAATAAGTAGTACACCCGGTGACCACTTAGCATGCATGCAGCTGGAGCTGACGGGGGAGCACGGGGCTCAGCATAATAACTGAGCAGGGACCTCCGCATCTGTGATGGTTTTCACAAACACACTGGATATCTGCTCGGTAACACAGTGTATAATATTGTGCCATTTGCTCAGCAGCTCTGCCTCTTTTTTTTTTTTTTCTTTTCTTTGAAACCTTGGCAGTTGACAACCGTTTCTGACAGTACTTTGAACTCTTCTCCTTTTTCATCCCTCTGGATGTTCTATCACACCTGAGCTCTTCTTCCAATTTTCTCTGCCAGGTATAAGAGAGCAAACTGAGCAAGGCAGCTGCCTTTGCAGGAAACTTTTGCAAAGTGTATTACTGTATCGCAACTCTTTATCATCTTTCTCTGCCATACTGGTTGCTGGGGTTGAGGATTTTTTTAAGATGTGACGCTTGGATGGCTCTACGTAAACATCGTCATCCATATTGTTATAGTGGCTAAGTGGACAAAAATGCCCTGTTGATGTCAGAGGTTAGAGAAGAATGAATGGAAAAGCTTGGAATGGCAAAATCTCAACCGCATTTCATCAAAGATATGAAGCATTTTATGAATGCATGATGCATTGAGCTTTGAAGCAATGAGGCTTTAGCAACTGAGCAGCACACCGGGTGCCACAAGTGGTGTTGTAGGATATTTTCTGGGAGTATATTGGACCCTGAAATACATTAGGTATTGTATAAATACCATGGGCTTTCTGAATAATGTTGCTGATCGTGTTCATCCCTTTTTGACCAGTGTCACAGTATTCTGATAGGTACCTGTAATACACAGAAAGTCACAAAGCTACTATTATCTCAGACAAGTTTCTAGAACATGACAATGGAACGACACCGTTACATCACAGATGTACAGTCCACAAATCCGGAGTCCATTAATATGAACCAAAATCTCTGCATCATGGATCAAACACCTTGTTGAATTGTTTGTGGTATATATATATATATATATATATATATATATATATAGAATTGTAATCAGTTTAAAGCATGCATTATTTGTCCTGTAATTAAGGTTCCGAATTATTTTTTGAACCAATTCTTTGGGAGCATTAATATTGAACTTTAAACATTTTCACTCTAACCACCATTTTGGGGATTAAAGTTTTGGTTTTCTTATGAGGATAAAACTATAATCCAACCCTGTTGTGTTAAATTAACTTTTTGCTTGACTGCTTCACATAATTTTTGAAAAAAAAAAAATAAGAAAGAAAAAAATAACTTTTTTTTTCAATGCAGCTCATTTCAGAGTGCACGGAATGAGAGCGAGGCATGTCTCATTTGAAGCAGAGAAGGATCCTAAATGTGCATCTCCTTACTGCAGCAGCAACGATACCTCTGCCGTAGTGCTGACTTCATCACACACTCCAGTTTAGATCAGTTTCTTGAGTGACTCAGTGCCATGGGAGGAAAATGTTGCCTAAGTTGTGATTTTTTTCCGTTTCCGTTCATTCATGGCGGAGGCTCCCTCTCCGGTTCTTCCACTCCTAATCTGCCACCCCTTCAAATGTCAGAGAGCGGCCGCCTGCTGCACGGCACTGCCTCTTGGGTTGTGCTTGTGTTTTTCATCTAAAACTAATAATAACGAGACAGGCCCTTGGAGGCGCCTTGTAATTTTTCTTTCCTTCTCCCCACCACTTCCCCTCCTTTCTTCATGGATCACTACATTTCTTTTTTGTTCTGCTGCACATAAAATCCCTATTACAGGGCAGTCAGGAACGCTGCTATCCCTAATTTTCTGTTGGATAATGATTTTTCTTTTTGTTTTTATGTCATATTATCGCCTCAAAGATTTTTCTGTTCAGGAGATTGTGAGACTGTGTTTTTACACGACGAGGACGTCGAAGCCCGCCAGCTCGTGTTTAATAATCAGTGTTTGTTGGGGAGTTCACTTTTCAGCCACATTTTCTTTTTAACACTTGAGGCATCACTCAAAAACTTTTCTTTTTTTTTTTTTTTTTTTTTCATTTTTGCAAAATCTGCAAATAAAAGCACAGTTCTGGCACAGTTGGAAATTTACTAACCGTATTCCCGATTTCTTGTAAACAACTGAAATGATGTTTGACACACAGTTTTGGACTTTCTGCTCCGTTAACAACGAACTGGAAGTGGCGCTACGCTTCCTTTATTAAAATCATCGATTTTCAGTTCGTTCGGTGCCGGCGGGAAGCGAGGATGGAAGAAATTCTCAAGTCCACTCGAATGCTAACCCAATCACTCCGCGGTAGCTATTACCTGGGCCACTTCACTCTGCAAAGTGTTTTGACAAGTGATGAGCCCAAGTGTGTGGAAATGACCCACGGACGAAAGAGTTCCAGAGATTCGGTTTGCAGTTGGTCCTCGCCTGTGTATATTTTCAGATGATTTTAGGGTGTGAGTGGAAATCGATGAGCTCGTTGTATCTGAAACCCATACATCTAAAAATAAATAAATACATAGGTGGGCAAAGTAAGAAAAATAATATTATTACAATGCAGCAAAGTCTGCTGGGTGATGCAGTTAGTAATGACAACTGAACTAATGGACCTCTGAATCGGTCCCGGAGGGATCAGTGTGGACAAAACGCATGAATTAAAGACTATACTTGGTGCAAAGCCATTTCTTGTGAGAGTGAGCCACATCCTCGTTGTATTATTAAAAGCCAAGCAGAGACATTTGTTCATGTGTCAGCATCATACAAATTATCTTGGACTCATGACAGGCTGCATGGTTAACGTTGTAACTCTTTTCACCAAGTTAGCTCTTCCTTATATCCACCAATCAGTTAACCGCACAAGGAACCACCAACTCTCAAATTGGAGAGTTGGTGTGTGTGTTTTCAGCCACACACACGAACACGCAACAAAATGGTCACATTTGCCAAGAATTCTTTCTCCACATTTTCCTGGTTGTAAGGGTGTTTTCACACTTGACAGTTCAGTAGGCTCAGTTCACTTCAACATTTGTAACATTTTCAATTGATGCGGTTTACTTTCACACTGCACTGGGTTAAATGACCCAAACCATCTGAAAACCCTGCTCACCCACTGACCAGTGGTGGCAGTGCACCAAGAACAACAGAAGAAAACAGCACAAAAACCTCAGAAGAAGACATGAGCACAATTTTCTTCTTTGTGAAATGTAAACAAAAATGGAGAAGCATCAGATTTTAGCGAGTGTAGGATTTCTCTTTTGTCTTCGGTAAAAAAAAAAAAGAAAACAAAAACTGGCCACTACCGCTAAACTATTACATTTGAATTGACTGTGTTTTCCCAGAATGCCCTCCTGCAAAGGCATCCTGGGTAAACACAACTGGGTGAACTGGGTAGTTCACTTCCTACTTTTAGAGAGGTCTCCAGTTCGCTTGCATATGCATTTGAACCAGTTCACTTCAACTGAGCCGAGACTTAGGTTTTAGGCAGACCAAAGTTCGCCTTTTTGCTCCGCATCGGAATTTGATTATACAAGTTCTGATGTGGAGCCAAACAAATTAGACCTTCAAGACAAACAAACTAGAGTTTGATGAAAGCGGACTATACAGGACTGGTGTGAATCACGTTGTCATCAGATTCTCCTGCCTTTCCGATGAACCTCTGTATCTTCTCCACAGCAACCTTGAGCCACTTGCTCCTTTTTGGTAGGTAAATTCAACTGAGATATTTACATCTGTTCTCTGTGCTCTCCAATTTCCTTTGATTGATTGAACAATGCTCTGTGAGACGTTCAAAAGTCAGGATATTGCTTTATAACTCAACTTTCCCTTGAGCTCCCCCCACATCTTTTTGTTCTGCAAATCCGCAAGGGTCCACTGTACACACTAAACTTTTTGGAGCTTTACTTCTTATAAAATGTGAAAGCCATACATCATTTCTCTTCTGATGTACTGTTTTGCATAAGTCATGTATCACATGAAATTTACATTTTTGGCTATAAAGCGAAAAAATGTGAAAAGGCTAAAGGGGCACTATCCATTCATGAAATAAAATTAAGTTGGCATTTAGCTCAATTTAAATGTTAAGAGAAAATAGTAACATAGTAAAAACTCGACTGTGACCTCACATATTTACATTCCCTTCACTGAAGAATATGTATATATATTTTTACACATCCCAGCATGTGCAGTAATGCATGATTTTATCCAGAAACTGGCAGATTTTTATGTAGTCCGTGCAGGTGTGTGACAGACCTGAGAGAGAAAGAGGAGAACAAAACAGATCACGGAGAGCACATCTCAGATCAGCACGTCTGTCTTCATTGTGTCAGACGGGAGAAAAGGGGCACCAGGCCACAGCACAAACACAGAGCGGGGGGTCAGGTGGACAATGGAGGAAGAGAAACAGAAGAATAATGTATATGAAGTCCAGCTCTACCCAAAGGTATCGGTCACTGCTGTCTGGTTTGTTCTTTCTCCAGCAGTGGCTCCCTTCGCAGACAGCTCTACAAAATACAGTAGAAGCAAACTGATGCAATAGAAAAACCTTTTAAGGCTTGTTTTCTCTCTGTCGCTCTCTTCCTCCCCAGCAGTTACGCACTAATGGATCTATTTTCCAGCCTAGAGCGTATCCAACCAAACGTCCTGTACCGGATTAATAAACAATTTATGGCTATCAGTCCACAGAGTGACTGACGGGCGAGGATTCATACAACATGTCCGTGTTCTCGTTTTAAATTGTTGATGTCTGTGTCATTGTGCCTTGTTTCACATGAAACTGAACAAATGCATGACTGCAAATTTCGAAGAATAAAACTACTTAAGGTCATGCCACAGTCAAATGTAAGTATAAGTTTTTGCCAAGAGATCAGAGCAGGATTTGTTGGATTTATTTGGATTGTTCGGCTGCAGAACTTATGCTTAGTCCGCTTTCAGTAAACTTGAGTTCATTTGTCTAGACAGACTTGTTTATTTGCGAAGGTCTGAATTCGCAGGCAATCTCTGATGAGGAACAGAAAAGCAAACTATGGTCCACCTAAAAACCAGAGTGTAGATCTCGGTTAGATTAAAACGGACTACGGCAAGGTTTGAATGCTCCAGTTGTGGGAATGTCCTGTATGTTGCTTGTACATACCAATTTTGTTATTGTTGATCTATCATTTAGCAAGAGGAAGGATTACTTAATCTTCTGATTAATAATCCAAACAGTTAACTGTGACAAATATGCAAAAAAGAAACCCTTTTTTTAAGTCTTGTATTTCCAACCAATATATATTGCAAATATCTTGCTCTAAATGATAAATCACTTAAGTTTAACTCTCCGTGTTTGCAAAAATTAATGAGGCACCGTGTGCTTTAAATAGCCTACAAGGCAGGGTCTCACACTTCTCTTTGTTTTTGGGAAGATCTATATCTGTGAAATAACCATTTTATTGATACTGTTTAATATCTCCTGGTCCTGCAGATATCACATCCAGCAAGAAGCCGCTGGAAAGAGAGCAGAGATTAAATCTCAGATGGCAGCCGCTGTGCAACTTCAACACACAATCGGCTGACTGGCACGTCGCCAGCGCGTCGCGAGGAATTGAGCAGAGATGGGAGTGTGCTGAAACATTTGGTGGTTGGGGGTGTTGTCTGTGACTGTGTCTGACGAAAAAATGTGTTCCTGGAGGAGGATTTCTTTTTTTTTTTGTTTGTTTGTGACTCCGTTTCCCTGGCCATCTGCTGGTCTATTCCCGCTCTCATCTATATGGATAACAAGGCGTGCATTGGAATAGATAATATAACAGCCCTCATATGGTGCTTGTGGACTAACAAGGTGGGGCAGATTGCGGGAAAATCATAGGAACTGGTACTCTGCTGGGGGTAGAGGCCATGAACAGGGAGGTGTAACTGCAGCAACAGCATGAAATTTGGTTTAATAAACTTTTTATGTACGATACATAAGTGAAAGTCATTCACAAAAGTAATCGTAATCGCTAAACCTTTCCCAGTATGTTATGTTGATCTCAAATTTCAATATTTTGTTGGTATCTTTTGCCCAAGCAAACAAAAGTTATTGTGCATAAATATAAAGTGTGAGGAAATCAATGTTTGCAAGAAAAATTTGTGCATTGATATAAAATCGCCTGTAACGATGCAGAACAATCTATATGTTACAGCTTCAAGTCCCACCATCTTTGCACAAAAAATTAAGAGACAAAATTTCTGCTGTTGGTATTTGAGGTACCCCGATACCTCAAATATACCTCAAATACCACAGTATCTGTGGACATACCTTTTCAAGTTTTGCAACCAATTCTTAATAAGGCTAATCTAACAACAGGAAAAACACTTGGTAAAAATGGAAAACACAAATATTCTACAATATATTTGTTGTAACAACATCTGTGAGGAGGAGTTGGCCTGAATGTATCTAAAACTGTTTATTTGTAGCAGTGGGGGTAATTATTTTTTCAGACTGAGTGAGGACACATTTCTTCCCTTTAATAAAGAAATTTTTCATTTGAAAGTTTTTGTTAGCATTTTGTATTGATTTAGACCATCTTCGATTCTGAAACCTGTTTTAATTAAGTGTGACGTAAAAGCATGTAAAATCTGCAAGTTAATAATTTTTCAGTGCACCGTGTGATTGATGCCTGACTACAACAATATATGGACGAAAATGTTAAATTTATTACTATGTAAAGTATTTAGGACTTTTTTCACAGTTGGTGAGTCCCTTACCATCTGAAGATGAGAAGTCACTGTTTTATAAATAGTACACAAGTGCTCAAATATGTTTAAATATTGGGACTTGAGTATTATTTTCATAATAGTACACAAGTGCCTACTTGTGTACTGAATACAAAATCATTTTACATCCTATTTTGTGTTTAGTTTTTTCTCCTGCAGGACAAAATGTCTATCATTTTCCAGAACTTTTGAGTTCTGGAAAACAAATAGGAGATAGGAGTTCTTAACCCAGCTCCTATCTGCTTCCCTGTCCCTTCGGAAGTACGGCGTTCCCACAGCTTCATGCTGCCACCACCTTGTCTCACACTGGGGGGTGGTGTCCTTAATTTTCCTGCGCATGGCATTTGGCCAAAGAACTTAAATTATACACATCTTCTGGCAAACTTTAAAACTAGACTCCCAAAGTTTTCTTTTAACATTCTTGCCACTCTTCTTGCCAGAGGCAGTTCTTGTCAGAATTGCATCCTGGGCAAACATCTCCGTCTACCACCTTGTGGCACCCACAAGCAAACATACATTTCTGAAGAAACCCACTGGACAAAACCAAAGATTTATATATTGCAATGTGTCAAAAACATTAGCAACTGTAACCAGTTTATTTTATATTTATTGATCCAGATAGATAAACATAAATACACAGACAGCCTAATTAAATACTGTAGATGTTTATCCCAAGAATATATTTGAAATAAATACATAAATATATTTCAAAACAGTTTAAAATCATGTGCAATCACTGTAATAGCAGGAGTTAATTTGGTTCTAATGTTTATTCCAGTAAGCTTGCAATAAACGAGTTACTAGTCTAAAAATCTAAAATAGTGAGTTTAAGATGTTCAAACAGAATGAGAACTGAAGCCTCAAAGTAGACATAAACCTGTTCATGTGTTATTACACAGATCCAATTTACAACAAACATTGCTTGCTGTGTTTCCACTGTGCATGCAACAAGGGGTGCCATTTCAATGCAAATTCTTACTTTTTTATTTATTGCTTATTTTTGCTAGTGGTGCCCCCTTGTGGTGTGGCCCCTTAGACAGGAAGTCACAACCCCCCCCAATGTTTCTTAGCTCACACTGTGCAACATCTAGACTGAAGATGCACATTTTTAACTGCAAATAGACCATGTTTGACCTGTTTGTTTGTTTGTTTTTTGTTGTTGTTGTTGTTTTTTTATTATTCTTTTTTGGAAAGCTAATAAACAGGCGAAGTTTCAGTTCACATTCTTCAATGCTGTCTTTATAGTAAACTGCCGGTGAGGCTCTGCACCCCGAAGGGAGAAGGTTACGGTTGTTTTGCTCCAGCAGGGTGTCAGACAGATGGAAAAACAAAGAAATAAAGAGATGATGTGGTTGACGGCGATTCCTTTGTGGTCTGACCGGCAACAAAACAGAACGAGAGGGCCGGGGATGGGATGGGCCGGTGGAGAAGCTGTTCCCTGAGGAGGAGCTCTGTGCTAAAATGGAGACGTGTTCAGGTCCTGTGGGGGAAAAAATAAAACAACTGCCCACATCCAGATGTTGGGAGCACAGTTGATGACTGGGATGCCTGAGTTTTGCCTCTGTAAATCTTAATATGTGTATGGGTTTGTCGTGGATTTTCGCTAAATATTTCAAAGTGCTGAGAAGGCAAAGAAAGGGGTGGGGGGGGAGTGGAAATCAGAATCTGGAGCAGCGGTCCCAAAAGATGCGCTCAAGGAGCCCCGTTCTCCCCGTTACAACAGAAATAAAGCTGTTTGATCTTTGGCGCTCGTGTTTCCATTGTTATACGCTGCAAAGCCCTACCCGCCCAGAGATATTCACTGTAACCACGGCGCTACTGCTGAGGCTAATAAACATGAACAGATAAATAGGCAGAATCAAAACATTTACTCATGCAACCTGCAACGCACTTAATGCCACCAGGGACTTGCAGCTAATTTGTAGCATTTTTACACACCTTCCCATTGCTAATGAGCATTTTCGGGGAACCAGTTTCTCCTCATCTCATCCTCCGCCTAGCTGCACAACTAAATGTTTTTATTGTAATGATCTACATCAGCATCTTCACTCTTGTATCTTGTTCTGACAGATGAAGTTGAGCTGAACTTAAAATTAATTTTCTTTTTGCTAAAAAATTTTAGGTTTTCCTGCCAACAGTTCTACTTTGCAGATAGAGTTATGCACAAAACCAAATTAATGGACGCTCGCCATTGTTTTGCACAGTGTCATATCTTTTAGGGCCTAATAATAAATAAACGAATTATATATTTAAAAAATTATAATAATTAAAATTAAAAGTTCAGCAGATGTCTTGATTGCAGAAGATGACTCTACATGAACTGAACATAATTCTCTTTGGGGGAGGGAGGACAGTGGGTTGGTCAGCATTTTTCTAGAGGACACCCCCCTAAACTCACCTTTGGTTACGCCACTGAGATGGAGTAGTTCATCTTCATCAAGTGCTGAGGAGCTGACTCTTAGCCTGGCCGCTTCACAGTCAACTGAACGCCTCAGTGCATGCTGAAGGTCGTATTCTTTAATAAAACTGTAAATGAATTCAGGCGGTAATGATTTAAACAGGGACTCGCCCAGAAGTATAAATTAACAAGATAACTATTAGTCATACACTCCACAAATGTTGAATTGAATTGTAAAAAAAAAAAAAGAGAGAGAAAAAATGGAGCTAAAACTCTGCAGTTAGCGCCAAACCTTGTGAAGGACACGGCATGCATGTCAAACAAGATGGTGTGGACAGATGAGAGTGAAACGGAAGTTCCAGTAGAAAACTGGCACCTTGAATGCAACACTCCCAATATAGAAAATACTGGTAGCATCATCTTCAACAGTGACAGAGAAGCTTAAATGGGACATTTTCTGTCTCATTCATGAAATTTCAATCAATCTGTCTATAAAAAAACCTGATTATTTTAGGGGTGGTTGATAACTTTGCTCATTAGTGCAAACGTTGATGTTTGTTGGTGGATTTGTCCAAGACTCCTTAGCAGTTAGTTATACATTGCACATAATTAACACCAACACCTCCACCAGTGGTGCCTGTACTACAGTTTGTTGACTAAGGTGTTGGGATGATCGGTGTGTGAGTGCAATGCTGTCTGTGTGTGTAAAAGCTGCAGCTGGGAAGCATGTGACAACCCGTAATCTAAACTTTTTCCCCAACAATTCAATCAAGTCATCTTGGCTGCACTTCTGCCGAGGCAGAGCAGAGAGAACAGGGTTTGATTAGAGACTGACATCATTTTTTTTTTTATGGTTTTTGCTTATTGAATGACTAAAAAAAGAAAAGACAGCAGCAGCTGCTGAATCGATACAATGCTCCGGTTGTTGCCCGAGATTGTCTTCCAGACTGCTTCCTAACGAGTCAGCCCAACTGTGCTTGCAGTGTTGAGCAGTGGGTCGCTCAGCATCGATAACAGACATGAGCAATCTACGGCAGCACACCCTCACGCTGGACAACTCCTTATCACCATGTTCCACCAGCCAACCCATTCATTCCACACAAAAGTGCTCTTTCCTCCGAGCATCCCTCTTCAGTGTGCCGTATTCATATTCCGTCCTTCTGTTTTGTTTGGTTCCTGACCCTACCTGTTCTGCTTCTCTTGCAGATCAAAGAATAAATGAAAAATGGATCTCGCCCTCCTCCGGATCCCAGACAGTGGAAACAGTGGCCGCTAATTGCTCACACCAATTAGAAACTATAAGCTGAGCGGGAGTCTGACTAATAAACCAAGCTGGAGAGAGAGAGAGAGAGATAAGAAGCTATAGTAAACACTGGAATAAACCCACAGCTTTCAAACCACAGAGGTTGAGAAGGTTGGGAAAGAAATTAAATGAGGCGTTTGCAGGTTTTGGAGGGTGACTCAGAAATAGGATAAATAGGAGCAGAGGCAGTTGGTTGGTTGGCTGGGCTCTACATAAAAGATTGCCCTCGGCATGCTTATAGCTGCCCTTTCTAATGGTGTTTTTGCATCTCCATATTGCAGCTTTCAAATGACATAAACACACACACACATCCACACACGCCTGTGCGGTGGACAGCACCTCAGTAACTATATTGATTTTCACCCTGTTTTTATCTCTCAATAACCTTGGATCTGTACTACTTTCTGGAGCTTTTTTTTTTTCTCGTACTGAACAATTCTTATTGCACAACTATAAATTCTTTGTATGAACATGGTTTTTTATTGTTATTATTATTATTTTTCTTCCCAAAGTATGTTGTTAATAATTGTAACTCTGGCCATGAACTCACCTGGATCTTTCTTTTTGTTGTTCGTTTTTTTTCAGTCATTTGGATTCCTCTCCAGACAAAATGGCTCACGTGTTGTTTGCTTTAAATGCAAACCTCATCCGTCACTCCAGCTGTTGTTTTTAATCAATAGAAGTAATCTTTGTGCATTTTCAGGGAAAAGATTTGAATGCCTTCTTTTTCATTTATTTTTTTTCTTTAAATCTAACCTCCTATTCAGACATGCACACACAGCTTCCATTAAGTCTGCACTGTTCGCCCTCCACGTTATTGCCTCCAGGCACTCTAACTTGGAGTCTGGACTTATTATGCCTCTCCCTCGCTGAATTTTGGTGCACTCAGCTTGTGAATTGAGAGGGAATGAGCTCATTCTACCTGTGTCAGCACAAGGAATGGTTATGCTGCAGACGCCTCGGTGAGGAAAGCGTAATGAGGAAGCACCGGAGGTGGACCCCGCTCTGAGGATAGGTTTCTTCCTCTCACCCAATCAAGGCTGAGATGATTTCAGACTCGCACTGCTGCGGGTGAACATATTTATGGAAATATTTCAACTCCTCTTTCTGGAAGAGCGCTCAAGGCTCTTTGTCCTCTCTCAAACTCAATCAAAATCCTCAACTTCTCTCCTCTTATCTTGTTCCTTATTTTTCCTAGTGCAAAGCATGTAGCCTCACAGAATAGTGATATCCTTGTGAAAGATTCCAGACTTCAATGTGTGCGCCTTTAATTTCTTGTGACAGAGACAAACTGGAGCACAATTGTAAAGTGGAAAAACTAAAAAGTAAATCTAGTCGTATCTAAGTCAACCCTTCGTAGCACCACCTCTAAAAGTTACAGATTAAGTCTTTTGGAGATTGTTTATCCCAGCTTTGCACGTGTAGAGATTGAATTTATTTATTTATTTTTTCTCAATTCTTCTTTCCAAACTCCAGCTCAGGCAGATTCACCTGTTTTCAAATCTTGCAAAATATTCTCATTGGATTTGGGTTTTTGACTGGGACAATATAAAACATGAACAAATTTGAATCCTTTGTCCTTGCTGTATGTTTAGATCCACCGCCCTGCTAGACGTTGAGCCTCTTCAATCTCAAATCATTTGCCGCCGTTTTCCAGGATTCCCCAGATTTCAGTCTGACGAAAGAGCTCCACTTAACTTTTAAGTCATTTCTATTTTTATTACGATAAACATCTAGAAACAACTTGTGTTGTAAAAAAGACAGAAAAATGCATGAGAAGAATATTGAAATGCTGATAGGAGCTACGTAAACATAGTCACAGCGACCAGTCTGTCCCCACATCATGATGCTCCCACCACCATGTTTCAAAGAGTGGATGGTGTGTTCAGGGTCATGTGCATTTTTAAGCCACAGTTAGACCGTTTTGCACCAGCTGCCTTGAGAACTTGTAGACGTAGACAATGTTCCTTTGACTTCTATCCCTGCTTGAGGCAATTCTAATCTTAGACAGTATGTGGTCTGCAGGATTAATCTTCCTGTTTTCAACAACTGATAGGACCAGAGGAGACTGTAGAGGAAATACATTCTTAATACAGCTCTAACCACAAAGTTTGGCCTTGAAATTATTACTTTTTAGTTGTTTTTACAAGGCGACTAAACAGCTGGTGGTAATTATTCCCTCATGTCTATGTTGAGCCGTGCATATGCTTTTAAAAGATGCTTTCTGACTCTGTCGGTTTGCACCCTGTTAGTGAGTGTTATCCATGCTACCACTGTTACCAAAAAGGAGACTTGCATATCCAGCTGAAACGGAGGATTACACCCTGGACACTGTTTATTATGTTTTTGTCTTTGATCATTTCCTGATTTGTATTTGTGAATACTTTGAAAACCTGTGCTACTGTCCTTCTGTTTCACATTTACGTGGCGTTGGTCTGTCACATAAAAGCCTAAAAGATGACATAAAAGTGTGACGTGACAAAATACGATAAAAGTTCAGAGGTCATCAGTGCGTTTGAATGACTCTGTGGCATACTTATTTAATTGCCAGATTGGATCTTGCACTCATGGCTCCAAACAAAGAAACCATCTGCTTTTGCAATCATCTGAGGAGAAAGCAATCTGACAGTTTTGTGTCTGGGAAAAAAAAAAAAAAAAAAAAACATCTTTGTTTGCTAAGGAGGCAAAAAAACAGAAAAAAAATAGAAGAAAAGGAAGATGGTGACATAACGGTGGCCGTCGTACTGTTAAGAGGGGAGAGGTTTTGTTACCTGAGCAAATTTAGCCAAAGACACTCAGTGCTGCTTTTATCTTCTTCTTCTCCTTCTTCTTCTTTTCCCAGCTGCCTGTCAGAATTGTGGCTGAGCTACATCCACTTCGGTGTCTTTTAGCCACTCTGGGATCTCTGTGGTGGCTCGCAGCAGATGCTCGACAGCCGAAGGAATCGGCCATGACGGATGGATGTGTCTGTCCGAGAGGATGGAGGGGTCACCGTGGGTCTCTACAGTGATGTAGACACTTCCCTTCTCGGCCCCCTTGACGTTTTTAATTAACCTCTTTGGGAGGATCCATCTTGGTAATCACAGCCTTGAAAGTCCCAGTATAAGGAATTGTCTGACCTTTTCTTCTGTCCAGTTTATTACTTTACTTTTTTTCTACCTCGCATTCAACGACAGCATCACACAATGCAGAAGACAACAGAGAAAGTAGTCCTTCTGATCTCTCATTTTCTCTTTTTTTTTTTTTTTATTCTTTCAGGAGTTTGCTCTCCTCACTGAAGGTTTTTGCCTTGTCCCCTCTATTCATCTAAATTCTCCACCGCTGGAATTTGTTTTCACTTCGCGGGAAATAAAAACAAGTTCATTGATCCCGCCAAGAGGCGATCACGGTTTAATGGCAATTATACGAGGTAAAACTTATGAGAGTCCTCCGTGTCTCGTCTCAGTTCTCATTTTCTCCTCCTGCGCTAATAGACCTTGTGGCCTCATTATATGGAAGCTGACAAGAAGCATGGACATAAATAAAAATAATCTTATTTTTCACTTTAGACTTCTGAGGGACAAACAGGCCTCAGTACTCCTCCGGGGGAGCCAACTCCTCAGTGTGATGTCCCAGAACAAGCAGATCAAACGCCTCTCCTCTCGGCTTTCTTCCTATCACTCTATTTTGGTTGCCTTCTTTCATGTTGGGGAGCAGTGGCTTAAGTGGCTCTTTTTTAGGGGGGAGAGCTCACTGATGGGCTCTCAAATAAAGCCTGCGAGAGCCGAGGAAATAAATTGGTTCATTCTCAGGTTGGGATTTCAGTGGCGCCCCCCACTGTCTGCTTACAGACGGTGTGAGAGCAGTTGCATCATTTCAGTTTATAGGAGTTTTACACATGTTTTATGAACACTCAGTGGATTGAACAGATGGGGCTAAAGTTTTAATCCATGAGGCCACAGCTCCCTCATGTGGACAACTTGTGCACTACAACGTTTTGATCACTCAAACCTTTGTAGATCTGAAATTGTCTTCCACCATTATCAGTCTGTTTTGTCATATTGTAGCAATAAAGTCAGTACTTAAAAGAATAAAGTACAAACGCTTTGTTTGTTCAACCCCTGATTGTTTACTTTAGATTTTGCATGCAGAAGTTTCAATATTTGGTAAGTGCATCCGAATGAAGGTGATCTGGTATGATGAGACCAAAGTTAAAGCTTTTGTTTTACAGACCCAGAATTTACCTAAACAAATATATGCACACCCATTCTGCCCTGGAAATGCCTTAGAACTCCCCAAAATGAGATGGAGTGTCACTGGGTCACATGATGTCTAGTTCTCCTCTTGTGCCTGTTAACCCTGTAGCCTCATTTTGGATAGATGGATGAATGCAAGAACAAAGAGGGAGACTGATGATTGCCTGAGTTGCTAATACATGTTGAAGCCATTTGCAGTTGCCTTCCAACTTCGCGAGGAGTTTGGATGAAGGTTCTCAGTCTCCAATTGGCAGGAATGGTTCTGCTGCCTCGAAGTAGGTAAGTGTTTAATTGTCGGGTGAAATTGTCCCTTTCTTGGGGGCCTTCGTAATCTGCTCTCTGTAGCCCTGGGTCAACCACTGTAAGTGGGTCCCATCTATTAGTAGCAAGGTACTTTTCCCCCCCCAGACATGCGTTGAGAACAGACAGTTTTTTTTGTTTTTTGTTTTTTTTTCAGCAGAGCCTGCTACAGACACACTATCTCAGATATCTATGATGTTTACCGGTTCTAGTTCTGGGAAATTGCTTGCGCTTCTCCCGTATTCTTCATCAGGCAGGTAACCAGAGTGGTGAGTCATTGTCTGGCAGTCTCTAGACTCTCGGGTACAGACAAGGTTATTCTGCATTGTAGCATTGTGTTGTTCTAACAGCTGGCAGATTTTGCTCTGCGTTCAGTTGTAGTCAACTAGTACAGCAACGTAAAATACTATAAAAGAAATATTGAAAGAAAGGAGGCTCATACTACAACACTGTGATATAATACAGTACAGGTTGGGGTTTCTTTAATGCTTTGGTAGGTTTTCAATTTTGCACTGGAGCTACAGCATGTGATAAATATAAAAATATTACATAGCCATTTTTTTCTGCATTAAAACAATAATGCAGCATGTACTTTGGATATGTTTCTTATACTTTTGTAGCTAAACAATGGGTTTCCTGTGTTTCATTTGCAGTATGATAAACTGTAGGTGCCTATAGACTGGCTGAGTTTTTTGAGTAGTACATAATTACTAGTAGTAATGTAATTGCTATAATATTATACTATTGTTTAATATAGTTATTTGTGTGATTATACAACATAATATTCAGTTCTGGTCTGGAGACATTATTATTATTATTATTATTATTATTATTATTATTATTATTATTGTTGTTGTTGTTGTTGTTGTTGTTGTTGTTTAATTCATAATATGCATCTCTTGTAAAACCTTTGTGCTGCACGCAGAAATTATAGAATGAACGACATTTTGTAGCCATCACAAACAAGTCTGCAGGCAGGAAAGTATTAGTCATAAACACACCAAAATCCATTATAATCAAGGCTGCCCCTCGTTTTATAGGCAATCTGCAATATTGTTGGCCTGCGCCACTGTCACAGGAAGTGTGCCGCAACCAATTTGTGGGACATTTATGAACGCTTCAGTCGTTGTTCTGACGGTTCGGCACGCTACCGGGTCACCACGGAAAACGAGCGAACAAACCGACAGAACACCTTCACTATGGCAACTACCCGTCATTCAGCGCTGGGTCGGAACTGCAGTTGCGATGGAGTTGGTGCTTTGGTGGTGGCACAAAGCGCCTCGGCTACAGCGTTGGCACAGGCGGGCTTTTCTGAACCGAACAGCCCGCTTGATGGTGATAGAGGGAACTTTGGTAAGAGGACTGATAGGTGTGCAGAGAGAGAGAGGGGAGTTATTCTCAAACTGCCATACGTCTATAACTTCTACAGTTATGTAGGAAGTCTGAAACTGGTTCACGATTACAGCTGCCGGTTTGAATGTTTCACTACTTTAATCTGCTCTGGCTTAAAAATACACCTAAATTCTTCAAAACTTGACTAGCGTGTTCTACATTGATAGCGAAATATTTAAATCCCAGTCTGTAATTTATGAAACCTTTATTTGATGTTACTAGTTCTTATATGTGTATATATATTTATGTTTGAGTAAATCAAAGAAAATGGTGAAACAAAAACGGCTGAAACTACGGAACCCCCGAGGGGGCATGGGGAATTCTTTTTTTCTTTTGCGTTCCCCTCACAAAACCTTTGTGTTCCCAGGCAATATGCTTGCTGTAATATTTTGTGGTCTGTTTTGTATGCTGTCACGGATGTCAATTTAACATTTAAAATATATACACATTGAAAGGGCTTTAGTGAAAACGTTCATTTGGTGCAAAAAAAAAAGATTTTAAATCGATTTATCCTCTGCATGTTTATGTTTGTTTGTGAGGCTGAGATGGAACTGCACATGAAAACGGCCCTTTAATAGCCATTCAGACTATCAACACAAAAGAGACACAATCCAAACTGTCAGATGACTCATTAGTAATTAGTCATTACCACATGATAATAACTCAGAAATAGTCTAAATATTTTGGATGTATTTTTTCTTCTATCTATCTATCTAGAAAAATATATAAAACTTCTGATATTTCACAATTACATATTAGCATACAACTTACAAAAGCCTTACATAATAGAAAGTACGGTGGCCACCATAACAAGGGCTTACATATTCAATTTTGCTGTATGAAAAAGAAAAAAAGAAAACAAAGCCTCCATGTCCCCGTCGGGGGCTCCGTATGAAACGTTCTTCTTATGCACATCTCACCCTCTCTAGTGGATGATCCTGTCCATGTCCATGTATCCTGATGCGAGGTCCCTCGTGAATGTTCTTCACGCAGCTTTCACAGGAAACTATGATTCGACGTACGATTCTGTCCTTGTCATCAGCTGTCCCAGTGAGCAGGCAGCGCAGGATATTGGCAGGTATGGCTAATTTTACTGTACTTTTTTTATCATTGAATTACATTGTATCAGACTTTATCGCAACAGTTTTTGGATTTAAGTATTTCTGAAAAATTGTGAAAATATTTGTTTCATGTGAGCGGGTTTTAGAAGATTTTTTTTTTCTGATTAAATCTGTAATTCAGTCAAAGTGATGTAACCGATACAAAGTCAATCATCTTAGTCCAACTTTGGCCAAAACAATGTTGAACCACTAACTCAAGAGTTGTATTTATTCCCTTGTTGTTGTTTTTAGTGAAATTATAGAAATCATGATTTACCGAATGACACTTTCTGACAACAGTCATAGATATTCATGAAGACTTACTTAAAATCTGCTGGATTATATCTTTAAAAGTCAGGTTCATTTAATTTTTATACTGTCTTTCTACCTCTCTTTATAACAGCCAACTGTTTTTCTCTGCCTTTTTTCTTTATCAGGTCTGTAATGGAAAGAAACCTGGCAGCCAGAGTGAACATTCTCCCCGGGACCACAGCAATGTAAGTCCGACACAAGACAGAGAAAAAGATGTTTCCCCTAAATCCAGAAGTGAATATGTGGTTTGACTTCAAAATGTATCTAATCTGAAAATAACTATTCTGTTATGTTTTGTGGTTCATCAGGTACAACTGGAAAAGTAAAACCAAAGTTGGAAGTGGTATCCTGATTGTAAGCTGTTTTCAGTTCATTCCAATTCACTGTTTTCAATTCTGGAACAGAACACATGTTTTTAATTGTGTTGTGTCATTGCAGCTGGTGAAAACACTGTCCACGTTCAGGACAGTTGAAGCTCATATAAGGTAAAAAGATTTAAAAAGTTTTTTTTTTACTTATCATATGTCAAGTCATTTGCTTTTAGAACTTTTTGTAAAATTTCAAAAAGTATGTCCAAAAGGAAGACATAAATAAAGAAAATTTATATAATTTAAAATATAATGTCAGTGAATATCAAGGATGCCATTATAGTCACAGGTCTGAGCAAATTCTATTAACATTTAGACCATACTTGTTTTAGCAGGACAATTAGTCTTCTTCCATACACGTAGCCTACCTGTTTAACTTGCTATAAACTAAATAGCAAGTTTATAAATTTTGCAGCTGAAGAGTAAATGAGTGATACAATACTTCCTGGATGCAATTGTTCCTGTAGGAGTATTCTGCACTATTCCTGAGGCAACAAGTAATGAACAATTCACGAATCTGTACGTGACAGTTTCACTTTGTTTCACTTGTTATAAGTAGTTACAAATTGCTTGTTTGTTGCAAAAATGTCATCCCCTAATGCTAGCTCCTTCATTGGGGTATAAAGGTAAGTGCATATTGCGTAATGTTGTGCCTTAAGTAAGATTCAGTCTGGATTCTTTTAAGCCATCAGGCTTAAAACTTGCACTTCACAACTCTTGATCACTTTCTATGACTTTAAACTCTTTGCTATTTTCTGGCTCCCTTCAAGGTCCATCAATCCCTATGTGAAACTAGAAGCCAAGGTTTTCGTAGGACGGTATTCGGCTTTACACGAAGCGAATAACGACATATTTCCATTAAGACTGATAAAGCCTTGACATCCCAGCCAGTCACGTCATGAACAGCAGTCAGACAAGAACAACTGAGCCGTGTGTGTGCACGCTATTATTCAAAGTTCTCAGAAAATTTTCTGCATAGTTCAGATTTGTTTCCATGTGATGGCATTGTTTTAAGAGAAATAAAGCTTTTTTATCGGAAGACATGTTTTTGATACTTTGTTGCCATGGAAATTGAAACACTTTTTAAGGCAAAGGGATATCCAACTGGGTATCCATCTATTTCAAAATTTAGTCAAAAGGAGGAAAATTTGTATTTTACAGGCAAATTTCAGATTGGTTTTGTTGTGTGCGATCTCTAAATCACGTTCCAATAACATTCTGGGTTAAACTACTTTTACAGACATACTTTTTGTACTTATTAAACTTCTGACAACTTATGTTTTTTCCAATATTACCAGAAATGCCAAAGTTAATTTAAATGTGTTAATATACAGTCATAGCATTTGTATAGCATAGTTTACAATTTCTTAATCGAAATGCGATTCCAGCAGCTTGATGTTGGCTGTTGGTTTTATCCATTCCCATCCCCATTTATTTGATGCATGTGTTACCAAATTCTTAGCAGAAATGGCATTAAAGGTTAGAGTTAGATTAGTGATGTATAGGGTTAGATGTGCAGCAAAGGTTTTAATTTGTGTCACTCTTACTTTAGATTTACTAATAAAACTGGCAGTGTGATCCATTTAAAGATGAAATATAAGCCAAGAACAAGAAGAAAATAAAAACAATTTATTTTGTCTTAGGCCCAGCCATTCTGCACACATTCAGAGGTCCAGGAACAAGCTGCCCTATTTTGATCGCTGGCTGATAAGTGGGTGCACCATTAGTTTTTAATTCAAACAAAATTAGTGTATTATTTTCATACCTCTTATAGTCATAATAGATTAAATAGGTTTAGTTTTTACTGTATGAACAGTACTGGTAAGCAGATTAGGTTTCAAACCTGGTTTCAAACCTTAGTAACAATTGAATCAAATCTTTTGTTGGATGAGAGACCAGACCATGAGATGTGTCTAAAATACAAATAGTCTTAAAAATGGAACCAAAATATCAAATGAAATATAAATGTGATGCTAATAAAAACATTAGCATCCAGCTAATGAACACAGTCTTTATGGTTTTATTTACATATAAATATTTTAGGGTTGTAGGAGAAATCTAAAAGGTACAATGAACTGGATGAGGGTGACACAGAGACAAACTGGGATGTACAAACTAAAACCAATGCCTTGAGAAAAAAAAACAAAAAAAACACACAAGGGGCAACTAGAGAGAACGACCTCTTATTTTCACGAAATGGACAAAGGAATACGTGCCCCACTCTACACTTTGCCTTCATAGGAAAAATTGTAAAAAGAAATGCAAAAAAGGCAGGAGATAAAGGACAGCTGAAGTACCATCATCTCTAAATGACCACAACCACTTTGATGGAGGAGTTGACCTGCAGCACCAGATGATTGGTTCCTAATTCTCACAGAAAAACCAGAAGATGGCGTGTGACAGTGCCACATCATTCTATTTTACAAATATTATTACAAACATATAAGGAAATGAGGAATCAGCACATATATTGCATTGCTGTGAAGGGATCTGACTAAAAAAAAAAAAAAGATGTGCACTCCCACAAAGGCATACAAGTGTGTGTGTGTGTGTGTGTGGAAGGGGGGGTGCGCGTGTGTGTGCGTGTTAAGGTGAACTAGGACTGTCACATGGTTTATAACAGCTTTGGAGAAGCAATGTTTGACTCTGTGGCTTCTTGCATCTCAGTTCTTTACCCATGCAATTTTCTGGTCAGCAATTTGGCAGAGCACATTTTCAGCCTCTTTATACTACCGAAGCATCCATTAAGCTAAACTAAATTGATAGGGATGTATCTACCAAGGTCTGTTATGCTCATAAAGACCCAGTAGATGTCTTTTAAATGGCTGAGCCTTTCAAACTGCTTTCCCACAGGAAGATCATAATGAGATAAAAGGGCTCCGTTAGGAGAAAATTTCAATGTTAGGCATATTTCTGTAATGTGTTATAATGGGAAAGGCATCTATACAGAACTAGTCAACTTGGTAAATATATGTGCAAAAAGGGGTAAACTGTACATATATACTTTAAATCATGCTTGATTTGTCCCTAAATAAGAAAGGTTTGTGTTTTATTAGAATTTGGTAATGTAACTAATTCATAATTCATAATTGTATGATTATAACACTTTAACTGGTAGAATAATTAAACAGGGCTCTCCAGGACGCTCCCAGACCAGCTTGTTTATTTGAAAAAGAGCAGTAATTGGTTAGCAAGTGTCAAAAACTTATTATTTGGTCAAAAGTAGTCAAAATACTGAACAGAACGGAACTGTCGATGTCTTGGGGTAAGATGAATGCCACTCATAAAATGACGGCCCTGTTGCCATATGATCTCCAAGATATCGCGAGACATCACACATGATGGAATTTTTTTTTCATGGCGGCGCCCTCTCATTAAGTGCAATAACGCTGAGAGAGAAGAAAACGAATACTGGGCCAAGTAAATAGTGTAGAGCCATTTTTCTATTTCTGTCTTTGTGCAGGCTCCATCATACCACCGCCGTAATATAGAAATTATCAGAAAAAGACACTTGTTTTCACAAATACGACTGTGGCTTCGGTTGGACCCTGACTTCAGCAGACTCCTAAATAACAGCAGCACACAACAAAGACATCAACACAGATGATAAAGGTAAGTGCAGTTGCTTTTTTACTGCAGTGATTAGAAGTCACCACACGACCAAATAAACGACACGATGCATGTGAAAAATGAAGGACAAGCACAAGATTTGCACTCCGTTGTAGAACAGCAACGTGCTCGATGTACTGGTCGCAAGATCAGCTAATGACATGTAACCAGGTGATAATAATTTAAGACTGTAATGAGCGCAGGTCACGGTGCTGAGGCCTCATAGAAAAGGAAGAATCACTAAAGTCTTTTTGACATTATTAATACGCGCAAAGCATAACTTGTCATATCTGCTAGGCTAGGTCTATTAGAAAATGAAAAATCATTAAATGTCAATTAGTGCAAATTACGCACAAACTGGTGCGTTGTATCTACTCTTAACATGCATTACAACACCTGGAAGCAAATGTCAATTTGAAGTGTATGTTCCAACTTTATATGTTCTACAAATAGCAACATAGAAAAGGGTTTACTTTTCCATGTTGCTCTTACCTTAGGAAATATGCACCTTGCAACTTTTACAGCTTCGTAAAGATTTCTGAAAATGTAAGGCTTTGCATATGAACAAATTTGCACTCACATGTGGACCGCTCGTGACACAAAATAATTTAGTGGTCGAGATGCCAAAGCTCAGAGAGATCAATGAGGAAGATGTGGCTCAGTCGCAACCACCATCATGAAAACATCACAATTACTATTCATAATACTGTGCATTTAATTTTTTAAAAAGTAAATCTGTCTATTTATTTTCCTGTAGACATCCATTGGTTGGTTTTAACTAAAAAAATAAGGGCTTGATGAAAGAAGCTCTGTTATGGACCATCAACGCCCAGAACATACCATGAAGGAAGAGGAATTGCAGAGCAGTTCAGTCGCCACTGGTAATCTACTAATAAGTTTGTCATTTAAGCATAACACTTTTTATGCTGCAAATTTCTTTATGTGAATGCAGCATTACAAATGTGTTGATTTTGGATACTAATGTTTTTTATTGAGGCTTGGTAACCAGTTTTCCACAATTCACCAGTATCAAGGATTGATGCAGATGAACTCTCACATGGCTTATAACAGGACTGTAAGGTTGCCCATGTGACTTGTGGAATCATAGAGTCAGAGTTGTGCAAGAAGTTAATGTTATTTGAATCTTCTCTGCAGATGTCAACCAGCTGTTTGTGGTTAAAACAGAAGACCCAGACGAGTGGTCCTATGGTCTGATCTATCACAGTCCAGAGGATGACACAAAGGGGAAGCTCTCCAGCAGTCCACTGCCCACCGGTAATCTGTTTAACAATTATGGATTTTTAATTTGGAGAAAATTTTTATTGTTTTTTTTTTTTTTAACTGCTACACTATTGGAAGGTTGTTTCAGCTGTGATCAGAACAAAATGGCTGTGACAATATTAGAAATGTAGCATTATCCAGTTGTTGTAATGTTATCTACTCTGTTGACCAACCAGACCACCTAGGTGTGTTACTCATAGATATCATCTGCATGGCTCGTGCTAAAACTCAAACTCACCTTTCATAAACACAGATGTAAAAAAAAACAAAAAACAAACACATTATTTGAAACCATTTTTAGATTATAGCACGGTAGCATGTTTGATGTAATCTTTTTATCTTAAACAGATTGGTGAGTTAAGATTGAGCTTCTCTCACTATCCTCTGCAGGGCCCGTGTAGGTCTGCTCAATATTAGAGAATTTTGGGATGGGAATACTGTTAGTAAATATTCCGATGGCAATAATATTGTAATCCATGTCTATTTTCTTCTTTCCACTCTCTTATCTGTGCGTCCATCACTCTGTAGTAATTCTAGTAACAAAATGCGTATGCCTCATTTATCCCATGCTTTTGTGTGCAATTTATGATAAATCATTTCACATTCAAATTTAAAAATACTTTATTGATCCCAAATGGAAACGAAGCATGTTTTGCAACTTTAGTGCCAAAAAAAAAAAAAGAGCAATATGAAGTCACATGGAAAATCTTATAGTTGTGGGTGTTTTAATGTTTTTTGCAGATGACCTGCAAGTAATCAAAGAAGAAGCGTCTCATGAATCGGACTACAGACTAAAACATCAGGGACCAGAACTTAACATAAAGGAGGAGAAGGAGGAAGTTTCAGCCAGTCCATTGACAACGGGTATGTGGATTTTTGTACTGTTTCAACTTTTGCCATTTAGCTGTGTGTGTGTGTGTGTGTGTTAATAACTTTGATAATAACTTTGTAGCACTGCTTTGGTGCTGGATTGATTGTATTGTGTTTTTGTTTTTTTTTCATAAACCGATATCTTCTCATCAATAGGTGTGCCTCCAATTAACCAAAATGTGTCAGTTAAACTATCAGAGCTTTATGGAAAGAAAGCTCAAGTCACACAGCTTACTAGACAATTGTCAATGATGCTGACGAAATGTATAGAAACTTCTGAATTCAAAGAATGTTGCAAAAAAAAAAAATCTGTAAGAAAGGCTACTTCCTGATATAAATGTGTGTTTCACACTTTCCTACAGATGTCCAAAAGGTGCTAGTGGTTAAAGAAGAAGTTCCTGATGAATGGAGCTTGTCTACAACTCATAGGAACCCAGAACCTCTCAACGACGTAAACGAAGAAGAGCATCACCCATGTAACGGCGGTAGTAATTTTGATGTCCGTAACGATGACTGGCAGATAGAAACTGTGCAAGAATTGGAGGAAAATAATGCAGTAGAATTTAACACACCCCGAAAATTTTTTAGCTGTTCTATCTGTCGTAAACAGTTCCTCTATCAGGAGTCTTTTCAGAAACACATGAAAGGCCATTTAGAAAAAAGTGATTTCGGCTTCAACGTCTCTGACAAAGGTTTTATTGCAAAGCCAAATTTAGATTCGGAGTCGATTGATTCGGAGAAAGCGTTTGGTTGCGATGTTTGTGGCAAAACTTTCCACCAAAGGTCGTATCTCCATAGACATAAGCGAACCCACACAGGAGAGAAAGCTTTTAGCTGCGATATCTGTGGTAAAGCATACGTTGATAAGTCAACCCTTAGCAAACATATGAGCATCCATAGTGGACAGAAAGCGTTTGGTTGTGACGTTTGTGGTAAAACGTTCATCCAAAAGTCCAATCTTTATAAACACAAGAGAATTCATACAGGAGAGAAACCATTCATCTGTGATGTTTGTGGTAAAGCATTTATATACAAGTCTATCCTCAATGGCCATATGTTGGTCCACACAAGAGAGAAAACATTCAGCTGCGATGTGTGTGGTAAAACATTCACGGAAAAGTCCAATCTCCAAAAACACAAGAGAATCCATGCCGTAGAGAAGTCATTCAACTGTGATATTTGTGGGAAATCGTTCATCAGTAAGTCGACCTTGAACAGACACGTGGGGATTCACGCTGTGGACAAACCATTCAGATGCTTGGTCTGTGGTAAAACATTCCATCAAAAGGTAGTTCTCAATAGGCACATGGGAATCCACACGCTGGAAAAATCCCTCGAGTGTGACGTCTGTGGTAAAATGTTCAAACAAAAGGCGCACCTTGCTACACACAAGCGAATCCACACGGGGGAGAAACCATTTATCTGCGAAGTGTGCGGTAAAGCATTCAACCGAAAGGAGAGGCTTTGCTCGCACAACAGAATCCACACGGGAGAAAAACCATTTGGTTGTGATTTTTGCGGCACCATGTTCAATGACAGCTCAACCCTTCGGAAACACATGAGGATTCACACTGGAGAGAAGCCTTTTGGCTGTGATGTTTGTGGTAAAAGGTTTCGATTCAGATCTAATGTCAAAAAGCACATGAATACCCACACGGAATAGAAAATCAATGTTGAAGGAAAGGATTTGCTTTGCTCATGAGCATCAAAACTTGTACACACCATTGTACAATTCAACTATTTGGGATTAAAAATGTGGGATTTAAAGTGCAAACAAAGTATTTTGTAAGACTGTATTTACATGAGAGTAATGTTGAGGAAAAGTTTCATGCTTAGACAAGACTGCAAAGAAGTCTTGAATCAGCTGTAGTTGTCATGCCAGGCCACAATGTGGCGCTGTGATTTTAGCACGTCGTCAAAACACAAACACACTTTTGACACCTCATTACCTTCTACCTCATTTAGAAAACAGTGACCCGTCTCCGATAAACCGAGTGCTCATGTAACACGTATTTAATTCATATCAGAAGTTGTCTTAAGCTGAAAAGGCTGAGTAGCTCAAGTTCCCCTCTGACACCTGGTTTAAAAAACTGCGGATGTCAGGGACTGCGATCACTAGAGTTGTGTAAACATGCAGCTGGATTGCCACAAAAATGTTACAGTTTCACTGAAAACTAGCTCTGTGTAAACAGAGCTTCTCATATGGACAGACAGATGGGCCTCTCTGTTGAGTTGTGTTCATATCTCAGAGAAATGCACCTACTTGTACAGTTTTATGCCATCAACATATGTACAGTGAGAAATGTTTATGTACATGATAATTCTCAGCTAGGGTTTAGCCTCATGAAACCTCAAATATGATGGTCCAGATTAACCACTGTTCACCAACAAACTTACCATACTCATATTGTACAAATTAAATTATTAATAATACTTAATGTAGGATAACACTAAGTATGACAAATTTATTGGTTACATTTTTCTAAATTCTTAGTGTTAGTAGTTAGTGTATGTCAGTAAGACATTTATAGTTATGAGGGCTATAAATTGCACATATTATCAGTCCTGTTTATGATTTTTCAAAATGTTGTACAGAAATGTTTTCTCTAGAAACTGAATGGTTTCATTACAAATTCACATTTCTGTTTCTGTTTCTGTTCTGAAACAGTTAAATACAATATCTAATTGTATTTAAATATTACCTGGATTCTTATAGTTTCTTTTATTTAGGCTACAGTTTTGCATATATATTTGCCTCAATTTTTATTTTAATTGATTTGAACAATATTGTCAATATATTGTTTTACTTTTCTTATTTGTTAAAAAAGAACAAAGTACTACAGTGAAGCTTTTTACAGTTAATACATGTAGAAGTACGGGGAGATTATAGAAAGTACATGCTGGAGTTGTATAGGTCTGCTGTCACAAAAAAAAAAAAGAACAAACATCCTTCAACCACTGCACAGTCAGTCCTGTGAGATTGACAGGAGACCAAAACAGTTAAGTTATTGATGTGTATTTATTTTCTCATCCCACACTGAAGACTGGAATGCTCTGGGTTTCTAACTTAGGCCTCTGCTATAAACTCTCTTCACTAATGACTATGCTGCCACACATATGAAATGCTTATGCTGCACTATCATGATTTTCTTGATCACTGCTGGCGAAAAGGCAGTTTACAAGAGACAAATAAAAATTTTGTCTTTGTGGTATAAAATGACCCTTCTTATAATAATAATAATGATATCCTTATGAACATGAGGAAATGTAAGGCAGCACATCATGTCATGCTGTTCTATTTGGTTTTTTTATTATTATTTTTGCCTTCGTTGTTGCCTCCACGCCATATGAGTTTCTTGTTATTACCTCTGATATAACTGTTTACAATGTGATTTTTTTTTAGAACAGAGGTCAAAGAAGAAATTCCATTTATGAGTCTTAGCAATAAATGTCTTCAAATTTTAATTTATGAAATAGCTGTATGCTTTGATTCCATATTAACCTTAATTGTACTGTTCTGTTCCACCGTCACTTACGCAATTGTAAAGGAAAAAAATAAAAAGAATTTGGTCACGAGAGTTGTGTTGAGAGTTAAGATGGAAACGGCAGCACGTGAGATAAATCTAAAAGCCTGAGAATTATTTCTGTTAGTCATGGGATTCAAAATGTAGCATCTCACGTAAATATTGTTATATGTTTTAATCTTTTAGCTGGTTCTTTAATGGTTTGAGAACCACTGATGTAGTGTTTTATGTGTGTAAACATGTTATTTATTTAATATACTCTGTTCCAGCTCCTAAAGACACAAAGTAAAACAGCCAAAAATGTTATTTTATTTCAGTAATTAAATTAAAAGTGCACATTTATTACACACAGACTGGAATTTTCTGCTTGGATTTCTGTCACTTTTCATATCATGTCTTAAATTGACCGAAAACCCAAAAGATCAGTTTCACAGAAAATTAAAAGCTACATGAATGTCATTTTCTACAATTAAAACATTAATTTTAATTGTAAAAAAAAAAAAAAAAAAAGTTAATGTGGAAGGTTGCTGACTTGACATTTTGATTTTTTATTCTTTTATGATATGAGGGTCATTTTATACCCTCTGCAAAGGGTAGAACAAATAGGTAGATTAGTACATTAGTATTAAAAATCAAAGTCATAAAATCCATCCATCCATTTTCTTACACCATTGTCCCTAGTGGGGTCAGGATGTGTTGGTGCCAATCTTCAGTTAACGTTCTGGGCGAGAGGCAGGGTCAACCTGGACAGGTCGCCAGTCTGTCGCAGGGAAACACAGAGACAGACAGGACACACACACACACACACTTTTAAATGTGAATTTAGAGAGACCAGTTAACCTGACGGTCATGTTTTTGGACTGTGGGAGGAAGCCGGAGTACCCGGAGAGAACCAGGTGCACAGGGAGAACATGCAAACTCTGTGCAGAAAGATCCTAACATACATGCTTGTGTCTCGGTAAAATTGAAAAGATTCAGTCTGGAAAATAAAAGTGGAATAACTGAAATTAAAAATATATTTTATGACACTGTGGCAGTGAAGGCTTTTACTGTAAATGTTTTACTTTGAATTTCTTACATTTCTTCCTTTCCATTTTTCTTCCTAAATTTTGGTAAGAATTGAACGAATAAGACTAACTGCATTTTACAAAGAGAACAACACACTCCTTCACAGATTGCAGAACTATAGTTGCTATGTAACACTGACTTGTTTGGTGAAGCATGTGACATCATGGTGACGGCTCTAACAACGTCACAGATAATTGCGACGTAGACATTTGTTAGCACTTACGCAGTGCTACTACTGTATGATAGTACATTTAATGTTTTCTTAAGTACAGCAGGAAAAGAGGAATTCTCTCAAAGTTGCCATGGCGCCCAGAAAAGGAAAGAAGAAAAAACCTATTGATATTCTGAAAGAGAAAATACTCATGATGGAAGAAGAAAAGAAGAAGGTGACCGTAATGTATGAAACCAACACTAAACTTTGGGAGATAAAGCTGAAGAAAGCTGAGCAGGATTTAGCCTTCCACCAGAATGAACTCTGCAAGAAGAACAATGAGACCGAGCAAGTAAAAATCTCCCTATTCCTGTCGGAGAAGTGCAATTTTGGCGTCACCGATTATTGGCTAAAAGAATTAAGAGATAAAAATGAGAAGATCGCCGCGATGGGAGAAAAGCTCAAAAAGCAAGAAGAGACTGCAGCACAACAGAAACTTCAGCTGGAAAATGAAAGGAAGCGAGATTTCAAAAAGTTTGAGGAAGACATCTTAAAGAGTAAAGCCACCGTGGCTCGGGTACAGAAGAAAATGTTTAACATTAGAAAGCAAATTCAAGTGTCTAAAGAAGAATACAGACAAAATATAAGACGAAAAAAAGAGAAATATTCAGCCTTATTGAAGGAATCAAAGGAGAAAGAATGGAACTTCATACGCAAAGAAATGGAGATGAATCAGTTCAAGGCTGAGCAAAACAAAATCACGGCCAATTTGGAAAGTCGACTGAGCGTTGTTCAAAAGGAAAAAAAATGGCTAGTTGAAAACCTAAAATTTACCATGGGTAATTTAGAGGACATGAGGCAACTGGCTCAATCACTGACTATGGACAAACTCTCACTGGCAGTGGACAAAAACATTCTGACATCAACATTAAAGAACAACATTTGTGAGATGCAGTGTGACGAAAAGATGCTTGCTGAAGCCACGGCCAAAGTTGCTTCTCTGGAGCAGGCCCTCAAGCAAATGGAAGAAGAGAAAACAGAGAATGAAAAAAAAAACCAAGTCATCATCCAGGCCAGTGAGGTCGAGTTGGACAAACTACAGAAAATTATTGCCATGCGAGAGAGGGAGCTCTGTCAAGTGAAGAAGCTGGCGAGGACCTTTGTGGAGAAACGCAAAGATATGGAGGTGTTTTTCCATGAGGCCCTGGAAAACGTCCGACAGGAATATCTGACGAAAGAAAGCGGAACGCAAAAGAGGCATATCAAGACTACCGTCAGAAATTTAGAGAGGGAACAGCAGGAAAGGGAAAGTTCCCCCTCATCCGCATCTTCGATCAAAGTCCCCACAGCACCAGTTCTGTGTTGTCAGACATGAAGGCAACTAGAAATTGGCCCCATTACCCTGGCAAAGAGGTTTACATGTCTGATCTCACTTGGGAGCAAAAAGAAAAAGTGCTCACTCTTCTCTTTGCTAAAATAAATGGAAATGCTGAACGTGCATCGAAATCGACGAGGCTTGACTATCATTTACGAAGTGCAGGCTGGCTTCACCGCCGTGGTCTTCAACAAGGTGGATTTGTGAAAGTTGTGTAGGACGCAGCGCCACCGAACGCTGTCAAAAGTTTTATCAATAAATACGTACATTGAAAAAATACTTGTGTAATTATTCATGCTCTTAGGAATGGACAATAATTATGTCTTGTATTAATATCTGGAAATGAGAAATAGAGAAATTATAAGAATTGTGATTTATCACAATAGCGATAAACTAATGTTTGCAAACCAATAAAAAAAACAATATATATTTTTTTAGGGTTTTATGAAGCCCCTCTACTGCGTTCACTGACAATAAACAATAATTATTGTGTTCCCAAAACACAATAATTAAAAAGTAAAAGTTGCTTTCCCTCACAATACATTTTTTGTTTCAATAGATTTGCATTACCTCGAACTAAAATGTTATGTTTCCTCACAATAGCCTTTGCGTTCTCTCGCAATAAATGCTGCGTTGCCTCACAATGAAGTTTTTGTTCTCTCGTCAGAAACTTTGTGTCCCCGCAATAAAATGCTGCATTCCCTCACAACAGGCTTTGCATTCTCTCGCAATAAATTTTGTGTTCCCTCGCAATTAATGTTTCGTTGCCTCACAATACATTTACTTTTCTCTTGCAATAGGTTTTGTGTTTTCTTGCAATAAACTTTTTTGTTTCCTTGCAATAGGTTTTGCATACTTTTGCATCCTTTGCAATTAATGAGTTGAGTTAGTGTTGAAGTCAAGCTTGATGAAGCAGAAAGGTATTCTGCAACCTTTAAAAGTTGCAGAATACCAGCCTTTATACACATATGCTTATATATAAATATCTATCTGTATGTATCAAGTTAAAATTTTTGTTTCTATCTATATCTATATATTTATATATTTAAATATATATATATATTTGTGTGTATGTGTGTGTGTGTGTCTGCTTATATATATGTGTGTGTGTCTGCTTATATATATATATATGTGGTGTGTGTGTGTGTATGCAGAAATGTATCAAAATAAAATTTTTGTTTCATTTTGGTAAACTGTGACTTTCAAAAGGGAAAGTCGTGGTTGCAGGCTAGTTATATGTGCCAGACCACCTTCACTTATGTAGCACCAACCATCGATAAAACAAAGTGCACCATATAGGTGCATACCAAAACCATGTATTAAAAGAATTCATGTTTTATATAAGACTAGCAAAATTTCAACACTAATAAAAGGTTCAAACTAAGTCAGCTCAGACTAAGTCTCGCTGAGGTTAAAAGCCAAACAATAAAAATGGCTTTTACTGGAATAAAAGAGTATTAGGAGGATATTAACAAAAATCTTGAAGAAAGCGAACAGATTTCAAATAAACAAACAATAGGGCACCATATGGCTCAGTGGAAGGCCAGGCACACCTTATGCAAAGGGTGCACTCATAAACGCAGTTGTCCCCGATCCGACTCCCGACCCCAAGCCACTTAATGCCTGCCTAGTTTTATTTTGTTTATTTGAAAAATGAAACTGCAAGAACTATAATTAAAAATATATTCATGACAGTGGCAGTGATCTGGGAAGGCTTTTACTTTAGTTATTTGCAGGGGAAAAAAATATTTCAAATTAGTTCTCTCTTTTTCATTTTTTTTTTTTGTTTGTTTGCAAGCATTGATCTAATAAGATTGCCAGTAATTTTTACAAAAACCTACTTCAGAGGTTGCAAGAACTTTAGTTGCTATGTAACACAATCTGAGTGCATTTGCAGTGTGACCTCACAGGTGAGGTGAAGCACGTGACATCACGATGACGTCCTTAATGACTTCCCTGATAATTGCACATCGATATCCTGTCTTCAGTAGGCATTTATCTTACAGGTAGACATTGGTTACCAGTTGCAGTGCTACTGTGTGTTGTCTCAGTAATACATTTAACTTTTTCTTCATAACAGCAGGAAAAGGTGAATTCTTTCAGATCTGTCATGGAGAACAAAAAAGCAAGCAAAGGAAAGGGCGAAAATCGGAAAGGAAAGACGCATAAAACCCAGAAAGATGAAGTCAACTCTATCAGGGAGATGAAGCTGAAGGAAACAGAGAAGGATTTAGAATACCACCAGAAGGAACACTACAGACTGGCTTCTGAAGTTGATGATATAAGAAATCTCCTATACCAGGCGGAGTTGAGCGAATATGGGACCACCGATTATTGGCATAAAGATTTAAATGAAAAAGGGGAAAAGATCAAAAGCCTGGAGGAACAGATCGAAAGTCTACAAGAGCTTGCAATCGAAGAACGTTGTGAGTGGGAAAATGAAAAGAAGCAACATTTTGAGAAGTTTGAGGAAGAAATTTTAAAAAGAAAGGCCATCGAGACTCGTATAAAGGCAAAGGTAGCTCGGATGAGAAAGCAAATGCAAATGTCTAAAGAAGAATACAGAAAAAACCTAAGAAAAAAAGATGAGGAATATGTACGCTTAGAAAGGGAAACAGCAGAGAGGGAAAGGAACCAAATGTGTCACCAACAGGAGATGAGTAGCCTAATTGCTCATCAGGAAGAAACCATTGACAAGTTGAAAAATGAATTGCGTGATACTCAAAGGGAAAATAACTGGCTAAATGGAAACCTCACTTTTACCTCGACTACTTTAGAAGACATGAGGCAAAGGGCTGCATTTCTGGGTCAGGACAACTTGTCACTGTCCGGGGAGAAAACACTGATGAAGTCAGAATTAAAGAAGAATGGTTCTGAGATTGCGCGTCTGCAAAAAAAGCTTACTGAAGTCACCACCAAAGCTGCTTATCTGGAGCAAGCCTTCCTGGATTTGGAGAAAGAAACAACAGAGAATGAGAAAAAAACCCACTGCACTCTCCAGGCCAGTGAGGTTGAGTTGGACAAACTACAGAAAATTATTGCCATGCGAGAGAGGGAGCTCTGTCAAGTGAAGAAGCTGGCGAAGACCATTGTGGAGAAACGCAAAGATGTGGAGGTGTTTTTCCACGAAGCCCTGGATAAAGTCCGACAGGAGATAGCTGCCGAAAGAAAGTGGAATGCAAAGGAGGCATATCAAGACTATCGTCAGAAATTTAGAGACACCGTCGTGGGGAGGATAAGGCTCCCCCCCATCCACACCTTCCATCAATCTCCCAAAAGCACCAAATCTTTGTATTCACACAAGAAGGCAGATGAAAAATGGCCCCATCTCCCTGACAAGGAAGTTTACATGTCTGATCTCACTTGGGAGCAAAAAGAAAAAGTGCTCACTCTTCTCTTCGCTAAAATGAATGGGGATGAAGAACGTGCGATCTACCAGAAGTTGGATTTGTGAGAGTCCTGTAGGAAGAAGAGCAGTGTGCTGACACCAAACCTGCTGAAAGAAATTAAAAATCTCAACAATAAAAATGTGCATCAGAATAACCTTCTTTAGAGAGTTGTGTTGTTATGGATGGACAATCATTATATTATGTATCGTTATCAAGAAATGGAAAAAACAAAATAATTCTAATAGGAAAAGCAATTTCTCACAATAGTGATAAATTAAAGTTTGCAAACCCTTTAGAAGCAAACAAAATATTTAGGGTTGAGATTTACAGACCCTGTTATTGCATTTGCTGACAATAAAAACAATAAATTTGCATTCCCTCACAATAAATGTTGCGTTTCCTTGAAATAATTTCTTTATTCCTTTGCAGTAGTTTTGCTTTCCCTTAGTAAATGGTGCTATCCTCTTAATAATCTTTTTTTTTTTTTTTTTTTTTTTGCAATAGGTTTTTTATTCTCGCAATAAATGTTTGGTTCCCTTGCAATAGGTTTTTCATTCCTTCTCTCAATAATTTTCTTGTTCCCTCGCAATAGCCTTTGTGCTCTTTTGCAATGAATGCTGCGATCTCGCAATAATGTTCTTGGTCCCTTGTAGTCGGTTTTGTGTTTCCTCTTTCAGTGATTTTTGTGCTCACATCACATGGCCCGTTTCACATAAAAACGGGTACTTTTTTAACCAGAGTAGTTAAATAAGTACTGTCAGCAATTATATTGTGAGGGTATGCAAAAGAAAAAGTTAACCCATGTCTTTGTTTTAGTTAAACAATGCTCTGGTCATTCTATGAGAATATCAACAAATAGAGATACCTCTGAAAATGATTGAATGCCAATGCTTTTACAATGATGTAAAAAAAAAATGTTTAAAGGGTGCAGCAGGCGCCAGGTATCAAAAATCTAATTTTCAAATCAAGTTCAAGGGAATAGCAGTTCCCTTGGCTTAATAAAGTGTGTGATCTTCTGAAGTGACGGTTGTTGTTAAAGGGTAGTTAAACCATACCACAAAACATTTTAAACTCTCATAACAAAGAATTAAAAAAAAAAAAAAAAGCAGTTCAAATTAAGTTTCTTAGAACAACAGCCAATAGAAATTGGTTTTAGGATGAGTTTTAATAGCAGGCAGTGAAATAGCCTTGCACGCTGAAACAGCACACTCTAGTGAATATTTTATGAAACAACAGAAAGGTTTTCTTATTCAAGGAAGGTGAATGTTTTTTATTGTCATTATGTAATTATTAGAATTATTGCTTTAAGTACAGTTTCGATAAAGCACTTAAAATATTGGGAGAGATCAAATTAGAAAATATTATTCATGTAATGAACAAATGTTTCTTTTTGGTTCAGTCTTTAACTTTTATGGGTTGGATGCAAGTAAAACAATGTAAAAAAAGAAAAACTATATATTTACAACACAATCTTGGGGGTGGGGGGAAATAAAGGTTTGCAAAGATGTCGGAATTGGTAGGAATAATAAAAATAGAAACTTTAAAACACACACAGGAGCAACATTTATTTCATGTTGTATTTATTTTTGTTGTAATTTTCTTGTGTGAAATAAAGTTATATATAAAAAAAAAAACCCGGCATAGTAGGAGAAGCAAATTTTCCGAGTTCCCCAGAACGCAGCATCAGCTGTGGCCATGAGAACCAGATGGAGGCTGGGCCACAGGATGGCAGACAGGCGGCTCCGTTGTCTATCTGCTGCCTGACAACACCGTGACGGAAACACGCACGCTGCAGAGCGCCGTTAAATTATTGTGACACTTGCCCGCTGGTTGAGGCAGCTTCATAACGGTACCGGACAGCGGAAGTTTGTCTTTAGTGGAGTCGGATAGCTTAGAAACGCTGTGAGCTACATGAAGTTTAATAAGCTAACGTTACAGTCAGCTCTCGTCCAGCAGCTAGCAGTGCTGGCTTCAAGTGCCGACTGACGCCGCCGCCTGTCCCTTGCTGCGTTCATAGGCTCAAAATTAGTTCTGCAGAGACATGCCTTTCTTCTTCGCTCGTAAAAACATAGTGACCCGCAGATGATCCCAGATAACTCGCGTTGCTGCTTTTCCCACGGATGTAGGTAACGAAAATTGATAGTGTTTATTTATTTATGTATTTATTTTTGTGGTCAGTCAAGATAGCAATGCGGACCACATTGTTTCTGATCGGCTCCCCGGCTTCGGATTACTGCGCTCCACGGAACTGCTGCGGCGTGAGTTATCGCGTTTCGCATAATGGGTGATCATTATGGAGATGTCAAGGTTCAGCTCGGGCGGATGAAATCACTGGGCGAGGATGCAGAGAAGGAGGAAGTGGATCCCGAGGAAGAGATGCCCGTGTCCTCTCCCTCCGCCTCACCGGATCCCACCGGCTGCATCACCGCCGCCCCGGGGACGGACGCGCTGTCCGCCGATGTTTGCAAGCAGAAGGGGAAAAGAAGCAGCAAGAATCCTGGTGGGAAACCCGTGCAGGGATTTCCAGCTCACGCTGTGAAAAACTTCAACAGTCCCATGTGTGATCAATCACTCCACATTAAGGGGACGGGGAAGATCCTGCAATGCAAGTCGGCAGAGAGTAACGGGAACTACGTTCACGAATCCAGCAACACACAGGAAACGCGCTGCGAGGATGAATGCAAGCTTCCCAGAAAGAGGAGGCCTGTGACGGTGGACTCGTCTAAAGCCAAAACCTCCCTGGAAGCCCTGAAGCTGAGCATCAAGGAGCTACAGTGGAAAGAGGTGCGCTATTTGAAACAATTTCATTTCTTTTTTCTGTTTGTTGTGTTTTTGTCCCAGCAGAAACTTGTGAATAAATGGTTTAGGGAAGAAACAGAGGATGATTTGATCCCGGGGAGAACTGTGTCATCAGCTTCTCCTCTCAATTGGATTACAATGAGCTTAGTTGTTTGTCTTCATAAGACACTTTAATTCATGTTTTTCCCCTCTGAGTGAAACTTCAAAGGGAGTCATGTCATTGGCTTATTGTATTAAAGAACAAAAATGATGGCTAATTGTTTTTTTTGTTTTGTTTTGGGGGTTTTTGGAAGGGGATGTGGGGTTTCTTTTCTTTCTTTTTTGCAGCTCATCGTATTTGAAGAGTCTTTACTTAAACCTTTTCAATTTCACGTTATTCTATTAAAGAGACAGACCTGCACAAAGTATTTCATACCTGTGAATTGGCATGAAACTGATGCATTGTTTTTGTTTATGTATTATTTTATTTTTTGCATTTTACAAGAAAAATCAGGAAAGTGTGGCATGTGCTTCTTAATTTAATATAAATGGTGCACTTTATTGGCTAAAACTCAAACAAATTGTGGAGTGTCTGTGAATATTAAGCGTCCCCTCATATGCTCTGTTAGATATAGGTCTGGGACTTTGACTGGGCCATTCTAACACATATTGACAATACCATAATCCATTACATTGTAGCACTGGTTGCGGCTTTAATTTATTCTTATTTTTTTTTAAAGTTCTAACAAGTTTTCTTCCAGCATTGCTCCGCAATTACAACCATCCTCCTATCCATCATCTCTGACGACAAGCCCCCTTGTTCCAGCTGAAGAAAATAAACTCCACAGCATAATGTTGCTACCACCTTGTTTTATCATAGGAGTTGTGCTCATGTTGTTGTGTTAGTTTTTTGCTTGTCTGCCTGAGCCAGATCACATTCTCAACATGTTTACTGCTTCCTCTACATGGCTTCTAGACCAGGGCTTCTTTTGTAATTTTCAACTAGACAGTTTCTTTGGACATTTGATGGTTTTATTTTAATGCTATTTTTAAAGCTGCATAATTTTACTTCTGACTTTTCTACTGTGCTCCTCGGTTTTTGTGATGCTGTTTGCTCTCTAGTAATCTGCATCAAACCTTTGAGTTCTTCACAGAGTAGCTGGGATTACTCAAAAATTTATAAAAGTGACATTTTGGGAACTTTTGACAGCAATTAGTCGCACTCCATTTTATTTTATTTAGGGGTATTCGAGTTCATTTGGTTGGCTACACATGGACAATGTGACTTTCAGATGAAAACCAGTCCCATTTATACACAACCTACTGTTCTGTCATGTGAATGTGAATATCTGGATATAAAATAAAAACAGTTTAGGAGTTAAATACTCTGTATTTTCATCTCCAGCCTCCATTATAATGTCCTTACTTGAAGTCATCGACTGAAGATGAAGTGTTGTTGATAAATAATTTGGCATAAAAATACCTGCTTTACTGCAGTAATTCTTTCTTTTCTTTTCTTTTTTTTTCAAAAGAACAGCACTGCTAATCAACCAGCTTTGCTTTTGCCGTAAAGTTGGTGTCGCAAAAAAGACACAATACTGCATGAAATATTGTAGCAATATTTCAACACTTCAGAATTTAAGCACTACCATGTATTGTCATGCCACAACAATCTAAAAACATGGGTATAAAAATAATTTATCAATAAAATATCAAGTTGCAGCTCTAGCAGTGACTGTAATTTCCATGCTTTAAGTCATTAATATTAGATCATCAACTCGGATGAACAATTCAGGTGAAAGATTTTCTTTCACCTGGGTTACAGTGTGTAAACCTAAAGAGCAAGAAATGGGACACAAAAAACTTTGAGGTCACTTTTTTTTTTTTTTTTTTACTCATTTCTGTTTGTCCTGAGGAGTTTTGAGAGTTTATTTTTCTTAAAGTGCCAACTCAAAGCTGTTATGAACACCGCTTCCATTATGCATGGAAAGAATGTCTCCTCAATGAGACGGGGAAGCACAGGGCGCACTTATCACCAGTAACCAAACTGTGACACTTGAACCCTGCTACTGGTATCCATAACGATGGACATATGGCAACACTTAGTCAGCACAAAGCACCCCCAGCAGAGTCAACAGCACTATGGAGCTGCCGTCACTGTGAAAGCCTTTGTCATCATACATTGAAGGGGCCGAAACTTTAGCAGCTCGGCTCTGTTAGCCCACTTATGAAGCTGTTCCCTTCAGATGGTGGCAAAATATTCAGAATTCACATTGAAGGCAACACAACTGAATGCAAAAGTGTAAGTTGGAGAATTGAGACAACTGACTCTACATCTGCTAGCTGACTTTCCACTTATGGCGTTCTCCGCCACAGGAAGAAATCACTAGCCTTAAGCTCCCTTAATCCAATAAAGTGAGTCCTCTCCGAGGTAGAGATAACAGCCACCGGAGGGTCCGAGCGAAAGATCACGGAAATGCTTTGTACTTTCATCTACTGTCATATTTTGAGGGAGTGTTAGAAACTAATCAGGCATTTTGAACACATTTGTTTTAAAATTGTCATAACTTCTTGAAGTCTGGTTGCAAAATAACCTGAATTTCAAAAAAGGCTATTTCTGGTACGGCAAGAGAAAACTGAATTGTTTACCAAAGGACACCGAAAGATTTTAGCAATGAAGCAACTTTTCAAAAAGACAGCTGTGTCTGGATGTAATCTCCAGAAACTACTCAAAATAATCTCCCCTCCCTTGTCCCCTTCACACACTTGCGTGTAGTTGTATTTATAGCAGGTCTTTGCAGTCAGCCAGGGTTTCCCTTTTACACAGTGTCACGCTAACACACTAACAAGATGCAACTCCTGATCTTATCCTTTAGCCAACTACAGGAGGGGAGGAGGTTAAACTATTTAAGATACCGATATTGGACTGTCAGCCTTCCGACACCTTTGAGTTGTAGGCTTGCAGTGGCATGGGAGAGTTAAAGAGAGAGTCCTTCATGTTTGTCTTTGCAAACTCAGCAGAGTTTTGACCCATTACTCCAATGGAGATTGGAAACCAAAGTGGACTCTGGGGAAAAAAAACCAAAAAAAACATGCTACTTGTCTTAAGTAGCATTGCGTTGCATTTGAAAAGTGTGCGGTAAATTATTCAGACCATCATCTTGATTCTGTGGACCTGCTTATATTTGCAGACAGTTCACATTTTCCAAATGATGACTTTTTTGAATCGGCTTTCTTTTCAGTATATAAATGTAATAAGTCCTTTTCACCGCTTTGCTTTTCCTCTCCTCAGTTTCACACGGGAAGACGTGCAGCATGTGATATCTACTGGCATGGTGTTTCCTTCCACGACAATGAAAACATTGTGTCAGGACAAGTCAACAAGTTCCCAGGTATTTAAGTATATGTACTTTTCTAATCTACAATGAACCTATATAACTAGTTATGTGTGTTTATAGTTTCAGCTGGCTTTGTGTAATCTACTTTGTTTCATCTAGTTGGATCATTAGTCTTGGTAAGCACATCAATTAGACCAGTATGTTAACACTTTGTAATTTAAGCACAACCAAGTATTGCCTTATCACAAAAATCTAAAAACATAAAAAGAAATCAAACCCTAAATAATGTGTAAATATGAATATTTAGGTAAATCATACTCTAGTTTGCTGAACCAGAAAAGGCAATGAAATGTAAAAGCAGCAACAACAAAAAGCCACAAAGGCAACAATAAATACAATGACCAAAAGCCACAATGGAAGTTATGGCAACAAGTTGTTTTTTATCTTCTGCATCTCCTTTTACTGTTATCTTGGGGGGGGGGTTCATCTCAGTGCCACATCTGGGCCACAGTAAGCTTGTGCTTCGTTTAGTCCTTACATCTGACTTTTGCTTAAAACGTTTATTTAGAATACCAAGTTTTTGTTTTTTTTATTGGTGATTGATTCTTCCTGTTTCCCTGGAGAGCATGCAGGATTGTCTGTAAATGGTGTCTTTGCAGGGATGGTGGAGATGCTGAGGAAGATCAACCTGAGCAGAGCGGTTCGGACTATGCAAGAGCTTTTCCCAGAAGAGTACGACTTCTATCCGCGCTCCTGGATCCTGCCTGAAGAGTACCAGCAGTTTTCCACAGAGGTACTGTTGCAGCACCTCATGTAAGAAAAACATGCAGGGCCTCCCAAAGGTGTGCATACTGGTAGTATGTAGTTATGCGTATGTGATTAACTGAAAAAGGAAAACGAAAAACAGTCCGATAGTATAAATGTTACATTTTTCAGCTGATACTGAGTTCTAAGTTGTGGTATAAAAGGTTATCTGCGGAAGTTAAAAACACAAAATAAATTGAGATTTTATTTTTTGGGATCACAGGGAATCCAAGCAAAAAATCCAAATCAACAAAATAAAGTTTTTGTGTGCTGAAAATGAAAGTTCTGGAATGGTATCAAGATAATGACGATCATCAACTCCTTCCGAAGACTGAATGCTGAATCAATAGGTGCTTCAGTAAAGTTTAAAATGTTCCCACCTCTGCAGATTGGTTATTGCTCACTTTTAGCTTTGTTTCTTTGTGTTCATTTGACTTCTTATGGATAAAAAAAAATGTCTCAATATGTGAAAAAAGCTGTGAAGTGATTTATGATCTCCCTTTATGATCTGGCATTTTAACAGAGTGTATACGCTTTGAAGAGCCACTGTTGTTTCCTTCTATCATCACCCTACCCTGCACTAGACATGATGCGGGCTATCTTTCTTTATTGCCAACAGTTATTAGTCCTTTATTTACAGTCTGTCTAACTAAATGCCAAATTAAAATCACACACTACTCATATCCTATGCTATAAAATCCAGCTACAGACACTGAGACTCATATTGATATTCATATTTAGAATTACTCCTTTGTCTTTAGGATGTTTTTTTTTCTAAATTGTTTTCAGATTTATAATAATTTGTAATAACATAATAGCTTCATTTTCCTAGCCATTTTTAAGTAAACGTTTGGTAGAAAGGAAGAAAATAACATGTTTTATACAGCAGGGGGCGCCACATCATCAATGTATACATTCAAAGTCACTTCTCATCCTTTAAATCTGCTTCCCTTCAGAGAGATCCAGAAACCTATTTACATCTATTACCGTGCATCTCTACTGCAGCAGCGTAGGATTACATAACACATCCTGGGATAATTAACACTGTGAAAAATACTGTTGACTTTTCTGGGCTTGCATGTTAATTCTGAGAAACCTCTGGACCACTTTGGTGCAGATCAAGCCTCTCTGACTCTTGTCTATTATTAGTCCAGTGAGGAATGAGATTACACTAAGATTTGATTACATCGTCTTGGTTTAGGTTGGTCTACTGGATGAAGAAGCGTGTGTTTTCCTTGGACCATATCCGTTGTGAACGGATACGGTCGTTTCTGCCCCCCTTGCTCCTCTGCTGCAGATTCGTATGGTGAAGGAGAGCGATGCCACGGAGAGCCCGACTTTCATTGTGAAGCCCGACGGGGGATCCCAGGGGGACGGTATCTACCTGATCCGAGACCCCGGCGATCTAAAGCTGGTGGTGGGCGCACAGGCCAAACAAGCGGTGGTGCAAGAATATATCCACAAGCCGCTGCTCATCGACAAGCTCAAATTCGACATCCGCCTCTACGTGCTGATAAAGTCCATGCAGCCGCTGGAGATCTACATCGCGAAAGAAGGTCTGACGCGCTTCTGCACCGAACCCTACCAGGTAGCGCTTACCCCGCTGATAATCCCGACGGGCTTTCTTTGAGGTCGATTATATGAAATTGCCGTTTTTGTTTTTTATTTTTTCTTTGCAGGAGCCAAGCCAGAAGAATCTGAGCCGCGTCTTCATGCACCTGACCAACTACTCGCTCAATGTTCAAAGCGGCAACTATGTCCACTCAGACAGCCAGAACACGGGCAGCAAGCGGACGCTCTCCAGTGTGCTCTACAGGCTGGCAGCCAAGGGCGTTGACATCAAGCGGGTCTGGTCGGACATCATCGCCCTCGTCATCAAGTCTGTCATCGCTGTGCTGCCGGACCTTAAAGTCCACTACCAAGCCGACATACCGCCTGCTAAGCCAGGGCCTACTTGTTTCCAGGTGGGTGTGACAGCAGAGCTGCAGGCCAGTGTGTTATTAACATGTTTGTTTGTCAGCCAAACAAAGTGCTCAGGTTTTCTAATGGAGCTAGTAGTATTTGGTTTCTTGGTTTTCCAGCTCTTGATAAGTATGGAATAAGAAGAAAGAGATCAGAAACTATTTTTGTCTCTTCACTTAATTTCATATTCTATTGTTGAGTCTTTCCTCCCTTTCTCACGCTTTCCTCCTTCTTTCTTCAACTCCCTTTTTTTTTAAATATTATTTCTTCCTTATGCATTTCCTTCCTTATGTGATTTGTTAAGAATCAGTTATAAAGTCTACCTTTATTTGGGGAGGAAGTGAAATTATTATATGAATATGTATTTGTAAAATACCTTTTTGCAGTTGAATGGTTGCAGGGAATGTAAAATATAGATTTTTATCATTTTTTTAACAGTTATTTCTTTAAAACCTATTAACACTCCTCTTTATTTTCCGGTTCAGTGTTTTTTTGTTTTTTTTTCCGTTTCACTAAAGTCATCTATATAACCTGTTTTCACTCCTCGTGGATCAGGTTGTTAAAAATGCCCCCCCCCAAAAAAAAAAGAAAAAAAAAAATTAATCAAATTGAAATTTTTACAAATGTGTTTACAGAAAAACAGCCCTTCTGGGATAAATAAAGTTTTCAGAGTCTTCTTGAATGAGTGCTTCTAATTGTTGTGGTCTGTTTGTGTGTCAGATACTAGGCTTCGACATCCTGTTGATGAAGAACCTGAAGCCGGTGTTACTAGAGGTCAACTCCAACCCCAGTATGAGAATAGAACATGAGCAGGAAGTAAGACACCGGTTCCCATCAGCGTCATCACTCTACCATCACCACCCCCCCTAGCACCACCACCACCTCTTGTATTGAGTGCATGTCTGTCTCAGGTGGCTCCAGGAGTTTTCGAGTACGTTCCCAGTCCAGTAGACGAGCAGGTGAAAGTGGGGGTGATCAGGGACACGCTGCGCCTCATGGATCCCTTCAACAAGAAATTGACAGCGTAAGCACCGCACACCTCAGCATAAACACCCTGTTTGAAGTTGGATGTTGTCTCAGCCCCCTTCCGCGCCTCCCCGCCACCACTCTCTGTCAGCATGTCCGCTTAAGAACACGATATCTCACTCTGCCCACCCGCTCCTCTGAGCCGGGCCCCGCACCACTCAGCGGCTCTTTCTAAGCTTGTTAAACGGAAAAAATTAAATCAACTGAGGCATGGAGGAAACTCACACATCACTGTGCCAATGTAGTGGCTCAATCTCTCTGCTTGACTGGCCCTGTGTGGTGCTTGGAAATAGATCTCCTTCTCAATTAGGGAGTGTCCTTTCTTCCCACCCATCATTCCATATTTCAATATGAAAAGCAGATTTATTCTTTCTGTCTGCTTTCAACTTATTTCCTCATCCTTTTCTGTTATTCTCATTCTGTTCCTTCTACTTTAAATTTGAAGTTCCTTATCTTTAAATTAGCCTCAATATTTGATCTTTTCTTTGCATCCAAGAGCAGTGTCTACTTGTGGATAATGCTCCCTTAACTTCCTGTTGAATTAATTTCTGTCTCCACTCTGTTAAATATTCTTTGATCGCTTGATCTAATGTCCATTATATGTTATAGGTTGGCTCGGTCTTCTGAGCCTCAGAGGGAGAATGTTTAAAGCTTTACCTTTTCAATCTTTAGACTGAACATCTATTTTTTAAAGAAAAGGGAAGCCATAATGATCTTATAAAGTTTAAGTTGATATTTTCTTATTTGTAATGATTCTAGTTGTCAAATAAAATTAACACTAAAAACACAAAGGGATCTGGTGTTCAAAGGAGAATGGGATGGTAGGAAATGTCAAACATGTTCATGGAAATCAAAAATATATCTGGGCAAATAACTACTTATCACCATGACTCTAATATTTATGAACCATTAATATTTAAATGCTTCCTTTCTGCATGTGCTTTGAATTGGCATGATCCAAATGTATACACACATGATCTAACTGCTTTAGAAACACCAGAGACGCAGCAATTATTGGAACTGCTGCTAAAGTGACATAAAAAGCTTCAAACTGTTAGTTTTAATGGCAATTCTAACAAATATTGTTATATTGAGTTTGATATGCTTTCTTTCTAGCGAAAAATCTTCCTTTTATGTGGCTTCAGAAAACTCCATCTTGAAAATGGTTTGATGACAAATTTATATGTTTTTTTTTGTTTTGTTTTTTTTGTTTTGTTTTTTTTTTTTTTGCTTAATATGCCTTTATACTGACCCTTAGCTAGTTTAGATGTACAGATTACCTTAAGAGTTTTGGATTTTTGGGGAAAAAAATCAAGGAGTCAGACGAATGCAGAAGCAAACACACGGAGATGCTGCAAGCTATAAAAAAATCAAGCCTCATGTTTGTTTTTAATTCCCTGTTGCCGACCTCAAGATGAGGTTGAGTCGGTCTAAACAATTTAGCGTTGACCAAGAGTCGTTTAAACAAGCCCACCTCAGGAAAGTGGCTCAATAATATTTATTAGAGATCCACCATTTGGCAGATTTTTTCCTTGATTGGTTCAGATCCAAGATCAGGAGGCGAAATACTAATCTTAGCCCAAGTTTTTTGTTTATTTCTTTATTCCTGAAGACTTTACCACATTTTTGTTTTTGTTGGTGTATTTTGTTTAAAAACCACTTAAGTTAAAAACATATTCTTCAACGCATGCATGGGGATAATTCTGCAATTCCTTTACTTTTTGTTGGATCCTTATCTACATTTCAAAGAGCGTTTTCCCTCTTATATGCGTTAAACAACTTTTGATAAAAAAATATTTCTGCAAATTCAGTTCATGAATGTTATATCGATCAAGTTAATGGTCATGTTTTTCAATTCCCTATTGGGTCACAAAAAAAGCCATCACTGACCAAAGATTCACACCTAGATACTCAAATCAGGATATTTAGTCAAGCAACTTTAAATGATATTGGATAAAAAGTTGAATCTAATGAAGCGGAGGAGTTGAAAGGTTGATAAGATTTCAATATTAGAACAATGATATAAATGAACTATTTAGAAGTGAGAGGAGAAATTGACTTTTAGATTAGAAACTCGTTGAGCAGTTTGATAAAAAGTGACATTGTAACATGAAATTAGACTTCTATGATTGAGGAGCAAACCTTTTTATGATTAGGAAAGAAAAAAACTGGATGACTTTATTAAGAATTTCGATTTATGTAAAAAGAGAGAAAAGGGATAGCCTTGAAATATTTTAAAACCACTTCAGACTAATTGAGTATTTCACAAACTTGCCTATAGACTCAATGTCAAAAAAACCACACACACACTTACATTGAGGAATGACAAACAGGTAATGTCAGTGGAATGGATGAAACTCAGTCATTTAGAAGAGGTATATTCAAAGTGGACGCATGTTGGGATTTTACTTCTCAAGATGAAGGGAAAGCCTGACACAGGATGCACAAAAGTCAGTGGGACGATAGCACACTACTGTTTTATAACAAAAATTATAACCCAAATGATGGAACAAAAGGGAGCGGGGGAAGAAGTGCCACTTTGAAGGGAAAAGAGATAAACGAGGAATTATATATGCGAGTTTGTGACAGTATCAGTGACTCTCAGATATGTAGTGTATGCACCCAGCTCATTAGTCCTGAGTATTCTGTCTTTGGAAGTGATTTATGAGCCATCATGTGAGGTGAAAAGCTTATATTCACAGGCATGAGGCGCTAAAATATCCCATTATAAAGGTATTATCTGCATAAGGGGAAATGAGGCAAACTAAATACAGAGCATAGTTATAAAATTATTACTTTTTTTTTTCTTTTAATGCCTTTGCGAATGTATTCATACACTTTGTACTTAGGCGCAGTTTAAAACCAAATACATAAAATTTAATGTTTTTGGGGATCTTATGTGCCTTGCTACAGATGTTTATTTGAATTTAAGCCTTGATTTGACTGGGCCATCCTGACCCTTGGTTATATTTTGTTACAAAGCTTGTAGCTTGTCATGTTAGAACAGTGGTTCTTAACCTGGGTTCGATCGAACTCTAGGGGTTCGATGAGTCTGTCTCAGGGGTTCGGCAGATCCTCTGCTGCGGAGGTAAAGGCATACTTGTGTAAAGTCTTGATGACACGCCCCGCTTGGCCGTACATGCTCACATATTTATGACATGCTTTAATGAAACACATTTATCATTGGTGTAATTCCAGTACTGAGAAATTAACTTTATACGAGGCGAGTCTCTCTAACTTGAGAATATGAACCTGTACTGGGCTGATTCTGCCTTCAAATAATTTTAACAATGCTCCTGTAGAAGATTCATAACTTAGAACTTAAAAGTCTGAAACAGCAACAGGTCTGTGAAAACAGCCTGTGTGCTACACTCAAGAGAGAGATTCATTTGATGCATCAAAGAGTGATGTCATCACTGCTGATGTCATTGTTATCATTGAAAGGACATTATACTGGTCCATTCACATCAAACAGGTTTTGAGCGTCAGGCAAGTTTGGTTTACATTCAAAGTCTATGGGGAGTGTTGGATGCGCTCGATGTGTCAAACGCTCCAAATGGTTCAAATTGAACCACAGTAGACGCTCAAAGCGTGCCGCAACGGCCCTCGACGCGCCTCCACATAGACATTGAATGCAAACCAGACGTGCCCGACCCTCAAAACGCATTTGGTGTGAACGCACCATTATATATCCAGTGTCACATTAGGTCAGTGCTTCTCAATTCCAGTCCTCAGGCCCCCTTACCTGCATGTTTTAGATGCATCTCTATTTCAGAACAGCTTATCCAAATGATTGCATGACCTCTTATGCAGTCATCAAGTACTGCAGAAGCCTGTTAATCACCCACAGATTCAATCCAGGTGTGTGGCAGAAGGGGAACACCTAAAACATGCAGGGCAGGGGATCCGCCTGAGGAGGGGAACTGAGAAACACTGCATTAGTTCCATCATATTAAGACCAAAGCCTGGTCCTAATATGATGAACTCATTGATTTGGGTCAAGAGTAACTTTTATAGGTAAGATGCAAATTAAGTTTTAGTTAATGGTAGGGTTAGGAATAGAGTAGTATTGGTTAGGGTTAGGGAAAATGTGAGGGTTGGGCAAAATCGCAGCTACTAAAATGAAGGGAAATCAGTTCAAAGTTCTAATATGGGTTGAAATAGTTTTGACACACCTGTATAGCATTTTGTTTTATAAATCATTCTATAAATAAACAATGATGATATAATGTTAGGTTGTATTTCTGCCAATTGCATAGGTGCCAATTGCATAGACAAGTAGTCTAATGTGTTGAATGTGCTCACACATATTCAACACATTAGAAACCAATCAGAACCAAAAGCTTACCCTTTGGTTCTGATTGGTTGTTTCTGAACAGTAGCAGAGCCAGAGGACTTCTCACATATTCTACTGTCAGACACATTTAACAAATATTCATCCATCCATCATCTACACTTATCCTTGCACACGCACACATTCACATCTTAGGACAATTTAGAGATCAATTAATCAATTAATCAATGCAGAGTTTTAGCAAAACCTGGGTTTGGATCGTGACCAAGGTTAGTTCCACCCGGGTGTGGGTCGACGTAAAGGGCGAGCCGGACATAGTTTGGCCTTCCTGCCAATCCCAACATGAAGGCCCTCCGTGCAACCAGTGGAGGTTGGTCGCATCGACGTCTGTCTTTCCTCTGACCTCCATGTTTGTGTGGAGGTTTGGCTTTGCGTGGACTCCTCTCTTTGCAACCTGGGTGTGGGTCGGTGCAAAGGACGAGCCAGGCTATGGATGGAGACCCCTGGTTGATTCAAGGTCTGTCTTTCCTTGGAGTCCTCTGTTTGTTGGGAGCCTTGTGTTTGCAGGGGGGCCTCTGGTTGGGTGAAGACTTCAGGATGGATATTTTCCATAGCAAGTTTTAACTTCTTCTTCAGGTCTGCAACCTGACCCTGCAGAAATTTCACTGTTTCCTTCTGTTCTATGAATTTGGAGGCTTGCTCAGAGTGACCTTTGAGCTGCTCCTCATATTTAAGTCTCACTCTGTATTCTTCAACCATTACTTCTATGAGTCCTTTATTGCGGGAGGCGTATTTTTCAGCCTCCCGCTTGAAGTAATCCAGCTGTTGAAGAAGGTTCTTGTCGGCTGTAACTTTGGAAGAGCAAGAAACCTTTGAGCCACCTGTTGTCTCTGACACGTTTCTGTCATGATCACGTTTGACTTGCAGGTGACGTTCTTTTTCCAACATTTTCTGCAGTCTTTGAATCTCCTTCTGCTGTGATTTGACTTCAGCCTGATATGAAATCCTTCGGTCTCGTTCCTCATGGAGATCAAAGATCTTACTCTGCAGTTCTTTTTTAAGATCGTCCACCTGCTTGGTAAGATCGATGACGTGTTGGCTTGTCTCGTCCACGACTTCCACTGAGGGGGTGATCTTGAAGCCAACAGACCGAGTTGTTTCCTGCTTGACTTCCGAAGATGTTGGACTCTCAAAGTCGCCGGAAGGACTTGATTCCCCCTGGATCTCTGATGATTCATCTTCCGGCTCAATGGGGCTGTCGCTGTCATCTTCCAAAGGGAAAACAACAGCGTCGTAGTCGACTTGGATGTTGAGGTCCATCATGTCAACCCATGAAAGCTCAGCTGGAAAAGCTTCATGTTCACAAGAAATCTGTTGTTGCTTCATGTCGATATCCTTGCTTCTCTGAAAGGCGTGTAATATGGAATCGATATCCCGCTTGTTTCAATTACTTTCGAACGTGCTCTGAAGAGTGATCTGCTGCGATAGAACTGAGGAACAGGTCTGACAAAACGCTGTCTGTGAGCTACATTTAAGAGAGAAATTCCTTTGTGGTATCATAGAGTTATGACATCACTGCCAATGTCATTGATACTGTTGGAAAAGCATTCTTTTCCTATGGGAGTTGATAAGCAACCAGTCCTAAAGTACTGCCATCTGCTGGCCTTGCTTGGAAGTGCCCTTCTAAATAAAATTACTGTGGCACTATTCATCATCATCTGTTGAGAAAAGGTTGAAAAATTCTGACGCTTTTCTGAGAATTCTAAAATGAAATTCTAAAATATATTTTTGTTTTTCTCCACAGTAACCCTAATATTCTTTTGCACCAGCAAAGGCAATCAGGATTTTTATATATTGATCATCTAGTGGTGGCAAAAGCAAGAAAAAAAAAAAAAAAAGCTAGTATGCTCTGGACTTAAGATGGAGTTCATGATAACGTGACATTGCTTGGCCAATCAGTGCTACAGGAAATTTAGTGCGCGTAGTTGTTAACGGCTGTCGTAGTTGTATGTCGTGTGGTTTCTTTCTCAATATTTTAATCTATACTAAACATGTCAAGCAACAAAAAGAAAGTGGTCAGACGAATATGTACAACATGGATTCACGTGTGTCTCGGAACGGGATGGGAGTCAGCGTCCCATCTGCATGATATGCAATGCCACGTTGAACAACTCTAGTTTCGCACCGGCAAAACTAAGAGAACACTTCTTGAAGCTGCATGGGAAAAGTAAAAAAGTATTTTGTGGATTTAAAACGACAAAAAACAAATTACATTTAAAATAAAAAAAATTAAGTTATTAAAAAATGTTAAATTCTTAAAAAAATACATATTTATTTTTAATTAATAAACGAGCAAAGAAAAGTATTTTTGGGGACTGAAATTCTTTTATGGGGCCAAAATATTTTTTAGTGGCCAGAATAAAGTAATACCGTAATTTGTTGTGAGTTCATTCACTGTGTTAGTGCATGAACTAACATGCACTAACACAGTGCATGTTAGTGCACTAACACAGGTGAACATCAAAGGTGAACATCACCTTTGAGCAAGGTGATGTTCATGCATGGCTCATTTTGTGCACCAGTAAACAAAGCATATATCTATGTCTTGATTTTGGGAAATAAATCATATTTTATTTATCACTAAAGAAGGGTTCAGTGAATGCGCATATGAAACTAGTGGGTTCGGTACCTCGATAAAGGTTAAGAACCACTATGTTAGAACTAGTTTAACATCCAAAACTTAAAAACTGTCTTCGCCTGTTTCTAGCTTTCCTTCCTTCATTTTTTTTTCTCTCTCTTCGCTGCAGTATGTGGAAATTCTCCCAGTCTGTCTGTGCCTGTGCAAGGTTTGCCTGTTTTTAGCAGAGTTTGTCCTGCTAAATCTGTGTGTGGGTGGCTTCCCTCTGTATCCCCCAGGGACGATTGATTTTATCAAACTTTAAGAAATACTTTCTTAGTGTCACGCATGCCGGTATCAAGAACGGTAAACTTAGATTTTGCGAAGGCACCAGCAGGCTGACGGGAAGCCAGTGAGACTGGGTTTCAGCCCACATGTCTCATAAGAAGTGGAGACAAGCAAAAGAATTTGTGCTTACTGTAGGAGCTTGGGAAAAGGAAAGACACATTGGAGGATAGACTTAAAATAAAGAAGTTAAGTTCAATTTAATGAGGAAAAAAGAGACAACATAAAGAGGTTAGAGCAGTGAGACAACTGCTTGTCTTTTGACTATGTGGCTATGTGAATCCTGTTTTTTGCTTGACAGTAAAGGTCAAATAACCAGCATAAAGGTTATAAGTACAGATGTCCTTGTTCAATCCTGTTCAGCTCCTCGAGTTTCCATTCAAGACATGAAGTCCCTGATTAAACTTGACGCCTGATACCCGCTGTTGTTGTAGAGACAGTGATTATATATCAGCCATGACCTCTGTGAGGAGCGTGGCCACAACTTTAATGGTCCGGTGTGTAAAAATGACCATCTGTTTTCATGTCCAGGGCTCGCAAATCTGAATTATAGACTGTGCACATTAATTTGTTGTGTTTTTTTCCCACCTCATAATCTTAACAATGGCATTTAGAGTGGGGGTGGGGGAACAACTGTTGACAGCTGCAGTTTTCTGTCATGATCTGCTCTGTGTGCAGTGCTCAGACAGTGCACATGTGTGTGTAAGGCAGAAAGAAGCTGAAACATTGAAATTGCGCTACTTAATGTAAGCACTTAATTTAGGAAGCAGAAAAGCTTATTTTTCTGTATGACTTGTCTAAACTAGATTAATTAGAATTGCATTAAAGTCCCAATTATAATGTAATCCAGTCTACATGCTAAGATTAGCCTAGCACTTCAGTGCAAACCTTAGAAAAAAAATCAACCTCTACCCCAAAACAGCAGAAAAAAATCATGGAAAATGTAGCTAACACACTGTAACACTGTTAAAGGCCATCACAATGAGACTTTTTGATTCGTTCTTGAAATTTAAGAGAAAATAATGCAATCTTTCAGAGTCTTCAAAGAGTTTAGTAAGGTCTACATGATGTCATTTGGAGGCAGATGGGTGGATTTATTCAATGACAGCACCTCAACCACACTGCTTTGTTTGTTCTTAAGGTATAATCAAAAGCTGACAAATCAGGAAACCAATTTTGAGCCTTTACAAGTCTGGTGTGTCCTGCCAGTTTTGCATTACTTTGGTGTGGAGTGCTGAAAAGAAAGCAATTCAAATCCATCTCTGCGTTCTGACTGACGATCACCTATGATAGACATTTTTTTCTTTGAATGACTCACACACAGGCTATTGAGTACAAATACATGCCCAGTTATTAGCATCATGTCTGTACAGTCAATCTTAATTAACATTGCATGAAATGAATAATAAACCTTTCCCCACCCCGTTTGTTTTTGTTGTGGTATCTACATCAGGACTCCTCAACCAAGAGGAGGCGGGTCTGATCCTGTGGAGGTGATCCCGGCAGACGGCGATTCTCTAGGCAGGAATCCAGATAACGCGGGTAATCTGCCTCCGCTGTGCTTGAAGCAGGTCTACCCGAAGTACACCAAACAGTTCGGCCACCTGCGGCTGGTGGAGCGAATCGCCGCTCTCTTCATACGCTTCCTTGGGGTGAAGGGCAACATGCGCCTCGGCCCCACTGCCTTCCGAACCTTCATCAGGTGCACATGTTTTGTTTGATCCTGATGTCACTCTACCGTGTAAGCTGCAAATCTACAGTAAAGCAAGCCTTTGTTTTATTGCAGTAAGACGAAAAGGATTAAGATGGATGCTGTTTCCCTGGATAAAAATCCTCTCTGCTTACCCAGATTTAGCATATGTAAGCAGCACAGTCGGCATGCTGACTTAATAAAGTAAAAGAAACAGGTGCATTCACAGATTCCATCTGAAGTAGTGAGAGTCTCATCCGAGCTGTGGTTTAGAGATTCCTTTTCAAAGCGCTGAGACCAGAGAGGCTTTTATTAATTTAGATTCTGCAGCAAAACACTGTCTCACCTTATTTTAGCCTCTTTTTTTAGGACAGAACATTCTTGCTGGGAGTTCAGAAAATAGTCCAACTTTAATTACACTATAAATACTTTCAAAGACTCCATATGTTTATGTTAAAATGAGAGCGTGAAAAATGGGTAACATATGCATGATGTAATAATTTCATCTCTGTTGAAGGTAAAGCTTGTTTTTCATGCAGAATTCCCTTCAGGAAATAATGCATCATATTTTACGCTATTAGAGCAAATGCAGTTTTTAAATTCAATTTAAAGGATTACTATGTCATCTGGAATAGTCTTAAAGTACGGAATGGAGTTTGGGAAATTAATTCCATCTGCAGACTTTATCCAGCCATCCATTTCTATGCTCGTCATCCATCCTTCTGTTCATCCATCCATCCTTCCCCGGTTCCATATTTAAAGTCTGTCCCCTCCACCAACATCTGTCAAAAGAATGATGGTATATTTTCATCTATGAACATAAAATTTGAACTAAAATAAGCTTAGAGGTCTGAGAATTTGAATCTGGGGGAAAAAAAGTATGGCATTTGTAGCTCGTTGGAACCCCATTTGCATAATATGATCATTATTGCATGTGATGGAAAAAAAAGAAGAAAGAAACTAAGCATATAGAGTTTAAGTAATGAAGACCCTGCAACTAAAAGAAAGAAATAAATACTTCACTTTCCCTCTGAACAATTACAGGTCTGCACAATGTCGGATTTCTCATTAAAAGTAATAACTTTCTCAAAAACGAGCATCGTCCTTTTCTATGCTTTCGTACTGCTTTACTCTAAATCCTTATTCTTTTTTTTTGTCTACTGCTGCATGAACACAGAATCAGTTCTTGCTGTATTGTTAGGATTCTGTCACAAAACACCAAACACACACACACACACACACACGCAGTCTCATTATTATCTTATATAAAAAGGTGAATATTTCATCTTGTTCTGTAGCAAAGCTTATAAAAAGATGCGGCAGCCATTTTCACTGTTTCTGTCACCATTTGGGTTAACAAGTAGCTGCACTGTGTTGGGCTAATATTGTACTCTAGTTTAGAAGCAGCATCATAGCCTGATGCTGCAGTGGTCCTCACCCTTTAGGTAAACATTGCTTGCTTTGTCTCTCTATCTCTGGAATACAACACCGACTTCCTGACCCGACAGCTCTGGGTTAGTGAAATATTCATACAGATCCCTGCAAGATGTGCAGTTTTCAGCATTTGATTTAGAATAGAAATAAACCGAATAATCAGCCAGAATCGTCTGTTTGGCTTGATTGGCTCGGACGAGGTGACCAGCCTGTTGAAAACTTAGTCATACAATCTTCTTCTGATCAAATGAAATGAATTCAGAGGAAGCAAAATGCAGTAAGAAACGATTTGAAAAGAAAACTGTACTTCACATGGCATGTTAAGACATGCTGTTCATTTAGATTGCAAGAGAGAGCAAGACTTTGAGCAGATAATAGGAAGGCTGAACAGAGAGGGGATTTTTTTTTTTTTTGAGCTTTCAACTTTAATGAAACATACTTGAGTTATACAGGTTGGGAACCTTTTGGAAATGTTACAGTACAGATGAGATACATTGTCACTGCTCTAAGTTTTACTTAAATGGAGATCATAAATCGTTCACAAAACTCTTGATCAGATGCACACCTGAGTAACCAAAACATTTAATTGCATCTTAGGCGAACATTAAAACATTTTTGGTTCTCTTATTAGGTTGTATTCGATTTAGACGTTAATATTCCTTTATGTTTCTAGGACTTGTAAACTGAGCAACAGCAACTTCACCATGGCCTCAGTGGACATCTTGTATATCGACATCACACGTCGATGGTCCTTTACCCTGGCCGACTCCCGAGAAGCAGGTAACAAATACTCCAAAAAAAAAAAAAAGAAAAATAAGTCCTTACACGGTGTTCTTGGAGAACAGAGAACTGAACATCCTTGAGACTCTGTGCAAATAATGTGCTCCCCCATAATTGCTTGTCGTTCTCCGTCAGACTCCCTTCTCCCATAATTGAAATGAGGCGAGATCGCAGCATGACAGCGCAGAGAGCGTCCCGACATTAATTATTCAGGCGTCCCACCTCGCAGTGTCTGCGACATAGAGTAGATTGTTGGAAATCGCATGGACCAGCATGAAGAGGTCCACTGGGGAGAGTGTAGGCTGAATTTCAGATTAGCTTTCAGTGGGACTAGAATCGGTCAGCTGTTGCGTCTGGGCGCACTTAGTCAAGTGTATTTATGGGGAACCGATAAGAAGCGGAGATGATTTTTAAAAGACGTTACGAGTAGAAAATGGTGCAACAGACCTAGTGAGGTATGAATCCTGCTCATTTTATTGTTTTCTTATCTGTTGTTCTCGAGTTTGAGTCACACTGACCTCTTAATCTGAGTAATAAGGTCCACGGAAAGTCTGGTAGGAAGGCTACTTGTTACTTAAGGAGAAAAACCCACTTTTAGCAGAAATCTATGATGTAATTTGTTCTAAAGCTGGACTTGTACGCTACTAACGAAACTTTCCGTCTCCTTTCAGACACAGCTCTAAAGAAACTGTCAGCTGAAAGGTTAATAACTTCAGCTTTTCTAAGCTGAAAGGTGAAAATTGCTTGGGCTCTATTTTTTTTATGATGTAAAGCTCATTCTATTCAGATCACACCAAGTTATGAACATTTCATTCGCTCCAAAATTAGAAAAAGGAAAAGGTCAAATTACAAAGAAACGGACAATTAGGAATCATCTTAACCTGGATGCATTTTATTTAATCTTTTTGCTATCAAATTATAAAAAAAATTTAAAAAATCAACAGATCAGCTTTACACTGTATTGATGTTAAGTCAAACAGAAAAGGCTGAGCTTTTCACATGTTGATGTTTGAATTATTACCTTTTTAGTTGCAGATGAATCCTTATATACAAATAATCAAGCGCACACAATGCCGATATAGACGTTGATGCCGATCAATTGTGCCTCCCATGAAAACAAAAAATCTTAGTCATAGGGTTTTGTCCCCTTTAAATAATATTACTTATTTTTCATCTTTACAATGGGTACCTAACGGTTTAAGGTGCCGTGTGCGCATGCCTTAAAAGGTCGCCACACTTTTAAATCGGCATTTCTTTTTCCCCATACAGGGATGGGACTGCAGGCATTTGTGGAAGCCTTTTTCAACCTGGCGGGGCGGCGGTTCAAATCCCTCGCGCTGAGGGAGCAGGTAGTGTCCCTGCTGGACCTGTGCGAGTCTCACCTGGGGCCGCAGTCCGGCGTCGAGGACAGACGCTCGCTGAGCTGCAGCAGGGCGCTGCCGCGGGGCGGCAGGCCCCAGGCGCTGTACCTCCCCCACCCTCGGCCCATCTCTCCGGCCGCACACCGGAGGGCCGCGAGCCAGGACTGCCGGTCGCATCAAAGACCAAAGCCTCGCACTCTCAGGGCAAACGTGGAGAACTGATGAGAGGGAACCGGCTGCTCAAAACCCGCTGCATCGCCTTGAACCCTCTCCACAGGAACGAGCGGAGAGGGGGGAGATTAAGGGTCCATTTCTCCTCCGTAAAGTCTGAGAAGGGCTAGTCGACCCCTGCTGGCTGGCTTGTCGGCGCCCTGCTCTCTGCCTGATTGCTTTTTTTTTTCCTTTTGAGGAGGAAGATGGCCCTCAGGGGGGGGACTGAAATGGTAATGGAAGCTGGTGGATTCCTTCCTCTCCTCCTTGTGGGATCACACGTTAACAGTGTGGTCCTGTCAGGAGGAGGATGTGGCTGCTTTTTATGTACCGTTTGATTCTAAAGGGCAGCTACTTGCTTCCCTTCTCTGCTGTCTGACTACGTCTCCAATAAAACCTTGATAGGTTTTTTTTTTTTTTTTTTTGCCCCAGGCATCATAGTAGATATTTTTATGTTTGTTAATTCACACAGATCACACATAAACAAGTGGGTGTAAGGGAGCATCCTGTGTATTATACACTTGCATCATATCATTTAAAATTGATATTTCTTTTTGTTTTCCAGTAATTCAATTAATCTCTCAAATATCATGTACCTAACAATAACCTAAAATGAAGTTTGTCAGAAAATAAATTGTATTGAACTAGCTATGTCAGCTAAACATTTACTGTACATTACATGTGTTCAATTATTTCATGATTCCGTTTGCATTAGCAACCCCAACCTCTCTGGGCTTTGCTTAACAACCTCCTTGTTGCTGTAGCACTTTTTCCTCCCACTGAACTTTCCATATTAATATACTTAGATAGAGCCAGACCCTTTTTGTCAGAAGTGTCCAAAAATCACCAAGTTCATAGTGTTGTGGGCCACAAAAGCAGAAAAAACTAACGTAAAAATGTGCTGTTTGTGTTTCCAAACATTGATTGGGATTTATGAATCATTAGAAACACAAAATGAGTCTAGGAATTTTGCCTTGTTACACGAAAGACATATGCAACAGATATTTTGAGTTTTAATCTATTTTCAGCAACAGGAGTGTCATGGCTCACTTTTTCATCAAAAAAAAAAAAAAACTCTTGCTGAGTTAAGCTAAGGTTATTAAATGAGTCACCCGGGTCTGCTTTTGAGTCACTGGATCTTTTTATTTATTTTTACTTGGTCGTATGTCATACTCTAATTTTCTGAAAGACTGAATTTGGGTTCTCATTAGCCATGAGCCAGGATGATCGAACTAATCAAGTTTAACAGTTTGAATTGAAATACTCAGAGTATCTTCAGTCATACACCGAGTTACTGAATTTGCACAGCAGCTTTGTACACGTATGTTTGCACAGAGGTTGACGAAACGCCGCCCCGGCGTGCGCACACGTTGCCTGCGAGTGTGTGTTTATGCTCGGTACTGTATTTATCTGTGTTCAGCTTAGTAGTGAAAAAAAAACCTCCTGACAGCAAGTGGCTCAGCTGCTAGTCCTCCATGAGCCCATTAGTGACGAGTTAAGTGAATAAGCGTTCACTTACCCTCTTTGGGTTCAGCAAGCTATTCCTGTCAGCAGCCTCAGACCTCCCCATCAGTGACTTTTTAGGTTGATTACTTTTTAGTGACGTAACTGCCACAGGGCGTTAATATTTCAAAATAAAACGTGGCTGCATGGCTTAAAAAGATAAATAAAAATAATTTAAAAAAAACACACCATATGGTTTCCTGAAGGAGACATGGAGAACTTGTGCACGCCAAAAGTTACACAGGAAAGCATGATGGATGCCAAGTTTCAATGTCACTGTTATATCAAAACATTGCAACATGTGTTTTCTCACCGTTTGCACCATTATTAAGAATGGATTTGTCACATGCAAACGAAGAATTAACTATCTGCAGTGTGGGCAGCTGTGAAAACACAAAGTGGATTAACCTAAAAGTTTTTGTTTTCTTTTTGCTATGAATACTGATCTAGGGCTTGCGTAATTACAAGTAGAGGAATAAGATTGCCTACAGTGTCAACTGTGAACAAGCTGTACTTATAACACTGGAAAACATGAATAAAATATTTTGATTGAGCTGAAGGTGTTTTGTTTCGTTTTGTTTCAGATATTTCCAAACAACTGAAGTCTGGCAATCACAGTGCTTCCAAATGTATTCATACACCTCTGACGGTCCCACCTTTGGTTTTACTGCAGCCAACAAACTTCAGTGTTTGTCATTAACACTGTAATTCACTAAAAATGACAGCAAGGATTAACATTTTCTGTTATTAAAAATACTGACATATTTCTATTTGCTCAACCAAAGCCTAAAACCTAAGAACAGCATTAGAGAAGAAGCCAAGAAGGACTAATAAAATGTCTATTGATAAATAAATCTCACATCCAAATTTTAGTCAAAGTGGCTTTACACAATATCACATAGGTTAATTAATGTTGAAGTAAGAAGAACACTAAAATTAATTAAATAAATTAATGAATAAAGCTTGGTGAGATAGAAATGACAAGGGACCTGTGGTTACTGTGGAGGAGCTGCTGAGCTGCACAGCTCCAGTGGGAGAATTATTATGCAACTGCTTATTATGCAACAGCTGTTGTTGAAAGTCCTGTTTGCGTTTGACCACAAGCCAACGTGAAGCAGAATATGCTGGTGGAAAACTAATGTTGCTCATAACTTCCCTGCAAAACAAGGTAGTGGAAGCATCATGCTTTGGTTATTCTTTTCCTCTGCAGAGACAGTGAAGCTGATCGGAGTTGAGGGAAAAATAGATGAAGATTTAGAGTCTGCAAAAAGATCTAGTTTCACATTCTATTAAAAAAAAAAAGAAACTGAGAATAGGAAGTGCCATGTTTTACTGGCAACGGTCTCTGTCTGACCCCTCTACCCTAATCAACATGAAACTGTGTCCAGAGACAGAAAACATGTTGGCGTGACCGGGTTTCCAACACCAACGGATTTCGATGGAGCAGGTGGGCATGGCGGCGTGACGAAGTGACCTGAAACGCCGTTGCCATACGTTTGGCTCTGACTTTGACAGTTTCAAGTCAAGCTGCACCAAACTCACTAGGATGTATCCTTGTGCGCCCCCTGACAGGAGGGCGTGGCCAATGTCCTCTACAGCGCCCTCTAGAATATTTTTAAAAAATCAGTCCCAAGCCTTGCTTCATTCCAGGATTATGAGACTTGGTGCACATGTGTGACTTGTCAGCACCTACAACAAAGTGTCTTGGAGCCATGGTCCAAACCCAACAGGAAGTCGGCCATTTTGGATCAAATCCGCCATCATGTCCATTTTATTGACCTCGTATCTGATTGAACTCGTCCTACCACGTTTGACCTACAGACTTCAAAATCACTCAGCACTCTCTTGATTGTTTTTGTACATCAAAGCATGTGGGCGTGTCAAACTTTTGACTATTCGCCGTGAAACATCAAGGTGCAATAACTTCCACATACAAGGTCACCACTGCATTAGACTTTCTATGTCTCATTATAGACCAGCCCTGATCACATTCACATGGTCAATTGGTGACATCACATTAGCCCCGCCCACTTCCAACAGGAAGTCACCTGTTTTTTTTTTCTGCCGGATGTGATACTTTGATTCAGTTAGCTTTAAACCTGTGCCAATTGACATGCAATAACACGATGATGCATTCTGTCAATGCTGGCTGCAGCTTTAATTTTATATTGCTTTTATACCAGCACCTCTGTGCTGGTTGGCACGTCTCCGTCCTCAAGGAGGCTGATGGATGAATCGGAAGCGGCTCATTTTTATGTGGTTTAAAGACTTCGATATGTTTCACAGCACAACCATCTGCCCGTGTTTCCTCGACCTTCTGTTGTGGAGGCTGGCAGTCCCAGCTGACGCCGGCGCTCCAGCGTCTGTATTCATCACAGCGTTCGTTGTTATCGCTCAGTGGTCCAACAAATGTGTGACAGTCGTCAGGCAGTTATGTTCTACCTTTCATTCCTTAGAAAACGTGCCAAGGTTAGACCATCGTTTTAGTTTCATCTTCTTTTAAAAAAAAAAAAAAAAAACAACCATATTTTAGGATCCAGAAGGAAAAAGAAGTACAAGCATCTACACCTCAAAGTTTCATATCGAAACATTTAAGAGTAGTGCTTATGTTATTACGTCTGGCAGTCTAAATGTGTCTTGGAAGCATGAAACCTGTTTAGTTTTGGCTAAATAGACAAGTTCGCCTCACAGGGAGTAATTACCAACATCAGATCGTCACTTTAAAACGCATATGGTTAAAAATATACATGTGCCAGTTACAGCAAGTAAAACATTACATGGCTTTTCTGCCACCACACATGATCATAATCCATCTCTCTTTTTGAGGATTTCATGTCAACTTAAATGTTTCAAAAGCCCCCCACCCCCCTTTTTCACTTTCACATGTCTTGATTTTCCCAACCAACTGTGGGGAATAACAATCAGGCAGTATGTAGGTCATGCTGGCTGTGAAAAGTAGGCACTGCTCAAACCCACTCATTCATGCCTCCATCATGCCCTTCGCTCTGCCTTTGGATCCCCACGCTGAGCATATGTTCTCTCTAGATGCCTATAATCAATCTGGGTCTCCTTGAGTATTTAATGAACACGTGATCCATCGCACGGGCCGTCAAATCCGACTCCATTTAGCATCCACGGTTCAAAACATCACAGAGAGCTGCACCGCCGAGGCTGTGCAGCAGAGAAGCACACAGAGGAAAGTTTAAAATAGCTAAATAAAACTTTAATAGGTCTAGTTGCAAATGTACATAAATTGCACAGCCACGTTTTGTCAACACGAGTTCTTCTGTACATTATTGTTTTGTCACCGTCGTCAAAGGAAGCAGAATCCAGCAAATACTTTATACTTTCAACATAATTACAAAAGTATTTTTTTCTACAATAGAATAGAAAACATACATCTTTTACTTATAGCTTTATATTTCATTTAATCCTTTGTTTGATTGGTCGAACTATGTCAAGAATGAGCTTTTGTTTTATCCGATTCATGAAATGGAAAACCAAAAGTTGATCACTGGTGTGTTTGGTGTTAGTGAAAAATCTAACTATGAGTGGATGCATTTTAATCTTTGAGATCTTAAAGCAAGACTATGACTGGAGTTATAATAATCTGCTTCTGGGCATAATAAATTTGGCTTATTTAGCATTTGGATTGTAAATAAGACAGTAAAGCTACCATTATAATTTTAAAATGGTAGCCACAAGACACACAGCTGGCTCCATGCCAATAATAAAAAGTCAGCCAAGCACAAATACTAAAATGTTTATGGAAGAAAGCAAAAGTCAAATATGGCTGAATTTGTGAAAAGCAGCTTTACTGAAATAAAATCTGAAAAACGTATGATGCACAAAGGTAACTTCTTAGGAACATGTTACTTAGCTAATATGTATCTAAGTAAGAGTTAGCATTGGGCTCCAATGTTGACCGAAACTCTTGAGCTTATTTGGAATATAGTTTAGTACATTTGCCAACTTTCACAAATAGTTAAAAACTGAACCATAATTTAACATTGTGCTAAAATGCTAAAAGTATTTTAATGCTAAAAGTATTTTAGTCAAATCTCAAGTTTATTTTGAAAATGATTGGCAAACCTGAAATCTTTGACAAATTGGAACACCTACTATTTCAACATTTAGTTAAGCAGTAGCTAAAATAGCGTCAAACTGTTAACATTAACAGTCAACCATCTGTGCAAATTGGCCCAGTTTCGCAAATCGCAAAATATCTGGTGATTTAGCAATTAGACAAACCGTGGCTATAAATGGTATGATAAATACATTTCAGGGTTATCATTTCAACAAGTTACAATGATTACAAGTTTTAATTTGCAAAAGAAAAAAAAAGTCTAGCCATGTTTAGTGGTTTAGTGCTTTCCCTGCTTTACTGTGTCATAGAGTAGGAATTGACCTAATTCAGTAACTCTGTTTTGCTAGAATTAGCCAACTATAAAATGCTTTACGGCTAAACTAGATGCTACAAAAAAATTATAAAAAAAAAAAAATGAGACAGTTAAGAAACACATCTAGAACACATTTATATGACTTAGATGTGCACTAGTAAAAAACAAAAATATTAAGTTGGGCATTTAGCTGCACAAAGGTATAATAAAATTGCTAGGACACAAAAGTTAGTTGTAAACTTAGACTGCATGTAAACAAAGGTTTGTTGAGCCAATTTGGTCAGTACATGTAGCTGTCATGGACTATCATTTAAAAATAAAAAAATTGAAAAATGGATCATAGTCTTGCTTTAATCTGTGCAGACACACAGCTTTAGAGAGATGTATAGTATGCAGGTGTGAAATGTCTGGTATTTAACTAAGGATAACTCCCTTTAGTTGCTTAGAAACCTTGAAATGCCTGAAACGGGGTTCTGCGTTTTTAAAAAAAAAAAAAAAAAAAAAAAAAAGTGAAATAGAAACCAACCACTAAATGTAAAAGTGCATTGACTGAGACTGATGAGATTTACAGGATTGTGCTTGCGCAGCTCATCGGACTCGAGTTGGCTTGAAACCAGCAAGGCATACATCTCAAGAGTCAAACCCCTACGTGATCAGCTTTTTTTGTTTGTTTGTTTTTTTTTTTTCGTTTTTTTTCCTGTTTTTGGCTAGAGATAGTACACGGTAAAATACAAACACAAAAGCTTTTCAACAGAGAGAACACTGACAGATTAATTGATTTGTATAGCTCTGCCCGATGAGGACAGACGACTGACTGGGCTATCTTCTATATTTACAATATCAATAATGATACAGCAGAGTCTGAGCACAAAAAATAAACAACAAAACAAAACAAAAACATTTACAAAAAGCTCTGTTAACATCCGGTAAAAATAGTGTGGGCATTTTATTTACACAATCCCATGATCTCCCATCTCAAGATGCAGTCAATAATTATATTGTATTGTGTATATATATATATATATATATATATATATATATATATATATATATGTATATATATTTATAAGAGCAGCCATCCTCACTGACCAACCGGCAACCAAATGAAACTGATGGGTGTAGATGCTATGACAGGCTGTGGATGTATTGAGACTTTTGCATGTGAAATGATCACAAAAATACCTAAAACGCAGATGAGAGTGAGCCGACAGTGAGTTACAACACGAGACTTTACAACGGTGTCCATACATTCAGAGGCAAAAAAAAAATCAAAGAAAACAGATGAGGTCAGGCTGGAGCAAGAAAAAGGGGCCGGCGAGAGAGAACGCTAATGCCAAGGAGGATCGATGCAGTCACAGTTTAGATGCGGCATACTTCATTTCAGCGGACAAAATAAAATTGACTGAATGGAGGTCAATGACAAACAACAGCTCTGCCGGTCCAGTGTATAGTATGAGCGAGCGCATCGAGACGCGTCGCTCCGTAGCTCCTGCGCAGCCAGAGAGAATCGACCAACATCCCCATAACAATTAATGGTTGATGCTGATGGAGCAGTGATGAGCACCAGAAAAAAAAAAAAGACTAACAAACAAACAAAAAAAAACTACTACGTATCAATGATGCTCGTTCTAGACACGAGCCAGCGATAGGGATCAAATACCAAAATAAGAAAAAAAATTCAACTATTCTACCTTTACTTTTGACAAGGCAAGAAAAACGTTTAAATGTTAGCATTTAAAAATATCCAAATGTATTTTTTTAAATTTATTTTTCCTCAACGTTATCAGGCTTAATAAAAAGTCAAGGTTTCAAAACAGCAAAAATTCATCCAAGGGTTTTTAAGTTCTGGTAATGAAGCACCAGGATGGAGCCAGAATAGGTGGAATTTTCTTAGTGTTTCGCAAACTGCAAAATGTCTGCGACTTGCAGACCACCATTGCTGAGGGTGGTCTTCCTCTCCAGGGCTCCAAAAGCAAATTATTAGTTTAAAACTTCTGTTTTAAACCAATAATTAAAAACTATACTGTTTGGACATCTATTCAACTGTGACAACATGTACAGATATGGTGTGAAAGCTAATGGAGCTCCATCCATTATCAAAACCAGCTGCCAAGTCACAAGCAGCATATTTACTCTGTCAAATGAACGGGTGTATATAAGAAATACTTTACGATAATAATCACTACGGTATATTTTAGCAGTAGTATAGTAGGAATCTTTGATTTTAGGGTTTAAACACAATCAGATTGCATTATGCACTTTTGTTTTAGTACCATGAGACTGCGAAATCTCCATATTATAACTCGGTATTATCGTTCTAACACCCTGCAAAGGACACAAACAATAGTACAGGGGTTTCTAACACCTGCATGAATTACATAAAGAACAATAAAGGCTCTTTGAGGTGCTGATCACTGCTCAGGGTGGTCTTCCTCTCCAGAGCTCCAAAAGCAAGCTACACACTACAGTCTCTCACCATCAGAGAAGGAAAGATAACGCTAAATCTCTTAAATAAAGGGCCTCTTTTATATTTGATATTATCAAATATAGTTATATGTGTGTGTATACTCTAGAAGAAAAAAAAATGCATACATCTATGTTAAATTTCATTAATATAGCATCACATAGAATTCATTTACTTTAGTGTTTATAATACATCTCATCTCGTTTTACGTCGTTTTCTCTACAAATCCACAGTATAAGTTGTGCCTTTATGGGGTGGCTTTTTGATTTTTTTTGCAGAATCGGGAGGAGCTGCGGGGTTAAAGTCGAGGTGTGTTCCCTAGTTAAGGCGTTTCGTGTACCAATAGCTTTTCACAAAGTGCACTGCATTGGGGGAGAGGGGGTGGAAGGGGATTGGGTGGGGGTGGAGGGGGGTGGCAGGGTAAACGGGACGCTCAGGAACACACCTCTGAGTTAAAAAGGACGTGGAGAAGATTGTTTTGGATTTAAAAATATCTATTTATAGCTCATATTTGGTTCTTTAAAAACATAAACTTTGAGATAAAGCGTTGGAAAGTAAACCTCTGGAGACAAACTTAAGTGAAAGTCCTGAACGTGCGGTTTTAAATGGGGCCACTTCGCTGTCGGGAGAGGGAAAGGAGGAGCGGATCGTCGATGCTTGCGGTTTTCGTAGTGGTTTGTCCCAGGCGTGGACGGGCGCTCGGGTCTTCGCAGCGACTCAACTCGTCCGCGGCTCAGAGTTTTTATGTACAGGCTCCGCCCTACCTCCTCTCTCTTTCCACCATCCTCCCGGTGAAGGCCATCTGGTGATCCGCTCCGAGCTGCACTCCTTCTGGGTGGCCCCTCCTGCGAAATGTCCTCGTGCCAAACATTTGTCTCCAAACTGAGAGAAAGTGGAAATGTCTTCCGGAAGTACGCCGACTGCTTTTCTAAAACGCACCCACACACGCTCACACACACACACACGCACTTGTCTCACAGTCCATCTATAAACAGGCTCTCGTCGATCCCAGCAGGCTGAGGGGGGTGGAGGAATACGCTGTACAACGCCCAGCAGCCTCGGACGCGCGCCGAGCCGCCTCAGCAGTTGCTGCTGTTCCGAAACTCTCCGTTCTCGGTGATCTGCAGCTTGGTGGGGTTGGTGGGGGAGATGCCGTTGCGGGTCTGCATGCTGTAACGCTCCTTCAGCTGGCTGAGCGCGCTCATGAGACGAGCGTTGGCGGCATCCAGCGACGCTATGCGCTTCTCCTGCACAAGAACGGAACGAGAAGGGAAACTTTTCAGACAGGCTACTGCGATCTGTTCTTCAGCTAAGATCTGAGTTGGCTAAACTCGTTCCGACAAGAGTCCCGAGAGGATTTGATCTGTTTGTGATGATTAACTGGTGATTAAAAAGCTCTAAATACTACATGCAACTTTTTACATTAATAGGAACTATGTTTTGAATTGAAAAGTGACAAATCTGTTGTCTTTTAAAGTACACTTTTACGACTAATGAGCCTTAGGAGAACAGCCTCCATGCAATATTAAAGTTTCCAAAGTGTTCTAGAACTTCCAGTTGTTAAAAAATAGAAAGCTCGTTGTCTTCTTGACAATAAAACCCTTTAAGATGGGAGTTTCTCATGCGGTTCTCATCTTTTGATAATGCATTAAAGTTCGGAGTGAGCACTCAATTTACTTGAAGATCTGCGGAAGTAAAGTATGTAACCCACCAAAAACAAAGCCACAATGACAGCCTAAGCAAAGCTAACAATGAAAAAAGTTGTTGAGAATATGTCACAGAGGTGTCATCACCATAAATGTAAGCATGTCACTCAAACATATTTTATTTTCCCCTGCCTGTTGATGGAGAGCACAGACTGCCTTGCCGAGCTGCGGCTGTTCGCAGACACACTCTCTCATTACTGTGGGCGTGAAGGAGATTAATGACCTTTGTTTGTCTGTGTGTGAATTTGCATTAATGCCACGCTACGGGGGTGGATGTTTTCCGGATTGACTTGAGACACGTACATCTGAAATTTATTTTTGTGCTGTAAAAGAGGTCATAAAAGTCAATGTTGTTTCTCAGGAAACAACATAAAAAAACAGAGAAAGAAAGACAGAACAGGTATATTCTGTTCAACAATTGGAGCTTCCCTCAGACAGATTAGATGCAAAAACGAATTAAACATCTTCTTGTATGCAGTGAGATCGGTCTACAGTGAATGTTTCCTGCTAGTCAGAATATTTCGACGGACCTGCGCATCGATGATCTTCTGCTTAGAGTCCACGACTGCTTGCATGTCAGAGTGGTCCTTCTTCAGCTCCTCTTCCACCGACATTAACCTGAGTGTCACAACAACAAATGGAGACACAACTGTTAACAGTTACAGAGCAAGCGCACAGCAGCACACACTCCGGGCTCTTCCTCCCGTACCGGCTGATGATGCTCTTCATTTGGAGGTCCTTGTCGTCCTGCTGCCTGCGCAGACGCTCCTCCGACTCCTCCAGCCTGGCCTGGTACTCCAGCAGGACCTTCTGGGCCTGCTCATCCTGACCCTTCAGACGGGCTTCGTACTCCTCCAGCTTCTGCACGGAGGCGCGCAGTTTCTCCTGCAGCACTGCGATCTCCTGCTGGTACTGCGAGCAAAAGCACCGAAGAGAGACAGAGAGATGCTAGTCGTCACGGGACACCTCAGGAGCCGCACTCGCTTTAATCGCACGGGAACAGGACAGAAAAAAAGGTGCAAATACGCCGGTAATTCCGAAAATATATCCAAGGGCCTGTCGATCCAAGGGACAGAGTAGGGACAGAGTAGTGTGGCTTTTCAATAGTAGAGACAGAAAAGTTGAGAGGCTTTTGAAAACAGCAAGAGGAGGAAGAGATGAGTTGCAAACTAAACCCCCAAGAATCCCCGCCTGCCCATCACAGAACCTCATGGGTTTCAGAAAGTCAGAAAGTTCTCTACATGCCAGAGGGAGAAAGTAAAGGGTAGAAATTGATTTTGGTCAGAAAAAAAAAAAAAAACTGTGTGGTGAGTGAAGGGTACCACGAAGATTGTAAAGTTTTCAGCTGCCTTACAAAAGTACTTGGAATTTATTTTTACTCACATTTTATGACATGATAAAGCAGCGTCTGTCTGTCTGTCTGTCTGTCGCCGCGTTTCTAAAAATTAAAATAAAGACTCACGCCATTCGATAGAATGTTTTTACGCTAGGATGAGGCTGATTTTCAGCTTTGTCGAAAATAGTCTGCCTTGCAATGGAAACATTTTTTTTCATGACGACCGACAAGATGTTTCCTCCCGGCTGGGAAAGACGAAGACGACAACAGGAAGTGGCAGGAGGACGATGGCGCTGCGTGGTTTTTTTTATTGAGCAGACTTATTCACGTGTGATTTTAACTCCATCTCTGATTTAACAGAAACACGACAACAACGCTAAACGAATTAAACATTCATTTACCCGCGTCTTCCCACAGAAACGTGGGTAATTTCGCATTTCTACATTTCTAATCTTCGCTCGCTCGTCTTTTCCCAATGAAGGATTTAAAACTTGTCTGTAATGGAATTCAAATCTTCTGGTTGTTGGGTTTTTTTTCTCTCTCTCTATAACCTGAATCTACTTTAAACTTTTATCAACTTCATCCCTGAGCCGCATCCCGTGTTCTTTGAATTTTGAAACACGCAGCTCTGTGTATTTCCCCACCTCACACCTGGAATGTGTCAGAATAAGAAGAGGTGTCTGCAGCTCCTGTCTTGCGGTTCGTTGCCACAGAGCAGGTGAAAGTACACCTCATCAGTCTAGTTAATTTCTTATACTAAACTGATGCCTATCTGGATTGATTTAGTTTTTTTTTTGTTTTTGTTTTTTTTTTAAACAAAACGAAATGCTGCAACCTTCCACAATAACTGATAGCGTGTTTAGTTTCGGGTAACCTTTCCCAAGAACCCTGAATTATCTGATTCCCACACACGCAGAGAGAATGCTATTGGGATACCTTATCTTTGTCCGTCACCTTCCACCCATGCCAAATCGCCGAGGCATTTTCCTGTTCAAGCAATCTTCTACAAGGGGGATCGGTGACCTCAAACAGATACGTCTTGTCGTCTGCCATCCTCGCCTTTCCGCCCTCCGTTCTTGTGTCCGATTCCCTCGAGCGACATCTGTTGTGACCGAGCTTTCGTTCTGCTTCTCCGTCTCCCTCAAAACGAGCCGCATCTCCGACCCGCTCGGCTATACTCGGAGCACCCGACCGTCCCGCTTGCGTTTGCTTACGTGCAAAACTAGGAGACACGGCTCGTGCTGCGACCTGCGTGCAAAGCTCAGCAGAATGGAGAGCGAAATGAACTGACGTTCGCGTGAATATTGATAAGAGGAAGAACAAATGATAGATGGGGGAAACAAAGGAGCTTTGAACAGATGTCCCCTCCTCCTGCCTGCTGTCCCGATGCTCCAGCTGACAACGTTCCAGATGAAGTTATCTTTCCGTTCGGGCCAACGGCGGACACCTTTCACAAGGAACAGTTGTGCAAAAATGGCCGCCGTTTCAAATTTAGAAATGAGGCCAAATGGAAGTGAACACACATTGTTTAAGTGAGGAGCTGTGCTGTAAAATTAGAAAAAAGCTTTCTTTGGAAAGGATGTTGCTTCCTCAGAACCGTATGCAGTATCGAAAGGCCATTTTCTTGTGGGTATGCATGTTGTAAATGCACACAGACCACCGCAGTGCAATGTGTCATGCAATACACTATCAGCTACTGGCCTAGTCCAAGAACATTTTTGTGAAATCCAATATGGCAGACAGACGGAAAAGCAGGCAGATCAACTGAGGAATATCCAGTCCCTACTTCTACTGTGGAGAAGTCTTGCAGGTAAAAAAACAAAAACAAAAACAAAAAAACATTGTGTGACATCAACTAAACCCGTAAGACTAATACTACTGATGTATTGATTGAAAATTACAATTGATCACATAGAAAAAAATCCTAGAATTTATTTATGTTTTTTACACATTTTTTCCCCACCTATTTATTTTGTCTTAAGAAAATCAAAAAACACTTTAGAAAAAAAAAATCTTGACATAAAGGATTATAATTCATTGCATGAAAGGGATAGACTCGCCAGACTTTTGATTATGTTAAGGCATGGACTTTGACTAGGCTATTCTGCTTAGTCCAATGTAGTATATAAACCAGGCCATCGTAGCTCAGGTTGTGTGTGCGGTAGCGTCGCTCTGCTGTTTTGCAGCACTCACTGTGCGGTTTAACAAAGGGGTAGAGAACTCAAACATGTCACCCCTCTGCGAACTTGATATGACGGCGAGTCGTGTCACACAGAGCGATAGAGATCCGACAGACACGTCAGTCAGTCGGGGAACGGACAGCGAGTTATGGCCGTTGATGCACTTGTTATTAGAGCCAGGCGGCGAGAAGAGGAAGCGGAGAGGAAGCAACAGGAGACGTGTTCATGACTGGGACGAGGAGGACAGAAATCGGATGTTTCGGTCACAGAAACATTTTGACACCGCCTGATGTTTGTTGCGGGCTGTCTTCGGTTGGGACGGTGCGAAATCGGCTGTCGGAGCGCCTGTCACACTGGACAACCGCAGGCCGCCGCTTCCAGCTCGAGATTTTCTGTCACATTAAAGATGGCTGACCTCAGGGGTTTTCTCATTGGATTTCCCTTGTCCCTCCAACCCTGACCCACAATGATGCTACCACTGCCATTTCTCCAATCATAAAATTGTCTTTAGTTCTCATGAGTTTTTTATGGTTTTTTTTTTTTTTTTTTTTTACACATTTTCAAAAAAGAACAGATTATTGTAATTCACAACGAATGCATTTTGTGTTGTGAGATTTTTCCTGTGGATCTCTGCAGGCTGCATCTCTGACGAACTGGACATCTTGGTAGGATTCCAATAGTGCCAAATTTATGCCAAAGTTCGGATTATAGTTGGAACAGAGTCAGTATATTTTTTGTAAACCTAAAACAGCTTTAAACTGCTAAGGTACATAATGGTTTGTAGTTGTAATGTGACTAAGGTCAAAATGTGCAAATATATATATATATATATATTTTGCAAGGTACTGTAGATCCAGAAGTAGGCAGCACTAAGGTTGTGTGATTATAAGTCTTTAGGCTCGATTGTTGGTTATAACAACATTAATGTCTTTCCTCCGGGTCGTCTTTAATGAAGTAAACACTATAATTTCCAAGGTAAATCTTAAGTAAAAAAACTGGAACTGTGACAAAAAAGGCTGGATGAGGGTCTGATTTTATCTCGTACCCCACACAATGAGGAGGATGGTAAGAGTAAGACTGGTAAAAAAAAAAAGTGTAAATCTCATTGTTAGATTTATTCAGAGGGAAATTATGCACCGACTTTAAAATAGGTTTGCATTTTAAGCATTTTGCACATCTTCAACAGGGGTGTCAAAAAAACAAAGAGGGTGCTGAACATGCTCGCAATAGACTTTTCTTAATTTGTCCTTATTCGGTATACATTTTTTTGGTGGAGCAGAGAGAGTCGGGAGGTGAAAACAAGAAAAAATAATTTTTCTGAAGTTTGAGTCGCCGGGGTTAAAAGAGAAACTACATTTTTTTTGCAAACTCACGATATGAGACGTCTTACTGAACTTGTTGAGTGGTACGCTCAGAGTCCATCCCAACTCCTTATATTTACTTCTCAATGACGATGATGTACTTATTAAACTCCCTTGCTCACTTGGTTCATGAATAATGTTTGTATTTCTCAGATGACCTTATTTAATTTAGCTATCTTTAAGAGAGAGAGACAGAAAAAAACCCTCTTTATTTTAATATTTGATATGTTGTTTCTGTGATTAAGTAATATTATGCATGACCCTAAATGTTGTTTTTGCGATAGAATATGCAAATGCTGCTGGAAAAAGAAAATATTCATATAAACTGAATTTTTAAAAAAAATTTTTTTTTCTTTTCTCGTGTGAATTAAGAAATGCAAGATCATGAATATTTCCATATTGGATAAAACATGCCCTATATTTTTACAGCTCCGACGACACACAGTGCAACGTAAATGAATTTAACACTGCATAACATGGTTAGTGTCGGCTCGCCTCTGCGGAGGCCGGACTGTCTTCCAGTCCGTTCTGCTCTTCCAGGGTGGCTGTTGTTTCTTTGTTAAGACTCGAGTTATTGCCTTCTTTGGTAGTTCTCCCTCCCAGAGCCGCTGGCTTCTATAAAGCATGAGCTATGTTAGGATGACAGGTTTCTTCTTATTATAGATAGGCGGGTTGTGGTGGGGGGGAAATGAAGAGAGGGATCATGTGGGAACTAAACAAAGCATAAGAAGCAGAGCAGCGATGAACAGCTGTAGACACTGGGAAGCAGAGGAAGAGGCACAAAAACGACTTTTTGTCTCGATCACACACATGCACGCACAGGCTACACGCAGTCTGTGTGGATATTCGGTGTGCTAATCCCCACACGCACGCATGCGCCGCTAAGTTTGGTTTGAAATCTTATTTTTGTGATGTGAGGAGGAGGGGGGGCGGGGTTCTAAGAAAATATTTTTTTTATGTGTGGTTTTATTTGTGCTGGTTGTGTTTATACAACATCAGATTTTCATTTCCTAAATAACCCTCATATATTCAAATTGACATTGAATAAAACGTTCAATGTGACGAGGACTATTTATTTCAGTTATTTTATTTTTTCCAGGTGGGAAAGTGCTCAACTCAGCTTAAAGGACAACAATTAAGAAGTTCTCCCTTACAAATGGTATACATTTAATGTGTTTAAATTAGTTCCAGTTGGTTGAACGAGAAAGGCATCTTAATCTATTGAAATGGCCTTTGCACTAGCCTGCAGGTCAAACAATTGACCTATTAGCAAGAAAATAATCAACAGATTAATGAAGTTGTTGCAGTAGCAGATCTGATATTGAGTGCTGGTGCCCGGAGACTAAAAAGTGTTGCTGCGTTTCTGCGTAATTAGCAAAATGAACAGCATTTTTACAACATTTGGAGTCTGACATACCGATAAAAATACATATTGTGGTCACGTGGGACAGTTAGATGTGATAGAGGCTGTAATTATATATAATTTTGATTTAGGAATCGCTCACAAGTCTAAATCAAAATGAAGATGGTGCATCAGAACAACAGGAGGAAAAAAAAGATGTTTTCAGAAGCTGAATACAGTGCCTTATAAAAGTATCCACACAGCTTCCACATATTGATGCATTTTGTCCCGTCATTGCAAATTTGTTATGTTTTTATTACGATTTTTTTGTTGCAACACAAAGTTGTGCACATTTGTGAACTGACAGAAAAAAGATATAAGGATTAACGCTTCGTATATTTGTATTCAGCCGTCTTTTTTTTGGAACATTTACCAATTTGGCAATATTTATGTTCGTTCTGTTTTGCGATATTCTCAGTAGGATTTAGAGCTGGACAAAGACTGCGTCGTTTTAACAATGAATATACTAATCTGAAACATTTTGGCAGTAGCTCTGGCTTTCTGTTTATGATAGTTGAAGGTTAAGCAGAGCATAAATATCATCTTTACAACATTATTGCTTTTGTGTTTTTATTCATATTTTTTCTTCAATTGTCAACCATTTTTTGCACGTTTCCACTTTTATTTTTTAAATTCAACTTGATTTATCTTTGGTGATAAGTCTTTGAGACTGGAAGGCCTACTTGTCATCACCCTAATCATCCCCCGACTTCCTGTCAAATTAAAATGAGAACTCTCCAAAATGATAATATTACCTTCAATTGTTGGTAAAACCAAAACATAACATTTTGAACCGTAAGCTGCCAGAAGAATCAGTTCTCTATAGCATAACGCTGCCACCACCGTGTTCTGCAACAGAAATGGTGAGTACAGTAAACAGTGTTTTGCATGTAGGCAAAAAAAAACAAAACCTTGGTCTCATCCGACGAACACATTCTCTTCTGTTTTCTAGATAACAACAGATCTTTGAATAACTATCACACACAGGTGCATTTCCCCCTTATTAGGAGACTTTGAAGACAAGTTGTTTTCACTGAACTTCATTTATGTTTATGTAAGAGGGGGCTGAATACAAAACCAAAACGGCACTCTTGGAATGTTTTTCGTAAAAAGATTCTGAAAACCACTCCAATGTTGGTTCATCCCAAGACTTCCTTGTTAAATATGTTAAGGTTTGTGGTAAAAACAAAAACTGCAAGGAGTAAGCAGACTTTGTCAAAGCACTGTATGTGCCACACGGTGAGGAAAAGAAGAGAGAGAGAGCTCAGTGGAGGGGGAGGAGGGAATCAAAGCTAAGGGTGTGGGGTTGCTAAAGGTCAAAGGTTGGATGACGGGGGTTACCTTCTCCACCTGAGTCAGATCCTCTCTGTTTCTTAGTGACTCGGGCTCCATCCCCTCATGGTCTAAATACTGCACATTCATATTCAAAAGCCAGGCTGCTGTGCGGTCCAGCGCACTGGGGTTCACTGGGGAGGGGGCCTAATAAAACCAACACACACACACACACATACACACACCCATGAGCTGAATGAAAAGTGTCAGGGAAAGGGGGCAGGAGGGAGGTTGCAAACAAAAACACAACAGGAACAACAGAAATAAGCTTGAAATGCACCAACTGATCTGGGCTGAAAAGCAGCAGGTGGAATGGATGCACACACTTGTCTGTAAGCTCCCCCTGCGGCACGCCCGCGCGCGCACACTTTTCAAATCTGTACGAGAACGCCTCGCATCATGGCAGCACGGGAAGTGGATACTTGAGATAAAGAGAGGGAGCAAAAAGCTGTCAGAGAGTTGATTAGTTTAAAAGCGATCTGGCTTCATTGGATTTGATGGCTTCCCTCTCTGCTCACCTTTCATTGGTTGATTCGTTGCTAGGCGTTTCATCCAGCTAGGATCAGAGTTACAGGAAAGAGGAATTCTTTGCGCTGAGTTATGTGTGTAATGATGTTTGGAGCTACGTTTCCTGTGTTTACATCGGCAAAAACATCTCAAGTTTTTGCCGATAATTACATAATTACATAATTGCAAGTTAATGGATAACTAAAGCCTACAGTAGTAGAATATAGTAAAGTGAATCCAGGTACTTCTTGATCAGTGTGTTTCACCTCACCTCATACGTAGGGATAAATTATTGCAAATGTTGATTTACTGTACGTACTCTTATCAAACCAGGTGTCTGTTTTGTTGATCCATTAAAGAGGTGACCAATTGTCATTTTCAACAAAAGAGATTGAGAAGATTATAGCCAATATTGCAGATATTTTGGCATCAGATGACATGGTAGAGTATTTAGTGTCCAGGGTTTTTATCCTGGAAGCATTAAACAGACTTACCTTATACTAAAACCAAATATGTAGCACCAGTCAGACGTTTACATACACTCATCATAAGCAAGAGTCACCTTCTTTGTTTATTTATTTGTTTCTTTCTATGATTCATTTATCTATATTTTTTTTTCTGTCAAAGATCACGTGAGTAAAGCAGGCCACTGTGGCCATATTATCCTATGCTATACTAGACTGACTACACACCCACGACTGAACGAGACCACACTACACTGAACTACATTACACTATACTCGACTATACTATACATATGTTTGTTGATTATGCTCATAGAGCATAATCCTAACCCTAACCCTACTCCAACAGACATAACTGAATTTTTGTGGTCAAGACTTGTTCACACCTAAACAAGGTGTGCGGTGAAGATCCAGCTTAAGATCTACGTTTATATTTAAACATGCATGTATAATTTTGACCCAGTGTGAATTAAAAACATCAATTTGAAAGCAAAACAGTTCACAAGCTCAAAATGAATGATTTTCATGGCCCTGATTAGTGTATGTAAACTTCTGACCTCGGCCGCGTGGAGGCTACAGTATACATTTATCTAATAAGATTCAAGCTGTGCCGCAGTGCTGTGGGGAACTGCATGGAAATAACTATTATTACACAGGCTGTGACTGAAGTTCATTAGAGTGAAATGTGCTGTCTCTGCGATTACACCCACCAAGGCTTCCCTTCATGAACAGCCCTTCTTTAATATCCGTAATCTCCTGTATTTAACTCCAGAGACAGTTCAAGGTTGATTTATGAGTTGTGTTTTTTTTATTATTATTATTATTAATATTATTTATATTGACATTGTTACAGTTGTGTTTTCTGACACTGACCTGTTTGTGCTGAGCTCTCTGTTTGGTCTCGGGACTGTCGCTTTTGGAGGAGGACGACTGCTGCCGCAAACGAGCGCTGCTGGCCGGCCAGTCGGGCGACGACGTCATCATGCTGCCGGAGGTGGGGCGAGGGTACGGGCCGCCGCTGAGCAGATTCGGCGGGGTACGGCCTCGCGTGACGCTCTGGGGGGGAGGCTGGTCTATCCTCCTCTGAGGGCCGGCGCTGTTCTGTCTCGGGACGGTGGGCTGATGCTGGGTCTCCGTTAGCGACAGTTGCCGACGGCTGAACTCCCCAGAACGCCGGGTGTACTCATCGCCGCTGCTTCCCCCGCCTCCTCCTCCGCCGCCACTATGGTTTATAAAGGCTTGCTTCCCTCCCGCTGGCCCGTCCTCATTGTTGCTATGGGAACTAACTGAACTGTGGCACTCTGACCCCGAATCAGTCATTCCTCGAGGAGACACTGACAAGCAGGCCGCCATCTGGTATACTGGGTTCTGGAAGGACAGCGGGGCAAGTAGCTGGGCGGGTCGGCCCGGAGTGCTGTCCGTGTTTGGGGTGGTGGGGGCCTGACCCGGCCTCCTCATGGTAGGACCGCCTGGGATGTTGCCCTGAGAGACTCTGGCGGGCCAGCCCCCACCAGAAGCTTGGCTCTCACCCAGAACATCCGAAGGGCTTTGCACTGTCCCAGCGTCCAGATTGCGGGGGTCCTGCAGGTCCACCATGGATAAACTTTTGTTGCCGTTGGACATGCCCAGCTCGGGCTCATTAGTCTCAGAGTAGCTGGAACTGCGAGCAGGCGAAGGCTGGATACCCGAGCTCCTTGTCACAAAGAAGATGTCCTTGTTTTCCGGAGTGGGCGAAGGTAACCGGGTGAAGTCTACCAATCTGGGTTAGACAGGGGAAAACAATTGTGTTTAAGAGTTTAGCTGGGTAATTGTAGGTACGCACCATTCCTGATGGCATAACAGATACTGGCTCTGTTTCGTTAGCTCTGATTTGTCATTTTTGTATATTTTTGTTCGTATTTTGCTTTGGTTGCCGAGTTGCATGTTTAGACAATCGCTCTCCTTGTTTGTGGAGGCTACGCAACTTTTCACTTCTGGAGAGTTGTTATGATGGGAAACCATGACCAGAAAGTGTTGTTTTTACAACCGGGAGCAGACGAATGGCATTTTTAAAGCCCAAATTACACCTCGGGATTTGAACGACGAGTCCAAATCCCAAGATGCTATAAAGGAGCAAAGAACAGAGAGAAGACGGAGTTCAAACCTCTTCCATCAGTCACAATGGTGAAAGATCAAATCCCTGACTACATTGTTTTTCTGCCCGGTTTTCTAACCTTACAAAGATTTAGTGAGGGGCAGGAAAAGCAAACAAAGAGCATTCGCAGTGCTTAAAAGAAATGTTGTTTCAATTAACCTCATTTCCCCAACGTCTTTGGTTTCCTGTGAAAAAATAAGTAAAACTGAACTTTTGTAGAAGATGTCATTCAATAAATTTACTTCAACCACTTCAATTATAAACAGTAAAGTTTTTCCATGAGCGTTGTGCTAACTCGTGTGTATTCTGCTGCAATAAAGTTTTGGTCTAATTTGGAAAGAAATAAACAAAATTTTAAGGAAAACCATTTAAATTACAGCCACTTGCCAACAAAACCGATTTACTCAAAGTAGAAAAAAGGATGCAGTTGATCATTCTGGATCGTGTCAAATATTTTTGTCTTAAACCAGCTAACGTGAGGCTTAGAGTCCAGGGAGGAAAGCCTGGACTCTAAGCCTCGTGTTGTAAGCATTCAAGGCATCCCGCATTCTTTGTGGGATTAGATAATTCCCCGCTGTGTGAATATTGAAACTCCACATATCTGGTTTCTCTGAAAAGACTGAAAAAAAAGAAAAAAATGGGCCAAAAAAAAACATTCCAGAGCCTCTTTTAAATGCGGGAAAAGAAACATATTGATGCCTTTTCTCATTCATCCCATGTTTTCCTTTCCTGCCTCCCCTCCACTGACAGATGGAGTCCTGATTGCCAAAAAGATGTCTTACTTTGACAGTTGTGACTCATCCTGCAAGAACCTATCAGTCACGTCACGCTCAGCTTTTCTCCCTCGACTCGTCCTTCTCCCCGAGTCTCTTTACCCTTCCTCTCTTTTAACCTGCTTCTCTTCTTCATTCTTGCCAGATTTCTTCCTGCCATCTCATCTCCCCTCCTCCTTTTCATGTCACAGGTTAGCGAATGGGAAGCAATTAACGCAGAATCTTGAAGCTCATTTGAATTTCGGCTGCGGCCGCGCGCGCACGCACGCACGCATGAGCGCGCGCCTTCGGTGTGTGCGCAAACATTCATTACGATAAAGTAACAATGAGAGGCTCTGACATCAGGTTATAAATGGGGCCAGCAGTAAATTAGCTCCATTGATCCTGAAGCCTGATGAGCGTAATGATAGAAGCTGTCTGACTCACTTCCTGTTTCCCCTCGACATGTTGTCATCCGCTCTGTAATGACGGCGGCTGCAGATCGCAGAACACCGCTATTAGTCCTTGCACTTTCGTGTTAATCTTTTTAAGCATCTCCTCGTCATTGTGCTGCGAGGGCACGAGCAGCATAAGCGTGTATTCATCAAAGATTTAAAAAAAAAAAAAAGAAGCTATGCAAAGGTGATGTTAACAAGCGAAGGTGCTACTCTCACTGCTTGTCACAGCCAGAACTGGCAGATATTAACCTGAAACAGACAGGGAGAGAAAACAAGCTGAATTTGTTGTTGGCCTAGCCAAGGATGCACAAACAGCGACATGCAGAAGCTTCAAGGCAGTTCGGATTTGTGGAAATTGAAATTCCTTTTTTTTTTTTTTCTTTTTTTTTTTTGTAGATATCTGCATGTCTTGTAAAAATGTCGTTTTTGCCACTTTCAAGCATCCCGAATGTCTTGGAACTGCAGCATCAGGATGATGTTTTCAAGAAGCGCTGTTTTGCAAAAAAAAAAAAAAAAAAAAAAATATATATATATTATATATATATATATGGCAGATATATATATTATTATATATATATTAACATATATATATTTAATATATTAACATATATAGATATATATATATAAACTTATATAATATATAATATATATAATATAATATATATATATATATATATATATATATATATATATATATATATATATATATATATTTATGCACATCGAGTGCTTTTAAATTTCACAAACTTGAAACCTTTTTATGAATCCTCCAACTACTGAGTGAAAATGAAAGAGGTTTTTATATGTTTTTTAAAAAACACACAAACAGGGTAACAGAAGCTTAAATCATGGAGCAAAGCTTGTGTGAGGGTGTTTAGACTGCTTAAACTCTTAAGCAGTTCAAGCTTAAGAGCTGAACTGATTCAAGAGTCTGATTTCTGCTTAATTTTGATCTGAACTTTGACTAGACCATTCCGAAGCAGGAGTATGCTTTCATGTGTATGCTTTGGGTTGTTGCGTCGCATTCTTTCAACTTTTCAATCATCTGCTACTTTGTGTCCCTCGAACAAATAAAACCCCAACAGAATACATTCAAACTAGTGTCATATTTTGCCAAAAATTAACATGAAAACTACAAGACTGTGAAAAAAGGACTTTGAGAAGACCCCAAATCAGGATGCGAAGATAACAGTTAACACATCAGTGCAAAGCTTAAAGGAGCTTGCATGCCACACAGTCTTCATTCACGCGTTCAGTAACTGCAGACTGATTCACAGATCAATCAGCTCGTAATGAGCTCTCTCCGCCATGAGTGCGGGCAGATTGATCTGTCTCGGCTAGGTTTGGTTCAGTCATTGTCAAATTTCTAAAAATACCTCAAATACCTATTAATGTCTTTCACAGAAAGATTTGGGGAAAAAAACTGAGAACTGTGTCGTGTTTATTTATGGTGTGGGAAGTTCAAATGGAAAGCTCTGCAGTTAAAACCTGCAGGAATGCTGCTTGCTACTTGCTCTGTTGATATTTTAGCGTTTCGCTCTCATGTGGGTCTTTGACTAATAACAGGCTCACAAATAAATTCGGTCTGCGCCTGCGGCGTGACGCCGACGACTCTCACCCCGATAGCTCGTTGTCTATGACCATCTTCTGCAGCCCGGTGGAAATGCTGCAGCCAGCCTCGGCGGGAGGGGAACCCACGGGCTCCGACGGCGGCCCGGGGGTCATTTGGACACAGGATGGGTTAGAAAGAGCCGTGTTCACCTCTCGAAGGATTCTGGGCAGAGGACTCAGCTTCGAGGCCATGCTCTGTAAAGACAGACACAATGAAAATCAGAGCCACATGAAAGATTCTTCAGGATCCACCGGGGAAATTAGGTATTAATGACATTTTAGGCTTGCGTAGTTTTTAAACCATGTTATTTCCCTCCCCCTCGTCCGATTCATGGAACCGACCATCGCATTCAGACAACATAATTAATAATGAAACAGGACGGGCAGCCTGGTGGACTGCAGGATCGTCCAGACGGCGATCTCTGAATTATTGAAAGACAGTGTTAGAAACAACATAACAATCCGCAGCTACCAGAACGAATGTGCATTGCTTTGTAAATACTTTACACTGGCCCTCTTTTGTGCACCCCTTATGTAATGAAATCATTAAATATCGACTGATTTGGGATAAACATGCAGATAAAGCCGAAGCAGGATTCAAAGCCAAGCGCACAGGAAATCTTTGATCAGCTTGACCGGTACTTTGCAAAAAAAAAAAATTTTAAAAAGCTGCATTGAAAATGTACAGATCAAAGCTTGTTTTGAGAAGATAAAGCATAGATTAAAAAGTACATATATTTCTGGTCAGAAGTGTTTATGTAATAGTTTCGGTCTCCTATTGATTCTTTTGACCGGTGCTTTTTATTTTTTTTATTTAAAATTTTTTTTTTCCCATTGCAGCATGATTACGCAACTAACAACCACACATACGCTCTGGACGAATGTCCATTAGTAAACTGAGAGAATCCGCAGGCTTTCTGTCACCATCGACATGATTTGCTTGTGGTTATTTGATCGCTTTTCTTGGCAGAATTAGTTGCGATGAGAGGAAACTTTTACTATCCAACATAAAATTTGAGGTCTATATTCTGTCAGATGCCTCCCATAAAGACAACACGCATCTCACAGCATCGTAAACATTTATCGTCACGATCTTAAAAAGAAAGTTGAACTGTGCTCTGCTTATTTATATCCAAATTTCTAAATAGTTGAACTCAGAGCGGAAGCATCGTCTCGTCTGGTTTCATCCACTCATGAACATGTTTTGTTGCGTGTTGGAATCACTAGTTGTGCAAACATTTCTATTGTCCAGCTGTTGAGATGTGTTTGAAGCTAAAGATTGGGCAAATTTCATGTTGGATTAAGACCACTCAACGGTTCCCTCCTAAGGATTCTTCTTTCCCTCTTTACCACAACAATTTACAGCCAAGTCAACCAATATAATCCATGATCCGTAACGACACCATGATTCTGCCACCACTGTGCTGGACATTTTGGGTCAGGTGGTTGAAATCAGGACATTGTTGGGCATTTTAAGTAAATTCTGATCCTAAATTAATCAAAACCAGTTTTGGACTGGAAAACAGGCTAACACCAAGTTTTGGAACAGCCCTCTATTAAAGATTTGTAGTCACTGTATAAAAACAAACTAAACAATTTAAATAAAGTACACATTTTTTACCAAACAGAACAGTTGAATCTCAAAATGGTAATTGAGGTATGCTGATTCTAACCATACAATCTCCCTGATTTAAGAAGGAATGGCAAAAGCAAATGATGTGGATTAGCAGTGCTTCCCAACAACTGATTACAGGACAGAATCAAGATGCAACTTAATAAGGCACATTTAACCAGGTATCGCTAGGAATGGGTACCATGAACACTCACAAATGCACACTTGAATGGTCACATTTATCTGTTTGGTTACATATTTTGGCCACAAGTGAACAGTAGAGCCTTAGTTCACAGGTAACTTCATACCTGGTCCATCTGGGAGACCACCTCTGACAGAAGCGAGTGCAGAGTCGAGAGCTCCCGGCCGAGGTCGATGTAGCCTTCAAAGCCGGCCGTGTTTGAGATTGTCTCGGGGTTGGAGATTTCCAACAAGAAACGCTGCATGTTGGTCCACTCGTGCTCCAGGAACTGGTTCATGAAGGACATGTACTCCTCCTTGTTTCCAAATCTGCGGACAGACAGAAAATGCATAGAACGATGTTGAAGAAAGTTTCTACAACGCCCTCGATTTGTGCTGCCTTCTCGTGACGAAATTTGTTTAGAGAAAAGGCACTGGCAAAAAACTCACTTGGTGAAGTTGGCCAGGTTTTGCGTGACTTTGGCGATCAGAGTGAGCGTGCGCGCCGTGCGGTCGTCGGGATACTCCTGCATGAGGTGGAAAAGTGACGGCGACATGATGGCCGGGCAGAGGAAGCGCAGGAACAGCGAGGCGCTGATCAGCCGCTCGCTGATGTCCGGCCGACCCCGGCTGCTGCACTCTTGCCGCCACGACGCAAAGACTTCTTTCAGTTCTCGTGGAAAAACACTGCGGGCAAATTCAAAATGAAACATGAAAATAGCACCTTGACGTGTGACTTATAATTTGAGGTATAATTAAGGCTCATTTGAAACACAAATGGGTTTGATTTTGTGATAAAACACTTAAGAATCAAAATGTATGGCAAAGCATGGCCGTCATTAGTGAAACAATGTGGGCAATCAAACACTCTTGGGTTAAAGTATGCAGAAGGCCGCTGAAGGCACTGCGGCGCTCACCAGTATGAGTTGATGATTTTGCAGAAGGCCAGCTCACAGCACATCTTCAGGTTGCTCTGGTGCTCTGGCAGGTCACCAGAGGAACACTTGGATGGATCCACCTCACAGTTTTCATCCGACTCGTACAGAGCCTTAATAAATTCACCTGAAGAAAAAAAAAAATGAAAAAAAAATCAAACAAAACAAGTTTAAGGCAACATGTCGAGTTAACGTGTTTTCGAAAGACAGCAGAGTTGAGAACAAATAAGGTAAAACTTTTCAGAGTTTCATGTTGGATTAAGACCACTCAACGGTTTCAAACTTTTCTAAAACAAGTTTGGCTATATTGCAACAAATCTGGAAAACCTAACAACTATGAAAGCAATCAATCTAATACTGAGCTCCTACTAGCTAAACACCAAAGATTTTTCATTACGATGTACATAATTTCTCCATGAAGTATGTGCGTGGTTTCTGCACCTTCACTATAAGTTCTAAGCTTCCTGCAGAGAAGCAAACACCATCTCTGGACTATCTTTAGCTTAGCAATATTAGCTTGAAGCATCAAAGGAGGTTTCTGTACCGCTCCTCTTATATTTTTTTATATTATTATTGTGATAGGTGCATTTCGAATTTAAAGACTTGTGCTTTTTTAGTCAGACAGTTTATGCACATTTTGGAGGTGTGTGCGCTTCTTCCCTGAAAAGCTGAGAGTGATGGATTGTTCAAAATCCATAGCAGTTGAGCGTTCAATAATTTCCTCCGAGTGTTTTCCGCTGGGCGTGGGTACGAGGACGTTGCAGCCATGGCATGAAGTCAGTGTGCTCTCTCAAAACAAGCATTTGATTTTATTTAATTTTTTTAAGAGAACGTTGTGTTCCCATTCCAACATAAAACATGCCAGAGTCAGTCCATAAATTGGGTTATGGACTGACTTCAGTAAATAAAGATACTGAGATCAAAATCTCTAAACAGCGAATAGAACCGACTCCGTCTCCCTTTTCCCCATCCCCACCAATTCATAACAGTTTAGTCAGACGACAAACAACAAAAAACATTCCAGCGACTCTAACTGGCCACTTTTCTCCAAGTCAACCTTGAGACAAAGTCAAAGTTAAATAGAGCAACATTCCAGCTGTAAAACAAGCCACACAACAAGCGTCGACGCTGCTAGCGTAAGAAGATAACCGTGATGGGTGCTGAGAAGATGTGTGTGCCGTTTGTAGATTAAACTCTCTGCTGTGTACATTTCTAAATTAAACAGACAGAAGAGCACACAGTGCATGTAAAGTGCTTATTTTTAGAGCTGCAGATGGACAAGCAAACTTGTTTCAACCTTTGGCGAACATGAAAAGCTCTCGCAGTCACTAATGTTGTGTTTGCAAAGGAGAGAAAACAGGGCCACCGTGACGCAATTAACACCTCTACACCACTTTGTGTTGTTTCAGACTCTCTAAAACCCATTAAAATACTCCATAATAATACAATAAAAACTGGTTTACTAAAGATTTAAGCATAATTGCCACCTAAATTTGACTGTAATTGCAGGACATTTTTCACCAATTGTACCCTCAAGCCTTTTTAATATGGCTCTACTATGGTGGGGTATTTTCCAGCAGATCAACCCTGAGACCATCTGAAATGATGAGGGCGGAGCAAAGAACAGACCTGGGAGCAACAGAATGCTTGCTGCATTTCCGTTGTTATTAAAACTGTGATACTATTTGGAACGTCAAGACCGACTCATACAATGCAGGGTTTCGTGATGTGATATTTCAAACTTTGCTTCCAGCATTGGCAAAATGCTGCTGGAAGCTGAATCAGACGGGATTCTCCTGACTCATAGCATGCCACCAGCAGCAATGCTAAGCAGAAAACGACAGGTCAGCACAATCGGTACATGCAGGAGTACCTTAAGCATCGCGGAAGGGCTAATATTTACCATAATCCTCAGCAAATGTGACTTGTGAAGTAAAAATAAAAGCATGTATATTTGCTGTAGTTGGTTTGTATGGATGTCGATCTGCATTCACAGCAGAGGAAAACCACACCAGAGTTCGTTCGGAAGCGGACCGAGACCACCTCCAAAAACTGGGTTTCGGTCCAGTTGCTTGGTCAGAATTCGCTTTTGCATTCACACCTGCACAAAAGACCCGGGCCAACGGAGAAAACAAACTCTGGTTCGCTAAAAGTAAAGCAGATCAAAAGTGTCAGGTGTCAATCTCAGTTGGTAAACAGGCATTTTGATGCATTCCAGAGATTTTTAATTAGATTCAGGTCCACAGATTTCTCTTAAAGCTTGCTCCTTGCTTTGTGCTTCAGTAAACTGTCGCATTATCCTATGATCCAGAGCACTCTGCAGCAGGTTTCCCAGGAAAGTTCCTCTAATTTTTGGCTGATCGCATCTTAACCCGTATACGCAATGGCAGTCCAGCACAGAATATCAACCCCGCAGCATCGGAACAGCATAATTAATCTCAACGTTGGTGTTCTTAATTTCGCTCGTCATTTACATAACTGTTGGCTCGATGTTTGAGAGCATGGACTGGAAAGAAAAGAGAAAGACTCTCTCACAAAACACAGTCGTCTTCCCTAAGACGCACCGTGGGGAGAACTAATGAGGGCGGACTAGACTGCATCAGCAACGAGGACAAACACAAAGCGAGCCACAAATCGGGGGCAAATCCTCATTTCCTTCGGCTTCAAATGACAAAAAGTTGAGGTTGTTTATTTTTCCATCATCATTGTTCTGTAATGTGAAAATAGCTGTTGAGGCAAATCTTTTCACAGGACAGAGAAGGATAAAAATAGGGAGAGATGATTACAGAGATACTTTTGCTGCAACTGTCAAGTAAGAGCAGAAAATGAAAGGCAAATTTTACACTGTAAGGGTGCGACCTTCTTGCAAGTTGGCCAAATTTAAGGAAAGAAGTGAAGGAAATCATGCTATGCGGTGCTCTAACAGGAAAACCGCATCAAAACTTATTTTAGACAATGCGTTGCCATGTCTCCATAGCAACCCCTACGTTTTACCATTATGTCAGTTGCTTGTTTGATCGGCAAGCCAGCAAAAATAATGAAAAAAATCCTAGTTACTGTATAGCATGTTGCTATTTTTTCTGCATTTTCCAATAAATTAAAGGTATTTTAAGTATTTTTCTCACATCTTTACTTGAGGTGCCACTAACTGGCAATGAACCTCCTGCAGAAGAAGACATGAACAAGTAACCATTAAGATCAAACATCAAGTTTAATCTCGTGTGTCATCATGACCCCGGGTTACTCACCGAGGGCGTCCTGCAGGTACTTCTGACCAACCAGCTTCAGGTACTCCTCGATGGCCTTCGTGGCCAGAGTGTTTTCCCTGAAGATGAGGTGCTCGTTCTCCCCGCAGCGGTCCACCTCAGACATCATCAGATCTGTGAGGAAGTCCTGCAGAGGGAACGAAAGCAGTCAACGAACACGGTTGGGAAAGAAGTCATAATAGCTGGGTACAAGAATGAAGGTGAAAGCCCAACTCTATGGCTACTGATGGAAAAATAAACTACTTACAAGAACTTCCAACGCACTCACAGAAACAAAGCAGGATTTTTTAAAAACTCTATGAATAGTTGTTTTGGGTTTTTTTTTCCCATTTTTTTTAACACTTGCTGCAAACTTAAATTAATATAAAAACAACGTTGATGAGTGCGATAATGAGCCTGCAGAGAGTTTAAGAGTGACACAGTTAAGCTTAAGAGCAGAAACAAGAGGCGATGAGCTGAGCGGTGTTGTACGCTCTGTGGAGCTCTGGGAAGCCGCTGTCTGACAGTAATCCTCTGTAGGATTCTCAAAAGTAGTCTTATCATGTGATCCATTGTTATGGAAACACACCACTTCTTTGGAACGTCGCGCGACCAGAAACGCAGCAGTCACAGGTAGTTCCTACAATCTTAATCTATCTGATCTGCGAGTCACAGAAGGGTTTCACGTTACAAATATTTGGGGACTGAACAATTCAGAAGCGTGATGCTGCTGTGATGAAATTTGGATACCGCTTTACAGTTGTTCTTTGGTTACCAGACGGGGTCTAGAACAGCAAAAATGTAGCAGACACACAAGATTACAGCTATTTAAAGATTTAGAACATGCCTGAGAGTCACTAACATCTTCACAAGGAACAATGTTACCAGTCTATGTGATGTAATGGACAAACATTGACAGACTTCTGTGCTGCACAGAAGCTTCTCTTGGTTTCAGGTGAGCAAACGGAGAATTGAACCCCTATGGATTTTATTCTGCACCAGTAACCAGGAAGGAATATGAACAGTAGCTCGATTCTTTGCCACACATCCACTTGTGGTGTTTTTATGCAAAAACATATTTCCAAAGGCAGGACTCGGTGCAAAGGATAAAGTTATTGCGCCGAGTGCTTTGGCCTTGTTTTCACAATAAGACTACTTCACAAAAAATATAAAAAAGATCTTATCAGACAGCTGAAAGACAATTTTTCTGTGAAGCAAACTGCTTCCGAGCAAAAACTCAGCAATCAGGCAACGAGCTGCCGCGCAACAGAGCGACGGCGGGCTTTATTTTTAGCAGCATTTGAAAAGACAAGGAACGAGCGACCAGGTGGAGGGAAGGGAAAAGGAGGCGACTGATGAGAGAAATGACATCAGAGTGTTGAAGGCTGAAACGTTGATGACACAGCCAGAGAGCGCTTGGGGTACGTGCCTGTTGCCTTGGGAGTGAAGGCCTTGTTAGCAAACAGCACATTCCTCAACCAAAAGCAGACATCACAGTGACCACGAAGTCTTCCCCCGCTTAAAACCTTGCCTCAACTTCCTTGCCATCTTCGTTCTCACAGACATCCAGCTTGAATGGATTGAAAGTTCATGGGGAGGATTCGAGGAGCTTCTGGCAACGTTTGAACTGCTGTTGCTGCAGTGGCAAATACTGGGTGGGATGCTTTAATCACCCCTTCACCTCCTCTCACTATGCTCTGCAGGATCTTTTTTTTTTTTTGTCTTCCATACTACATACAGAAAACCGCTTTGATATCGATGTTGCTGCTTACTAAGGTTGTATAGTTTCCACTGACTCTCAACAGCTTCTTAATGCAGGGTGCATTCATGTTGTAGGTGGATAAGGACATGTGTTGATGTTTGTTGTTAGCGATGATGTCGACATGTCCAGTTTTGCAGGTGGACATCTGCACAATTTTCAAGGAACATCAGTTTACGTCACGTGACTCCGAAGGTGACACAGGCACCCAAAAAAAAAAAACGATGGAGGAAGATGGTGGACAGCAACCAATGGAAAGTACTACTTAGATTCCTTCAATTTTTACATTAGTAACACAGTGGAAGTGAGACAGTAGAGTTTTTAATTATTCTTTACAAACAAAACTCTCAAAAGAGGGATTCATTGACATTGATAGCCAACGATGAAATCCAAACAACCAAAAGAGACCCACATTGAATTCAGTGGCTTTGTGAATATGTGGAATTTCAACAAAATAAAGATGGAAGCAGGAGGACAGCTTTTGCTTAGAAAAGCCATGAAATGTCTAGTTTGGTTTTTGCCACAAGGGGATGCTCTTCTTTAGTATGCACAGGGAAATCTGGGAAAATGGATGAAGCGAAATCCAAACCTATGAGACTGTCCAGAGGCTCAACTTTCATCCATTAGAACAGGATAATAAAGGTTCAGATGGAAATCCAATTGAAAATCTGTCAATTGAGCCATTATTCATAGAATAATGAAGACAATTCAAAGACTTTTAGCTGTAATTGCAGTTAAAGTAGCTCAGTAGTGAATAAAGGGGGGTTCTATTCAAACTTTGCAAATTTAATTTTTAAAAAAGTAAAAATAAAAATGAACTTGGCGGTACTGATCAAATATCAATAAAATGCGATGAAGTTTGTGGTGCGAAGAAGAACAAAATGTGGAAATATTTAGTGAGACAGATTCATGTAGAAGCTAAATACAGACTGAAAAAAGTTATTATTCTTTGGTTACATTCTGATACATCACTCAGATACCTGCAGTTATCAAGCCACTTTTATTTATCTTTTCTGAAAGAAAAAAAAAATAGTTGCCTAACTTGATAAAGATCTCAAAACCAGTGGGTAAAGGAAAAAAAAAAAAAACAACAAAAAAGTCAGATCTAAAGAGATGGAAATAGAGCCATCTGGGGATGAGTCATCCCTTGTTTAGATCCCTTTAACAAATTTCTGGGTGTACTCTCGTGTACGTCCCCTGGCAGCTTGTTAAACTTGGGAGTCGGTGTAGCAGGGAGGGAGAAAAGAGACAAGCGACAGATGTAGGCAGAGAATTAGCGAAGGAGAGGAAGAAGAGACGGAAGGACGGGTTTTTAAAGAAGGCAGAGGGAGGCAGGGAGGCGGCGAGCGCCTCGCAGAGAGGTTTGCATACAGTTGCTGCGGAGGCCTGTTAGCTGAATAATCAAAGATGCACCGTGGGGAGCCAATCATCTACTGATGTGCCGAGACGAGAGCCCTTTTGGTTTTGCATCCGTCGGCCTCACAAAAAATACACAAGCGTGTAAGAATCTGTGTACACACACAGAAATGAACTGAGGAAAAATCAAATAATACGAATATCAATAAGTTAAAGCAGATGTGACATGATGAATAAGAATCAAATGTTTACACTATAATGGACAATTTTTTGTTTGTAATAATCAACACTCTGTGGTTGTGTTTACCCCATTTATTCCGACGCCACTAAATAACATCCAGTCCTACATGTTGCCTTTGGAAAAAAGTTATAAAGTTGGGGAAAAATAAGTTGTGTACTTGTCCCCCGATCCAGCTGTTACTGGATGTAGCTCCAGTAGCAGCTACATCCAACTTCTCAGTTCCACAACACGATGCTGCCAAAGCCAAGTTTCATTACAGTGATTATAGCAAATGTTTGCAGTCAATTTTCTTAAAGGGAATTAGAGTAAAGGAGGCTAAAACAATACATTTATATTTGAATGTATTGTTCATACTTTTCGAGCATGTTATGATTACTGTCGTATAAAAAATATGTCTTTTGCATTCCTTGGTCATGTGTGTTATTTTATGCTGATGTCATGTTGGAAATAAAATAAAATCAATAAAATCACATGCTGCTTTCTATTGGTCTATCACAATAAATTCAAACAAAACATCTAAACATTTGCGGCGACAGCACACCTTGACAAAACGCTTTTAGCTTTGGGAAATTATTTGACCAGGGTGAGAAATTAAAGCTGCACGATTTAGCTTGAAAAATGGGACATAGAGTTTAGAGACAACTAAATGTTCTTTGCATAAATAATCTAAAAAAATACAATTGTTTTCTTCCTCAGGCTCCATGCCTGCTACTTTAAATCATACCAATTATTTTCTTCTTCCACCGGTAACGGACCGACTCCGTGCCGCCTACTTCGGTCAAGTGGATCGGGTCATCTACGAGACCCGAGCGAAGCAATGAATTATTTAAAGCGCATAGAGAAATCCGCAGCTGCAAAAAATAAATAAATAAATGACAAACACAGCAGCATAAAAATGCACGATGAGGCAATAATTATCTAAGTGAGTCCACTTATTTCTCCACTTTTAAACATCATAATCAAGAGGTTAATTTTAACAGTTTTATATAATGGAATCCGAATGGGAAGCAATAAATGCAATGATTAGTGACAGGTTGCGTGTGCTGCACGTGTAGCGATGACCGTGTTTCCATTAACTATTTTTTTTTTTTTTTTTTTTTGATATATGTTAAAAGAGGTTGATGGAAATTATGAAATTCATATTAACTTCCTCGAGTTTGATTAAAAACAAAACAATTTTACGCTCGCTTGAGGTGCTTTCTAGCTATTCTAAAGCAAAGCTAATGCGCTAAAGGGGAGATGGAAACACTTCTGCCGAATAAGTTCTAATATAACAAACATTTTACAAGTTTATTATGTTGCCACGTTGATTCGCTCACCATTTGTCAGTGCAAGCACTTTGTTTTTTGCTATATTTTAATAGTTCCCTCAAAATCTGCAGGAGAATCATATAAAAATAGCTAATGTTGGACTGGTTGAGTGAAACGCTTTATAAACTGGCCTGAAATCCAGCACAGCTGAGTAACCTATGACTGTTTGTCACAGCAGTCTGCAATACCACATCTCTTTGTAAGAGACGGTTTTCACTGCCTTGTTTCACTGTGCATTATAATCAAAACATCTGCTATATGCAAATATGGCTTTTCTTTGTTCCTAACATTTGCAAATTTTACAGACTCAGAGCACAGATGTACATTGATATTAGCGATAGGCAAACTATTAGCACAGCTCACACAGACAGCAGCACAGTTACCTTTGCTTGTGTCACAATCAGAGGATTTTGAGCAAGAGAAAAATTCCATTGTAAACAAACCAAAACACAAATTGGGAGAGATGAACTGGATGCTAACTCAGTGCTGTTTGAAAATGTAAGCGGTGAGGGGGAGCTCTGGTGTAAATTTTGCCTCTTGAGCCTTCATACCTACTGCAAGTGCCTGCTGGAGTCAGCAGATAGCTGTCAATGTGTGTGAAATCACATTACAACGACGAAGGTTCGCGCCCGAATCAAACTTCTCTACAGTTAGCATGATAATGCATCTTCAGAAGAGCTGTTTTGTGATAGTTTTGTCGCCAAAATTAAAAAAGTAGGATTTGTTCACACTAAAATGAAATACTTGCAGACACTGGACTTGAGCGTGTGTAAATTTTAAGAATGAAATATGCATATAGTTTTAATTCCCACTGAAGAAACATATCTTAACAAGTCTAAAATGGTGCTTGTTAAATAATTCAGTAGAGGCGGTGGACAGCAGGAGTTTGGTGATGAGAGGATTTTATAAAGCAACGTCTGACAACAGATTCTCCTCCCTGAGATGTGGAACTTTTTAGCTACTGTAGCGCCACCATGAGGCCCGTTTCTATTCTTAATGCTCTCCTGTTCTCCAAGTCTACACTTGAGTCCTTCTCTTTCCATTTTCAAATGACGGATCAACCAGTGCAACATCATACCTGACCTTTCCGATGGTCTTCGTGATTGCTGTGTGTCGATGATGTTCTCCACCGTATTTATGCTGTGATTAAATTAAACATGAGTGGACGTTGTTCACTGGTCCGGTGAGTCCTGCAGGCAGTGGGTTCAACTCGATTTTAAGGTCGCCGTATGCAAATGCACAACCCACTTTTTTACAATTTTAATTGGGCATTTTTTTCACATATACGCAGTGCAAAAAAAAAAAAAAAGAATACCTAGAAAGTTGAGGCTGTAATATCAACAAATGCAGACGAGCATCTGCATTTGAAAAGCCCTCTTCATTTCACTGGATTTGACTGGACAGCTTTTTGTGACGACAGAGATGCTTCTGTGATGAATCGCAGCTCTTCATGCTCCTTATTTTTGGTTTTTAATCCTTAAGACTTCTTATTGTGGATTTAAATGAAAGTAAAGTTTGCAATCACCTCCTCCACATTAGGATGCATAAAAACTAGCCGCATAAGATTTGGTTTAATTAGCTTTACCATACAGGAGCACAAGTATCCTAAAAGCCAATGCAATTACATTTTAAGCAGAGACTAGAGCGGCGCCCTGTTCCCTCGTGTCATCCTTTAGTGTTTCTTCTAAAGCACTCACTCAGTCTTGCAGACTGAGACCCCCCTCCCCGCCTCCTTCCCTCTGCTTCAGTGCTAATAAGGAGAAATAGAACACTCTCTAAAATGCTGCCACATCCCATCAACCAAACCATGCCTCAAAAATCCCAACACAGAGTTCAGGGAAAGAAGGAGCGCCACGAATGAGTGAGAGGTGGGTCAGCAGAGCAGCGAGGCTCGTCTGGGCTAATAAAGACTCGGGGAGCGGAGTCTGTAGAAATCTCTATTCTGCCGAATTCCGAAGCAAATGATGCGACGACAAGTTCTGAAAGTGAAGGCAGTCGTCGTGGCGTTTTCATATTTGGACGGCGCACAAAAGTGAGACGGAGAAAGAGAAACGAAAACAAAAGTACCGTTTCGGCACCAGTTTGACAGCTTCTCTTTAAAAGCCTTGTGGGTTTCCATGGCAATAAAAAGCAATGGCGCTAAAAACTGAACGTGAATAAAAAATAAAGGTTAGCTTGAAAGCGGGGGACGCTGCCTGACAGATCAATTCACCCCACTTCAGGGTGTGAAATCCAAACACTCTGATCAGGCATGTGTGAAACGATCAACATGATGTAACAGCCAAATGATTATGATCGTGTGTAATCTGGGCTGTTCAAACCAGCTCACAATATTCTTTCTGGAAATGCTGCCATTGGCACAACATCCATCAGCGCATTAATTGAGACTTTTACATGGGATTAAATTAATTAATTTCATTAATGGCCAATTTAGGCTGTGGAAAGGATGAGATTTATCAGAAAAAAAAAACACAAAAGCTGTTGAGACTAGAGAAAAGCACCAAGATACTGAGAACTGACCCGAATTGGTAGATTTTCAGCCTTATAAGCTCTCACTATTGACTGGACAGGTGGATACTGAAAAATCCAACTTTTTTTCCAAGTCAATGAATGTATCACACGTAAGGGCGTTGACAGCAGCACTCCTCGGTGTTGATGCTGCGACTGAGTGACTCAACAGAATCAACATTTTTCTTAAGCTTAGACAAAGATGTATATAATATTTTATCATATTTTCTGGTCTGATGGATGAAAAACGCTCCGACTACAATATATAGGAAGTAGACAGATGTGAAAACCGTGCCACATCTGGCTAACATACATGAAAGCTGTTGGAGTCATGCTAACCGTGCTAACTCCGGTAGCGATGCTAAAGACAACTTAAAATAGAAACAGGCATTTGTAAAATCTGATTTTATAGGGACCGCGCTCTCTTATATAACCACCATTGATATAAGTAACTTATGGTTGTTGTTGTTAGGAAGACTAGACACATTCTTAATGTCATTATTATGTGATCATTCTTAAAGAACAAACAGAACAGACCAAAAATCAGTACAGGAACTGGACGACAAATGTAAAACTGAATGTAGGTGTTTAGTAATAATGATAACCGTGAAAAATCCAGATGATGCATTAAAGACCAAATGGGCTGGGTTATATTTCCAAAGGCAAAAACTGAGTAAAGATTTAAAGGTAAAACAAAAAAAAAAAAAAAAAAAAAAAAAAAATGGAGTCATGACAGTCAGTCTGTCCTTCACTCTCCTCATCTTGCTATAACTTTCCCTCCGTCCCTCACTACCTCCTGGGTCTCTCCACCTGGGGGATCCGTGGTGAGTAATACAGCATGATAGCCTGCAGCATTTCCTGTGAGGGTCACATTGGTTGACGACAAGGACTGAGGGCCTGATGGAAATGAAGGCCCCTCCTGTCCAAGGCGCCGGGACTTCACCGTTGGCCACAGAAACAGGAAACAGATGATCATTAGGAAAAGCAAGTCTGACTGCAGGGGGCCTTACAGTGAGTGTCATCACCTCAGAAATATCAGTCTCGCCAGCTGGTTTGGCAGGGATTTTATCCTAAAGTGTGTCAAGGTCCTTCAGTGATATCTTTAGGACATGTCGTCTTCATCATGATTGGTCAGCCATCACTGTAGCTGCTTTAGCTGGGTGAGAGATTTCTAGTGTTTTTTTCAGAGACAGTTTTAAACCTCACGTGTCGAACTCAAGGCCCGGGGGCCGAATCCAGACCACCATGGCTAATTCATGTGGCCCTTTAAACTCTGGGAGGACGCATAAAAAGAAGCTCCTAAAATTTTACCAAACTAATCAGAGAGATTTGAATCCGTGTACTGCCAAATTACATCAATGTGAAAAGATGTTCGGTATTATCCATTCCATTAAGTAATCACTGGAGGAAGAAACAGCAATTTATTCATATTTTAACAGTTTGTTAATGACCTGTATTAATACATTCTCCCACAGCCGGCCTTTGGGGACATTCATGATCTCTGTGTGGCCCAAAATGAAAATGAGTTTGACACTACTGTCCCAAAGGGTCTTTACCGCAGACATTATGTAATAAGGCGACTTAGTTTTTCAACCGAAGATGTGCCTTTGGACAAGACGTGTTTGTGTTGGGGCCGAAATGCAAGCTCCACGTATATGGCGTGCAATAAGCACTTGAAACTTACTGGCACATTTTCAGTCCATACTGTAGCTTTAACCCATTTGGCAAAAAATAAATTGTATGAACTTAAGCAGCAGTGGGAACAATTTTAGATTTTCTGGTTTCTAGAGAAGCAAACAGATTTCATGAGATATACATTTCTTTGTTTGGTTCCATGTTTTGCGAAACAATCCTATTTTCGCCAAAGGTCGTCACTTCTTAACGATCTGTTGGTAACTGCGGATCTAATTGTTGCCTGGCGCCACGACCAGAGAAAAACGCGTTCCTCCTGCAAGGTGACCGTAAATTGCTTCATATGCATTCCCACGCCTCCTCCATCACTCTGCGCTGTCAGGTAGCGGTCAATAAAACAAAAATAAATAAATAAATAAATGAATCATGCGGTAGTTATTGAACAGTTTAGGAATATGATATGCTCTCTCTCTTTCTGTTTTTCCCTCCTTCGTGAACTACGTTCACAAGTAGACCTTCTCCTCCTCGATATCAAAACGATGAGAATAACAGCTAATAAAAAGGCCTCTAAACATGAGAAACACATCTAAAATTAAGAATACTTACAGACAACTGCAGCATATGAAATAATACTAACGGCAGTCTATTTTATTTATTTTATAAGAATTACAGCTGTGCTGCAGGCTGATACCAGTTTACAGAAAGGGATGATAAGCGTACAGATTCATGAAGTTCCCCTCTGTTAAGCAGGACTGGCAGTTTACCTTGAGGAGCAGTGAAATGGCGTAATATCCCGAGTATATCCCTCCCATGGACATTTATCACCAGAATAAATCCTTCCCATTGTCGCTTCCCAGAGTCTGTGCAGCAGAGAGAAGCGGCAGCAAAATTAGAACGTAATCTATCTGAGGGCAGAGGCGTCGAGACGACTAGATCAATAACCCGAAGAATTCGAGCCGGGAGTGGATGTTCTCAGATAAAAAAGGAGAGCAAACTTCTCCAGGCAATTCCAATACAGATGTTGGGCTTCTAATAGCGCTGTCTGAGGATGGAGGATGTAACGGTATTTCACCGGATTCGGAGGCTCGGAGCGCAGAGTTCTAGGTCTCTCTGTCTCAAAAAAGTTAAATAAAACAGGTTGGAACACATTCCGTCGTAAACATCTTGAACAACATCAGACTCTGAGACGTCTCGGGGGGTTTATTCTTGTGTGCGAGCAGAGTTGGCACGGGCTGCCAGGGATGCAGGGTGTGTCTCTGCTTACCGCTGCGCCCAGACATCAATACGGGCACCAGTACTGACATCTCCCCAGAGACAGAGAGAGGGAGAGAGGGGGAAAGAGAGAGCCGGGCTCGGGACGCGGCAAAGCATGAAAGCAGAGATGATCGAAGAAAAGGACGGAGAAAGTGGACAGACGACGAGCGAGCGTCCAACCGAGCAGGGCTGTAATTACACGCTGGTGAGTGATAAAAAAAAAAAAAAAGACAAAACAGAGAACAGGAATCTAACGCGGTTGCTGCTCCGAGCAGAATTTTGCATCGCTAAACAGCAGGCTGCAACAGATGAGATGCAGCGCCTTGCAGGAGCATTTATGGGGCCAAAACTTTGTATTTTTACAACAGAAAATTGTGCCAAAAAAGCACAAAAAACACAAACACAAAACAGTGCCTACTTTTTAAGCACAATCTTTTCTTGCAATTCTACATGGTTAACGTTTTTACAAATAAAAATTGTTCTCCTATTTAGCCAATAGAGTCTGATTACGCATAAATAATATAAACACAAATAGAGTTCAGTGAACAATAAGCATCATCCTAAAACAAAACACACCAGACTGACAGTTTCAGACTTACCTATACATAATATAGGACAGAATTATTCAAAATGTCTGCTGAACATTTGCAGAAACAGACCAGTAGTGCCTCTACTACAAGATTTTCTCATGGCTCACCTTCAACAGCTTGATTCCTAAATATAACTCTGCAATTTTTGGACCATGACTTAGTTGCTGCGACATGAAAGGAGGCTTCAGCATTAAAGTATTAAAAGCAAACCATCCAACACTGGCTGCAAGATCTAGAAAAATGAACAGCATCCGAGCTGCTGCGGAAGATATCCATTTTAGGCTTGAAATATTTTCGGATATGGGGTTTTTGTTGGTTCTGCTTTGTGCTGCTTGGCACCGCATGACTTACTGCTTAAAAAAAAAAAAAAATAGAAAGCACCACATACTTTCAAGTATAAAGAAAGCTGTAATAATTACCAGTCAACATTTTCCCTTTGCATGACAGTCCAAAAGCTGTCCGCTGCCTGCTAGTTTCTCTAACGAGACTGCAAATGCAAGCAGGAAAACGCAGCCGATTTAACTCGTTCCTGATGGAATTTTTGCGCCGCCTGCAAACTTCTTAGTGCCAGAGGAAGAGTTTTACCGAAATCCAGACATGACAGATGAGCACAAGGTGAACAAGACGTAATGGGCCTGAAAGACCTAAAAAAAGAGCTTTAGTGAGAGGGACAGGATTAACTGATTGGTAATTAAAGACGTAGCCCTCGCCTCTCAGGGGATCAGCAGAGGCCTGGTCCTCCAATCAATCAGCGGATATTAGAGACCAGCCTCAACCAACGGGCTGGTGCTGCTGTGAGGACAGACATTCCTTCTTAAATGCCAATCATTCATCAATCTGCCAGGCTGCGATAAAACTCCAAGAAGCTGTTGTGAAAACTAAGCCGAGGCACAAACTGCAGCCGTAAACCATGGAGGATGAGGAGCAAAGTTCAAGCTAAAGAGACAAAAGTTGCCCAAAGTAACACCGTTACTTTCTCTTTGTTAGTAAACCAAAGCCGCATGATGCTGATCTTTTAGATTGTGTCCTTGCATTATTATTTTGCCGTTACAATCATATTACTTAAAAATGGCCACCAAACAACAATATTATCGTTTATCACAATAACTTCTGGAACAATTTATCGTCCATCAAAATTTGTTATTGTGACAGGCCTACGCACAAATGACGTATAGTGTAGTTAATTTATTACCAGGGATGGCATAGTTACTTTGAGAAAAGTAACTTGATTACTCAATGAAAAATTCATCCATCAGCTAGAAAATGTGCATCTCTTTTCCCTCCCATCGTTTACGTTTGTGTCGCTGGTGTCACACATGAATCGTAACTCTCCAAGGAAAAAGAAGATAGCAACAATATGTGTTTACTAATAAAAGTTACAAATATAGTAACACACAGTAGCTTGGATACGTAATTTTAATCTGATTATTGGATTGTAAGTAGTAACACGTGAGATTACTCATTACAAGGGGTCAGATTAGAGTAACGCGTTGATGACAACATTCTTTGACATTTCTCCTCAAGCTATTTACGGATCTGTCAGGTTTCTGATAAGTGTCCCCCCCCTCAATGATAAACTTGCTCCTACGCCCTTGCCATCAACTACCCCTACAGCTAAATGCCGCTAATATCACGTTTCACTTTAGGGTCTTTTTGTTCGGGGTAGTGTCTAGTGTTAGTTTCCTGCCAAAAGTAGTGCTTCATAAGTAGGCCAGACACTTTAGTTTTGGTCTCATCAGACCAGAGAGAATTGTTCCACATGTCTGCTGAGCACTCTGTCTGACCTCTGGGGAATAAAGGGAGCTCTTAACTTTTAAAAACCTTGGCGTTGCTTGTCACCAGCAACCAGCTGCTAAGTGACGGAGTGCAAAAATCAATAAAATATGTGCAGCTTCTGAAACTGTGCTTTTCATAAAGTTCATATGCCACATTTAATAAGATGTTCCATTTCCACACTAAGGTGCCTCCGCAGGAACGACACTGGATATAGATGATCAACAAACTCCCGCTGCATTGTAAATAATTGTAGATTTTTATGCATGTAACTGAAACAAACATGTTTTTTTTTTTTTAAGTATATTTTCCAAGCTAATTTAAAACTTCTGGGATTCAAGCTGTTTCTGGTTGGCTTTGTAAAAAAGGAAGCAATTGAGCTTTTTTTTTTTTTTTTTTTCCTTCAGAGACAGATAAGAGGACATACTTTTTTTTTCTCAAACTTTTCAACAGTGTTGCTCAGTAAAGTACAATGATTCCTTTATTTGGGTGGAGGGATAAAGGGTTATTTGAGTCCAACAGTCTGCTGTCATGGGAGACTTAGCCGCAGCTGTAGTGAACTAATCTGCAGCCGGCGGTGAATATTTTTGAGCTTCGGTTTGCTGCGAGGCACCGCAGGAGATGCATGTAAGGGATTAGCTCGAGTTCTGACTGTAATTCAGGCGGCAATGTCGAGAAGAAATCACTTGTGCGTCTGCCGTTGGCGCTACGGCTGTGTTTAAAGAGGAAGGTTGGGGTCAGGAGTTCACCGGATTAGCAGGCAGCAGAGGAATTGTTAACCTCTCAGAGCTTTTGTAATGTGAAGTTAGAGGCTCATGGCGAAATAATGGGCTGACATCGTCCCTTTTTCTTTTTTTTTTTTTTATCTGCGCCATTCCTGCGGAGAACAGGAACGCGGGCTGAATGGAAACCGATAAGACGGAGGCTGAGGAGGGGATCACTAACCTTCGCCTTGCCGGTGCTCTGAAGGATGTGCACCAGCGCGCACGCCACCTCCTCCTTGTTCTTGACGCTGATGGCCGGCTCCAGCACCGAGCACAGCATCATGTAGTTGTTGGTGGTGTACTCCGCAAACTCCTTGTACATCTCCATCGGAAGGATGTTCATGCTCTGATAGCGGGCCTTGATCCGGATCATGGGGCCCGACATCTTGCCCTTGGGCGGGGTGGGCATGCTGACCGGGTACCACTTCTCCACAAACTGCCGCCCGGTGACGGCCAGGACGGGGATGCTGACGAGGCCGATGTAGTTGTTTTTGTCCTTCTTCTTCTTCTTGTCCGTGTCCTTGTAGAGGTGCGCCGTGATGCTCCGGACGCCGGGCAGGTTGCTGAACTCGAAGTGCTCCCCCCAGAACAGGTTGTCGGTCTTGAGCTTGCAGGTGGTGCGAGCATACAGTGAGTCATCGAGGAACAGCTCGCAGAAGTATTTCTTTTTGGCCGGCAGGTCCTTGGCCTCGATGATCCACAGCCTCAGCATGTTTTCCACCCGCCGACTGTTGTCCTGTAGAGGGAGGATAACAGGAACTGCGTTAACCTTGAGAACGCGTGGGAGGGAACAAGAAAATAGCTGCAGAAATACCTCAAATTCACTGATGTTCCCAGGCGGCGAACATATTCAGGACGTTAAAACATCACGGATTAAGCTGGATTTCTATTTTAAATGACTAAAAACAAGTCAAGGTCAAAAACATGCCCCTTGATTTCCATTCATTTAAAAGCAAAGAAATTTCCCTTGTTTTTCTCTAAATTCAAGAAGCATTTCAGGTCATTAACTGATTTCACCAGAGGTGGTCTGCCACCTCATTCATCTTGCACTGAAATAACAAAAAAAAAAAAAGAGAGAGAGAAACAGAAAGAGAGAGCAGCTGATACTGACATTTTAAAAATGAAACAGCAGACCTCAAAAAGTCACAATACGCCCTCGGATTCCTCAAGTGCTGAATCAGAGTAAGTCTCGGTAAACATGGAGAAGCAGCGTTCGGCTTCCATCCACCACAAATCTGGAATAAACTTCCAGAAAACTGCAAAGCAGCCGAAACACTGAGGTCCTACAAACCGAGACTAAAAACCCACATGTTTTAGAGTTGCCTTTGAACCATAATAAATGGAACATTGACCAATGGATTTGATGTGTGTTGATGATTTTACTAACAGCACTTGGCAGAATGTATCGTCTGTTATTGGTTTCAAAAGCGTTGACTGTAGTTTTTTTTTTAATTTTTTTTATGTTTTCATGACAGAAAGCACTTTGAACTGCTACATTGATCAAATGTGCTATACAAATAAACAGGATTTGTTGATAGATAAGCACATAATTCAGTGTGATGCAAGAAAAATAAGCCACTTTACCTGGTCCAAGAGTTTTTCTAGATCTCTGGATATTATTGTATTACTTATTCCTACTTTAATCTTTTCCACCACATTTTCTTGCACCTCGGTGCTCTGCTGGTTCATCTTCATGATCTTTTCTTTTCGCTAATGTTATTTGACAAACCTCTGAGGCCTTCATAGAACAGACTCATTTATGCTAAAGTGAATGTAGCTCAGGTGATCTATGAAGTAGTTACGTGATTTATTAAGGCAAAGTTGATTACACTCAGTCTTATTTAAGGCTACGGACATCGGGGGGATTTTATTTTTATTTTTATTTTTATTTGTAAAAATAAAAGGGCAACTTTGCATCACTTTCATCTACTCTAAAATGATGGACCGCTACACAAAATTCCTTAGCGCTGTGGCTAGCGCACCTCTTTTCTACAGACTGCATGATAGAGAAGAGGTTTCTGCATAAAGAGGGAGCTAAAAGTCGGAGCGCTAAAATGTTTATCAGTGTAGTCAGGTTTGTATTTTTTTTTTTTTTTTTTACGTAAGATTTGCTCCTAACTGAGATAAATGACCTTGAAGCAGCAGCAGCTGTGATAAGAGCTTATTAAATCAGCGAGAAACTGAGCTGCAGCGATTCCTTTCTTACCCACTTCAGCGCTTAATACAAAAGATCGTCCTTAAGAGAATAAAAGGAGAGCTGCTGTCCCATGATGCCTTGCAGCATTAACATTCACAAGAAATGTTCAACAGGTTTTTTTTTTTTTTCCTGTGTTGCAAAGATAGTTATTATTTTCATGCAGGCATATTTATTAGGACTGTTGTTGATAAATGCCGGGCGGAGAAACAGTAACATTTTATTTGTTTTTTCTGACGTCATGGTTTTGCAATTTGTGTCTAATCCTGCACTTCCTATTATCACTGACTAACACAGGGGGGATTTATAGGTTATGCTGTCTTAGACGTCTGGTTATTTACCTCTGTCAGGAAAAGTACTCTTTTCTACACATTTTCAGGATAAAACTAATCTCTCTAAAAGCAGAACTACATCCTCCATGTCACCACATGACTTTTCATCTCCAGTAGAAAAGAATCCCAAATGTTTCTTCTCAAAAAAAAAAAAAAAAAAAAAAAAACATTCACAGGTTCCTCTTTGTATCTCAATTCAGTTATTTTTCTTCTGAAAACATTGAGCAATTTTTTTTTATTGAATACCTTCTTGTTGCTTTGCAGGTCAATCCACCCTCAATCCCGGAGACAATCACTCCTACACACTGGGATTGAAAAAGCAATCACTTCCCAACCACCATTCATCCTGCCAAAGTGAACTTAAGTCCTTCATGTGCCGAGTCATTCAGCCCGTACAAAGGTCCTACTATCCGGTTGCTTTCCCGTCTGCCAGCCGAAGATCTACTGTATTTGGCTGTGCTGTGTCAGAATCTGAATTGAATTAGACTCTTTGTATGAATCTCACTATAAAGTGCTGAGCAAAAAAAAAAAAAGTGTTCCCCTTGAACCTTTTTGCTTTTTTGTCATGTTAAAGACTCAAGGTCCCAGGTGCTTTATTTTGATTTTATGTGAAAGACCAACAGGAGGCACCACAAATAGGTTGAAGAGGAAAGAAAATTATTTAATGATTTTACATCTGCTGCTTTTTTAGGCATGTATCCATCAGTTTTAGCGCATCCTAAGATAGCAATCTACGTTTATTATTCCAAACTCTCTCTAATTGGATCTGTACACATCAGTTTTCAGGTTTTGCTGTAGATACTCAACTTTTTTTTTTTTTTTTTTTTTTGTTCTGTTTCAGTAAAATAAAAAATCTCCAAAGCGCAATATGTTTTTTTTTTTTTATTACCTGAAGAAATGTTGACATTCTGTTCTATCATCACAAGCAAACATGTGGAGTTTAGCTAGCACCTATATCGGAGGAGCAAATATCCAAATATCTAAGGAACGGCACATGTAGGAATGAACATCTGGCATATTTTGAATCTGGAAATCTTGCCTTGACATGCTTGCCACCTAAATCTCCGCTGCACAACAGATCAACAGAGGAAAGCACTTAAAGTGTTTCTCCATCCCACCAGAGAATCCTAAACCCTTAAGTTGTAGTCTGTACGAAGAGCCAACCTTGCTGGGAAGACTAGATATTGTTGTTGTTAGTAATTACTACGGTGTTGACACTTTAAAGCGTCTTTATCTGTGTTGCAGAGCGAGGTTTCGTAATCGGGACCTTCGAGCTCATTTGTGCTGATTGCCCAACGGTTCCCCGGTCCCCTTGCACGTCGCGTGCGTTTACATACCTTGTTCGGCTGCACGGCTCTCCTCAGATTCTCCATCCATTTGTCTCTCTCGGCCGCCGAACGGCAGGAAAAACATTTGCTTCCTGTGGAGGTGGTGACCTACCGCAGAGGCAGAAAGACAGGAGGAAAACAAATGCTTCGATGATCGAGCCCCATGCAAGAAAGGAGACGGCGGAGCTTTCACAGTGAGCCCAGTTAAAATGCATCACATTAGCAGCCAGAGAGAAATAACCTTGTGAAAAATAAACAGAAGCGGATGACAGGAAACAGAAAATGACCGTTGGGAAATGACTTGTCGTTGTGGCTAATTTCACGATGGATAGAAACAGCCTCGGTGACGCCAGCGTCACTGCTCGTGTGTTTACATGTTATATCTTCTCCTATGTACACAAATCTATATATACATAATTATATTTTCAAAGAAATCGTTAAAGATGCTAAGGGATCTGACTCTACAGTCTGAGCGTATGTTCAGTAAAACATGGAGATGGTGAGGACTGGTGGGCAGTTTCCAATCAGACCACAAAGAATGACTAATCAGACAAGAACAGGCTGTCCAAAGGTCACAGCTTCCTTGACCTTTTCTTCCTTTTAACGTCCAAAAAAAATTCAGACATATAGAAACAAGTAGCTCACTGTTATGCAAATTGGGGAAGTTCTTTTTGCTCGGCAGCAGCCTGATGTAATGGTGCTAAGCGTTTTTAGCCATACTCAAGTCACCTGAAATATTCAGCAGTTTCTCTTTTCAAAGATGTATTTGTTAGGAAAGTTTAATTTTCTGGTGATTGGGGATAATATATTCCGTGATCTTGCAAAAACGACTTTACTCATGCAACCATAAGCAATGCGTTTTGTAGTTCAGGTATAGTATCAAAAACAAGACAAGGAGTTTAAGACGCTTTCTGTTTCTCAGTTCGTCACTTTTCAACTGGAAAATTATCCAAAACATTTGGAAACATCATCACATGAATAGATTTGTCACAAATGTTCAATAAAAGAGCTTGGTGAAGAATACAGCTGTATTTTATTGCCTTTTTTATTTCTATTTATTGATTGTCTTTTGCTGCTTTGTTATACCGGTGTAAAACCTTTCATTTTTTCTCTTGACATATACTATGTAGTACTTAATCAATCACTTTTCAACCATAAATATCAAACATTACTTATTTTTTATCTTTTAATTTTTGGAAATATTTGGTCCGAAAACTATCCAAAAAAGTTTTCTGACTCTAAGAACTGGTCAGATGAAACATTGACCATGAAAACAAATTCTAATCTCTGATTGATGTAAACTAGTCAGATGGGGGGAAAAAAAACATAACAAAAAAAATCAGAATCAGAATTTTGACTTGATTTTGATTTTGAAACAGCAGCAGTTGTAGCAGCAGGGTGAGCTGTAAACATACCACTTAAAGTACATATTATGAGCCTGTAACCATGTTTAGATGTATGTGTTAGTGATTAACACACACAGAGTTTACTCTCTCCCCCCCGAGCCCCCTTGTCTCTGCTGGGTATCAAATCTGGCTCATTAGCAGCTAGCATATAGAGAGGGGTTTGGAGCCCCACTGCTGCCTGCTGAGCCTGTAAACAACACTGATGAGACCGTTGAGTCATCATGAGTAAAGTTCCAGGCAATGAAACCAAAACAAAGCGAGGAAAGACCCTAAATCAGCTTGGTAACAGTTTCTGAATGCTAGTCATTGTGGCAAGGCTCTTGTCGACACAGGGAAGATTTCTTAAGAGTTTTTTAAAAACCAAAATGTACAGATAATGATTCTGGGAAGAGAAAAAAATATGACATACTGATCTCTTCCAAAACCTTCATGGCTGTGTGAACCAAAAAAACAGTGGTAGTGGTAGAGCGCTTAGTGGAAGTATCCCAAAAGGTCTATTTCAGGAGGCAAGAGGTTGTAGCAGTGGAGTGGAAAAAAAAAATGTAAGTGCCAATCATTTGTGTGTTTGATCACAGGCATAAGACAGAACTCTCCTATGTTGGGCCTTGGCTTACAATCAATCAACCCCAAATCTGTAATTTATCGCGATACTAATCTCTTGTTTCACGAACAAAAGATATGAGTCTTGAAAACTTTTCATGACCTTGTCGTGTGTGGCTGGCGGTTGTTTTCAAAGTGCTGGAGTTTCAGGGAGAATGGCAAAAAGGCTCTAAAACAACAGCTGCAGTTGAACAGCAAAGGATTTTATTTCAAACCTCAGCTCGTATCACAACAAACGAATCGTGACTGATTCAACAATTCCTGTTGATACCGTTTCCAAATTGTGCTGGTCTCAATACATTTCTGTATTCAACCAGTCTCAATGTAAGACCTCTGCTTAGAAATAAACTCCAGACACACAACACTGAAATCAATTGGTGACTCTGTTGGAGAAGATGCTTTCTATTGGTCTAAAACTGAGCAATTATTAGCTTGAATGTTCAGCTTGATGAACAACACATTTAGCTATCTATGCATTTTCATTATTAAAGTGTCTAAATCATGCTGGAATAGCTAATTTAATAATTGCGTTATACTTTTGAGGATTTTAGAAATAAAGCATGAGGAAGCACAAGAAATTTGCATTATTTGCTGCTATTTCAACTGTTAATTTTATGAGGCCGAATCGCCTCCTCAGGATGGAGTCAACTTTTCCAGACTCCTGCTAATGACCTTATGATTTGACTCAGGTGTGATGAAGCAGAGACACATCTAGAAGTCTCAGAACATTAGCCCTCAACAGCTGGAGTTGGAGACCCCTGGCGCTTACTGTGGCTTCACAATGACTAGCTGATCTCTTACACATGTGTCTCAGTGACAGGAGCAGCTCCACAAATTGCACTTGATCAAAAAGAGAACGTGAATTTGGATAAAATAAGAACAGGCGGTTTAAACCTTTGCTTCCAACCATTGCAGGTTTAATTCTCACACCTACTTTACATATCTCGCCTGCAGGGCTGTGCGCGGAGAAAAAAGAGCGCCGCCTCACCTCGAAGCAGTAGTCCTGGCCGAGGATGCTGCTGTGCACAGGTTTGATGATGACCTCGTCCTCCATGCTTAAGTCCAGGGCTTCCACGGCGCTACTGGGGCTGAGCAGTGATTCATGGGAGCGAGACTCCTTCAGTCTTGGCATCAAATGCGATCTACAGGAGGGAGGGAGGAGAGGAGTGGGATGGTGAGAACTGAGTCACTGAGCAGACTGCGAGCAAAGGAAGTACAGGAGAGGGAACATATGCAGCCGGCATTCATGGTGAGTGTGAAGACGGAGTGTGAGGACGACAGCGGCAGGCCACTTGCCTTGACGCTGACGAGCTCACAGCGTGGCAGGGCTCGCGATTGATTGTATAGAGGAACATGTTGACATACTCATTCAAAAGCGTGGATGCTGATGGAGGTTTTGAAACATCTAATTTTCAATCTTAGGCACCAATGCGTAAGTTCAAAAGCTGGGGAGCCAACCGATGCTATGGATCCACAAAAACGAAGAAAATTACAGAATCAATGTCCAAAAACCCAGACTGTACCGTTGACAATAAACTATTAGCTGCATGACATTATCATTTTAAGTTCTTGGGTAAAATACAACCCATTATTTACCACAAAGTACTAAATTTGCCAACATTTTCTGTTTATTTTACCAACTTTGATCGGATTTGTGTTATTTTTTTGTGCTTAGTCTAAAAAAAAATTAAGTGCTATGGTTTAAATCCCTATATAATATTAGGTTTGAATTTTTTCTTGTAGATTAAAGTGAAAAAATAAAATCCCCAATAAAGCAATAATGCTTGTGGAAAAGCTAATGACCAACTTTATCTAAGATACCATTTTTTATAGTAATGCCACATTTTGTTTTGGCGAAGTTACATTATAAGGCACAAAAAAAACAAACAAACAAACAAACAAAAATGCCCTGTGAAACATGAAACAGAAATGCTGGAGAGAAGCATCAGACTCTCATTTGCCTCATCTACCTCAAGGCCAAGTGGAAACACAATACACCCACAGTTAGTGTCATCTCAAAGTTCCAAAGTCTCAAAGTTAAAATGAGTCCCAAAGATGAAATGGAGCATTGTTTTAAATAACCCTTTGAGTCTTTCAGTTTGTTTTCAGAGGACTAGCGAATGTCTGTCTACAAAAGGCATTTTGAAAGATTTAATTAGCCACACATCTTGAAAAGTAGAGCACTTGTATCTAAGACACTTAAAGAAAACCTTCACAAATAACTTGTAAAGTAGTCTGTGGTGATAGAAGTGGAGAGACTGTTTTTATCTCCACAACAACCAAGCTGTAATTTAAACTCGAGTTTCTCAGAGCTTCAACCTGTGAAAGTTGAAACTCCAGTTTCCTTTCGATTTTTCCTCCAACTGCCTATCGAAAGCAGCATTGGTCTAAAGCAGGCGTCCTCTAATCCAAACCTCGACGGACGGTGTCCTGCGACCTTTAGATGTGTCCTGCGACCTTTAGATATCTCCCTGGTCCAACACTCCTGAACCAAATGGCAGAATTACCCCCTCGGTTGTCAATCGTGTTCTCCAAAATGTATAGCCGAGATACACCCAACAGTTGTAGGACATCGGCTCTTGAGGTCTGGAGTTGAAGACCATTGGCCTAAAGGGTTTGTTTCATACAAAGTATTTATCAGAAGACTGAAAGGGTTTCTTTCTCAGTAATAGTGCACTGCTAGGCCAAGTTTGCTTGGTCTTCCTGAGGGTATTTCACATTGGCTAAAGATTTGTAGGGTCTTTCCCTTAACTGACCTTTCTTAATTACTCTACAAACTGAGAAATGTTACCTTCTGAGAATCAGTTATGTTAACTTTGTAAAGGTTTTCTTTTTTCAAAAGCTTGCAATTGTATCACCTGGCCTCCCCGACTGATTACAGCAAACAAGTCTGATCTGTATAGGGCTAATTGAGTTCATTGACCTTGGAAAAACCAATTTTAGAGCTGAAATTTCTTTCTGGCAGGGTACGTCTTCTGCTACTCTCCCCACATAGGATTGTAAATATAAAAAGGAAAAAAACAAAAGAAAACACCACATCAATCTTATTCCAAGTGTCGGGGGGAAAAAAAGTTAATTACATCTGCTTCTAGTCAGGTTTCTGATTTTTATTTATCACAGATGCAGAAATTCCGAGCTGAGGTGCCAACATATCTGTGAGTTACTGCGAATATTTTCTCCATCGAACTGTGATAAGGACCCCGACATGCATCTTCGAGTGCTTCAATCCCCTGACAAATGCAACCACAGGGCTCAATTCTTTCCCTGTTTATTTTTTGCCAAAGAAGATTACTAAACAAAGTAAAGAGCTCTTGACTGTTTACGGCGTTTGATGCCGTCCTAGTTTCCGGAGCTGAAGCTGGGGAATATTGCGTCCTCGTGCTTTGCATCCAATACTGATTATGTGTTTTATGCCAGTACTCACTATTTATATCAAACAGACTGTTCTACATTTGGTCTCCTAACAAACATACATTTCTTTGCATTTGAGGGCATTTCATGAGCTGCTAGACCAACACAAAGCATTGAGGAAATGAAAGGAAGATGATAGATAGATGACATGTGGATGCATGTACTCAATCCCCGGGAGTCATACTTTCTAGGACTGCCTTTTGCTGTAATTATAGCTGCATATCTTTTGGGGATATGTCTCTAACACCTTATAATTTAACTAATTATTCAATATAGGGTAGCTCAAGGTCATTCAGTTTGGAGGGAACCTCTCCGACACTGTGGGTTTTGTTTGATCCGTGGCGGTATACTGCGGATCTGGTTGCATGTTTAGTGCCGACGTCTTCCTCGAAGGAACCTTTGCCTCAGTTTCACGTCTTTTGCAGCATCTACAGGATTTTATTTTCTTCCCTCCGTCCACCTACAACTCTGACCAGCTTAAAGTAAAGCATTCCCCCTTACTATGATACTGCCACCACCATGTTTGATTTTGTTTTACCACAGGGATGACATTTTCAGCCGAATGTGTAGCATTCTTTTTCAAAATACATCATTTACAAATACTGTGCGACAATGATACAAATCCACAGTTTTTGCCAATCACACCCTAATAAAAGGTTAAGTTGACAAAATGCGGAAAAGCTTCAGTGCAAACTTTTGCAACAAACTGTTTACTCGCGTCCTCCTATTAGCCGCTGACATCACTCATGTCCCGGTGAGTCTCATGCCGATACAAGGATCACATGTTTATTATTCTAGAGAGGGAACAGGCCTGCTACATGACTCTACGGGGACTCTGAAGTAAAGACAGAGAGGTCAGCTCCGAGAGTAATGAGTGAGAACAATCATTTAACAGGTTCCTCTAAGAACAGATTACACGGTAAGCCAGTGTATCTGCGTGAGCCTGCGTGTGTGGCGTACATGTTTTCTGAGGATTTTCGAAAGGCGCATTCCGGGAAAAGCATAGTGGATGTACCGGCAGATTAGCTCTTTTCTACATTTCAGCAGCTCTGCTGTAAAATCCGAGGTCGCATGTGAAAGTGGACAATGATTTTAGGATTCTAATCCCTTGGACACACACACACACACACACACACACACACACACACACACACACACACACACACGTGTACACGCAGACTCAAACGGGAAAATGCCATCGAGCAGTCGGGGGGAAAATAAACAAAAAAACAAAACAAAAATCGCAGTCATATCCTGACAATTCCCTGCAGGAAAAGTGTTTGCACCTTCCTCTGCTTTATGATTGGCTGCTTGGGTGCTGGGCAGAACTGCACAGAGCCTGCCGACCATGTAGGAAAAGGAAGGGAAGGGTATGTGCAACTGTATTAAAGAGCTGGAAAGGAAAGGCGTTTAGTTGTGTGGCACGGTTCATTTAGAAGGTGACTCGGAAAATGAAGGGATATGGACCTCATAAAAAAGAAACAGTAAAATGTTCATTTTATGCAAGTTTTTTATATTATACTAATGATGTGGACAGTCTTTATGGGGCAGTTTTTTTTATGTTTTTTAAGGATGTGTTTTAAAGCAACCAGTGAAGACACAGCTGCAGCAATCTACTTCAAATAAGAGCAAAAATCGTTTTTTCGCACTACACTCAATACAAGGGTTAGGGCTAATGCTTGGACCATTAACAAATACACTTTTTCTTTTTGTTGACAAAATTTGGGTCTAAGTAAATTACTATATTTCGGTTTATGCGTGCTAAGTGCTTATATCTAAGCTCGTAATTTTAGGATTTAAAAACAATAACCTCTTTACTTAGCAGCAGGATGTCAGAGAAAATTCTCATCCCACTCCCTGACATCATGGATACTCTGACTCAGCATCTGTAAGAGACCGTGGTCACATAGTGACTGAAAGCTATCCGTGATCAGAACACTTATAGTAAGAAATCTTGCAACATTTCACAGATGAAATAAGATGTTGAGTAACGAGGGCCAAGAATGACGTCTGTATGTTTGCTGGACCAGATTCTGCATAGCAGCTCTGGCAGGTCAGCTAACAAAATCTGAACCAATTTTGCTAGAAACCAGATAATTTCACCACCTCTATCAGGCTGTCAGCCGGTATAATTTTAATTAGCAGTGTCAAATACAGCAGTGCCGTTGGGAAAAACCAAAACATATCAAGATGTAGGTAAATTAAAACTTATTTCAATGCAGCCTCTTGGTGTTTAGAGGCTGCATTGAATAGAACATTGCATTGAACAGTCGAGACTGCATATTTGTAAAATCACAGCTCAAGGCTGAGACTGCAGTTTGAACTACGTGACTGACAAGAAGCAGCTGTAAACATGGCAGAACAGTTTAATTAGCAAGCACTCACATTCCAAACACTCAGGAATACATATTTTTTTGAACATGTGGCCTGATATTAATAGATATCACAGCAAATAAAGGGACACATCCTCAGAAAGGAACATTATTCCTTCTTACATTAGGATACGCTTCGTCTCGCTGCGGATCGCATTCTAAGAACATTAGTGTCATTGAAAGTGGTGGGAGGCTGTGAACGTGTGAACGGATGGATAATAACGCTGCCCATCATCTGTACGGCGTTGTATTAAACGGGCGCCGCAAAGTGTAATTTGCCGCTTATTATTCAAATGCGAGTTCTCGGAAATGGCAACGAGAGACGTGTGAATCCTGCTCCTTTCAAGCTGCGTCCGCTTCGTCTGACGCGCCGCCTGAGCCGACCCCCCCCCCCTGAAAGTGACAGGCGGCGGCGAGAGCAAGGGCCTGCTGACTTCATCCCCTCGTTCCTCTGCTGTTTCCCCTCCCTCCCCTCCCAACATCATCCATCCTCGTCACACGGCCTACGATGCCCTTGAAAATCCTTCGACACGCCAAATGCTGTGCTGCCGAATAAATGTGTTTTCTCTCACTCGGTGTTCACCCGAGGTCAGAGGGAATTGTTGCTTTTCATTGGGCAGCTCTCGTTCTTTATTTCTTCTGTCTCTACCTTCTCCTTTCTGAGCCACCAGTAAGTTGCTTCACCTTGTAGGTTTTTCCCTTTTTTTTCTACTAAGCTTCTGAATATTTCAGATGGTTCTACTAGCGATATAGCAGACCGTGGAATTTCAGAAATTACAAGTGTCTCTTGAGAAGAAGAGAATTTTTTTTTTTTTTAAATGAAACGTTGGAATGAAAACTGTTTATCTTGTGTCCGTGAACCACCATGTTCGGATTTGTAAATATATCGCATGAGAGCCTTAGAACAGGAAGTGGTTGACAACTGGGACATTAAAATACATTTTTGCATTAACTAAAATGCAACATGTTCACTGAATGTTCGGGTTTCTTCCTCTGGTATCGGCACCGCAGCACAACTATTACAGGAAGTTAGAAAAGAAGCACTTTGAAAGCCCAACGGCTGAGTATGTTTATGTCAAATATTTGAGAATTTTATTTTTTTAACATACTGAATTTCCTGTATGTTAATATGAGTATGTTTCCTGTATTGTTTGAAGCTCATCAGCTTCAAACAATGACAAAAAAAACTGGAAGTAGATATGCGAGGAAACGGTGAGTAGCAATGAGCGTATAGAGGCTCATCCACTGAGGGAGAGGAAAAACTGACCAAGTAACTCGTAGGATTAATTCGGGGAGGAAAGGCAAACAGCTGAGGGAGAGGAAACAGATACAGAGATGGAGAATGGCAGAAAATAGAAGCAAACCAAGGAAAAACCCTGAAACTAACAAAAATAAAAAATAACTGGAGGAACCTAAAACCTAAATGCTCTATAAATAATAAACCAAGAAGCAAACACACAGAGGAAAAAAATAAAAGCAAAATCTAAGTAAAGGAAACAGAAACATAACAAAAGACAAAGTTCTAACACCAATACCAGATTTTGCTCTTCCTCTACACAAGCATCTGTTGTTTCGTTCAGTTCATTTAGATATTTATTTATATTTAGATATTTTTGAGCAATTATTGCCTGTGTGCTCGTTCCTCTGCTTTTTGTTTTTTTGGTTTCTTTTTTTACATCAGTAAAGCACATTTTGTTACATTTCACTCTAGGAAAGGTAACCTTTATATAAAAATTGATCAAATTTTAACTTGGTAGTCCATAATATCCTGTTTATGTGAGTACAAATATGGAATGGCAACATAGTTCCAGTTTTTCTTGGCCACTCTTTAACACGGGAAAAACAAGAGAACATTCAATTAATGCCAATGCTCTTTGTTCCACCAGAGAGGCTACAGGATAAATCAAAGAATCCATCGAATTCAACTCTCAACTTAACTAAACATCTAGTAAGTTTTTGTCCACTGTAGTTGACATTTATTGGCTATAATGAAACCACGAGCTACCTGCCTGAAGCTAAACAGAAGGGATCATCTGTCACTTAAGCTAAGCTTAAAGTCCTTTTAAAATAATTTCACAATCTGAATACAAAGAAGCATAAACAAACACATCTTTAACTTTGAACAGTGCAAAGATCTGTTGCACAGCATAAAGGCTGCTATATTACACAAGTCTGTTTCATGTTTTGTTGTTTTTTTTGTTGTTGTTGTTGTTTCATGGAAACTGGATCCAATATGGCACACCTGCATGCCCCAGAGGGCCACTGTATGTTTACCGCTCTGTTTCAACTCCCTGCTGACATCCCTTTCCACCCGTTTGCTTACCACAGCTATCCTGCTTTCACAGAGATGAGACATGACATGGAAAAAAAAGGAAAAATAAAAAATAAAAGAGTGGTGTAGCCCACCCACCATGTGTGAACAAAGCTCACGCAAAAAAGCAAGATAGGAAAATATTTTTCAAACAAAAGCAGCAGCGAAGGAAGACGACAGGCAGCGCAATGTTAATCAGAGCTATGATGATAAAACAACCAGCGAGCCTGACATTTTGCAGAGAATGCTGCGTAAAGCCTATTTGGTAAATATATTCAGCCTTTTGGCATGAATAAGCTGGAGAAATGTTTTTATTGGCAGCATTTGTCTTTTAAATAACATTGGTAGTTGGGAATAAGAACTTATTTATATCCATTTTCTGTTCACCCTTGTCCCTAATGGGGTCTGGAGTTGCTGGTGTCTATCTCCAGCTGCGTTCCGGGCAAGAGGCGGGGTCACCCTGGAGAGGTCGCCAGTCTGTCGCAGGGCAATTTGGGAGAATTTGGAAAGACCAATTAACCTGACAGTCATGTTTTTGAACCCGGAGAGAACCCACGCATGCACAGGGAGAACATGCAAACTCCGTGCAGAAAGACCCCGGGCCGGGAATCGAACCCTTCTTGCTGCAAGGCAACAGCACTACCAACTGCACCACTGTGCAGCCCAACTCATTTATATATTCACATCAAAACATTGTGAGGCAAATGAGAAAAATAGAACAGAAAACACATCTCATAACTTCTCTTTGAGGACAAACATGCATTAAGTATCGTAAGACGCATAAATATATTAAATTCAGTATCTGTCATCTCTTGTAGACATTCCAACTATTGCTACATAAGAATAACTTTTCTCAAGTTAGAACTGTTTCTTGTTCTTACTTTTATCTTATAAATCCTATCTATGTAAGGTATATTGACCAAAACAAACAGAAAACATAAAAAAATATTTTGCCTATTTTACAGTATAAAGTTTGATATAACATATGTTTGATACCAAAATTTGTTGAAAAGGGGAACTGCATAGTTTCGTGTTGTAATGCTAAACATTACAACACTTAAGTGTTTTAGCCGTCAATTCCTATTCATGGGAGAAAAAAACAGATTTGACAAAAATGTGATGTAACATCTCAGTTTTGGAGACGGTACACAAACGTCTGGAAAGTCACACGACCTCAGTGGGCGGCTGCAGATGTCAACGTTAGTCACTTTGGGTTACTGTAGGTTAAAAGTGCACAAGCTGCACAATGAGGAATTTTTCAAATGACAGAAAATGCTTACTAAAACTTTTTTAATCATATTTTGCTTTCTAGAAAAAAAAAAGTCCCACTGAAAATTATGGAAAAAAAGGGCAACTTATTAAAATACATTCATTCAGCGGCAGAAAAACAAATCGCGCTACAAATTTGAAAACTGTTCTCGCGCTGTCTTTATGAACAGAGAGGATTTAGTGGAACATAAATTCCTGTCACATTTTCATAATTCCCCATTCTTAGTAATGTGTGTATATTGGGGTCACTCTAGTAAAATTCAGTGTTCAGCTGTATCATAATTGAATTATCTACTGTCCTTTACTTCTCCATGTCACCTTATTTATTTTTTCCATATTAAAAGGAACTGTTTTTAAACGTGTCTATGCATGATTGCCCTTGCACTTTCTATGTTAGGATAGCAACATGTAAAGATTTCAGGCATCAGCCATCCTGCAATCTGTAGGAATTAAGCAAATATATTGAAAGTGAATGTATGTAATTTCAGGAGAAGATGAATAAACAGTTTGTACAATGTTATGAGAGATAAAGTATTGTTTAACTATTTGCTGTCATGTTTGAGTTGTAATTATGTCGATTCTTTTAAAGAGCTGCATGTTGTACAAATTACAAATGAGCGATCTAGCGCTCATATGGTACAACTCTTTGACATGTATACAAATTGTGGCAGTCAGGTTGATCAAATTGTATACTCCGTAGTGTGTACAATTATTATTGTTATTGTTATTCATGTCAAAATAAAGCACACTTTATTTTCCTATAGAATGATTTCTTCCTTTACGATTACAATGAAACGCAGATATGCAAAAGTGTAATTGGAGAATTCAAATTCTGCAGAGAGATTCTGCAATTCATACCTTTTCAGTGTCAAGAAACATTTCAGTAATTTTCCCAAGGTAAAAATACGACATGACACAGATGTCCATTACTCAACTTCTCCTCAAAATGGGAAAGACACAAGTACATGCTATTCAGGTAAGGCAATTTGGCGTTCTTCACAAGTTAGAAAAGTAACAAACAAAATATTCTACCTCACTTACATGTCTCTTATCCATAACTACTTTTTTTTTCTTCCTGTAACAATATAGTGAATTTCAAAGATAAAAAATACATGCGTATGCGGATTTCTGTTTGTAAGATTTTATTTCTATGGTCTACGCCAAAAAAATCTGGAAGTAAACAAAATGCTCCCATTGAGCATAAAACAAAAGTACCATTACCTAAAAATATATCCAACTATATAAGTTTCACACACCTTTTTGCCAAAGGTCTATTCTCTACTGAATAGGTATCGTAATCATCTCTTTAGTCAAATAACATTTTAAATGACCTGCTATGCACCAACTCCCTGCATGCGATGGCTATCAAATAGATCACAATCCAAATTCTTTGGGTTTTTTTTTTTGCTTCTCCAGTAGTTGCACGTTTTTTCAGTATCTGTTCAGTATCTCACTGAAATATGAAGATCAATATCACATAGTCAAGGCTGAGTTACAACTCACGTCTGAAAAATGAAAAGGGAAAAAAGCAAGGTAAAGGTGAGCGCAACTTGCAGGCGCAGAATTTAAAAAAGCGTCTCTTCTTTCCATTTTTTTTATACTCTTCTTGCAGAGTTACTTTTTTCCCTCTGAACACCTGGTTGACTGTTGAGCTACCCGTATAGATGCACAGTAACTACTTAAAATGTATGTCTGCATCGGGTCCCGGTCCTATCAGCGCAGAGTGAGATGGAGACACACGGCGTTCTGCCGAGGTTCGATAGAAACCCGGTTATGAACGAGAGCTCGGGAACGTGTGGAGGAGTAATGGATTGCGAGCTGCTGTCTGCGCTGCTCTCTGCATGCCGTTAAAACAGTCGATCTAATAGCCAGTCTGCGACATAATACAGTCTGAGACATTAGGAACCATATAGGCTTCATTCCCCTCGGGGACTTTCAATACCCCGACTTGCTGGATAACTCAATGCCCCACACAGACCGTGTTCTCGCCCAACGCTCAAGATAACGTGAATTAATGTAGTGCAACTCCAAATAACAGCGGCTCTAAAGTCTGTCAAAGCGGGCTGCTCCCGCTGTTTATCAGGCGCTGCATCGGCGCGTTGCAGTGCATGTGCAGCCGTGTTAATCTTCGTAGAGCAAATAACGGCCTCTTTGCGCTGCTTACTTGGCTGCAATAAACAACAAGGAACTTGAACCAAATGACCGAAGTTAAATGTGCTGATATAACTTTCAGCAGAAAATGCTTTTTATCCTCAAGGGAACGGCGGTTTAAAGCAGGAGGAGGCCGGGTGTTGAAATTTTTTTCCTGTTGCTCCGAATACCGCGATGGCCGGTGTTTGCACATCATTTTGGTTTGATGCAACAATCAATGTGCTTTCTGCTTACAGAGCAGCAGACCAATTTCTTGTTAATATTGCCCTCTACTAAACAAACTCACTCATCTGAACAGGCCCAATGCGGATTACAGTACAAACAAGCACACATTTTGCGGGCTGAATTGTGTTACGTTAGTCAACACAAGTGATATTTAGGAAACTCTGATATGTTTCCTTGAACATATTTAGCAGTTCAGCTAAAAAAGGTGTGATGTCAGGTGAACAAGAAATCTTAACTTTGTCCACTGAGGTTCAGACATGGTAGTGTTTTAATGGTTTAAAATCAAACAGCTCAAACCTATGTGCTACAAGCTAAACTATCAACGAGTCCTACAAAAACCAAGAATACACTTGGTATTAGCTTAGCAAAATGCAGCACATAAGTAACGTTTTAGCAACATGTTATTAGAGACAATTGCTAAATATGCAAAGTCAGATGTGTCTTTAGAAAAAAAGGGCCGTCGGTGAAGAAAAACTCATGCTGTGGATCATTAGTGGGGAGGGAATTTGAAGGGCAGTAGTCACATTACTCATGAGGACCATGTGATGCTGTAATTTTGCCAAGCATATACACAACAGTGATTTTAATGAAGTATCTGACTGAAACTTTGTAAAGGGTAATTCCTTTTCTTGAGCGACCTGGACTGATACCAGGGATAAAACCGTAGTCTTAGTATAAACGTTCAGATTCTACTTTCACAAATGATTTAACTCTTTTTGTTGGTGTCTTGCATCTTCTTGTTTGTCTTCATAAAATATTACAATCCTGAAAAATTCTTTGTTGTGAAACGCAAAAGGCTAGATTGTGCCTCAACCAATCAGCTTTTACTGCCTAGCAAAAATCTCTCACCCAAAAGGCATGAAAAAGAAGAGAGGATCCAACTCCAATAACAAAGATAAAAATAAGATTCACCATAAAAAAAAAAAAAACAGCACTGTATGATAAATAAAATTAGGAATAACTCATGCATGCAGGTCTTGCAAGATTATATGACCATTATTTCCAAAGCTTTGATGACTACATAGAGGAAATTAGCAAATGCTTTAAAAACTTTAAATGTCTGCAGATTAGCTTGTCATGGGATTTTATTGCTCACTTGACCTGAACAGATTTGGTTTGCCTGTTTAAGTCTGTAGGGTGAGTAATCCTACTTAGTTAATTTTTTTGACCATTTCCAATCTTTGTCAACCGATCGGTCCAACGGCAGACCGGTCAGGGTAAAGCCGTGGAGGAGCACACTTTTCATGCATCAACCTCCCATCTGTCGACTGACATCCAAACAGTTGGCTGACGGGCGGCAGGAGAATACAGACAATAAACACAAACGTCAGGCCAGCAGCAAAAAGTCAGGAAAAAAAATGGACATTTGAGGGGAGGCAGGGGGAAAGGGACAAAAGGGGTTGCTGTCAGATGGTACTGGTGCAGAACGGCGGACGTGTGAGCTGTGCTGACATGTAGCTACAGGCTTCGGTAGTCAATCAGGTCAGACGGGGGGATCCAGCAGAACAAAGTTCATTTGGTACTTAATGTGGAGGGAGGATGTCTAGAGATAAAGACTGAAGCAAACACGAGAGTCCAAACCTCCAGATGCTAATCCTGTACCCTTTGGACTTACACATATATTACGCGAAGATTAAAGCTCATAATTAAAAGCTTTTTTTCCCCCTGTTCATCAGTCCTTGGAAACGGTGCGTTTTGATTGGCTGCGAGGGAAAAGGAGCATAGAAATGTATGTTCGAACCAATGCCTGACACACAAGTTGATGCATGTCCAATGCATTAGTCAGACAAGGTTTCTGTCCTCTTTTTAGGTTTTCTTGTCACCAGTCTGATGTGCACTAAACAAAAGAGAGCTTACAGGGAGACAAAAGAAAAGACGGATGCTACTTTAAGAATCGCTGTGCCAAGTAAGGCTGAAGCTATGGTTCGACGGCTTTCACAAACAGACAAAAAAAAAAAAAAAATGAAAAGGAGTTAGATCTATAGAGAGAGGCAAACGTTAACTATAGATAGAACAGGGCTCTGCACAAAGCCCTGTTCTTTCATTTGCTCCCTTTCATTTGCAGGGAGCAGGGAGGCATTTGAATGAACGAGTGAGATGCGTGTAAAAACAAGGACAAACCTCTACAAAGAGAGAGAAAAAGCATTCACAGGAAAAGGATGCTAAATGATCAACCCTGCAGGCCCCAGGATAGGAGCCCGACGCGTCGCCTGACTCACTCTGCTGGCCGACATGCTGTGCTCTGGGATGAAAGGCTGGCTAGTAACCGAGCTCAGGTGGCGGAAGAACAACGCAGCCACCGAGCCAGGCTGTCTGGTGTAAAAAAAGAAAAAGAAAGAAACACACACCTACGCAGCTTGATTACAGCGAGAGCGCCGACTCCCTTCTAAGCAGGGAGCTAATTCGGTGTAACATCTGCTAGGACGCTCACTGCTGGAGAGAAATACGGACAGGCGCGACGCTGCACCGGCGCGGGCGGACTGGGGCTTCGCTCCCGAGTTGAGAGTTGATTAAGAGAGAACAGAACAGCTGGCTGCAAATGTGATCAAACCAACCAACTGCAAAGGACATCAATACCTAGCGACGATCTGCAAGGGCTGTTGAGTTCTTAAACATGCATGATCATCTCCCACATTATTTTTCTCTCCTTGAGTTTTCGTCCGACAGCTCGTTCTGTTTCAGGTTTTTTGTAATTTTTATGTATTTATCCAGACATTTCGTTCACGGCAGAGATAATCCAACTTGGGGATTCGGAGGGAATACAACAGCAGAGAGTTTATAATGAGGTCGCAGGTCACGCTAATGAATGATTCTTTAAGCCGGAGCTGAGGTCAAAAGTCACACCATGGGCCACCAAAGCATTATTGATCCCACTGAAGACAACAAAAACCATCGAAAACGATGGAACTCGATCAATGCATGTTGATAGTCACTCCGTTCTGGTGGGGTTATACTTCTTCCAGGCACAGATGTTGACTTAAAGCATCCAAGGCCATAAAAATATCTAGAGACAGTACTAAGCTAATTAAACAATGAACCAGACTCTTCTTTAGAGCTTCAACTTATAAAATTGCTTCTTATGCTGCCGTATGTAAGGGATTTAATAATTCATTACACTGGGAAGACGTTGCAGGCAAGCAAATAAAGGTACTAAGACCCATTACAGCTTCCACCACCACAAAGACATATTGATATTTCCTTTTCTCTGTGTCCCGCTTGACTTCATTACTAAAACTAAACATTTGTTTTTTTCTTTCTTTCTTTCTTCCTTTATTTATTTCCTTTTCAGCTTAGCCACAAAGACAAAAAAATTTATACTGAATGTATTTTATTATTTATTATTAACACTGAGTCAAATATAAACATTAGCATTGACTTAGCCTAAACATACCAAAAGCAAATATTTTTGCTTTTGGTATGTTTGTTTGCAGCACGTTCGCTTGTATGTAGGACAAATCCAACAAGAGGAAACAAAACAAAAACAAAAAGAACACTAAACTTGTTGTTTCTTAAACATTTTTAACTGTGAATTTTCACATCATCACCATGGAAAGCAACAGTTAGTTTCTGCAAAGGAGGCTTTCACATTGTTATTTTTCCATTATCCAATCATACGTCATTACAGACACATTTTTTCTTTGGAAACCGTCTTTATGTCTGTTTCTACCAAAACTTGGTGATACCATGTGGAAAACTGGTAAAAGCAACAGTTTTCTCAGGCTGCTACTTAAAAATAACCATTTACCTTTTTTCTTTTTTTAAAAAAAATAATGCAGTGTATGGGCATGAAAAAATATCTGCTTTGCAAAATGTTTGTCCTGGTGTGAATCAGACAGATCACTGTCTTTTCATATTAAAACTCCTCAGCTTTTAGAAAGATAATTACAGCAAAAATAATCTTCAGAAATTGTTACCCTTGAAGGTGAAATAACTTGCAACTACCCTGCCCCTCCGCCCCCCAAAAAATGTTTTTTGAGGCCGAAAAATGGCAAAAATTATTCAAATATCAGAAGACTCTTAAACTTCTTTATTCAGCCAGACTGAGAAAATCAGATTTCTAATTTTAAGAAGCCCTATTTTATTTTATGACCAAAAATAGCAGAACTGAGCTACGTGACAGCCAATGAAATAATGACTAAGCCATTTCACGATCTTATAGATAGGGTGAGCTTATTATCCCCTCCTTCAGCAAAATACTGTTTGCATCATAAAAAAAAAAAAAAAAAAAACGATCTATCCAAAAGTGCTTCTGACACCAATTTGTCTGCGAAGCGCCTAAATTCTGCTCAGAAAAAAAACCCAGTCGAAACAAAAGACAAGGACAAGTGGTCGAAAATGAGGCCAGAGATGAAATGGTTATAACAAAGTGAGACAGGGTGGTGGAAACGTCGGCCTAATTAGGGCCATAACTGTCCACTTAACTAACTTATCACTGACTTTGGGCCGTTCCGCAATCCTTACAGTAAAAGCCTGAGGGTTTGTGTGTGTCAGCAGTTTGAGACACTGTCCTGTGACATTAGAACCCGAGGAGTTGGAGGAAAGTATCACATCTACATAGCTCATAAAGTTGTCCATTAGCATCACTAGCCCATTAGCATTACTTACCCCTCACTTGTAATGCAGACATGTGCGGAGGCAAAACGAGTACAAAAATATTGTTACTTTGACAAAGTCCTTCTTAAATACAAGTCAGTTTACCGCTGCAATATTTTACTGAAATAAAAAGTAAGCAGTAGCTCACTAAATTTTAATTTTAAGTAAAAGTTAACTTTTTTTATAAGCAGAAGAAGTTTTGTTTGTGGTTTTTGCAAAGGAAAAAAGCATATGTTTGTATCGAACTGTTTTGTAAAAGTAAAGGAGAACACTAACGTATAAAGAAATGCAGCAGAAAATAACCGTGTTAGCGTGCGACGTCATGAATATTCGGGAGGTGTTATGTGTAATTTTACAGTGACATAAATCCAAATATTTTCTGCCAGCTGCTGCCTTCACGGTCCTCTACAGCCAATCATCTCCCGAATCTCAGCATCCATCTCTGTCACACCAAACTGTCAGGTTTATAAAGGTCTGGTTTCAAGGCTGCAAACATTTTGCATGAAACAGTTCCAACAGTTTCAAGTCCCTTTATTTAAATGCCAGACAAAGTGCCAGACATAGCAGAGCCTCTCTGGACATTTGGGCCGTGTCACATGGCGCCGCCGCCATTCCTTCGCCTGCTGGTACTCTGGTGGAAGGAAAGCTAGCTCACAACAAGGAAAACTTGAGCTGTTTGGAATACTTTTCCACCGCCCATCACTTTCATTAAGGCAACAATATTAACACCTGCATAAGCAGGAAATTATGAGTGCCAGTCAATTGCAGGTTTTCTACCAGTGAAGCCTAACTAACCATACAACATTAAAAATGCTAAAGCTAATCCCAGAAGCTAAGCCATTTTCACAATAAGAACATCAAAACTACTTGCTAAAAAGTTTATATTTTTAATCAGGGTAGCGTAATTTAATTGAAAAATAAAAACAGACATATAAAAGATTTGCTGCTACAGCAGTGTTAATCAGCCTGTTGTATTATTTTAGCAGCAGTAGGACCAATTAAGGAATCTCTGTGCCTGTTTTTAGTAAAAACAGCAAAATCATATTACACACAATCTGTTTTTAAATTGGGGTCAACACAATATTACAATTCAGCTCGAATATATATAATCAAGGTTAATATTCTGTAAATATATATATATATATATATATATAGGCCAACTCATATCACACAAACAGAAGAATGTTTGTATATCTTTTCCTTCGAGCTTGGCAGTTCCTCTTTGTCTTTTCTCATTAGCCACCATCGATTCGCTGTGTAACCCCTTTAGCTGTAGAAGTAAGAAGTAAAACCAGCAACTGCAACAATAATAAGACTATTAGGAGGAAAACAGCGCCCCATTAGAATGTGTGAGTCAGCTCTGGCTGAGAATGCTGGAAGTCGACCGGCGTCAGGGAGAAAGCATGTCCATCTAATGGGCCAGCTTGCCTGTTTAGAGGACACCGTTGTATTTATAGGAGCCTACGCCTTGCAAAATACATAAATAAATAAATAAAACATCTTCTGCTACATCATTTAGAACAAGTTGAGAAGCTACATCAATTAGCTCCACATCTTTTTCTCTTATGCATAAACAGTCTTAGAGGTGGACGGGCAACATATAGGAGTGGAGGAGAGACGCGGAAGTGCAGTTGTTGACTTCTTGACCTGAATATTCAAACAGCCCTTTGGCGCTGGACGAAGAGGCAGAGGAGCGCTCAAGTTCAGGGGGAGGAGAAGGGAGGGCAGAGAGCTGCTGCCCACACGGCGGGGCCAAACTCCTGCAACAACGTCAGAAAACAAACTTCGAGTTTCTTTTGTGTCTTCTTCGGGTGCATATATAATTAGAGGAGCTAAACAGATGGTGTGGTTTTAGCAGACAAACAGCTTTAAATTGTCAATACGGAGCTCCTGTCTGCAGCCAACAGCCGAGATTCGCCTCTGGCAATGAATTTCCTTTTTTTTTAATTTCCATCTTCGAGTCTAAACATGTCTCTGTTTTTGCTTCTTCTTCTTCTTCTTGCATCCTTCCCCCAGCTCGCGAGGAGTTCTGTACTTTTCCTCTTTTTAATTAACCATCGTGGCATTTCTTTGCTTGTATAATTCATGCAGAAACTACTTTTATGACATTTCGGCAGCTAAAACCAGGCTGGATGCAGCCCGAGTCTATCGTGGGTGGATGCAGAAGCACAGTTATTATTTTATTTATTTATTTATTTTTTCTCCCCCTTCCATAACCTGCAACAGCTGGAGCCGCAGCTATCGCCAGCGACAAGCACACGAGCGTGAAAGAGGCATTTAAAATAACATAAAAAAACCAGGGGGAAAACACTTACGATTTACTGAAAATGTGAAACATGGTCCCGCGGATCCTCTCGGAGCTCCAAAAAGCGCATCCGAAATTTGGGCTTGCATTTCTCACGGCTTCCCGAGCAACTGCTGGATCTCTGGAGCCTCTGCCCTCTGACTTTACACCACAGCACTCCCTAAGGATGTCTGATGCCTCCAGACACACCCCTCTCTCTCTCTCTCCCTACATCCCAGTTTAAAAAGACAGCGCTGGCATTCGGGACAGCCCGGGTGTTGTAAGTCTGTGGCAACACGCTGAGGTTAGGTCACCTGTGGAGGAGCTCAAAGCTGCGAACTCGCCCGCTCACCGACATATCCACACGGCACCTGCGTCTTTTGCGGCTCCATTCAAATGCCTGCAGACATGGCAGCGTTGCCTCCCCACGGTTCTATGTTTAGCCTGTAGTTTTGCTGAGCTGCTGCGTAATAAGCACAAAAAAACCCCGGCAGTGACAGAAGAGACAACAAGAAACTACATCAAAAGGTGAAAGAGGTGAAGCAGATGAGGTTGTTCAGCCTCTAAATATCCCTATAGCTTCACTGTCGAATCGAGTAGCTTTTTTGTTTTTCTCATCATCCACTCGTGCTTCTTGCATTTTCTCATGCTGACAGAGGTTCAACATGGGCAGCCAGGAAGTCAGTCCATCCTCCTCCTCCCCCCCCATCACTTCAAGAGGCAACAATGGCTCGGCCCTTTCGGGAGCCGTGCACTGTGGGAAAATGTTGCTTCCTTAACCGAAGAGAAAGAAATGAAGAAATAAGGGTAGAAAAAAACATGGGAGAAAACAAAAGCGTCAAGGGAGGAACTCGGATGTGAGGAAAAGAGAAGAGAGACAAAAAAAAAAAAGAAAAAAAAAAAGGCCGGCCAAGTTTGAGAAGGACAAACATTGTGAGGGTTGCTCTCTCTCACAGTCAGGAAGGAGTGATGTCATAATAATGTAATTAGAGCTGCAGAATGAACCCAACCCAGAAAAAGACATGGTGGAAATAATTCCATGGAAAGTGGCCCTTTTGCATGGAGTCCTCTGTCTTTTGACAGCTTTTTATTTAGCTTGTTTTATAGTAGTTGTGGTATAATTATGTTATCATCCTTGGGAAAACCCCATCAACTTATTTTGATCAGTAGCTTGAAATGTTTACTTTCTTTTTTTATCCACTTCTACATTTTGAGGACAAAATGTCTTCGCACGTTGTGATAAGAAACATCCATTATTGTGAAACACGGTGTTACTTTTGATAATCATCATGTGTCATAAGGAACAGTGAAGCGAATGCAAAAATCTCAAATTTTCACTTCACAATTATTTAAGTCCTAAATAAAAATCTAATTTTACAAATCAAGCTACTGTCTGACTTTTCTCTTGTTTTGAAATGACAGTATAAAAAATAAAACCTGATGGACATTGGGCACTGGCCTGTCCACACATGAAGAAATTAAGGATATTTTTGCGAGACATCGCGTCCTCTCACATCTACAACCCTCTCGTTTATGAATGCATGAATATAGGGGCAAAAGACGGAAAACATGCAGTCTGCTACAGTTTAAAGAATGCAAAAGTTCTGCTGTGATCATCTTTTCTTACTTAATGATCACATGACCGTCTGGGGATGAAAGATCAAAGCTCTGTCTAGAGTCTATGAGCATTCTCAAAAAGACAAATCAAAAAATAGACCGGACTGCCTTACCGGTGGAGTCACTTCAGGTTAGCGAATCTCGATTGCTGCATAAACTGTGCAGCTTGATATTAAGTCATGTCATTTTTGCTGCAACATTTGAGTAGCACTTGTGGACATTTCATTGCATTACGTAGCTACTGCAAGGTGTGATACTATTGCCACAAAGCATTAGGTGGCAAACAATTGGCTATGCAGTATTACGAGATGCGTAAGACAGGCAACGGACTAGTGTTACATACTTAAAGTTCGTTATTTAAGTATGTAAACTGAACAATCAGGGTGTTATGTTATCTTTCATCTTCAACAAAAGGAGCTAATTTCAGATTGGAAAATAAAATTAGTTTAGTCTTAATAGCCAATATACCCGCTTTCGGGTTCCAAACGTCCACAAGCCTAAATAAATGACTGACTTTGGAAATTACACAAGAATCCTATTACTTCACATACACTTCAAAAAAACCAAAAACTTTATTAAAAAGATAAATCTGTTTCAGGTAAGATCTAGTTTGTACCCCCACTGCATTGGATTTAAGGTCCTGCTTGTTCTTATCTAGAGTCAACAGGCCTGCATGCCATTCTGCTGTAGTGAATGGCTGGGTAAAGGTTAACTGCAAAGCCAAGGCAAAGCCCAGAGACTAAACACTGAGGGAGGGACGGGGCGGGTTGGTGATTTCCTCATTCCTCTGTTCTTGGCTGCGATATTATCCCACATTATGAGACTGTTTGGAGTTTTGGGGAGTAAGTGAGCCTATTGTATCTATTCAATCTAGTTTGCAATCACAAATGTAGGGAGTGCAAAGGATGGAAAAACAATGTTGCGCTGTGCTACACCGGTTGTGTGGCTACAAAAACATTGCAGTATAAAGGCACATATGTGCATTAGTCAATGGATAACATTTTGTATTCGAGAATGCCCCCATCTATAGTTTGACAACAAGAGCGCGGCACCGGGAGGTGAGATAAGACTCATTCAGCTGGCTTGTTTGTCTCCTGTCATGATCTGAGCGGCCTCATCGCCACGATCTTATTCCCTTGCTAACCACCAACCTGCTCAGCATGGCAACACCTGCGTAAAGCCGAGGCACAGGAAAACAGGAAGAGACCAAAAGAAACATGATGGGTGGATACATAACATTCCAGACGAGCTCCCACAAGTCTGCGTGGCGCAGGGATGGGAGATGGACAGAGCAAACGTGACACATCTTGGACCGGGAGATATTGACAGAGGGGGAAACGGACAGAAAGAGGCATGAAGATGAAAAGAAATGTGTATGCCAGCACTTATCTGGTATCCAAGAATTTAAAAAGTAGCCTGAGAAACAATATGTTCAGAAGTAATTATGACAGCCCGAAAAAGGCATTGCTAAATGATAAGGCAGGAAGCGGAGAGCTCACCACCACTGGGAAGCAAGAGCGAACTGGGTATATAAATCAAATATAAATCAAATCTTTTTTTTTTTCAAAATTCTTATCTACAAATTTGTTTGAAATAGGACTGCACTAAATTCATAAAATATAAACTTAGTATAATATTGCCATAGCATAAGTTACAATCATCATGTTGTCCTCAACAATCTGTATAAACCACTCAACAATCTATTTTTCAGCCCCAAGTATAAATCAAATCTTTTTTTTCCTCTATTTGCAGAAATCCAAAAGTTTCTTGCACAACTTCACCGACTCCCAAGGTGTGTGAAAAGTGTCAAAGATCTGGTGAGGTGAAGACTCTAAGAACGCTCGAAATACATCAAGACACAAGCCCCCCAAAAAGTTTCTGATTAAAGTTGTTTTCTTGAATTTCAAGTGTTGCTGGAGTCTTCACCTCACATTTATTGGCTTTCACATGAAACGGGAAATGAAACAAAGGTTCATAAGGACAAGGAGACAAAAGTTTTTAAAAGGAAGCCAGCACAGAATCTCCTCAACCTGCAATTCAGTCAGTCCACCTCAGCTTTTTTTATGTAACAAAGCTGAGAAATGGCTAGAAATTCACCTAAAAACCCAGCTTCAGAAAACCGGGACTTTCACCTTCCTCAGCTCCACCAGAATGACCAGCGACAAGCTGCTGTAGTTCAAAACCTTTTCATCACAATCAGTGAACATACAAACAAAAGCATGCAAAATTAGCACTCTCTTCAGGAAGGAAGTGGTTACTGAAGGGACGGCATCCAGAGTTAGCGTTCTCAAAACTGATGTGGTTTTTATGAAACAGAGGCATGACTGTAGGCAGTATGTATTTTTTAGCATTTTACAGCACAATCAAGTAACTATGTTACCTTCAGTTGTTCAAAAAATGATGTATATATCAAACATGACTTACAAGAAATTAGACTTTGTAACTCGATGCTTTGAAATTGGGCCTTTGTCTCTTTAAAAACCTCTTACTGCTTCTGACGTTCCGCCTTCGAAACCTCTCTCATCATGCCGGACGCATTATTTCAAATTTGCTGCCTTTCATCTTTCCACCCATCTCCGTCATGGGACCAGTTAAATTTGGAAATATTGAACATTTTGGAAATCTCCAAGTCGATGTGTGGACCTGCATGTTCCACTTACAGAGACTAATGTTCATTAATCAGCAAGACTAACTTTTGCTAATCACTACAACAAAATGCTAAACGCAGCATAAATCATAAACGCCACATTGACTTTATCCTTTTTGACAGTAAAATATTAATTACAGTTAATTGATTCCTGCTCGGAGAAAGGACAGTGCCACTAGTGGACAGTGGGTGGAAGAAAAGCAGCAATAAAAGTGTAGTCAGTGAATCTTTAGAGGTAATTTCAGTGCAGTTTAGTTGACTAATACTTCACATGAAAAAAAAAGCTGTTGAACAGACTATGGGATGTATAATTTAACTACATAAGCACCTTATAACAAATAGGATGGTTTATGTAATTGTTAGATTTGATATCTTTATTGAATCTTTTGGTAGGAAATACAATGAAGGAAATACCATAGTTATTTTATTGTCTGTAATAAGACAAACTCTCATCATCTTTAGACTTCATCTGCATCAGCAGCTCCCCATTGTGTGTAAACAACAGATAATGACGCCGCAGTCTCTACTCCCCACATTCCATGATGCTTGAATCATCAAAATTCTCACTAGTCCAGTTCAAAACAATTAGAAACCTAGGCTTTCAGATCTTTCATTAGCGTTTTAAAAAGATAAACAGGAAACTGCTGTTCAGTCTCCTCTTCCAGAAGTTCACACATGAAGGGAAACGAGTGGAAGTGGAACCTCGGCAGCCATTAGCGCTCCATGTCATACGTTTCTGCCACAGCTTGGCCTTCGAGTCATTTGTCGAGGCAGCCAAATAAATAGAGGAGAGATGAAGGAGTGACGGCAACTTCACAGAGATGATTTGGGTAGAAACATGTGAACAGAACCGGGATGAAGTGCAGAGAGCTGTTCTCTGCAGCCGTTCCACCTGAATCCATAACGCGGCCTTCGGGGCAAGTATTGACAACGCCACTCCATCACGACCATATGTTCCCATTTCATCCTCTCCCACAAAGAAACAGTGCATATATTTCTTTGTGTATATATATATATTATATATAATATATATATATATATGCCCTTCTTTAGTGATAAATAAAATATGATTTCTTTTCCAAAATCAAGACAGGTATATGCTTTGTTTTACTGGTGCACAAAATGAGCCATGCATGAACATCACCTTGCTCAAAGAACAAAACCAACACAGTGCATGAACTCACAACAAATTATGGTATTACTTTATTCTGGCCACTAAAAAAATAATTTGGCCCCATAAAAGAATTTCAGCCCCCAAAAATATATTTTTTTTGCTATTTTATTAATGAAAAATACATTTGGATTTTTTCTAAGAATTTAACACTTTTTAATAACTTATTTTTTTTTATTTAAATTTTTTTTTTTGTCATTTTGAATCCACAAAATACTTTTTTTCTTTTCCTATGCAGCTTCAAGAAGTGTTCTCTTAGTTTTGCCGGTGCGAAACTAGAGCTGTTCAACGTGGCATTGCATATCATGCAGATGGGACGCTGACTCCCATCCCGTTCTGAGACACACGTGAATCCGTGTTGTACATATTCATCTGACCACTTTCTTTTTGTTGCTCGACATGTTTAGTATAGATTAAATATTAAGAAAGAAATCACACGACATACAACTACGACAGCCGTTAACAACTACGCGCACTAAATTTCCTGTAGCACTGATTGGCCAAGCAATGTCACATGATCATGAACTCCATCTTAAATCTAGAACACTCATATAATTTCATAATGGTCCACTTTTACCTATACATCTATATTGTTTATATATGGACATATCTCAGTTGAGCCTGTTTGCTCTATTAAAACTGTTCACATTTGATAATTATCTAACTTTAAGCTTCTACCATTTTGTCTTCATTTTCAAACACCTCAGAAAGCAATTATCGCTTCTTAACTCAGTACCAACTTCCACAATGAAGACTGTTGTGGTTTTTGTGATCGTTTAATACTCTCATTGCACCAATCTGAAAATATTCTTTGCATTTCCAGTGGACCAGGTGATTTTTTTGTTTTGTTCAGACCAAGTGTTGAACTGTGCCCTTCCGAAACCAGAAGTGGACCCAAACGTCCATCGACCTCCAGCTCCTCCATGCAGCCACTCATTTCCTCCCTTCCTCCCTCCTTTCCATGTCCCTGTGTCTGATCAAATGCTCCGCTCCACTTCATCAGCTCCCAGTAAATCAATGTACATCACAGAGATGATCCACAGCGTGACAGAGTACTTACAGAGAGACACAACACTCCAAAAAAAAAAACAAAAAAAAACGAGGGGAACAGACAGGAAGCAGCATTTGGAGGACAGATTACAAAGCGGCGCTGTATTCATTCTTGCATAACACGTAACGCACTAAATATATGGGCCAGTACTTAATCACATCATCAGCCGAACGTCCCTGTGGTCATTTTTTGAAGTGAGAAGAAACTGTCTGGAAGGTGCATAAAAGGTTTAGCCACCCAGAATTAACAAGTGCGGAAAATACTAGAGCATAAACAATCGCTGACTGTCGTTTTGTTTCAGTCTTCTTCCTACAGCGACTAGTTTCTTCTATCCTTGCGTCACATTTGGCCTCGCTGTCTCGCCCCTTTACCCCATCTGCATGTCCATGAAGCTGCAGAAATGCAGCTTCTACTTGTTAACAAGCTGTGAGTAGACACACACACACACACACACACACACACAAATAAACCCAGGCTTCTGAATACAACACATGAACAGGCTTCAGTATGTACAGTAACATCAGCTCATGCGTACGAACTGATATACCGCCCCTGGCTAAGTGGAGAGGAAAACAATGAAAGCTCATAATGTAAACAGTGCAAACAGATATACAGTCCATTGAGTGCTCCAAATGCTTTTAGCACAATATGCTGAATTCAAGCCGTTTCTAATTTTACTATTATTATTATTTCTATAAGCCTCAAGAACACAGCTGAGCTCTGAAACCTACATCAACAGCATGCTGCGGCAAACAAGCGCACAAATTATCAGCCATCAGGCAACCATTACTGGTTTTTCAAAACAGAAAATAGCTTTCTCGGTGGAATCAGAATGTTTTTCAAATCCAAATTGAATTCATTTAAGTCTTTTGTGTAAAACTGAAACTAAATTGACCCACTTATGCGATTGGTGCAACATTTCTTTCGATGTTCCAAAGAAGTAAGGAAAAAAGCGAGATACCACTCCATTTCCACAGAGGGAACTCCTGGCTCAATTCGTCTGTATTTGACCGTGTTTCTGTCGTGGAGAAAAACCAATGATGTAGCGTGATATTAACTGCTTATTTTATATATATATTCTTTTTTTAAATGTACTCCTAGATCAGTCCCTATGTGCTCATTTACTTTTTTTTATCCTAAACAAAGCCACTAATGGAAGTATTACTACAAATAACTTTTTCTCTTTTTTATTTGTATTGAAATTTTTGATTTGAAATTCATTTGGACCAAACTGGACTTGTTCTATAAAGTACCTTGAGCTGACAGATGATCTTTGTTGGTAACTTTGAGGTTTTCTTTTCTTCCTTTGGTAAGTGGTTTTATTCAATTAATGTGGTTATTTATAAAACACAAATGAAATCACTTTTAGTGACTTTAATCAGATTAGCTCATAGCAATCAAGATAGATTTGCACCAATGTACAAAATTCAATAATTAAGTTGTCAAGTTGACTTGAATAGAACATAAAAACCATCAGTTCTGGAGAAAAAAAAAAAAAAAAAGGTAGAAAAACAATTTAAAATTTTAATTCCTAATTTTCTTAGAGCACAAAAATACATATTTCCCTAAAAAATATAATATTTATTACTCTAGTTTTTTGATGACCAAATAAATCCAGTGAAACTGCATTGGCTTAATCAAATATGACACTGACACATTTTCTGCATGTAAGGGTCTCCTCTTACTATTTACATTGTTGTGAACATCTGAGTTGCCTGCATCCATTGGTCTATTTAGGTTCATGGAAACTTCCAATCAATATCAGGAGAGGTTGATAACGATGCGGCCACACGTTGCAAAAAATGATCCTCGATGCAATATTTAATTCTAATTAACTCAGAGTTAACCTTCTAAAGTTTGAAGAAAAGAAGGCATCAATTTTGATTTCACATCATCAAAGACGAAACACTGCATGATGATTAAAAGCCACCAACAATAGACTTCCCTCATTGCTTGTTTTTTTTGTTTGTTTTGTTTTTTCTTCTTTTTCATAATTAATGTAATTGGACCGAAACTGTTGGCCAGAACCAGCAGCTGACCTCACAATGTGGCCCAGTCATCTGATGTGTGTTAGCTGGCTGCCCCTCCGTCACACAGGCCGGCTTGGTGTGACGTTCCCACATTCGAGTCCCACGCTCCCAAACGAGCAAATAAAACAGAACAAAAGCACACAGGGGCTTTTTTTTTAAAAATTTTTTATGACTTCTATAAAAATCTGTCACAATAGCTTGCATGAATGCCAACTAAGCAGTTGCATAACAACAAAGCTCTCCAGGAAAAGCACAAAAGATGCGTTGCGAGTCTGCGTGTGGTCAAGACCTTGCTGGTGACAGAGGAGCACCGCGCAGCCAGAGCATCACCCGCACACAAATTCACGGGAGTGGAAACAGTTTACAGCGAGCCGTCAGCATCCGCATCTCTGTTCGCGGCCACGCGCGTTCGCGTGAAACGACCGTCTCGCACAGGATGACAAGGCACGATGACATGTGAAGAGCCGGATAACACTCACCAGGCATAGTCAGTCTTATGACACTCGCAGAGTTGAGAAAATAAGCAGACGGAGCCAGAATTGGTGGTGGTGGTGGTGGGGTGGGAGGAATGGAGGAGGAGGAAAAAGCCAGAGAAAAATGAGGGAAAAATGTAATTTCAGAGCTCCATTCCACCCCACTTTTTCTTTTCTTTTTTTTTTTTTTTTTTTTTTTTTTTTTTGCTGTTGATGCAAACCTCCTTCCAAAACCTCTTTAGTTGTGGTCCTCTCCTCTCCCTCTGACCGACTGTGTCTATCTTTCCTCTTTGCTGCTCCTTTAAGACGGGGGGTGGAGAAAAAGCACCACAAAGCTCTCCCTCTCCTCCTTTTCTTTCTCCCACCCTCCCTTCCTCACCCCTGCGCCGAACATGCCCTACTTCCTGTGTTGCCTCTGAAATCAGACGCACGCCCTTTATCTTCCTCTGCTTATTTCCCCTCGCTCCGGATAAAGGAATCCTGATGGTTACCTCCAATATTTATTTGGAGAAAATGAACAGGATTTGTCCCGCCTCCCCCCGCTCTGAGCAAGTCCTACTAAAGCCCCTTCCACTTACTCTCAGTGATTGACTGCACCTCCCATCTCTTTCTGTTCGCAAAGGGAGGAGCCAGTGTCTGCGTGCGTGCGTGTGTGCGTGGGTGTGTGTGTGTGGAGGGGGAAATCGCATGTGTGTGTGTGTGGTGCAGCCTAGCTTGCCCCCTCCAGCGTGGCTCCAGTGGGAGAGAGAGTGTGTGTTCCACGTCCTGTTGGCTCTGCTGTGAGGTGTTTCCTCTTTGCTGTTGTCGCCGCTGTCGGTGGGAGGACGAGGGAGGTACATGTGCTGCCAACCATGCCGGAATATGAACAGGTCAGCTGAGAGACTGTATGCTCTCAAGCTCTGGCAAAGTAACTTAGCCAATGAAGTCAGCCACAGGCTTGATATTGGCGAGACCGGAATGTAAGTGGGAGGGCTTTGAGATCAGATTGGTGGGGGAGTTAGAGGAAAGCTTGAGTCTATTTCTGGAAGTACGGGACTGGCCGGGCTGGCATTGGATGGATGAAAGACAGGGCAGGGCACCCTGATAAGAAAAGGGCAGTGCAATGCTCTCGTACTCCCTGGCACATCTGAAATGAAGTCATCAAATATGACATCACCCTCACTTCTTCTTCCCCTCCCTCCCCTCCCACAAGCACATGGCACATACACACCAGACCCTGTGCGAGTTGGACGACCGCACAACAGGATGTGCTCGGACCTAAACACCTACTTTACCGTTCTTGTTCTTAAAACAATAGCAGCCGTCGCTGCTGGTGTGAAATGAACAAATTGTGCAAAGTGCAATGCACACCTGTTTCCTTTTCAAACAACAACAAAAAAAACACCTCAATATTTCAAGCCACAAGTCATTTTTATCACATTACAACCACAACCTTCACTGTGCTAATAGGAGACTGAAGTCTAATTGTGAATAGAAAAGAAAAGAATACATGGTTTTGAAAATGTTTTACAAAAAAATTAAACATTTTTTAATCGTTTGACAATTTTTTAACGTAGATTTTTTTCACAAAACGGTTATGTTCTAAAACCCAAAAGGCGAGAGCGTCTCTGACTCACCCTTGGTCATTCATAAATTATAAATCAATTTTCCCATGTGAGGCTTCAAAATTTAAGTAGAAACCAACAAATTTGAAAACTGAGCTCTACAGTGTGTCATGCTAATATTCTAACCCTCCACTGTAATAGTACATTCACACCAAATGCGTTTGGTTTACATCCAAAGTCTACATGTAGGCACATTGAGGGCTCATCAAATGCCTCAAATTCTCTCTAGTTGTTTTCCGTCGCTGGCCTACCGGTCATTCTCGCTTGACTCGTCAAACGCTCAGAAAGTTTCAAATCGTGCTGCTCCAGATGTGCTGCATTGGACCCTCGATGCACCTCCACATAGATTTTGAATGTAAGCCAGACGCGCCCGATGCACGGAACGCATTTGTTGTGAATGCACCATAAGAGCGGCATGCAGTAAGTATTGAAAAAGAAAAATGCTCCATCTTTAATCCTTCAGCCAACTGGACACACGCACCATTTTGAGCCGTTTGTCTCTCTCCTATCCTGTCATCTTATTAGTGTAGAAGCAAGAACGGAAAATTCTTTCAGGTTTCCTTAATCCAATTAGAGAAGCGTACAGCTACACCCTCCCCACCCTGAAACCAATTATATACCACCGCCCCACTTTTAACAGACAAATTAGCTGCACCTGGAATAGGCCAATTCAAGCTGCTGCAGCTGCTCAACTCAATCATCTCTTCCTCAAACGTCCATTGAGATCTGACGTTGAAAGGATCTAAAGGAGGGAGTAAGTGAAACAATCTCAAGATTTAAATCCACCAAGCTCAACTCACATTCAGTTCAGAGGAAAAGGCGACATATGATGTAACATTGATGTTGTGAAAGCAAGTTGAAGCAAAATTTCAACGCTAAAATTAAGAGAAAAATCTTCCCATAGTTAATATGAACCTTCAGCTGTTGTACTCCACTGTAGATGAGCATCATTTTGTTTATAAATACAAATTCTCTCATTGTGCTTTTTCTAATTGCCATCAAAATTATAAGTTAACTTTGTGATTTCTTTAACTTAAAAATGTGAGCATCTGACCAAGACACAGCCTCGCTTTCAATGACACCGACGGCAGAACAGTCTCTTTTTATTCTTTTTTTTCCTAAGTGTGTCATCTGTCTCGTTCCCTATCTTTTATGGCAGCATCCATCTTTTCATTTTCATTTCTAATTCTCAGTGCGGCGAACAGGCACTTCAGCGCCTTTTTGGTCCGACAGGGGACAAGAATGTTGGTTAGCCTAATAGACCGTGTCAGTCATGGAGGGGGAATAAAAGTTTTACAAGTCTTATCTTTCCTTATGTAAATCTTGTATTATGTAAATGAAGGAGACAGGAGAGGAGTCTGTGAGGTGAGATGTAGCTGTGACTTCGGAATCCGTCTCATCCAACCCAGAGGGGAAGATATGTGGAGCGAGACGCAAAAACGAGAAACTTTGACTCCTAACGTTTCTGAATTAAGAACATTTGCCTTTCTCCCGTCTTTTTCAGGAAATTCTGCTAATTCCAAGTCAAATCAACTTTGCCTCTGAACAGAAATGATAGAAGTAGTGAAACTCCAGATGGCTGGAGTTTAATTACTGTGGAAGTTCACGCAAAATCAACAAATCCTTGCACTTTTTTACACTAATAATTGGGACCAACTAATAATTGGGTGGCTTTTAATCAGATTTTTCTCAAAATCTGTCAAACACTTTACTTGTACTAAATAGCTGCTTCGGTCTTAATTGAAGTCAGATTATAGTCCATGATCTACACAGCGAAGAGTAAAAAGTCACATTTATTGTCATAAATAAATATCACAAATGTTTCCAAATCAGTACCACAAACAGTTCGATTTTTATTGCAAGAAATCCCAAAAATTATCACAGAATCCTGGAGGAACTGACAAGATGTTCAATATTATTGTTTAATTTCAAGAATTAATTGATATTTTAACATTTTGTGAACAGATTTTATCAATACGATTCTGGCACCGCCGGCCCTTTAAGAGCACTCATGATCTTGATTTACTTTATTTTCCAGAACAAAAATGAGTTTGACACCACTGATTTAGAAGTATCTGTAAATTTCTCCTAAAACATTTTAGAAAGTAAATCAATCATTTCCAATGATAAAATAGTGACATTCCTTCACCTGATATTCTATTGAAGGTTTTTACAACCACACACTTAAAAAAAATAAAATAAAAACACTCCAGACATACAGTACGTTACTGTCACTGTAAAACTGGGAGAGATTTGTGTCTTACTTATTGAAGTCCTCAGGACTTAATAATGGTATGCTTTACACAAATCATTTTTATCACAGAGAAATATACCTGACACATATGCCATAACATATCATACTTTATTTATGTAGTATTTTAAAAACGGGGCATGCCAAAAACGTAAAAACACAATAAGAACAACAGATAACAGTGTCAGCAACACCTACAGTAAAAAGCTGGTGAATAAAGATGAGTTATAAACTTGGACTTAAAGACAAACACTAAAATACCTTAAGGGAAAGATTGTTCTGTAACTTTGGAGAAGTGAACTCTGAGAACAATCAATCTCCTCTTGGTTTTGTGGCGATTTAGGGACTGAGAGCCAGCGCAAGACAGTCAGCACCGCAGTAATACGCTCGTATGTTTTAGTAATAGGCCTGCAGCATTTTCTACTAATTCCAGGCATGATGGAGTGAAATAGTGCTGCTGAATGTAAAAGGAGATCATGTAGAAGTGAGCATTGTTGACGACTAAAAACACACAGACGTGTTGCAGAATGTCGCTGCTGTTTGGGCTGATTAACTCCTTTGGCTACAGTCACAGTAAACATGAAAGCTTGCGGTCTGGGCACTTTCCTCACTCGTAATCGAACTTTATCTTTGTATAGTACAGTATGTTTATTCTTTGAGTCAAGTTGCCAAAAGAACACATCAATGCATCGAACGTATGATGCTTGTAAATATTATATGTAGGCCTTTTACAATAAACTATAAATCAATTCTAATTCAAGCGAGTAGAGTCTTTCTCATTCGATAGCACCAGCCGCTCAGTTACCTGTGGTCGTTACTCATCTACCAGTGCCGGCCTGTCATTATAAGATCGGAAGCTGGCTGCGGAAATGATATAAGAACTGCTTTTTGGCACTGAATATCGCGCCATGTAAGGACTTAACGGTATGCAGAGCAGCTAATTTAGACATGTGAATTAGCTATGTTGGAGCAGGGGCACATTTAAAACATGCAGGACGTCTGACATCATTCTTACGGTTTGACCTCAATGAAGTAATGTTTGGAAGACACACAGTGGGAGGTGAGAAACGAAGGAAACGTGCATACCAGCATTGGGTGTAAGTTTACAAGAAGATATAAACTCTGTTACCTTCATTTCCTAGCTTAGGTCTGCCATGCTAATCTTTACACAGCATGTAGAGTCACAGGGAGGATTGTTTTAAAGGCTTCAAGCCAGAACCAACTTGGATCGGTCGCAGTAAAACGTAAAAGTACTCGCTGATTGAGAGCCAGTTTGGCTGTGAAGCTCAATTTAGCAACCAAAGTTGGCGCTGGGCTATCATCCACCCTCAAATAGGAGTGGGAATGTTACGGACCATACTGCTGGAGCTGGAAAAGTGATTTTCAGGCCTGAGGTTTTCCTCTGAACTTAACGGATTGGAAGATGGTATCTGGCAGGAGTCGAACCTCTGCTTCATTCTCTCAGCCAGACTTAACAATAGAAATTAGCTAAGGTTTCCATGTTTACATGCACATTTCTAACTCGTGAAGGCAAAAGAAAACTTTAGTTAAACATCGTACTTACCTATGTTAGTCATAATCAATATTATTAATGACTCTATTACCACTTCCACTGTGAATGTGAAGCTATTTCCACGCCTCCTTTAAGGCCAACTAAGAAAGGCTAAAAGACTGCAGAAGCCTTTTAAATTTGAATAAAAGTCTGTGTGGGTTACTGAAATGAAGATTCAGCAGGACATAACCAAAATGAGTAAAATGGAAGGTCAGGGTCTTTCACAAAGATGACTGTAGGGAAAATGCATTACGTTTATCACCATGGCAATGCAGTGGGCCCTTAAGGGCTTGCAATTTTTGAACAGAGGTCATGTGAAGTTATTGTCAGTAATAGTTACTTTACCTGTTGAAGATAGATATCTACAAACTGAAAGGTTAACAGCTGGACAGACAGATCATTGTTTTTAGCTGCTTTATGCTATTTTAAAACAATTCAAACTGGGAAAAAAAGTTTTTGAATTGTCTGATGGATAATACTAGCTGACATTAATCACTTACCGCTTTGTAAGAGACAGTTTACAGCTGTTTTTTTGGTTTGTTTTCGTTTAAATCAGCCACAGAGTCCAATGTTTCTATGTGGGATTACTGTGGCAAAGCCTACCGGCATTTTTACACTTCTGGTCACACTTCTGATTAGGCTGGGGATGTTGAGGATTGAGACTGGCTATTATTTTTGCACTGGCATCAGGGACAGTAAGTCGCTGTGCTTCTCCAGGCTCGGTTCGATTTGGAGTGAAAGCTCAGATCTGGGACTGACAACACGCCCCAGTTGGGCTTTCTACTCTCGTCTGTGTTCGGCATGTGCTGACTTTTGGCAGAGTCATAAGCAGATACTTAAAAGTTTATCTGCAAAAACACAAATGGAAATAGAAATAGACCAGCCATTGGTTTAAAAAGATAAAAACTATCTGAAGTGCCAATAAATAGTTAACATAGGTCAGGAAGTTCAGTGATCTCTGGTGAAGATGTAAATATTTAACATGCCATTGTAGAGAGTAGATATGAACATTTTCAGCTTGAGTTATTTGAAACTGCTGAAACGAGGGATCCCTTTGCCAGGCTTTTAGTCTTCCTCCATTTGACTGATTTCTAGAAGAAAAAAAATTAAACCAATCTGTACCATACCTTTCATCGCCTTAGAGTAATAAATCACTCCAACTCATTTGTAGTATTGTCACTGGATAAAAGTTGTCAGCTGTTTTCACCGCATACATCTGCAAACTGTTTCACAAAAATCACGTAGAAGAGTCCCCAATTTACTCCTGTTGCACATATGTGGTTGAACTTGCTGTATAATAGAATCCTGAGGAAAATACACTTCCAAAATACATTACAATTCTACCTCTGCGTGCTTTTCTCGGAGGGTGATATAGTCAGCTGTGGATAATGAGCTTCTACAGCTTCTACTATTAGTAATATCTCCTTATAACAGCCATCTAAAGAGCCTTTGACCAGTTTAAGGTTGGATTAACGACTAAATGAGTGTGCTGCATGCCTACTGAGCAGTCTTTTTTTTTTTTTTTTTTTTCCTTTAAAGGATGCGCAGAGCGCTGCTTTGATGGGGCCCTCTGAATTCTCATCACGCTCCTGGTCCTATCCATTATAGCTCATTACCCATGGAGGGACTGAAAGAGCGAAGACCCCCTTGGCACGCTTGGCCCCGGCTCACAGAAGCCCTATGAGGGTTAGACATCAACAAATCCACAAGACCTCACCACCTGTGCAGGTGCCAGCACTACAAGCGTCACCTCGAGGGGGGTGGGGGGGTGTCATTGTGTTGCAAGTCATGTGGTTTGTAAAAAGATCATCGTGGCGATAAACTGCGACGCTCTACAGGAACACGCCAATGTCAGGTTTGGTTTGATGAAGGCATCGCATTTATACTTAGGGTTAAATGAGATCTATATGCCTACGACAAACATTTTATACTTTTTAATGTAAAGCCCATTTGCTCTAGTCATTGATATGTATCACATTTAAAACAACTTCATTCCTTCGCTGTGACCAAAGAGTGAATATGGTGGGTGGGGCGGTGGTCTTCCATCTCAACGGCACCAAGAGGAAAGCAAAGAACAGTGCTTATTATTTCATCAAGGTTATGCCGTTATCTTCCTCTCCAGCCGCTCCAAAGAAACAAAGAACAGGTTAAAGGCTCAATGTCACATCAGTCAGTGAAAAGTCCCCCTTTCAGGATTTTTTGCAAAAGTCCTGAAAGGAACGAAATAAAACGTTTGTATATTTTGAGGGGATTCTTACATCTTTTATGGGGATTTTTAAACCCAGTAGGAGTTGAGTTCCTTTATTTCAAGATGACTCTTTGTTTTGGTTCTGTGACACAGTTTAGCGGTACTTAGACATAGTGCACTGTGCTGACATCATGAAAATGCTAATGTTCACAGAGGATGGAGGTTTTCAGAGAACAAGAGTCACCATTTGTTTCTAGAGTGGCCTGAAAAGCAGGACAAGATACAAAAATATAGCAAATTTAGAGCGAGACCTTCATAAATCCATGTATTGCTAAAGAAAACTAAACGGGTGACAGTCCTAGATGTCTCAAAAAAAACTTTAATTATTTTTATTTTTTATTGCTCTTACTATCGACACACTAGTAAAAGCTTATTAGGCACAAAGCAACTTAAAATGTAAATTATAAATTGACTAAATGTGAAACTCGGGATGCTGTTAAAAAAAGCAATCAGAGATTAAGGTGAGTTTTTTTTTCACTCTACTTGAATAAATGTACTCTAATTAAAGCTGGGCTTAATCCAACTGTTACATTGTAAGGTTCTGCTACTGCAATAATAAAAGTATTTATGTCAAGGCTTTTCCACCTGTGCTGTTGTGCTTTTCCTGACTCTATAATTCACTGATGAGAGACTGTGTGGAACGCTCTGACAGATAAACATTCACCTATAATATCAATAAATACGAAATATGAAAAAAAGTTGCACTAAGCGCTTAAGGAAGTGAGCGCAATTGAAAATGCAGAGCAAGGGAAAAAACATGACATATCCATCGCTTCAAAGAGCACCGAGGTCTCCAGAGGAACTTCCGTAAAACATTGCGCTAAAAATTAATCTCATCTCCAAACAATCTCCAGCAGAGAGAAATAATGATATTATAATCATCCCCAAATTAGAGGCATTAGAGCCTGAGAGGCTGCTGATGAGTTCATCATTTGGGTCTGTGTGGGATAGAGGCTAATAACGCACAGTGTTAGGTAAAAACCTGCTCCGTGAAACCCATTATTACCCCGAGAGCCGCGTTGCATCGACACAAAATCATGCCGATGCATGGCAAATGAGACAGCAAGAGGGGTGCGGCGCCAAAACGAGAAAGGAGGAAGAAGTACCATCGCCATCTCTAATTATGCCGCTGAAATAAACTTAATGAAAACGCTGATGTATTTTGTGTTTGGCTTTTGTTTACTACTGACGTAGTGAAAACTGAGCATCTGATTGCTGGCATTAGGTGTTTTTTTGCTTTCCTGGACAATTTCCGGATGTGATCTTTATTCACTGGAGAGGATTATGAAGGAAATGATCACAAGCAAATACTAAATAACAATCCACAAATTGATGACGGGGGGGGGGGGAAGGAATAGCAAAAACTACAGATAATACAATGAGTTGCAAAATTATCATAACGTCTTCACATTTTCCAAAAGCACAACCAAGAATGATTTGATTGAGATGTGCTGCAAAAAAGAGACACGAGGCAGCGTCATTTTAAATTGGAAGTAAAAAGAGATGCATGGCTTTCTGCAAAAAAAAAAAAAAAAAAACTGCAAGGTGCGTCTCTGTCTTACACTTGATCCTACACTGAGTGAATGGTCATAATGATATGGCTGATCGGGATGCGTAGGGGGAGCCGAAGAGAACAGAGGAAAGGATGGGAAAAAGGAGCAAAAGAGGTGGGATATTGTTGTGGAACCACCTGGGGAATGTTTACAGAATCTAATAACTCTAAATGTCATCACTTTATTGGATTTATGGATGGATGTGTCTTTTCCTCACTGCTGCGCTCTTTCCATCATTCTCTCTCTCTTTTTATTACTTCCACAGATGCACTGCTGCACGACATGCAATCCACAGAAAGCTGAATTGGGGGGGAAAGAAACAATCACCCAACCCTCAAAATTCATATTCATGTATTTCGGGCTGAAGTCTATTATTCCAAACCATGTTGTTCTGATGCATGGCTCTTCATGCACGACAAGAACACGGGAACATAAAGCCAATTCATCATGGAAAGATTACTTATCTGATTATGTTCTTGTATGATTCACATCTTTAACCGGAGGTTGAACAAAAGTGCCTGTTGTAGACGGTGTTGTAAAAGGACTCAATCTTTACAAAATACAAGTAATAAAAATATTGATTTTTTTTGTTACAAGAAACAGTAAAGATTTACTCTGCAAGTCATTATATGAGCTCAGGAATAGTAAAATGCTTTTTTGATCCAATGGCTTGCACAAAAAACACTGTATTTCAGTTAGTATCAGCTTGCATTAAAGCTTAAACTATACAAGGCAAAAATCTGACAGAACCCTGAACATACCACCAATGAAACATGGCAGTGGCAGCGTCATGTATACCTCTAAAGGAAAACTGATTCACGGGAAGCTGGATGAAGCTTATTGCGGTGTGTAAAGCTTGGAGATATCTTGTTAAGAGTATGAAAAATGCTTCAGATGAGGCAACTCTGAAACATTTGTTAAAATGACTTTCCATCTAATCTGACAGACATGGAGTTACTTTTCCAGGAAGAATCAGGAACAATTTCATACCTTCCAGACCTTTTTTTTATTATTATTATTATTTTGAAAACCATCTTTTTGCTTTTTCATTCACTTAGCAGTAGTAAACTGCATCTCGTGGTTTTTACGCATATTCCTTGTGTGGAAATAGTTTGGTGAATTTCAATATTAAACAATAAAATAACTATTACATTTCACAAACTCGTGTTTTATTTAAACGACTCTAAAGCCTTAAAATTAAATATATATATATATATATATATATATATATTAATTAGAAGTCATCTTTCTTTCCTCGGACAGCAAAGTATTAAAAATTAACACTCTGTTGTTTGAATGATAGTTCTCAAACACACTGCTTGTTAAAATGACTGAATCCACAAGTGGCTGGTGCCCTTCTCCAGTGGTGAGTAGCTGAAAGGCGGCTCACCCTAGATAGGTCACCAACACATAATACACTGCACACTGGAATACAGAAACATTGCATTTTTATGGATATAGTAAGGTTCAGATGACTAATATAAGTTGCCAACACTTTAAAACCACTAAAAACTTTCCTATTATGCATTAGGTTTTATCAGGTGTGAAAATATCTGTTATTTTTCAAATAAAAACAGGGAATGCTAAACATTTTTCTTTTTAGTCATGACAGTTTTAATGAAAACCAGCAGAACATAATACCATCCTATTTAAGTGCCACCACTAGGGTTGGTTTAATGTTATCGTACAGATCTCTACCGTCATCCTCGTCATCCATACCGCCCAGTTTTTGTTTTGTTTTGTTTTTTTCTCTTTTTTTCAACCAAACGCAATGTTTTTCCAACTACAGTAAAACATAGCTGGTCGTTAAAGAGATAAACACAGAGTAAGATCTCCCGGTCTCCAATTATGAGATCGGACTATGCCTAATTACCAAGGCATAACAATAAGTGACACGGTGCGTGAAGGAATGGAGAAGGAAGCATCAGAGAAATCGGAACAAGAATTCCCATTTAATATTTATAACTTACAACAAGGCTGCTTGTACTGTGTGGAAAGCCTAAGGATCAATTCCACCTTTTGCCTACTGACAGTAGCACTGCAATGAGCAGGACAGGCACAATGCTGCTGTAAACACGTAATCCTTCTTGCTGCATCAGATCCAGTAAGGAGGATTTCTCAGATGGACGGAGCCAGATCCACGGCACATGAGAGTCACAGACATTTGATTCAAACACAGACACATTAACCTCCACTAGTGCACCATCCAAAGATAATATTTTATAACTTCAAAGGTCTAGAAAAACCTCTTTGGGTTTATAAAGGGAATCTTAATCAGTCTGAACAAGTTGGGGGCAAAAGTTGAACAGTGCCATTTGAGTTTCTGCCCATGTCCTGTCTGCTGTCATCGGATTCCCTGAAGCTGGCCATATAACCTTTAAATACAGTGTTTAGCTGCGACATGACACAATAGATTGTCTAGTTGGATTAGTTCTTCTGTCAAAGGCAGTCATGTCAACACATGTGCATAAGGTCATTGCATACCTGCCACCAACTTCAGCGCGCTAGCACAGCCACCAACTTAGCAGAGGGTACGATACATGAGGCTGCCTTGTAGGGATTCTACCCCAGCCTTTTGGCCAGTTTCCAGGCTGATAGACCGCACTCACCACTGGAGTCTGAATCTCCCATCCGATACATCCCAGATGACGAGGGCGTCAAGACTGGTGTACCACAGGGCTGTGTACTAGACCTCAACCGAGCTCAACACCATAAAAAGGTTTTCCAACCACAATACAGTGGTTGGTCTGATCTTTGGCAGTGATGACTTACATAGAGGAGGCAGAGCTGCTACCCATGCAGTGAAGTGATGAAACATGAAACAAAATGCACTTTATCAGGGCAGACTATGAGAATATTGTCTGACCATTCCAGTTTCAGAGTGAGGATCTTACACTAAGAGTTAATGAAAATGTGACTCTTAAGTAAGAAGCATCTCTTTCAGTAGTTGCCCAGTGAAACTGTCAGCTTTATAGCTTTATAGAACTTTAAAATATTGGCAAAGACGACGAAACAACAAATGTTTGAGCCTCAGGCAAGAAGTACCATATAAACATCAACTTACTTATTGTATAACTTGCAAAGATGGTAAAAGTTCTGTCCATGCATAAAAACCCACTTTTACCACTTTAATGCACACTGTAATCAAAATAAAGAATGAGTGCACAAATAATCACCAAAAACACTTAGAAAAATAATCTTACACAATTACAGAGCAGATTAAAAAATTTACAAAAACGCCTTCAAAACTTCCTGATTATATCTCATAGGCCTATATTTGTCTGATTACAAACACTCCAAATGAATGGGGTGAGCAAATTAGTGTTTGTGCTCTTTTGCCGTGTTGCTGCTTTGTTTTGCTGCAGATAAGTACGCCTGCCGAGAGTCCAGCCCCTGACTGACACGGATGAATTTTTCATTCCGAGTGTGCAGCTGCTCCTCTGCAGCATGTCCAGCTTTTGAGCCTCCTTCAGGCTACCTGGCCTCAGAATATCACTGCGGCGAACACCACACGCAATCAGAATGGTGTCTGGTGTCGACACCCGAGGCCGTGTGCTCTGCTTCCTTCGAAACAATTAAAGTAAAACGACTGGAGCGTCATGGCTTAAGGACAAGTGACGCGTCCTCGACAATCACGGCTGTGCATTTGCATACGTGCAGATGAGAGATTCCTTCGCTACTCGCTTTCCCTTCCCCTCCTGGATCTCATAATCTTTTAAGTTCCAGGTTTTTTCCAGAGTCTGTCCCCTTCTGCGGTGTTTTATGCCCTGCAGCGAGGCTGCTCCCAGGCTCACAGCGAGTATCCCTGCCTCGTCTCTCGCTACTCTCTGTAACTCTGCATCATCTTCTACAAATTTATCCAATCGTCGTAGAATTGCTTTTTTTTTCTTTTTCTCTCTACATCACAAAACCACTTGTTTGTAAGGACACCAGTCGTAATGAATTTTCGCTTTTTGTAGCTGAGGTGCATGTACATATTGTGCGCCGTTCTGTGTTGGGAGAGATAAGACACCTCCAGGACATTCCAATTTCCGCTCCAGTGTTTGCCTTCCTCCCTGTGTGCTTTATCGGAGAGCTGCATAAATGCTGATCGTTTTGGACGCTTTACTAACCGTTAGAGAGAGAGAGAAAAAACAACAAAAAAAAACGAAGGTTGAAACAGGAGGTTGATGAGTCCAAAACATGAGATCAGAAAGAGAACAACAAAAACACACACACACACACACGCACAAGCAAGCAAGCAAGAATTAGCGAGGAGGATGGGAAAAGACAGTGGCGGAAAAAGCAGATGAGGTGAGCTCATTCAGTCCGACTGAAGGACAGAAAAAGCCCACTGTGTTCCACACTTAACAGTGGCTAGTGTTCCCTTGTGATAGCCTGACAGTGATGTTAATGCCTCATTAAAAGTGGGAAGCGAGGCGGTAACTCATCTCTAAGTTCTGAAATGGAACGCCACAGAACGTCTCTTTCAAACACGCCGCTTTCTTTAATTAAACCCCGCATACGGACACCTTGGCTTTTTCCCAGAGACGGACGGAGGGAGGGAGAGTGGACGGAAGGAAGGAAGGAAGGAAGGAAGGAAGGAAGGAAGGAAGGAAGGAAGGAAGGAAGGAAGGAAGGAAGGAAGGAAGGAAGGAAGGAAGGAAGGAAGGAAGGAAGGAAGGAAGGAAGGAAAAGTGAGCAGGAAGTGTGATTACGGGGCAGCGATTGCTTGGACTAGAATTTGGCTTTTATTTTCAGACTAGGGGAGAGTGGGAAATGTTAGCCAAGCAGCTGAACACCTGCAAAAATTAGCAAATGATAACATCTACTGCCAGTAAACACAACCAGAGGCAAAAGGTTATTAAATGGTAGCTCTAGAGGCAGAGGGATCAACGGAGCGGATCAGTTCAGGAAAAAGCAACATAATCTTAGGGGGTTGCAGAGGGCTTTTTTTGTTTGTTTGTTTTTGTTCTTAACTGAACGTTAAGCAAGAAAACGCAACTTTTTCTGTTAAAATAGGAATTCGGTTAACTGGTTTATCACTTTTGTGGATGTTCTCTTATCTAGAAAATGCCAAAATAAAACACACATGCATACAAACTGGACAGACATCAATTGACGTGTGGCTGCTTTGATGCCACTGGTAAGATATACTGCACCAAGTGGATGAAATAACAAAGACGGATGAGCGTCAAATTCTCTGAATTTACCTGAAATCAACAGATAAACTATATGTTATATAGACATATCTTATTGTCCATGAAATAGGACAATAACAGGAGGGAATTGCAGAATCGTTTACTTGACGTAATCAGCCAGTCTTCTGCAGAGCTCGCACTGGCACTTGACATCTTGAAAGATTATGCTTGTTAATACTCCCGACTCTTTTTGTATTTCCAGTTAGATTATATAGCTGTTTTATGCGTCATGTATTCCCGGCACCCTGGAGTTTGTCAGGCACCTCTGATGTTACACTTTGTGAAGTTATGCTGTTGCATTGTTTATTCATTAGGACGTGCAGAGCATCTTATTTTATGGGTTGTGATATTCTTTGCCATGACAACCTCTTTTTTTTTCACCAATAGCACTTCTCTTTAATGTGACAGCGTGACACAAGTTTACTCAATCATCCAAACCCCGCCGTAGCTATTTTGGGATGTCAGCCGTTCCTAAAATACCTGCAATTGCTGAGTAAATGTTCTGTTTCTGTAACAGTGTTTGAATGTTCCCAAAGGCACAACAAAGCCATTTTGACGCAGACATTTGAGAGTTTAGCCCTCCACTGCTGCTGTCTTCAAAGTTGTCGATCATCAGGAAGTACTGTTCACAGCTTATGCGTCCCTAAAACAACGTAGGAACCACATGCGAATGCAACAACAAGCGATCATTCACAGAAACTTCTAGAAGGAACAAAACCTCACCTGTCGTTGTCCACGCTCCTGAAGCCGGGAAGGATGTGTCTGAAGCTGGAGTTCCGATCAAGCTTTGGTTGACTCTTGGTGCGTTTTATGGAGCCCTTCAGGCGTCGACTCAGAAAGCCCTGATGGAGGAAGACAGTCGACATTACAGCTTCGCCGAAGTCTCAGCGATGTGGTTGAACTTGAAATACGAACACGAACGTGTATACTCAGCATTTTAAAGTCTGTGAGGCGACGTGTCATTGACAGTTGAGGGGTAATGAATAAATGCGGCTCAGATCAGAGAGTACGACCCGAACATTCAGAGCCCCAGATTTAACTCTGTTAGATAAAAGCCGAGCTCAGAGTGGAGTGGGGGATAGTACTGGTGTGGAATTACTACAAATTATGTAAGTTCAGGTAAAAACCAGCTAATCAGTTCTAGGCTTGTCTGGGTAAAGTGGAAGGAAATTTAGTATGACTATTTCTTCTTACATTTGCAATTCAACCCTGGCAATCTCTATGGTAACTATCAAGTGAATGAAATAAGTGATTTTTTTTTTCTTTTTTTTTTTTTTTTTTTTTTGCATAAAACGTTTCATCCACTCTGTGCATTTGGACGCACTCAGCTCAGCTGTTACCCGTACTTGTCAAGCTCTGGGCTGCAGCCAACAGGGTTCTGAAGTGCACTCCTCAGTAAGAGACCTGGTGCTTACTGGAGATTGTTGGACATCTTAAGTCCTTCTTCACTGCAACCAAAACCGCTCATCTTTGGGTTCTTATGAGCTGAAAGAATGTTCTTTCAGATCCAATTTCTGCAATGTGGAGTTGGAGTGGTCTTTTTTGTAAGGTGACCACATCAAACACACAAAGATAATGATTTTAAACCCATGTTCCCAAGTACTACGAAAACCTTTGCAAAAGTATTCATACCTGTTGAAGACGCATCGCATTTTGTCATGTGCATTTCAACATGCCATATGAGTGAAGTGGAAGGAAAATGAGGCAGAATAATCTAAAATATAAAGCAAATGAAATAAGAATCTTGGATTTAAGGTCCAACATGTTTTGCACCCATGGTAGATTTTTCTTCAGAGTTACTTTGTGCTTCGCTTCCCTCTGTACCTCTGCTAAAGTAAAGCGTTTCTACAACTTCTCCACAACTTTACCTCCGACAAGCCGAGCAGCGCGCTTCTTCTTCACAAGGCTGTCAGTTCACTGATGTTTTAATCTTTTTACGTTTCCCTCATGAAGGCCACATTGCAGAAACCATTAGCCACGAGGCTGCAAAAATTACAAATGTGTAAAAGAGTTCCGTTATCTCGGTGAAAGCTTTTGCAAAGATCTTTTGCAGTGGTTTATTCCACAAAGCAGAACGCCAGGTTCAGATTTCAGACGGACTAAGTTGGGGGGAAAAAAAACAAACAAAAAAAAAAAAATATCACATCCGCTAACAGACACGCATTACCTAAAGTGCTTTAACCTTCCGTCGCCCTCATACGCGTCGCCCTTCCACATGGCTGTGATGGGCAAATTGCCCGGTGAAAGAGACCTCCCTCCGCCCCGTTCAGGCCATTAACACACTTGTGTAACAATTACCACCTACAGTATGAATAGGTCTCCCCAGGCTTCGATGGACTGGGGATAATTGGAGAGCGACTTCCTCACAGCTTGGCAGCTGATCACAGAGCAAACCTCAGCATCCCGATGAACAACACCTGTCATCAGGAGGCACTCTGGCCTGAAAACAAAGGATGCTCTCATGCTGGCAACCCGAGCTTCACGCCAATAATGAGTGTGTGTGTCGTCGCTGTGTACGAACACAAAGTGCTACGATTCCTAATTGCTTGGTCATTTTTAAGGAAAATATTTTTTTGGGGGGGGTAAGGGAGGGTTACTGCGAACAAATAAACCGATATTCACAGCATTCCTGTCCAAAGCTGCAGCGCACAAATACAGCAGTGGCTACGACAGGGAGCTGAAATAATAACTTGTTTTATATGAGGAGGATCGTGGAGAAACACGACCGGAGCAAATAGTGTTAAGGAAGCACGGCATCAACTTTGCATTAAGTTCAATTTACCGCTACAGAAGTACTGCGCTTACTCAGCAACTTTAGATGCAACTCTGTGGGAGCGTTTCCAAAACTGTAAGACCGCTTCTAATAACCCAGGAATCGAGTATTTCTAAGGATTGCAGTTTGAAATCAGTTTCAGTTGAGATCAACTCTATGCCCAGGAAAACTCCAACATATAACCGAATCTGAACCCCATTTTCCATCTTTGCAAAATGAATTTCGCCTAAAGTTGTAGAATATCTATTAGCAACAGTACCAGTGTTGCATCATCTGCGGTTTTTACACAGAAAAGGTTTGGCAGCCGAACAGCAGGAATCGAGCCATTGCTGCTGTATTAGTGTGTTATTAAGAGTTTGTACAGAATCGGGTTTTGATTGTATTGTAGTGGAATGAATTGCATAGATTTGAGTTTGATCTAGGCTGACATGTTTAGGATGTTTGTTTTTAATGCCTTGAGTTGACATCTGAACTCAGCTGGTGGTTTACAGATGTAATGCAGAGATACACAGACAATAATAACCAAACAATTTCATAACCACGGCATCTCAGCCACCATTGCACTGATTTTTCTTTTATAATATTAGGTAAAAGAAAAAATGTTTAAAAAAAAGTGCAATTAGCAATGAATTTATTTTGTTTTATTTTATGATTCAAAAGAAAGCCATAACCTAATCCAACTTATTGAATCACCAAATTTGTTGTATGGTAATAAATGACCATTAATCACTGCATAAAGTGAAATTAAATGATTCCACTGAACCCTCTGGGATCAGGGTTGTTTTTCCTTTTTAATACTCAAAACTTGGACAAAAGACAAACAAAAAAAAAACATTTACTGTGTCTTATGACATCAATATATATATTTCCTTCTTTAAGAGTGTAGGCATGTGGTTTGATTAGTAGGAAAGTCCTATCCAAACAAAGAAATAGAGGAGTCCAAGTGAAACTGAAGGAATCTATTAACCACCCCGTACTGCAGCAGCTCCTCCGTAACCGTGACGAGATTAAGACCCACCGAGTTTGACTTTTTGACACAGAAGACAGTGCAGATGAAAATTTAATAACGCCCAAACACCTTTTTCTCATTTCCGCATACCACTGCTTCCGAACTCCTCGAAAGGCAAAGCGATTCTGCGCTTCTTCCCCGCAGCCCCTGGAGAGCACGACGGCCTGCTGTCGTGGGCATGTTCTCAGTTCACAAATTAAAATGTTGTTGCTTTTTGCATCCTCATGAGGCGGGGTGATGAGTCAAACTCCCAATTCAAGCACAGAGAGGGGCGTTAATGAAAGACAAATCAGAGATGCGAAGCAGAGTGCGGGCAGCCGTGGCCAACTTGACTTTTTTTTTTTTTTTTTTTTCTTTAAACAAATTCAGTATAATTCAAATCGGAATTTTAAAAAATAGCATAAAATAACCAAAATGAATTAGGAAGGAGAAGCAGGGACATGAAGTGAGCCGAAGTCGACCCAAAATCCCAAAAAAAAAAATTGAGAGAGAAAAAAAAAAGACTGTCAGTGAGGGGTGGCAAGCAGCAGGAGGAGAAATGAAATAATTTGAGCACAACGTGGAGGTGGCAGAGCACAAGTCAGCAGAAGAAGGAACAGAATGAAACTAAGCGACGAGGAAAGCTGGGAGAAAAGTACAGCAAACGAGTGACAAGGTCAGCGGCGCGTAGGAGCTCAGCAGAGCGTGGAATTGGTAGCAGAGCAAAGTGAAACAAAGGATGGTCAAATAGGGCAAAATATAGTTTTGGGCTTCGCTCTGACGTGGCCTGTTATTGCTCTTATTTAGCTGGGGATTCTGAATAAGACACCTTTCACACCACGCACCCGAGGATTAAATAACAGAAAACAATAGCAAACATAAAAGAGAAGAAGAACCCAGCTGGACTCTGTATTCTACATGTAGCTCGGCTTCACAAACCCTAAAAATCTGTTGAAGATAACAAGTACTGCAATGGTTCATATGAAGTCGCTTAATTGGCCCAGGCTTTGATTTTATGGATTTGTGTGCGTTTCAATGATCTGGGGTGTTTCAAGCATTATTTGACTTTATTTTTTATTTTTTATTTTTTGCATTTGTCAAGGACTTCAATCTAACAAACAAACCTGTAAAAAAAAAACCCCAAAAAACAGAAGTACCCTTCACACAAAAATGCAAACTGAGGAGAATAAAATGGAGAAGAAAACTAACTTTGTACAATGAATGTTGAATTCCTCTGATTCTGTCTTATGTTATAGTACACTCTAAGTTGGGTCTAAGTCACATTATAAGAGAAGTGGAATAATAGGAATAATAGGAAGTATAAAGACTATTACATGCTACATTTACGGTGCTACATAGCGTAGCACTGAGTATGACTGGCAGCCAGGAAGAGGTAAATGCAACCAAAAACAATGGAAGACAACGAGGAATAAAAAGTGTTTTGTGCATCTGTCAATTTGCAAATAAACAAAACTAGACTTGAGGTTACTGTTTCCCATGCTCATATGAATCTCAACAAGCTGTTTATTTATTCCATATTTCTGTGGCTGACAGCAAAGAGGCAGGGTGGGATGTCATAAACCAATTCAACATGAGCATACCGCATGGAGGGGCACCTGCTTCTCAACAGCATGTCTGTCTTTTCTTATTGCGCTCGCTCCAAAACAAGGAATCTGACGGCTCCAGAAATATTGTATCAGTATTTCACTGCACTTTCTTGTTTGCAGCTTAACCTCTCGAATGCGTGCGTGCGCGCGTGCATGTTGCAAAAACTTGATTGTAATCTCAGTCTGTCCGAGTTCATTAAATCAGCACTTAAAGGAGTTCAGCTTGGCTTTATTGCCGGGCCTCGTTTTTGTCATGAAATTAAAGCAAATGCTTTGCAACCAGTTAATTCTATTCCCTCGGCTCGCCGGTTCCCGGCCGCCCTTAATGCGGCCCGATAGAATCAGAGCCGGGACAATCAGCGGGGCTTTTTTTTTTTTGCTTCTACTGTCACATCTCATGTTCTCCTTTAGCATAAGTGGATAAAACCAGAGGATGTACCTTCCCAATTAGACCTTTCTGCTATTTATTGGAGAGAAAACGGGAGGCAGGGAGAGAAGGAGAATCGGTTCGGTTACCTAGTGAAGCAAAAGAAACTGTAACTTCTGTTTTAACTCTTTATCTGCTTAATTATAACAGTCACTTTGAAGAGATTTCAGTTTTTGTGGCTAAAAGAAATAATAGCATTTGAGAAAAATAGAGGCGTGCGTGTGCGGGGGTGTGTTTGCAGATATGAAACCAAATGCAAGAGTGAGAAAGATTTTGACGGATTTAGCTGGAGGCCTTAGAGGGAGTGCTTTAGAGATCATTATAATTCTTGTTGTCAGAGTGTGAAAGTTTGTTTCCGATATAAAGAGGAAGGATGAGGACCAGTAGCCATTCACTCAACCCTCACCATCCTTACTAACCATATGGTCAGTATGCAATGCAGCTGATATGATGTGTTGTTCATCCTTACATCAAAAGCTGTCAATATGAGCCAAATGTAACTACCCAATCAAGCTGAAGTTCAGTATCTTATCTTTTTTTTTTTTTAAATCGTTATTTCTGTGATTCTCGATTTTCATGACATGGTTTGTATTAAAGAGAAATACTTTACAGTGTTTTTAACTGTAAAAAACCACACAGCTTTTCTGGCCACATAATTAAGAGTTACATTGTTTTGGCCTATATTGTATAACATTAAGAAATTATATGAATGTTTATGGTTTTAATTTGACAAAATATACACATTTCTGCAGCTCTGGAAAAAAATGAAGAGCCCTCTGCACTGAAGCTCGATTAAAACCTCCTTGTTATTCCCCCAAATATTGATTTCTGAACTCTTCCTGAATTAAAACATTAGTATTGTTGTTTCTAAGTGAATGTGAACTTGTTTTCTTTGCTTTACTTGAGCACTGCATCCTTTTAATTATTTTGACCATTTGTCATTTTCTTCAAATAAAAGCAAAATTGTACTCAAACACATACCTACAAGAAGTAAAATCAGAGAAACTGATCATTTTAAGTGGTCCCTTATTTTTTTTTTCCCCAAAGCTGTATGTGGAAGGCACCTGAAAGTGTCACGGTTTGATCGTTGATGCAATACCAGTAAATGCCACCAGGGGGAAGCATATGGAAAAGGAGCCCACGGGGCAAGTTGAACCATCTTCAAGAGAATTATGTTCACTTCGGACAGGAATCAGTTGTTTAAGCTCATCAATATTAAGCTCACGGTTAGGGGTCAAGAGGTCATGTGACTGAGGATGACTTTGCAGCAACTTCCCTTTCCCTGAGAAGCACAAGAAGCTGCTTCAGAGGCAGCTAATCAATAAGTCAGCCCTTCCATCTGCAGTTCTTTGTTTCTTTTCATAAGCACTCGTTAATTCCTGTTGAAATCAAGATCAAACTAAGATTCTGCTCAAATAAATAATCCTCTCTAAAGAGGATCAATAAGATCCAGAAAGGTCTGAGACAAAAATGTAACACAAATGGCAAGAACGCTGCGTGTTCTATTATGTAGAAGTCCATATCAGTTATAGTTAATATCGACTTTCACAAAAGCACTTGTTTTGTTTCCTGTTGTAATGGACGCCATCATCTTTTTTTAGCTCCCAATTTAGTCCACTCTTGTGTTTGTTTGTTCTGCGAAGACTAAAGAGACGACATGGAGTTTACATGTTTATGAGAAACAAAACGCCGTCGCTCCGCTGGCCTCACTTTGAGCAGTTTACGCTTCACCTCCGGGTTGCCATCTCCCCACTTGTTAAATATTAATTGAAATATGCGATGCTAATTGCTAATTACCTTTAAATTGATGACTCGTGGCAGAATTTTTTTTGCTTCATTAACTGGCTGTTTATCTACTGAATTAAACATGACGCAGAGCGTTACAGCGAGCTGACGGACAAAAAAAAAAAAAAAAAAAAAAAGCAAGAGAGGGGCAAAAAAAAAAAAAAAAAAAGAGTGCTCTCCATTTATGTTTGACAGTGGAAATGGGAAGCTGTGTGGGAGTTTAAGTGACTGAGCTTAAATAAAGCTTATCATGTAGGCCGGGAAAAAAAAAACAGAAAAAAAGACAATAGAAACCAAAAGTGTGCTGTGATGTCAAAGTTCGAAAGCAAATCAGATCCATTTTGATACGAGTTCATCTGGACATTAAACCAGCTTTCTAGTCTCATTAATCTACAAGATAAAAATAAAAAATAAAAAAAATCAAGTGACAGAGAGACGGAGAGAAGATGGTTGGTGGATTTAAAAAAAAAAAAAAGCAGCACTCACAGTACTCACGGTGACTCTGAAAGGAGTGGCGGCGGTGGAGGTGGCTTCCATGACGGTGGCGTTCTTGTCCGAGGAGCCTGGCATGCTGCGGCGGCGTCCCGTCCTCTCCGGAGGAGACTCTGAAGACACAAAGAAGGTTTGTTGTTTTTTTTTTTTTTTTCCTTTTTAATCCTTAACGATTTTTAAATCTGGCTCTTAAGCAAAAAAATTTTCAAAGTACATTTAAATGTCTTCTTTGATTTCTGTGAAAAACGTCTGAAAAGGAAAAGACGGCAATTAGCAAACTACAGTAAATCTTTTAAAGACAGTGGATTCATTGATGTATTTGACAGCTCCATTGTAGCTTTAAGTGTAATAAAGCTTCTAGTATCAATCTAACTACATGCTGTTTTTTTTAAATTTTGCATTTAAAGATTCAAGTGACTTTGATATTGTTGCGCAAACTAATTAGAAAAAAAAATTCAGTAAATATTCAAGTTTGTAAGCTTCAGCTTTCACCTTCAGTCACAAAGAAAGATTCATTTCAGTCGAAGTATTTTAATTTCAAACTGAATTTTTTTCCCCGTAAGTATTTGTAAACCATACTAAGGGATGAATAAATGAAAGTTTTTATGAAGCCTGATCAAATATTTATTTAATACCCTCTCAAAAGGACAACATGCATTCAGGTCTGCTTAAGAAATCATTTATTGAGAGGAATATACACAACTGCAGAATATATTTTGTAGTTTTTCAAAAGAATGAACCAATAGTTGCACCCCGCTGCCGTGCATCATGGGTCATGTAGTTACAGCACAGCCTAACAACGTATTAATTTATTCGTCCGAACTACAGTGTGCAGTCGTCTGCGACTTGATGCCTAATCCTGGAACCCGTGCTGCATGTTTTACCCCCCTTCTCTCTCTGAATATAAAGCTCTAAAAGCTCCACAAAATAAAACAGAAAGTTCTTAAGGTTGAGCAGAAACTCCGCAAAGAGCTTGTCCTTTTGTCGGCTCGAGTGGATTTTTGCTCTTCAAACTCCCAACTGATGTGACATCCTCCTTTCAGGACTATCGGAAGAATTGCCATTGCCAGACGAAAAGACAAATAGTGAGGGGAAAAGTCTATAGAAATTTGACAAAGAGGGTGTCGCGCTGCGACCCGAACAGACAGACGTAGAGCTAGAAGCCTGAGCGTTACATGCCTCAATATTGAAAAACAGTTGGCAACGCTTCAAAAGGTAACTTTTATCGTATTGTTTGTTTGGCTATCTTATTTTATTTCTGCAGTCCAACCTAAACCTGTCTTTGTATAACAAAAGTAAAAAAAAAAAAAAAAACAACAAAAAAAGTTTGTACAATTTTAGTGTCTAGTGGTTTGACATGATACTCTCCAGTTTTTTGACAATAGATAAAAAAATCTTTTCCAAACCATCTGGACGAACATGTGTTTCTATATTACAGTTTGTTAGTCACACATTCTCTCTCTGAAACGGTTCTGTCAACAAGATGTAGGAAGAAGGAAATATTCAGAAAATAAAAATAAAAAATACGAAAAAGGCTTTTAAAAAAAACAATACGGTGTGTGACCATCATGAATGTGTTCTGAGAGTGTCCTGGAGACACGGGACGGCGTGTGCGTGTGTGTGTGTGTGTGTGTGTGTGTGTAGGGAAGCTACAGATCTGGACATGCCATTGAGGAATGCTACAGTCATCCAACTTGCAAGTCTTCACATATTTCATAGAATAGAAAGAAAAGAACACACACACACACACCCAAGCATCGCAATATTTCAAATGTGTACCTTTGCTTAATTTGCATTAAAATTACATCTAAATAAAAGTGCAGAATAAGAGCCACAAGTTTTGATATGGCGATAAAGTCTGTCCACATTAAAGTGTTTACGCATGGCCACATCATCAATCAGGCAACGTTAAATTATTTTTTTAAAATACGTTTCGAAGAGTCTGAAACCAGAAAGTGAATTAATGTTGCAGCGTGTGCGGAGGATGTGTTCGTGTGTTATTAACATATACTTATTATATAAGAAATCCTCGCGCGCATGGACACGTTAAGATGCACGGCTTAATCTTATGGCTTCAGGAGGCATCACGCTGACTTTCATTTATTTCTTGCAGACTTACAGTAACGCTGCGTTGAAAGGTCGCACAAATTCATGGCTCCGAGTCTGGAATCTTTTTGGATTTCCCATGTTGTCATAGGGCAAAATGAAAACGACGGGAAAATTTGTCATCTTGTCGATTCGTAACTGAAATAATTCACGCATTTCTTCCCAAGTGCACAAATTATCTCGACCTTGCCACCTTATGCTGCCGTTACTGTGACAGCGCTTTGACTTGATCCTGGCTTACGCAACTGCTGAACTTTCCCACGTTCTGTCATGTAACAACCACAACTTTCAGTGTGTTTTTGTGGGCATGGCACAGCCGCACCTACCAGGACACAGCCGTCCACTTGAACTGCCAACCCGGGTAGGGAGAGCAATAATCAAGGAAGCGGCTAAGTGAGCCGTGGCAACTCTGGAGGAGCTGCGCAGATCCACAGCTCAGGTGAAAGAATCCACTGACAGGACAAGTGAGTTGTGCACTCCGCAGTTCTGGGTTTTACGGAGCAAATACATTTTTAAAAGAAACCATTTAACTGTTTTGCAGGGTTTTTTTTTTTTAATAAACCATGTTGACAAAGCAAACGAAGCACAAAGCTAACAGCGCAAATCAACCTGAAAGGACCGTGGCGATGAGGAAATATGGTGGTGGCGACCTTTTGCTGCGAGGTTGCTGTTTAGCAAAGACAGGGAAGCTGGGCAGAGTAAACCGAAAGACCAAAGGAACCAAACAGACAGAGTTTGAGCCAGTTTGCAAACAAGTGTGCAGAACTTTCTTTGAAATCTAAATAAATTACATTTAATTTTGTAGTTTTAACAATATAAAATGCTAAAATGTGTAGCGTTTTTAATTAATAAATACTTTTCTTTGCAGGACAATGCATGTAAAATCACTCTCTAAACTTTTCACTAGCACTGGGAAAGTCCTAATCCTAAACTTTAGTACAACTAATATGGTATTTTCATGTATAACAAGCTTTGTACAACCAGGACAGCTTATTAAACATTTCTCAGTCCAAAAATGCATACATGTTCATCAAGTTGAGCGCCATTATCTGCTGTTTCACGAGCTGGTTGGTTGTATTAACTCCAGGTGAAGCTAAAGAGCAAGCAAAGCACAAATCCATACATTTTTCTCAACGCAAATGCAGATAAAATGAGAGATGGCACTCTGTGGTATTGTTTTTTTATTTATTTTAACTGAGCCTGTTGAGGCGTCTGAATAATCTTAATTTGTTCTGCGTCTATGTGGAGGATTTGAATTCACGACGTAAGAAGTCGGAAAGAGGACATTTGCGACTTAATGCAGAATGACAAAAACTCAGGAGTCGATAATAATTACCCAAGAGTTTATCACAATGGATCTGGGTGTTGAATTTTTGGAAGTCACCTTTGAAAACAAAGTCAGGCACTGAGGAGTGTGAACCCGATCAAAATAAAATCCGCCTTCATCTTCAGTCACGGCGCACAACTCACCGCAGTGATTGCATTCCTGCCGCTTTCCCTCCTCAGAACCAACAAGTACAGTGGGACTGAAATTTCCGCTGCCATGACAACAAGACTTTTTAATCCTTTCAAATCAAAAACTCATTCATGAGCAAATAAGGCTGATTAAGGTAATTATCAGCCCTGACGGAGTAAAGTCTGCGATGCAAATGCTCACACTCAGCCTGTAGCGAGTTCGCCCCTCTGGGAGCTTCATTTGGCGACAGAAAACTCCCTGCTTGTGCACAGCTGGCCGCTGCTGGCGCTCAGAGGCAAACCAAACACATGAGCGCACATCATGGAGCTGTAAAAAAAAAAAAAAGGGACTGCTGAGTGCAATTGCGGTACAGGTTTCCACATGCTCCGGCCGTCTGGCTGCAATAAATTTCCGCAAATGTACGGAAAACTGCCACTGCTGTGTGAGGCGCACCCCGTTGTCGGGTTCAGACAGCCGCCCAGACAGACAGACGGAGAGACAGACGGAGAGAGAGAGAGCAGACTCCTTCTCAATAAAAACTAAATTAAAACGCAACGTCTGATGTGACTGCTGGGGAAAACCATCAAGGAGTTTGTTTTGTCGAACACGAGGGGTTTGATATCAGGGAACATTTCCTGTTTATGGAGGGGGGTGTGTGTGTGTGTGTGTAGCAGTTGTGTGCGGCCTTCAGAGCTCAGATGGTGTGTGTGTGTGTGTGTGTGTGTGTGTTTAGAGCATATCTGCAGTTTAAAAGGGTCAGAGTGTCCACAGGCAGCTGTTGTTGACGTGGAAATTCCAAGTGTGATAGCCTTGAAATCGTTTACTGGATGTTTCCAGTCAATCCTTCCTGTCGTTTCCCTGATCTTACAATTGCTTTTCTCCTTTAGTTAAATCAATTGTTCCTCCTGCTTTAAGGATAACCTCTGTCCTGTGCTCCTGTCCTCACAAACGCAGGCGCACTGCAAACAAAACTGGTCCAGCTGCCGCTCATCTCTATGCCTTTTTGGAAAGAAAAAACTCAGGGGGAAAAAAAAAGTTAATTTCAGCGTATACTTTGGTTTCTGAAGAAACAAACCAGGAGGAAATCCCAGACATCTCCCATTGTTTGGAATCCCAGACATTACATTCATTTTAATCTGTTAACGTTGTCAGCTTTATTGCCACTTGTTGCTTTTGACTGGCATATCAGCATCGCCGTTGTGACGTCTGCTTTTTTAGATTTTTAAACATGGATAAGTGCATTCTGGGTGTGCGAAAAGTGTTGCTCTTACTCTTTAACGCTGCACATTAGAGACTCTGCCTTTCATAAACGGCTACCGCAAAACCTTTCAGCCTCCGACAGGCCGGTGGGCTTTTGGTCGATGGCATGAATCACATTTTGTAGAAAAAAAAAAAGATGGTGGCAGAGAATCCTGGGAGTCAAGCCTGTGCGGACTCACTTTCAAAGAAGAACATCTGACGCTCTTTCTCCGAAGAAAATATTCACCTCCCTGCTGGGTTATATATTTCTTCATTAGGTATGAAGATGGTAGCAGCAGGTGGCTAAAATAGCTAAGCAGCCCAAATGCTGGAGGGGCTACAATCTTTATGCTAATCTGAGCGCACCGCCTGCTGTTTCCAGCTCCATATTTAATGTGATGACTTGTTTTGATATTCTGTTTAAAGAGAGGTGAGTAGGAACATTTCTCTAAAAGCCTCAAAGAGAGTTTAGGCTCTTTGAGGCCTAAACGCTTTACCTCTGGAGTGAAGGTAAAGTGTTTTCTTCTTCTTCTTCTTTTTTTTATAAGCAAAGTTGTAATTTTCAATTTAAAGTCAGTAATGTACTACAGGTCAGAGCGTATATATCCGCCAAAAGACTAAAACTGTCAAACTCTTCCTCTTACGTCTGAGCAGGACGTGCAATCATTCTGACTGCTAAAAAGATAAAATAATATATCCTCCTTATTCAGAAAACGCGTGAAAAACCTCTCATATTCATCACTTCGGTCCAACACGTGGCAGTGTATTAAAAGTAATGTAACACACACCTCCGACATCCCAAGTTAAAGGGTAAATGTTTAATGACTTAATGTTTGGGTAAAACGTTACAATTTTGCATGATGACTTGCCTTTTGATTCTGTCAGAGTTATGTGCTTTGCTCATAAATGTGCTGTTATTTCATCCTTTTTCACTTAAGGCTATGCTGAAAGGCTTTGAGATAAAAGATGAAATTCAGAGGTGGCTGTAATCAAGATGTTGTTGGTGTTCAATCTTAGCATTTTCATGTAGAAAAGAACATTAACCAGCTACTCTCTGCAGCATGTGCTTGGTTGATTTCTTGGATTTTTCTTCTCATGCGTCTCGAAGGAACAAAAAAAGAAAATTGAGTTGAGCCAGAATTGGAAACGTATCACATTTTCTTTTGCTGTTTTGATGCTAGGATGCTGAAAACTACACTATAGCTACAGTAGAGGTTAGCATTTCGTATCTTTATTAAAATTACTTGGCCTTTGGCAAGAGTTCAGGATGTAAGACATCTAAAAACACAAACATATGCATAATTGCGGAATCAGAGGGCAGCCAAATGGCAATTTGGTCTTTTGCTGGTTGGCAATTTGCACACCAACTATCACATAAAAGCAGTGGGATTTCAAAATAACTTTGCAATGGTCACAAACCCCAGCGGAGAAAGTGCAATTATCGCCCCAGCCGCAAACACCTAAACTCTTGAGAAGGCCTTCATGTTGTCTACCTGGAGTGACGGCACAACCAACCAACCCACCAGATCACAAGAAAAAATGAATTGGAGTTATAGCAAAAACAGTCCAGGTAAAACACCACATCTTTGTTCCTGCTGACTCAGCACATGTCACATACCGACATCCTGTCAAAGAGCCATTTGAACAGCAGAAGGGCAGGACAAGCCTGAACTTGACAAACAACATAACACAAAAGGGGTAATGGTGAGATGATGACTCATGGTGATTCAAACATAAGCATCTTTTTTTACTTCTGGTTCAATATTGTTTGCACACTCCCTTATTTGAAGGTTGTCTGCAAATTCTGAGGGGAAAACCATTCTATTTTGGTTCTTTGTTTTCATGAAATAGATCTAAAATATTCACACAAAAAAAAACGCATTCTGATGCCTGACACCATATTGGCTGGCGGTCGCAAAGCAGCCAATCCAGAAGGGCCAAATATTTCCCTTGGTGCTGATTGGCTGTACCCCAAAGGACAAAGATACGATTTTAGCTTCTGTAATATCTAAGACAGTTTACAGTGTGCGTATCAGTGCATATTAAGGTATATTTAGCGCTTTGTCTAGTAAAATAAGCCTTTTTAATGGAGGCCTCAAGTATTTGCAGGTTTTAGGTATATGCAGTGATTCCTAACCTTTGGAGATCTTTATATACCTCTCTTATAATCCTTCACACTGTGTAGAGGCTGAATAAACATACTTTTGTTGTTTTCTACATTTTTAACCATATGCAGATATGGAAAAATCTCCAGCAGATAGCTCTTATTTCTTTAGAGAAAGTACCAGCCAGCTCGGCACATTTGATTTATTTCAATGCTATGTTTTCTTGTATTGTAAATGAGAAACGAAAGTAAACTACATCACTTCAGAGTTATTCTGTTTAGCTTGGAACTTTTAAGTCGCGAAACATGAGCATGGATCATTCAGCATTAATGATGTGAGAAAACGAGCTTCGAACACACGCTCTCGTGGAGGATGAACTTATGGACATACTTCAATTTAAGGGGCTCTGTCCCCCATCGACTCCAACAGGAAGTGTCAAGCACTTCAAGTGCTAATTAATCCACCGTGCTCATCAGCTGTCAACCGTTTTGTGGTTGCCAGTGGAAATCTTTTAAAGAGTATTTAACAGTTTGCTGTCATGTGGTGAGATCAAACAAAAGCTAAAAGTGCTATAAAGTCCTTCTGAGCCTAATTGACCAACACAGCAGATGAGAAATGCTAAGCTGTGGTTGTAGATTAAATACGACATCTATTGCTACGGCAGGAAAATAAATAAATAAATAAATAAATAAATAAAATTGAACGTTTGAGCACAGAATTGTGTTATCAGCATCTGTGTGACTCTGCATTTCAAGATGTCTGTCCCCTCAGGACAGAGAGAGACGACATCCACAGAGCATGCTGACTGTTCTTTTGTTATGACAGAAGGTTAAAACCAGAGGAGATTTCAAACACACACACGCATACATGCACACAACATACACAGAGTTTCTTTGGAACAATGAAATGTGCGGAATATATATATATATATATATATATATATATATATATATATATATATATATATATATATAGATATATAGATATAGCTATAGATATGCTATCATAGGCTGTCAGGTTGTGTTTACCCTGTTCTCTCTGCCTGGGTGAGTATCTGTCCTGACTCTTATCAGAGTCCTTTGCACACTAAAGCTCCCCCCCTCACCCTTTTTTTTTTTTTTGTTCCCTCTTTTTTCAGCTACGTAACAACCGGCTGGCAGCAGTGGCAAAATCCAGGCTGTCTGAGGAATATCTGCTGCGAATCAATTTCAGTCGCGCAATCCTCTGAAAGTCGATCGGGCTGTTTCGCATGCGGTGGCTTGGAAAAACACCGAGCCTCTTTCTCCCTTTAATATTTTCTGTGATAGAGCAACACAAATGAATGCATAATTGCAACATTGAACAAGAGCGATTTAAGATTTGCCTATAACACATCTGAAAAGCGGCACAGTCCAAAATATGATCGACATCTAAGTTTGGCGTGGATGAGAACCGGACAAGATTAATCTGAAAGGAGACCATGAATCACAAAAGAAAAAAAGCTACTTTGAGACCAACAGTAAGTCTGGAGGATGGAAGAATTTGTTGACATGACCTTTATTAGTCATAAACACATCTAAATGTAGCCTTTGTAAAAGAGGAAGGGGAAACCATTGTTAAAAATAAAAAAAATAATAATAAAAAAAAGCCAGCTGAAGTTTTTTACAAGCCATGTAGTGGAAACAAGATTGTTTGTGAATGAAGTTGCTTTGGTCAAACAAGATCAGAATTATATGAAACTAGATCTATACGTCATCCTGGACATTATCGTGACACGTAGTCGTGGAAACATCATATTGTGTGGTGCAGTAGGGGTTAGAGAAGCCTATGGGGAGATGGATGGAAATACATATGCTGTAATACCGGGGGGAAACTTGTCTGAACTTGCAATTGGTGACACTGGGATGGATGTTCACCTTCCAGCAGGACAACAACTCAACAGTGCAGTGGTTTAAACCACTGCACTGTTGTAATATATGAATACTTTTACAAGGTACTGTCGGCCAGTTTTAAGCTCAACTTAGTAAAAAAAAAACAAACAACAACAACAAACGTGAGAGCATGTTTGTCTTTCCACATGAGTGGAGACTAAATTGTGTTAGCACCAAGCTACAAGGCCAGCGCTGGACTTTTGACCTCTGGGTCGTGGTGTTTACTCAGCGTGGAGGTGATGGGGTGATAAAGAGGTTCTCCTCCGTCTCCTTGGAGCAGCTCTATGAACACCAGGGAGCAAAAGAGTAAAAGAACCAACAAAAACCAGCAGTGCATACACAGTCAACATACACTTAACTTTCTGCGAACACAGAGCAAAGGAGATTTGCGCTAAACAGCGGCCGATTCGAAAGCAGAAAGAGCAGAAATGGGAAGTTAATAGCGGACACTTATAACTGCATTCTGTCCCAGTGGCATCGAGCGAGAAGGACCCTGTTTTGTGTTTGGTTTGGCGCAGCCACGTCTTTGTCTGCTGTTTGTTATGGGAAGTCAAAGGGAGAAGAAGTGGGGCACAGAAGAAGGAAGTTGCTGTTTATATAGAGGGCGACGCAGCAACCTGCATTCCTTCTGCTGCCGCTGCACAGAGATCCATCTGACTTCATCAGCAGCTTGTGAAAATGTGAAGGAAACACCACAAACACTTGGTGTCAGTGGATGACATTTCCATTAGCAACTTTTGAGGATTTTTTTTCAGCAAAAGCTACACCTAAAAGTAAAAATCTCACCATATCTGGCTTACAAACACATCCGCCCACAGCTTGTGCTTTGATAAGCTTGGCTGAGTTAAAGGCAATCAAATAAACGCTAAAAGAAAGACATGCTTTTGTTCACAAATGAGAAAGCATGCAATTCCTGCATTTTCTATTGGAATTACAGCTATTTCA